>OX336342.1:14155522-15592950 GCA_946902875.1 Nematopogon swammerdamellus
CTGTTCGCTATGGTTTCTTATATTTTATTAAATGTTTCACCTACTATGCACAAAAAAAGGGGCAAAACATACACATAGGAAAGGAGGTTCTCAATTTGACCTGTATGATAATTTCTAATTCACGCCTTAAACCTAGAAATGCAGAATGATTGGCTAACAGTGGGTGACTTCTGCATCCCTCCTGCATTGAAGTGGAAATCCATAATATACAACTGGTCCCCTGAGCTGCTTAAGTTCTACTTAAATGCATTCCAGCTTACTCTCCCCGACCCGAGTAACCTAGTTAGATGGGGGAAATCTACAAATAGACTATGCCCGTCATGTAAGGAGTTCGTAGGCACGGCCAAACATTTGTTATGCGGATGCAAAATACTACTTGAGCGAGGCCAGTATTCCTACCGTCATGATAAAGTCCTCCAAATCATCAGAGAGGCCATCAACCTGTCAATTGCACGGACCAGGAAAGGGCAAACCAGTAGCGGCTTCCAGAAGGTCAACTTTGTGAAACCTGGAGCCAATAAGCTGCCCAAAGATAGGACTAAACCTTCTTCAATTTTGGGAGCAGCAAAGGATTGGGAATTGTTGATGGACACACGTGAGAAGCATTACCAAATGCCTTCGGAAATCTGTACCACAGCATTAAGACCGGATATACTCATGTTCTCAAAAGCGACAAAGCATGTAGTACTTGTTGAACTTACAGTTCCATGGGAAAGTAACATACCGAAGGACCACAACATCAAGCTTAACAAGTACTGCAACTTAGTAGACCGGATTGTGAGAAACGGATTCAAGACTGATCTCTTCGCTGTGGAAGTCGGAGCAAGAGGACTACCAGCGAAGTCGCTCTACAGTCTCTTCAAGAATCTAGGGCTCCCAAGATCGACGCTAAGCTCATATATGGAGAGAGCTTCAAAAACGTCACTGGAAGCATCCTACAGAATATGGATAGGTAGAGAGAGGGAGGTCGAGAGCGGGACTGGTGGTTTCCCCGCGTCCTAGTCAACGCAGACTAGCTGACGAGGGCTTGAAGCGAGCCGAAACGTGAAGCATGCGCGGGAAATTTAGAGTGGCCACTCGCCAGTCCCGACCTCGATTAACACTCTCCTCTACTGCCGATGGGCCCGGATATGTTGGGTGTAGACATCGCAAGCTCAGGTCCACACCCTCAAAAGAAAAGGGCAAACCAGTGGCGGCTTCCAGAAGGTCAACTTTGTGAAACCTGGAGCCAAAAAGCTGCCCAAAGATTGGACTAAACCTTCTTCAGTTCCATGGGAAGCAACATACCGACGGAACACAACATCAGACTTAACAAGTACTGCAACTTAGTAGACCGGATTGTGAGAAACGGATTCAAGACTGATCTCTTTGCTGTGGAAGTCGGAGCAAGTGGACTACCAGCAAAGTCGCTCTACAGTCTCTTCAAGAATCTAGGGCTGCCAAGATCGACGCTAAGCTCATACATGGAGAGAGCTTTGAAAACGTCACTGGAAGCATCCTACAGAATATGAATAGGTAGAGAGAGGGTGGTCGAGAGCGGGACTGGTATTTCCCCGCGTCCTAGTCAACGCAGACTAGCTGACGAGGGCTTGAAGCGAGCCGAAACGTGAAGCATGCGCGGGAAATTTAGAGTGGCCACTCGCTAGTCCCGGCCTCGATTAATACCCTCCTCTACTGCCGATGGGCCCGGATATGTTCGGTGAAGCCATCGCAAGCTTAGATCCACACCTTCCTCCCTATAGACCTATTCTATTGTAATTTGCTTCCCATCCCCCAAGACTAAGCCCTAGATTCATCACCGGCTCCGCGGGAAGTAAGTAGTTCTGTAGTTATAAAGTTTTAACGACACGCCGCCGCCGCGCCGCCCGCCGCCGCGCAGCCGCCGAGACCCTGAACTTGCGCTTAGCAAGCAGCGCGGCGGCGGCGGCATGAGCTATTTACGAGTGCAGTATTTAAGTGTGCTGTGTGCTGTGTGCTGTTGTGAGCTAGGTATAGTTACGCTAAATTCGCGTTAAGAAGTATCGATGAACCCATTAATTGTATTTAAACCACATTTGTTGTATCTTTGTCTATTGGTATTAAGTCCGCCTTTTTACCCGACCACGGGGAAGCCAAAATGAGAATAATGTGTTTTTGTAATTAAGTTGTAAAAAAAATTTCAGGTTCATGCTATAAAGTACATTAATATTATTTCTTATTTTTGTCATTAATTGACGTTAATTAATTAATTTTAACTTTATTTTATTGTATTTCTAAGATGATGAACTATCGCGAAGTTGGACGTTGAAAGAAGAAGAGATGGGCCGACCGACGACACCGCGGACGGGTGTAGCAGGTGATGTTGTCAAACACATCCATTAGTAGGCTGGTATAATTTTTTTAGGGTTTCGTAGTCAGCCACGCTAGAAGGAACACTTTTAAAATCGGCCAGGTGTCTGTCCGTCCGTCCGTCTGTCTGTCCGAGATCATTAATCAGAACCGGAACGTTAATCAGAAAAAATAATCATAAAGTAGTGGATTTAGTCCTTATGTCATGAAAAGTATTATGAAGTTTATATCTTAAACGCTTATTGACAGCATTCTCGCAGCTCGACAGCTCTCACGACCGAAGGGAAGCACTGACGTGGCACCAAGTTCACCCGGTGTTATGGGCTGACATCACGGATGTTGTAGAAGATGTAACCAACAGTGTCAGTTTAAAAAAAAATCCTAGCGGACTCCGCGCGCTCTATCCCTGAAAGAAGGAAATTGCTTCAGAACTCTCTGTTTATGAACAACGTTCGTACTTAATAGGCTTTCTTTACTTAAACTGAACCATTTTCGATCACTCAACCGAAGTGAAATTTAACGAAGCGTACAAAACTGAGCCACAGGAAGGCTTCGAGCAAGTCTGAAGCTGAAGGCTGCTACAAGGGCGCGGCGGAGCGGCGAGGCGAGACGGGCGGGGTGACGTCACGAGCCAATGTAGACGTCTAGATGGCGCCACTAAAGGACCCGATGAGCTTCGGGGCGACATCTAGCCGTTACTGGAGAGAGCGTTGATTTTGACTGAAAATTTAAAGAATTCGAATTACTTACACACACGACGCTATCCGTTTCACTTCTTTTTTATTTAAATTCGGTACATTAATGCAATATTTCTGAAAATTCTTATTCCATTCTAAATTTTAAAGAAGACACACATTTACGCTTTAAACTACATTTTTATTATTTTATTTAAAAAATTTGAAATGCATTTTTGTGAAAAAAAAATTCATAAGTATTATTCATTTTACGCTGATACACTGAATACAAATATCTTCATTTCATAATGTTGTGCTGCAAGTAAGTATAACCTTGTCGCGTTTACACGCACATTATACACACATTTTTTTTTACTAATAAGCTGCTAGCAGCCAGCGTGTCTAAGAAGCAGAAAGCCTGCGCGGCCTGCTCGGAGCTCGACAGATAGCTCGCGGCGCATCACGACACGACCCAGCACCGCACACCGGCCGCTATCTGTAAAAGTGTCGTTAAAGTTGCGCAGAGGCATGCTTTAGTAACGATTCTCCGTGCATTGTGCGCGCACGACGGAAATAAACATTCAGAAATGCTATTGTCATTACATTGTATAATAGAGGTAGAATACCTTGATACGAACGTATGGCCGGAAAGCACTCCATCTGCAGCAGACAGAAGGTACGTGAGCGTGTGACAGAAATAGACATAGACGTGTATAATATTTTGAATTTCGCCATTGTGCACTTTTTTCACATTCTCGACAAGCTGATAGCCATTGTACATGTTTATTTCTATGGTGTGCACGATCACACGAGGCCGAGTGAGCCGCGTGCGTGCGCGCGCCGCTCACACACAGGCCGTCCGGTCCGATTATTAATGCACGTCCGACTTTTCTGGAACGAACAGTATGGATTACGGCATGTATTATTTTCTGTTCTGGTATAATAGGAAGTATAAGAGATACATAAAAAACTATCAAGAGATAAATCTTTATAGGTACTTAGCTAGCTAACTTACTCATAGATGATGCTAGTAAGTAGAATGAACGCGAGAGATAGAACAAGGATAAATTTAGCAATTATTACTCTTTTTCCATTGTTGTAGATTGTGTAGCCAACGCGTCAGTTCACATAGAAAATATTGTGCAATTTTCGTTAATTTTTAATCAACGAAGGAAATTAATATACATATAATAATAAAAAGTACAGTTTTTTTTTATGGAAACTGACACGGTTGGCTACATCACCTACAACGTCCGTGATGTCAGCCCATAACACCGGGTGAACTAGGTGCCATGTCAGCGCTTCCCCCTTTGATCGTGCCGGCTACACTGAACTGGTCGGAAAACACAAACTATTTACATAGCCGTTTCAACCGACGTTTCATTCAGTGCGGTGGTACCAACCCGGGCGGGTTAAACCCTACCACCAAGTAAGATTAGGAGGGAAGGGACCTACAGTTTTACGAGGAATCCGAACCTCGGTCAGCCTCCAACGGTCAGCGGTCACCCATCCAAGTACTGACCGCACCCAGCGTTGCTTAACATTCAATAGCGACAGTTGACTGTCTGCACCACTGAGCTAACGAGGCTGACAAAACAGTACAGTACATCAATGATGCGTGCATGCATACAACTAACTCAATTTATATTCCATTCCTTTATCATGCTAAGCCCAAGTATTCGAGCACCCACTATTCTTTAGTCTGCTTAAAACATATTTGTATAACGTGAATTTTTTAAAACGATACAATTTAAAACATGTGAACAATAGTACAAAACATTTTACTTGCATTACCCTAGCATTACATCAACTACGAGAGCAACTTAAAAAAATAATTTATTTCTATTAATTGAATTAATAATTATACAAAATTAATAACTGAGAAAACACTTCAATCACTAAAAATAATAAAAATGTTAAATACATTTTTCTTATGAATAGAGCAGACATCACATTTTAACTTCGGCGTAAAAAAATTATCACTGTTCGGTTCGGATCGGAAGGAATGATCGGATAGTGTGATAGCCTCTACTCCACAAGTGGGCATAAATCTCACATCCACGTGTTTATCGTTATTTGTCAGTTCGCACGTAAAATACAACCGCAGTTGCATCACGACTACCGTGCCGACCGTCAACGGGTTTATGTCTCGCTCTCGAGTAAACAATGACTCACGGGGAGTTAAGAAGTCGTAACTTGGTAACTAGTCGCTGCAGTCGTACTTTGTATTGGGGCAATAAACGGCGGGTCGGAGGGTTGTTTTAGAGCATTGTCTTCGAGATTATCCATCAATAATAATGGTTCTTAAAAACATGTGTTTTTCGTAATGGAAGAAGTTGTATTTTGCAATAAGTCCGACCTCTGCACTGCAGACAAGTGTAATATACGCACTCTTAAGTATACTCTTACGTGCCTTCTATACATCATCGTACAGGGAGCCAATTATATTATAGTACATTTTTCTGAACGACGATTTAAAAAAAAGGTCAATTGTGAACATGTTCACGTACCGAGGGTCCCGTCACTTCTGCTTCGCTATCAGCCCGTATCGGTCGGACATAGGCCTCTCCCAAGGCACGCCACCACACCCGGTCTCCCGATTTTCTCATCTATCCACTACCGGCTATCTTTTTTAGGTTTGCTTGTATGTGGCCTCAATTCGAGCACCCGTCTACCCCAGCGGTTATCGGGTCTGCGACAGATGTGCCCAGCCCACCGCCACTTCAGATTGAAAATTGTCTTAGCAATCATAGAATATTGTTCACCGTGCCGTGCGATCGATGTTCTCGTCTCTAATGTCTCCATCGGACACGGGTTTTCAGCATTTTCATCATTACTTAAATCAGTACTTTAGCAGCTTTCACCCGACATCAATATTGCCCACTCCCATCCAAATTATTATTTTGTCATTTCATATAAAATTAAAATTTCAACTTTCAGAAATCTACCTTTTTCTCAAAATTTTATGCACAACTACATGAGTATACCTCTATTGATAATTTTTTTCACAATTTTAAAGAACAGCTATTAGGAAAAAGTTCGGCGACAAAACAGGAGCTTCTTGTCAACTTTTAACGAAATATTTGCGAAAACAAACTTAGTGATTATAGGTGTGTGATATATTTTTGACAATGCTTCAATAATACCTATGTGATGGCATGACAATCGATTTATTAAAAAAAAAAACTTTTTTTTTTGTTTAACACTTTGTAATGAAATGAAATGATTTATTTTTTTTTGTCACACAACAACAACTCACATAAAAACGCGAATGAACTCATAACATGTGACGAAAAGAGATACTCTTTACTTTTCGCTTGACTATTAGGCAAGTTGATCTTTGTTCTGTCTGCGGGAAATAATTCTGCGTATTTGGGTGTCAAATCATGTTTCAAATCGGTTCAAAACTTCCAGAGATATCTGCGTGTAACCAACGGGCTGACACCAGAGCGATGCAATAATGGTTCCTTTTTTCGTTTTTGCGACGACGGAACCATAAAAAAAAATTATTTCCAACTGGAAATCCCATGTAATCTGTAATACCTTTCTAGTTTTCAATAAGAAACAATAATTGACGAAGAAAGATAGAGATGAATAAATAATAGACATGAGCAATAATATAACTACCAAATAAAAACACGACAAAAACCTACTTAAGACCATTAATTATTAATAAAGCAATAATTCGTCTCGAGGACAGCTGCTATTAATGTACTATACTGCCATAAGCATAGTGTGGTTTATGCAGCAGCCATATCTAATGAATGAAGTAGTTGGTAGAGAACACCCAAGGCTGGAGGCCTATTCACTAACGGGAAAAACTATATTTCGACTAAAATTTATATGTGGCAGGTTTATTGTATGATTCCTTTTATTATAATATAAAACTTGTATTCCTTCTCCCTTTCACTTGCACTACCTATTTTTTGTTTTTTAATTTTTTTATGTTATCCGGTATGGTTGGCTGAGTCGGAGGGGCCAAAGCGCATGCTTCGACCAGCCAATATCACCTCCGAGAATTCCCTGGATTGCTGGCTATACTGGACTAGAGGAGAACACAGCCGAGCCTGCTATGCGGCCATCTTACATCCAGTACGGTGGTAGCAACCCAGTCGGCTACAATTTGAGCCTACCACCTAGTAAGGGGCAAGGGAAGGGACCTACAGTTTTACACCGGTTCCGAACGGTGAAGCAGCAGGTGTAGGTATGCACGTAAATTTTTTCCTCAGAAAAAACTCATTGGTACACGCCGACCGGATTCGAACCTCGGACCTCTCGCATGAGAAGCCGATGCCCAAACTACTCGGCCACCCGGAGTGGACGGAGTGGACACTTGGAGTGATAAGTTCGGCTTTGTGCACTCCTGTTTCTTCTTTATTTTCCTGTACTGTTCTTCTTTCAATTGTGCGAAATAAAGAGTTTCTATTCTATTCTAATATACCTAGTGTTATTAAAAAACTCGGATGATTGCAAATTAATTTAATTTTTCGGCCATCTTAGTGGTCATGATTGCCTAGGTTTATGATAAAATCCCTGGATTCTGTCAGTGTTATTACAATAATCAATGATATTTATATGTTAAAATCTTAAAAAAGAGGTAGATAGGTTATACGAGTTCCTAAAGCGGCACATTAAATACAAGACCACAGTCCTGTTTGGAGTTAGTCGCGCACCAACTACGCACGCGTTCAGACGTGCGTCGTCCTTCCTAAGTAGTAATCAGTTATACCAACCGCCACATAACTTGAATTCCCTCCCTTAATAATTGGAATAAGACTATTCGACTCGGCGCATCACTTTATAGTTCTTTCTGTCAACGTTTCAAGTTCGTGCCGTGTGTGAGCACCGAATGTCGTATAGACAACGTAACTTTCTTAAAATATTATTGACAATAATACAGGTTTTAAACGTCAAAGTACAGGGTTTTTATTATAACCCTAAACTATACCAGGATTATTGAAAATTCGATGTTTGCTTGGCGCTAATTGGCCACTCAATCAAAAGCGCTTGTCTCGCGGCTGTTACTCTTGTTGTAACTTAGGGTTACATTACAAAAACGCTGAGCATTGACATTTAAAATATGTGTTTTTGTATGAAATGGTCTTAATTTCGGAATTGCAGTTATATCGCCGAGCTCGAGCGTCCGCGTCGGCGGTATTACGCACTACCTGCATTACTTACTTACTGGAACTAACTCGGCGCATTTTCTATCACAAATTCACGGTTTATTCTCGGTTTACCTGCTAGTGAATTAGTCCATGTTATGTGCAAGCGTTGCTGAATAGGAGGCTAAGAGTGCGGAGCAAATGCACTGCATCTAGAATAACATATCGTGGCAAAATCTTCTGCCACTATCTGTATATGTGCCAGAATACGTCAGTGAAACCCCCACGTGAATCCTTTGAATAGTTTTCGACTTATAAGCGAACATAAAATTGCGACGAAAACGGTTGCGCTGCGCCGCGCGCGTCTCACTTTCCACACGTTCAGATTTACAGCTTTATTTGTTAGAAATAAATCGGAATCTGGTAGATATATTATATTTTATTTATATACTTATTCTTTAAATTTTCTCTTTCATTCAGGCTCCTCCTCCCCACGCCATGGACGGCATTTTCGTAGTAGTTACTGGAAAAAAGAAAATTGTGGCACTGCTGACCCAGTTGTAAAGTCGGTTGGTCTAAGTCGACGTCCTATTATTTTAGTAAAGAAAGTAAGTACCTCTTCGATAAAGTGATCCAAATTAAATGCAGAAATTGTACCTACCTATGCATTCTAAGCAGGTTATGATATCTGTTCATGTAAACAGACATTATGGTAGTGAGTAGTTCGGTTAGCTCACAGCTAGGTATCGTGACAAATTAGATAAATACATTTTGCCGCTCGCGCGCATCTGCAGTGTAACCAAATGTAAATGTTAATGAGGTCCAGTGCGTTTCAAGTATCTTGCGATTGTGGTTTTTAATTCACAGTAAATTAGTAGTTACATAAGCACGTATGTATACAAAATAAAATAATATCACTTTCGGCTTACATACATTTTACACACCTTTCAAAATTAAAGTTTTAAAATAAAAATATTCTGAAACCCTTCTTTTCGAACACTCATGGATTAACTACATTTCAATTTAAATATGCAAAACTAGATGTAAGTTCGTGACACAGCATGACAAATTATAAGGTCTCTACTCCCCAAGCATTATCTACGAGTGGTGGATAATTTAACTTTTTTCTATACCGCGGTGACACTCGAGTTCCTTCATTTAATTTATCTGACACCCATCGCACCGACACATTTACATGATGCATTCTTGTCAGATATAGAAATAATAGCGGTTTTATTCAAATTAAATGTGCGATAAAAGTCAATGGGATTCGTTTATAGTCAGGCCTAAAAGTGAAAATACATAATTTATATAGAACGTCGTCAGACGTGTGCTGAAAGGTAAGCATACCTCTTCAGAATATGCTTAGAATAGAATAGAATATGCACAGTGATGTAAAATAAATATGCTAATACGCGAAGTAGTTCCTGAATGTAGTTTTCAGTTAATCCTTTTCAAATTTCGAATTAGCAACAATTGGACAACTTTTTATTGTTTTGCTTTGTTTTCCTTCAAAATGTTATGATTAATTTGTTTGTATACATACGTTTTTGTTTATCCCATAAATTGTTATAATTCTATATTATATTGTTAACAGTACATTCATACATACATATGTGTAAATACCACACGCTGTATCCCGACAATTGCGGTAAGCAGAGTAATCGGAGTTGTGCTGCAGGCCCTCTTGTAAATTACAGCACAACACCGACCACCACGTTTAGCAAATTATTCGGATAAGATAACTCTATCAAACAGCAAATAAATTAATAAATTAACCTTTCTTTAGTATAAATACATCGAAAGTCCGAAATAAAAAACCTCAACGTGGTTTATAGTTGGCGAAGCTTATGTTTAGCAGAGTGTTGGGTCATACTCAACGCACCCTAAAGAATCCATGAAGATTATACATATAGATCCATGAAGGAGAACACTCACGTCACGTCAAAGACTCTTAGTTGTATTTGGAAACATAATCAGAGAAACGCAGCACCTGGCACTGGCACTACCACACGTGCGATTCTGAGAACGCTAGCGGTAGAATCTGTGAGCTCACCTTGTTTACGCTACATCAGATTGGCAAAGATTGTGCAGTGCCCCTGCGAAGCACCTGATCGATCACGCGGTAACAGTCAGCGCTAAAACTATCTTTATACCTGTGAAACTTTCACATAGGTATTTCTTAACTTTCCTTTATAGAAAGTGCTTGTACTTTTTATAGAACCTGACGACATTGGCTGATTCTATAGCATCTGTTACACCCGTCACGTTAGCCCAATACACTGTGTTCATGTCTAACAATGTGCCAGCCATGCCAGTGCTTGACTGCCTAGCAACAGTCCGAAAATCTGCTGCCAGGAGCCTCACTGAGCGTGGTTTCGCGGGGAGAGGTGTTTTTGGCTCTGTCGATTGCACCATTAGTACCTCGGCACAGCGACCTTGTGTGAGTGCGCTCGTGTCAATCCGGCACAGTGCAAACTTTTTTAAAATTGGAATCCGTTCGCTGGAATTGTTCACGTAAGGTCCTTGCAACGGGAACCGTGACTGAAAATGCTAGTTAGCTAGAACTTCGAAATTCTTGTTAGTTACAACTGGAGTTAGTTACAACATATTCTTGAATATCGTGTTTCCAATGCATGCGTTATCTATCACAACTGGTGACTCCGTACCTTAGGGTACAATTGACTTAGCCTACAACGAATGTGTATTCCAATATTATTTCAATGGTTGTACTCTTAATGTTTTTGGGTTGTATGTTTGAATCAATGATATTTTAGGAAAGATAGGTTATCTATATGACATTCAGTGCTCACACGTGGCACGTCCTTCAAAAGTTGAGAGGAAAAACTATAAAGTGATGCACCGACTCGAATAGTCTTATTCCAATTATTAGAATTAGTGCAGAATCTCATCACACACGACGGCATTTTCGATGTGTTAGCGGCTCGTGGTTAGCGGTCCGAACGCGTGCGTAGTTGGTGTGCGACTAACTTCAGACAGGACTGTGGTCTTGTATATATATATTTTTTTTTATTTATTTTTTTTTTTTATCGATAGCGCGACATGTGGCATCGTTACACCTACAAGTAGGTGTCTAACGATGCCCATGGACATTCTGTGATGCACGGGGATTGCGAATGTCATGCCGGCCTGACAGGAGCCTTTTCACGCCCCTTTTGAAAAACCCCAGGCTGTACTTGGGAGGAAATAGATGGGCAGGGAGTGCGTTCCACATTTTCCCGGTTCTGTGAATAAAAGACCTACAGAACCGGTTGGTGCGCATGCGTGGTAGGTCGATTGAATAGGGGTGCATCCCCTGCCCAGTACGCGTAGTGCGGAAGTGGAATGGGGACGACGGAATCGCGTTAAACAGCTCCTCCGAACACTCCCCATGAAATAAACGATAGAACACACTCAGGGAGCCGACGTCCCTACGGAGTTGCAGTGGTTCTAAGTCGCGGGACACCACGGGGTCACCCACCAGTTGCACGGCACGACGCTGGATTGAGTCTAGCGGCGCAAGCTGGTATTTAGCTGAGCCATCCCACAAGTGCGAGCAGTACTCCAAGCAGGACCTAACCTGTGTTTTGTACAACGTCAGTTTTTGGCCCGGCGTGAAGTACCGTCGCACCTTGTTCAGTACGCCCAGCTTTTTTGAGGCCAGCTTGGCTTTGCCCTCAATATGGCGCCGGAAGTTCAAGTCGTGCGACAGTTCGACACCGAGGACCCCGAGGTGGTCGCTTAATTTCAGCGACGTGTTTTGGAAGGAAGGAGCTGGCGTGAACGCCTTTCTCTTCGCACTGAACGCACACACTTGTGTCTTCGATGCGTTGAACACGACCAAGTTGCTCCGGCCCCATTCGGCAATATACCGGAGGGTTTGCTCGAGTTCAGACACAAGTGCTAGCCTCTTCTCGTCCACAACGTTCCGTCCGGCTGAAGGGTGACTGGTGTAGGATCCGTGTGCCGTACTGTCGTCTGCATAACAATGTATGTTGCCAAGTGACAGCATATCATTGATATGCAGAAGAAACAGCGTGGGAGACAACACAGAACCCTGCGGTACACCGGCATTCACTGACATGGCGTCCGACGAGCAGCCGTCCACGAGGACCTGAATGCTACGCCCATGTAGGAAGTCGGTGACCCAGTCACAAAGGCCAGAGGGGATTCCGTACGCCGGCAGCTTGCCCAGAAGCGCTTTATGCCAGACCCGGTCAAATGCCTTGGCAATATCGAGTCCAATTGCCAAGGATTCACCGTACCCTTCAAGCGCTTTCCCCCAAAGGTGAGTGACGTACGCTAGGAGATCACCAGCTGATCGGTTTGGCCGGAAGCCGTATTGCCGATCGCTGATGAGATTATTTGTCTCTAGGTACGTCATGAGCTGCGTATTGATAACGCGCTCCATCACCTTGCAGAGGAGGGAGGTGATTGCTATAGGTCGGTAGTTTGACGGGTCAGAGCGATCGCCCTTTTTTGGGACAGGCTGAACGAAAGCTGATTTCCAAGCTGCCGGCACGCGGCCAGTTGTGTACGAGAGGCGAAAGAGGCGCGTCAGTACTGGAGCCAACTCGGGAGCACACCTCTTCAACACCAATGCAGGCACTCTGTCCGGCCCACTCGCTTTCCTGGGGTCTAGGGCAAGAAGCTCCTTCCGCACAGTTCTCTGTCGGAACTGTACTTCTGGCATGGAGTTCTCACACCTAGGTATGGATGGAGGAGAAGCTCCCCCATCATCCAGGTGGGAATTCCCCGCAAAAAGAGATACCAGGAGGTCGGCTTTATCTTTTGCGGAGTGAGCGAGTGATCCTCCAGTGCGCTGCAGAGGTGGAAGTGAGGAGCGGCAGAAATTCGACTCGACAGATTTGGCGAGAGACCAGAACTCACGGCTCCCAGTTGGGCGCCGGTTCAGCCTATCGCCAATTCTGCCGATATGCTCGAATTTAGCCCTGGCGATAGCCCTCTTGCAGGATCTGGAGAGGCGGTTGTAGTTCTTCTTCAATTCGGAGATATTTGGATCTCGTCTGGTACGAGCACGTGACCATGCTCGATATGCCGCAGCTTTAGCCGCGGCAGCATCGGCACACTCCCGGCTGTACCAAGGTTGGCTCTTACCTCCGAGGCGAAGGGTGGCATTGGGAATAAACATTTCCATTCCACCCAAAATCACCTCGGCTACGGTATTGGCGCATTCCGACGGATCGTCCGAATTGAAGCATAGCTCTCTCCAAGGGAAGGATGCAAAATGCTCTCGCATTCCATCCCAATCTGCCGACGCGTAGTGCCAAATTCGACGTGCTCCCTCAGTACGTGTCTGAGGGGGCGACGAAGGCACTGTAGATCCTACTAGGCAATGGTCGGAGGAGCCAAGAGGAGCGCTCACTGTTACCTTATACCCAGCAGGATTAGACGTCAGCAGAAGATCCAGCAAAGAGGGTGTATGACCGTCTATATCTGGTATTCTGGTAGGTTGATCTACCAGTTGAGACAGATTTAATGTGATTTAATGTGCCGCTTTGGAGCTCAGATAACCTATCTACCTCCTTTTAACTTATAATATCATTGGTTTGAATGTGACCACGCCAATAATTTTTCTTGTAATTGAACAGTGCCTGTCGAGTTCTTGGGGAAAATTAGCGAGAATGAAACAAAATGAATACCTGTTGAAATGTTATTTTGAATGAGTGTTTATTTTTGTAATTAGTAATTTTGAAATACTACGTGACAGGGTGAATACCCCTTCCCCCCTGTGACCCAGCGTGGTATTTTGATAAACCGTCCCCCCAAATCGGTCACGTTGTATGGGAACGTTCCCTTAGTGCTTCTCATTTCACGAAGTTGCTTCACGAAAATTCAAACTGCTTGCTTAACGCAAGCCCGTTAATAGGTACTTACTTTAAGTGGAAAAACATGCGGCTAATTCAAATAGGAAATGAAAATATTACATTGTTATATCAAATCAAATCAAATGTTTTATTAGCCATGCAAATGTCCTAAATAATGACGCAGGAACACTGAAGGTGCAATATGAACTGTGACGACCATCACGCCCTTATTTGGGCGTACGGAGTAAAAATCTAAATCTGTCTCTGTAAAACATACATACCACACGCTCTATTCCGACAATCGGAGTGAGCAGAGTAATCGGTATTGTGCTGCAAGGACTCTTGTAAATTACAGCACAACACCGACCACTACGTTTAGCAAAGTATTCGGACAAGATAATTGGGGGTATAGCTAGGTTTGGTAATTACTCTTGGTAACTGAAATTGAAGGATTTTACCTCTACTCTAATCCACAATACAGATACAGAGAGGCCAAAAGTACCCTGAGTGGCTTCGAGAAAAGGATGGTACGGCCGCGTTTGCTCGACTTGGCGCGGCAGCCAGTAAGACACAAAGACACTTCCACCAAGTCATGCAGCAGGTGGGCTGCTGCATGACTTGGTGGAAGAACCGTGTCAAGGTGATAGTTGGCTATCCTGTCGCTCTTTAGCACGGTATCTTACCCTTATACCTTAGTCGCCTTTTACTACATGCAGTGAGGCTATTCTTTTTAAGTACAGGCTCCACACGGTACACGGATTTTTTAAATTTCGAAAACCAAAGGGCAAAAGTTGACCATTTGACCTTCAGATTAATGTCTTAAATATTGGTAGCCATTGCTGAATCACCCGTGCATGTATAACACACAAAGATATTTAAATAATTACACATGTTATGACTAATGCAGTATGGAAGTAGAGTCTTTAAAAACTTTTATGGTTCGTTCCTCTATCATCACAATTAAAATGCAGCGGCGTACTCACAATATCGCATGCGACATCACCTCATCAGCGTTCACCTACACAAGTGTAATAAATAGTCTTGTATGAATGTTCTGTAGCCTTAGTTAGAAGGTAAAATTCTATTAAATACTTTCGGCCCATAACATCGACATTTCGTAGACAGATAGTGAGAAAATACTTCATTTCACATTAAAAAAATATTTACATAAGGTGCAAAGGCGGACTTATCCCTTAGAGATTTCTTCCAGTCAACCTTTGGGTGTTAGAGAGTAGATTAATATAGTGAAATGTAAATAGGTAGTAGCAAAAGAATTTGAGTGTGAGAATTGAAGAAAAATAATTAATAATGAGAATACTTACTACATTCTAGTTAAATAAAAGCTATACTTGTGTAAATACATATAATTAACTAATTATATAAAATATACATTAAATATTTACTTGTCCATCCAGGTATGAAAAAAAGGTTTTTATTTATTTGAACTGTTGAAGATAAAATAATGTATACATTGATATTGTCATCACTTGACCGAATGGTGACGACACCGTGGTAGATTCTGAAAACGGAAAGATAGATATTCGGGAGCAAAATAAAGGAGACAAAAGATGTGGGAATTTCTGCGGAGGCGGATTGGGAGCCACTTGAGACGTCTGCGATATTTTGAAACATGGTCGTACTTGCGTAGGTAGTCCGAAGACTAATCGCACGCACATGTTTTGCAGACGCACAAGCTTGTCCAGGAGTTTTTTTTTTATTCATAGCGCGACATATGGCGCCGAGCCACCCATAAGGTGTCTAACGACGCCCGTGGACATTCGGTCGTACGCGGGGGTTGCGAATGCCATGCCGACCTGACAGCTGCCCATTCACGCCCCTCTTGAAGGACCCGAGACTGTACTTGGGGGGAAATATATGGGCAGGAGTTCCTCGGTAACGTCCAGATTACATCCAGATACATCCGCATCATGCCCGTCACGAGACGCTGCCTACCTTGCGTCGTTCGGGAGAGTTTGAAGTCATTGAAGCAACTTCACTTACCTTACTATTCACCTAGGTGGTAGGTGGTAGGAAATCCGTCTGGATTTATACCAACGCACTGAATAAAGTCGGTCGAAATGGCGATAAAAAAATCACGCCTCTTTTCCGGCCAGTTTATTGTAGACACAATCGATATAATCAAAGGGATATACTAACACGGCACCCAGTTGCGACAGGAATTACGATATCACGAATTTTTTCAGACGAGTTAGGATATAGAAGTTACAATATATACGAGTTAGGATGTAGGAGTTAGGATATAGGAGTTAGGATATAGAAGTTACAATATATACGAGTTAGGATATAGGATAGGACTCAGGATATAGGAGTTAGGATAGGAGAGGTGATATAGCCGACCATGTCGCCTTCCTTCCATATAAAACTCTGATATAAAAAATAAAAAACAAAATTTGCCTGCATCCAAAATCCAAACCGTATGTACTTTTCCAAGTGAGGTTATATGTTAAGTGAGTTGTTGGAACAGCTCCTGTGTACGTACGCGTCATGACTGTGTGCATGCGTTGCAGGAATGGTGTCGTGCTGAATTATGAAGAGAAATAAAACAAATGCACGGCGGCGGTGCGGAGTGATTGCAGTATCGCATGTCACACACGGGCCGGGGGCGGGGCGGGGCGGGGCGGGAGACGCTACGCCACCCGCCCGGCCCGCTAGAGCCTACTGCATTAGCGGGGGGAGAGTTACTGCTGAGTCGTTAGATTGAGAAAAAAAATTGTGGGAAAATTAAATCTGGTCATGACATAATATGAACAGCAATAATGCAAGTGGTGTTGTATAATGTTAAGCCGGGCGCCTGTAACTGAAGATCAAAGTGCAACCTATTTGTATCGAAACATATTAAATTCCGTCACACTTTTTTAGGGTTCCGTATCCGGTACGGGACCCTATTACTAAGCCTACGCCGTCTGTCTGTCTGTCTGTCCGTCAGTCTGTCCGAGGGCTGTATCTCTTGAACCGTAATAGGTAGCCGATGAGCCGGTAGTTATTATGGCCGATACAACACAACCACAAATAATAAATAAAAATAAGAAAAAGTAAAAAATTCACGGGGGTTCCCATAGAAGAAACTAAAAAGTGTATGCGCGCGCGCCATCTACCGAATAGAGTATAAAGCATTTTAATGAATTTGAACTAATATGAAGCATTTCATAAATACGCCATACATGGCGTGAGTGGCGCTAACCATGATATGGCGATACGGAACCCTCAGTGCGCGAGTTCGACTCGCACTTGGCAGGTTTTTTTAACTTCATAATGAGTCTTATCTTATCTTGTTTAAATAACATACGCTTAGCATACATTTGAGAAACAGCTGAATAGTGATTTTATATGTATAATTATTATAGAGTTTATGAGATTTTTATGTTGGAGCTCGTCGCTCTTTCAGATGCCACGGCGGCGGCGCCGTCTTCCAGGCTCATTGTTATCTTTGTGCTTCTAATTCTTGAGGAGACCGATCTTATAATGGAGTATTTTGGTTTTAAGCCATCCGGCGACCTGTGGAAATGGCTTGTTTTATTTTTCGCTGATAAATTAATAATGACAAAATTATAACAAAAGTGCATTAGAAAGAAGAATGTTTCCATTCACTTACTCTTCCTATTATCTTATTCTCGCCTTTATAAATCAAATCTTTACATAAGTTGAGTCCAACAAACGATCTCATAACCCACTAGCCAAGCAAATTATGCAGTTCTCTATCCTGGATCACTCCAAACTGGGGTGTAGAATATTTACCACACCGCTCGCTAGATGGCGTGAGTTCGTTGCAGTGGGTGATTGTGACTCGAGCTAACAATTCAGAAGGATAGAGATGGCGTCGTTACATTCAGCTGGCGAAGTCCAATAGTGACACAAAGGCGAATTCACAAATCCTGCTTCACACTTGTGGACCTACATAACACGATAGGTATTCTCTTTATCAACGCTACTCTTACTAGCAGTCTAATTCAAATTGTGAGCATTTATAGTGTGGGTGACGTAAATTGTATGCAATTTATTTCAACAGTAGTTCTAATCTTCTGCATTCTTTGTTAAAGAGTTGGTAGATTTCGTCGCTACAGAGATTCCAGCACAAAGACCCCAACCAAACCCAGCGCACGAACTGGAGTAACTACCAAAAGAAACATTAGCTGTCGTAAGACTCCTACGCTGCGAGCGCTCGCAATATGCGGGTAGACGTGCCAGCGTTTCAGAGGCGACAGATAACTGAATATCTTGGTAGGGTCATTAAATTATGCTGCAAATCACAGTCCTCCGTACTTACCCCGCAATGGGATGTGTAATGCGTGTGAGTGGCGAAATGTTTCACACATTCTATCGGAAAATAATAAAACAGTAAATTGTTAAACGATTTTGTATATTAAATTGAATAGTATAAGGCTCTAGAATCAAATCAAATCAAATATTTGTCAGCCTCGGCAGTGCGGTCAGTACCGCTCGACTGTTGGAGGCTGCCCGTGGTTCGCATTCTACGTAAAACTGTATGGTCCCTTCTCTACTTACCTTACTAGGTGGTAGGGTTTATCCCGGTCGGGTTGGTACCACCGCACTAAATGAAACGTCGGTCGAAACGGCTACGTGAATAGTTTGTGTTCTCCGTCCAGTTCAGTGTAGCCGACATGAAATGAAGGGAAGCACTGACATGGCATCTAGTTCACCCGGTGTTATGGGCTGACATCATGGATGTTTTAGGTGATGTAGCCAACCGTGTCAGTTTCCATAAATAAAAAATATTTGAAAAACGTATATTCAACATCTATACAATAATATGAACTATACAACAAAACACAGAAACAATAGAAAAGTTACCACCCCTGCCTCCTATACTAGCGTGAGCCGTGAATAGGACGCAGGTGACAGTCAGCCTTATACTTCATTAAAATCAATGTTAATTGAATCAATACCTATTTAAATATTTCATCCGTCTTCTAATACGCAAATATCTTTAATATGTGTCAAGAGATTACGAATAAACCATTTTAAAGAAATTCGTGGTGGAATCTATTTGTCATGTGGATAATCAAAGGTGAGATGCCTAATTAAAATTAATTCGTGCAATACCGAAATCTCGTTCAAATACTCGACTTAAAGTGGTTAAGTTCCCGTAGGCTCCTACGGAGAGGAAGAGACAAACTGAACAGCCGTAGCAAGAGAAACCGACTCTACTGGTGCGCCGATAGGTATCAATATTGCTAACACAGTTTCTAATGCGAGACTGAAGAGCTTGCTTAAAATTTTTATTTTTTGTCAGTTTTCCTTAAATTTCTCGGAACTGAAATGCTTTATTGCAAAAGTAGGTACACTATAAAGAATTATTTTTATTCATAGCATAAAGGTGAACGCATATTTTATGAATCTGATCACTCTGCCTATTTACATTACCTACGTAAGGTGAATTGGTTTAGATAGTGCCATTTTTAGGGTTCCGTATCCGGTACGGGTCCCTATTACTAAGCCTACGCCGTCTGTCTGTCTGTCTGTCTGTCCGTCCGTCCGTCCGTCTGTCCGAGGGCTGTATCTGTTGAGCCGTAATAGGTAGCCCGTTGAAATTTTCACATAATATGTGTTATTATGGCCGATATAACAACAAATAAGAAAAAAATTAAAAATTCACGGGGGTTCCCATAGAAGAAAGATTCGGAAGATGGCGCGCGCGCCATCTTCCGAATGGAGTGTGAATTATTTTAACTAATCATGATATTTAACTAATATGAAGCATTTCATAACACGCCATAGCGAAAGTGGCGCTAACCATGACATGGCGATACGGAACCCTCGGTGCACGAGTTCGACTCGCACTTGGCCGGTTTTTTATACTTAAACGTACCAAGTCAACAACAACAACATCAAATTGGTTTCTAGCTCCAGCAGCGCTTTCTGGTCGGTAAACACCACAGAGTGGTTTCATTACTAGTATTTAATTAATGAAAATAAAGTGTTTGTCTTAATGTAATGTACGAGGGTTGTTGTATTGTTGATTCGTGCTTGCCTGCTCTGTGCATTGAGAGCGGTGCGAGCGAAGCGACGCGGCGGCGGTGGTGCGGAGGCGGCACGGAGGCGGCGGCGCGGAGGCAACGGCGGCGTAGCGATGATGTTGATAACCGGGATCGGGAGCGATGCGCTCGTCCAGGGGTCGGCGGGGGCGGCGGCGCGGCGGGGCGGGGCGTTCCACCAGGACCCCCTTGAGGGTCACCGGGGGTCGAGGGTCGCAGACCTTCGACAAAGCTCCAACGAGTAGGGTTCGTGAACTCATTGCGACTCCGACCGCGCACTGCCTCAAATATGGATCTTATCGTAAAATGCACGTTTTTCAAATACCTCATTCGAGCCGGTCCAATGAAGCGCTTTCACGAAGCGCTCGAAAGCGCTTTCTAACGAAGGTCCACCGACGGTGGCGATCCCATCTCCGTACCCTAGTTCGATAAGGACACGGAATATGGAACTCGACACGCTCTAAGTGAATTAAGCTGTGCTGCTTAAAACAGCGATTACTTATTTCTTCATGTTATGCTCTTCCGTGACTCAACATGGCGAAGTTTGAAGGCTGTTCTTTGTTCACCAGCGTCCACGATCTTGTGGACGGTCGGTCTTTGTCAACGGTTTGATAGGGTATTTTTTTATTTCTTCAAACTCGAACTTTTGTTGTATTTGTTGGTTGCTTTCTCATTTGTATTACATTATTCATTTTAATATAGTTTTGGTTTTAATGTCTTCGTTGATCCCATTCATAACACACCCACCGAGTGCACAGCCAGTTCACTTGGCCGAGTCGTTATAATTAAGTTAGATCAAGTACACGTAAACGGTGTAGAGCAATAATAGAAGACTAGCAACAAGACGTACGGCCCGAGCGAGTGTACAGCGACGTACCACCGCCTTGCCACTTGGTAGCCAGATCGTTTGCAGAAATCAATCAGTAGAGCGTTTAGCGTGAAATCAATTACCGTAAGGCTTCGGCCGGCATGGAGACTCGATACCGTAAGTTGTCAAGCTGTGCTACAATCTTGTCACACGAATAAAATGCCTACATAATTATTTGACATCTTACACTGAAAATGAGCACGGTCATTTCGTACATCCCTGCGGTGCAGCAGGAGGCGAGCTTATTGCAGAATCCATTTTCAGTTTTTTAAACAAGAACTATGTTAAGAGACAAACAAGAGAAATGGGCCAAAATAATAACAGAGTAGTACCTACCCAAGGGACGGTAATAGAAGTAAAGGGCGACAAACGAAACGTTTGGAAGACGACGTCAAAAGAGTCCAGGTGAAAAAGGTCCAGAGTGGATCAGAATAAATATAAAAAGATAGAGAGATATGGAAATCTTTAGGGTAGGCCTTTGTCGAAAGACAAGCTGTTTATAGGAAGAGTACACAGTAAGGAAAAACTTGTTTCGAAAACTTTGTAAAACAGCAGTAAAGGCTTATTTTATTCATTTTTGTTTTGTACACAGGAACATTGCATTATGTTTTATGTTCTGATTTTGAAACATATTCATTTCCATACGGTATTTGTCTTGAATATCATATTGATCTATTGACAGACAGTTGGGCCTTAGCGCGACCCATTTCATTTTTACATAAGGTATGAGAGTAGATTATATTCCATCTACGGTATGAGCCAAACGTTATCGTCACCGAAAGCTCGGTCGAACGAGGTCACGCGCCCGACCTACGACAACCCGTCCCTCGATGCCCCAGTTGGGGAACGATCCGTCCCTTGCCCTCTCTTTTACGAACAAACAACGTACCTAACCTACGTACATATTGTGCACATATACGTTAACGTATAAACTGAGATCGGGGCTGTGAGATGAAGATTGCGAGTTTGCAGTTCTTTATCTAAATCAGGTTACAAGCAGTTCTCGTTTTATTTATTTATTTATATAACAAAACACACTTCACTTTGACCTGAGCAATATAGGCTTTTAGTTTTGTTTTATCATTTGTTTGAATATTTATTTCTTCTGGTTATACTGAAAACGAAGATACGAAGTTACATAATTGAAATAAAATAAACCTACTTATCTCATTAATTAATATAATAATTTGTATATTTCCCCCGGCTAAATATCTAGACCGAAACATTTTTAGGGTCTCTACATTGCAATCACAAATTAAAATTGAAAATATTACGAAGCTTGAACGTTCAGAATTCTTCAGAAAAGAACACTTACCATAAAAACTAGTTTCGAACTTTTAAGTTCTCATCGCCCCCGCCGCGCCTACCGCAACACTCCGCCGCCGCCGCCGCCCGGTTGCTTACTTTGCTTTCCGTGAGGGCGGAGCGCGGCTAGAAGTACACGGTAGGAAACCAACACATCAAATTGTTTTTTTTTGTGAAGAATAGAAGACGTGGAAGCAGCATACAAGCAGTAATGAATTTAAATAGCAACATAGTCTGAATCTAGCCTAACTTCATAAAATAAGACGGTGGTGTGAAGAAAATGTGTTCTATTTAGTTTTTATTCCTAACAACATAAAGGTGCTAATAAGGAAACTATATAATATTTTCGTAATAATGCTTATAAGCTCCATTTATGCAATGCGAGCGTATTTCGCAAAAATATCATTTTTATAAATGTTCTCCTGTTGAAGGTGCCATAGTTACATATTCTGCCTAGTTATTCTTGCGTTAGTAACGCACAGTTCAATAAACAAAGATAAGACTTCTAATCAAGCGAAGCTCCCAGCCAGCTGCACCTGCAAGCTCGCACGCTTTCGGGCCGTTCTTTGATCCCCTAATTGAAGTTTCCTTCCATGTACCCTGCGCGTTTGAACAAAGAGTCTCGTCGTATGCGGCGGCGAGGGGGGTGGCTCGCGTGCAGACGAGGACGACGACCGCCCCCGCATCGATCTCCACCTCGCCGCCTCCGCCGCCCCCGCCACGCCGCCTCCCGCCCCCGCACCGCCCGCCTCTAATTAACTCCGGCCCAAATCCACGCACACACCAAAGAGAATTGCAAGAACGCTGCGGTACAGTGCGCCCATCTTATCTTAACGCACCTTTCACTACACTACCTCATACTAAAAGTAGAGAAAGATATGCCAAGTGTGGTTAGAGACGAGCCGTGCTGAGGCGAAATAGACGACTGGACATAATTATTTTGTGCACCCGAAGCGCCAGCGGTCATTCAGTAAGCTCAAATGTTTTATTTGCGCATACAATGTTTATTTATGTTTCTTATTTAAATTAAGAATCGTTTAATCGTAAAACAAGACAATCTCTTTGAAAACCGCAACTTAAAAAGCTCGGGGAGATCCCGAAATATGCAATATTTACCGCCTAGGACTCGTAAAATGACCGCATAGCTGAGCTGCTAGCGAATTTAATTTAATTTTAAATTCAACTTCTTCGTCATATGAAAGCATCTATAATTTCTTTGATCTCCACTGCATTCTGTCATCGCTTGCGGCCACAACTCTCCAGGGGGTCACCATGCTTCTCGCAAACGACATATCGATTGTAAACTTCTAGAAATAACCAGAGGAGTCCAGTTCGAGTACGATAAAGCGTTTCTATTGGATGTTTTGTTTCTTGTGTGCGCTTTCGATGGAAAAATCGTTTTCTGGGTAGCGTTTTAGCCAGGAACTATTCCAAGTTGGACACAACATATTTTTGGCGAGCCTAGGAAAGTAAGAAACGTGAGTGTGGACGGTGTCTACTCGAGTGGACCAAAATCTGTGCGTACCACGTTACCTCTTTTCGTATGTTCTATAAACTTGTATAAACTTGTGTAGACAGTGCCACAAACACAGATGTGGCACCTAGTTTCGGCAGAAAGTTCATGCCGAAACTGTTTTTGCCAGGAATATCCTGACAGGAAAGAGTGTACCTATGTATAGTGTCGTAGCCAGATTTGCCAGCGGGGCTATTCTTTATTCATCGCTACTAGCAATGGCCAGATGGAGACGAATATCTCGCGTAGTGTGAGTTGGATTCGACTTGCAGTGGTGACAAGTCGGCTGCGGCGTAGTGCGACGCGTCGTGTAGGCGAGTTGTGCGTGCAACACGCAGTGCAACGCGGCGCGGAGGTGCGGGCGGCGAGGCGCAACATGTTCGATTTACGACGAGCTCGGCACAAGCATGAATCGTCGTCCGCTGACGTTAATAAGGAGCGACGGCTATACGGTGAGAAGTCACGACATTTGCTACGCTTCCTCGAAAACTTTGTGGCGGATACAGTTGTCTGCAACTACCTCTTTCAACGCTTCATGCTGAGAACTAGTATATTATGCACGCTTTTGTAGTTCTAGGGCAACGCATCGAAACAATGACGAAGAATGTACCTAATAGTTTTTTTGAACAAATAAGCAATGTAGTTAAAAATGCAATAAATAATAAAAACTTCTAAACGTAACCAAGATGTTAGGGTCAAACGGTCACTACGGACACGACGGAAAAATAAATTGCGTAAAATAGCATATTTTGACATTGAAAATGTCTTTTCGATCGCTTCAGTATAGTCTCCGATTTCCAGCGAAAATTCGAATTCGCGCGGTTTAGGGTGTCAAATGACGTGTATCGACGAGGGCTACAAGATGGTGAAAAAGTCGCCAAGTGCGATATGGACTCGCGCACCGAGGGTTCCGTACCATCTCACAAATCACCTACAACATCCGTGATGTCTAACACCGGGTGAACTAAGTGCCATGTCAGTGCTTCCCTTCATTTCATGTCGGCTACATACACTAAACTGGACGGAAAACACGAACTATTTACATAGCCGTTACAGTTTAACGTGGAATCCGAACCACGGTCAGCCTCCAACGGTCGAGCGGTCGCCCATCCAATTACTGACCGCGCTTAGAATTGCTTAACAACAGTCGACCCACCACTGAGCTACCGAGGCTGACGAAAATGTATGAATTTTTTTTATGTGTTTTGGAAAATCACAAAACGCCTAAATAAAAATTACATACAACAATGGTTTAACTGTTAGGCATTCTTGTAGTTGAAATATACATACTTTTTTATATGACATAACTCCAAATTTACTATTTTAGGATTTATCTTTTACTTGTGCAGTATGAGACCTTGCTTCTTGCCAAATTTAATTACGCTAGCTTAGTCAGGAAGTACCCTATAGGTTTTGATTTGATTTGAGTGAGTTTGCGAGTATTAAAATTTGACATACATGTCCGTATCTTTTGATCGCGTTGATTTAGAAGCTTGCATTTTCTATACCTCGAAGGAATTGCAGACCTTAGTATTTCATATTAATTTAAACATGATATCTTGACCCGTTCCTGAAAAAAGGGTCTTGACATACAAAATAAGCAATTTTTTGTATCATATAACTACAAGTTTAAAATTTTCGGATTTTTACCACATTTCATGATTGTAGGTTAACGGGAAATACCCATAGGTTTTGATTTGATTTGAGTGAGTTTGCTAGTATCAAATCTGATATAGATGGCCGTATCTTTTGATTACGTTAATTTAGAAGCTCGCATTTTCTACACCTTAAAGACATCGTAGACCTTAGTATTACTTATTTATTTCAATTTGATATCTTGACCTCTTCCTGAGAAAAAGGGCCTTGACTTACAAAACAAACATATTTTTTTTAATGTCATATAACTACAAGTTTACAATTTTCCGATTTTTTCCTTTACTTGTGCTTCTAACCAAATTTCATGATTCTAGGTTGACGGGAAATACCCTATAAGGTTTTGATCTTATTGAGCGACTTTGCGAGTATGAAATTTGACATACATGTCCGTATCTTTTGATCGCGTTGATTTAGAAGCTTGCATTTTCTATACCTCGAAGGAATTGCAGACCTTAGTATTTCATATTAATTTAAACATGATATCTTGACCCGTTCCTGAAAAAAGTTATAAAAAACTAAAACCCGACTACGTAAAAGCTAATTATGAAAATCGTTTAAATAAAAAAAAATAGTTATGAAAAACTAAAACCCGGCTACGAAAAAGCAAATTATGAAAATAGTTTAACTTTAACTAAAAATAACAAAATAATGTTTTCCATATAATTTATCAGATACAGCAATTCTCTTTTTACATTGATTCTACCTTAGCACTAACTCTATAAATTTTGATAAATTTATTATTTTTAACGTTCTAAATATAGAGCCGTGGTCGGGCGTTCTTCGTTCAACAAGACAAGTGAGGCCGTCGTCGTGCATTATTAGAGCGCGGAACTTAGGACGGCCATCGCCATTGTGTCATACTGGCATCTTTTTGTAAGATCAGTCAGAGCCAATCTAAATTTATTATAAGTAGATACATAGGTAAATACCGAACGTCAACGGCTATAATGCACAACGACGGTCTCACTTGTCTTGTTGAACGAAGAACGCCCGACCACGGCTCTATATTTAGAACGTTAAAAATAATAAATTTATCAAAATTTATAGAGTTAGTGCTAAGGTAGAATCAATGTAAAAAGAGAATTGCTGTATCTGATAAATTATATGGAAAACATTATTTTGTTATTTTTAGTTAAAGTTAAACTATTTTCATAATTTGCTTTTTCGTAGCCGGGTTTTAGTTTTTCATAACTATTTTTTTTTATTTAAACGATTTTCATAATTAGCTTTTACGTAGTCGGGTTTTAGTTTTTTATAACTTTTTTTTTATTTTAGGCTTTTTTAAAAACTGTTTGCATACTTTAAATGTTGTATGTAACTCGTATATTGATTTTTTTTTATGGAATCTGACACATCACCTACAGGCTACAACATCCGTGATGTCAGCCCATAACACCGGGTGAACTTGGTGCCACGTCAGTGCTTCCCTTCGGTCGTACCGGCTACACTAAATACATAGCCGTTTCTACCGACCTTTCATTCAGTGCGGTGCGGTGGTACCAACACGGGCGGGTTAAATAAACCCTACCACCTAGTAATATAAGAAGGAAGTCATATCCCTTAGTCGCCTTTTACGGCATACACGGGGAGAGATACAGTGGGGCTATTCTTTTATATAAGTACCGGCCCCACACGGTACAAAATTTATACTATCCGTCCGTTTATTTGTCGTGATCTCTATTTGAAACTAAAGTTTTCTGTAAATAGCGCATGAGTGAGTACCTACATATATATACAAATTATGTATAGTTGAACGATGTATAGTCTTGAAGTAAAATGAAAAGTCAGTCAGAGCAAGACCGAAGACTGAGCTGTGTAAGTACACGATTTTCTTTGTCTATGTAAGTAAATATATCTGGTTGGGGTGAAGCGGATTCGGGAAGTAAGTAAACCAATCAGTTCAAGGCCGAAGACCGAGGGCGGTTTCAGGTTGTACATAGTTGAATAATGTACTCACTCGAAGCAGGTAAGCCACTAAGGCGAGGCCAAAGCTACTGATATTATTTTTATAGTAAGCGCGACATGTGGCGCCGAGCCACCCATAAGGTGTCTAGCGATGCCCATGGACATTCGGTAGCATGCGGAGGCTACGAATGCCATGCCGGCCTGACAGGTGCCCAGGTTGAAGGACCCGAAACTGTACTTGGGGGAAAATATTTCTCTCTGTTTGTATTTCAACAGGCTCTGATTTAGCTATGTATCCCTACGGAGTTGCAGTGGTTTTAGATCGCGGGACATTTGGGAGTCACCTACTATTCGCACGGCTCGACGCTGGATCGAGTCCAGAGGCGCTAGCTCGTATTTGACTGAGCCATCCCATAGGCATGCCCATAGGTGCGAGCAGTACCCCAAGCAGGACCGAATCTGCGATTTATACGGCCTTGCCCTCGATGTCACGCCGGAAGTTTAGATCGTGCGAAAATTCGACTCGGAGGACCCCGAGGTGGTCGCAAAATTTAAGTGACGTGCCTTGGTAGGAAGGAGCTGGTGTGATGCCGCTCTCTTTGCACTGAACGCGCAAACTTGTATCTTGGAGGTATTTAACTTGACCAACTTGCTACGGCCCATTCGGAAATAGAGCCGAGTGTTTGCTCAAGTTCAGACGCAAGTCTTCGCCTGTTCTCATCCACATCCCGCGTAGTTGAAGGGTAACTGGTGTAGAACCCGTGTTCCGTACTCTCGTATGCATAACAATGATATGTTGCCCCCTGAATGCTACGCCCACGCCTTCAACGTTAGCAAGGCTCAGTGCTGCGCATTATCTGCGAAGGTCGATTTGAAGGTCCTTTTGCTTTCCAAGCCAGTTTCTAAGTCAGCGTCATACCTGTCTGGAAGCACCTGAACGTCCTGGGCACCGCCATTTCCAAAGACGTAGGTTTCCGGCAACTAATCGAGTCTAGGGCTAAAACTGCACCCAGAAAATTGGGAATACTTTTCCGCAATCGGCGGTTCTTCTCTTCCACAATATCCCGCTTAGCTGAAGGGTAACTTGCATCCGAAAATATTGTAGGTATTAGGTATATTTAATGTACCTACCTTTTTTTTTTTTATGGAAACTTGACACGGTTGGTTACATCACCTACAAAATCCGTGATGTCAGCCCATAACACCGGGTGCCATGTCAGTGCTTCCCTTCATTTCGCGCCGGCTACACTGAACTGGACGGAAAACACGAACTATTTACATAGCCGTTTCGACCGACGTTTCGCTCAGTGCGGTGGTAACAACCCGGCCGGGATAAACCCTACCACCTAGTAAGGTAAGAAGGGAAGGGACCTACAGTTTAACGTGGTATCCGAACCACGGTCAGCCTCCAACAGTCGGGCGGTCATCCATCCAATAACTGACCGCACCATTAAGCTGCCGAGGCTGGCGATCCCTTAGTCGACTTTTACGACATGCGAGGGGGAGAGATGCAGTGGGGCTATTCTTTTTAAGTACCGACCCCACACGGTACACCTACGCTACATATTATGCTTACACTAGGTACATGGGCATTTAATACCAATTTATTTTAGCATAGTACTGTATCTAATAATAATATTATATATCTATGTATATAAAATTTGCGGTAGATCAGTGAGTAAGTATGTAGCAAAGAGTTTTACAAACTCTTTGGTATGTAGGTATATTACCAACAATACCACGTCGCTTCTTCGCGTCGCGTCGTCGCGTGTCGTCGTCGCGCGTCATTGGTGTATGTAACGTATCGAAACCGCGGGGGCGCGCGGCGCGGTGCGCGGGCGACTAGGCTTCATCGGGAATAATCGCTATTAATACATGCGCCACACATTTTGCTCTATTTCTCTGTACACATAAGTTTAATAGATAGCAAAGTATATATTTTCGGAATCGTAATTTAATTATCTTTAATTTGATACCCCACTCAATATATTTTGAAAAACTAATTTGACATTTTGAGGCCGTGCGTCCGCCATTTTTGAATTTTGAAAATTGTTATATAGCCTATGACACTCCCGTGAATAAGACAAATCCAATAGCACAAGAATTATTCAAATCGGCCCAGTACTTTAGGCTGTAGAGTGGAATATAGATAGTCACATACATACATACATACATACATACATACATACACGCCAAACTCATAACCCTTCCTTTTTTGGCTTCGCCGTAGTCGGGTAAAAAGGGTCTTGACATACAAAATAAGCAATTTTTTGTATCATATAACTACAAGTTTAAAATTTTCGGATTTTTACCACATTTCATGATTGTAGGTTAACGGGAAATACCCATAGGTTTTGATTTGATTTGAGTGAGTTTGCTAGTATCAAATCTGATATAGATGGCCGTATCTTTTGATTACGTTAATTTAGAAGCTCGCATTTTCTACACCTTAAAGACATCGTAGACCTTAGTATTACTTATTTATTTCAATTTGATATCTTGACCTCTTCCTGAGAAAAAGGGCCTTGACTTACAAAACAAACATATTTTTTTTAATGTCATATAACTACAAGTTTACAATTTTCCGATTTTTTCCTTTACTTGTGCTTCTAACCAAATTTCATGATTCTAGGTTGACGGGAAATACCCTATAAGGTTTTGATTTTATTGAGCGACTTTGCGAGTATGAAATCTGACATAGATGGCCGTATCTTTTGATTGCGTTGATTTAAAAGCTTGCATTTTCTACACCTTAAAGAGATCGTAGATCTTAGTATTGTGTATTAATTTCCCCAGAAAAAGAGCCCTTCACATACAAAACAAGCAAACAAATTTTTTAATGTCATAAACTACAAATTTACTATTTTTTCCTTTACTTGTGCTGTGAGAACTTGCTTCTTACCAAATTTAATGATTCTAGGTTAACGGGAAGTACTCTATAGGTTTTGATTTGATTTGCCAGTAGCAACATATGTAACTTAAATGGCCGCATCTAGTGATTGCGTTGATTTAAAAGCTGGCATTTTCTATACCTCAAAGGGTTCGCAGACCTTAGTATTTGATATCAATTTCAACTTGATACCTCTACCCGTTCCTGAGAAAAAAGGTCTTGACAGACAGACAGACGGACAACAAAGTGATCCTATAAGGGTTCCATTTTTTCCTCCTTTAACCTTTTGCCAATGGAGCGGCCGATATCGGCCGCTTTATAGATTATACCTTTACGAATGGAGCGGCCGATATCGGCCGCTTTCTTTTTTTTCTGTGTTTCGTTGGGAGGCCCCAACAAAATTATTTTATTCTTGTATCTCCTTTAGCCGTGAGATGCTGGCAGTAATTAATTCAAATAGTATATCCTATAGCCTTTAGGCGACAAACATTCTCCCATAGAGAAATGTCAGATTTACCGCCCTGTCAGTGTCATCAAGACAGCGGTTATAATAGGAGGGCGTTGTACGTTGCTCTTCTGTTTTCGGGTTTGCTGAGTGTTTTTTTGTGCAGATGAACCCATAAGTGATGTTTTTTCTCTTTTTCATTATATTCCGGATGTATTGAGTGCATTTGTTTGTGCTGAGTTGATCTGAATTTTTCGTAAAAATACTAAGAAAATGCCTCCTTTTCGGTACCAATTTCGGCTGTTTTTAGAGGCTTGTTTCTCGATATAAATCTGTTTTCTGGATAAAGTGAGGTGATAGAAGTGTCATTTAGTTCCTGTAGTTGAAATAATATATGCCGTATAGTGTTTGTATGCAGTACATTTACGAGAAATAAGCAATTTTTGTGACCTAGTTTTCTCCATACAAATAATACAAACCATACAAATTTCCACATACAAATTTTATTGTGAACGACACGGGGGGCTGCTGATACACAAGAAAGGTATGATTAGGTCCGTTATTTATTAGTGTTTATAATAAAAATACTATATGACCGATTCGCGGTCTAATAAATTTATAAAAAAAAAAAACCTGAGAGAGGTCGCGATTTTCACATAGAACAACTTTACAAAATAATTTTGTCACCTAGAATACGTAATGTAAATAAAAAAATGCCATTTATAGCTAGAATATTTATCTGTAAATACAATCCATATGTTAGTTCATGAAGTTTTATGGAAAAATCTTCCAAAATGATTTTTTTTCGAGAGTAATGCGCCGGCGCCGATCGCGGCCGCCACCTGGTGTAGGCGAAGGAAGATTTATAAATAATGCTTCCAGAGCCAAAGGGTGGTACGGAACCCTAATTAAAAAAGTTTTGGAGTTTTTGAGAAAATCGCAAAAAACCGCTTAAAATCGCCGTTTTTAGGGAGGTTTGAAAAGGGCACTTATAAACATATTTCTAAATATATATTTCAAACTTTCATATTTTTGTATTGTAGATTGGCTCAATATCAATGCTTTGACCCCTATGCCGTAGCCACCCGCACCGGATTACATAAAACAAATAAAATTAAAATAAAATAAAAACTACACAGATTTAACTAAATTTCGGGGGTGTGAGATGAGACAGTAACGGTTTGCGTTAAGTTTCGGAAGAGTTAACGACTCTGGACGCAGCACGACACTCCATTTCCATTAACGGAGCGAGGTTAAATGGATATGGACTAGAAAACGCGAGAGATCGTGCCGACACGCCGTCCGACAGGTTAGGGCCGTGTCATGTAACAGGTTGAGTGTTTTCCGGAACTTTGTAGTTGTAGGGACACTGCATCACTGCACATCACTCGAGGATTTTAAACGCGCTTAAGACGCCACGCCTATCTGGGTGGAACGACCAATAACTTTAATCGCATTTATTCAAAACCGAGTATTTTAAAGATCAAGTTTGCCATAGCTATCGTCGAAATAATGAAAATAATAATATGTCAACGAACCTAGAACCTGACTATGCATGCATATACCGTAAATGCGCCGGGTAAATGAAGCGTACACATAACCGGAATCATAATAGCAGTTTATATCATAGTAAAAGCTGCGAATACGTGCGCGTGCGCCGGTAAATAAAATTGACAAGACTTTCAATTACTATAAAGGTCAGCGCATACAGGACACTAGCCTATACAGTGTACAATGCGAGCGAGGACGTGAGAGATTCTCTGAAGAGATCCACCTGTCGATACCGGGTCGGCATACGATAACGTAGGTGAAAAACAAAATAATATAAAATAAAATAAATATACTATAACCATTAGATGTTGGTATCGTATTTATTTATATGATTCCATTATTCATTTATGCGTGCCGCGTACGCATAATATGTAAAGGCGTTTGTTTTTTTACGCATACAATTAAAATAAGCGCATTTTAATTTTAATCTCAATAAAAACAATTTCCCAAACATTGCGCATCGGTTACCAGCTATATTGGGTTGGTTCTGCACTTACGTGAAAGTGTAAAATATTCTTCAAAAAAACTTTTGAGAGAAATTTTTTTTTTCACATATCCTATTCCTTGAGTATGGGAAGTAATTTAAGTAAATAAGAACTGATTTTATACAGGTTCAGTAAGTTTCTCAAAATAGCACCTAATTTTTCACAAAAATCACCGCTATCAAAGTGCGAACCTATCACATACCACAATTATTAATTTGTGTCCCAATAGCGTTACGATTAGCAGTATGCGCGACTGTGTAGAGTTCTCAGAACACCGTGTATTCACATTTAGGCGGTTGTTTTCGTTGCCCTTAGCACCTGCGTTCTCACGCGCCGCCCCGCCGCCCCGCCCCCGCGCCGCTGAGCCGACACGAGCACACTCCATCTGCGTGGGCGGCTATACTTCTGTCAACCTCTTCTGATTACATACTGCTTGGGTGGTAGCCACTTCTTGTTCACATCTTGCTTAGTATGAATAAGCGGTATTGCACGTGATAATGGCGGTATTTTGCAAATATATATACCTATAGTTATATACCTATAGTTTTTTTGGATACTGACACAGTGACTACATCCTACTAAATCCGCGATTTCATCCCATAACACCTTAGTGAATATGCCAGTGCTTTTCTTCGCTCGTGGACGGAAAATACGAACTATTTACATAGCCGTTTAGACCGACCTTTCATTCAGTGCAGTGGTATCAACCCGGGCGGATTAAACCCTACCTAGTAAGATAATTAGGAAAGGGGGACCTACAGTTTTACGTGGAATTCGAACCACGGTCAGCCTCCAACAGTTGGTGGACACTCATTTAAGTACTGACCGCACCCATAGTCGACCGAGGCTGAAAATATCTTATTATATTTGAATAATTTCTGGTTAATTTGAATGTTTATGATTATAATTGCAGCTCTCATAGCTACGGTTTTGGTTTTAGATAGATAAATTCTATGACTTATGTTATGTATGACCTCCCAAAGTCCCGAGGACGAGTAAAATTATGACAGAATCTTAATTTCTTAATTCATTAAAATAAAACTGACAGCAATTGAGAGCTTCGTTTTGTTTTAAAAAGTTTGCTAGTTTACGCCCCTTCCAACGGTATACCACATGCCATAAAAATCATTCACTATGTGGCCAAAATTAAGGACAGAGGCCAGAACCAACACGGGCACTTTGTAACAGATCCATCTTATCGGTGATCGCTTCCCGTATTGAGAGCGTTTTCAGGAGCATTTTAAAATTGGGCACTTTGTTCAATTGTGGTTTGTATTGTACTGTATTGTACTGTGTGAGGCCTGTACTTAAAAAGAATAGTCGCACTGCGTCTCTCCCCGTGCATGTCGTAAAAGACGCCTAAGGGATAAGGACGAGATGCCATGCTAACGGGCGACAGGATTGCCACCTCTCACCTTAGCACGGTCCTTCCACGGAGTCGTGCAGCAGGTGGGTCTTTGTGCCTTACTTGCTGCTTGATAGTTATCTTGTCCGAATACTTTGCTAAACGTGGTGGTCGATGTTGTGTTGCAATCTTCCAGAGTTCTTGCAGCACAACTCCGATTACTCTGCTTACCCTGATTGTCGGGATACAGCGTCTGTGGTATGTATGTATGTATTTATGAATTAAGAGATTCTGTCATATTTTTACTCGTCCTCGGGACTTTGGGAGGTCATAAGGTCCTTTTTGTGGTATTAACTTCATCACATGAAATTTTTTCAGAAGAAGGATGCATCGTAAAATCCAATAAATTTTAATTCGTGCTGATGCAATCATAAACAAAAAAGTTACAAGTGATTAAAGCTGGAGATTTGGTAATTTTAAAAAATTAAGAAAAAAAAATCGTGTCTCGGCACCACGTGACAACTGACAAAAGGTATCATGGGTCAAACAAAACCTTGCAAATGACCCCAATTACCTACAAAAAAAAAATTGTCGGTCGATGTGCCGAACATCCTGTATTTTCGATTAAGTTATTTTTTTGTTTTAAAAGTCTCTACATCTTTATTGAACAACAACAAGATACTTATAATTGTACTTTATTAATGTTTTTTTAACTAGACGAGTACATGTTCAGAAGGGCGCATTGCGAATCGCACGGTAGGTATTTTGGTTTCCGTTGTTTTGTGTCATATTATGGCACCTTTTCAAGGTGCTTACAATCTCAGTGAAATTACATTGAACATCCTTATTTAGTCCTTCGGCTCCCATGTGCCCACCTACAATGAATTTATATATAAATATATCGAGCTGCAGTTACAACACAACATGATGTAGCGGCGCGCGGCGGCGGCGGCGTCACGCGGTCTGGCGCTCAACAGCACAGGTGCGGGGGAGGCGGGGCGGTACTCTCGCGGAGGCTGCAGCGGATTGTAGCAACTGAACCGGACGATGAGCAGATGATATCTGTGCCGGTAATCGTCTGGAAAATCGTTTCACTCGCCGATGCACAATTCGATTTTTCTCCTTTGATGTGTTTAATAATGCATGAGGACAAGCCTGCTGGACGCGGCAGCTCTAGCGGTCATGTGTAGCGCCGCATCGGCGCGGCGTCACCACACTCAAGCGCGTCGCGCAACGCCGCCCGGCCGCCGCTATCTATGTACATAGTTCCCTTCCCCGTCCTAATATTACGGCTCACACATATTTCATTTCATTTCATTTCATTTATTCATTTCCATCTTAGGTACCATCGGTACACTTGAGTTCGTCACATTTTAGTTTACCAAATTTACAATTGAAACTGTCTGGGTCTAGCCATGGCAAGGGACTAATAATTTTAGCCTAAGCAATAACATAGGTACATAACTAATAATTATAAGAATACAGAGAAAAAAAAAACAGTTTTGTGCATGAAATGCAATTAAAACTAGAGCTAAATTAAAATACTTCGCATCAATAGAATTGTCAAAGGTTAAAAATTAAATTATGTTAATATAAAAAATTTTTAATTAAAATAAATTAAAATTCAAAATTAAAATAGGTAGCATCAATAGAATTGTCAAATTACTTAGTCAATCGATTAAAATAAGAATTAGGTACATTTAAATTGTTAAATTAGGTAAAAATAAAAAACACACAAAATTAAATCAAACATCTAGCATCAAAAGAATTGTCAAATTAGTCAAACAAACAAAACCTAAAAAAAAATAAAAAATATAACATTTAAATTGTATACACTAAAATAATTATATATCACAGATAGTACGAGTAACTACACTTTACCTGAAACCAAGGTTTTCACGGAGAAGCTGGGAAAGCTTCTCGCGGAGAGGACTGGCGACGCCAAGCCTTCCTTATACGGAGGATTGGTATTGAGATTCAGAGGGGTAACGCGGCGAGCGTGCTGGGTACACTTGGCGGCGGCAGAGACGGGGCTTCGGCGGACTTTTCAGAAATTAATTTTGTGCAGTTTTCTTAATATTAATTTTAGATCAGTTTTAGTTTTAGTGTAGTAGGGAGTATCCAAGTTCTTAGTTGTTCAGTTCTTAGTTATATTTACATGTTTTAATAAACTATCATTTGTCTTTACCTATCGTACTTTCTTACATATAAGTGCAACACCAGTCCTCTGTCTGTAAGGTCTTCCGGTGAGTGTGTTCCCCACCACCTATAACCTGGGAATCTTCAAAACGCGTGTCAATAAATTAGACGACAACCTTTTTGTCCGCCTCATAGCCGGCATGGCGCCTCTCTGAGCGTGGTTTCGCGAGGAATAGTGTTATTGGCTTTGTCTGATCTTCCGTTGAAGTATTGGGCACAGACACCCGCGCCGGCTGTCTATAAAAAAAATAAAATCGCTTACAACTTGAGAATGGCTCACCAAATTACATGCGGTTCTCACCAATCCAAAGTGACGGAACATAGCAAATTAGCTTCGAAACTGACAATAAAACCCAAACACAGCATTATGCCTGAAATAATTCTCCATTAAATAGCGGCATAAATACATTTTAACAGACAGTTCTCAATATTCTCTAACTGGCACAGGATAGGTATTAAAATAGACTCAGAATTTAGCATAATGCCCTAGTTCGAGAGTATCCGGGGGTGGAGTAGGAGGCGGGGGTGGCGCGGAGGGCCGCTTATTTATATACACAGTTTATTCTTACCTTGATTTAAAAGATCTGTTCATTGGGTAGTGCGAGGATACATCAAAGTTACAATAAAGTTCAATAATGATCAGGCACAACCTAGCGGCGGCGGCGGGCGCGATCTTGGCTTGGACTCTTGATCTCAAGGTCCGAGGTTCGATTTCAGCCGACATTCACCCATTATTTTTTTCAGACGGGTACATTTCACTGCAAATCTACCTACACCTGCTGCTTCACCGTTTGGAACCGAACCGGTGCAAAACTGTAAGGTCCGTTCCCTTACCTCTTACTAGGGAGTAGGCTCAAATTGTAGCCGATTGGACTGGTACCACCGTACTAGATGTAAGATGTACTGTACTATGTTACTTAAAACGTACTGTGTTATCCTCTGGTCCAGTGTAGCCACCTATCCAAAAGGAATTCTCCAGTAACTTCTCGAAGGTGATATTGGCTGGTCGGAGCATGACTTTCGCACCTCTGACTCAGTCACAAGCAACAGTGTAAATGTACTCGCCTTTTAAAGGCGGCTGGCACTTGAAGGGTCGGATTATATATATATAAAAAAACGTTGTTTTAGAAAATCTGTCACGGTCCTCACGGTACCGGCGTTTAATCGCACGCTAACTCACACAAATATTCGCAAAATTTAACCAATGGCCGGGTCGGATGCTTTACCTAACGCTTTCTGATTCGTTGAAATATGTGAGTAAAGGTGCGAGTTAACGGTGGTAGCTCTCCTGGCCTGATACACCTCTAAGGTCTCTTCCGATAGAGAAATAATATACGCTCTTCCATTCCACACTCCATCCCCCGGTATCATTGAAGTATTGTTAACCCAGATATGTCACATTTCATGCCAATATAGCCGACACATTGAATCGACATATTTTGTCGCTTACAAGTTCCTCTTACACAAATTCCGCTCTAGAGCGGGAGAATTCGGGCGGGAGCGTGGTAGGGCGGGCGAGGGGTGGCGGGGCGGGGGCGGGGGCTGGTGGAAGTAGGCTGCAGTTATTGATTCGTCTCCGGACAAGTCGCCGTCACCTCCGTGTCCGTTTATTTTGGTAAGTGAGGCAGAGACGCGGCCCACCACAGAGCTACGACGACTGCTAGATAAGGCTTTAATATTGTTTCCACGCGATGCATAGTTTGTCCACGCTGCACAGTGTAACTTTTTCAATCAATTGTAACCAGCGCTGACACCGGGGAAGCACTAGCATGGCACTCAGATCCGACAGGAATATTACGTAATGGGCTGACATCATCAGTGTAGGTCCACTATGTAACATAAGAAACTTAAACCATCAATAAGTAAGATGTCAATGCATGAAGTTTGGGCGAAACTACTATAGAAATAGTTATTGTTTTTAGGCTTACGTATCCGGTACGGGACCCTATTACTAAGCCTACGCCGTCTGTCTGTCTGTCCGTCCGTCCGTCCTTCTGTCTGTCCGAGGGCTGTATCTCTTGAACCGTAATAGGTAGCCCGTTGAAATTTTCATAGAATATGTGTTATTATGGCCGATATAACAACAAATAATAAAAATAAGAAAAAGTAAAAAAATTCACGGGGGTTCCCATAGAACAAACCAAAAAAGTGTATGCGCGCGCGCCATCTACCGAATAGAGCGTGAAGCATTTTAACTAATCATCACATTTAACTAATATGAAGTATTTCATAACACGCCATAGATGGCGTGAGTGGCGCTAACCATGACATGGCGATAAGGAACCCTCGGTGCGCGAGTTCGACTCGCACTTGGTCGGTTTTTTATATAGACAGGCGGGCACCCCGGGCTGCCTGCTATAGGCTGACAAAAAGACCGTCGTATAATGTATTGACAGGCCTTTATGAAGATCCCCAGGTTACAGGTAGCAGGGAACACACTCACCGGAAGACCATTCCATAATGTTCGCCGTACGACACAGGAACGATTTATAAAAGCGATTAAATATGTTCATCGGAAGTTGGGTGTCAACAACACGTTCCGAGCGAGTCTGGCTGGTGTGGAGGATGCGGATCGGGGCAGGAGGATCGGGAAAGCCAATTCATCGGAGCAACGGCCATGGCAGTAGCTATAAAACAGGCTAAGGGTACTAATTGTTCGCCTATGGCGCGATGATTTAAGCTTATTGTTTTCCTTTCAGTTTAATTAATGCATGCACAGAAAGTGAGGTCGTGTTAACGTGTAATAGCTGACCTGCGTTGATCCAGTAGGTGATGTCAGCCAGCCAATAAACGTCAGGTTATTTAAGATTTAACAAATTGCATCCATGGTTTATATAAGCTGTGAATTGTGATTTAAGTCCGGGTGACCGCTAGAAAGTTGGAGGCTGACAGCGGTTCGGATTCCACGTAAAACTGTAGGTCCCTGCCCTTCTTACCTTGGTGATAGGGTTTATTCCGCCCGGGTTGATACCACCGCGCTGAATGAAGCGTCGTCGGTCGAAACGGTGTAGCCGACATGAAATGAAGGGAAGCACTGACATGGCACCTAGTTCACCCGTTGTTAAGGGCTAACATCACGGATGTTGTAGGTGATGTAGCCAACCGTGTATGTCAGTTTCCATAAAAAAAGTAATCTTGCCGCCTCGTCTAGTCTGATGAGTATGGGCTGCAGTGCGGCGCCGGTCGCGGATCGATCCGCCCCCGCCCCACCGCCCCGCCGCACCCCTCGCCCCGCTTCCCCTCACCCCCTCCGCGCCACCTGCCGGTGTGGCGTGCTGCAGGTCAGGAGGCCAGGACTTGCAAAATTAGCGCCGACTGCGAACTCTTCATTATGCACGAGACGCGACGGTCGGACCGATGCATTAGATGTACACGGCTCACCACTTATGCGGACACCGCGGACGCGGACTATAATACTCACGTACATATCAATGTGAGAAGATGTATGTTAGTCCGTTCTCCGTCAATCACACAAAACGTTAGCAGGTATATGTATGAAATGTAGAAAATTCAATACAAATACTTTGTGTCTGAATATACTTTACTGCTTTCCAATATAAAATGCGGACTTTTTACCTAAGGCAATCTCTGCCAGTCAACCTATAATCGGATTCACACCCCGCGAACGTCAAGAAGAAAAATAAGGAAAGGTCTTGCTGTTTTTTTTCGGGTAGCAGACCAGAGGTACCCGAAACAGCCAAATTCATCAGCCTCATCTCGCGAACCAAGCTCAGCGAGACACCATACAGATTTGCGGACTACAGAAGCGCTATCCAGTTTGTTAATAGAAGGTTGAATGGTGAGCGTGATTGCGCTTCACTGAGCGTGTTTTCGCGAGGTTATTGTCGGTGTCTGGTTGTCTTCATTTGAGACAGACACCCATGCCAGTTCTCAGGTTCTCGATTTATTAAAAATCACTGAAAAATTACCTGTGCACTGTTCAAGGCTTCTTGCTTGTCGTTGGACGAGTAAACAGGTTTCATTTCTGATTTAAAAAATCTGAAACACAGAAAAACTGACTAATGACAACGTTCACTCAAAACGTATTTCGCTACGCATAATCGAATTCACGACCCACGGACGTCAAGAAGAAAATAAGAAAAGGCAGTCCTTGGAACGCCCCTCCAAGAGTGGTCTAGAAACGCTTCTGTTCTGGTAATTAGTGTTACGAATCATAATTAGTTCGCCGTAATACAAGTAATAGTTTTTTCACGTTTCATATCATCGCATCGGATTTAGGTACAGTCTCAGCTATAAAGGTTTTTATGCGCAGTGAGGAAGTTCTCGTAGACTCAATAAGGTAAATATGCGTACGATGACCAACAAAAACTGTGCTCATCGGACTCTGACCGGTATCACTCGACCGAACCGAACAACGGCGTAACACGTGACTCGAAAGTTCGAATTTTAAACATTGAAAAAATAATGGGAAAAATATACCGTGTGTTACAAATGGAGCAAGTGTCGACATTCACCGTGGTCACGGTCACCGTAGGTTATCTAGAAGTTTTTTCTGGTTCTAGGATTGAAGTTGATGTTTGCAACCACGATGTAGGTGTTGCAACAAAGCACGAAATCAACACCTTGTCATCGGTATATCCTTGTCACCAAGGCAACTGATTGGAAAAGCTTTATTATTTTTCAGCAATATTAACTATGAAGCCAAAAGCTTCTTGAAGAGGCTTAGCCCTTGTTGCTTGGCGCAACTGGCGTCCCGCAATCAAGGGCCTACCTTGTTAAAAGGGGTAATCAATCGGGGTTATGCCGCAAGGGTTCTGGGAACATTTGAAAATGCCCGTTTTGATAGTTATTTTTAATATTATTTTTTTATTTTTGTATGTTAATACTAAGCATGTACTCGCTTTTTATATTTCTTCATTATATACCTAAATGCAAAGCCGAAAATTAAGAGAAAAAAAAACGTCCCGACCAGGATTCGAACCTGAAACTCCGGCTTTAGCCGCCAGCGCGTTACCGATTCCGCCACCGGGTCGATGACGTATCTCTCTAAATTTTCGAACCGTTGTTGTTTGTATTTTCTCTAGTAAGTATGACGCAATCTCCTGCGTTCAGTCAACTAGCAATTATTTTAATATTTGTTAGGTATGTAGGTTTTAATAATTTATTATTTTTATTACTTTTTAATATTTTCTTAGATAAAGAAATATATTGTTGTCTGGATACTATCCTAGTAATAACCAGACATATAGATACAATGTAAAATTATTAACCTGTACTCACAATATAAATTATCAGAACGTGATCACTTTTTCGCTAAGCAGCGACTTCAACATAATATTTTCATCCACATTTTCCTCATTTATGTCGAATTGCTCCGGCCGGCAGCACAACCCATTTAACGCAACGTTTGTTGTCACGAAGGATTAGTTACAATATGCGATTCACGGTGATGTAGAAATTTACGTAGATAATTGGCGTTGCTGCGTGCAAGGTATTTCGTTGACCGATTAAATGCGACATTGTGCTATGGTGGGGTGCGCACTGTGCGGTATGTCTCGCGTGTGTAGCGCTAAACGCGAAGATGCGCGGGAGTCGCTACTGCTTATGAATACCAGCCTACCTTCGTCCAGCAGCGTGGTGGTAAACATTGCTGCATTTATTATTTCATAATCTTAATCATTTCTAATTAATAATAGATATGTAAAGGTACACAGGTTCTTTCTTAAAAAATATTGTCTGTACAGGTTTCAGTATAAATTATATACAGCATCAACTGGGGGTCGGAAATGAGCGGTTTCCAAGATATCGGGTTTTAAGGTTTTTTTTTATTTCTAACTTGTAATCGAAAAAAAAGTTGTAAAAAAATCCTAATTTTTTTTTGGGCACTATATTGATATTTTCTGATAGGTGGTATAGCTTACCATCATTTACTAATCATTTCAAATAAAAATATCGGCCCAAAATTCTCAATATCTAAGAAATAAAAGGTCTTAAATTTTTTTTATAAAAAAAAACCAGTTGAAGTGGGTTAAATTGTTTTAAATAACCTCTAGTATAACCACTTTCAAGGAATTGATCGAATTTCCAGTCACCCTGAATATATACATTGCCTTCCCAAATATCAGTCTCCGCTTGCATTGAAGTAGAGCTCCCATACAAATGTGAGTATTTTTGTGCATGTTAATTTATTATTGATCCACCATTGGGCAAGTGAAATAACGCAAGCGAAGCCACGGGCAAAAGCAAATGCCCAACAAAAATATAAAAAGTGCTGCGTTTCATTGGCTATACAGCAGCCTACATGATTTGAATTTAGAACATAACATAATATCCACATTCCATTTGATTGCAATGCTATTTCGCTTATGCTACGTCGAATGATTACACGTGCACTTTTTATTATTCCTGTTTTTGCTGAATTCTCGCCTCGTCCGTCCGTATGCACCCTATTATCGTTTTACGCGTGCTGAGTGCAACTAGGTAAAGTACGAGTACTGCAGGCAGACGCATGACTACCTGCGGCGGTGAAGGGGGTGGAAGCGCGTCAAGAAGCGTAAATTAATATTGATGAGCGATGCGACTGACTATAGTACTCGTGGATGAGGCCGTCTTATGTGGTGCCGCTAGTTAATTATAGCTTTATATTATGGTTTACTTCAACAATACCTACTAGCGCCGTTAAACGATTAGTTATTTCCCATGATGCGATTAGTGTTCGATTTTACACGACAGAGGTAAATAGGTGTAGGTATATTTATTTATTGAACCTGGCGTGTTTGGCTATGTTGATCCGTGATTGGCCATAAAACCTCGGTGAACTAGGTTGCCATGTAAGTGCTTTCCTTTGATCGTGTCGGCTACACTGAACTGGATAGAATACAAGAGGTATGTACATAGTCGCTTCGAACGACCTCGCATTCAGTGCCGTACCCTAGCCTAATAGGGTAGGAAGGGAAGCGACCTACATTTTTACGTGGAATACGTACCACGGTCAGCGTCAACGGTCGAACGGACACTGATCGGAGTTCGCCGCACCCGGGTGTGCTCATCTTTCACGATCGGGTGTCGATCCATCGCACCATCGAGCTACCGAGGCCGACAGAAAAATCTAGCGCGAGACGTCGTGTGATCTGACGGTTTTTAAATGTGCGAACAAACGGATTTTTTGTCAACCCTGCATATCTCAGAGAAAATGACGTGGAAACATAATAATATGGAAAGTTCGGCGCATTGTGCACTCCTCTGACCTTTGTTTTTCACGCTTGACCTTTTATGACACAGACCACCTAACTTTTATGATGGGATCCCTGGTGGGGTTGCGCCGCGGCGCTGGCGCGGACGCGGGCGCGAGCGGACACGTGATGGCATCTTTGCATTACGCAAAGAAGTCAAAAAGATAGAAGGGGTATAAAGGTACTTCAAGAGATTTATTTTATTTTATGGCAACTGACACTGTTGACTATACATCAGCTACAACATCCGTGATGTCAGCCCATAACACCGGGTGAACTACGTGCCATGTCAGTGCTTCCCTTCATTTCATGTCGGCTACACTGAACTGAACGGAAAACACGACTATTTCCATAGCCGTTTCGACCGACGTTTCATTCAGTGCGGTGGTACCAACCCGGGCGGGTTGAACCCTACCACCTAGTAAGGTAAGACGGGAAGGGACCTACAGTTTAACGTGGAATCTGAACCACGGTCAGCCTCCAACGGTCGAGCGGCCACCCATCCAAGTACTGACCGGGCCAACGTTGCTTAACCAATAATAGCGACAGTCGACTGCTGCACCACTGAGCTATCGAGGCTGACAAAGATACGCAAATTATATATCACATTTGAAGAGTGGTCAACTCTTCAAAATCATATGTACACAACTTGCTATGAAATTGCTAACTAAAAACGATAATGTTGACTATAAATAAGCAATAAACGAAACCTTTAGGATCAACGAATAAAAACTAAAAAATAAAACTCGTCGACATAGAGAACAAGGGGACTAAAAGGATTTTTTTATGGATAGCGCGGTATGTGGCATCATTTCACCTACAAGTAGGTGTCTAACGATGCCCATTATTACTGACTATAATTATTATATATCACGTAGTTATCAACATTTATGTAAGTAAGTATACAGGGTGTATCAGGATAGGTTTTCGAAACTTCAGGGTTCATAAGGGGCCCATATTTGAAGACGAAAAGCTCTGAAACTTTTTCCCAGATTCGATCATTTCACATTACTTTTTGGTGAAAATCTATTCTTCAAAATTTGGTGGATGGTTAACGTCAACCTTAAATAAAAAATAAATTCTAACTCATGAATAAAAATGGGTAGGTTTTATACATAACTAGTACAATTGAACTGCGTGTAGGTAAATTCCAAACATTGAAAGTTCAATGACCTCAAAAGGAAAAGAGGACTGAATTAGTTCACTGCACTCTCCAGTCTCACTGTACAGCGATTTTTTATTACAATTTCCAACTTTTGTATGACCAAAAAAACAACGGAATTTCGATTTAAGTGATAAGGATTTTTTTCTTCTAGTAATGAGTACTTTCCTGAAGTTTCTCAAACCTATCCTGATACACCCTGTATATTTTCAAGTAAGTATACGTTTGGTAATCAGACGACCTAAAATGGTTGCCGGGAGTGGATGGATGAGAAGCGGGGAAGACCGCGTGTGATAGGTGCCTTGGGAGAGGCCTATGTTCAGCCTTGGACCGGTACGGGCTGATGATGATGACGATGATACGTTTGTCGGACGCCTCTGCGTTAGTCTGGCTCGTATCATATGTCGTGCTTCACATAAAAAAACTGGCCAAGTGCGAGTCGAACTCGCGCACCGAGGGTTCCGTATCGCCATGTCATGGTCAGCGCCACTCATGCCATCTATGGCGTGTTTTATGAAATGCTTCATATTAGTTGAAATTCATGATTAGTTAAAATGCTTCATTCATGTTTTCGGTAGATGGCGCGCATACACTATTTAGTTTCTTGTATGGGCACCCCGTGAATTTTTGAGTTTTTCTTATTTTTATTATTTGTTGTTATATCGGCCCTATTAACACATATTCTGTGAAAATTTCAACGGGCTACTTATTACGGTTCAAGAGATACAGCCCTCGGACAGACAGACGGGCAGACAGACAGACAGACAGACGGACGGCGTAGGCTTAGTAATAGGGTCCCGTACGACGGATACAGAACCCAAAAAAGAAGGTGGCCAAAGAAAACAAGTTAAGTGGTCAGTAGGATTTTATTAGAACGTTGCAGTAAAAAATTAAGAATTACCTAATCTAACCTTAAATATTATATTAATGTCGACAACCTATCATCATCATCATCATCATCATCAGCCTGTATCGGTCCACTGCTGGACATAGGCCTCTCACAACCTAACTAACCTCAATTATTGAAATATGCAGATGCAGATGCAACTCGTGTTCACGCAGTTGCAGTAACTGCCGCTTTAATCTACAAAACTCATCAGTCCATGTTCGCAAGGCAAGGTGTGCGCGTTCGGTGTACTCGCGTTCTTAGCATACTTTCATAATTAACATTATCAAGAGAAAAAGTGTCATTCGAATCTCCATACCGGTGGTGGTTCGATAACGCGGTACGCACGCGGGTAACGATTTCATTAGGTACGGTGCGATGCGGTGCGGCTCGGCGCTGCGCGGTCGAGCTGTAGTGAGATTCCAAGTTTTGTATCCCTCAAAACAGCAAATTGCAAACCAACGTCATATCCCCATCATCTCTCTACATAATATAAAATCCAACGTATGTACAACTGTATTTATGCACGTTCGCTTATAAGTCAAGAACGCCTCAACATATTTACTAACGGGTTCAATGAGCTCAGCAGTAGGGGCGAAAGCGAACGGAAAGTTCGATTATTTCCGAATAAAATCTTATTTGATATGACAATCTCTACATCTTATAAAAGGGAACGTCTGTGTGTATGTATGTATGTTTGAAGTAAACTTCGGAATCACTGAACAGATTTTGATGCATGATGATTTGAACAGATTTGCACCAATGGAAAGAGTAGTTCTTGAGGATCACTATAGGCTGTATACCATCATGGGAGAGAGAGATAATTTATTGTAATATTTGCGTTTAAATCACATTTGCTATTAAATCGAGTCTATCGCGAGCGAAGCCGCTGGCAAAAGTTAGTTTTATATAATTTGACACCTCAAACTGGTAAATATATTCAATTGTCTTCTAAATTCATAACACTGATGGATGACGCAAGAAATATAAATGCAGTCGAAATATATGTGACGCGTGTTGGGCAGGTGAGTAGCGAACAACGAGTGCGCTAAAATCGGTGTTAGTAGTAATGACGTGTCATGGCACAACCTTCTTTTCTATCATTTATTGATTTACGTTTTGTTTATAGACGTCCAGAGATACCAGCCTTTCGGCTACAAAATCCAGACGTCTACTACCTGCACTCTTGCGAGTACAGTGATCATGTATGCCAGATCGAGGCCCCATAGCCGCTCTGTCGAACATCCGTTCTTCCGAAAAAAATCCCATGGGAAACACAGGCTGCGACCTTTCCCCAGCCGATCCGAGCCACCACCCGTCCACCCGAAGGAACCCCCGACCGAAGTCGAGAGCCGGGGGTGAAGCCTTCACTGCCACTGGGGTCAGCACCATATCCAACCACAACCTGTGCCCAGGGCCTCAGCGTTTTGTACTAGCCTAAAGGCTTTTGTTTTCACCAGCTATGTATATGCGTGGAAGTGCATATGACCACCACCTAATGTGTACCGGGGATCCACCGGTCTCGAATGACAGACGTGCCATGGCACAGTAGAAGGATGCAATATAAACCAAACATTAGAAAAATCGGCCCGCACGCACGGTCGGTCAGGCAATCGTGTCGCCGCGCTGCCGTGCCGTAAGCATCGGTGCAGGCATTGCTAGTACGTGCGTAGACGTTCGCATGTTTTTATGTTGACATTTTTTTTTATGTAATCCGGTATGGGTGGCTGAGTCGGAGGGGCCAAAGCACATGCTCCGACCAGCCAATATCACCTCCGAGTAGATAGGTGCTATACCGGAGACTTCCCTGGATTGCTGGCTATACTGGACTAGAGGAGAACACAACCAAGGCTGCTATGCGGCCATCTTACATTCAGTACGGTGGTACCAACCCAGTCGGCTACAATTTGAGCCTACCACCTTGTAAGGGGCAAGGGAAGGGACCTACAGTTTTACACCGGTTCCGAACGGTGAAGCAGCAGGTGTAGGTATGCACGTTAATTTTTTCGTCAGAAAAAACTCACACGACCGGATTCGAACCTCGGACCTCTCGCATGAGACGCCGATGCCGAAACCACTCGGCCACCCGCCACTAAACATATACTAAAACATAAACTAACAATGCACTTGGAATAGAGCTGGCTGCGTCTGCGCGTACTGTACCCCTCCCACTGCGCGGACGCGTGCGCGAGCGCACCCCATATTAGGAGGCTGCGGAGATCGGAATTCTCATGCGCACTTCATAAATAATATCTTAGCGCAGGGCTTGCCGTGTGGCTCGCGGTAGATATGCGCGCAGATAGCGGGTGTAAATAAGGCGCTGGATAATGCGACGGTATTGTTTCGTGGTGCAAATTGTTGGAACAAAGCCGGCGGGCGCGACGCTGCAATACGTTTCCCACGTCTTTGGGGAATTTTCTGAAAGGCCATTAAAAAAAGAGTCTTGAGGGCTGTGGTCCGCAGGCTTGCAGCTATACATGTATACGTAGTTTGGCAATTAAGTCCCGGGAGTTTGGCTATAACTCGGGAACTGGCAACACTTCGTCGTTCATAAACATATGGCTGGTAAGAGGGAGCTTCCTTTCGTTCCATTCGAAATTTGAAATTAATGGCGCGCTTCGTTTGTTTTTTATGTGTGTTTTTCTAAAGTAACTTTTTAGTGGCGTCGTGAAAATGAGTGAACTCACCGAGAACACCTGGATCTTGCACCACAACGCGGTGGCCCATTCCTCGTTCATTGTGCAAGAGTTTTTGGCGAAAAAAGGCATTCCAACGTTGCCGCACCTACCCTATAGCCCCGATATAGCCCCGGCGACTTTTTCTTATTCCCCAAGATGAAGTTGTACCTCAAGGGAACTCATCCTTCACGGAAGCTGCAACCGCGGTGCTGAACGAGTTAACTTCGGAAGATTACCAAGGGTACTTCCCATCGTGGGAGCGACGTAGGAATCGTTGTGTAGAGTTAGAGGGAGACTATTGTGAAGGTCGATAATAAAATTTTGTTCCTAACTTATTTGTTTGTGTTTTATTGAAAAATTCCCGGAACTTAATTGCCACACCTCGTATGAAACCGTGCTCCCTTGGGAAACAGGCGACGTGATGCTATTTATGTACATAAGTAAGTATACATAAGAAATATGCAAATTAATAGGTTTTTTCATAATTTAGTGAATAAATCGAGATGAATATACTTCTTTTCACCCCGACTCCTCAAAGTATTGTAGCTAGAGTTACGTGACGAAAGGTCCATATACGAAAGACCGAAAGACATATACGGCTTATTTGGAGCAAAGTATACAATTAAATTCTGTTCTACGCATTTTTTTCCCATACAAAACTTAAAAAATTAACTCATATCACAAAACTGCACCGTTCACACGTACAATAATTTTTCGTGCGAAAACGAATATAAGTATAGTTAATACCTCGTTAAATACTGGGCGCAAAAAATACATGTATTTACATTTTTTGCCCCAAACAAACCCAAAAAGCGGTCCCCTGAGAGTGAAGAAACTACATATGTATGTAACAGGGTTCCCACGACGCGTGACATAATCTGACTGAACACTTGTAATTTCAGACGAGTGCTTTGTTTCAGCTGGGCAGCAAGGTAGGCGCATTCCTGCACACGCGAGCGAGGCGGGCACGGGTATCGATTTCGTCGTCGGTGCGCCTGCGCGGGAGTCGCTTTCGGAGAACTGCGTCGACGGAGGTGGTGGCGGCCCTGCGCGGCCTGAACGGAAGATGACATCATTTTGTCTTCATGTCATCTTGGTGTCACATGTCATCGTGTACTCGTGAATGAAGGTTTGTTTGATAAATACCTACATTACAGAAAATATGCATAATATTTCGCACAGTAACAATATTGCAAATTATTGCAAAATTTGTTAAAATCACTGGAAGAAATAACTTACAGTGATAAGTCACTGCTGTACTTCTTGTTTCCTTTCATTGTTTGTAATAGTCTCTTTTCTATTATATTTTATAATTAATATTTCTTTTCGATTCTGATTAGGAAAAGAGAAAAAAAAGTAGCTCTTTTTGCAAAAAAAATTATGAGTTGTAAATACATGAGTTAGCCCAGTTATATAGTACAAGCGGTGTTTTCTCTTTAACGGCTAGAAATAATTGTACGTCTTACAGTTCCACATTTATTTACCTCAAAATTCTAAAGTTATGTCCTCGACGTGGTTCATTGTGAGCAACGCGGAGACCACCCGTGTATAAGAATAGACATATACGTCTTACCACCGCCTTTCTTTACCTCTCTCCAACCTACAATATAACATCCCTGCCTATGACCAGTCCACAATTTCGCCCTAGGGCTTAGGGCAAGCGGCGTGTAGAGGCATTTTGCTCATCTTATTCATCGCGAAGCAACATGAAATTAATTCTACGCGATAAGAAATAGAGTTTAGTTTGCTTTGTGCCAGTGCGGATACAGTGGAAGGGGTTCTAAATAAATAAGTGTTAACATGCATGCTCCGCGGATGATAATTGAAGCGGAGCGCGCCATTGTATGTAGATCGTGCCGCCTAGTCCGGGCGCCAACAACTTACTAACTACATACCTACCTACTTACTTCCTACTTTGTTTATTCTAATATTGATTTACGACCACTATGATAGTATAGTATAACACACGTACACTAAGTATTAAAAGTGTAAAACAATATGTAGGTAAAATCTTGCCGCACTTAATGCATAGTACACACTTACTACACTCTACTATGACATTAATTACTTGACTGAATGTGAAAGTATGCAAACTGTGTACTACACGGCAGCTCCCTGGCCATCGACTTACTTTTCACAAACATACGAGTGATAATATAAATATATCAATGTGATAATTTCGTATGTGTGGGCCCTCACTATTGTACTTACAATAATAGTGTACCTAACTATAGGAACATATTATTGCTATTTCGCATATTCCCAATTTTATAGCCTAAATGTTTTTTTTAATGTAGCGTTCCAGACTGCTGCGGCTAACAGTGGAAGTTTCATAGAATATAATTTGCTGGCTTGTATTTTTTTCGTTAGGGTTTTCACGCCGTCGTCGGTTTTTTTTGGTTTTTTGGTAATCTGTTTTATTTTATACTTGTAAATATGATAATAAACTATCGCTTCTGTATAGCTTATACCCGATCTCGTCTTAGTTACATTATGTGGGTGAGGCCGAAGGCCGAGCTGCGTTCACCTAAACGATATACTTCCTCGAAAAAAGTAAGTCAGTAAGGGTAAAACATACGAGTATACTGGCTCGAAGTCATTAAGTCAGTAATGATGTTGTACTCTCCCATTACGGGAAATACATAAGACCGAGCTACGTTAAGGTAGATGATATACTTTCTCGAAGAAACTAAGTGGGGGCAAGGCCGACGCGTTCAGTTAAACTATATACAGTGCGAAGAGAGCGGCGTTCACACCGGCTCCTTCATTCCAAGGCACGTCGCTTAAATTAAGCGAACACCTCGGGGTCCTCGGAGTCGAACTGTCGCACGACCTGAACTTTCGTCGCCATATCGAGGGGAAGGCCAAGCTGGCTTCTAAAAAGCTGGGCGTACTCAATAAGGTGCGACGGTACTTCACGCCGGACCAAAAGCTGCTTCTGTATAAATCGCAGATCAGGTCCTGCTTGGAGTACTGCTCGCACCTGTGGGATGGCTCTGTTAAATACCAGCTAGCGCCTCTGGACTCGATCCAGCGTCGAGCCGTGCGACTAGTGGGTGACCCCGAAGTGTCCCGCGATTTAGAACCACTGCAACACCGTAGGGATGTCGGCTCCCTAAGTGTGTTCTATCGCTTATTCCATGGGGAGTGCTCGGAGGAGCTGTTTAATGCGATCCCGCCGTCCCCTTTCCACCTCCGCACCACGCGCACTGGGCAGGGATTGCATCCCTACACGCTGGAGTTACCGCGGATGCGTACAAATCGATTCTGCAGATCTTTCCTCTACAGAACCGGTAAACTCTGGAACGCTCTCCCTGCCCATATATTGCCCCCCAAGTACAGTCTCGGGTCCTTCAAGAGGGGCGTGAATGGGCACCTGTCAGGCCGGCATGGCATTCGCAACCCCCGCATACAACCGAATGTCCATGGGCGTCGCTAGACACCTTATGGGTGGCTCGGCGCCATATGTCGCGCTAACAATAAAAAATAAATAAAAAAATACGAATCTCGAAAACGGTAAGTTACTAAGAGCGAGGCCGAAGGCCCGACTTGAGCCGCCAGTGCGTTACCATTTCGTCATCGGGTCGATGACGTATTCTCTCTCAATTTCGAAAAGTTTCACCTTCTCTCACAGATGAGATATTAGTTGTTTCTATAGTAGGTATGACGCAATCTTCTGCGTTCTGCCAAATTGAACAATATTGAATCTTATGCACATTCAACATGTATCTCGAATGCTGACCTGGACGTGTGTTTTATCTGCATTTTCGGCTTTGCATCTATCCCGAATCCTTTAACCTGGGTCTCTTCAAACTTCGTATCAACGGGCTAGACAGCCTAGCAACAGTCCGCAAATCTGCTGGCATGGCGCCTCACTGAGTGTGGTTTCGCGAAGAGAGGTGTTTTGCTCTGTCGAGTGTACAATTGGTCCCTCGACACAGCCACCCATGTTGGTTTAAATAAAAAAAAATCTAAATAAGAACGCTATCTGCAGTATAAGGGTGTTACTCCTACTTGGTTTTATAAGCTCAAATAATAGACATCGACGAGTGCTGCTTTATTCGGGTTTTACGGAATCCGTCGGCTCACTAAATTGACTTACCTATTGTATAATAATATGCACAGTCTGATAAGAAACTATTTTTGCAAACTCAAAAAGAAAATATTCAAAAAGGAAATTAATCCATCAATTTTTTGATAAAATCGATGGACGGAGTATTACCATATTATTATATCAGTGTTGGTGTTATTTGTTAGTAGTGTTTTGTTGCTAAATAAAAAAAAATCCAAATAGAATTTAGAATTTTGTACCGTGTGGGGTCGGTACTTAAAAAGAATAGCCCCACTGCATCTCTCCCCGTCGCATGTCGTAAAAGTCGACTAAGGGATAAGAAAATTCGTCAGCCTCGGTAGCTCAGTGGCGCGGTTGGTTAGTCAACTGTTATTAAGCAACGCTAAGCGCGGTCAGTTATTGGATGGGTGACCGCTCGACCGTTGGAGGCTGACCGTGGTTCGGATTCCACGTTAAACTGTAGGTCCCTTCCCTTCTTACCTTACTAGGTGGTAGGGTTTATCCCGGCCGGGTTGGTACCACCGCACTGAACGAAACGTCGGTCGAAACGGCTATGTAAATAGTTCGTGTTTTCCGTCCAGTTTAGTGTAGCCGACATGAAATGAAGGGAAGCACTGACATGGCACCTAGTTCACCCTGTGTTATGGGCTGACATCACGGATGTTGTAGGTGATGTAGCCAACCGTGTCAGGTTCCATAAAAAAAAAAAAAATTACAGAAATTCTAGTAAAAGTATGTAAAGAAAAACATTACAATAAAAACCTAAAAACATGGTCTTTATTGCTAAATCGGCCATTAGCGTTCCACGGTCATATAAAATTGCACGCATAATTAGCCTTCTTTGCACTCAGTTGTTCTTACGCATGCGATGTTTAAAAATAAATAAACATACGCGTAAATAGAAGGTATAAAAAACTCGGCGCGTATAAAGAGCTTCCGCTAATTACGAAATTGTCATAGCGAAGGAAAGGTCTCGGCAAATTGCAGTTCAATTCAGACGTGAAATGTCGCGCGGGAGGATGCGTCTGCGTGCCGTGACTAGGGTATGAAAGAGAATATACAGGGTGTATCAGGATAGGTTTTCGAAACTACAGGGTTCGAAAGGGGCCCATATTTGAAGACGAAAAGGTCTGAAACTTTTTCCCAGATTCGATCATTTTACAGTACTTTTTGGTGAAAATCTATTCTTCAAGATTTGGTGGATGGTTAACGTCCGCCTTTATTAAATAAAAAATAAATTCTAAGTCATGAATAAAAATGGGTAGGTTGCAAACATAACTAGTACAATTGAACTGCGTGTAGGTAAATTCCAAACATTGAAAGTTCAATGACCTCAAAAGAAAAAGAGGACTGAATTAGTTCACTGCACTCTCCAGTCTCACTGTCCATCGAGTTTTTATTACAATTTCCAACTTTTGTATGACAAAAAAAACAACGGAATTTCGATTTGAGTGATAAGGATTTTTTTCTTCTAATAATGAGTACTTTCTATTCCTGAAGTTTCTCAAACCTATCCTGATACATCCTGTATAGAACGCTTGTAATTATGGAATGTCTATTAAATTACTTTTCTTTAAGTTTCATTTACAATTTTTAAATTATTTTCTGACTGTAATAAGAGAAATAAAAATACTGAAACTGTTTTTAAAATTAGACTCTCAGTTTCCATATTATAGACATACCGTATAGGTCGTGTTGACAAGCTGGATAGCGCTTCAATAGTCCGCAAAATATGCTGGTAAGTATTGTGTCTCACTGAGCGTGGTTTCGGTGAATTTTGGCTATTTCGAGCACCTTCGGTCCCTCGGAACAGCCACTCTTGCTGGTATTTACTTCGAGGTAAAACTAATTGGAGGCGCGGTTTCATATAATGATTTTTTTATTGCCTCCGAACTGGGTGGCTCTACCCGAGGTCGAAGCCTCAGGCGCAGCCAATTTCACCGCCGAGGAGGTGCCAGTCCGGCTTAGAGGTGGACTAATGTCGCTCGGGAAAGGCTATTAACACGAGATTTAAAGATCCGTGGGTTGTAGGAGTGGGGAAAGATATTCCCTGGGAGCCCGTTCCACACCTTTGCAGTGCGGCATAAGATATAATACAATTCACATTCAGTGTTGGACGAAAATGTTACAAATTACACAAAAGTGAGTACGGATCGTATGGAGTACGAAATTGGTGCACTCTCACGGGAGAAATTTTATACACCAACCTTTTCTCTATATATGTTTTCCTCGAAGGGTTTCAACTTGTGAAGTAGAAAACCAATGTTTCCAACTTGCTATAAAAAATGCAGATTTACACAGTTCCAGATTCATTATTTGTGTAGCTTATTATGTTAATCTCTCTGAATAAAACTCCCTAGTCCGCGCACCTCCATTCGCTTCCTCCTCTCGCACCCACGTGACAGACCGGTTTTGTTTTTTGCGTAACTCTTTTCAACTAATTATAATTGTGTCGGTTGTGGTGCGCCGCGTCGGTGCTGCCCGCCAGCTCCTGTAACTAGACACGTTAATGATCGCCATCTATTGCCGCTCTAATTGAAAAGAGCAAAAAGCCGAGACGAATTATCCAGGTAATTCATACAGATAGATCGGGACGCTTCCCCGATGGATGAATATGGATAATTGGCCGGCGGCGGCGGTCGTCGCGTGGACTGAGCTGATTACGATGTCGGGCATCGAGTGAAACATGCGTTGAGGAAGGCGCGGAGAAAGAAGGACGACTTTATTAGGTTTTGCGATCGTGAGACACAATTGATTCACATTTACGCACTGGATAAACACATTGCTTATAACTATTTATCATCGTAATTTGTATGGATTTGAAGTAATTCTAATTTTATTCGCTTACTATACTTCACCCCGGTCTCGCCCCGCCAACGGTACAGTAACGGGGCGAGAGGGGAAGCAAATTCCTTCGAGGTGCTTAGATATTTCCGACGGGTAGTAGCGAATAGGTTCGCCACACTATGAAATATATCTTCTACCCTTGTGTGTTTTTACATTTATTATATTTTTCTGCCTAGACTATTTGATAGGATCTCTCTCTCTCTCTCTCTCTCTATCTATCTCTTTTTCTCTCTATCTATCTTTATCTAGGATTTATATCTATGCTCTCTTTCTCTTCTCTATAGTTGATGCTCCCTCTCCCTTTCCCCCCTCTCTCTTTTCCTCGCTTCCTCTCTTGTAAGCATCAAACCATTATTCCAGGAGCACACGGAAAAGTGTGAGAGAATTATGAATAAGGTTTTCGCAAGTTTCTCGCGCACGCAGAGAGGTGCTGCACTCGCCTGCGCCCTCGTCGCTGACGTAATGACAGAGCAGAGCTGGAGGGCCGCACGAGCGAGCTGCCTCCTAATTGATAATAACATTCTTGGCAAAACGTGCGCATTATCTGCTATCTACGCGCCCGGCTCCTCGACGCAGCAGGCGCAGCGACACATTCCAGACGCGCGCCGTTTTGTAACGTCCGTTTTTGCCAAATATGAGTCGAGAGCGGGATGCATATCTGACGAATAATAAATAACATTACAATGTGATAAAATACTAACTATATTCTGACTATATTCTATAATTAATGTAATTTACTTAAATATGAGGTAAAATTAAAATTACTGAATAAAAGTAACATTAGAAACAAGAAAAAGATAAATAAACCCACTTATCTAATACTATAAATAAAATGCCCTTAATATTGTATACTTATCTTTTCGAATTCTATGATGAAAATGTATTAATTATGAAGACTATACATACTTAATTATTATTCGTGCGATTGCAACTGTACGCATATATGAGAACAAGATTGATTGCAAGCATTATGGGATTGCATGTAGACATTGTGAAATACGACATTGCGCTTGCATTGTTATCTACTTTCATTCTTGTACAAACTTTCGGAAATAATAAAAAATATATTTTGATTGGCTGCCCAAATGGAATCTTTGAATAGTTTGTATCGCATTCGTTTATAAGTTCACAAATTACGTTGCCACCTAGCCAGGCGAACGAACGTGCGTTACAAAACGTGCGTTGCACTGAATTCGCGGTGGAGACCGAACGTGCGTCCCTCCTGGGAACTCAAGAGCTCACGACGTGCCCTCGCCGTGTGCTGGAGCGCCGTTCGCTAAACTGTCGACGCTACACGTGTGACCTGAAACGCTTAGGTTTATGAGAGCTTGCCTGCAGCCTCTCATACAAGCGAGCCCGCCATTAATGCGACGTGATGCAATAATATACCTAAACTTCCCTAGCAACTACCTGTTACTAAGATCCTGGTCGGAGGACATTTCACGCACGTTCTAAACATTATTAGAGCTTTTGTAGTTTCTCCATTCTTTTGTCTTGTAGAAGAAATCGGAGAAAATCTAGGCAAAATTTTTCGATTGCTGTAAAAAATAAGTCAGGAGATTTTTCTATAGCGTATGGTTATAAGGATGACTAAAATATTTTCATTTCGTTTAATTTTCAATTTCCTTGCATGAACCGGTCAGCGTTTTCCCTCCGCAACAACCCGCACACATCAGCTGTACGCATAGTCTTCGCAGCATCGTACGGGACAGACAATTGCAGCGTGATTGTGCTCACGCACCGACCCCGCCGCGCTTCCCGGAAGATGCGCCATCGGCGTGCGTTCTCGTCGGGCGCTGGATTGGCTATGCAAGGACATAAATAAGTACCTAAAAGGGCATTAAAAGAAACAAATAAATAGAGTGGAGATCTCATACAAAATAATTCACAAATTCTGACACAACGAATTGATACCAGCGACATAAAATTGAGTATTCCAATCGATAACACTTTCCTGGGTGCCCGCGCCTTTAATTATTTTTTCCTCGTACAGAATTGGCACCTCAACTTTCGACAAGTTCTAAAAAAATGCGCGAAGACGAAATTACAAATATATATATATTTCTTTCACATTTGCGACCAAAGAGGAGCACTCACATGGCACCTAGTTCGGCTGGCAACAAGTTGTGACAGGCTGACACCACGGGATCAACATGGCACCCAGATCCGACAGCAACAAGTTGTGACAGGCTAACACCGCGGCGCTGCGGCCGGTGCAACTGTTGATGTAACCAACGATTTTTTTAAATGAGAAGCACGACATATTATGGCGCACGCCAGACCAACGCAGAGGTGTAGTCCGACGGCGCCCACGGGCATTCGGATATTTACGGGGGCTGCGAATACCATGTCGGCCGCATCGAATTCGATGGTCGGCCGGCTAGGTGCACCTTCATATTATTATGTTTGAAGGATCCCAGAGGATGTGCACACTAGATTCAGTTTGTCTTGTCTCCTCTTACTCCTCAAATGCAATTTCAATGTTTGTTGGTAGCAAGATGAAATGTATGCAACATGACCACGCAGTTTCTGGGTAGGCACATCATGTGTGCGTGAGATATATAGCCTGCACAGCGCGCTGGGCGCATGAATACCGGATTAAGGCGTCGTAAGTCGCCATATTCCTCAATGTAAACCAAATTCGTACAATATTTCCGGTAACGTCAAATTTTGCATTGATAAATTTTATCAACGCAAAAGTTGACGTTACCGGAAATATCCGTAACATTAATTAATACAGTAAATAGAGGAGCGTACTTAAATTTAATACTTATTCTATAAATACTTTGTCGAATAGAATCTTCAAAAATATTCTAGGAAAACAGAAAGAAATAAAAAAAAAATCAAGCGTCAGACACAAATCTTTCACTTCCAAGATTACAAAATTTTGAGTGAGTACCTAGGTGCTATCATATTTTTTGCAATAATTTAAAATACATTTTAATGTATTAAATTCTTTATTTAGTACTATTTCAATAAAGCTTAAACAATAATAGCACGCTCTTTAGTCTCGCAGTAGAAACGGCGTTTTAAGCAATATTGATCCCTATCGGCGCACCACTAGAGTCAGTTTGTCTTGCTACGACGTCTGTCACCTCTTCCTCCTGAAATTCTCATCTAAAACAATGGCTGATTTCGAAAATAATATAATGATTGTGGACTACATTGAAGTGTTAATTAAAAGGTTCACTCATATAAACACACCCTACTCTATAAAGGTATAATATATCTACTGATTGCAGTATATTTTTCATTTTTTATTTTATTATAGCGCAATCAATACTGATAATAAATCTGTTATGAATGGTCATGGAATAAGTTACTTTGTTTTACGAGTTACTGCGTTTGTAGACTTTATGTATGCCACTAAAACTAAATGTACGATTTTTAGAAATCTTTCCTGTATGTATGTATTTTCTCGATAACTCTTAAACCGATCATCCAAATTCGATGAAACTTAGTACAAGCACATTTACCTATACGAGACACAGGTAGGCTAAAAATTTAGTTCCGGATACACTAAGATGTGGCTCTCATGCAATCCGAATTGTTCCGCCCGCCGAAATAAAGGTACGGTAGCGGGCTTACTTACTTTCTTCTTTTTAAATACGAATTTAACGCGAGCGAAGCCGTGGGCAAAAGCTAGTAAATAATAAGAACTCGTCTACAGTACGCGGTCCTCAGCCCAACGTCCTTAACGAGCTCGCTGCACGCGTCGTGACCTCAGCTGCACGCGGGTACGTCGTCGGATCACGACGGATTCTGCACATGCTCTCTAGAAGATCCAGGCTGCGTGGAGTATGCCGCATTGTTCGCAGCCTCTTATGTTCGTGATCATTCTCTTTGTAATTCTAAGTTCACCTCTCCGGACTTGTGGGAGATTAATTCACCGTGAGGTCTAAATCATTACAATTGTATTACTTTACTTTCAGTTTATCAATCGACCTACCGAGGACGCGCACCAACCGGTTCTGTAGCTCTTTTATTCACAGAACCGGGAAAATGTGGAACGCGCTCCCTGTTCATCTATTTCCTCCCAAGTACAACCTGGGTTTTTCAAATGGGGCGTGAAAAGGTTCCTGTCAGGCCGGCACGGTATTCACAATCCCCGTACATCACTGAATGGCCATGGGCATCGTAAGTCACCTTCTCGTAAGTGAAACGATGCGACATGTCGCGCTTTCCATAAAAAAAAAGAAAAAAAAAATTATGTCCAGTTTAATATACGGACCATTTGTCTTATTGGCGACTCTGTAGGTACTCACGAGGGACCTTCAATCACTGAAGCACAGGCGCATCGTTGGATCCAAGAGTTGGATCATTGAGCCTGTTTTGCCGGTACTAATATGGCCACTGCTCTGATGAACTCACTTCCCTCATGTCTTTGTAGTCGACAGAAGGGTCGTTTCAACTGTACGATTCACTAAATCGTTCTTGTCGCACTGCAAAAGTGTAGAATTTCGAGTGATTTTCACGGACCTTAAAATCGCCGCTTAATAGCCTATCCCAACGGCGTTAGTCCGCCTTCAAACCGCACTGGCACCTCTTAGGGTTGAAATGGGCTGCACCTGAGGCTTCGACCTCGAGAACAGGCACCCATTTCGGGTGCAATAAAAAAATACGTTTTGTGATATAGAAGTTAAATGTGATTTGTATGTCACCGCCCTTCAGAGAAGTTCCCAATTATGTAAGAATAAGAATGAAAGGTCAGTCACACGGCCATCGTGTTTTTCGGCCAGTTCAGTGTAGCCGGAACGACCAAAGGGAAGCACTGTCATGACACCTGATGCTGTGTGGCGTGTTATGGGCGGACATCACGGGCCTTTAGATGCAATAGCCAACAAGTGCAGACACCGTAAAACAACCTTCTCGGAGTTGACATTGGCTGATCAGAGCGTGTGCTCACTCCCCTCTAACTAAAGCACCCAGACCGGATTACGAAAAAAAAAACCTTTTAGTCATGGATATTAATATTGTTGGTATCAGTGTTCTCTCAACCGCGGGCTCGACCGGAGCCAGGCAGTCGCCCTGAAGATGGACTGCACGCGTCTCAGTCCGAAACGTCGGCCAAAGTGACCGCGAATTAGAACCATGGTAAGCCAAATACCAACAATATGAAAAAAAAACCCTGTTAAGTGAAAACGCTGTTCACGCCGAGGTTCACACACAGATCTTTCCGTAGCCATATAATATGTTCCTTTACGCGTATACGTATGGATAGGGAATCCTAAAAACACTGCACGCTGTATAAAATATGTTGAAGCGATACCTAACGCAACATTCGATATATTTAATTTAAAAATAATCTTGTTACAGGTATTATTGTTAAATCTCTGTGACCTAGACTCTAAAGACAAAAAACGGTTGCGTGATCAACAAGGCAGGTAGGAATACACATGCGACGGCCGATGCGAACTTATCTAGATAAAAATTGTCTATGTGTTTACGTGTGCGTGTAAAGGGGGTGTGTGTTCGTGTCGGTCGCTTGCGATTGTGTCAGTGTAGCGCTTGGAAATAAATAAGTACATAGAAGCATTCTAGAAGCCGGATCAACATGTCGAGGAGGTGAAAAAAGTCCACAAAGGCGAAATTTGAAATCTCTCTATGTCATACTTATATTTACTTACAGTATTCAGAAGAAATGTGAGTAAACATTTCTTCTGAATGCTGTAACTTCAACCTATACTAAAATATATAATAACGGAGCTGAATGGAGCATGTGGACCAAATACTATATAGTACCAAGGCAATAAGAACCTAACTCATAATAACACTTCAATAATTTAAAACAAAAGTATGGTATTAACTAGTTTATTGAACAAACAGAACAAAACATTAAATTATACAGTGGTTAGATAATAGTTTGTGTTTTCCGTCCAGTTCAGTGTAGCCGGCACGACCGAAGGGAAGCACTGACGTGGCACCAAGTTCACCCGGTGTTATGGGCTGACATCACGGATGTTGTAGGTGATGTAGCCAACCGTGTCAGATTCCATTTAAAAAAATACAGGAACAGAAAAGGGATAACTAAGTTAAATAAGATGCCTGCATCCTCGGGACATGACATGACTCATTTGTGGCGAGGAAGCCCGCCGCCTTTTCTCGCTGAATGGTGGGACTCATATTATGTGTGAGGAACGTTTTTTTATGTAATTCGGAATGGGTGGGTGGCTGAGTCAGAGGGGCCAAGGCACATGTTCCGACCAGCCAATATCACCTCCAAGAAGGTAGGCACCATATCGGAGACTTCTCTTTGGATTGGCTGCCTGGCTATACTGGACTAGAGGAAAACACAGCCGAGCCATCGTGCTCCAGCGTACTTTAATTACCGGAAACGAATCCCGGAGTAAGCATTCAATATTAAATCTAATAATAATTCTTAACCTAAAACTAAATTAAAACATCATCAGCCCGTAATGGTCCACTGCTGGACATAACCCTCTTGCAAGGCACGCCACCACACGCGATCTTGCGCACTAAATTCCAAAAATATAATAAACAGAACTGTAATTTTGAAGCCAGAATCAGAATTCAGAATCGCCCAGAGGCAAACGAGCCGGCACTGCAGCATCGCTGGAAGCCACCAACGACGTCGTCGGTGCACATAAAATGAGAATGAAAATCTCATCCATTGGACCCGACGAGGTACAATTCATGCGAAACAATACGCGAATGAGGTTTCTGGGTATTGATTTCCACGGTGTAGCGTGCGTGCGCAGGCGCACCGATCGCGACCACGAGGTCTCATTAATCAGAGGCCAGAGCTGCGAGTGTGGCCAGACGCGGCTCCAACTCTCAGGATTTACGCTCGACTTAATATCAATGCTCGACTTTAACAAGATGTCAATGAAATCTGAAAGAGAGTTTTGAACTCACCAAAGAAAGAACTGAAGATATAGTTATAGACATATATATTAATAATTTATTGCTTCACAAACGTTTTACAGAAACATAAACAACAGAATTGTTTACATGAGCTGCAAAGGCGGACTTATTGTCAATTACAGAGACTTCTTCTTCCAGTATGCATCATAGTTGTATTATGTAGATATATACGAGTACATAGGTAGAGAGATATAAAGTAAAACTCCACAGATAAAACTCTAATAAATGTATCATTAAACTAGACATGTCGAGTTTGTGCTTACAGACACAGCCCTTACAGACCTCAAATAAAAAAGTAAAGGTAGAAAAGAAAAAAATATATACAGAGCTTTGGGAATCCTGGATTGTTATAGGTAATTAATTCAATATAGAAATCATGTTCGTTGCAAACACAATATTGGTAGTAAATTATCAGATTAGTAGGTATATATACACATACGAGTTGCATGGATAAATTAACCCTTCTGGTTTCATTAAACGTTCAATATGCAAACCAAGTACAAATCGCCCAACCCAGGACCGTAAATTATGAGAAAAACATACCACATTCGCAGTCACTAAACACAGTTACTGTGCTAAATGGAGCAAATCCAGGCCGTCCCCCTTAAGAAGTTAACACTCCATAGACAGTCATCGTCACGCCCGTTCCACTGGAAGGTAGGCAGACATTGCGATGTATTTCCCAACAAACACGGCACCAAAGTATTAAACAGGATAGAAGGAGGATGGTTCGGGTCGTCGAGCATGAGAACAATTATTGTTTATTAATGTTGTGCACATATATGTGTACACACCATTGAAATCCCGAATTAATGACTGATCATTTCACTTTTGGACATTCATTTGTATCAAATACGTATGTCATGAGTTGTCTGACCTAAATTTCGTGAATTTATGGATTATTTTGGAGACGAAATAAATAACATGATATATGACAATAGCTTTCACGTTCTGTTCTATTGAATGCCTTGCACGAAACACTCGATTACTAGGTGTACACGCAGTTGGCATGATATGAGCGCAGCGTTGCTATAGCAATGCCCACTGAACATTGTTGGTAATTTAATAAAGCTTGACAAGCATGGATGCTCTCGAAGAGGGTTCTGCAAACCTAGCAAGATTTAATTTAATCGATTCCCTATTTTCCCGATGGCACCACGTCGATTTATTTTGAAAATGTAGCTTTTGAATGCATGAAAATTTAGGTTAGTTTTATTTTAGTTTAGTTTTAGTTTTATTAAATGTTTTATTAAGTTATTTACCTTTATGTTCTTTACAATGGTCAATTTCATGTTTATTTTCAATAAACTTTAGCCATAAACTGTGACATAATTTTTCTATAGAATAATCTTTATGAAAATATCTTCATCCCCATCCTTATCGCATCATGTGTATAGATATAATGAAACGTTAACGAGTTAACGCAAGTCACTAAAATTATTGCTCGACATATTAATAATATTTTTTTATGACACACACGTTTTAATTTTCTTAATTAGTAAATTAATCAAACGTCAGATAATTTATAGAGTACTTGTGTACAGGGCATTGAAGTAGGTATAGAAACTTTTGATGGAGTAGCGCGGAACCCTAACGTGTTGAAGCTTCACTTCTTACAGACACGTCGTGTGGCGCCTTCCGATTAGGATTTTTATTGGTAGTAATTAGAAGAAAACAGTAGAGCGTGAAATGACGCGGCGTACGTACAAGCAACCCGCTGCGTTTCTACAGTTACGTAACAACAAACCTACATTGGCGGATCTTTGTAATCTCATTCAAAATGAGGCTGTACTATTTTTTTTTAATATGTATTTATAACTAGTCTTGTATATTTGTATAGCTGTTAAGTTTCCACTAAATAAAAAAAATATTGGGTGTAGGAGTCGCTTCGCACCCCTACCGCTGTTCTGCAAAAGTAGAATCACGGTGGCACGTTGATAATGCATAATGTATGTTCTCTTGATAAACAATTTAATGTCAAGAAATATAAAAAAAAATCTTGTTGCCATAGTTACTCTTGAAACGAATTGAAAGAAATCGTCTAATTTTGATGACTCACTTACCTGCAAATAATAACAATAATCATTATGTTTTTATTATTGTTGTATTTGCGCCACCTTCCTCATTTTGCTGATTATATGTGTTTTGTATGTGCGTTACTTAGAAACTAAACATTGACCGTTTTCCCGGTACATATTTTTGTGTCGGTGACGTCATATTTAGCTTACATGCATCCCACCTTGTACCATATTATGATTAAGACGTGATTTCATGCCAAAAAGGCCACCACGCCGAGTAGAGCTCGCGGTGATAAGTTAAACTGGGTGCATGAAAATATGCACTGAGTACGATTGCTCGCAACTGCTACTAAACGTCGAGGTGCTTCTAGAACTTAATCTTGGTTATTTTGTGATATTTCATACTTTATATTATATTTACTTTATAAAATTAAATATATTTAAACAAATATTTGTAGTATAAATAATTGCACAAGCAAAAGTTTTGCGAACGAACAAATTACGCATATATTAATAGTACAAATGAAAGAAGTGAATTGTTATAACCAGCAGAATTGATTATACCTACTTATTGTTAGGTACAAGTACACACGCAGCAATAAATCCATCTATACCTAAGCCCAGCTCTGCACGCACGCACCTACCTACAGTACGCGGCTATCCTACACAGTAATTGCATTAGCTATCCACAAAAAGCCTAGCATATGAATATTTAATAATAAAATGTATAAAATGCGTGCATCACGCGAACCTTGCCCTATTGCGGCTGGAATACATAAGTAGGTATATAAGCAAGTACATAGCGCGATGTATGTGCACGCTAGGCGCAGTTTTATGTACCTACGTAGAAGTCAACTTTACGCTTATTATAATATCGCCTACTTGTAGTTTAGTGCAGCGGGGGTCGTTATTTAACGGTCATGTCATGAGGTTTTATTTTAATAGTTTGCGCAATGGACTGACATAATGCAGTAAACGTGATAAGGGTTCACTATACTTTCGTATGTGTAAGCAGTATGTAAGTAGGTGCAATATAAGAACAGACAGACAGACGGACAGACACACGGACGCCAGAGTCTCAGCATAAAATATAATTTTTTGTATAGAACCCTAAAATTTTGGTTAGTTTAATATTCTCGGTTTCTCTTTTGAAACAAGTTGGTACATTTACAAGAAACAAAATATATTAACTAATAGGTATTACTATAAGACCACGTAAACCAAACAAATCATATAAAACCCATGTGACGTTGGATCCCGCTGGATGGCGGGAGGCGCATTGCCGGAAATTCAAAATCTTCTTTTAAGAGTTCATGATTTTCGAGTCAGATTAAATCCCTTTCGAAATGTTCGAATGTGAGCTCTAGTTCAAATATGTAACTTCCTTTATTCTTTCGGTAGTACACTACACTAGAATTTGTCATATCATATCTACTTAGATACTAAGTAACAAGCTATTTTAAAAATTGAATGGTATTGACTGTAAATTGAGAAGACGATCTCCGTATTACATTTTAAGTACATTATTTTGCTGCATAACTATTTTAATGTTTAAATTTTCATTTCAACTGGAGAACTGGGATAGGAATGACAGCATTCAGCTAGACTTGAGTAATCAACTTTGACATATATTTGATGTACCTACTCACATAAAGTATTTAAGGCTAGGCGACCCTGGATCTGAATCTGAAACTGACGCCTATCTATATAAAGTTCGAAAATAAAATATTATCTAAATATAAAAAATCATCCAAATCGGTGGAACTGTTTCCGAGAAACCAATGATTATATATACAAGAATAGCTCACCTAAAGTAATAGGATAACACAATCTAGATAGAAAATTCTTTATTGCTCCACAAATATTTCACATCACAAGAATAATGCAATGAATACAGGTAAATTAGGTGCAAAGGCGGACCTATCCCTTGTAGAGATTTCTTACAACCAACCTTTGTCTACAAAATCTAATGTCAACAAAATCTAATTTATCGATATCAACTTTGACCAAATAGGTGGAAGTGTTTGTAATTTTTCACAAACCCAAATATTATTTGTAAAAAAGTTAGTGCAACGCGGACTTATATGACGAAGGCTCACTCGGGCTGTGATGGCGTGACTGATCGCGACAAAGCCCGGTGCAATATTATATACAGGTAACCTAGTCACTCAAAATTACAGGCTAGTATGTATGGCAAACGTAACTACTTTATAATAGCAACTTAAATATTTGTAGGTACATACATCAGGCGTGCTGAACCATACACATATCAATTTGATACAAACTTTTTATTGCAAGCTTTTATCTTTAGTTTCACCCGCTTAGTTAGTCCCGGTGTTTGTCTGTGTGTGATCAGATCTTATGTACAAGCTAAATTTGACCCACTTCCCGGTGTTCGATTGACCTGAAATTTTGTATACATATGGAAATCTGATATCAATGAAATATAATGATTTCATAGGTGGTCTGATGATGGAGACGAAATAAAAGAGTGTTACATTTGACAGCAGGAGGAAAAAGAGGATGTAACACGTTTTTATTTGAAAACTGTAAAAAATGGAGAAAATGGATCGTTTCCAATTTGAATAAAATTATTTTTAACTTTTTAGCTCATTTCTATGAATATAAAAGCTTGTTTTAACAAAAATTACGCTTATTTATTCAGTTTTAACTCACCCAGCATGCAAAAAAACGACTCTACGATATAGAAAATCTCACGTCCAATTACATGGAAATCATACGATTCAGTTCAAAAGGCAAATGTGAGAGGTATGCACACACTGCACAGTTGACAAATAACAATATAATGGTAGGCTTTCATGGAACAGCGAAAACCGTTCACTCGCTCTCGCCTTGGTTGTCGATGTGTGTGTACGTGGCGCGAGTGTGTGCATCTGTGTGGCGGCGGTGCTCATCTGTCAACATTATTCCTTGTCGCGGAGTTCTCGGGCGGTTCCAGTGGATGTTTTGTGTTCGCGTTAAAGTGGGTTGCCGTCACCGCCGCGCATATACCATCGCTCAGGCGCCGGGGGAGGCGCGGCGGTGGCGGGCCGCGTCGTCTTCATGACATTGACTTCACAACCCCCACGGCGGCGGCGCCCCCGCACGCACTGCAGCCTGAATGCAAACATTATGGACACTTAAATTCGTGTAATCGTCCGTAATATAGGTACCTTCCTTTTCAACTGTGAAGCGAATCCGCGAGTAAACACTGCTCAAATTGTGGATTAGCAGTGAATTATTAAAAACCCCCGACCCTTAAAAAACCCCGACCCTTAAAAAGCCAAAAATAATTTCCGTTTACTTACTTAAAGGAGTCGGGAGACCGCTAAGTAAATTCCCGCGCAGTTCTGAGTTTTTATATTTTATTTACTTAGCGGTCCCCCGACTCCTTTAAGTAAGTAAACGGAAATTATTTTTGGCTTTTTAAGGGTCGGGGTTTTTTAAGGGTCGGGGGTTTTTTAAATTTGTAATTTAACTTTTATTTCAAGCTTTTTAAAAGAAACCGCATAAAAATCGGTCCACTTTTTAAGATAATAACTTTTTTTATTACTTAATTACTTGATTACTTGATTACAAACATAGCTAAGAACCATCCCGATTAAATAAGCTTCCTAATAAAAAAACCGCATCCAAATCGGTCCATCCGTTTGGGAGCTACGATGCCACAGACAGACACACACACACACACACACACACACACACGTCAAACTTATAACACCCCTCCGTTTTTTTCGTCGGGGGTTAAAAATGTTTACGTTTAGCTTTAATGATTTCTGAAAAAGTTCTGTTTTAAGTGATTGGCTACTTTTGGCTCTAGGCTGTATCCATCCAAGTACTGACCGCGCCTACAGTCGACCGATAGGACGATCGCACCACTGAGCTACCGAGGTTGACAACTTAATATACTAACTACTTACTTATGATACGTACTTGTTTATTATAAAACATAGACGATATTATTTCTCTATGATAGAAAAGCATTGAACTTGTGAGTATGTAGCTTTCCAGTCCAAGAAGAAGAAAGAAAGCAAGCTGAAAGTATTTCTCTACCATCAATCACGCATCAGCCGCAGGTAACTATCGCCATAGTGCAGTGGGTGCAGTGCGCAGTGCAGGCTAGGTGCACTGGCGGGGCGGCGCGGCGGTGGCGGCGGGGCGGGGCGGCACACCGCGTCACGAGCGCGCGACTTGCGTGTCACGCAAGTGCACATAAAAAATTGATGCGACTAAACACAACGTCCAACTCGACCGACTTAATTCGACGACGCGGCCTCTGTGTGAAGCTAAATTAATCATTCGCGCCGCGTATTAATAATTCAAAGGATGTCCACCTATTAAGTTTAGCAATAACCCTCCGCAAAGGGAGACGTTAACGCTTAATGGTCCCCGCAAAAACGGGCAAAGTGCGTAAATGTCGCGTTGAATACCAGGCGAACATAATGTGATAGAAGGTGTGCGAGTCGCAATGCGTGCGTGCAGCGTAAGCGGACTTTTGTTTCTGTCAATTAACTCTAGTACATATATAAAATGTCACTGCACATGAAGTATGTCGAACGCGACTGTAGAGCTCTATCGCTCTTAATGTTATTCAGAATGCGTTCTTGCGGCAGTCGATGCGTGGCCGTTGGGTGTTGGGGCCCGTCTAGGCGAGTGCGTATAGCAAATCACAAGCGCGCTGTGCGTATGCAGTTTTTACTGCGTGCGTAGCACGCCTCAATGAACACGCGCCGTTGTCTAATTGATAGTCATGAATGACTAATTGTATAGTTAGGTATAAATTAATTTAATATACCTAGTTGTTCACAATGTTTCCATGTACATAATAATATTATATAATATGCAATCAAATATTTAAATAAGGTTATCTTAATATAGAAAACAGTAAAACGAGGATTGAATTTGCTACTTTGAAGAATGTCATTGCATTATACATTTTTCTAATGATAAATAAAAAAAATATACCAATACTTTTTTCACTTAATGTTTATCGGCGCTGAGAGAACAAAATGTGATTCGGTACGTTTTTAAATGCTTCTCTTTTCATTTTAATGCATTTAAGTGAAAATTTAAAATCTATATTATATTTCTGTGACGTCCTTACACCCGTTTGACACATGATTTATACGTGAGACTGGCTAGAGCATTGGCCGATATATAACTATAATGTTGTTTATTTCTATGCGCTAGATAGATTCTGTCTGGTGGCGTAAGAACAAGTTTTTAAGTTTTTAGCTGCGACCTGAAAGGTTGAATTCCCCGACGAGAAGCGACCGATCCAGTGACATTCTCGACGCTCGCACGGGGCGACGACATAACTACTGTTAACTTTTAATTGATACTGACCTATTGAGGCAATTACAGTATTGAGGAAACAGAAGAAGTGCGTACACCTTTAGGACAATGGTATTTTACAAATTGTACTGACTATAGCCTTCTTCCTCACAGGTATTAGCAGAAATACCGCGGGTTAAAAAACCTAAAACATATTCCTTCCTAAAGCGGAAAATCTGTAACGACCCCTGTGCAATTATTACATATGCATTCAGGCACATCTAAGGATGGTTAAATAGATATTTTTCGCGAAGCCTATAGCCGCTGGAGCAGCTAGTACATACTAAATTACTGATAAATTTACCAATTGCATAGTATTTTAAATGTGATTATATAAATTATACACAAAAAATTTCTACGAAAAACATAAGGAATGTATTTTTCCAATACACTGATAGATTCTTAACACAAAGATTTACCTCGTGTGTGAAGTGTGAACCCTTTCAAAATGCTTGCTTGACATGTTTTACTGTAAAACTCCTCTCGCTTCGAGGACCGACCGATTACATGATGTGCCATAAATATGTACTGCTGCGTCAATGAACTTTCTCTGAGCCCGAATTTCAGTGAAAAGCTTTGACATTTAAAGTTTCCTCACGCTCACGCATTGCGTACGCAGCTGAAAACAACAATTAAAAAGATTTTCTAAGAATTCATTTCGACTCAACCCTCCAAATATTTTGTAAGGTGAGTCAAAGAGGTGAGTAGGCAATGTATATAATTGATTTGGAAGCGGACCGAGACAAGCCGTCAAGAATCTAACGTAAAAGCGAGCTAAGAAGAAACAGCCAAAAACAATAGGGCTTTCCCCTCCTCGCCTCGCCGCGCTCCGCCACCCCCGGCCCGCCAACACTGCGATATCGGCGGCGGCGCGGCGGCGGCCGGCGTTGTTTAGCCGAGGGTAAACATGGGCACGGGTTAGGGGCGGCCGTGGAGACGCAAGGTACAACCGTTGTGTCGGTATATAACCGGATATTCTTTAAGGCCCCACAACAAGGTAAGCAAGCACGGTGTAAATTCCACGGGTGCAAGCAAGATAGCGACATGCCGTGTTTTCGGGTTGGAGTAGGGTTAATCGCACGGAAATTTGTAGCGTAAGCGAAAATTCTTTTTATTTATTATTTTTGTATTGCTAAACTACGAATCGAAACAAAAAATTTAATTTAACAAAGAATAAACTAGATAATATATAATCAACGAAAAAAAAACATTACTTTCCAAAACCTTACTTTGTTCACGTTACGTTCAACATGTAAAGTAAATTCAGAGGCATTTTCATAGTCTTTTTTTCTATCGAGAGATCTTAAATCGTGTTTTCATAAAGCTATCGATCTGTCCTGATAGATGAAGTTTTACATAAAAATTAAAACGGAATATGTGATATGAGTAATATTTATGGTAGATCTCTTCGAAAGAGCGGAATTGTACCTTGTATGTAGCCTAAACAAAAATGAAAATATAGAAAACTGGAGTAGTGATAATTATGTAATGAGAAACAATGATGTACGTTTTATAATAATGTTTTAACTAATAAACATTTGAAGGTTCGGCACCGTTAACTTTTCAGGCACCGTAACATGTAAGCTAGCCTCCACTAAAACTCCACTTGGGGCACCGAATATATAATATGTGAAAGAATGCTGTAATTTACACCAATACTTGCAGCACAACACCGATTAATTACTTACCCCGATACAGCGTGTGGTATGTATGTACATATGTATGGGAAGGAGATGTGGAAAAGAGAGTACAAGCTGGTTATCAAGTGAATGGGGCGTTGCACACTATTATGAGCAGCCAAAATATGTTCACTAGGGCACGCTGGGTGGAGCGCTGGCACCTACACTGATGTAGAACGGGAGTGAAAGTTGGGGGAATATTATAAAATTAGCCCTGAAGTTAGTTTCCACCCGCGGAGCTGTGCCGGCGCGGAGGTGGGCGACGCGGGGGGACGCCCGCGCCGGCGGCGAGGGGGCGGCGGGGAGAGGCGGAGCGGGAAAAGTTGCACATTATTTACGAGGGCCACGAAGCTGCCAGCGATGCGAGTCCGATAAGGCGCGTCGTACTCAGCGGATCACGATCGCTGCGCCGCCAAATAATATCAAACGATATTACAACCACAATACCACTATTATTACACTAACTGTTACGTTACGTACTAACATTTCGCTTTACCATCGCGTGTCTACGTAAGTAAGCATAGTTGAAGGAACGATGGGGGATTTCTGGGAGAGTGGTGGTATTTTGTCGCTGCTCGTACATCACTGTCTTAGCGCACAACCCTACCAATGCACGGGCAACTTTGCAAATACATTCACGCCTGTTTCTCAGTGGGATAGGCGGAGACAACGGATTACCACGTGCCACCTTGATGACACTTCTCCCTCATCTTCCACTCTCACAATCTTCTTCATGCATGCTCGTCGGTTACGGGTCCTACGCACTTTTTGAGCACATGTGTCTGTCTAGGGCTACCTTTCCCGACTCTTCCACTCACATTCGCTCAATAAATGTATCTCGTTAAGTCTCCTATCACCCATTCTTCCTTAGCAACGTGCGCATTTCCAAAGCATTTATGCTTTTTTCTTCCTTCGTCTGCCATGCCCAACTTTCACTCCCGTACATCAGTGTAGGGGCCAGTACTCCACCATGGACAGCCAAAAGCGCCGTATGGGACAAATTTTGGCTGCTTCACTTGATTACCAGCTTTCACTTTCTTTTCCACATCTCCTTCACATTTTCCACTTAAGCTCCAAATGGCAACTTTAGTCTCTGGCGACTGTAGTCCTTTCGTTACAATTATGCTCTATTTTCATACTGACTGCATTTTAATTTTATTTTAATTTTATTTCAAGGACAACATAACACCTTTAAAAATAACAGAAAAAATAAACAAGAAATAATAGTGATTAATTTAAAGTCTACATAAAACGTTAAAGTCAAATCAAAATAGTTTATTGAATAAAAAACACAGATTGCAATACAGATATGCCCGCTTACAAATAAGAGCATATGTTCAATCAATATAGACCTAACCTGCATTTAAACTAACCCATCTAATTCCAATAAATATTATTATAGGTACGGCTTTATTGTACAAAAGAGAAACAAATATATAAATTAGGCTAATTAAAAAAAAATATATATAAACCTATAACGGCTTAATTTACTACACATTGCAAGGTTAGATGGCTAATAATTACGAAAGTGCTACAGTGGCGTCGCCGGAGACGAAAATCTGCGCGTGCGAGCCGCGGATAATTTTTTTTACCCGACTACGGCGAAGCAAAAAGGAGGGTTACGTGTTTGACCGGTATGTATGTATGTATGTAATTCCATTTGTATTGCACTCCTAAACACACGCAGAAAACTTCAGTCATATATTTACTTACACCTACCTCTGCTTGTCTAAAGAAGTATTGTTACGTACGATACGACTATTATATTGTATTCTTTTCTGCACCACAGACGGCGGGCTTACTTCAAAGTGCGATTTATTTCATCAGACTTAGGCTGTATCCTTCCTATACCCGCGCCAATTTTTGTAACACCTATACCCGCGCACGGTCTCATAGACCGACAGTTCGGACAGCTACAATGACATTTTTTTACTAAAAAACCTATATAAATATAATTTTTTCCTAAAACTAAAGGATATATTGAAACAATAAATATCATTTAATGACTTTATTATTAATTATTTTACTGACTATCTGTCTATTACAAAACAGCCTTCAATATTGAGGTTTTTATCTTAGGTACTACAAAAACAGAACGAAAACAATATTTTCTTATAAAAAAAAACAAAAATAAAGTTTTTTATCGTCATTTTCTTGCTCGGTGTTGTATGTTTCTTCTTGTATTTCGACAAAATCTTCCACCTCGCTGTCATTATCGTTTTCATAGCTAGAGACCGAATTTTTCTTCCTCCAGCAGCAATATGATTTGATCATCATCCATCTTGATATGAAATAAAAACTTTAAAATATAAAATTAGCCAATATATATACATACATAGCGAATAACGCAAAAAAAATACCAATTCGAAATCAATTTATTACATTTTATACTTACACAAAAAGTTTCACCTATACCCGCGTCGGTCTCACGGACCGATTGGCGCCAAGTGCGACCACACGTGTGTATCCCACGAACACGCGGTTTGCACTAAAGTGAAGCTAGCAACAAATCCGGCAGCTAGCAAAAGACTCGACTTCCCAGCATTGCTGAGAAAATAAATAAATACGAAAAAGTGTTTCGTCGGTCTCTGAGACCAACGCGCGGGTATAGGAAGGTTAAATGAAAATGAAATATGCTACTTAATGTGGAAAGGGTTGATTCTTAAACTTAAAAGGCAGTTGCATTGACATCGTAATCGTACATTGACATCGTAATTATTACGAAATAGAGGTAATAAGATGGATAAAAATAATATTAAGGACTTAGTAACGAACGTTGCATTGCAGTCTTCACAATGAATTTATATTAGTGTAATGGAACAGTGCGGGTTTCCTCAGCAGGAAATCTAAACTAACTAAAAGAAGGTATAAATAAATAACGTAAAACGTAAAAAAAAAAATTGACAAATGAATAAACATTATTTAACAAATTAAGGAGATGTGGAAGCAAGCGCCCTTCAATCAAAGCGAGCTTTCAAGCGCACAGATAAAACGGCCATCTATTCATAAGCATTAAAACTATGAGCTTTAGTTCTTCGTTCTATAAAAAACGTACTAAAATGTTAATTTAACAATCGACAGAAAATGTGTATAAAATATTGCCCATGTAATTGCAAGCTGTTATTTGCAAGAATAAGATGATATTACTATTATACCAATAGACGTAGTAAACCATAATTACACACGCGAATGTAGCATGAAATGAGATTTTGTACGCTTGGGATGCCTACCACTTTTGGTAATATATTCTAGATTTTTATCAATAACCAAGGTTGAATGTTAATAGGAAAAAAAAAATTATAAACCTTAATGAACACAAATGCATTGGTCCCCAAGGTCAAAGTATGTACAATATTACATGTACATTCGTTAGTCTGTATTTAGAGAATAATTAAAGTACAGTATCTAATTAGTACTACAAAAAATAAAAGTTGGAAATAAAGAATGCTTTAAAACAACCGAAATTTAATCCATACAAATTAAATAGCTAAAGACTAAAACTGACCACCAAAGGTTTAAAGAGCTAAGTACTATTTCAAACTAAGTAATCCTTACTTGTAACTAGTTTGGTTTGCGATTTCAGGAAGATGGAACACTTTCATTCGTTGTCCTTATCAATGAATAACAGTTTTCAGTTTGCATGGCAAGAAAATAAATTTTTTGTAGATATAAATGGCGACTCACTGAGAGTGGGCGTCGGCTTCTCTTACGAGAGGTCTGAGGTTCGAATCCGGTCGGCGGTTTAGCAATTTAACAATTAGTTTTTTCTGACGAAAAAATTTACGTGCATACCTAAACCTGCTCCTTTATCGTTTAGAACCGGTGTAAAACTGTAGGTGCCTTCCCTTGCCCCTTAATATCAAATACAAACAAAATAACATTTATTGCACTTAAAACAGATATTAAGTAGGACTTAATGCCTATGAAATTTTCCGTCCGTCTACCCTTTTTAACATATTGGTGTATGTTAAAAAAGTTAAAAGAGTTAAAAAGAGAAGTATTAAAATAACAGAGTTGGTGCAACAAAACATAGTCATGATAAACTAGTACATGGCAGGCTCAAATTGTAGCCGACTGAGTTGATACCACCAAATTGGACGTGCTCACATCACGGACGTTGTAGGTGATGTAGCCAACCGTGTCAGTTTCCATAAAAAAAAAGATAGCCGCAGATTAGTGTTCTCTTGTAGTCCACCTGTGCATGTGCTTTGGTCCCTCTGACACAGCCACCCATACCGGATTACATAAAAAAAATTGTAGATTATCTATTTGCACTAGACAAGTAATCGTTCCTGTGTCGTAAGGGGTAAATATGGAACTGTCTTCCGGTGAGTGTGTTCCAGAACACTACTAACTTTATAACCGGGAGATCTATTTTCATAAGGCTTGTCAAAAATTAGACGACGACCTTTTCGTTCCCCTATAGTAGGTATGGCGCCTATTGTAAGTTTTAAAAGGATGTTTTTAATATTAGCAGTAAATCGGGTGATAAGCCAGATAAGGGGAACTGTTTGTTCAGTTGCTAGGTGGTACCTAACTAACGTTCAAATATTAAAAGAAGAAAGCTGTTTTTTAGGTTTCCGTATCCCGTACGGAAGCCTATCACTAAGCCTACGCCGTCTGTCTGTCTGTCTATCCGTCTGTCCGTTTGTCTGTCCGAGGGCTGTATCTCTAGAATCGTAATAGGTAGCCCGTTGAAATTTTCAAACAATATGTGTTATTATGGCCGATATAACAACAAATAATAAAAAATAGAAAAAGTAAAAAATTCACGGGGGTTCCCATAGAAGATACCAAAAAAGTGTATGCACGCGCGCCATCTACCGAATAGAGCGTAAAGTATTTTAACTAATCATGACATTTAACTAATATGAAGCATTTCATAACACGCCATAGATGGCGTGAGTGGCGCTAACCATGACATGGCGATAAGGAACCCTCGGTGCGCGAGTTCGACTCGCACTTGGCCGGTTTTTTTTCGCACGTTGTCACGCAGACGGAACATGCCTTGGATGGAACTTGTTTCGCAGACGCATTGCAACAACGGCCTCGACCTTCCGACATATTATTACGTAACTGTCTGCCGAGCCGGAGCCCGTGCGTCGCATTAACCTCACCTCCTGCACGCTGCCAGTGCATTGCAGTCTAGACTTTTCACTTCTCTCCAGAGCAGCTGGGGTTGATAAATTAATTTAAGCCCTGTCTGAGTATAGCGCTGCATGCAAATCGGGATGTAATGCCGATAAGACTTATTGTTTTATTATTTACTAGATTTTGCCCGCGGCTTCGCTCGCGGTAGACTCGATTTAATAGCAAATCCGATTTGAACACAAATATTTCGCTTCTCTTATGTTTTCTCTCTCTCTCGTCCATACTATACAATAATGTTCAGCCCTAAGGCTATTTAGCGTGATGGTATATCATAAGCCTATAATAAGCCTCAAAAATTACTCTTTCCATTGGTGCAAACATCATCAAAATCTGTTCAGTGGTTCAGACGTTCCCTTTTATAAGAAGTAGAGAGTAGAGATAGAGATTATTTATTTCACTAATCAAATATATGAAATATTGTTGTGGACCATCGTTATTGAGGATTTTATTTCCATTCTATCTTTATTTAGAGTCTACTAGGACTTAGGTACATCATTGCTGTATCCTTATATTATAATACAGCCGTGAAGCCGTATTAAGGGAGTAGAGCTGTATGTATGTGGAATATTTATTAGGGTTCCGTAGCAAGCGACGCTGGCGGGATCCTAATAAAATCAGTCAGGTGTCTGTCCGTCCGTCCGTGTCTGTCTGTCACAAGCGCTGTCCGAGGTGATTACTCCGGTACGTAAGGCTCAATAAATCGAAATAAAGTCCTTACGACATGAAATCTATTTTGAAGTTTGTACGTACATACATACCACACGCTTTATCCCGACAATCGGGGTAAGCGGAGTAATCGGTGTTGTGCTGGAAGTATTCTTGTAAATTACAGCACAGCACCGACCACCACATTTAGCAAGGTATTAGGAAAAGACAACTATCACGCAGCGAGCAAGGCGCGAAGACCCACCTGCTACACGACCCGGTGGAAGGACCGTGACAAGGTGAGAGGTGGCTAGCCTGTAGCCCATGCCTTGTACGACATGAACGGGGAGAGATGCAGTGGGGCTATTCTTTTTAAGTACCGACGGTTTTAAACCGACAATTCCACGAGCTGAGCTTCAAGCAAAAGCTAGTATCGAGGATGCTTACGGAAACGGACTCGCCAGACGATTATAAAAAAGTTATAAAAAAAAACATCCAAAACTTGTTTATACTTCGATATTTGAACGTATGAAAAGGAAATAATCTAGCATGTTTCACTATGCGTCAACTCACGTCACATAATCCACAAAATGCTGGACATTGTACCGTGTGGGGCCGGTACTTTAAAAGAATAGCCCCACTGCATCTCTCCCCGTGTATGTCGTAAAAGGCGACTAAGGGATATGACTCCCTTCTTATATTACTAGGTGGTAGGGTTAAACCCGCCCGGGTTGGTACCACCGCACTGAATGAAAGGTCGGTCGAAACGGCTATGTAAATAGTTTGTGTTTTCCGTCCAGTTCAGTGTAGCCGGCCCGACCGAAGGGAAGCACTGACGTGGCACCAAGTTCACCCGGTGTTATGGGCTGACATCACGGACGTTGTAGGTGATGTCACGTCAACCGTGTCAGTTTCCATAAAAAAAAAAAAAAAAAAAACTTTTCAAAAATTTTCACGAGTAATAATATTATATAAGACTTAAGACTGCCATTTCTAGAACAATAATATTAAAGTTTTAATATTTCATTTAACTGCAAAGTATATGTAAACTGTTGAAAACAAATTGTATTCTGGAATTATTATTTTTGTGTAGTAACAGAGTATCAAATCAAAGCATTCTTTATTGAACAACGAAACTATGTACAAAAAACGAGTTTAATGCAAGCAAATCTTTAATTTAAACCAGTAGATTTAGAATTACAATTTCGAGGTTTAGAAGTTCGAATTCTTTTATTTGTCACCAGATGTGCCCCACAACCATCCTCAGATGTGACTTAAGCGCCAGTGAAAACCCCATGTTCATTAATTGAGTAGTTCTCGAGTTATAAACCAACATAAGATCGACGACGCGCGACGCATGGCGCGTCGGCTTTTCAGATTTTCATTATTAGTTAGGACTATAAATTTACACAGCAAACAATGCATTTTGTAATGAAAATATAAAAAATACAAAATCTAAGTATGTGCTTTGTTAGAACAATATACTCGTGTTTTGTTTTGTTTCAGTACTTAGCACGTGCGTCGCTTACAATTGAAGATAGGAAGCTATATCTGCTGGCATGGCGCCTCACTGAACGTGGTTTCGCGAGGAGAGGGGTTTTTGGCTCTGTCTACTGTACCATTGGTCCCTCGACACAATAGCGAGCTGGCGAACAAAACCGGACCAATGCACATTTGGTGAAATAATTCATAACAAAAGTGAACGCAAATAGGCCAAAAAAAAAATATTATTTATTTTATATATTATATATTTTTTATATTATATTTTTTAAATCATAAGGAGGGGTGCGCTGGAAACTGAAGTCACAATGATAAGGGTGGATGCTGGTGTCAAAGAAAAAAATGGACGCGTTGAGCAACTAAAAATACTTTTATGTTTTGTTAATTTAAAATTATTAGTTGTATTTGATAAATAAAATAAATAATGAAATACATAAATTATTTGACAATATGCTTCATTTAAATGAACGCTACTTATTGCTGTACGTGACTCCTTTGTAGTTAAATATTTGCTAAATTAAAATAAATTCAAGTTTCTGTACACTTATTGCCACAAAGGAAGTTACTGTATCTATGTTTTATGGTAAGTGGGTCAGAACCAAGGAGGATACAGTCGTCAGAACCTTCCTTAAAATAAAATGTCATTGGGTCCAAACCAGCAATTTTTTTTTAAATGCGTCCTCAAAAGTGGTCGAAATCTTCCGAGATCCAAAATTCAACTAACATTACGTAGGTATGTTTTGTTTTAGATCATGACTTGATTGAATATCTCTCAACACAGAGCATCAAATACCTACCGCGCGCGCCCCCTACTAGAGACGCCCTAAGCGATAATATTTGAAACCCAAAAACTACACGCAGTGCTGCTAGCGCTTCGTATGTGTGTGTGTGTGTGCTAGTATCGACACTACACACAAAGAGGAGCAAGTTGGGCACACGCACAAAACAAATGCACACGCACAACACACATATGTAAGTCATAGGCCACGCCCACAAGCTTCAACGGCGTTGTAGAGAAATCGCGCTCAGGGCGCCTCTAGGAGGGGCGCGCGCATTTGATGCTCTGTGATCTCTCAATCTGTCTGTTGTTATATTATCTTTGCTGTCGTTGTCCAACGAAGTGCATATTATATATGTTAATGGTAGGTATGTGTATGGTATAACCTCTGAGGTTACAAGGGCATTTAACATGAATATGGTGGGATTGGTGGGCGTACTGAGCGAAGGGTCGCGGAAGAAGAAAAGACAGGAGCGGGCAGCAGCAAGGCGGAGGACGGAGAAGTAAGTACCTACCTATTCCTGAGTCGTTTCGTGCGTGCAGGCCGAACTAACCTAAAATTGTTCGGTAACACGTTTTTGATTTTTATGTGAGAGGGTGTGTGTGTGTGTTTGCCCACTCCCTAAAACGAGGCGTTTCGTCCGTCCACACTAACGAAACCGAGGCGCCGTCAAAAGCGAGACCGCCTCGGATTTGACAGGAAAATTCTAATGGCAGATTTGAAATCAGCGACCCCTGATTGGTCAGAAAACGTATATTTGACGGACCAATCAGAGCAGATCAAATTTTACGCCTCGTTTTTGGTAGTTTTGGCAGGTTGTGTAAGTGTGTATGAAAATGTCTAAAAATACGTAGTTCCAGTGTGTATGCCATAGGTGGCGCTGCAGTCGCAAGTGTGTATCCATCGGACACGAATCCGAGACCGCCTCGCTTTTTTAGTGTGTAATGTGTGTGTAAGTGTGTTTAGTGTGTATCCTAATCTATGCTATTATTACCGAATCTGAGACCTTTTCATTATTATTGTTACCTTGTAAATATGTGTGTGGGGAGCGCACGCGCCACCGACCCCGGACCCGCTCCGGTCCCTTCCTTCCTTCTGCGGATTCATTGAATGAGTCAAGCAGTCCGTCAGTCGCCCGGGTGTCGCCCCACAGAGAGGCGGTATTTATTTATGATGAGTAGCTTCAATTCAAATTTTCAAATTCCTTTTTATAAAAAAAATTATACTTTCATAAAAACTTTCATCCCCGATTTCCACCCCTTAAAATCTGAAAATCCAAAAACCCTGAAACACGTCATCATTTGTTTATGAAGAGTAGCTACAATTAAAATTTTCAAGTTCCTACCTTTAAAAAAATCGATACTCCCATAAAAACTTTCATCCCCCATTTCCATCCCTTAAAATCTGAAATCCAAAAACGCTGACACACATCATTACTTATTTGTGATAAGTAAACAATTAAAATTTTCAAGTTCCTATCTATAAAAAAATTTATACTTCCATAAAAAATTTCTTCGCCGATTTCCACCCCTTAAAATCTGAAAATTCAAAAACCCTGAAATACGTCATTATTTGTTTATGAAGAGTAGCTAAAATTAAAATTTTCAAGTTACTGCCTTTAAAAAAATCGATACTCCCATACAAATGTTTATCTCCCATTTCCACCCCTTAAAATCTGAAAATTCAAAAACGCTAAAACACGTTATCATTTGTTTATGAAGAGTAGCTACAATTAAAATTTTCAAGTTCCTACCTTTAAAAAATCGATACTCCCATAAAAAATTTCATCCCTCATTTCCATCCCTTAAAATCTGAAAATCCAAAAATCCTGAGATGTAAAATAAACCTGTGTTCAAAATTTCTGCTTTCTAGGTCTTGCGGTTTAGGCTGGGCGATGATGATTGAGGCGGGCATATAGTTTTATTAATTTAAAAGATAGATATAAAAGCGAGACCATATCCCAAGAACGACAACAAAACAAAAAAAGTAAATAGATAACTAAAAATAATAATTTCATACACTCCAAATCCGAGGTGGGTAATACACACATGCGATTCAATATACGAAAGTGAGACCGCCTCGGATTCAGGTAAAATAAAATACCGAAAGCGAGGCGTTTTAAAAAAATTCTCATACACAATCTAAATCTGTTGAAAATGACGAAAGCGAGGCTCCAGCCTCGCTTTCGTGCACGCCTCGGATTCGGGTGTGTTAGCACTTTTCTGAAAATTGCAATATCTCATGCAATACGCCATCTATCGAGAAACGGGAAAGATTGTCGTATACCTATATTCAAGTTACATCACATAGAGACACAAAAAATTGTGAAATACCGTTGTATCACTAAGGCCTCGTTTTCGTGCTTCTCAACAACTAAACACAGACCGCCTCGCTTTCGGGACTGAGCAAACAAGGGTGTGTGTGTGTGTGTGAATTTTGAGTGCAGGCTGTGATATGCATTAGTATGAGTATAATAGTCACTTTGACACTCACATTTCTAGATCAAACCCGGACCAATTTCACATGTGGCGATCAAATCCGTATCATTTTTACGTTTTCGAACAAAACTGGATTTTTTTTTTATGAGTTAATAATAAAGCAACTATATAGGTAATTAAGCTTCCAATAAACAAGTTCTTTTGACTTCAGGGATCAAAATTAAAATAAAAAAAAACTTAAAAAACAAAATTCAGTCAGAAAAAGTTTCCCCAGTTTTTTGGCTCTCCTGTAAAATTTGCTAATTCCAATTCGTCCCGTTTTGTTCGCCAGCTCCTCAGATATTCTTCAGTCACGCACGGGTGCTTTGTGGTTTTCCCCCAAAGCAATGAGGAATGAACAGTAGGTATACAGTTTGACAGGCGTGGCAGCGGCGCCGCGGCGCGGCGGCGGCAGCGGAGACAGGTCGGTGACCTCACTACACCATCTAGCCTAGACTTAATCAGCCACTCGGAAATATAGGTTTCAGTTAAATAATATTCTATTGGTTTATGCCTACTTGTACAATTTTCATTTGGACTTAAAGTTACCATTTCCCGAGAAAGCATAATGAACTTCTAACTAACAACGTACGCTAGCTTGTTATGAGACATTTTCTTTTTCTAAATACGTCTCAATTGATGATTAAGAATAAAACATTATAATACGTGGGGTTACATGGCAGTAACATAATAAAAAAAAAAAATTTAATACAGTGAGATCTGCCTGTTGTATGCATGTCGTCTATCTCGTCGAATCTACATATGGACAGAAGAGGGAAGTTTTTCAGTTTCAGGTATAATTTTAGATAAAATTATACCTGAAGTATGAAGATGGAAAAGCCGAACAATAAGAGAAAATTCGTCTGCGAATAATTCGCAGACGAATTTTCTCTTCGCCTCTCTTCCGCCTCGGTTCCAATTATTGGAACCGAGGCGCGTCGCAAAATTGGCAATCGTATACAGTACAGAAGTCATATTGATTCGACGCGCCGATACGACGACGACTGTTGTGATTCTACCGAAAGATGTGGTGCGTTGAAGTTGGCCACTTTCAATTCATCAATTAATGTAGAATGAGATATGTTATGTCGTTGTGAATTTTCAGATTTGGTTTAACTAGAAAGAGTTCAACGAAATGTGACGATGACGCCTCTTAAGGGATTCGGTTGTATGATTTAATAATATTCTGTGTGTTGATTTTAAGTATGTATAGGCCGCCAAATATTACCCACTATTAAACGAATATGACAAAATAAATGGTCATAATGTACACACACAGTGTTAAAATATTTTAAAAACATGTAATTTTATTGAAAAATACCTCAGCTTGGCTTTTTTTTTTATTTCATGTTATTTATATCATTATTGCAGTAACTAGGTCGTTTGTTAAGATACATTTAAAATATTATGTAGATGAAAAATTTATATTTGCCGATTGAAGAGATTTTACATAACAGTCATGCGTGCCCATCTAATTGTCATGCGTGTATAGTGTACCTATGCGCGGGCGAGTGTGCGTGTTGAAGCACACGTGTGGGAGTATTGTGAATGTGTGTGGCAAAAAGGCACAGACCCGGATGCGTCCCGCCTGCGACGACGCCTCAGCCTCCGCCCCCCGCCCGCCCCGCGCCGCCCCGCACGCCGCGCCGGCCGCGATGCGTGATATAAGTACGAGTAATTCGGCGTTTTTTATGCGAATCTACTAAGAATAGAGGAACCAGAACTAGATACCAATTGAATAGGACGATCGAAAGAAATAAATCAACAGCATCGCACGTATCTTAGTTGGATTTTTTTTAGTTATCTTTATTTGAAACTGCCTTGGTACTCAGTTAAACATATTATTTTATGAGAAAAGCTTCAGGAAATCAGAACATGATAAAATGTAGATTGAATTACATATTTCCTCAATATTTCTAGACATGTTCGTAATGATTATGTATGTGTTATTGCGTTAGTACGTTATTGACATTTTAACAATAATTAATAAAACATATGTTTATTAGTAACTTCAGATATGTGGGACAGGATTTCAACACGACAAAGAATCCATCTCGCATACCTGTCGTACGAGCGTAAGAAATTTATAAACATTTTAATATTCCTCGAATTAACTAATACGAAACGAATTAATTAATAAAACTTGTAATCTGGAAAAAAAATTGGTTGTCTGTAAAGTCGGTTTACGGACGATAGTTTTACGTGATGACGTTGAATAATCGTAGTACATAGATCAAAGATCAGTAATTTCTATTTCCAGTAGAAAGATTAATCATCTTGTAACTGGCCATCAAAACTTCTGTAGTCTGATCTTGACAGTTTTACTTCTTAAGACGTTTCGATGGTAACTTTGAATATCAACGTGACACGCTTTCGTACGTGCAGCCGGTGCTCATCAATTTATAAGACGTGACGTCATCACGTCAAAAAGAACATTGATAGCAGAACACTGGTGTAGAGACACACACGATGCAGTATTCATGAGAGCGTTTAGTTATGCATCGATAGGAAAGGAGTTCAGTAAGTATCGGGCACATAACAACGCATTGCGATAGGTAGGCTGTTAGGCGCAGGAGGGTAGTTTCGGAGGCCGGCCGTGTCCAAACTAACGGCAGGCTTTGGGGTGGCACTGTGTGAGCCGTACATAATGTACTTCCTAGAGAGTAATACATAATGAGGACGCGTGGTACATAGGAAGTGTATGTTCTACCGGTAGTGTCTATAAGTGCACACCCCTGATGTAATCTGGCCGGGGTCGAGAGAGGGCGCGCGGGGCGAGGGGCGAGCGCGGACCAATCACAATCCATTCCCGGCCAGAAAAGGGGGTGGAGTTTCGCACCCCTAACGTTTTCTAGCTGCGGGTTACTGTGCCTTCCGCGGCCGCCAACCTAGTTACAGAGAGCGCCGCGCCTCCCCCGCGCGGCGTCACCCCGCGCCCTGCCGCCCGCCCCCGCCTTCATTTCGGAATCGGTGATCAATTGCGTCGTTAGCGCCCCGGCAAGGTGCCGCGGCACGCTCTATGTGCGGGCGTGTGCGGGGGGGAGGAAGCAACACGCCGAAACTGGGGGAGATTATTTTAATCTGGGAGCACCAAGTTCTATTATTGAATTTCACTATTTTAAGTAGGAACAATAATGATGATAAACTGTTTATTTGTACCAGTAAATTCTATAATTACAGGGCTTACTTTTAATGTGATAAGAATTTTGTACAATGCTCATCATCCTTACACAACTTTCTTCATTACGCGCCTACTCTGCACTACGGTGCCAACTCCTGACGCTTTCATTCATAACTTGTTGTACAAGTACATTAATATAATTCAGGCAAGACAGCATGAAAGAATGGCAACTTCGACGGGATATTCGTTTCTAAGTATACATATTATAAGTACTTCAAATGTCGAGTTAGTTGCACTCCACTGTATTCAGGACAGAAGACGCGAAGTACCTCATATTGTACTCTCGCTCTGCCCACGGCTTCGTTCGGGATAACATTCTTCGGATTTCTTTGAATTCTATCCCTAAGGGATTAAAACCACTCAGTCAGTTGATATTTTTAAGCTATTGTGATACTTAGAACTGACATTTTTAATAAAATCAAATCTGATAGATGCATCTCCGGGTTGTTATAAGCTAATGTCACGATGTCCGTAACGCGAGCGAAGACGCGAGCACATCTAGCAAATCTATGGAAGGGAAAAATAGAGAAAGAAAAGATACATATTTTAGACAATACAGATAAACACTAAGAAATATCTTACTATGCACACAACCAAACTAGTACCTACCGCGTGCAACAAGACTTCGCCAACTAAGTACTCGCGTCCAACTCCGTGTGAATGGAACTCCAGTTTCCCTCGAAAAGAAGACTTTCGTTTTCCACCCTCCCCCCCCCCCCCCCCCCTCGCACCCCGCGCGATCCTCACACGCTGCGCGGGTACATAGTTTTGCATTTCGTTTTAACTTCGCAATGTGTGCCGTCTGCGGAAAACTTTACGGCTGCTTTCAGCCAAGTTTATCGTTTCAAGAGATATAGTTAATCTGTTGTGTAATTGCTGAATCTAAATTACGTGGGCTGTTCCGAAAATTGTTAGCCACAGAATAAATACAATTTTATTTTTCCTGAAACTATTTTGATTTGACGGCTAATTTAAATACAAATCTCCTTGATGAAAATTATTGGCCACCTATGTGTAGTTCTTTTTTTAAATATTTTTAACGGTTATCCGTCACTCATATTTTATTTGCAACAATGGACGTCTCGCGAGAAGCTTTTCGTGTTATGATTTTCTATGCTTGTAAACAAGGGTTAACCTTCAAGGAATGTCACGAAGCAAGCAAGCTGCTTTTGGGCAGTCTGCTCCTGCGTTACCAACAGTTACTTATTGGTTTCGTGAATTTAAACGTGGTCGAGAGAACCTAAACGATGACCCCAGACCCGGCCGACCATCAACTGCAGTCACTCATGAAAACGTCATCAGGGTAGAGTGGCTATTGCGGGAGAATAGACACATTACACATCGGGAGATTCAGGCTGAACTGAAGATTGGTATTGCGAAGTTTGTCTGCCTCAACCCAAGGAGCGGCGTCCGTGGCATGCTTTTTCACCAAGATAACGCGCCCGCTCACACACCGGTAGAAACATGGATTATTTGACAACTTCGGGGGTACAAAGGTTATCCCATCCTCCGTACAGCCCAGATTTAGCTCCATGCGATTTTTTTAAATTTCCCACGGTAAAAAAAATGCTTCGCGGGCGAAAATTCAACACTGCAGACGAGGCCGTCGAAGAATTTCGGCGGTTATTTTTCGACCTCCCGCAAGATACGTTTTTCAAAGGTTTTGAAACCTGGTTCACCCGAATGCATAAGTGCATAGGGATTGGAGAGAAATATTTTGAAAAGCTATAAATAAATTTTTTTCATATTCTAACTATTTTTCATTTCACTAACAATTTTCGGAACAGCCTATGTATATGTTTTTTGTGTATTGAAATGTAACTACTCCTTGGAAAATAGTAAACTATTCGCTGTATGTCATGTTTGTATTATCTCATATATTTCATAATCTCTAAAGTCTGCATTAATTATGCTTTTGCAAGTGAAAAAAAAACGGATCAACCGATTGCGCTACGGTTTCCACCGTCTGACATATATGTGGATATCACGAGCACAGAATCACTGTCACAGCTAGTCTATGTAATTACTACACGACGATCACAAATAGTTGATCGATGTGAATGAGAACTACTCCGAAATTAAGATTACCAAAAGCTGATTTTACTCGTCCGTATGCAAATATGAATGTGTGTAAATATATTATAAAAACAAACAAACAATAATGTAATAATACAAATAGAAATCCGCCCTCTTCGCCTCCATTCTAAGATTTTTATCCTTATTTAAAGTGACTGAACAGAATTTCCTGTTTGTGAACTTATCTCGCCTAGGTAAGTAGGTAACACATCTACAAGTAGAGTAAGGTAGCTAATTACTGCAAATGCGTTTATTAAATAATACACGAGTGCGCTTAATACACATAGGTGAACTGAATGCGAAGTGATAAAGGCAGTTCAAAAGGCCAAGGTGTCGCTACCGATTGCAGTTCACTGCTGCATAGTCGCTACGCGCCGCGTGCAGTAAGGCAGGTGAAGTGAATTCAATCTGTACTGGTAACCAAATTCTACTGCACAGCTCCGCGAATCAATGAATTTTAGTGCAATGAAGTGAAGAGATTTTCTTCGCGCAGTTGTGAGTTAGTCGTTGCGGAATTACACCATTACTGCAGTGTATTTCGTGAGAGTACAGCTTCTATGAAGGAGAATTGGGTAAGCATATCATATTTTTAAACAATCGTAACTGTTTTAAAAGTAAAATTGTTGGTGTATTGAAAGCATCTCTAATATCTTCGATGTAGTACATGGATGGTAGGAACGATCGACTACAAAAAGGTACATTATTTTCTTTCATACGTTTCAGAAAATAAGAGTCAACAGCCTATGGCACAATACCTACTACCCTTTAGGAAACAATACATTTTACCAATATAGTAGCATTGTTAATTTTTACTTTTGCCAAAAAGAAAATCACGTGATTGAAAAGCTTCTCTCATAAATCAATTTTACAGACTGCTTGGTGTCTGAGCATCGATTTGTTAGAAAGTAAAACGTGGCGAGACGTTAAGGAAAAGTCAATGTAGCGTTACTAACTAACTAGCGGAGCGCCTCACCGCGCCGCCGCGCCGCTCGACTCGGTCCGGTCGGCGCGGCGCGGCGGCGGTGGCGGGCGCGGCAGAGCCCGAACCATACTGCTGTTCGCACACCGACCAATACAGATGGTTCATCTTTACTGCGAAATTGAATGTTGAAACTCATAATTTAGGTCGTACTGGCCAGTGATCTCGAGAAAATGCATTTGCAGAGACACTAACATGTAACCTGTATTTTAGTTACCTGTAATTTTACGCAAATCTTGTTGCTTTAAGCAGAGACAATTTACATTATTTCAAATTGTTATTTGAATTATTTGTAATTTTACGTAAGAATAAGTTGTTTTTTGTTTTGTAAGAAGTTGTTGGAAATTGATAAACAGATGACTGTTTCTTTCAGTGGAATAGTGCGGGATCATAATTTTAAAAACTTACTATTATTGATGCTCATCGCACATCGACCATCGATTGCGTATAAATATATTGACAAAAATACTAAGTTAATGCCGAAAGGTACCTACTACCCATCAGGTACCTACTATAAGTAATATTTGGAACTGCGACTAAAGTTGGTGGGAAGTACCGCTGATGATTAAATTATATTATTTCAAAGTTTTCCAATGAGCCTAGACAATGTCTACAAATCGGCGTATACACATAAGGCTACAATGCATCGGCGAGAACAAAACTTGTTTTGTCCACACAACATTACAAATCGAACAGAGCAGTCACGTTGACCAGTGGCCATCATCTTTGAAGTGCGAAGAAATGTTGACAAAATTACATGCGTATATTTCAAAACTATGCGTCATGAAGTGACTATATAAGGATCCGTTGTTACAATCCTACAGTCTAAATAATGGGTGCGGCAGCATAACTAATTTTTTTCAAACGCATTTTATGAATTGAAAATAATTCGGTAGGTGACGCCCCTCATTGTCAATAAACGATAAACCTCGGGTAAATCGAATTCTGATGTTTTTCATTACTCTTTCCAGCATAGCGACGGGTATGTTGGCCGTTAGGTACATCCCGAATGTTGAAGACCTGAAGCTTTTTTGAGGATTTTTATTTTTGCCACGACTTGATGAAATGGACTTAGGCAGGGGACATATGGTTTTAACAGGACGGAGCAACGGCTCACACTCCAAGGGCACCGATGGCTGTTCTGAGGGAAACCCGTTTTTTGCGAAAATTTTTGCCGGTGATGTCTTAGTAACGGGATAGGAATCACTCATTATGAACGTAAAATTTTCTCACACCTTATTCCAAATCTAAAATATTCCTAGCAGCAGTGTGAAATAGCTCTACATAGAGCACTTAAGGGCTATTTCTATTGTAATTAGTATTTAAGGGACTGCATCAATTTCTGGAAATTATTATTTACAAAAAAAGAAAACGAGAAAGATTTATTCAACATATTTACAGGAAAAAATTGTGTATAAATGAAAACAAGTTTGTAAAGAAAACTCTTCCACTCGGACGACTTTATTGTCCCAAGAATTGAGGCAGCGTTCGCTCGTTGAATGGCTATGCTGAAATGGTTTTCATACATATACTTATATGTATAAAATAATATCTGTACCTACCTATATAAAATCGGTTCACCCAGTTGAAAGTTCTGAGGTAACAAACATAAAAAAAATACAGTCGAATTGAGAACCTCCTTCTTTTTTTAAGTCGTTTAATAAAATGTAGAAAAAGACACATTTTAATAACTAAAAGTAATTTTCAAACGCGCGGATTTTTTTAAAGCAACCTGTATACAATAGGTTACAGATTGAAATTGCATTATCTAGATAAAATTAAATAAATTAATCGAACAAATTTAAAAGTGTCTCGTTAAAAGGTCATAAAACTATTAGGCAAATGCGCTATAAGAAGTGCAACGCGGCGCAGCGATATAATGCGGGATTCCTATCTAAGTCGAATTGTTAAATGAGCAAATATTACGTTTGTTCTCTCATTTATTAAAATTACATTCATAAGAGCCCTGATAAAATTTCAACATGGAAGTTATACGGATCTTTTTAGTATCGGCATACTATACATTTCTCTAAATCTCTACTCATTTACACGGTGGTCCAAAATAACGTTGACAAAATTTAAAAGATCATATTTCAAAAATGGAATGCTTTGCATTCCATTTTATTTTTGTCTATCGTTTTTTCATTCGTTGGCGCCATTTTAATATTGTTTGTTGGCTAAAAAGTGTTAAAATATATTTATTACGCTATGTCAGAGCAGCGTGGAGCCATAATTTCATTGTATGAACGTGGAAAGCGACAGTGTGAGATAGTGAACATTCTTGGTGTTAGTCGTCAGCTAGTTTCTTTGGCAATTAAACGCTATGTTGAGCTCGGCAACATCGGAGACCGTCCTGGGAGAGGACGTAAGCGCACTGTTCGAACTTCTAGGAACCAACAAAATAGAACAAGCCCATAATCACCAAAATGACAGGATCTGGTCTTCCACTCGTCCTGGAGCTGCTGCAGTTATTCCACGTCGCCAAAACGCGAAAAAAGTTATGGTTTGGGGTGCAATTTGCGCCACTGGCAAAACTCCCCTCGTTTTTGTAGAAAAAGGTATCAAAATTAACCAAGAAAATTATCGACGAGACATCCTTGAATCTGTGGTTCTTTCTTGGAGTCAACAGCACTTTAGTAACTATCCATGGATATTCCAACAAGACTCTGCTCCAGCTCACAGGGCCTTACGTGTTCAACAGTGGTGCAAAATCAATTTCCCTGATTTCATCAGCTCAAAAGAATGGCCACCCTACTCGCCTGATCTGAATCCCATGGATTACAGTTTATGGCCAATGTTAGAGGCAAGGACCTGTACTACACCTCATAGAACTGTTGATGACCTGAAGGCTTCTCTTACACGCGAGTGGGACAAAATATCTGTTGAGGAGGTGCGGAAAATTGTGGAAAATTTTACCAAGCGTTTGACTCTTTGTATTCGCGCTAAAGGAGGTTATTTTGAAGACAAATAGGAATTCTTGTATAAAAAAATTTGTATTTTTATAATTTATAAATTCATTGAATTTAAGTTTAAAGGTAATAAAATTATTTCAAAAATCACTTGTCAACGTTATTTTGGGCCACCCTTAGGTACTTATCTTTTATTGACACATTCTGATATCAGGAGCTTTTATCTATTTTTTTAACTGTAGATTTCATTTTTTTTTAAATCATTCTTTTGAGAGCTTTGGAACTTAAGCAAGCAGTTCTTTGAGAAACTCACTATGACTGAATGTTTCTCAGAGAGCGGTTGATATTGACCTAGCGTGTGCTTCCCTGATGCGGAGCGGGCGCGACGCGACGCTCGCTGATTATATCGACAGAGTTCTGCTGCTCTAGCGCTTTCTCGTTTCGCAATCCGCTCTGCGGGTTCAACAAACCTTCGTCAATTCGGCTAGGCACAGTTCGGAAAAGGCTGAGCGCGTTAAATAGGCGTACGTGTCCGTCCGTCCGCTGCCGGCGCGGAGCATCGCGCCTCGTCGTCAGAGACGAGAGGACGCGACATTCGACTGAAGCGGGAGCAGTCATTGGTAACCTCGTCCGCAGGATGTCACCAAGCTTTTGATGTACTATTGTACAAAATATGACTCGTTTTCAAGTCTTGTCTAGTTTGCGAAAGCCAGGTTTAATACCCATTGACATGCATCACTTTCTAAGTTTGAAACAATTATATTTTTGAAAAGTGCATTTCGTATGAGTCGCCCTCGAGTGGAATAAGTGAACAGCTTCCAGGTAAAACTGTAGACCCCACCCTTACGCTTTTTATTTCCATTGATGTCATTAACTTAACGGTAACAGGCCGCCCCGCCTCCTCCGCCTCCGCCGCTACCGCCGCTCATCCTCCAAGCTAGCTACTAAAGTAAGACAAATGAAGAAAAACAAATTATATGACGTTACCTGGCACTGTCGATTCAACGAACTCTTTGTCACTAAAAACGTGATTGTCGCGCGGATTAAAAGTATAGGTAACCTGAATAATTTTTTTTCAGGTGATAGTGATTACGATTCAGTGGACAACCCACTTTAAAATTTGGCCTGATTAATTTAGCGGCGAAGAGACGACAGCGACGCGAGACGGACGGCGCGGCGGCACGGCCGGCGCGACGACGGTGCGGGGGCGAGTAGGAGGCGGGGGCGGTGTGCCGAGGGGGGGGGGGGGGGGGGGGAAGCGTCGCCGCTCCGCGTCGCGCCTCCGCCGCCGCGACGGCATGGCAGTGCAGCCGCTCAGCCTTCAGACATTCAAATTAGTCAACAGTTCAGTGACATATTTTTCTAATGATTTCCACGTCTACGAATAAAATAATGCCTAATATTTTAGATATTATTCACAAGCTAACGATTTCTCATGAGCCAATGTGAAACAAAATAATTATTTAAGTAGACCAAAATAACGTATATATCGTTTCTTATTTTCAACCACAAATTTGTATGCAACAATTACTTTATACGTCGAAAAAATTAGTAGTAGTAAAATTAAAGTTGCAAATTCTGCATTTACACAACCTAAACGGCATAATATCGACCACAACAAATGTCACAATCACTGTCTATCGAAATTCTCATAGTATTAACGTGTGTGAATAATTTAATGAACTTAAAGTTATCGCAAATAAATTTATTGTCTATTGAAAAATATGTCATGCATTTCTAATATGGCGTTAATTCTACATAAGTTATATATTTATTGCATAAAAATACTATAATAATGTTAATGTCTAATCTAGAATAATAACATTGTCGCCATTTCAACTTCTTATGATGTACTTTTTTTGTAATTCCTGTTTCGTTTTGTTTTTACTGTTTTATCGTTTGCTTTGTGTGTGTAGGTTCATTTCTCTTTTCCGTTTAACTTTCTCTTGTCTTTGTTTTTTATTTAATTTGTTGTTTATCATCATTATTACTCGTAAGGTTTGTTTACTTGCTTTTTTGTGCATTTTCTTAAATTTATTGGTTCAAAATAAGCAGTAGGTTAGATTTGTATAAGAGTCTTCCTTATTGATTATTTTTGAAGATCGTGGATCTATTAATTGAATGTTGTGTAGACCTGTAATTGGTGTATATATATTGTATCCGTGTTTATGTTCTATGTTGCAGTAATACCGATTACTCTGCTTACCCCGATTGTCGGGATTCAGCGTGTGTGATATGTATGTATGTATGTTGCAGTAATGTACCAGTTTTAAGTGTTTTTTTTATTGTATGTATATATACTGTTGCTTTATCTATAAATACAAAATCAATAAATATTAAGCCCTGGATTCATCAGGGGACAAACACTCTCGCACGCAACATGCCGCGACCTATAGTGTCGCAGTGTTGCGTGCAACGTTGCCGCAACATTTTGAGCCGCGGCTCGTAATGCCCCAAAAGTGCGGTATTACGAGCTGCTGGACATGGTGCGGGTGATAACTCTACTGGTGTGTTCAGCTGAGAACATGTGCCGCGGCAGTTCCATGGTTCTAAGAGGTTCCCCGTAGAAGTCGCGGGATATGTTTCGCCACATAAGTATATACAGGATATTATGTTGCCCCTACTGAATCCAAGACTTTAAAAAATTATTATGTATGTGTGAGGCGGTTCGAAGTTGTGTAATACTTAATTTTGAATGTTTAGTTTGTAATTTCTACTCATTTATCTAAAACCACTAGTAGATACGAGTACATCTATAACCACTGCATCTCCGTAGGGATGTCGGCGCCCTAAGTGTGTTCTATCGCTTATTCCATGGAGAATGCTCGGAGGAGCTGTTCAACGCGATCCCGCCGTCCCCTTTTCACCTCCGCACAACGTGCACCTGGCAGGGATTGCATCCCTATACGCTGGACTTACCACGGATGCGTGCCAATCGGTTCTGCAGATCTTTCCTCCACAGAACTGGTAAACTCTGGAACGCTCTCCCTGCCCACACATTCTACCTAAGTACAGTCTCTGGTCCTTCAAGAGAGGCGTGAATGGGCACGTGTCAGGCCGGCATGACATTCGCAGCCCCCGCATGCATGCCCCCGAATGTCCATGGGCGTCGCTAGATACCTTATGACTTATGGATGGCTCGGCGCCACAGGTCGCGCTTACTATAAAAAAAAATTCTGCCATTCAAGCTGGACCATTAAGTTACCCAAATGTTAGTTTAGAATACGGTAAGCAGGCATTAACATATTTTTTTCAAAACCGAAAACTTCTAATTTCAGAACAATTATTCAATTCCAATTACTTTCAAACAAAAATTTAATTTTAATCTATAACATAATATTATGATAGGCAACAAGCACAAAAAATTTTATATTAAATACTTTGGTTACGTTTCGCACAACGCAGGCTCAGACGCATCTCGACCACAATCCACATTGTGTCGGCGTCTCGTCGTCCACGGTAGTTTCCGTGTTTTGAAATACCTATCGTTCGTTAATGCTCGGCCGAGGTCACGCCACCGAGTGCAAAAAAAAACAACAGTGCGTCTGCCTGCTTTTTAAAGCGCACGCCGCCGCCTCCGCCCCGCGCCGCGCAGCCCCTCCGCCGCCGCCGTCCGCGTCCCGACCGCGCCGCGCCGGCCGTAGACTAGACGGGTCGCAAAAAATATTTGCGCTTGTTCGCCACAAGCACTTCGTCTAGCCAATATTGACGCTAATATTAGTACATACAAAGCGAATCAGTAGATATAGCGCGTCAAAGTAAATTAGATGTGCTCGACACACATACATGCTCATCATATTCTCTAGCTAAGTAGTTCGTAATGTGGATGGAGGTGAGTTCTGTAGGTCGAGCAGGTATACCGGTGTCGTGCGTGCCGCGCCGCCGCGCCGTCGCTCATCGCGTCGTCGTCGACGCCGCCGTCGCCGTCTAAGATGCAATTTCAAGATGGTGCGTGCGTTCTCGTGGTTCAGTGTCACTGCCATAGCAGGTCTACCACGGTTCGAACTACACAGGACTATTTGTTATTTTTTTACCAGTTTTTAGGATAAAGTAACCAGTAATCGTGCAATTCTCTGCTGTTATTCGTATGCTTCACGCAAAAACCATTTTCAATTCAATGTCACACATAACGTTTACTGCAATTTGTTTTCGCACGCAAGTGCTTCTCCATTACTGTACTGAAGCCGCACGACAAAATTGTGACGTTCGCCATAGGTCTACATTTTTACCCGACTACAAGAAAGGAAACGCCGTACTCGTATGTTACGGGGCTACGGAGCAATGGTTGTGCAACTGTAAACAATTTATATATTTATTATCTTTTGAGACCTACGGAACACTTAGATTCGTCATGTATACACTTGTATATGTTTGGCAGATTTTTCTTCCCTTAAAATGTCTACCATTTTAGACATAATTAAATCACAAAGAAATCATACAATAATACACACAATAACACAGTTCCATCAAAATAATTGTAAAGTAAAATAAATTCATAAAACATTAGAGCATCCATAGATTTCTCAAGAAAGGAAAATATAAAAATAGTAGTAGATAGGTAAATATAATAAATATTGAATTTCGGGTCTCAAAAAATAAAAAAAATTAATTTTAATTAAAATCAAAATACGTGAATCAAATAATTGTCATAATATCACAGTACAATTTGTATCACGTCTTACGTATAGTATGTATCAGGTACAGGCCCAAAATTTAAAATTTAAGTACAATTTTTTTTTAATTAATTGTTGTATTGTTTTATTGTTTATTGATCATTCTTATGGCAGTTATACTGCGCTCGAACTTGTCACAATTTGTTCTATCCGGTTCGATTACACCCACGAAGAAGAACCGACAAGAAACTTCGCAGGGTATTTTTTTAAACATATTTTTACAAGTATTTAGTGACTAGCCACATAATAACACCAATCTAAAATAAAATTTAAATTTTATTTTAGATTGGAATATTTGTTTTAATTTTAATATCTTATTATTTTTAGGTCTAATTGTAAATGTTGAGAAATATTTTTTTTGTAAAAACTTATATTAGGTATTTCTCATAGGACACGTATGAACGTAGATCGAAGTTGTGGTCTATATAATCCGTCCGTTTCTCTGTCTGTACTCTGATGGTCATGTCATGTTAGAGTTCAGGTTCATAAGATGGTGTTATGTAATACATGACCGAATCAAATTGCCTCACCTTTAAAAGTAGAGTAATAATGACAAACCCTCCTGTCGCTTCGTCGTAGTTGGGTACATTATGCCGCCACTATGTCTGCAGTGTTCGACGCTTGCAGAGCAAACTGCTCACTCAGCTCGGAGCTGGAATAGGTTAAGTAGTTGCAAAATACATCGGCGAAATACCCAGAATCCATTGCAATACGGAATTAATTACCGGAAATCTATGTCAACTCGTTGTTTTTGTGTTTTTCAAGCGAGTTACTTGTGTTGTAAAGGTCGCCGCTATGCAAACACCTGCTTACAAGAATAAAAATTAAAACAATTAGTACTAAAAAAAATTTCTCCCTCGATAGTTTCGCAAAGTTAGGTATACTCAAATTATAATAAGTTATACATATGATACAGAACAAAATTCATACAATATAATGATTTCGCGCAGTTTTATCGAATCAGTCTGGCAGAGAGAAAATAATAATTTAAAAATATGTAGCTAGGGTTCGCACTTTGTAGTATGGATATAATTTTATTTTTGTAGAATTATAATTTTATATCAAATAACAAAATATTTCTTAAATCTTCCCTATTATGAAACTTGTCAGCCTCGATAGCTCAGTGGTGCAGACAGTCGACTGTCGCTATTGATTGTTAAGCAACGCTGGGCCGGTCAGTCTTTGGATGGGTGACCGCTCGACCGTTGGAGGCTGACCGTGGTTCGGATTCCACGTAAAACTGTAGGTCTCTTCCCTTCATACCTTACTAGGTGGTAGGGTTCAACCCGCCCGGGTTGGTACCACCGCACTGAATGAAACGACGGTCGAAACGGCTTTGTACATAGTTTGTGTTTTCCGTCCAGTTCAGTGTAGCCGGCACGACCGAAGGGAAGCACTGACATGACACCTAGTTCACCCGGTGTTATGGGCTGACATCACGGATGTTCTAGGTGATTTAGCCAACCGTGAAAGTTTAAAAAAAAACTCGTGTTTGATTGTATGCCGTCTGTTGATAATTTAAAACATACCTATGGGTATATTAATTTAATAGTTAGTAGATAATCAGAAATTTTACATTGTGGTGGTTTACATTAGCATTTCAAGCTAACGTTACCGTGGGAAAAAGCTCGTTCATAATAATTGTGATAGTACGAGTAGTTCAGCGAATCTCCGCTTGGCGGCGACGGCGTATTGAGACTTGAGACGAGGTCAATATGATTGCAGCAGCGCTGCAAAAACTCAGACCTTGAAATGCAGCGTCGTCGTGCGTTATCTGCTATCAGTCCTCGTGCATTCATACTGATAGCGACGAGCTCTTTATCTATCACGCACCTAGCTTCGTAATATTTGGCAGCAGAGTTGCTACGCCCGCTTCAAATACCTAACTGCACTGAGTAGTTAAGCGCGCGCATTCCAAATTACAAATTAATTATTAATAGAAAGTTCGTAACAATTTTATTTTCTTAAGTCTAAGTTGAATTGTTACTTCAAAAAGCACTAGTCCAGGTAATTTACAATACAATCAGTGGAACATATGTAAGTACCTAATGCTGAATTAAGTGAGTAATGAGTTAGTTTCACAAAAGATTTAGAATTCCTGCTTACGACGAACTATACTGAAATGCATAATATGTCTCAATGAAATAGTGTAATGTTGTGTGTTCTTTATGGCGAAATAAATATCTGAACCTGAATCTGAATAGAAAGAGAAAAAAAGTGAAGGCAGAGAAAACAATACAAAATTGACAGATGTCCCGAGTGCACCAGTGGGCTTTTGCCTGTGTTCACAGCTGGTTCTACATAACCAGAACATGCCTAACTCATTATCCAGCTTTTATTTATTTATTTAATGTCTTAATTTATTTATGAAGACTGACTAAAAGTTTCACATAATTATAACAAAAATAAATTAGATAGATAGAAATACTTTATTGCTCCAAAACATTTTACAGTAACAAACGATAAGTTATTTACATGAGGGGCAAAGGCGAACTTATCCCTTTCAGTGATTTATCCTAGTCAACCTTTAATTTAAATGATTAATACGAAAAATATGGATGTTAAGAATGAAAAAATCTAATTTTTATATAAAAATAATTGTTAACGCATGAATAATTCTCAACTGACTAGGTTTTTCCGAATAGTATGTAAATAAATAGTAATCTATAGGTCAGATAGCCCGGTCAATTTGGCTCTGTCGACTGTATCTTTGGTCCCGCGGGACAGCCACCCATTCTCGTTTTAATAAAAAAATGCTACTTATGGCCATTTTCACAATTGATAGCATGGAAACCTGAAAACTACAGGCATTGAGGCAAACTTTAACCAGGTGTAGTTAGAGCTTAATAAAATGTAATAAAAAGTCAACAACACAATAATACGTAGTTAAGAAAAAGTCACAAGTCTTAGCTGCTGTATTAATATAAGTAGTTAGTAGAGTAGGTAAGTAATCGGTCGCAAGCTTCACCGACTTTTTTCAGCAAATTAAGTGTCTGTTGCACGTTGTACCGTTTTAAACGCCAGAGCGATGAGTGATTTGCCTCAGTCTATCTTGCTCTGCTCTAAAAAGAAGAAGAGAGACGCAGATATACGATTGCTGTCAATATAAGATAATATGCGTAAATCTTTTACGTAATGAAAAACGGAATTAAAATAAATTGACATTGTGATAAAAGTACATATTTTCTGGATATAAAAACAAAACTGAATAAAATAGGTAGGCGTGGTTGTCAAGATTTTTGTTTTTCGACTCAATTACGCTTGATGAATTTGTTTGCAAAACATTTTAATTGTACAAAATATTTGCTTAGACAAAGAGCGAGTCGATCTCGCGCCCGAGGTACCACCACGTAATTGGCCGGTTTGCACTTTAATCAAACCAAGTTTCGTTTGTATGTACTCGTATTATCGTTTTTATGATAGACCAAAAACAAAATACGTTGAAAAAAAAACACGTTACTTGTATGGGACTTATTTTTTAAGTTGTTTTAGGGTTCTAGGGCTACGTCGTCTGTCAGTCTGTCCGTCTTACCTTTAAATGGTTTATCTTTTGAACCGTTTTGAGCAGTTTTGTTTTAGCTCTATCGTAAAAACGGTAATACATACAAGCGTCAAACTTGGTATGATTATAGTGCAAACAAACTAAAACTTCAAATAGTATCGGCCAATTACTTGGTGATACTACGATACCCTCGGTGCGCAAGTCCGACTCGCACTTGGCCGTTTTTTTTTTTCAATCTTACGATTCAGCAACATAAGAGTACTTGGTTTCTTAGCTGAGTTGAAAAACTGCTTACGGTGCATTCGATCTGAGCATCTGTGGGTCGAGTAGGTACCATATTTTAGACGTTGCTAGTTTCCATTATAATCGTACCTATCACGCTGTAACGCCCCCCTCCGCAGCGCCGCGCCACCGCCGCCGCCTCCCGGCCAAATAAGTTATTAGTCCGTAGGTACTTATGTAAGAAAGAACTACTTATTGTTCGGTCTGAAACTCCGTAACACCGCGCTCCCCTTTATACTTGTGTTTCCGGGAAGAGAACTGACATAGCCGAACATGGCCGAACCTACGCTCCTAAATATTCCAAGTACACCAAGTCTTCTTCTGCAACTACCTACTTCTTTCGATATTTCCCTCTACTGATCATCATAATTATACAGGGTGTTTGATAACTATAGGTCATAAAGCAAACCAGGACCTCCTGAGCCTATTTGGAGCAAAAAAGTTAGATGACATTTTGTTCTACGGTGAACTTTTTTTTTAAACAATCTCAAAATCGAACCTCTGTACTGTGTCTTCGTTTACGATGGTCCCTCCGCGTTTCGCATAGCAATAGCACAACAGGCGCAATTTAATCGTTCGTAAGTATTCGATCTATTTCAGTCGAGCCACATTTGTAATCGAGCGACTGCCTGCTTCAACAACCTCCACCTCACCGCTTGCAATGCGTCTAGCTCCACTCCTATTTACCCTCCACACAACCCTACATATTATATCTTTAGAGAATACCATCGCACACCTTAAACTTGAAAGTTCATTGTGAGTACTGTATGAGGCCGGTACTTAAAAAGAATAGCCCCACTGCATCTCTCCCCATGCATGCCGTAAAAAGCGGCTAAGGGATAAGGACAAGATGCCGTGCTGAAGGACGACAGGGTCGCCACCTCTCACCTTGGCACGGTACTTCTACCGATACCGATAAAAAAAAACTTTGCGGAGCGTAGTGGTCGGTATTAATTGTGCTGTAATTTGCCAGAGTTCTTGCAGGGCAGCACCGATTACTCTGCTTACCCCGATTGTCGGAATTCAGCGTGTGTGATACCTATTTATGTATGTATTAATTACAGTATACAGTAGCACAGATTATTGGAATAGTTACTTCGGAGAGTAGTAATTACCGAACTGGAACCACCGATAAACCAAAACAATATATTTGTTAAATAAATACTCATGTAATATGGGACGGTTCCTCTTGTATTCACTTAGTCAACGTACGATTATTCCGCTCATACGTGGGTCAGTTAGCATTACGTCACCACTACATCACCCACAGCGCCCGTGATGTCAGCCCATAGCACCTTAGTGAACTAGGTGGCGTGTCAAAGTTTCCGTTTGGTCGTAGCGGCTGCAATGAACTGTACTGAAAATACGAACTATTTACATAGCAGCTTCGACCGACCGTATGTGTCTCATTCAAAAGGGCGCAGAAAAAGTTCCATACCGTATACGGCTTTAATAGCTTACTGCTTCACGTCGCCAATCGCTGCTTGCGAAAATGTACCTAAACGATCGAGTGTAAAGTGCATTATTGCTTTGCAGCTGCGCGCAGTTGCGTGGGCGAGCGTGCAGGTATGTTTCGCGCGGCTGACGAATTTTTACTGAATTAGGCCGCCCCGCCGGCGGTCCATCGGGCGGTAGGTAGTTACGCGCGCAAGTACTTAGAGTGCATGAGGCCTGACAAAGGTTTGTATCTGCTTCGCGTGTTTTATTTCCATACTTCTGTCTTTCTTTACTGTTATCATATCATAATAGTATAGGCGTATAAACAAATATGGTCCGCTTTAGTAACATGCGTAGTACGTCGGTAGTAATACTGGTAATACGGTGTAGATCATATATCGGTAGCCATATATAGTGCTATGGTTGACCGCTGACTCTGACTGGAACGATGTGTTTTTTTGATGGTGTGAATTGTGGAATTAAGTTACATATTATATATGTAGGTAGTTTTTGGTATTTCTAACGTAAAATAATGTGAAATGTAATAATAGATGCAAGGTGAATGATATCTTTATGTTATGATGTTTATGAAGTGCATACTCACATGTGATTCAGCGCAGGAGATGCGCGGGCGGCGCAGCACTGCGTTGGCGAAGTGACTCGAGGAAGGCCGCCACTATGCCCCCACCTTCCGCGCCGCCCACGTTGCACGTCGCGACAGCGCCGCCGCCGCCGCCGTCCCGCTGCGTCTTGCCGAATATTTATTCACGACCGGCCGCACCGCGCGCCCCGCCATCGATTTTTCGCCCGCGGCGGAAAATTCTTCAACGGTGCATTTCCTGCCGCTCTCGGAAAAAAGTGCAGGAGGCGCAGGGCGGGCGGAGACGGCGGCCGTGGGGGCGCCGGGGGCGGGGTGGGGCGGCGAGGGCAGCGAGGGCCGGGAGGGGTGGCGGTGCAGCGGGCGGGAGGGGCGCGGGGGGTAGGGGAGTGCAGCGCGCGCCGCCGCCGCCGCCGCGGCAGACAGTAGGACGGCAGCGCCACTGCGGGCCGGTCTTCAGCGCCGCGCGCACGCACAGACCATTCGGCTCGCGCGACTCGTCCGCCGCGCCCTCCGCGCAGCCGCGCCGACCGCGCCGCGCGTGACATGTAGTACGTCGCGACGCACCGGCTGCCGCTCGTCCACGCGCGATGATCCGCCGCGCCGGACGCCGCCACCCCCGCCCGCGCTTCCTCCGCGACCCCCGTCGCCGACGGTGATTTGTTTTCCGACTTTCCGAAAACTTCGGGGCCGCAATCTCGCGTAAGTCGTAGTGTTGCATTTGTCATTTGGTCGGTGGACACGTCGCCGCCGCAGCGGGCTCGCGGCGACGACGTCCACGTCGGCGCACGATCGCTGAATGGACTCCGGAGTGCGCCGATCGGTATCAAGGTTAGAACCGAATTTCAATTTAAAAGTGTATCCACGGAACGTAACGTAATCCGCCGTCCGGTCCGCGTCGCCGTCGCAGTGTCGCCCTCTGCCTCCGCTGCGCGCGGCCCCCGCGCCGCCCGACGGCAGCGGTGATGACGGCGCGGCGCTGCAGAGCTTCCGGCAGCTCCCTCTGCACATTTGCATTTACGTGCAGTCATCTACTTGCGAAAATGCTGTAACTCGAATTTGCAGCTAAGTTTGTGCCAATGATTTGCTATTGTAATGACACGATTTTTGTGTGTTTATTCTCGAGGAATCACGCAATTATATAATGCATCACATGCACTGTACATATTATAATGTGTATGTATAGGTAGGTACATAGGTATATTTGGTTATATCTACGATGGTATCATTTTGATCTAAACATTGACACCTTTTTCTCCGTTATTGTTCAACCATTTTACAGAAACAATTATTATTTCAAAAACTTATTTTTACAGATTTTTCTTCCAGCCATCCTTTGGATGTTTATGAGTCATAGTAAAATATAATCAGGAAACACATTTTAGAGTAAGAATTTCTAGAAAATATGCCCATACATATATATATATAAATATACATCTTTCAAAATTGTAGAAACATTACCGGTTTAGGTTAGGTTCAGTTTGGTCTTAAGTTACTTTAACTATATAAATAATGTAATCTGTAAAAAATAAAAAATTAATACTACAACTGATTTGTAAACTTACTTAGGCAGTAAATGTAAAGAGTGGGCATTATGAAAGTTAGTAAAAATATGTGCGTATATAAGATAATCGTTTATTACGTAACTTTTTTTTACAGTGTTGTAATACATTTCAATCAATTATACATTTTTCTGATATACATTACAAATAAAAGATTCCAAATACAATATATAAATTAATAGAATAGAACAGAATAGGTACAAATACTTTATTCCACACAAAGACACAGAAGAAGACAGCAGATAACATAGAGAAGAGCAATAGAAATTTACAATACTTCACACAGAACAAGTGAAAAGTAGCGTGCAAAGGCGGACTTATCACTCTAAGTGATTTCTTCCAGTCAACCTTTGGGTGATGAGAATAAGTGAGGAAGAAATATGGCAAGGGTAGTGCAGACATTTGGACAGGAAAGTAATATATATATAATACATACTTATACAAATATATATATACAAAAATATATATAAACAAATAAATACATGTTTATATAAATATACATACATACATACATAAATGTACATAGATACAGTATATTATAATTAAATTGTTAACAAGAGTTTTCTTCGCGATAACATTATAGATACTGGTGTATACGTGCCGTTTTTTTTTCTAATAGAATCAAATTTCCCGCCAAAATTTCAGTGGAAACGCGATGCGAATCGAATTAGTAGTTATCGAGTTATAAGCGAACAATCGTACAGAGACGTAAAGATCTCTCCTCAATTAAAACCCTAACAGTGAGCAATCGTTGAAATCTTTAATTCCCAAATTCTTTGTTCCTGAGCGAATCGTTCGGCAAACCGGAAATATCACTAGGTAACAAAATGTGTAAACTATATAAGTAGATATGCTAGAACATAAAGCAATGCTTTCATTAAAGTATAATATATATGAAATACCATTTTACGAGAGCGTTCTAGCATTCCATTTGAAAGGAAAGGTTTGTTTTGTGAAAATTTATATCAAATGCTAAATAATACTTCCGAAAAGTCTTAAGTCTTCTAAGAAGACAAAGGAAATGTATTTACAATTGAAATTTATCAAACAAAATGTGTGCTTTATCTAGGGAAGGATTTAGTATATAATAATATATTATATACTATATTTATATACTATATTTAGTTCAAATATACGTTCAAGTTTACTATTCTTACATTAGTTATCAATTTGTATGATAATAAAATATAGATTTTTTTTTATTGAAAGCTTAACAAATCATTTATCGTAGTATGCTTGACAACCGGATTAAAGAACTGGCATGCACCTAGTTAATGCATGCACATCTTTATGCGACTCCATGCTTATTTTAAATGCTTATTTGAAATAATTTTTTTTAATTTTTTTTATGGAAACTGTCACGGTTGGCTACTTCACCTACAGCATCCGTGATGTCAGCCCGGGTGAACTAGGTCCCATGTGAGTGCTTCCATTTGGTCATGCTGGCTACACTGAACACACGAACTATTTACATAGCCGTTGCGATCCATCTTTCATCCAGTGGGTTGGTACCAACCTCTAGGTTGGTAAGGTGCCTTGCCTAGTAAGGCAAAAAGGGAAGGGACCTACAGTTTTTCGTGGATCCGAACCACGGTTATCCTAAAACGGTCGAACGGTCACCCGTCCAAGTTCTGACCGCGCGCAGGTGTGCATACGAAACGACAGTCACATACGACCGAATGCCCATGGGCGTCGTTAGACATCTTATGGATGGCTCGGCGCCACATGTCGCTCTTTGAATAAAAAAAAGTTAGAATCTAATTAACAACAGGTTGGGAATGCATCCATAAACTGTCGATATTCCCCCCACTTAGGACAAATCGATCCTGTAAATCCTTTATTTACAGGGTTGCCAACAGGTGGAATGCGCTCCCACCTGCATACTTTCCTCTAATGCCTGGGGTCCTTCAAAAATAATGTGAAGGTGCACCTAGCCGGTCGACATGGTATTCGCAGCCCCCGTAAATATTCGAATGCCCGTGGGCGCCGTCGGACTACACCTATTATATATTATGACTACTAAAGATGCATAGTGTTACCTTCATGGTTTAAAATAGAATAAAAGATTCCCAGAATGTAAACTATTTTATTTAACCAAAGGTAATTAATTTTATTTTAATTAAAGCAAGAAAGGTCGAGGTTCGGTGGTAGCTCCGAGCGGTCTTATAAAATACCTAAATACCTAAGAAGCTTCCATTAACTAGACGAACCAGAATACTCCTAACTAATCAGGCATTATAACCAGGTAACAAGAATAACAAGAGAGACAAGAGAACTAGTTACAGATCTTCATAAAATATAACCAGGTATTTTTACCTTGGTTTTGATAACCAGGTAAAACAAGTAAAAGATAACCAGGTAACCGGTAACGGATAACCGAATCAGGGTCGCACCCTAAGCTCACACCACGACGACAGCACGTAACGACGCGTAATGTCCTAGCATGTAAAAATAGAACTGATATCACTCAGCTGTGAGCCTCAAGACAGTCTTGGTCGAGGCTCCGCACTCGTGGAACGCGACATCACCAGATCCTACAGACGCCTCCCCGGAACGGCTCGAGTGACACGGGTTTACGCTGTGCACTGGTGTCTAGGTGAAGGCAGACTTCACAGGAATCGGCACACAGCCTCCTGACCGCGAACTGTCGATCAAACACAGGTTTGATGTAACACAAGTTTTATCATAAAACCTACGGCGTTTCAATGCACAACACAGCCACTGTTGACAAATATGTGCAGGCTTTGTAATGAATAAGAATCTTTGCCTTCTAATCCACGCCTAAGGCCATGGATTACAAATTGTATCTACATATATTTTTACAAAGAGAAAATGTTTATCCAAAATAAACCCCACTCACCATTGCTAGTTCGCCTCAGTACACGGTTGAGATGCCGCTTGAACTTATATCGCTAGATTATCCATCCTAGATGCAATTATATTTACAATTTCTCTACGGAAGCTTTTTATAGTCCGTCTTAGTTTTTCAAGTCAGTGACATCCGTCGTCCGCTTTGCGCATGTCAAATTTGACAATCTCCAGACACAATCTTATTTTAAATAATTTACAGCAGTATACGAAAGTCATTGTACGGCGGATTTTCCCCCGTAACAATACCCCTCCGCTTGGGTTTGAATTTAAACCCCGTTAAAATTCAATCCTGTGACGTGCGAAGACTCACCCACGTCAGCAACTTCAGAAGCTTGGTGTTTGTGTGGTGCTCCATTCATACTCTCATCTATACTTCCTCATTCGTTCTTCTCTTTCACACTTCTCATCCATTCTGCCGTCGCAGTCGCTTATGTACTGACGAGGCCTACAACACGGTGCGGTTGGCCATCATTATGACCAGAACGCTCCCACCCCACTTGTACTAGGCACCTAATACTGCTCATTATCCCCGACATTAGGAAATTTTGCCTGACCGCGTTCTCCCATTTCCATACTCCAGCATCGTACGGAACCAAGAGTGCACCTATGCAACACGATCAGACCTTTGCATATCTAGGATGCAAGCAATGTTTAAAACATTACTAACAATGCAAAGTTTTAGCTGAAGGCTTATTTAACGAGTTGCTACCGCTCGAATTCCTAATGCGTGGTGAATAGCTGTGTATTAAATGTCCTAGGGTTTCATGTTCCTGAATGTTAGCTATTTAGTATGATTTTTTTCAGTATATGACTTGGATGGAAGTATTTCTAGTTTTAATTTAGGTTTCTTGCAAGACCAGATTAAGTTTTCTGAATTGCACAGGTAGATGAGTGATAAGAATAAAAATAAACTTCTGACTACACCGATAGTATTATTAAAAAAATATGTATAATAGTGTTAGTATAATAACAGTATATATAATAACATGCCTACGTACTAGCATGTACTGCAGTTGCAGTTGTGTCAGGTTTCAGGTCTTTAATATGCCAACGACCTGCGAACCGTTTACCTTTCAAATCTGAAAGTCCATAAATTAAAGGAGAAAATTTCCCAATTATTTTACATTTCTCGTATTTTGCAGCAAGCTTTGCTGCAAAGTGAGCCGTAGCATCGCTTTGTTTGAAAGTTCTCTTCCAACATATGTCACCAATATCAAATTCGAACTCAGCATGTCTGAGATCATACCTATTTTTGCTCTTTTCGTGTGCGAAGTAAAGTTTCTTCTGCACTTTGTCGAAAATGTGTGCTAAGTTACCTATGTTTTCGCTATACAAGTCTCTAGGAGCAAAAGTTTCTTGTACATCTCCATCTTTAGATTTGGAGTAGAGTGAACCATCTAGAACAAGTTCTCTTCCGAATACTAAGAAAGCAGGTGTGAAACCTGTGGCTTCATTTACTGAATTGTTGATAGCGAAATTTATCTTGTTCAGGTTTTTGTCCCAATGTCTATGGTCTGAACCAACGAAAGAAGATATCGCTGTCTCAATCGTTTGATTATAACGCTCTACAGTATTTACTTGCGGCGAATAGTTGGCCGTAAAGTGGATTTGTGGAACTTTATAATTCTCCAGAAAAGTTTTCATTGCGCGACTAGTGAATTGTGTACCGTTATCCATTATTATGGTTCGCGGAACACCATGTACTAGGAATACATTGTTTTCCAAGTGTTTTATTATAGACGGCGCTATAGCTTTACGCAGAGGAAATATAAAACAATATTTAGTAAAACAGCATGTTACTACTAAAATGTAACAATGTCCGTTTACAGATCTGGGAAGCGGACCTACAAGATCTATGGATAATGACTGAAAAGGTCTATCACATATTTTAGGATTTCCCATCAGTCCTAAAGGCGCTCTTCTTGAGTGTTTATAAGCTTGACAAGTTTCGCAATCCTTAACCAATTTAATGACGTCTAAGTACATTTTTGGCCAGTAGTATAACAATGAGATTCTTTTATACGTTTTGAAAATTCCAAAGTGACCAGCAGTTGGTTCACAGTGATACTCCTCTAGGATCGAGTTTCTCTGTGCTTTCCTTAGAACTAGTTTCCAGTCAAACTCGTTGTTGTGGTCGTATTTAGACCTACTATATCTATACAGTTTACCATCTTCCACTTTGAAATTAGAGAATGATTGAGGATCATTCTGACATTGAGTATAAATTTTATCATACCAATCATCTGGTTCCGAGTCTCTGTTATTTTGTATAGAAGATACTGGCACAGCTCGAGATAATGCGTCTGGTACGACGTTAAGAGCACCCTTTCTATGAATTATTTCGATGTCAAACGGCGCAAGTCTTACACTCCATCTGGCTAGTCTGCCAGTTGGGTTGTCTAGATTGAGAAACCACCTCAAGCTTGAATGGTCGGTATAGACTTTTGTAGTTTGGCCGTTCTCTATGTAACATCGCCAGTGTTCCAATGCTGCTAGCACGCCAAGTGCTTCCCTTTCAGTTGCTGAGTAGTTGCGCTCATGCTTGTTTAATGATCTGCTCATAAAAGCAACCGGCTTTTCAACCCCGTCGATATTTTGGCAGAGCATCGCACCTATTCCATACCCACTGGCGTCAGTGTGTACTTCGAAAGGTTTCGTATAATCCGGACACGACATTACAGGTGTGTTAGCTAGAGTCAAGATGAGTTCACCAAAAGCTTTGTCAGCTTCATCTGACCATTGGAATGGAGGTGTTCCTTTCGCCGTAGAGGTTAGTTTATTAAGAGGTGCTGCGATTGTCGAGAAATTAGGGATAAACCTTCGGTGATATCCGATAACCCCAAGAAAACGTTTAAGTTCTTTTCTGTTCTTTGGTGAAGGGTATTCTAGAAGTACCTTCACCTTTTCTGGGTCTGGTCTAAGACCATGCTCATCAACAACATGTCCCAAATATTTGAGTTCTCTCCTGAAAAATTGTGATTTTCCTCTATTGATGGTTAGGTTTGCTTTCTCTAAGCGTTCCTTTACCTTAAGCAGAAGTTCAAGATGTTCGGAAAAGCTCTTCGAAATGATGATAATGTCGTCCAGGTAACAAAATACTTTATCATCGAACTCCGGTCCGAATATGGAGTCCATAAGACGCTGTTGTCGAGCAGGGGCATTAGTTAGTCCAAACGGAAGAACTTTAAAATGATACAACCCTCTATTAGGTACATAGAAGGCTGTTTTCTCTCTGGCTTCCTTTACTAGAGGAATCTGCCAGAAAGCTGAACTGAGATCTATGCTGGAGAGAAATTTAGCTTCCCTCAAGCTATCCAAAATAGAAGAGATGTAAGGTAAGTTGTATGAATCGCGTTTCGTTACCGCGTTCAGCTGTCTGCTATCCAAACAGAACCTCCAAGATTCGTCTTTCTTTTGTCTTAAGAGAACCGGAGAGCACCAGGGACTCTCACTCGGTTCAACAACATCAAGTTGTAGCATTCTGTCGAGTTCCTTAAACAAAGCTTTGAGCTTAACTGGGCTTAGCCTATTATTCCTACGCCTGATAGGGTTGCCCACTGTCTCAATATTATGTTCACACAGTGTGGTGCGACCTAGTCCAGCCTTTTCCGCTGATATATTTTCGAATTGCTCGATTACCTTGTCTGCGAGAAGCTTTTGTTCATTAGTGAGGTCATCGAAGTTCGCTAGATGCTCCTTTGACTTGCAGAATTCAATAGATGAGACATCGCGAAAGTTGTCTTCACACAAACATACTACGTTTTGCAAGACCTCGGGCGCTAATTTAAAGGAATTCCAGAAATCAAGTCCAAAGATTACCTTGTCCTTGATGCCAGGAATAATATGAAATCTGACAGTTCGACAGAGATCATTAAATTCTAAATCTAAGTAGATACAGCCTATGCTGTCTAGTTTATCACCGCTAGCCGATCTGACGTAAACACCACTAGAGTTGTGAGCAGAAAATCCTTTTCCTTCTAGGATTTTGTGTGAATAGTCACCCAAGATGGAAATAGGACTACCAGAGTCTAGAAGCCCACAAATGTTTACATCATTGTTGGTCTTAACGGTAACATAAGGTCTCAATCTGTCATTAGTATCGTCGAACAGAATTGAGCTGAGATGATAGGATTTGAAAAATGTCGAGATAGTATCCAACCAATTTTTCCAATCAGCTGGATCAAAGTGACCAGAAGTGGAGATTGATGTCCGTGGTTTGGTCACGTTACCGTGGACAGGTTTTAGTTTTTTTGTTTTTTAATCTTGCAATCGGGACAATCTGGTCGACGAACGTCCGGTTTACCACACCCGAAACACTTAACGTTTCTCGGAGCCTGGCAGTTCCTCAGCGAGTGGTCGTCAGTTTTGCATCGGATGCAATAAAATTTGCTCGTTTTAGGTGATGCCTCGGATTTGCTGACAGAGCATACCTTCACTATCGGCGCAGCGTCCTTTACAGTTTGTTGTTGATATGCTAGATCAGCAGCAAGAGAGGAGCTGTTCCCAGCAAGAGGTTCCGCGAATGCATCAGACATAGCTTGAGTTGTCTCTACCTTACGACAGACCTCTTTGAGCTTATCTATTGTTTTAACGTCGCTGAATGTTAACATTAGGTGGTAGCCTGGCCTAATGTTATGTAGTAGGATCTCTAGCCGATCCTCTTCAGTTAGTGGCTTAGTTAACCTACCGAAGAGTGAGTTCATGATTGCCAGATAGATGACAATCGTCTCATTTTTTCCTTGTGTTCTAGCGCGGATTTCGCTCAAAAGCCTATAATCATAATCCACGACGTCGAATTCATCCAAAAGTGTAGATTTGAGTTGCTCCCAATCACCAAAACTGTCACGGTTACCCCGGTACCAGTGTAGCGCTGGACCAGTGAACATTTCCGGTGCCATCTGTAGAAGTTTAGCATTCGAGAGATTTCTAGACACGCTTATTTCCTTTACCCTTTCTAGAAAAGCGCGTACACAGCTTTTACCATCGTACTTAATTTTAAGTGCATCCGCATTCACGTTGTGCACACAGTTTACAGTGACGATCGATTCGGAGGAAGATGGTGACTTAGGTATGTCTGGTTTACTGCTGGGTGGAGATACCAGCATGTCCTCCAATTTTTTAAGCTGACCTTTTATTTTTGTCAAAGCCTCGACCTCCTCGTCGTTAGACGCAACCATCCTTCTCGCCCGGTGATGCAGGTGACATACTAGAGCCTTGAACCTTTGCGAGTTAGAGTCGGTCTTGTAAGCGTCCTCTATTTTAGCGACCAGGACCGAGTGTTCCTCTTCGAATGTGAAGTCGGTTTCTTCCAATTCGGACTCAGGATAGAATTTCACAATTTCTGCGACCTGTTTTCTAAGTTCCGCCACGGTGGCCTTAGGTGTCTCCCCACGAATCAAGACTTCGTACTGGAGTTCATCCTTTCTCAAGGTCCCATATGAAATTTTGAAATCCATTTTAGTGCTAAGATTAGTTCCAGTCCGAATTAGAAGTTCCCGGTTAAGTGTACCTCGGTAAGGTATAATAAGCAGTGTAATGAGTTAGATGGTGCAAGATCAAGTTTAAAATGCATCCAATTGAAGAGTACAGAAAGCATTCTTCAATATACACAAACCGCCATGCATTTTCCCAGATTTCAACGAGCTTTCAAAAGAGTTTGAGAAGCGTTGAATATTCGTAAGGACTGTCAAGGTAAAACAAATGAATCCAGTATAAATATTCCGTAATCTTCTAAATTAGGATATCCCTATCTGGATATATCAAAGATTTTCTAGAACGCAATATTATACTTTCAATGTAGATTACAAAGTCCCTTACAAGGATGAATATTCTAAGATTATTTAAAATATACTATATCAAAACTAAAGCAAGGATGAGACTAAGCTGCTAAGAAATTTTGACAAACAGTATAGTGAATTCCCGCGGTCAATGTTTTTTTTTTTATTACTTCCAGTGAGTGAGGTTTACAGCGGCCTACCACCCTACATACACAACTAAACTAATTTAAGATTAAAACCGCTTAAACTATAATTAAGATAATAATTGACCGGGAGTGTTTGCAGCTATGAGCCTAGGATCAAAACTTCGGTTATCCTCCTAAACCGTTCTCGAAACTACCAAGTTGGGCGCCATTGTTACCTTCATGGTTTAAAATAGAATAAAAGATTCCCAGAATGTAAACTATTTTATTTAACCAAAGGTAATTAATTTTATTTTAATTAAAGCAAGAAAGGTCGAGGTTCGGTGGTAGCTCCGAGCGGTCTTATAAAATACCTAAATACCTAAGAAGCTTCCATTAACTAGACGAACCAGAATACTCCTAACTAATCAGGCATTATAACCAGGTAACAAGAATAACAAGAGAGACAAGAGAACTAGTTACAGATCTTCATAAAATATAACCAGGTATTTTTACCTTGGTTTTGATAACCAGGTAAAACAAGTAAAAGATAACCAGGTAACCGGTAACGGATAACCGAATCAGGGTCGCACCCTAAGCTCACACCACGACGACAGCACGTAACGACGCGTAATGTCCTAGCATGTAAAAATAGAACTGATATCACTCAGCTGTGAGCCTCAAGACAGTCTTGGTCGAGGCTCCGCACTCGTGGAACGCGACATCACCAGATCCTACAGACGCCTCCCCGGAACGGCTCGAGTGACACGGGTTTACGCTGTGCACTGGTGTCTAGGTGAAGGCAGACTTCACAGGAATCGGCACACAGCCTCCTGACCGCGAACTGTCGATCAAACACAGGTTTGATGTAACACAAGTTTTATCATAAAACCTACGGCGTTTCAATGCACAACACAGCCACTGTTGACAAATATGTGCAGGCTTTGTAATGAATAAGAATCTTTGCCTTCTAATCCACGCCTAAGGCCATGGATTACAAATTGTATCTACATATATTTTTACAAAGAGAAAATGTTTATCCAAAATAAACCCCACTCACCATTGCTAGTTCGCCTCAGTACACGGTTGAGATGCCGCTTGAACTTATATCGCTAGATTATCCATCCTAGATGCAATTATATTTACAATTTCTCTACGGAAGCTTTTTATAGTCCGTCTTAGTTTTTCAAGTCAGTGACATCCGTCGTCCGCTTTGCGCATGTCAAATTTGACAATCTCCAGACACAATCTTATTTTAAATAATTTACAGCAGTATACGAAAGTCATTGTACGGCGGATTTTCCCCCGTAACAATAGATACTGAAAAAAAATTAATTTCTTTTATAGATATCGGCCTAACAATGTCACAACAAAGAGGTGAATGTACATTTTCGGATTTTTTCCACGTGCTGGCCCACTATCTATCAGAGACCGTGGCGGCCTCGCACTGGGCGTGGCGCGTGACAGGAAAACCATCGATAGAACAACAACAACAATTAACACGCTGCGCTGTATCAAGAAGGCGTCTCTACTGCCAGCCCGCTATCATAACCAGTGCTTTGATAGGAGGAACCTTCCGATTTGAGAGCGATCACGTAAAAATCTAGCGCGCGACTGAGAGATCTAATATCACATCGCATTGCTTAGAAATTTAACACAAAAAAAAAGAAATACAACAGCTGCCCATGTGGCAGCTGTTGTATTAAAACGTGTAAAAATTAAAACGTGTAAAAGTGTTGTGTTGTAACAAGGTGGTGATAATAAACAACATATCACAATAATTTTTTATAAGATCAAAGAACTTTATTGCAGCATAAAATATTTACAAAACTACAAACTAAACTTATTTAAAAGATTAGAAATACTTACAAGTAAAAGTATTCCGACATGGGGGACAAGGGCATGGTCCCCATGACGGATGCAGCGTTCTCCATTTAAAATGGTTAGATGATAACTCTGCTTTCATCGGAGCTACATACTACTACTTAGGTATAATAATGCATGCCAAATAATAATACGAGCACACCTAGTATGGTTTTAATGAATATCAAAATTCGAGGTACTGTTACAATATGTGAACTTCATATTGTATCCCTCTTACTTCTTTGCCCCACGCTGTATCCCGAAAATCGGGGTAAGCCGTGTAATCGGAGTTGTGCTGTAGGTACTCTTGTAAACTCTTGTAAATAACAGCGCAACACCGACCACCACGTTTAGCAAAGTATTCGGACAAGATAACTGTCAAGCAGCAGGTAGGGCACGAAGACCCACCCGCTGCATGACTCGGTGGAAGGACAATTCCACCGTGTCATTTTAATAACATAAGAGACTACAAGTACATAGTTATGTAGCTAGTTTAAATATATATCTTTTATTATTATTAATATCGACACAAGCAAAGCACGAAATTAACTCGAACAATAAAGAAATAAGAGGGTTGAGATATGTAATAAGTGTTTCCACTTTTGGTAGGTTGAAAATACGAGTAGATTGTTCAGATAAGGGCTCGTACCCATACTACGTGACCGATTTTATGAGGGGGGTTCGAGAAATACCATGGTCAGTCACAAGGGGGGGGGGGGGGGGGGGGGGGTAGTGCCAAGTCACGTAGTTCAAAATCAAAAATAAAAAAAAAATCAAAATTTTTATTATATCATAAAATATAGATATTTAACATACAATATAATGTGTTACAATTTCAAATATATTTATCTATCTACCATTATTGCTTTCTGCCCCCAAACTAGCCATGGAGGCTGTGCTATGGAAGGCAGTGCTTCTACCATAATAGTCATATGCGGGCAAACAATACAACAACATAACATTGTGTTAAGATAACATCATCTTACATAACAACATAACCTCATTTTAATCCATCAAGTATTTTATTTATCTGTAAGTGTGTGTCTGTGTGTGGGTGTGTATGTGTGAGGGGGTGTGTGTGTGTGAGAGTGTATGTGTGTGTGTGTGTGTGTGTGTGTGTGGGGGGGGGGAGGTACTTCTTTCTGTTTTCTGACTTTACTTTATAATGTCTTAGTTACAGTTATATTTTACAATATATTTAATTGTGTATACAAAAAAGTAATTTTAAAGTTCAATATGGGAATATCTTGTGTGTTGCCTGGACGTTACTGAGGAACTCCTGGACAAGCTTGAGCGTCTGCAAAACATGTGTATACGCTTCATTTTCGGTTTACGTAAGTACGACCATGTTTCACAATACCGCAGACGTCTCAAGTGGCTCCCAATCCGTCTCCGCAGAAATTCCCACATTCTTGGCCTTCTTTATTCTTGTATCAACAACCCTTCTGCTCCCGAGTACCTATCTTCGCGTTTTCAGTACTTATCTTCCCACGGTGTAACGCTTCGGTCAAGTGATGATAATATCTTAGCCATTTCCACTCATAAAACTGGATATTACACAAACTCCTTTTCTGTGCACGCAGCTCGGCTGTGGAATCTACTACCTCACTGTATACGGCACTGCAAGTCGCTTCCGTTATTCAAAAAACACTTAAAGTTGTACTATCTCCGTCAGTGTGAAGTCAAAAACTAAAAAATCCTTTAATTCTGAATGGACAAGTATGTATGTATATATTTAGGTATTATGTATTATATAAATTGTAATTCATATGTATTTAATTTAATCTATAAATAGTAATTTATACGTTTAATGTAACTAGTATGTACTTATATGTAGTGTATGTTATAGTATATATTATAGTTATTTTCCTTATATTATATTTTACATTCCCACACTCAAGTCTTTTGCTACTACCTACTTATATCTCGCAACATACGACTCTCAAACATCCAAAGGTTGACTGGGAGAAATCCCTGTAAGGGATAAGTCCGCCTTTGCCCCTCATGTAAATTTCTTATTGTGTGTTTATGTTAAATGTTTTTTGGATCAATAAAGTATTTCTATCTATCTATCTATCTATCTTGTCCAAAGTGGTTACAAAGTTCATTGTTATTTGAAAAAAATTAATAAAACCATAAATACCTTGTACATGTGAGCATAGTTTTCATTTCCTGCTGATTTACTACCTTGTACCGTTTACACCACACTAAGATCTCAAATATTGATTAAATAGGCTAAAAATAGCAATTTCTATGTAAAGAAATAGCTATTTTATAATATTTAAAATACTGCGTGAAATTGGGGGAGGGGGGGGGGTCTGAGCACATACCACGGTAGGTCACAAGGGGGGGGGGGGGGGGGGGGGGAGGGAGGGGGTCGAAAAGTGGGTAAAATTGGTCACGTAGTATGGGTAGGAGTCCTAATCTTTATTATCTAAAAGAAAGGAGGTATAAAAAATATATGTGAATGTTTTTTTAAGTGAGCCCTCACCTTTAAAGCTAAACTACGTATTTAATAAGTGTATGAGAAATATTCAAATGTCATAAGAAAGAGTGTAAGAGTCTTTAGGTATTGAATAGATGTCACATTTTATGTTATTAACATTACACTAAAAAAACAAAAACAAAAAACACATTTTTCCCGTGCCCCTTACTAGGTGGTAGGCTCAAATTGTAGCCGACTGGGTTGGTACCACCGTACTGGATGTAAGATGGCCGCATAGCAGCCTCGGTTGTTTTCTCCTCTAGTCCAGTATAGCCAGCAATCCAGGAAAATCTCCGGTATAGCACCTACCTTCTCGGAGGTGATATTGGCTGGTCGGAGCATGTGCTTTGGCCCCTCCGACTCAGCCAACCATACCGGATTACACAAAAAATATTTATTACCTATTATGAGATTGCGCAAAAGCTTCGTCAGCGCTTTCCTAACACACAGCGTTGTTCTCTCGGCGTGGCACGTTCTCGCGGCGTTTCTCGCTCGCTCTCGTTAGATGGGAGGCCACAATTTTCAGATAATATTAGGAACCTATTAAATAAGTTCGTAGAAGCACACTGCAGGCAGGGGCTGATTGTTCACAAGCAACTTACGTGCACTTTTGACATCGCACTTTTTACCGCTACTCACTCTGGCAAGTCTCGCATTGTTTTTGATAAATTATTCCGTCTATGCGTCTGAAATGTTTAACATTAAATTTGACTTTGAAGAGGTCAAGACCAACGTTGCATTTTTCGTTTTCGAATTAAGCAATAATTTAAAAATAGTTTTATCCTTGACCCTGAAAAAATGTTAAACCGTCTGTCGAATTTAAATTGTTTTACAAAAAGAAGCTTTCCGGGCAAAGAGATTTTATGTTTCCGGGATCATCATATGCAGTTGTCAACGGAGCGGTTATGCAGAACGGCGAGTAATAGCTGTTTTTAATTATATCCAGCCATTTTAATTTCCTAAAAGATATTTTTATAAATAACGTGATATTTAATTATACAAAACTATGAGATATATTGACTAAATAAAATAAAGCAAAAACGGACAATATATTACTGGCGTCACGATAGTGCTCTTACCTAGTACGGCCTCCTGGCAGCACTTCCGCACTACCCATCACTGAAAACAGCTCGACGCACTTGTGACCTCCTTGTAACTTTGCATTGGAGTTCAGATGGTAATGATGATTATTGATGAAATATGATTATTTCTGTGATGCTGAATACAAGCTAAAATATATAGCCAAAGGGCACATTTAACATTTTCACGTATCATTCCTCCCCTACATTTTTGGTATAGAGAACTACACGCACTATGCACATGTCACTATGCCCAACATCAGTCGAATGAAGACAGTCAAAAACAGCCAATAACACCTCTCCTCACCTAACCACGCTCAGTGAGGCGTAATGCCAGCTATGAGGTGGAAATTTAAGTCCACCTTTATGTGACAATTTGTTCGCACGCCTTTTGAAGACACCCAGGTTGTAACGCGCTCACCGCCTATAATTTGCATCAGACTACTCTAATTTTTATGGACACTGACACGGTAGGCTACATCACCTAGACAACATCCGTGATGTCAGCCGATAACACCGGATGAACTAGGTGCCATGTCAGGCTTCCCTTCATTTCATGTCGACTACACTGAACTAGACGGAAAACACGAACTATTTACATAGCCGTTTCGACCGAGACGTTTCGCTCAGTTCAGTGGTACCAACCAGGCCGGGATAAACCCTACCACCTAGTAAGGTAAGAAGGGAAGGGACCTACAATTTAACGTCTTAACACACGTTTTGATACGAGATTCCACATTTTAGACATAAGGATTTGTTTTGCACACCATTCGATTGACTTTTTGCACACAATTAGATTAACTTTTCACCTGTTCGAGGATTTTATGCTCTTTCGATTCTTACAATTTATTTGCCTATACGAATTTGCAAGAAGTACTGAAATTGTACAATTTACATTTGAAATTGATTCTTTACATTTGTAGATGGCATGCAGCTTACTTATGTATGCACCTTCGGGGTGGCCGCTGCAGTCGCTCATTTTAACTCTGAATAGCGCACGCCCGCACACTTCAATGCCCCAATGCACGGGCGATATCCAACGCGACTTCCTTTGAACATCGACCTTCTTTTAAAATTGATCGACTATTCACATATCGATGATATTCCCTTTTCGCGTAATTCCGTATTTAAATGGGCCTTATAAAATTTGAAGTAGGCTTAATTCATATTTTACATATTAAATACAAGGTTATAAAAGTGATGTGATAGACATATCAAACTTTACTTTCAGTATTACAATAGTTTGACGAATTATGGAATATGTTGTGGTTCTTACACTTTTTTTTTAATTTTGTGTTGTAAACAAAGATTTAAATAAAAATCTTAAAAATTTTGTTAAAAAGCGGTCAAGTGTCTTCAACTCGCGTCGAGAGGGTTCCGTACCATTCCGTTTTCCGTGAGAACTTGGCTCAGGATTTTCGTTTAGGTTTTCCTGTAAAATATAAGAGAGGCCCTGTATTCCCTATTTTTATAGAGGGGGTTATGAGAATTGACGATTTTTAGGGTTTTTTTTATATTTTACGCTTTTTTTTATACGCTTTTCTTCTTTTGAGGCACGGAACCCTAAACTTTAAGTAAGTGAACAAAGTTTCATATCATCGAGATGATATGTGGAAGTGGGTCCAAATTTTAAGTATACAGTATGTACATACATAAACTAGCGATAAGTTCGCATTTGCGCATTCCTGTATTTCTTTTTCTTTCATGCACATACTGTTTTCTGTGCATTGTGCAATAGTGTTTTTCATTTTATACTATTTTTATTTATATTGTCAGCTTCGGTAGCTCAGTGGTGCGATCTGTCGACTATCGTTCGTCATCATAAGCACACTTGGGCGCGTTCAGAATTAGTGACAGATCGACCGTAGGGCATGACCGTGGGTTGGATTCCATGTAAAACTGCAGGTCCCTTCCCTTCTTACCTCATAAGGTGGTTAGTACCACCACATTGAATTAACGATCGGTCAAGACGGCAATGTAAATAGTTTGTGATTTCCGTCCGGTTCGGTGTTGCCGGCACGACCAAAAGGGAAGCACTGACATGGTACCTAGTTCACCAAGGTGTTATAGGCTGACAGCACGGATGTTGTAGGTGATGTTGCCAACGGTGTCAGCTTCCATAAAACATTCTGGTTATGGATTAGAAGACCGACACCTTGCTTGCAAATTTCTTGTATAATTATCGTGTAGACCGAGTTAAATGATGAATGGTAGTGAATGATTTTTTTGCAGCAGACGAGTAGTTTCAGAGAAAAAAAAATCCCATACAAAATTAATTTTTCATACAAAATATTTTTTTTAAGGCACCAAAACATTGGTTTTGATTATAAATGTATGTAAAAACAAGGGAAGTGGAATGGGTGAATGTTTTGGTGGTTTAAAAAAAAAATTTACCCTAACCTAATGTTGAAGCGGCGCATGTCGTTTTTGAATAAATTCCTATTCAAAATTAATGTTTTGGTGCATTTAAAAAAAACAATTAATCGAAAATTAATTTTGTATGAAAAAGATTTTTTTTCCAAAAATTTTTTCTCCGAAACTACTCGTCTGCGGCAAAAAATTCTTTCACTAACATTCATCATTTAACTCGGTCTACACGATAAGTATACTAGCAATTTGCAAGGAAGGTGCCGGTCTTCTAATCCATACCCAACATTCTGCATAATGAACATGTACCTAAGTATGCACACAAAAGTGAAGTTGAATAAAATATTGCAAAGTTTATGGTTAATATATTACTCGTACCTACGTAACTTGAAATTCGTGTATTGTCAAGTCCGGTTAGTTTCTAAAAGAGAAATATTCCATGACACGCATTACATGCGTTATGTAATTATTCTTTGGCTCATATTTTGTGAAAGAAAAAACTGGCCAGACATTAAACATATCATCATTGGCATGAATACCGAAATATACATAATGAGATAAAGATGATATAAACCTCGGCTGTGATAAGCTATCGAAAATGCATTCGCCAGGATATTATTTCATCTACGTGGCCTTCGTTGTCGTTGACCTAATTATCATATAATTAAGATACTTTTTTTTTGTTATTTGGTATGATACTCTTGCACCGTTATTACATACTTAGTTAGGGTTATTATACATATACACGCACCTACTACATTTTGGTCACCTAAAAGTGGCGATCGACTAGACTAAGGCAGGAGAAGAAACACCTGTATACACACACTCAGTGCTAAAGTACTGTTGTGTACACGGTTGACTCGAACAAATTGCATTTTCTCATAACTTCGCCTTCTGCAACGCAGAAAAGCGTGATACATACATATTATGTAAAGTCAAGCGAAAATGTCAAACTTCATGCGAGTTACTTGAGCGATTTTGTCTCACCAAATATTTAATAAATTTCAACCACAAACATTGAAATGATAAAAGCGTTCGATACTGTCGCATGCACCACGTAGGAACCTACTGGATACAAAGTAGTAAGTTAGCAACCCTCAGAAGGCGAAGGAAAGTGTTCTTCAAAGTGTTAGTTATGAGGCTACCATTTTGTTGTTTGGGGCCATACAAAAATATTCAAAAACCTACTTCGGGGAAAATCTGTTTTCTACTTCAAAATTTGTCCGATATTGATTTATTTTCCTTAATTGGTTTCTAAAACTGTGTAGTTAGTCTTTTATGAAAGACTATGTTTCAAGCACTTACATTTTCAATCTAATTTCGATTTAAAAACTTAGAGTAGTAGCTCCTATGTTTTAGAAATCAACGAAAGAAAATATTAATAGGAGACAATTTTTGATGTAGAAAGACAACAAGTTTATCATGAGAGAGGTTTTTGGATATTTTTGCATGAACCGACACAACAAAATGGTAGCCTCTTAACAGGTACTTTCGATACATAACAATAAGCAAGAATTAGCCTCCCGGGAATCTTTAAACATTACGCATATGTTTGAAAAAAAAAGGTTCGCTTCGTTCAATCCAATTGATTTCCATTACACGATTAAGTTTAACCCCCCAGAGAGGTGAGCAGAAATAATTGGACACGCACTTTCCCATGCGAGCCCATGCGAGACTCTGTAAGTATAATTGTATTCTGTAGAAAACACAAATATTATTACATACTAAGACAGAGTTTTAGGGAATTGTATGGTGATAATTAAATAGAACAGTAGAAAGAATACGAGGATATATGGGAAACGAAAATTACGTGCGAAATAACAATTCCAAATTGTCCTTATGTCGCATCGGGCTTCCGGGAAATGTCTTTCTCCACTGCTACAAGCCAGGGATCTTCAAAGACTGCCTCTTGATTTGAAGATTATTACTATACTCGACTTATTATTATTCTTTTAAAGTGCCATATAAATTAAGGTTGCCGAACTTTGTTGCGATTTCCATCTTCGAAACTGCAACTCTAAAATATTTTTATAACAGTAGTCGTTATTTATATTACAAGCATTTTTTATTTATTTTTAACTTCACTTGTTAGTATGTGAGTCAAATCTTGCAACTGAATTTTAAACCAGTTCCATGCAACCGATTGAGCTGAAATTTTGCACATACTTTTGGCGCTGGTGACAATATAATTTCGTCAAAATTGTAAAAAAATAAATATAAATAAATGGTATGGTAATAAATTCAAAATATACTGACATGACAGTTCTGTTGAATTAGTTAGGCGCTCGTCGCAACAAACATTTTGTATGCAATATTTAATAGAAAGAAACCTTCGTTTGTATGGCAGCCACTTTTTTTTTTTAGTTTTCCTGAAAAAACAGATAATGGTATCTTTTTAGACAAGTAATAATATATTAAAAAAAAATTATATTAAATAATGGAAAATATAATAAAAATCGTTACAGCCATTTCTGAGAAAATCGACCTTATCGAAATCATGTGTATGACAGCTACCCTTATTTTTTCGAATTTTAAAAACTACAAAAAGATACCCCTAGATAATCGTTTCAAACTATTAATACGAATTTTGAACGAAATTGGTTGAGCGGTTGAGGCGCAAGGTCGCTGGACACACACACACACATACATGTTTTTCAAACCACTTTTTTGGGATCGTTGAATGACATATAGCCCAAATCAGTCGAAATCTCAACTTCGAAATTTTGGACGATCACAAATCACAATACTTCCTTTCTCCTTACAGTCGCTCGAAAGTAAAAAACTAAATAGCACAATATTAAATTATTTATAAAAACATTTATAAAAAAGTTTTTATTTAAGCCATGAACAGAACGCTGCAGTAAATAATGCACATTGGGGTCGTTAAGCACATCTGGCCGCGGTCAGTACTTGGATGGGTGACCGCTCGACCGTTGGAGGCTGACCGTGGTTCGGATTCCACGTAAAACTGTAGGTCCCTTCCCTCCTTATCTTACTAGGTGGTAGGGCTTATCCCGTCGTCGTGTTTTCGTCCAGTTCAGTGTAGCCGACATGAAATGAAGGGAATCACTTACACGGCACCTAGTTCACCCGGTGATAAGGGCTGACATCACGGATGTTGTAGGTGATGCAGCCAACCGTGTCAGTTTCCATAAAAAAAAAGTTAGTGCGACTGAGACGACACTTACAACTGGAATGTCTTTCAAAAGCCCGATGTGCATTATTTACTGCCGCGTATGTACTAAAACGAGTTAAATAATCTTAGGTTTTCAATTTGTTTTCAAAAAACTTTTAGCACGAATTGTAAAGAAAATACATATGTACTTCGGCAAGTGCTTGATTATCGACCAATCACTGGCCAATGAAATTAATTGGCACTGACTTTTATAAACATTTCTCAACATACTTCTTATAGGGCAACTGAAAGTTTGTTTTTAAATTGTCTCATTTTTTTTATTGTCTCATATTTATTAAGCAACACTTTTTTTCAATTTACTGTAAAATGTTAAGTCGGTACTCATCATCATCATCATCAGCCTGTATCGGTCCACTGCTGGACATAGGCCTCTCCCAAGGCTCGCCACCACACGCGGTCTTCCGCTCTTCTCATCCATCCACTCCCGGCTACCTTTTTTAGGTCATCTGTCCACCTAGCCGGGGGGCGTCCCACGCTACGTTTGCTTGTACGTGGCCTCCATTCGAGCACCCGTCTACCCCATCGGTTGTCGGGTCTACGACAGATGTGCCCAGCCCACTGCTACTTCAGCTTTCTTATTTTCTTAGCAATGTCGACTACCTTAGTTCTTTGACGTATCACGTCGTTAAGGATTTTATCGGTCAAAGAAATGCCGAGCATTGCTCTTTCCATAGCTCGCTGAGCGACTTTAAATTTGTGGACCAGGCCCATCGTCAGGGTCCACGTTTCCGCTCCGTACGTCATTACTGGGAGAACGCACTGATTGAAAACCTTCGTCTTCAATGACTGTGGGATGGAGGATGAAAAGATGTGGCGGAGTTTCCCAAATGCCGCCCAGCCTAGCTGAATCCTTCTGTTGGCCTCCTTATCAAAGTTGTGCTTCCCTAGTTGGATGGTTTGTCCAAGATAGACATAATTCTGCACAACTTCGAGGGTCGCCTCTCCAACTGTTACGTGCCCCGGGACGACGTGTTCGTTGAACATGACTTTCGTCTTGTCCAAATTCATCCCGAGGCCGACTCGGCGGGAGGCGACATTGAGGCCGTTCAGCATGTGATTCAGCTCCTCCAGCGACTCGCCCATCACGACTATATGTCATCTGCGAAACGTAGGTGTGAAATGTACTCGCCGTTAATATTAATGCCGTGCTTTTCCCAATCCAGCAGCTTGAATATATCTTCCAATGCATTCGTAAACAGTTTCGGAGATATAATATCTCCCTGTCTGACTCCACGATGCAATTGGATAGGTTTCGTCTGCTGGTCCTGTATTTGTACGGTCATTGTCGCGGCACTATAGAGACATTTCAGCACCTCAATGTATCGCCAATCGGTTTGGCATCGCTGTAAGGATTCCATAACAGCCCAGGTTTCGATAGAGTCAAAGGCTTTCTCGTAGTCCACAAAAGCGAGACACAGTGGCCGATTATACTCTTCGGACTTTTGTATAATCTGCCGTAAGGTGTGGATGTGGTCTACGGTACTGTAACCCCTCCGAAACCCGGCCTGCTCTGGCGGCTGGTGGTCGTCAAACCTTCGGGCGAGACGATTGGTGAGGACTCTCGAGAACAGCTTATATACGTGGCTCAGGAGCGAGATGGGCCTATAGTTCTTCAACAAGGCTTTGTCTCCTTTCTTGAAGAACAATACGACCATACTCCTGTTCCACGACTCTGGCGTAAGGCCACCGTGTATGACAGAGTTGAAGAGCCTCTGTAGTTCCTTGAGGACCGTTGTCCCCCCGGCTCTGAGAAGCTCTGTAGTAACTCCGTCTTCACCAGGCGCCTTGTTATTTTTTTGGTACTGCTTTAACTTATTTAAAAACTTAGATTTATCTAAAATAGCAAAATATAAACTTAAAGAATGAGCAACTATACTAAATCACAAAGAATTAAGGCCTCTATACACTATGAAGAAAACCCTTTAGAAGATGGTCATATAAGGCCCAATTGCGGGAAGAGAACTATCTGATTATTAATGGTCCCACTAATGTTTGTATTATCTCACAGATGCAGAAGAAGGCATTATATATTTCTACGAAATTTTAATTAATAAGATTGTGATAGATGCTTGTGAATCGTCTTGAGATCAGCTGAATAAAGGATGATCATGCTACACGATGCTTTAAGCGGCGAGTGGCCGAGTGGTTTGGGCATCGGCTTCTCATGCGAGAGGTCCAAGGTTCGAATCCGGTCGGCGTGTACCAATGGGTTTTTTCTGACGAAAAAATTTACGTGCATACCTACACCTGCTGCTTCACCGTTCGGAACCGGTGTAAAACTGTTTATTGTTTATTGTATAATTTCATCCATAGGTAGGTAACCTACGCTTGGACATGTCGAAAATTCCGCCAGTTCTAAATTCAATGCGAAGAAGAACTGACAAACAAACTTCGCAAGCCACAATGTTTTGTTAGTACCTTACATATATATAAGTATTATAATTCAAGTAATTTACAATAATTTAACGCATACTACCGCTCACAAGAACATTAATATTTACAGCATAAGCATGAACACTCAATAATCTGACCACTCTGCCTATTTACATTACCTATATCTGGTGTATAGTGCCATCGTCAATTTTGATACTTTATTATATCAAGTCAAATAAAAACAATTAGTTTACGTTTATTACAAAGAAATGTAATAAGTCATATTAAAAATCTAATGATACAAAGTGTATCCAATTGTCAAAGTTGTTAGTGGGAAAAACAGTAGTCAGACTCTTATATAAAATTACGGTCAGTTAACGCATCCTTAACAGTATAATAACTCTTTTCAATTAACATTAGTTTAATCCGTCGTTTAAAATTATTGTCATCTAATTGTTTTATGTTAGAAGACAGTTTATTATAAAATCTAACACTATTACAGATAAAGCTTTTTGACGTTTTGGATAATCTATGTCTTATTAATTGTACATTATTCTTACAGCGTGTGTCATAGTTATGATTGTCGGAGTTAAGAGAGGAATCATGAATATATTTTCTGGCATAGCATATGTTCTGGTAAACATATGCACTTGGTAAAGTCATGATTCCTATCTCTCCGAATGCTGTCCTACAAGTATTTCTAGTTTTCATATAGTAGGTCCCTTCCCTTGCCCCTTACTAGGTGGTAGGCTCAAATTGTAGCCGACTGGGTTGGTACCACCGTACTGGATGTAAGATGGCCGCATAGCAGCCTCGGTTGTGTTCTCCTCCTAGTCCAGTATAGCCAACAATCTAGGGAAGTCTCCGGTATGGCACCTACCTTCTCGGAGGTGATATTGGCTGATCGGAGCATGTGCTTTGGCCCCTCCGACTCAGTCACCCACACCGGATTACATAAAAAAAAACACGCAATTGGGGCGTATGTAAGGCTGCGTGTGTGTGTGAGCATGAACGCATAGGCAGTTAGGCACGTGCTCACTCGATCTTTTATCGTTCACTGAAGCAATTGCTGGTTGGTGGTTTGCCGAACAGCGTAGTGTGCTGGTGCCCTTAGATGACAATGATTTACAAAGCGAGGCACAGGAGCGCCGAGCGGTCAGCGGGAGGGCGGAGCGCGGAGGGCGGGGTAGGCGGCCCGTGAGAGCCGCGGCATTGAAACGAATTCATCCGCCTGTTATTTTAGGCATAGCAACACTATCTGCAATCACGCGGGCGGCCGACTGTGAGCGAGCGACTTGATTTGTGTGTGAAAACTGGCCGAGTTTGCGTTGCGAGCGCACTCGGCGCGGAAGGCGACGCATTCTACATTCAAATGCGAATATTGTGTAAACAAACCTATGCACTTAGCGTAGGGCACGTGAAATTCCGCACATAATGCGGAAGTATTTAGTTCATATTGAAAATTGGGTCTCTGGGAAAAAAGAAAAACGGAGTCGTGTTTGATTTTGACGTGAAACCGCTGTCAATTCATGTGTGTGTCACCTGCGTAAGTTGTGCGATTGGTGATACAGAGTAAATTGTTGCCAATAAAAATTGGGAAATCTGATGGGAAAAATCCCATCGGCTAATTAATCACTACAAAGTTGAATTGAATTAATTATATTAAATTATATCATAAGAGATAGAATTCAAATAAAATTAATTTTGTATTTAGATAACCTGTAATAAATAGAATAAAGTATTTATTTATATGTATATATTTAATATATATATTTATATGTAATATTTAATATAAAAAACGACTGGAAAGACAGACAAAACACTGGCGTTAAACTCATTACAACACGGGTCGTTTCAGAAGTAATAAATAATATAATTAAACTGTTACTATAATATTAATTATTTCATACGATACTACAGTAAGTATAGACCTACTAACTATATTTTTGGAGGAAAACATATTTTGACGTCCACGCCACACTAATACCACAGATTACTTAATCTAATACCGTGACATCGATGTTTTGTGTTTAAAAACCTTAGTATAGTTATTCCGCTTGTAATCAACGACATTCTACTTTCTGGACAGGCCCTCGTCATACATTTTACCGGTAGAAAGGTGTGATTGCAGTTCTTCTATATATTGCCAATATTTAAAACAGCGTAAGTGCGCGATCGCCTCATACATCGCGTTACGTTTCCGCTCTGTGAACGTCGATAGATTAAGACGGTTAAATGGCAATTTGATACGTATAAAGGAGAGACAGCGATTGGAGAGGGTGCTGAATCCTCACCAATAGCGCGCCTCAATTCGGTGCGTTGTATGCCACTTCCCGATAATTTAATTCGTTGCTTGTAATACGCAAATATTCAATTACTTACGTGTGATGATTAATCCCGCAAGATTTCTTTTGAGAATATGAATTGTTTTGGCATAAGTATTAAGATTTATTCCTTTTGACTCAAAACACCAAGGCTTCCTATGGCCGAACCGGCTTCCTATTACTTGCGTCACCTAGGAACGCAGATGGTTCTGTCCTTCCTTTTTTTTTGGTTTGAGGCTTTAAACAGGCATTGCTATATACCAACTCACAAGAAGCATACCTATATGTATAAATATATACATTCATTCATACATACAATCGAGCAATCACTTAGTCTCGTAGAGTCAGCGACGTTACATGCGTCTTATCCAAAACACTGTCGATGGTACAATTATTGCAAATATTTGAGAGTTCGATACCAGTACATAGGAAGTGAAGGAGTTTGTACTGAACGAAAATTGGAAAGCAATGTATGTGGCGCGGTAAACGCACATTATAACTTTGTCACATTTAATGTGAGCGATTTAAGTTTATTTTGCGTGCGATAAAATTCTTCTGGTGTAGTCATGTTATGTCCTTTAAAGTAGACTGTAAGAACTATTGAATGCAACAAGCGAACAAAAAAAAATGCGTTTTCTATTTGCTTTGCGTTGCATTTTTATTATTTATATTATTTAGACAGGTTTTTTTTAATTGCCATCATTTTAAACTTTTATTTCTCCCAATCTTTGCATATAGGTACCTAAGAATGAAATATTAAAGATATCCTAATTTTTAAGTGGAAACTATGAAAATTTGCTGAAAATAAAGCTGTCATGCACTGAAAGGCTAAACTTTACAAATCTACCGCCAGTTGGCGCGGCGGCTGAATGCACTGTCTGGCATGCAAAAGCCAAGGACATTTTTTTATGTAAATGCTGTAATTACGTGGCCTCCGCTATTCGTATGTACATACATATATGTATGTTGATCTAGGCAGGCAGTCGACGCCGACGTCACGCCGCGCCGCCACAGCCACCGCCGCGCCGCCGCCGCCGTCGCGCCGCCGCGGACATCGCGCATACAAGAGCTGCACGTAAACACGCATACACACATGTGAACACGCACGCCCGCACATGGCCGTGCGCCCACGCATCCCTACGCACGTGTCGCGTTAACACATGCACACATGCATGTGTGCTTGCAGGCACCATACTCATTTTCCAGCATCAATATAGCGATATTTATACATTTATTATGTATCTATGAGTATATTATATGCGCTAATAATGACATATGTACAATGTGTAGAGCTACGTCACACTCGGAAGGTTCATGCGCGAATGCCTTTTTTTTGAAAAATATTATCGGAACTAAAAATAATTACACATAATTTGTGCGTAAAACTTCCTAGTGGTTTTCCCGCCGTGTCCCTGAGACTTATGTCGTAAAGTTTGCGTAACACCAATATATCCCTTCTTTATTTTCGAGTGATGAAATACGATGCTGGTTGAACGTAAAATATCTTTAGTTTTACATAATTTTTTTATATTAACAATTACGTGTAGCAGAAAACGTCGATTGAGATTAAATTCCTGCATGGGTGGAATATCTTGTATAGATAGGGTTTGTACCCTTTTTAGGGTTACACTATTTCTAAGCCTATGCTGTCTGCCTGTCCTACCATTAAAGGGCTATAGCTTTTGAACCGGGAGCCGGTTTAAATGTTCACAGTATGTGTGTTATTATGGCAGATATCTTAACAAATAATAAAACCGGCCAAGTGCGAGTCGAACTCGCGCACCGAGGGTTCCGTATCGCCATGTCACGGTCAGCGCCACTCACGCCATCCATGGCGTGTTTGAAGAAATGCTTCATATTAGTTAAAATTCACGATTAGTTAAAATGCTTCATACTGTTTTCGGTAGATGGCGCGCATAAAATTTTTAGTTTCTTGTATGGGGACCCCCGTGAATGTTTAACTTTTTCTTATTTTTATTATTTGTTGTAATATCGGCCATAATAACACATTCTGTGAAAATTTCAACGGGCTACCTATTACGGTTCAAGAGATACAGCCCTCGGACAAACAGACGGACAGACAGACAGACAGACAGATAGACAGACAGACGACGTAGGCTTAGTAATGGGACCCTATTACTAAGCCTACGTCGTCTGTCTGTACGACGGATACGGAACCCTAAAAAGGAAACATTTAATTAATGTACGTATGTATAATGCGCGGGGCGGATCTCGGCGTGTCGCCGCCGCAGCGGTTCGTCAGTGTTCTCCCTCGCACCCGCACCGTACTTGTATAGTGTATTCGCGTGGCGGGTCGCCCGCTGCGGCGACGACGCGACACGCCGAGATCCGTCCCGCGCATTATATGTATGTCTATTTCTAGGGCACGCGCTGTAGCCTAAACGGTTTGATGGATTTTAACATATTATGAGGTGTCGTTGGATTCGTCTTAATTGTGAATATTATGTGGTTATAGGCTATAAAAAATGTTTGAAGAAAAAATCGACTTTTCTTCAAACTCCATCTAGTGGGGTATCATTGTCAAGAGGTCGTAAAGGCGATTAAAAAAAAAAATTAACTAAAAAATTTATGAAACCCTACTGTTAAAAAAATTAAGGAAACAATGAAAGATCAGTAAAAAAGGCTGTAGTCGGTCCTGTAGTTGGATTGAAACACGAACCGTATGCAGATGTAAATAGGTGCGAGATTCATTCTACTCGTGCGGTGGCTGATACGTCGCGCCGATGATGAACGTTTCGCGAAAATTTAATTTCACGTGTTGGAAAGATGACAAAAAAATTTTTTTTTTATCTACTATTGTAGGGAAACATATTATCTATATTTCTATGAGGGTCTTGTATTAAAAAAAATTACACTTATAAAGAGAATTTAACTTGAAAGTACAATTTTCGTACTTTTCGTTATTTTTTGGAGATTTATTTTACACCTTTCCAAAGTAGCAAAATAATTTTTTTTAGCTATGTTTGTTAATTAAAGACTAATACATAACATATATTTTTTACAGATTTTTTATCTTTACCAATAGCTCAACAATTTCGTTTAAAGTTGACCGTTTGAGTCTTATTTGCGCCTTAATGCAACATGGTACATTTTTAAACGAAACACGAAATACCTACTACATGTGCACTTCTGAAGATCAGCGCTTTATGTCATTTTGTGATTTCTTATCGACACGAAATTTGAACCCGTGAACTCCAGACTTCAGATTACAGTATGCCGCGCCACTGTACTGGCTGGAGCCGGGCCACCTGATGTCGCTATTTTTACTTGCATTTTCTTTTCTGTATATTTTCAGAATGGTTTACTGAAATTTCCTCAAGATTTCATTGCCAATTATTTTCTTGTCTATCTTCGTTCAGTCGGGGATAGCCTTATGCATCATCATGATGCATAAGGCATGATGGGGGCAATGGCAACATTTACCGTAAAGGATAACTTTTTTTTGACATTGAAAATTCATCACAATCGATCGCTTCAGTATATAGATCGTTCACAGTTATTTTACCTCTGACATGTGTCACTTTGTGTCAGTACTGTGTGGGGCCGGTACTTAAAAAGAATAGCCCCACTGCATCTCTCCCCGTGCCTGTCGTAAAAGGCGACTAAGGGATAAGGACAAGATACCGTGCTAAAGGGCGACAGGATCGCCACCTCTCACCTTGGCACGGTACTTCCACCAAGTCATGCAGCAGGTGGTTCTTCGTGCCTTACTGCTGCTTCATCGATCGATGTCTTGTTCGAATACTTTGCGAAACGTGGTGGTCGGTGTTGTGCTGTAATTTAGCAGAGTTCTTGCAGCACAACACCGATTGCTCTGCTTACCCCGATTTTCGGGATTCAGCGTGTGTGATATGTATGTATGTATGTGTCACTTTATTTTCCCGCTAGGTTGGCATTGTGTGCTAAATCGTGAAAAATTTTACCTGCTATTTATATATTCCCCTAGTAGTGAAAAATAAAATTATATATATTGTGCCTCTTTATTAAGTAGTAGGACAAAGATAGAAGATAGATAGCAATGCGAGAATGTGCGCCACATTGAAGATAGGTTTTGTGAAACGGATCGATGTATGGACGCGGCACTTGACAAGTTTATTATAGAATTGAATGACGAGTCTGATACAGAATCTTACAGCAATTTTGATGATTCGTGTTCATCAGATAGTGATTTTTCACAATTAGATATCCGCCTGGATCATTCGTATTCAAAATAAATAAAATTATTTGTAAAATAATCTGTAGTTTTTTTATAATTTTAAATATAGAGTAGACTGTTTTAGAATAGAAACTTTAACAATAAAGTTCACAGAACTTAGGCATTACAAATGAATAGAATCACGTTTACTTTTAGGATACTTAATGCACCCAGGTGAATAATATTTACAAAAAGTATTGTAAATGCACCTAGGTAAATTAACCCAGGTGAACTAAGTAAACCCCAGGAATATTTACAGGGAAATCGTATAAATCGAATATGGCGACACAGAGCTCAGGTTAGCCAACTTTAAAGCCAGAGGTAAAATAACTGTGAACGGTCTGTAGTCCCCGATTTACAGCGAGACAGCGAATTCGCCCTGGTATCATGAGTTTTAAGGCTATGTGATTATTTAGGGTGTGAAATGACGTGTATTGAAAAGGAATACAAGATCAAAAAGAGTTTGAGAGTTTTTGACAAAATCGCAAAAAACCGCCTAAAATAGCCGTTTTTAGGGGGTTTAAAAAGGGCACTTTTAAACATATTTCTAAATATATATTTTAAACTTTTATATTTTTATATTACAGATTGACTCAATATATCGGGATATCTTTTTAATTTGAAAAACAAATAAGTGAAAAATTTGGGAGTTATGATTTTTTTTTTATTTTCCTTATGCGAGTTACGGGTCTTCTTTATTTTGCAGCGTGAGTAGTTAAAATGGTTTTCGTGTATTCATATACTTGAAAATTAAGAATTAAATTATTTAAAATTTTACTTTTTTTTTAATTCACTACACGCTTATATTTGAATACGCCCTAAAAGTCATTTTAAATGTATCCGACCGAAGGTCATGTATGATTGAGATCTGTGAATTTTTTATAGATTTTTTTGTCATCTTTGAGTGGTTGTACCTATTTCATTTTTATGAAAATACACAAATAGACTTGCACTGGAGAAGTGTTGCACACATTTTATATACCTACGTACGTTTCGTATCCAGAATTTCGCGTGAACACGAACAAGAACACGCGTTTCGTTTACAAAACATTACATTTCTCTAAAATAAATATCGAGCTGTCTTACAAACAGAACTGTAGGCATAAAAAAGTGAAGTATGTTGAATACAAACTAACCTACCTAGCTGGGTTACATTACGTATATATAAAATCACTATGCGCTCGACTCGCCAAAATGTTAATACGAGGTCGAGCTCCCGCAGTGTGTATTTCCTTACCTACTGCAGATCTTCTCTTTCATATCTATACCCGTATGTACTCGTGTCTGCTCATACTTACATCCTTTTTTATCGTTCTAGCTTACATCATTTCGCCATAATATACTAACACAGTGAAGATAAAAAATATATATATAGAAAATACTTTATTGCTAAAAGAAACATTCAACAGTAATAAACACATTAGAACACTTACATAGGGTGCCAAGGCGGACTTATCGATTAGAGATATTTCTTACAGTCAACCTCAAGAGTTGAGCGTCAGAATTGTTTTATAGAAAGCGCGACATGTGGCGCCTAGCCACTCATAAGGTGTCTAACGACACCCATGGACATTCGGTCGTATGCGGGGGTTACGAATGCCATGCCGGCCTGTCAGGTGCCTATTAACGCGCCTCTTGAAGGACCCGTGATTGTTCTTGGGGTGAAATATATGGGCAGGAAGAGCGTAAATGGAATCCTGTCCGGCTTAACCTGGCGTTTTAGGGAGAGAACCTCCGTGCGTACAGTTCTTTGTTCAAACTGCATCCTTCATGGTGATCTCACACACTTTGAATTGTGATGAATAAAAAATTATTGAGACGTGACAAGCCCGTGGAGGCTTGACTGCGGCATTTGACACTCCCTTCTGCCCCTTAAAACACGCGTATTTAAATTTTACCCTTACAAATATGTAGTATTATTGCAAAATTACTTTCCGTGCAAATTATTTTAATATATATTTTGTTACCTGTCTATTTTTATAGCAATATAAATAAAACCCAGGTGTACAATTTGTAGATTTATTCGGTCGTATCTACAATTAATTGGTATATAAATAGGGTCTCTGGATTAAATACAAGTCCTCGGCGTGCTGCGTCCGCTCGGCGAACAAAGAATTCCTACCTACCTACCTAGTCAGCTGACTAAGGGAGAATAGGAGCGATCGCACCGGTTTATTGACGGACGTCGTGGTCTTCTTCTCCGTCTTCCCGCACAATCAGCCGGAGGCCTAGCCTCTCGACGCGCAGCTCCCACGGCACGGCGTTCCGCTGAACACAGCAGAGCCGCCGGCAGCCCAGCGACAGGTGAATCGCTGACTCGCAGGGGTGGCGTCGACGGGGCACTCTCCGACCGTCCTGACCGCTCGCGCGGTGACGGGAGCGGAAGTCGGGAAGCTGTCTTGGAGCGAAGCCCGTACCGCTTTCGTCCGTGAGCGGCGGCAATATTTAAAATACTGAAACAAATAACTAAACAGAACCGAAGGGTCGTGTTACGGCAGACCTTGCGGTTTTGCAACGTAACAATTTAAATCTTACAGTGTTGTTTGAGTTAATTGTAAAACCGTTGAAATATATTTATTATCAAATATATATAAAGTAAAACATTTTTGTGAATAATGATATTAATTGGACATAGGACTACTTCCATGACCAGTGTTCTCCTAAAATAATTTTGTGAAAAGAGGCATAATTATTATTAATGAATTGCATTTTACAGAACACATTTCGAAAAAAAAAAACATTGTGTCAAGTTGAATACAGGTTGATTTATGTCGCAATACAATTTAAAACCCTTTTCACTGGAGCCACAGATTTTATGTTTATTGGTGGTGATCTCTATTTACTTGTTTCGAACTATATCGTTTTCAAGTTAGAGCTTGAAAAGGTGATTTCAAAAATAGATTATACTTTATGGTTTAGACTGAAAAAGAATGAAATAAAAAATAACAACAACCCGACTATGAAAAAGCGGTCAAGCGAGTCGAACTCGCTTTAAGAGAGGGTTCCGTACCATTCCGGTTTTCGGGCGAACTTTAAGGCTTAGGATTTACGTTTAGTTTTTTCTTTTAAATATAAGAGGGCTCTATATTCCCAATTTTTTTCTAAATTTTAGACTCGGTAGCTTCGGATATAAGGCGGTGATACTCGATTTTTGTACATTTTCTTTAATATTTTTTTTTATTTCTTTTAACGAGTCCTTTTCATTGATCCATCCATAAGATGCACTTGAAAAAAAAAAATGCACTTGAATAAAGCGGAAACGCTTATTGTGTGGAGAATTTTTTAAATGTTGGTAAACGTTTTAAGCATTAACTTATTTACCTTCTGTCTGAAAGCTGTGTAAATAAAGACGTCCGCCTATATGAAAGCCTCAATCTAAAAATAAAGCAATTTGGATATAGGTAACGTGGGTTCTGATTATAACAATCATTATAACGGATTTCGATGGCCACCGTAATCCGTTATAATGATTGTGCATAAACTGAGCTATACAAAACTGTTTTCAGTATCTTCGAATATCATAATCAAAATCAACTACAGCTTCATGGCTTGTTATTTCCAGTTATGGCTTTGTTTAAGAGATATATATTATTTACTTGAGTGGCAGCACCGTCGCCTGTCATTTTACACGACACGCTCTTAATACTCGCAAACTAACTCAAATCAAATCAAAACTTATAGGGTACTTCCCGTTGACCTAAAGTAATGAAATTTGGCTAGCAGCACAGGTAAAGGAAAAATCCCAAAATGAAAAATTATTAGTTATTTCATATACAAAATATATTTTTGTATATTTCAACTACAAGAATGACTGATACTGGTGTCAAACCAGTATTGCTGTAATTTTTATTTAGGCATTTCATGATTTTTTAAAACACAATTATTTTTGTGTAATACAAATATATTGTATGATGGTACGGAACCCTCGGTGCGCGAGTCCAACTCGCACATGGCGGATTTTTTTTTCATTTTTTTCTTCTTTTATCTGAAAATAGAAGAAACACAAGTTTACCTCCTATGTAACGAGTAAAATTTGGAAACTGTGATTGTAATTTCTATTTTGTAAATTTTATTATTGATAATTAAAACTATTTATTTAACATTTCTGTCAAGGCTATGTCATATTGAATACGACATGTTGGCTAAATCACCACTACACCCGTGATTTTAACCCATCACACTGTGGTGAAATACTTGCCAGGTCAGTGTTCCCCCTTCGGTTGAGCCGGCTAAACTGAACTGGACTAAAAACACAAAACGAATTATTTTTTCATACCCGCTTCGACCGAGTTTCATTCAGTGTAATATTTAAATAATGCTGAAATAACGGTTAGTATTTTGAGGAACCGTTATTTCTGCATTAAACGAGCTAGTGATATTCCCTAAACTTTACAACCTCGCCCCATACACGGTAAGCATGGTACGAATTAGGTGCAAGTAGGATAGCGATACGCTGTTTTTCCGGCTGCATTTGTGAACGCTCGGAAAATCGGTTATTATTGTTCTTTTTGCAAAACTACGAATTGAAACAAAAAAGTAAAAAAGACATGTATATCATATACAACGATTCCCAAAACTCAACGTCAAGGAAGGAGGCCAGTTTATAAAGACCCAGGGAAAAATAAGAAAAAAAAATCTGAGTTATTTGTTTTTTTATGAAAAAAATTTACCTGAATATTTGTTGTGGTAAAACTACAGGCATTCGGGTTTTATTTGGGATAGTTATCAATAGCAGAGTTATTTAGGATTCCAATATAAACATTTGAAGCATTGTATTTGCAAAGTAGTCGTAGTACCTAAAAATGTTGTGCAAAAAAAAAATGTTCATATCATAAAAAACAAATTACTCCGATTTTTAGGGTTCCGTACCTGAAAGGAGGAAAAAACGGAACCCTTATAGGATCACTTTGTTGTCCGTCTGTCTGTCTGTCTGTCAAGACCTTTTTTCTCAGGAACGGGTAGACGTATCAAGTTGAAATTAATATCAAATACTAAGGTCTACGAACCCTTTGAGGTGTAGAAAATGCAAGCTTCTAGGTCAACGGAATCACTAGATACGCCCATTTAAGTCACATATTTTGCTACCGGCAAATCAAATCAAAACCTATAGAGTACTTCCCGTTAACCTAGAATCATGAAATTTGGTAAGAAGCAAGGTCTCACAGCACAAGTAAAGGAAAAAATCTAAAATTGTAAATTTATAGTTATGTGACATTAAAAAAATTTTTTGTTTGTTTTCTATGTCAAGGTCCCTTTTTCTCAGGAACGGATCAAGATAACAAATTGAAATTAATTTGAAATACTAAGATCTACAATCTCTTTAAGGTGTAGAATATTACAGCTTCTAAATCAACGCAATCAAAAGATACGGCCATCTATGTCAGATTTCATACTAGCAAACTCACTCAAATCAAATCAAAACCTGTAGGGTATTTTCTGTTAACATAGAATCATAAAATTTGGTAAGAAGCAAGGTCTTACAGAACCAGTAAAGGAAAAAATCCGAAAATTGTAAAATTGTAGTTATTGACATTAAAAAAAAAATATTGTTTTGTATGTCAAGGACCCCCTTTCTCAGGAACGGATCAAGATAACAAATTGAAATTAATATGAAATACTAAGAGCTACGATCTCTTTACGGTATAGAACATGCAAGCTTCTAAATCAACGCAATCAAAAGATACGGCCATCTATGTCAGATTTCATACTCGCAAACTCACTCCAAACAAATCAAAACCTATAGGGTATTTCCCGTAAACCTAGAATCATAAAATTTGGTAATAAGCAAGGTCTCATAGCACACGTAAAGGAAAAAATCCTAAAATTGTAAACTTGTAGTTATGATATTAAAAAAATTTTGATTGTTTTGTATGTCAAGTCAAGACCATTTTTCTCAGTAACGAGTCAAGATATCAAATTGAAATTAATATGGAATACTAACGTCTGCGATCCCTTCGAGTTATATAAAATGAAAGCTTCTAAATCAATTTAATCAAAACATACGGCTATTTATGGCAAATTTTAATCCTTGCAAACTCATTCAAATGACATCAAAACCTATAGGGTACTTACGTTGACCTGGAGTAATGAAATTTGGCAAGAAGCATGGTCTCACATCACAAGTAAAGAAAAAATCCTAAAATTTTAGATATTATGTCGTTATGTCATAATATAAGAAATATATTTTTGTATAACTTCACGAATGCCGCACAGTCAAACCATTGCTGGAGTGTTTATTTAGGCGTTCGTGATTTTCCAAAACAATTTTTTTTTACATACCTACATAATACAAATATATTGAGTGATGCTGATGATACGGAACCCTCGGTGCGCGAGCCCAACTCGCACTTGCCGACTTTTTTTTATTTCTAATTTATCCCTGGTTCGCGCTTGACGTTGAGTTTTGGGACACTCTGTATGTAATCAAGGAATAAAGGGGCAACGCTGCCAGCGTATTGGGCACTGTGGCAGAGTTAGCTGAGTTCGACGAAATATTTTACTTGCAGTATAGGTAGGCAAGTAAAATATAATCAAAGTTTAATTGTTTTAATTTATATGAGTTTAATTTCACATAGTGTATCATTGCTGTTAGTGCAATAAAGACAAAAAAATTAGGAAAGATACACTTATACCCTCTGATAGGAATAAAATATATTTTTTTCCAAAACCTTGCTTTGATCACGTTACGCCCAATGCGTTTTTAAGTGTAAATTCAAAGGCATTTCCATGTTTTTTTTATACTATCTATTTAATAATTTTTTTTTTCAAAAAGCTCCCTTGCAGATGAATGCCCTTTCAGATGAAGTTTTACGTAAGTATAATAAAACTGAATATTTTATGTCTGGTGAGTAATATTGATGGTACGTTTCTCGGAAAGAGCGGAATGTTACCTTGTATGCAGCCATAAGCCTTAAGACTAAATTAAGTAATAATTTAGTCACATTGTATAAGCATGGTACATATATTTATTTAGCATCAGTCCCCCTATTTTAATAAAGTAAAGGCATTAGTAAATAGAGCATAGACGATAAAAACAAGTAAACGGATCTGTTCCCCCACCCAATGTATGACTTCATTGTTTGTCGGAGAGTCTGCGTTGCGAACACGCACACAATCGCATGCACGCATCGCACGCACGAAATACACGCACACGTGTCGAGCTAGCAGCGCCCTCGGACGATATTATAATGTACGATATGCAATAGACCGTATAGTATAAATATGTTGAGCTAGGCTAGACACATCCTAGGTATGAGCTATAACATATTATACATACATGTGCAGGCAGGCTATATAGTCTGCTAAACTATGTACATATAAGATGTAAATGAGTATTGAATATAATTATGTTCGTTTAGGCGAGGGATGGGCAAACTTTTTTCTACGCTGGCCAATATTTACTAACATAATCTATGGGGGCCCTTATTCGAATATCTATAGATATTCGAATCAGGTACAGTGTACCTGGTGCAATATGAAATAGGGAAATTTATATTTATTGCAGGTAATCTATAAAATAGGAACAAAGATTTATTAATTAATGTAATCAAGTACACTATTTAATGTATAAAGTCACTTATAATAAATTTATGTACTTCTGGGTCGATGGTCGCGGGCCGGATTCCAGCTGTTCGCGGGCCGGAAATGGCCCGCGGACCGTAGTTTGCCCATCCCTGGTTTAGAATTTTACCGCTATTTTACAATTATAAAAATGTTTTCGGTTACGCGGTATAATGAGCGCGACTCACTTTTGACTCACAAACAAAAGTGAGTCGCTTTCATTATACCGCGTAGGTAATCTGAAACATTACTATAATGTATGGAATATGTAAATATCTTACTGTACAATATTTTGTTAAAGTTTCAGAAAGGCTGATATTTAAGACTATTATAATTAAAATAAACCCGTGTCCCACCCAGACTACGCCCATCCAAGAAACGATTCATGAGAACGTTTCACCGTAATCATATCCTTTCTAAAATGTATGTACACCTGTTATGCCTGACCAGCGTGTTATCATCCAGTGATCTAATATGTATTAGCTCACTGCCATCATCCCATTGGTTTAGCGTGCAGGAGAGAAAAGAACGCAAGTATTCTCAAAGACGGTGTTAGCTGGCGTCTCCGCTCGGTGACTTGGTGAGTCGTGATCGTGATCTCGTGAGTCGCGCATGTCATCTCATGCCCAGTTGAGTGAGGCGTTGCGCTGCGACGAGGCGTCATCGGCGGGTGACCTTGTTAGTTCGTTTCTTTTGTCAGTGCGTACAGGCGCGGTGTGTGGGGAATACCGCGACGGAGCCGTTCAGCCATGCCATCTTTGCAGTTTGATAAAGGTAAGTTCCGTCCGAACCGAAGCTTCCGAGGAAGCGCTTCTCACTACGTGGTGAAAATATAGACCATAAGGAGTGCTTGTTGTCGTTAATTCAACCAAACAAACGTGTGGAATATTCTATCTTTTGTCATACGAGTATTTTCCTACTACTGCAATCGTAACATTTTGAAATCGTGCATAAATCAATAGGGCAATCCAAACGTCGCACCGCTAGGGTGTGGAACTGTCTTCCGGCCCTCTTCTCGGCGCGTGGTTTCGCGAGGAGAGGTGTTTTTGACTCTATGGGCTGCATCATGGGTCCCTCGGCACAGCCAACTCTGTTGGTTTACATAAAAAAAAATTTAGTCTCCGGTATGGCACCTTCACGGAAGTAAAATTGGGTTGATCAGAACATGCGCTCTGGCCCCTCTGACTCATCCATACGCATAACGGATTACTTAAAAAAATTGTCTTTTCCCATAGGTTCACCTATGTACCTACAAGCCGAACTGCGAACGTCTTGGTGTGAAATTTACCGTGCCTTTTTATAGAGAGCTGGCATGGGTGCCCCCCATAACAGTCAGTTGGGCAGAATTAAGACGGCCAGACACAGCCAATAACACCTTTCTTCGTGAAACTACAATGAGTGAGGCGCCAAGCTATGAAAAACTCATCAGACAATTTGTTCACACGCCTTTTCAAGAAACTCAGGTTTTTGGAGTCAAGAAACACGCTCACCAGAAGACCTAAGTTCTCAACCAAGGGCTAGGTCTGACCGGGATTTAAGTTTTTCTTATCACGGTTTGTTCGGCCGACTTTTCAGTTTGACGTGTGCAGTTATGCTCGGTGTATGCAGTCCATCTAAAGGGCCAATTCAAAACGTTCTGTAGCCGTCTCGTCAGGTCTGCCCGCGATCCGCATGCATCAAGTTCGTTGGCAGTGAAGTTGGTTTGACCATAAGCTCGCTAATAATTATCTTATTATCTCTTATTAAGTCTTATTATCTTCTTACGTCTTCTACGATATAATATATCGCCACCCTCTCTCTTTCCTTTTCTTGTTTTTTCATTGGTTCTCTAACTTCATATAACTGCGAAGTACTGTGTTTAGTTCCTATTGTTAAATTGTATTGAATTCTTTTTTATTAACTGCAGATACATATTCATTTTAATTGAGTCCATTAACACACAAATTGATGTTGGTAACAACGCTGTTTTGTACATCGATATGCATAAATGTGCAGCATACTAATTCGAGATTTCAATGCAATCGAGTGGACAAACGGCTGCGGCGACTTCGTGAAGGAAATCTGAGACTGTACGTAGGTTGCACAATTTTATTCATTCAAAGTCGAAATCCAGACGTCAATGTTTTATTTAACTATCTATCTAAAAAATATCTTAAGTTTCTGCTGGTCTAGCCAAGTGGTAATGGCCTTGCTTCGGTCGGGAAAAGCACTAGGTTTGCACTGGTTCGAGTTATGCATTACCCTATCGATTCCTTTTATATTTACCCGGAAATTCTCAGTCTGAGTTTGGTAAGTGAATTTCTTTCATCACTTTCTCAATCAATCTTTCACGTTGAAAGTGTAAACTCTGCTCATGAAACACTTGTAACACTTAATGCGTAAGTTTAAAATGTGAAAGAACATTTCGTTAATCCAATTAAACTTGAATTCAGGCACAACTTTGGTGATGATTATCGATGAAGTTAAAAGAGAGGGTCAGTAATAATTACTGAATATTTAATATCAGTGACTGCTCTATAGATAACTAAATGTTGAATCTTTTACCTGTACCTATTCAAAGTAAATTTCAGTTTCTTTTGAAATATTAATATCAAGAAAATTAACATTGACTACCACACAAAACTACATACAAATAAATACATATAAATAAAGCTCAATGTATGTTTTGACAACGATATATGACAAAATATAGTAAACTTTTAATTAGATATCTTATTTATCAAATTACCCAATGTCATCTCCATTTAAATATATTATTGACTAGCTGAGCCCGCGGCTCCGCTCACGTGCTTTTCGGTCCAGTCATTTTCGAGTTTTTGCCAGACTAACGCACGGCAATTGATTTATATACCGCCACCGCGCCGGTGCCGCCTCCGCCGGTGGTACGGCAGGAGGTTGTGCGTCGATGTAAAGGTGGCAGTATACTTACTTTTCAGACAGACAGTCGGACGGACAGACGGCGTAGGCTTAGTAATAGTAACGCACGTATACGGGACACTAAAAAGTCTACAACACCAGTAGGTAGGTATGTACATATACTGTGATCGTCCGCGTCGGTGCGGAGAAGGGGGAAGGGGGAGGGGGGGGGGGGCGGCGCGGAGGGGCGGCGGCCGACCAAGGTCGATTTCAAACTTTTTTTCTTCTCGCAACATTTGGAATAGGATCTAATAATAACGGCCAGACAAGTTTCGAGAGTCGTTGCAGTTGAGCAGCTCGTTGTGGAGGGGCGGACTTGCCTATAGTATGCGAAATGTCGTGGGTATTGGGTGTTTATTGATTTCAAAACAAGTTTCATTGTGCAGAGACAATTTACAAGCATTAACATAAATAATACTACCTATTGAAGAAAAACACCCTTAAATACAGCTGCTGTGGACCCGCGCACCGAGGGTTCTGTACCACCACGTAATTGACCGGATTTTATTATTTGTTGCTTTACTGTAGAGTGTGCACTATAATCACACCAAGTTTGACGCTTGAATAAATTACCGTTTTTACGATAGAGCGAAAACAAAAAAAGTCATCGCGGATGTAGAAGTACAATAAACTGATGCCGCGTGTGTAGAAGTGTAATTAGTTGACGGCGCGGGTGTAAAAGTATAATGAGCTGACGCCGCGGGTATAGAAGTGCAATGAGCTGACATCGCGGATGTTGAAATATAATGAGCCGACGCCGCGGGTGTAGAAGTGCAATGAGCTGACATCGCGGATGTTGAAATATAATGAGCTGACGCCGCGGGTGTAGAAGTGCAATGACCTGACATCACGGATGTTGAAATATAATGAGCCGACGCCGCGGGTGTAGAAGTGCAATGAGCTGACATCGCGGATGTTGAAATATAATGAGCTGACGCCGCGGGTATAGAAGTGCAATGAGCTGACATCGCGGATGTTGAAATATAATGAGCCGACGCCGCGGGTGTAGAAGTGCAATGAGCTGACATCGCGGTTGTTGAAATATAATGAGTGACGCCGCGGGTGTAGAAGTGCAATGAGCTGACATCGCGGATGTTGAAATATAATGAGCCGACGCCGCGGGTGTAGAAGTGCAATGAGCTGACATCGCGGATGTTGAAATATAATGAGCTGACGCCGCGGGTGTAAAAGTGCAATGAGCTGACATCGCGGATGTTGAAATATAATGAGCTGACGCCGCGGGTGTAAAAGTGCAATGAGCTGACATCGTGGATGTTGAAATATAATGAGCAGACGCCGCGGGTGTAGAAGTGCAATGACCTGACATCACGGATGTTGAAATATAATGAGCTGACGCCGCGGGTGTAGATGAGCAATGAGCTGACATCGCGGATGTTGAAATATAATGAGCTAACGCCGCGGGCGTAGAAGTGCAATAAGCTGACATCGCGGATGTTGAAATATAATGAGCTAACGCCGCGGGTGTAGAAGTGCAATGAGCTGACTTCGCGGATGTTGAAATATAATGAGCTGACGCCGCGGGTGTAGAAGTGCAATGAGCTGACATCGCGGATGTTGAAATATAAAGAGCTGACGCCGCGGGTGTAGAAGTGCAATGAGCTGACATCGCGGATGTTGAAATAGAATGAGCTGACGCCGCGGGTGTTGAAGTATAATGAGCTGACGTGACGGGTGAAAACCGCTTAAAATAGCCGTTTTTAGGGGGTTTAAAAAGGTCACTTTTAAACATATTTCTAAATATATATTTTAAACTTTTATATTTTTATATTGTAGGTTGACTCAATATCTGGGGATGTTTTTTATTCTTTGAAAAAAAGTGAAAAATTTGGTAGTTATGATTTTTTTTAATTTTCCGTTACGTGAGTTACGAGTGGTCTTTATCTTGCAGTGTGAGTAGTAAAATGGTTTTCGTGTATGCACGCACTTGAAAATTAAGAATTGAAATTTTTTAATTTGATTTTTTTAAATGTTTGGCAATTTTTGTCAATTTTAGGCCGTACCTCAAATGAGGCAAAACGGAACCCTTATAGAATCACTTCGTTGTCCGTCTGTCTGTCTGTCTGTCTGTCGGTCTGTCAAGATCGTTTTTCTCAGGAATGGGTAGACGTATCAAGTTGAAATTAATATTCAAAAAAGCCTTCATTTCAACAGTGCTACAATCTATAATAAACTACCAAGAGACATAACGAATGAAACCAATGAAAATATGTTTAAAACAAGACTACACGAATGGCTCCTAACCCAGAACTTGTATGACCTAAAGATTTTCCAAATATTAACCTAATTAAAATGTACAAGTGTGTAAATGGAACCAAATTATTTAATGTACATATGTAAATGTGATGAATTTAATTATAAAAATATAAATGTAAAATCTAAATAAATGATGATCTGAAAATGGTAAATTTGTCATATAAAAATATGTATTTTCGTATATTTCAATTATACGAATGGCCACCCATTGCTGTAGTGTTTATTTAGGCGTTTCGTGATTTTCCAAAACACAATTATTTTGTACATACATACAAATATATTGTGTGATGGTACCGGCGATATGTTATAAGTTAATGCTGGATGGTACGGAACCCTCGGTGCGCGAGTCCAAGTCGCACTTGGCGACTTTTTTCTTATTATATTTCTAATATTTGAATACGACCTAAAAGTCATTTTCAATGTACCCGAAGGTCATGTAATGCATGAGATCTGTGATTTTGACGTGAATTTGATGAAACGTCTTTATCCTGCTGCCGGAGGTTTTTTACAAAAAGTTGCGTCACGAAAATTATTTACTTTTGGCGACTTAGATCTCGAAAACTATAAGAGTAACAGGAAGGTGATGCATATCGACCTAAAGGTAGTTCTTCCGACTTGCTAAGACGACATACCCGAGAGTCGTACATCTCTTCTATAAATATAGCCCAGAGAAAAAGTGCTTCGAAAACTTCGAAAATCAATAAATGCTTATAACTCCTGAACTACTGGGTCAGATCGACTTGCAATTTGTTTCTTTTCTTAGAAAAAATTTGCTCTTTTTGAAATAGTAGTTTTTCTTTTCAAAATCGGTTCAGCCGTTTCAGAATAAAAAAGGAAAAAGTGTTTGAGAGGGCATATCTCGGAAACTACTGATCGACGACTACTCATCCGCTGGAGAAAATTATAGGCCTCGACGAGATTTTTTTATTAATTTGTTTTTTTTTTTACATAACATTGCATTGTCTTCGGAACTAAACAAACACTAAACATTTGAACTTCGTATCGTAAGATAAGAGGAAGTGGTTCTAATTTGGCTTCCAAGAATTGACCCACACATACTAACAAACCAACATACAGGGCAAGTTAAATAAAAGCTTGTAAAGTATTTTTAACCTACATTTAATAGCTCTAATTATACTACTGATCCACGACTACTCATCCGCTGGAGGAAATGATACCTATGCCTCGATAAGAATTTTTTTTTTTTCGAAAACTACTGCCCCCAAACAACTCGTATGGTGGGATAAGCAAGGATAGGTATCGGTGAGATCATGAAATTCACGAATCTGCAGCCGTGTTTCCGACACAGCCCACTCGCTTTTTTTTCTTATGGAACCTGACATGGTTGGCTGCATCATCTACAACACCCGTGATGTCAGCCCATAACACTATGGTCAGTTATGTGCAATGTCATTGTTTCGTGGAAAAATATGGGAAAATGTCAGCGTTTCGTGGAAAAATTTAATGTGGAAATGTGTATCATACCTGCTGCTTCATCGTTGGCAAGCGGATGTAAAACTGTAGGTCCCCCTTGCCCTTTACTACTTGGTAGGCTCAATGTGTAGCCGTTTGGATTGATACCACCGTAGTGGATGTAAATTTGAAAGGGAATGGCGCACGAACCTAGTTCGTTATGTTGGTTTCTCGGCTTAGGTGGCTGAAAAATATTTGAACACATGAAATTTTTTTCTATGGAAACTGACACGTTTGGTTACATACCTACAACATCCGTGATGTCAGCGCATAACACCGGAACAAAAGTGTTTATGCTCCTTGAATTCTTGTCTAGTTACCCAAATTCCGCCATATTTACGTGAAAATATGCAATATTTGTGCTAGTATGTTTGTTATAAGTCTGTGTACTTAAAAAAAATATTTATCAATAGATAATACGGTGTCTTGTGGTGTTAAATGAAAATTAAATTATTCCGTAACTGAAACTTTCAAATACTAATGTGAATAATTTTTGTTACAGGTATAACGCTACTTGTGGAAAATGTCCTTGATTCAAAATGCTCGTAGGTAAGTTTGTAAATCATCATAATTTGAATTAAAGTACACGAAGTCCTGCGCAAATCCCTTTCCCTAAATATTATAAGATTTAACGTCTGCCGTCTGTTTTGTGTGTATGTATGTATTATATGTACGTAAGTATGTATGCATGTATGCAAATATATGTGTTTGCTTTTAACTCAAAAATGACTCAACCTATTGGCTTGCAGTTTTTGCCTGTGTAATGCGACGTACCTCCGCCAGGTTATAGGCTATATAGCATCACGCCATCATATATGAGCTGAGCAGTGGGGTCGAAAGTGAACGCAGTCAGAAATAATCTACGAATTCGCCTAGTCTTCATGTGATTTACTCGAAAACTACTCAACCGATTTACATAGAGTTGTCTTATTAGGAAATTCAATTTTCTTCTAGTCGAACTTGTGTAAAATAGTATTTTGGAATTCCTAGTATATGGGTATCATTGTATTTTGTTCACAGGAGTAACGTGTAATGAACAAAATTTTAATGTTTTAGTGCCCACACTCTCACCCATCTTTCAAACCATTGAGCTAAAATTCTAACTTGTCTTACTTGAACTGCAATTACAAGTACCTACGTACATACTTATGTAATCCGAAAAGAAGTAGTTACCTATGCACATAATTATATTGCATGCATGGATTGTCAAAACTGCAACTGTGTAAGCACTGTCTCAAGGCTTATGAACTGCAGGTGTACCAAAGTGATTACAAGCAGATAAATTCAAGACGAACATTGACTTTATGTTCGTCTACTTATACATACTTAAAATCAGTTTCTGTAAGCAATTCATGTAATCTTTTTCGTTCGGGCTATCACGGAACGGGCGAAAACAGGTCGTGATCAACATGCAGGCCAGTGCAACAACTCGCCCTAGCTTATAAAAAAAAAAATTCAACTTTCACACTTGTTTTTGCCACAGAGCAAAAAATCGCATCGCGCTCTCTAGGGGCGGCCGCCGATCGCTGCTCTGTGGAATTAATAAATAAACTCTTAATTAGACATAAAAAATTAGACCATGCTTTAAGATTATACCGGTGAAGGAAAATAATAATACATATTTTCAGGTAGGTAGCTGTCTTAATAAAGCAGATTTATTCCTTCCTAAGTTACGAAATTCGTATTTTTTAAGCGAGCAATTCTTATATATAATTGGTTTCTCGGAAACGGCTCTAACGATTTGGAAGAAATGTTTTATTTAGATAATTATGTTTTTAGATAGGTTTCATCCCTGTGAAAATCTGTTTTCACACAAAATATATTTTTTATTCTAACGCCTACTCTTACGCCATCTCTTAGAATATTGGGATACCAGTAGGCTCATGTTAACAATGACATTTATTGCTATCTGTTGTTGAATAGCTAAACTGTAAAGACGGTACTAATATTTAAAAAAATGCCAAAGTATCCCAGTTATTGCAGTTCTAGATGCTGCTGGATACATTTTTCGAAACAAACCCGTAATTTGATCCAGTTGCTCTAAATTAATTTATTTTCCAATTTTCCCCTTCGTTTGTCAAGTAGTATTTATTTAGGTAACTTGCATCTTTATATCACAGTAATGTTTTGATTCACCGGTATTAAAAACGACTTTCGGCATTCATAATAACTATTGGGTTTTTTATATAATTCGGTATGGATGGCTGATTCAATAGAGGCCAGAGCACATGCTCCGACCAGCCAATATCACCTCCCAGAAGGTGAGATACCGGAGACTTACATTTAGATTACAATGTCTATGCAAACATTAAGTATGTAGTTTGGCGGGTTTTACCTGACTAGGAAACATTTTTTTTACTGCTACGGAACTGGGTGGCTGTGCCCGAGGTCGAAGCCTCAGGCGCAGCCAATTTAACCCCCGAGGAGGTGCCAGTCCGGCTTGGAGGTGTACTAATGTCGCTACCTATTATGGTTCACCTCACTACTCGAAATCTCGAAAATCTCTCACTTAAGTGGCTTAGACACTAGGCATAGCACAGAGCGATTAATGACATACAACTATCACCAGAATTTATCTTCTAATTTAGTCGCCAATAATTTATTGAGTTTCCTAAGCCTCTATGAGCGTTTTTAAAGTACTACGAATTCAACTTCAACGGGCCTAAATTTGGTCATTTGTTTGTACTTTAAAACAAATGAGTGAAGATATGTTGGTGGTAACATTAGCTAAAACTCGCCTAAAACTATACCTACTTGATAAAACCATGAAATAACGCACACAATGCTTGAAGGTTTTTGTTTTTTGACGGCATTATTTTTCTCTCATCAATTATTATTTCCTCAAAGTTATTTCTCAAACCAATTTACTTCGTCAAGCAAAACTATATTTTCCCTTAACGGAATTGCGGTGCCGGTCGTTCTGGCAGCGTTGTCACCACCGCACTGTACCTGGACCGTGGGCGGCGACAGCGCTGGCATCAAAATACAATTTATTATTTACGATTGAGCGTGTCGATACCGTGAGGGTAAGAACTGAGATCGCACGCTTTGCCACAATTACGGCGTGGGCGCTACATCCAACATCCACTGTCGTCACGCCGACGATGGACGCCATGTTTATGCTGCGCGCGCAGCCATTATTCAGGCGAGTCCGTCGCATCGCAAATACTAGTGATTTACTCGGCCGACCTCCACTTCGCCTCGTCGCTTTATAGCTGAACGGAAAAGCGATGAATAGACGCACGGAATTTGTGCCAGAACTCTTTCGACGGCGGCTCAGCGTCTGTACGCTACGCTTTACACTCGTTCCAAAAGGGTGCAAGTACGTAGGTACACTTTTAGGACGTTGTCATACTACTCACAGAGATATAGTAAGCGTGACAGGGTTCAAAATTAGTATCTACACTTTTAGAATCTACTGTCGGAATGTTGAGATGCAACAATTGATTGATCACTTCTTTACCGTTGCAATATTTTAAACCACATAACGCCTACTTACATTTCACGAAATACGACTCTCAAACATTCAAAGGTTGACTGAAAGGTATACCTGTGAGGGATAAGTCCGCCTTTTCCCCTCATATAAATTATATGTATCGAGCTCGTTGCTGTAAAATGTTTTTGGAGCATTAAAGTATTTCTAACTATAACCATGGCACAGAATACTTAATAGTACTAGCTAGACCATGGCGAAGGTCTCATATAATTTCTCTTTTTCAGACGGAGAATTGAGTTGCTTATGGAACACTTTCAAGCGAAGTTAGAAGGCAACCACGAACCTAGCGACAATTTTATAGTGATCAATCTCATAAAAAAGGGCTAACAAAATGTAAACGTTTGTCTTTTCATACCCAACTTTATTATGAACAAATTATACTGTTTTATTAGATTTGTCATGTGTCAGACACAATGCAAGAGACATCATTATTACTGCGAGACGAAGGACGGGTACAGACGGACTGACAGACACGCGAATGTACAGGAATACGTTGAGCCAGATCTAGTATAATTTGTACACGGAGTTCTAAAAACTGCCCAAGGACGAGTTATATATTATTGTTAATGGAACGTAAAACCCAACCGGTGCGTTGAACTCTATTGTATGGAAAGCCTATCAGGCAGCTATACTTTGTTTTCGAATCTCTCAAATTTAATTGTGAATCATGATTTGAAATTTTTATTTATTCCCTTTATTTCACGTATTTACATTTAATTCATATTAATTTTACATTATTTATTTATTATTATAATTTTATTTTTAATATTGCTTGGTAGGTCTTTTTAGATTTTAATTGTAGTTTTAGTTTAAAATTTATTTTGTAATTTCGTCATTATGAAATAAAAATTGTTTAAAAAATTAATAGTATTATGTAATGTTAATTAATTTTAAATAATATAATACTATAAAAAGAATAGCATAACCACAGTTAAGGGTCAATCAGCTTAATAATACCTATCTCCAAAATTTACCATGTCATATTACATGATCAACTTTCCACTTACCTCCACAATAATGGTGTTATAGCGGTTTATACCAAGCAGGATTCTGAAAGGGACACTCGACCCACAACGCTCCTGCACAGCAGGTGACGGACCTACTGTCGGCGTTTGATGCGGGACGCGTGTCCTTGTTCGTGCTGCTTAACTTTAGCCGTGCCTTCAACTGTGTCCACCCTAACCTCCGTACCATGTGAGCCCGGTACTTTAAAAGAATAGCCCCACTGCTTCTCTCCCCATGTATGTCGTAAAAGGCGACTAAGGGATATGACCCCTTCTTATATTACTAGGTGGTAGGGTTTAACCTGCCCGGGTTGGTACCCCCGCACTGAATGAAAGGTCGGTCGAAACGGCTATGTAAATAGTTTGTGTTTTCCGTCCAGTTCAGTGTAGCCGGCACGACCGTAGGGAAGCACTGACGTGACACCAAGTTCACCCGGTGTTATGGGCTGACATCATGGATGTTGTAGGTGATGTAGCCGATCGTGTCAGTTTCCATAAATAAAAAAAACCTGCTGGTCGCTAAACTTGCTCATTACGGTCTTTCGGACGGTGCGTGCGGATTGCTACAGCAGTTTCTTACCAAACGTTCCCAAATAACAAAGTGTTATGAATCCGATGGCACACCGAAGAATTCTCAGAATTTTCACGCGTCACTGCCGCTGTTCGCGATATACAAAGCGGATCTCAAGAACCGTTTGAGTAAAGTGCTCTTTTCCCTTGAGCGCGTCTTCTGGTCCATCGCATTGATAAATCAGGATCTGGATAAGGTCTGGCAGTGGTCCTGGTCATTCAGTCACGAACGGTGTCTTTAACCAAGTGTAGACAATATGGTTATCCTTTTGAGTGACAGTCTCTCTTTTTATTAATTCATCATAATCAACCGTATCGGTTCACTGCTAGACGTAGGTCTCCCCCGAGGCACGCCACCGCGCGCGGTCTTCCACTTATTCTCTTCTATCTACTCCGCGGTGATAGACAGGTGTTCGAACGGAAGCCGCATACGAGCAAACTTATTGCTCCCGCACTATGTTTGCTCGTATGCGGCCCCCGCACCCTAGGTGAACAAGAGGACCTTTTTATTTCACCGCTTTGGTATAATGCCAATTGTTGATCCATGTTGATCTGGATAATATAGGTTACTTAATATAGGCTACGCGACGCATCTTCTAACCTAACCTATATTCTTATCTTCTATATCCTTAAATTATATTTTTATATTTGATATTTGTTACTTTAGTTAGACAAAATGCCAAGCTTATCTCTTTTTCTGTCTAAATTTTAGGTTACATTTTTTAAGCTGTATGTGTTTTTGAAAAATAATAAAAAATATATAAATGTAATATTTTATTTTTATTTTGTTGAATTAATTTTCAATGCGACGCATCTTCTAACCTAACCTAGGTATATTCCTATATTCCTATATCCAACAAGCCCAAATATGATGGATTTATCATGTGTAGTTTAGGAGTTCCTATGGCTTCCTTCCGGCTCCATCATCAGGACCCTGGAAATAACATATGACTAGAGTACTTGCGAAGACAAATCCAACGAGCCCAAATACGGTCGATTTATCATGTGTGGTTTAGGAGTTCCTATGGCTTCATTCCGGCTCCATCATCAGGACCCTGGACATCATATATGACAAGAGTACTTCCGAAGACAAATCCAACGAGCCCAAACACGATGGGCTTATCATGTGTAGTTTAGGAGTTCCTATGGCTTCCTTCCGGCTCCATCATCAGACCCCAACTAACCTTTTTCTTATCCCGACTTTCTCGGGTCGCTCAGCGACAATATTTTTTCGAATTCCGTAGATTCCCAATGTGCTCGATAGTCGTGTGAGGCACGAAATCTGTGAATTTATTTTTTCAAAATGGTTTTGCTACAGGGCAAACCCTTAACCCGATCGTCTTTGCTTTAGGCTCAAATTGTAGCTGACTAAATTGTCCAGAGGAACTTTTCTCAAAATTTTGATATCATTCTTCGTTTACAAAATATCGAGCACCAAAATAAAAAATACGGAAAAAATTGAAATTTTTTTTCTCACTATTTCGGCCAAAACTTTTTTCGTTTTTTACTTTCTGGAATAATTCTTTTTGCACCTTACAGCTCTCGCGCGAGAGCGCGTCTTTTGAGCCTTTTTTGAATATCATATCTTCACAACTCTCCGAGATATAAGGGGATCGCACTTTTTCGTAAAATCGGGGCCTATACTGGAACGAAACAAAAGACTTTTTCAATGTGAAAACAGTATTTTCTCAAGGTGAACAAGAATATGCGCAAGACGAAATTACAAATAGCATTACATATAATATCTCCTTTACACTTGTTTTCCTACGTATGTTCTATGTGACTCAAATGGCGTGCATGCCAACCAAATATTGGTAAGAAATTAAAATGGTATTCAATGTGTCATAGACAATGCCATTTCTGGACATTCTTTACCGTGGGTTGAGGTGTTAGGCGCTTCCAACAATGTTGCGTCGCGACACTAACAAGTTGTTGCGGCAATTATCGCAGACAATCATCGTAAAAAGCGTACGTAAATGTTCGCAGACCTTGATCTTGCTGCGTGTACGTTGTGTGGACTGGCCGGCCTACACACCCACAGACAAGCTGAAACTACCTATACTATATCGAGAATTCGAGAGCGCATGCTAGCTCGCTCGCCAGTGTGAGCCAACCAGCCCGAGAGCACTAGTACCACCTTACTATATGATTTAGAATGGATTCCAACCACAGATTATCAATATATATGTCTAACTGCTACGAGCATTATTGCTTCATGCGTTATTGTCTTATGTCTTTCCTTTTGGCACCACTTCAGTCGGGGAAAATCTTTTGCGTTCGCAGCCGGGTTAAAAGATTCTTGTACCATCACTTTAAAACCCGAATTATGTACTTATACCATTTGTATGTCCGTAACATATAATACATTTAATGCTTAAAATTTCCGAATGTTTGCCTCTTTCTCGTGTCCAGTTTCTCCATGTGTTATGGATCTCATGCTCATTAATATGTATATGTCTAAAATTATAAACTTACCTGCTACCGGCCTTCCACTCACGATTGCACTGACTCCACTACGCTGTTTTACCACACATTCCGGGGTCGATTCGAGTCAGTCTCCGACCTCGACATCTATCTATAGATAGTCCTTTCCCGTACATCATTCCCGAAAAAGTATGTTATCGACCAAAGGATTTCTAAGATCCTTTCACAAGACAGCAGCTTCACAATGCGTCTCATAAGCCTGTTGAGCGCCCGCGCCTATTTGTAATTGAATCAGGTATTTTTCAAACTCCACATCTCCATGGGACTCAATTTTACAGGAGAGCAAAAAAACTGCACCCTGAAAAAAATTGTATGAAAGCCTAGTTTCTGGGTTCAGGGCATATGTAGTACCAGTTAAAATGAGCGTGAACCCAAATTCATAGATTTGAAAACCTTTTAGTTTTTTAACAGGCAGGCTCCAAAGTGCATGAAAATGTGGTGTTTCAAAAATTTCTCAAATTTTTTAATAAAAAAAAATTGTGTTTAATTTATTATAAAACAGTACTATAAAGCATTATTATAAAGAATTCAATCGTCGTCTTCATTACCGTTGCACGTAATTAAAAAAAAAAAAAAATTCAAAAAATCTTCCATTTTTTTTATGTTTATGGGAACTTTCCAGGGGATAGTCGGAATGTGCTTACAACGTCATTGTTAATATAAGGGCACATTTTAACAGTTCCGACGAAGTCTTGGGAATACAGAAACTCCCACATGTACTGGACTTGTGGGGTTTCAAAAATTTCTCAGCACAGAGCCCTGTCAGAAATGTATGGAAAGGAGTGGATTTGTGGTGTTTCAAATATACACATAAGAGCGTCTGTGGATTCTCTGTCGATCGCTAAAACCTCACTTTCGAAAAAAATTGATTTGTGGGGTTTCAAAAATACCTGATTCAATTAGTGTGGAGGGCGAACGAGAAAGAATAAGCACGAATAAGGTTGTGTTTTGTGCAATAGTGACAGACAAACGGTGTTGCTTATTTCGCCTTAGCATCTTGTCGCGTACTCAGCCGAATACTGTCGACCGTCCGCGACCGATGTCGAGCGCGGCTTGTATGGTGTAAACTGTATGCTTGTGTGTGAGTACCTATGTGTAACTCACCGATCGTCCTCGTATCCGTAAATACGCGAATGAGGAGCGTTAGCGCATTCATTGAATGAGATTGTTTTTTTTATTTAATACCTATTTGTTTGTGATCGGTTGAATGTATTCGTGATCACAATTTCTGCATTTGAAAGCACGCACAAGTGTTTACCGACAGTTAGCAAATTCCATGGCGTTATACCGCTTCTATAGGCCTAGTTCGGTGGTCTTCGGCCTGTAGTGAGCGCGCCTCTTGTGTCCACTCAAAACGACGTAGTAGAATTGGTACATGTTCCCTCAACCACCGTTTCCAGAACATATCTACCAGTCTATGTGAGAAGCGCCACTGACGGGGCAAGTAGAAACAACTGTTCTAACTTTGAAAATAAATAAACTAAACATGTTATGTATTAAGCCTCGTTGAATTATATAAATTCACGTTTATGGGCTCTTATGCTAATACAGTAGGATTGCCAGCCGCCCGCCATACGTAGTAGTGTACATAAACATCTAGTTAGACTTAGATTGTTATGTTGGTTGTGTACCCAGGAAACGCACGCCTATGTATTTGTGTGTGTGTGTGTGTATGTAGTATTGTAATAGTATCGGAATAGTTGCCAAAAGAAAGCATCAAAGTTATAGCGAAGCATCAATTATTGCAGTCGGGATCGAAAAAAAGTCGCACACCAATGAATATCATAGATCACTTAATTTGAAACAGAATACAAATATAACTATGTCAACTAAAATTAAATGTATGAACGAGATATTTTAGAGCGCATTACCAGTAAAACATAATGCAATAAATATTGTTTATTGCAAGTAGTCACTTCACTTCACTTCCTGAAAACGATTTGAGCATTTGAGCGCATTTCTCGAATAGTAGTTTATTTCTAGGCTAGGATGCAAAAAATGTCACAAGTCACAACACAATGTGCGTAGGCGTAGTGCGTTGGGCAACGGAGCGGGAAACTATAATAGGTATGTGGCACGCGGTGGTCGGATGCAGATTGTGACGTTCTATGAAGATCACGGTCACGTTCCATTCCATGCGTGCGCCTCGCTTCCATCCTTGCGTCCGAACTCTGTTCTAGAGAGGTCGAAGCCTCAGAAACAGCCAATTTCACCTCCGTTGAGATGCCAGTCCGGCTTGAAGGCGGATTAATGTCGCTGGGAAAAGACAATTAAACCACGATTTCAAGATCCGTGGATTGTAGGATTAGGGAAAGATATTCCCTAGAAGCCCGTTCCACACTTTTGCAGTACGACACAAGAATTAATTTATTTTATGTATGTATCTATGTACCTATTGTTTGTGTCCATTTATTTAATAGTTTTATTTTTGACTCTTCTCCCTTGCACTGCATTGTCCGCCCTATCAGCTTCTCCACATCCCAAAGGTTAGTTTGTAAAGAATGCTACTTTGCATTAAACTCGCCTGTTGTGTTCCTTTTTATGGTGTACAATAAAGTATATTTTGATTTGATTTAATTTGAAGAACGATTTAGAGAATCGTGCATATCGAAGAAACTCTTGTCAGAGGGGTGTTCTGCGAGAGTATGGATCGTTTGGAAGGCGAACAGGAGGAGGGATGAGGAAGCAAGTTCGTCAGAGCAGCGGCCATAGTAGTACCGATAACATGCTCAATGATCAAACGATGTGTTTGTGCTTTAGAGGTTGAAGGTCCTTTGTGAGTACAGAGTCGCCAATGAGACGAATGGTCGCTGAACAGAATCCATGAGATTGCTAATTTTTCACTACCCTTAATATAGCATAATCATCAGTACCGGGGGATCCTGTCTCACTTATCCAAATAGCGTTGCAGCGTTGTCCTTCAGATCATCCACGAGTTTTGTCTCACGTCACACCTCTCGACCAGGTAGTGTTAGGAGCAACGCTAAGCGCTATTGTCGCTCTGCTAAATATAGTCGCTTCAATGTTAGCTACGCGCGTGCTCGGGTCGGATGTGTTCGGATGACATCACGCGAGTGCATATCCACGCAGCGAGTCGCATAAACGGCAACACTTGCGCAATCGGGCGACCTTGATCTTGACTGCGTCGCGGCGGCGGCTGGGCGGCCGCGCGATACCGACGACGTGCACAATTCTACTCTGTCGCACCTACTCATTATGTACGTACACTACACTACACCGTCTGCCTCTGCCTATATTTATCGGCGCGCGCGCACGACGCGCGGGAGGCGGTAGTCTCTATTTGTACTGGTCATTTTCTCGGAACTAATCTCAGGCTCATGCGTCTCGATGGGTATGAGTTTGATTTAACTCGCCGTCCTGTCATTCATTCATTATACCCACGTAACTTCGCTACTGGATTATCGTTCACGGTAACTTAAATCTAATTGTTTTTTTTTTCGCCGAAGGTTATGACAGTGCTTTCTCGTATAATGATTTCTTCTGGTACTGGGTTATCTAATCGTTATTTGTAGCGAAGATTGATGTAAGTTATAATTTTATGCCTAAACGGTAGGATAGTCTTCACCTGGTATGTACCAATATTTTCCTCAGAGCTCATCCCAGGTTCTTGCGCCTCGATGGTTATAAATTTTCTTAGTTTGTTGGTTCTGGGCGCGAAAGAACTCCACTTGTGCAGTGAAATTTTTTTTAGGTCTTGGATCAGGCTGATGTGATCTGTTTTAATGGGCATGACATAATAATTATATTTTCTGCTATCTACTGGATTCCAGTTCACTAATATAATATCGTGTCACGTCTCGAAAATTTTTCGGTGCAAAATGCACGGCGCACAGCGGTTTTGGGCGAAGGAAGTCTGGTGGGTAGCTATTTGTAATAGTAGTCTAATTTTTTTCTGCATAGGTACTTTAGCTCACTTAATCGGTATGATCCTGATTTTGACTTCAGTAGTAACTCGCCGTGCTCATGTCACAAGTTTACGTCCTTGTACAGTGTATACAGGCCAAGCATTTTGGATCTGGACGCGATCAGAACTTGGATGGGTGATACACGGTCACGGTCACGGTCGGCCTTTGGCGGCTGACCGTGGTTCGGATTCCACGTAAAACTGTAGGTCCCCTCCCTTCTTACCTTACTAGGTAGGGCTTAACTCGCCCGCGTTGGTACCACTACACTGAATGAAAAGTTGATCGAAACAGTTATGCTATGGCTTGGCACCATGCCCCCTTCGTGCTCACGGCTTGAGGAGGATTTATTATATTCTTAGTAAGTTTGTTTTGTTTTATTTAGGCATATTTTTTTTTAATATTGTATTAGTCTGTTAATCTTATATGTAGTTTAGTTTAGTATTAATTTTATTTATAGTTTTAATGTTATTATGTTTGTTTGATTATACTAATAAAAAGGCTATGTAAATAGTTCAGTTTTCCGTCAGTTCAGTGTAGCACGGCCAAAGGAAAGCACTGACATGGCACCTAGTTCACTAAGGTGTTATGGGCTGACATCACGGATGTTGTAGGTGATGTAGCCATCCGTGTCAGTTTCAATCATAGAGATCTTTCTTTATACGGCTATGGTTTCTATAAAAAATAAAATAAAATCTTACTATATGTGGAAGTATTTGGAGTCTATGGCATTATGTGATGAGAGTTTACGATAGTTGGTAATTTCTTACATAACAAGTTCACTTATTTTATACTTCGATTTTACCATTTGTTTAATGTCATTTTCACTATTTTTATCAACCTTCACAGATATTAAGACATTAAGTATATTATTATAAGTTGGAACTGGCGCCACCCATTGTACCCGGATGTAACTCTACATTCACGGCATACGCCTATCAGGGAATCGTGAAACTAATTTATGTCAGCGCTATCAACAGATGTTTATATTATGAATAAATATTACCTTAATATTATATTTATTCCAAGAAAAACGAGCAACATTAGACAGTTTAGGCTTATTTGAGGGTAAGGAATTCGCTTTGAATTTGAATCTAGTTTATTTATCTAAGTACATGTGGGAATTCCACACGGTCTTTGAAAGTGTCATTGGGCATCTAAAGAAATCGCAGACGCTGTATAATTACCTATTGTATAATTTAGTTTTCGGTGTACTAGGTGGGTACATAATATGGTTCGGACGCCAGCTCCTCGTGCGTCCAGTTTGTTGGCACCTGTTGTGTACCGATGAACTTTTCGAAATGCTAATTTCGAAGAAATAACATCGCGTCGTCACAAGGATACTTAGGAATTGGAAAGTCAATGCCCACTAGGAGTTTAGGAAGCACGCTTAGCGGTCTAATTATGAACATGAATGAGGTGCCTTGGAAAAGAGAATGATTACACACAAATTCACGATTTGAGATCCGTTTCCTCAGCAATAATATTTTTCATGCATTCTTTATAATTATATCGATATTCCTGAAAGGTTTTGCCTTTGCTAGTTGTAGGCAATTATTGTATCGAAACCGTTTACTGACAGTTGCTTTTGGATGGTTATTTGCAGCGGCGGCGGGAGCTAGCTCAGACATGGGAAGTGAGCACTATTGCTTAAGGTGGAACAATCATCAGAGCAACCTGCTGGGCGTATTCAGCCAGCTGCTTCACGACGAGAGCCTGGTCGACGTGACGCTCGCTTGCTCCGAGGGCAAATCCATCAGGGCTCACAAGGTAACGCACGCGCCTGCGCCTGCACATCGCCTATCTCTAACTGGTACTATAGCTTTGCCCTCAACACTTGTCATCTGTGTACAGATGTTTTATCTCACGAGCGCGGGTGAGCCACGCTTGTGTGTGTAAATGTGTAAATATACATGCACACTGTCTTTGTCTGCGTAAGCTCGGGAGCGCTACCTGCGCTAACGCTACACACACAGGAGCGCGTGTCTATACGCATTACAACTACAAGTATGCCTCACCCGCGCTCGTGAGATAAAACATCTGTACGCAGCAGCATTTTACATACGAGTAGGTAATTTAGTTTCAAGCATTCAAACATATAAGTATTTAGTAATTGCAGGCGAGTTGTCCTGCTCGCCCTTTCTAGCCGAGCTATGGGTAGGGCGGAAACCACAACTTTATCCGAATTCGTACCAAAATAATTAGCAACTTCTCGAGCTACCCCACAGAACAGCGATTGGTGGCCGTCTTCCACTGGCCGGTCACGCGCGCTGATTCTTTCTGTGAGCTACCCCAAAAACGTTGAACAGTGAATTAACAATAAATAAAAAAGCATTGAAAATATCTAACGACTAAACATAAAATAAGGAATTGCATTGAAAAGTGACAGTTAAATAAAAATAAATAAATGACAAATTAAATTATATTGATGGCATGGTAGGCTTTTAATCCTGACGTTGAGGTTGCGGACAAGGCTATACGCACTATACGCCATCACTACGCACTGCGCGTTTATGATTCATTCATACAACAAGAGGACCAGAAAGGTGGCGAGTGCGCGGACACCATGCAAACGGGTGGAACCTTATCACACTCATTCGCTTGACCCGCAAGCGCCTTAGCTTGTATTATTAGATTTTTAACCGACTTAAAAAAAAAGGAGGAGGTTCTCAATTCGACTGTATTTTTTATTTATTAATTTTTTTTATTTTTTATGTTTGTTACCTCAGAACTTTCGACTGGGTGAACCGATTTTTTTTAACATGACATAATATCACATTTCTTTTGAATAAACTTATACCAATTGTTGACTTGATATTTAAGTATTAATTTTGACGATGGCTCAGATATTAGAAGCATGTAATGTTGGTAATAGACAGAGTGGTCAGATTATTAAATATTCACGTATATGCTGTAAAAATTATGTTATTGTGAGCGGTAGTATGAGTTAATTATTTTTAAGTAAATAATTTAACACTTAGTTTTAGTTTATTTTTATTTTTTAACTATAATGTATAAGGTAAAAATAAAATCACATTCAATATTATGAGGAAATAACACAGATTTACACACCAAACGATTTGTATTGATAAAGTAGCACTGGACTCATGCAACTGATCGACAATACGCTGCACGATGCACCGTGGCCTACATTCACACGTCTACTTTGTAACGAACAGCTAATGATAATGATAGAGTAAAACGGCTCGCCAAGGGGAAAATCCAAGAGCGCGACACCATGGCACATACGCAGAGACACAATAATACGAGCACGGATGTAGGGAATTACTTACAACCTATCATTATGATTGTTAAAGATTGAAATCTTTCATTGCGTGCCTACTGGACGAACTTTATATGAGTAGGTACCTATAATATAATTTTTACATGCCTTAGATTCAAATTCAGGCTCAGATATTTATTTCCCCATAAAAACACGCAACTTCTTAATAAGTAAATAAAGCGAAGTATCTACGGACGACCGTGTAACGTACGTCAATATATAAATATCCTCGAGAACCACTTTATCGATTTACATACGGTTTTCACTGTTACATTCTGTCACTTCTCATAGATGGTTTTAGGTTATAAATCATAACGCTGCGTCATCGGTCGACTGAGTAAAAAGTCACGCGAAACGAAGCCACTGGCAAAAGATACGTAACAATATTTCATTGAATTCAAATGCACATTCAGTGTGGTTCGTTTAATGTTTGTTTTCTCTTGTTCAGTTCAAGAATATCATTCAGATTATTTTTTTGCCTATGAAATTTGAAAAAAAAAACCACTTATACTGGGTATAAGTGTTTTTTTTTTGGACTTGAAATAGGGAAGATTTTGTGTTGTAAACTAAATATATACTATTATTACTTAAGCGATACATTTTGTTGATAAAAAAATGATTTTAGGATTCTTGAAATTTTTTCCAAACCTCATTATTTTCCCTTGACTTTCAGAACGGTAAACAGAAATAGAGTAATTCTTATGAGTACATAGGTCAGTTCGAGTCAAATATAATATATATAATATAAAGATGCACTTACACATCTTACATCATTCATTATGCACTGAGGTTCGACTGGGTGTTCAAATAAAATGGTCGTTTGTACAGTGGAGTACCGACCCACGACGACGAACCAACAGTCATTTTGACACCACGATAGGATTTTTAAGGAAGACTGCCACTGTCCTGTAATACAATAATTATAAATATAGGTACGTGTTTTTATTTAATTTGATAATTTTTGTTTTCAGGTCGTCCTGTCCGCCTGTTCGACTTACTTCCGGTCTCTGTTCGTGGACCATCCCTCGCGACACCCCATCGTGATCCTGAAGGACGTCCGCTTCACGGAGTTGCGCACGCTCGTGGATTTCATGTACAAGGGAGAGGTGAACGTCGAGTACTGCCAGCTGCCCGGCTTGCTCGAGACAGCCGAGAGCCTTAAGGTGAGATACAGAGTACCCTATATGTGCTTCAATTCACGACGATCACTTTTAAAATTAGATTTTAGTAGGTAATGTCCTGATTTTTACCCGACTACTTTGTTGAATTGCTTTGCCTCTATTTGAATGTTTGCGCAGGAGTGTAGAACACACTTAAAATAAAACCCTCAGAAAACGTATGGTTTTGAGAGGGAGGATAAATCTACACCAATAGTGTACCTATAAAATACAAATAAAATCTAATAAAAGCATATCATTAGTAATATCATGATTAATGGATAGTTATAAATGTACCTACGAGTAGGTACCTATAAATAATATAAGTACGTACCTATAAGTAGTAAGTACGTAAGTATACGTTTTCAAATAATAAAACACCTCATCCAAAACAATCTTACAATCCTCCAAACTAGCAACGAAACCAAACCAAACCATCAAACTCAATACAATCAAAGCTTTACCACATTCAGCCCACCACTCAAAGAATTGGATCTTAGAACATGGGAATCACCATACATCTGGAACCTCGGCGCACACCATTCACCCGGCCTAAATATCGTCCAATATACCATAGATACCTGTGATAGATACATACATTCGAAAAATAATTGTTATCTGACGACGACCCAAAGTCGAAATAGCATGTAAAATACGTGTTTTTTAAATTTAAAATGTATAAAATAAATACATATTATAAAAATAACTAAAAACAAATAGGTATTGTTGAAACCAACAGAGGGCAGTGCAGGGAAGATGGTATTCATAAGCTTATAACCTCAGACGGAGATGATGTTCCTATTGAAAACATTCCTGAATGTATGAACATGCACTTCCTGAATATCGGAAGTAAGCTAACAGCCCTGAATCCAGCTTCTCCAAGCAAAGCATTGTCCCTAATGGTAGACATTCCCAGTCTTGATGCCGACCAAACCTTTTGCCTACCCTATGTCACACCTGAAAAAATTTCAAAATTAATACGTGACAAATTATCTAAAAAAAGCAGTCTTGATATTTTTGAGTTGTCGGGAGAGTTGATTGCCAAATGTTCAAACAGTTTGTCGCCATACATATCAGTATTGGTTAACCAAATGTTTGAAGAGGGTACCTATCCTAATGTACTAAAACAGACCCGTGTATGTCCCATTTATAAAGGAGCCGGCGAAAGAGCTGACCCAAATAACTATAGGCCTATAAGTTTAGTGCCAGCACTATCTAAAATCATAGAATCTGTTATATCTGACTCTGTAATTAAGCATCTTGAGGATAATAAACTTCTTTCTCCCAACCAATACGCATACCGTAAAGATCACTCCACAAAATCAGCTGGCATGAAGCTAGTAGGAGAGATAATAAAAGGTATAGACAAGAGGAACAAGGTGGCAGGTATATTCTGCGACTTGTCGAAAGCATTCGATGTCGTAGACCACAACCTCCTCTTGCACAAATTGGAAAAATATGGAGTAAGTGATAAACCACATGAATTGCTAAAGTCATTTTTAACAGATCGAAGACAGGTCACTGAGGTCACCTTAAAAGGAAACAAAAAAAGTTCCGAGCCAGGTAAAATTAAAATGGGTATTCCACAGGGTTCTGCATTAGGTAATACATTATTTTTAGTATTTATTAATGACTTAGCCTTGATTAAAATAGATGGTGTTTTAATACTTTTTGCCGATGACACTAGTATAATAGTCTTTGCTGAATCCATGCATGAACTGGAAATAAAATTAAATATAGTAGTAGGAAAAATATCGGAATGGTTTGCTGTGAACGGACTGATACTAAATACATCGAAGACCAACTATATGGTATTTTCCGGACGAAACTGTGGTCCCCGTGAGCTCTCTATTTCGAATTCATCCGGCTCTATTGGCTCCCAGTCATGTATACGATTTTTAGGGTTCTTTATTGACCCAACTCTAAGTTGGAAAAGTCACATAGACAAACTATGTGACAAGATGGCTAGAGGTATTTACGCACTAAGAGAGTTACGCCGCTTGATCAGTCCGGAGGCTTTGAGACAGTCCTACTATGCGTACGTACACTCATTACTGTCGTATGGTGTAATCCTGTGGGGTAACTCAACCGATGCTGAAAGAGTGCTAATATTGCAAAAACGAGCGATAAGGGTATTAGCCAGTGTACCGCGAACAACATCTTGTAGAGACTTTTTCAAATCCTTTGGTATATTAACTGTGTGCTCTCTATATATATATGAAGTAGTGGTATATGTACGCAAAAACATGAATTCTTTTGAGTCAAATGGCGCAAGTCATAATTATAACACACGTAACTCAGAGCGTTTAAAATCTGTTGCGCATAAATCGGCGATGGCTGAAAAAGACCCTGACGTGATTGGACCCAAATTGTACGAAAATGTTCCTGATACAATAAAATCAATAAATAGTGACAATGTGTTCCAGAGTCAACTGAAAATATTTCTCTTAGACAATCCATTTTATAAGTTAAGTGAATTTTTTTCATACTGTAAATAAAAATTCTGCTGACTTTGATAATTCAAATTGTTTATATGCATAAACACAAATTTTAATAATTACTTGACTGAACCCTATGTTCTTTGTTTTGTATTTTATTGTCTTTTTTTAATGGGTATATTTTTGACTAAGTATTTTAAATTTTTTGCTTAGATATAGTATGTTATATTTAACATAAAGAAAACTTAGTATGAAGGTTATATTTAAAAAAAGCTCTGTAAGGTTTCTTACCCGATTCTTCCTTATAGATTGCACTACTGAACGGGACATCATAAAAAATGATGACGAACCATACTGAATATGCATGTCTCAATGTAATATTGTTATTGTTGTGTGTTCTTTATGGCGAAATAAATATCTGAATCTGAATCTGAATCTGAAATTCATAAATACTTTACGAAACTATGTATGTAGTTAAAGGAGGCCTTCAAAAAGTTTAATGGGTAAGGCTGCTTACCTCTGTATTCGGTTTATTTTAACTTCGTTTATGACATTATTACTGCATTGTCGCATAAAATTAGGTATCTAAATAGGCAAACATTGCCTCCACACGCGACCTTTCACAACATTAATTTGGTTGTCCATTATTCAGTTTTACCCTGATAACGTAGATTACGATACTTAGCTATCTAAATACTTTATCATTACAGTTTATAATGTTTTCATTATATAACGCAGTAATCTGTAATTTTATTTTGCGTGTCATATGATACCGAGCAGATTGTCGTGAACATTGTTGTGAAGGCCTATGCAATTTCCTTCTCGATAATTAGTTACAATAGTTTGAACGACAGTTTGAATTTTTTGAATCATCAGGAACTGTACACTTTTTCAGGTAAAAGGATTGGCCGAAATGACAACGCTCAGTGCGGCAGGAATCGGGAAGAGCAGCGCTCCGGAAAGAATGGACGAATGTCCGTCTCAAGATGTCAGAGAGCCGCGCGAAAGGAGCGACATTCGCGAACCTCGTGAATTACGGGAGCCTCGTGATTTGCGTGAGCCTCGGGACTTGCGGGAACCTCGTGACTTGCGGGAGCCTCGCGACTTGCGAGAGCCCCGTGACTTGCGTGAACCACGCGATATGCGAGATCCTCGCGACCTGCGAGAACCTCGCGACTTACGAGATCACCGCGACATAAGGGAGTCTCGAGAGCTGAGAGAATCACGAGATACGCGAGAGTCCAGAGAACCAAGAGAACCAAGAGAACTAAGAGATGCGCCACCCGAGGCGTCTCCACCGAGGGCATCGCCACTGCTGGCGATTCGAAGGCAACGACACGATCTCCTCTCTGAACGCGATGTACCGGCCTCGACGCATCCCCCGCCGCCAAAAGAGGAACCACCAGACGAACTGATGCGATGCTCTTCGCCGGAAGACGACGCTTTGTCAATGCGGTCCAACGGCGCGCAAAACGAAAATATAGGTGAGAGTTTAATGTTCAATACATTTTTAGGATTCCGTATCAGGTACGGGACCCTATTACTAAGCCTACGCCGTCCGTCCGTCCGTCTGTCTGTCTGTCCGTCCGTCCGTCTGTCCGAGGGCTGTATCTCTTGAACCGTAATAGGTAGCCCCACAGAGCACGAAATACCCCCGCCCGCGCCCCCTCCTAGAGGCGCCCTAAGCGATAATATTTGAAACTCAATAACTGGACGCAGTGCTACTAGCGCTTCGTATGTGTGTGTGTGTGTGTGTGTTATTATCGACACTACACACAAAGAGGAGCAAGTTAGGCACACGCACAAAACAAATGCACACGCACAACACACATATGTAAGTCATAGGCCACGCCTACAGGCTTCAACGCCGTTGTAGGAAAATCGCGCTTAGGGCGCCTCTAGGAGGGGGCGCGGGCGGGGGTATTCCGTGCTCTGTGGGTAGCCCGTTGAAATTTTCACAAAAAATATGTTATTAAAGTTATTATGGCCGATATAACAACAAATAATAAAAATACGAAAAAGTAAAAAATTCACGGGGGTTCCCATAGAAGAAACCAAAAAGTGTATGCGCGCGCGCCATCTACCTACCGATAAATTATGAAGTATGACGTTAACTAATATGAATAATTTCATAACACGACGTCTAGTTGGCGTGAGTAGCGCTAGCCGTGACATGGCGATACGGTACCCTCGGTGCGCGAGCTCGACTCGCACTTGGCCGGTTTTTTTATAACGTGTTTGAAATAGAAATGAAGCCTGGTACGTGTACCCTGAATGTAAATTTTGTAAAAGGTTGAATTGGCAAGTTTCTGTCTGTTACATTTCACGTTATCATAATCAGCGATAAGCAGCGAGTCACTATAGTGCCACCAGGAAGTTATGATGCGTGGGAAATATGCGCAACTGTCTGCATTCCTAAGAAGGAAGGTGAACTTTCGATGGAAAGTAGGTATGTCGATTATTAGGTTACTGTCATACAATTATCGACAAACTTTGACCGAAAGTTTACGTCCCTTAGGAATGCAGACAGTTGAGAATATTATTCCCACGCATCTTAACTTCACTGCACTATATATTACTGGATGTAAGATGGCCGCTTATCAGCCTCGGCTGTGTTCTCCTCTAGTTCAGTATAGCCAGCAATCCAGGGAAGTCTCCGGTAATATGGCACCTACCTTCTCGGAGATGATATTGGCTGGTCGGAGCATGCGCTTTGGCCCCTCCGACTCAGCCACCCTTAACGAATTACATAAAAAAAACCTACATTATACTTAGTGAAAAAAAAAGACGTTCATGTCGATTTTAGTCAAATTTATGCTCTTAGTCGGCAGTCCGTAAAACTTCCTATACATAATCGTAAAAAAAATCTTTTGCTGTGCTGTGCACTGCATTGAGAGTGAATCGCAGTTTGCTTAAATCTAATTTAGTTCTCACTCTAACTAAATAATGGTCTGCTAAAATAGTTTTCATTGTGCTATCAGTGTCAAACACTGTCAAATATTTGCTTATTTACCTCACATTCTTTGATATTATAGTGATTTCTCTCTCTCTCATATTGTTTAAATGAGATAAACAATATTTTTTGCGGCCATTGAACGCCTGAACGGTTGAGTCATGCATGACATGAATGAAAGTCTTATTTCGTTCTATTTCGTTCGTTAGTTGTTTATTTTGTTTTTCCAACAATCGATCGAATAACTTACAAATTATCATTCCATTTCCAAAATGAAGAAGTTTTCTGTTGTGAGGTGAACTATAACCTAGTAAAATCGTCAATTCATTTTGTTTTCACACAAGTGAACTGTATTATCACAACCTAAGCCGAAATGTGGAGAAAATGTATAATATTGTGTTTTTGTGTAACAAATACCCCCTTGTGGAGTATTATTTTCGAATCCGTCCCTACATGGACGCTACGTCCATCATCAGTCAAATTTGGTACTTAGTAAGTTGGAACTGTGAAGTAGGCATATCGGTACTACATCAGCAGGTGAGGTTCTAACCATTTGGTTCTATGTTGGAAGTACATAGGTACTTAGTACATGACTCCTAGGAGTAAGGGCTCGAGCAGATGACCAATTCTTATCCACTAAACTGTTGAGTCTTAATTTAATAAAGAAACTTCCAAAATACATGCAAAATGACGAGGGTGGGTACATGACGCCAACTCAACTGTTTAGTTGGCACCGACACTCCACGACTCAATAAGTTGGTACTTAGGTACAACTGAGAAAGTTGTACAGGGCCTACAGCGGCCAACTTTTTAATCGGCCGCCGACTTTTTAGTCAAACGCCAACCTACGAAAGAGAGAAATGGGCAGTCATGCCCAACTCAACTAAACTGTTTAGTTGGTCATACAATCGGCTGTGTAGCCGAGCCCTCAGTAGAGGCATACAATACAAGTTCTGGCTTGTCTCTCTCGTTGATGTTACAAGATATTGTGGACAGCAAACATTTGTCAGCTTCTCCCTGGATCTTCGGGTGGGGTTTCCAAGACGAACCGCATAATTGCTAGCGACCAGCTGGTATGCTAGTGTAGTATTTAGACTCTTTAAGAATACGTAGGTGTAATTTTAACACTGGGCAGTGATTGCATTACATGCTGAACTTACAGATCTTTCCTCTACAGAACCGGTAAACTCTTGAACGCTCTCCTGCCCATATATATCCCCCCAAGTATAGTCTAGTAGGTACATGTCAGGCCGGCACGGCATTCGCAACCCCCTCATGCGACAGAATGTCCATGGGCGTTTTTAGACACCTTACTAGAAACCACAAGTCGTGTTTCTACAAAAAAAAAAGGTGAGGCTTCGTGGGACATTCACCTACTGATGGTAGTATTTTGATCTCCTACGAAACTCCCTCTACAAAATTTTCTCTCTTCCAGCCACTCCCGCCCGACAGGGCCTTAACCGTTTATTTCCCCCTATGTATACTTTTTATTATAAATTATTTAGTATTTTGAGCGTAATATATTCAAAAACTCCCAAAACATTCAGATAATGCTCGTAGAATGTTCGATTGATGTTCAAATTTTACTATTTTCAGGACTAAATATGACCATAAATAGTAATAATAGTAGCTGTACTGCGGTGGGTTCAACGTTCTCGCCGAGCGTGGAGCAGGGGCTGAGCGCGCTCAACGTGCCGCACGCGCACGGCCCGCTCGGCCTGCCCCCGCAGCTGCCTAGTCCTAGGAGCGAACCCGTCGCCGGCCCCTCCGGCCTGCCCCCCGTGCAACAAGTCCCTTTGGTGAGTACATATAACGTCACGCGAGTCTTGTCAGAACTCTAATGAAAATTTTCCGTACAAGCTCAAATAAATGAAAAAGGAAAAAAATACCAAAAACAAAAAAAAGACAAGAAAGTGTTTCAGGGGAAAAAATGGCTAAACTGCCGTATGCAATTGGTATCTTCACAAAAACCTTCAAAACATTTTTAAAATCGTGCTATTACACACGATAGTTTATCATGCGGGGCCGGTACTTACAAAGTAGGCTTGTCGTTTTCTAATACTACACCTTTTTTAGCACATGCCAGGTTTGATCTAGGCACGTGCAGTCCAGCTCTTTTAACAAACGAGTGGTTGGCTTTACTATCTCATGTTTGCCATAATCTAAAGAGAGGAACGGCCAATCTTTAGACTCCGCCAATCACCAGCCTAATCCTTGGATTTGTTAGGACGAATTTAAACTGATCATTCTCTTGGGTCAGTTCTGCATCCTTTAAGCTTTAAGAAGTAAAATAAAACTCTAAATTTTTTTATCTTTTTTTTGTATGCTCTTTTCTAAATATGTACAAATATTTTATTAATAACTAGTAATATAAAAATTAAAAACATAATCTATAAAACCAAATATTTTCCCTGAACACAAATAAGTACCAAGAAAAGAAAGAAATGAACATTGTTAGTACAGAAACTAAAGATATAGATCATATTTTATTTGTTTACAATATTATATGTGCTGATGAGGGCTTGATGCAAGTCGAAATGTCATGCGTGCTGGAGCGCTAGGTGGTCACCCGCTAGTCCCGTCCTCAATTCACTCCTTCCCATAATGCCAGTGGGCCTGGATATGTTCGGTGAAACCACTGCAAGCTACGCTCCACATCTCCATGTCTATAATAAAACATTAAGTGAAATTAAGTCTATATAGATTCACTATCCTACAAATTGTGGTATAGATAGCCTTAGTTTCGATAATAAATTCATTTTGATACCATTTCAAGTTATCTAATTACACAAGACAAAAACTAATAAGAATTTAAGCACATCTTCACTGTGCAAGGCCAGATGCGCGACTGAGTATGGTAGAAGCGTGCGGCAAGCTGGCTTTCTGTATGACGGCTTTAACGCATTGACGTGGATCAATGGTGTAAAACTGCATGTTTTATTACCCATTCCCTAAGCCCGTTCCGCACTCATTTGTTAAAAGGTACTGAGCTTTAGCTAGGATGACCCTTCACAAATCTTCATTAGTGCTTTTGATCAATTCTACTATTGACAACCGAACACATTTTTGTGAGAACTGACATGGATTGATATGCTGATGGATCAATGATGTGCATCAATGCAACCAAATGCACCTGGCCTTGTGAAGCTATGCTCAGCGAAATATCTTGTTCACCTAATTCTCAATAATTGATTGTTCAAAATCATCAACTTGTGTTTAGCTCACTATCGAAGATGAGCTGAATAATGTCATGATACCTAGTTACATTATTTGAACTGTTCCACTCTGTACTACCAGTTGTTCGATTGATCAAATTACTGAAATAAAAAAGATTTAACTGAAGAAAACTACCTGAACTGAAAATATAGTCATAACCATGTCATTATTTATGTTTTGCCTTATCTACTTATCTCTGAAGTCTGAATCCTCATCTAGGTCTGAAGCTTAAAATAATGAAATTGTGTCTGTCAATATTTCATCAAAAGATGAGTACAAGGTTTATGAAAATGCATTCTGATAATCTTGCTCCTCCGGTATCCCAGTAGTACCAGAGCATCTGCAGTAATGACAATGTTTTTATTTATATTTTTCAGTCTCTAAAGAAAGAAGTGGATTGGGACAAAGGCAACGACGACAAAAGCGGAGAAAGCTCATCCGACTACAGAATTCCACACGAATCGGTTGGTATCCACCATATTATTGATTCTTATATCATATCTATATAAACACTTTTGTGTGTAAATTATGTATTTTACTGTTTAATCAGCAATGTTATTATCACAATTGGCCAAGTCATTAAATTGCACTCAAATAATTTAAAAGTACATCAGATTACTTAGAAAAAATTAAAAATTGTTAAAATATTTTTTGATTGCATATATTTTCCTTAGACAGTTCTGTTTGTAATTTAGAGTGGTGATAATTTTCTGATTGGATTGTTATGAATCTAATGGTTTTGGTTGTGGTAAAATATTTATATAATTTTATTTTAAATTGCATGTAGACATTTTGATATTTAAGTAAAGTAGGTAGTATAAATTGTAATAAGCAAAGTAAGATATACGGTAACATATTTATTTACCCATAAGTAAGTTGGTAAATGTATATATTTTTTCTTATTTTACAAATTTTAAGGTGTGGTTCACATAATGAAGACATCCAATTATTATCACTACTAATATGTAGCAAGGGCAGACTTATAGCCTTAGGCTATTTATTTTCTTCTAGTCACACATTTTATATTTTGCAATACAGTAATGCAATTTTCAAAGTTACCTTGCGAAATAGTTAAAGTTGTCTCCTTCATATTAAATTGATTTTACAAGGCAATTGAGACATTTGAGACATTGACAATTGAGCAATTTTCCAACATAGTTTTTTTGTAGTTCTTCTTTAGCTACCTGCAATCAGTTTGTAAACTTAAGCAAGTTTTTTGTTTTCCAACATAGTGTCAACCTTAATATTATTCTTGTATCATAGAACATTAAAGGAGGATTTTTAGTTGTATTTGTAAAATTTATTTATTTGAATCATCAGTGGTAGCATTTTATGATGTTATATGATTTTGTGGGACTTATTGTAAGTAGTATGTGGTGTACATAGTGGTCACAGTAGTTCAATGTGCATGCTTGGTTTGTACTGTGCTGATTTACTTAACAATCTCAATTACTTACTATGCCTTGCTGTCAAGAAGTTGACCTTCATTTTTTTGGCCATTGTTATTACCTATACATTTGTTTCTTTTTACTTTATGTTACCTGAAACACAATCGTTGTGGGCCATTCCGTCTAGTAAGTAGGAATTTAAAAATTTCGTCGGATTACTTATTTTAATTTCGGTAACAACAAGGCATTACGCACAGTCTGCACCAAAATCGTATCTCCTGCACACTATGGGCAAAAATGAGCGTCAACTTCTGAACATAGACGTGATGATTAAAGATTCAATTAACTTGCATCTACATTTTAGACCGTAGTAGTAGAAATATTGCACAAAATTCTGGTACGAGAAAAGTTAGTACACGAGAAAAGAAGTTGATGTTCTTTTTGTGGTTGCAGGAGTGGTACGATGGGGCCGGTAGGGGCCGGGGTGATGAGGGGCCCGGGGCGGGGGACAGCCGGCTGTTCCCGTGCATGTACTGTGGCGCCAGCTTCCCTCACCAGAGCAAGCTCACTAGGCACATCCTCTCGCACTCGCTGGAGACGCTCAAGTACCGGGAGGCGGTGCTGGGGCGGCCGCTCGGGCTGGCGGGCGGCGTGGGGCTCGCCGACGCGCACCTCATCACGGGCGCGGGCGGCGACGACTCGCCGCTGCCGCTCGAGCTTGAGCTGGGCGCGCTCGAGCCCGGCAACGTGGTGCTGTGCAAGTTCTGCGGCAAGAGCTTTCCGGACGTGTCCTCCCTCATCGCACACCTGCCCGTCCACACCGGCGACCGACCCTTCAAGTGCGAGTTCTGCGGCAAGGCTTTCAAGCTGCGACACCACATGAAGGACCACTGCCGCGTTCACACCGGTGAGTCTGGTCTCTCTGTCTGGCACGCCTCCTCTCGTTTTCTCTCACACGATGCTCTCTCATGCTCTTTTTAATTTTCAGGCGAGCGGCCCTTTCGCTGTGCGTTGTGTGGTAAAACCTTCTCGCGATCAACCATATTGAAAGCGCACGAAAAGACGCATTATCCAAAGTACGTGCGCAAGTTCCTCTCGCCTAGTCCGGTGGACACGGAGGAGGAGAGTCCGCACCAATGAGCCGCCGCCGACGCCACCTACAGTTTGTATGCGGCGCTAGCGGGTCACGTCGCCTCGTATTATTGGAAGTAGTCGGAAAGCGGATCGGTGATGGAGAACACCAAGCGAACGGACAATATGTATTTAATTAAGATTGTGATTATAAAATGCCGCAACTGTGATCTGAACGATATGAATAATATTTGATATTCACTAATAGGTAAATCACATAAAGTTGTTAAATTCTCCGACATATTTTAGTGAGGGATACCTTCGTTTGTTTAGTTGAAAAGTTGGATCTTGAGCGTAAGCATGGGTTCAGCTAAATTATGAGGGCGGGTACCTCAGGTTCTGCGAGCAATGATAAAATTGTGGACAAGCCGCGACTTGCATCGCCCTCGAGTGTTTCAGCGCTGCCTCATCGTAGTGTTAATCTGCTGATACATGAATGACCAACGACGTGCGTGTTTCTAATACAGTTGGTTTGTAGTTGGTGTTTGAAGATAATTTTAAACGTAAGAGCTTCTTATTTAATTTTGTTTGTATCACATTCTGTAAGATACGGTATTAAGTTTAGAGTGAAAATTGATATATTTGCTATTGTAAAATTTAGAGACCTGCGTATTATAAAATTTTACAATTTCTTGTAAATCTTCTCCGGGAGTTGATTTTTTAAACCAAAATAAAGATTGATAATGAGTGCTTTAATTAAATTAGTAGGTACGATAGATGATATGCACTCAAATAAGTTAGATTGTAATATAAAATTAACGTTAGGATTTGAGATTTTTATTAATTTCTCGACCCTCAGAGTTGAAGAAGTACTCCCTGAATTAATTCAAAAGCAATATAATGACATATAAAATGTACATACATATATAGTTTGGTAACTTAGGATTTTTACAATGCATAGAAGAATTCTTCCCTTGGGCAAAATGTGGTGCTTGAAGTACGGGATCAGAACAAGCAGTATGTAGCTGTGTCGTTTGTCTACCTACTCTACTCCACTGTAATACCTGCATACATACCTACCTACTACCACACACACTACTATGTTCAATGTTGTATTAACACAGTCGGTCCATATACCTCATTCATATTAAATTAATATTTATTAAATCTGTGCAAAACAAAAGATGATTCAGAAAAAAACCTTCATTCAATGAAATTTTATGAATACTTACCTACTACAATATTGTTGCACATAAATTTATACACAAATTATTAAAAATTCCAGGGCTCGTACCGAGCTACGTTTGCTTGTGTGTGGCCTCCATTCAAGCACCCGTCTACCCCAGCAGTTGTCGGGTCTGCGACAGATGCATACATACTAATGCATATAATTTCTGTGACATATTCAGGATTCTGTGGCACACAACCTTTGCTCCTTTATATTTTGTGTACAAAGATTTAGCTTTGTAAAGAAGAGTAATCAATATTCAAAGATGCTGAAGTCCAATTTTATATATTTTAACAGCTTGTGATGGTTTCTGCTTTAGTTCGTATTCACCAGGATTCAAACACAAATTTATTTCGAAAAAATTATTTGTGTTCACTCTAATTTAAAGTTCCAAATTAAAACATATTTTCGAATAAATTCGAAACTTACAGACCGACTTATGTAGCCCAAGAATTTGAAGTACTTATACTTTAACATTAGGTAAATTTCATTTGGATACACACTACACAGCCTACCTCAAGATAGTTCAACAAATGTACGCTCAAGTTAGTTTACAGGTGACCATTTTGTCATACATCAGTAAATTGATTCTCCTCCATATGGAAAACTATTAATATAAATTATTTAACTTAAACATTTCACTCAGTTGCATCTTTATCACGTAACACAACAAACTAAAATAAATTCTGAAATTGACACAGTAATACCACTTTTGTTCACTTTTTCTGATCTCTGGGGAATGAATATCTATATACTATAAGTTCAATTCAACAGCATCACCGTATCCTGATTTTAGCAATTTTGTCAAACATAAGGGCTCACCCGAAGGGTTTGTCAAGCGAGCCTGGCTTAATTGCTGGCATTAGAGAATTTTCTGTGTTTGCTTGTACGCTGTGCTTGAATCATCACTTCATTTCGTCGAGGCATACTACAACATGACCAGATGTTTTACTAGTAACTTTGTTGCAAGTTTTCCAAGTAAATAGTCAGCGGTCAGGGAGGAAAGAGTAAAGCCCAAATTACATTTATGAAAATAAATCGCAAAACTGTCATGGCGACGCAATTTGTCCATTATTTTGGTTAAATTTTCCCACTTTCGCGCTGGTAATACTAGTCGTAGCGACACATTTGCCATACACATTCGAAGTATCATCTTAATAAACAACGAACATTTCGTCGCGAGGTTTCAGTGTTTTTGTAAATGTATTTTGACTTGAGGTAGCAGTACTTAAGATTATATATTTGCTGCCTATTCAAAATTATCAACTAGGATAGAATATCGGAACGTAATGTGTAACATATCGATAATGTAATAAACCAAAATTTTATTTAAAAGTCGTACATACTAGACGAGCAACTTGCAACATTAAATAATAGCATAATTCTTGCCCTGCTCGTAAGTTGTTGGCTTATATTAAAGTTTAGTTATGTTGGCTGTTTACTTTATTCCTGGGGTGAGCGTTGGTTAGTGACGACAACAGAGTATTATTGTAGTGAAAGTTAAAGGAGCTGTGATAAATAATATTAAATAAGGCATAACATCGGGGCGTAAAATTTGGATCTCAAAATGTGATTTTAAAATTTGGTACATTAAGGTAGGTTTATTGTAATGGGTAGTGTTTTTAATAGGAGTACTTCAGAAGTTCCTTTGCGGTCTAGTTATTATTTTTTGGTATTTTTCCGTTTGATAACGTTGCCAATTTCATTGTGATGTAGTCAATATTTTAAATTTATTTTGTCAACATAATGCAACCTTCCTATTGCAGAAAAATTATATCTACATACTCGTATGTAGATGCAAACTTAATTATTCCAGTCTACTTAATGCATCATTAAAAATCGTGTACATTCCTGGTAATTTCTTTCTAGTTGTACATTTTGGTCTAAAAGTGGAAATGCACGCGTAGAACGTTGTCACAATATACAACATAGCTTGCTGCATGCCGACACCGCGCCCCAATAAACACTCCACAAACGCGCATGTGACCCAAGTTTTACAAGGTGTACTTGCACTTTTTGAGCTGACTGTACACAATTTGGAACAGGAAGTCACAAAATCGACGTCACGATTTCGATCTCATTATGTCATAATAATATTTATTATATTTGGTGTTGTAAGTATATACGTACAGACGCATCTTTTCTATCTAATCTTGACTACGAATATGTTTAAAAATTTTGCAGCATGTAAAGAATTTGTTTTGTTACTTGGAATCTTGCAACGAAGGATACATAATATACAGATTCGACAAAGCAACATTTTCTTATCGTTTTACAATAATTTGACAGTTTGAGGGTAGGGAGAAAATGTAATAATAAATGTAAGATTATGAACAATTTCATGGTAGTGTTGTTAGAGCGGGTAACCATGCTGCTGAGTAAACATTTGACCTTGCTATGGAATCAACAACATCTATGTTGTTGTCTATACACATTCCACATAGCTACTGATTTCTTTACATTTCATTAAATAAATTATTTTATCTTTTCATATTTATGTATAGTGTTTTAGCCGAATTCTTTTAATTAGTTCGGGATATAATGTACGGCAAAAAATTACAAAAAAGAAGCTATTTTAGTATGAGTATTAGGTATCGATTGTAAATGCGTCGTGAGGTAGTCTGCTGGATGGGATAGATAGTTTGTTAGATGCGCTACTGTCCGTTTGTGTCGCGCGTGCCGGCGTGCGTGAGAGTGCGTGTGCACGCGAGACAACCACTCCCATACAATGTTGCTATTTGAAGAGCTGCACTCTTCTTATTATTTCCTTGGAACTGGACGTTACCAAACTGTATAGCAATACTGAAACCTTTATTAATGTTCCTCTCCTTATTTTAAGAAAGATATGAATATTTACAAGATACAGATAGCAATAATTAAATGATTAAAGAAGAGACATGTATAAATAACGAATTATCAAATTTGTACGAGTTTTTATTGAGAATAGTTTTATAATAGATCACAACACGAGTTTAAAAACTATTTTGTTTCCTATCTTTCAGAGGTACTATTTATAATTAGCGTATTGATAGATTATATTTATATGTATTGTGACATGTAAATAGACAGGTACTGTTGATAGCAAATTTTGTATAAATACTTGGTTTCTGCAACAGAAACGGCCACCCCTAAGTGCAGTTATTCAAATTTTAACATTTGTCTCACCCTTGCTGAAATCACATGCCATTAGACGTACGTTACTCTCGGTAGCTACATATATAGCGTGGGTCGGTGCGTGTGAGTCGTGTGACGCGACTCGCCCATCGCACCTAGCGTGGTATTCGTACACGGTACACGGTACACATAGCACACACTAAGTGTTGAAATAGATTTAACGTAGGTTCATTTTTATATCATAAATTGTGACCACAATTTTATATTTTAGAGTGCCTCTTGCCTATATAAGACTTATATAAAGGCTGCAAATCACTAAATATATAAGTAGCAAATTTAATGATAGTAAATTAAAATGTAACTTTATGGTGAAAATTGTAAGATTTGAGTTATGATATGTATTCGAACAATAACTGAAGCGGTATTGGGATCTCGTGCAGATCCAGCAATCTGATCAAGCAAGAGGTTCAGTGTCCAATGCCCAGTTGTTGATGCATCTCAAACTTGTTCAACTCATTTGTAGCCATAGTACAGTGAGTTCATTCTTCCAAATATTTACTTTTATCGTGTGGCTGTCGCGTGGTTTTACCCAAATTTCCAAATATAAGGTGTTTCGTTAGTCATGTCAATAACTTCGGGACGGTTACATACGCACTCAAACACTTTACGAAAAAAAAACATATGTTTATAGGAGCATTTTTTCTCCTAACAAAAAAATCAAATCAAATAAGTAGCTGTAAAAACCAATCATAGTGATCTTGTGACTCACTTACAACAACCAGCTGTTCTGCGTTTGAACATAGTACGGTCATTGACCCCGTACAATGCATGTTACCTACTGTTACACACAGGTTAATGTTTAGGTAGCAAACATGTTTTGTTAAATTTCTCGAAAAGTAATGCTAAAAACATATAATTTTTTTTACGTGACCTGTTTATTCGAGTGTGTATGTAACCCTCCCGAAGTTATTGACATGACTAACGAAACACCTTATATAAACGAATCTTCATTTCTCTGAAATAGTACTGAACAATTGCAAATTCCGCCCACACTCGCTAGTGACAGTCAGTAAGCACGTGGAGAATGAGCATCTTATTGCGGCACTCAGCGTAGAAATTGTGTTCGAGTCTATTTTATTTATTCACTTTATAGTTGAAGAAATTTTGCTTTTGCTTATTTTACTTTGTAATTGGACAACATTTATGGATAAGCAGAATATATTTCGTCAAATGTGTGTATTGAGCACAGTGTTGACTAGGAGCAGCACGAGGTGAGTGTGAGTGTCGGTGCGCGAGAGCGAGGCGTAGCTAGCTATGATAGTGTAAAGTAATGAGTGAGCGAGGCACACTACAGTCATCCCCCAGCTGTCGCAGTTGAAGCGAACTGTTGTATACATTGTTTTATATCTACGCTACCTAGGTATATATTAATATATACTTACCTACCTTGTTTACATTTTAAGTGACATACCTAAAATATAACTTTAATTGCAATTTTTATAAGTTCCTGTAGAAATATTCTATTGTACGTTGGTACAATTTGTTTTAATTTTAGTACGATTATACGGTTAATTCAAATCAGCACAAGTTCAAAATAAATAGGTTCGTGTATGTACACATAGTAGGTACCTATATAAATTATAGAAAAAATATCCTTCTGTTAAGCGACAAAGTACTACTTACATTTCTGTCTGTTTTAGTTGTCTTTTATTGTTGATATTTTAGAATAAGAAAAACTGTTTTGTCTTTAACATTAGTAGATTATATATTATTATTATTATCGAACGTTTACATTTTGTTAAAATGTTAACCTTCAAAATTTCATTTTCAAAAGTCGATCGTACGTAGCGCGAGTCACCAAAGTCGAGGTGAAGACTAAGTGGTAATTCGGTCTATAGTTTGTCAATTGTGCAATGAGTCAACAGCAGCCTCGATTCGTCACCTACACTGTTGGATCTTTGCTACTTCGAAACAAATATAAGCATATCATAGCTGTAAAAATACAATTTTGACAAATAAAAGCTCTACAATCCATTACAAAAACAAAATTTTACTTTCCCACCCTCCGCATCGTCCTTCAGCTTCACGCGACGCGCCGGCCGCAGCGAGCAAGGTGAGTGTCCCGATGCGACTATAGACTGGATCTAGCGTTTGGACCGATGCTTACGCGCTGGTGTGACGGTTGCAGGTGTGTGCGGAGACGACGTGCGGATCGTCGGGGCCCTCCGCGGCCGCGGCGCCGCTATCGCTGTGGTCGCCGCTGCTCGCGCTGCACGCGTGCCGCCTGCGCCGCTACCTCAGCGACGACTGCCTCGGCTACGAGGCGCCCGCGCGGCCGGCGGCGGCGGGGGCGGGCGCCGCCGGCGAGCGGCGCCGCTGCGGAGTGTGCCTCGCCGCCTTCCCCTCGAGCTGGCTGCTGGAGCGGCACGCGGCGCTGCAGCACGCGTCGCACGCGGCCGCCGCCGGCGCCGGCGCCGCCTGCGACGACAAGCCCTTCGTGTGCGAGCAGTGCGGCCAGAGCTACCGCTACCGCTCCGCGTACGTGAAGCACCGCGAGCAGAACCACCGCGCGCGCCTGCCCGCCGACAAGCTCTTCACCTGCGACGTGTGCGGCATGCAGTTCCGCTACCTCAAGTCATTCAAGAAGCACCGCCTCAACCACACCCTCGAGCGGCTCCACACCAAGACCGCGCCAGCCGAGCTCGCCTCGCCCGAGAGCGCAGACCACGTGTCGAGCACCAACGAGGCGCTCGTCGGCCGCAGCGGCGAGATGGACCTGTCGGTGCGCAGGCGCCGCCGCGGCGACGACGAGTCCGCCGCCGAGGAGGAGCAGGACAGCACCGTCGACTCGAACGGCCCCTCCGACCTCAACGTCGACGACGACACCGACTGCAAACACTCTAGCGTGGAGGAGGAAGGGCGCGGTCGCGAGGGCGAGGGCGAGCCGGCGGCGGCGCAGGAGCCGGCGCGGCGCGCGCGCGCTCCCGTCTCCTTCGCGAGCGTCAGCTCCATGGCGGACAGCTCGGACGCGGAGTCGCGGCGCGCGGACAGCAGCGCGGGCGGGGCGGGCGCGGGGCTGCTCGGGCTGCTGCAGGGTGAGGAGCGGCAGCGGGAGCGGGAGCGCGAGCGGGAGCGGGAGCGGCGGTTCGCGTGTCCGTTCTGCGGCAAGTGCGTGCGCTCGAAGGAGAACCTGAAGCTGCACGTGCGCAAGCACACGGGCGAGCGGCCGTTCGTGTGCCTGTTCTGCGGGCGCGCGTTCGGCGGCAAGAGCGACCTGACCCGCCACCTGCGCATCCACACCGGCGAGCGGCCCTACCACTGCGAGGCTTGCGGCAAGTGCTTCGCGCGCGCAGACTACCTCTCCAAGCACCTCACCACCCACGTGCACAACGCGCGCTGACTCCCGCCGCCCCCGCCGCCGCCACGCGCGCCACCGTCCACACCACACACACACACATACCTCTATTTTGAATGACCGAGTCATATTATAACAGTATAAAAACGAGAGATATTTTTTACAATTTTTTAAAACTTTACATCTGTACGGTTTAGCAGAATCTAGATCATTTGGAGTAAACTGTTCGTTAGTTTATGTACATAGGTACTGCAAAGGTTTATATATTTTCATTATAGCAAAGATATTTCTTCGACAATAGTGTGATGTGCCACCATTTTAAGGAAATCATTGCGAGTTCGCGTCCCCAATGAGTCGGCTCTCCGTCTGATTGATCTATCCGAGCCTTCCGACAATGTGTCTTCATTGTAGTACAGGCAAACTTCCTTAACGCGGATACACTACCGTGACAATCCAGGAAATGTATAATGTTTAATTAATTATGTACAGTGAAATAATACTGTGACTTGATATTTGCCGGGTTACGAGAATTTACACGTATTTCAGTTTTAAAATTGTTTTTCAATAACTATATAACTTTTTCATTTGACATTTACGAAATAGTTTCTGTGCGTAATACATACATACATACACAGCATCACGCTTGCTTCCCAGTGGGGTGGGTAGGGACAACGGATCTCCACGTGCCACGATCCTGACAAATATCCGCTCTTCCGCTCTCATAATGTTTTTCATACTTGCTTGTCGGTTACAGGTACTACGTACTGACCCTTTTTGAGCACATGCCCCATCTGGTCCAGGTAGGTACGTGTGTCTAGGGCGACCCTTCCCTCTTACGCTCAAATTCACTCCATAAATTTCTATCGTTAGTCTCCTATCATCCATTCTTTCAACATGACGTGAGCCACCGAAGCATTACTTTCTCAATCATTGTCACTATATCTTCTTTCGGACTACAACACTTTCGTAATAAACTGTTTCTAAATCTATCTTTCATTGCGACTCCCCAAAGCGCGCATTTCCACAGCATTTATCCTGCACTTTCACTCCCGTACATCAGTGTAGGGGTCAGCACTCCACCATGGATAGTCAAGCGCGACCTAGTATTTTGGCTGCTAATATTTTTTTTATGGAAACTGACGGTTGTCTACATCACCTACAACATCCGTGATGTCAGCCCATATCACCGGGTGAAGTAGGTGCCATGTCAGTGCTTCTGCTTGGCGTGCAACGCCCCTTTCACTTCATTGCCGGCTTTCACTCGCTTTTACACATCTCCTTCACATTTTCCATCCCGCATTTACATTTTCCCCAGTTATACGAATTCATTCACTTGCTCCAACCTCTCATCCCCAATCATTACATTGCATTCGGATACTATTTCATTCCTCTCCAGTACCATTACTTTCGTCTTTTACATTCACTTTCATTCCCGTCCTTTTAAATGTTTCAACCATAACAGTTACCATGTCCAGCAACTCGCCCACCGACGACGCAAGTATCACTAATTGATTGTCGGTGTACAAGAGGCATTTCACAACTAACTCATCCATTCTTAATCCACACATTCTTAACTCATTCATTCTTAATTATATTATTTCAGATCAGCCAAGCAGCTGTCCATGAATAGATTAAACGGCCAAGGTGACCCCGCACACTGACTTGACACACGTCTGATCCCTCTGGAGATGTCAAACCAGTCGATGTATGCCCCGTTTATCCTTACATAAGCCGTGTAACCCTCATAGAGATATTTCACCCTTTCACCAAGTGACTGTCCACTCTATACTCAGACAGCACTGTCCACAACTTATTCCTCTTCCCTTTGTCATAGGTCTTTTCCAGATCTACGGACGCGCAAAAAAACAATATAGGTATAATTAGGCGACTAAGGGATAAGGACAAGATGCCGCTCTAAAGGGCGACAGGCTCGCCACCTCTCACCTTGGCACGGTACTTCCACCGAGTCATGCATCAGGTGGGTCTTTGTGCCATACTTGCTGCTTGATCTATTGAATCTTGTTCGAATACTTTGCGAAACGTGGTGTTCGGTGTTGTGCTGTAATTTACCAGAGTTCTTGCAGCACAACACCGATTACTCTGCTTACCCCGATTGTCGGGATTCAGCGTGTGTGATATGTATGTATAATTAGACGGACAATGACAATCAAAATGCAGCTAATATTTGAATAGTACATTTCCTGGAGATAAGGTTTTAATTTTATTTGTACCAGTCTACACCAGATACGTATCTATAACTTTATATACAAATACTGATATTGTCGTACTTTATTTACCGATTTATTTACTATACGAATAAGTACCTATCGAAACAGCGCTACAGCTCGAAACAAGTTAAGAAATCTCCTGCAATATTGTTACAATTAACGAATAATCGACGCAAATGCAATACTAACGGGTGATAAATTCAAATTAAGTGTATTTTGTAGCCTCCTAGGCTATATTAAAAAAAAAATAGATAATGTGGGTGGAATGTTGTTTATTGTAGATTTCTTGGTGTTTTATAAATTGTGTATTGCTTCTATCACTCATTGGTTTGCCATATTTTTGTAAACTTTAAGTAAGACTAGCATAGATTCATTCCAAATGCGGTACTAGAGCGAGTGCCGGAGTAGGTACCAGGAGAAGTGATCGGTCGTAGAAGATTGTGAAAGAGCTGTGATTTCCGTAACTCGATAAGACCATTGTCAAGTTTTTAAAACATCGAAATATTGTATTGTACTTGTAATGGTTTTGATAGTTATTACAAAGATAGTTTTAAGTCATCTCTCTGTGCCAAATTATCGTACCTCATTACATATGTAATATTGTCATTATTACATACAGTGCCCGGCCGTAAATAAAGAACATCGAGCTTTAGAAAGAGACAATCCGGTGTAGAGTGCTGTCTCTGTCGCACAGAGACGTGCGAGTTAGTGCGACAGAGACGACGCTCTACAACCGGATGCTCTCTTTCTAAAGCTCGATGTTCATTATTTTCTGCCGAGTACTGTATAATTGTGTAGAATAGTTTTCCGTAGTTTTCGTTTGTGTTAATAGCCGCGTCGCGCCGACCAAACTCTAAGCCTCTCCGACTGTTTGTTCGCTGTGGCCATTGCAGTTTACGCCAAGCTCTTAAAATATTATTTTAAGACAAACCTAACTGCCATTCTTGTGATAAATACTTCAAGTTGTATGAAGACAACTGAGTCCACTGAGCTCGACCTCATCGTTCCACAACAATTCCATTTTAAAAGCAAGACCTAATTAGACAAGCTACTTTCTATCGCATATACAGAGTATATCTATCGTATTGACTACAGATTGTACACTGACTGCGGATGGTGTCATGCGAGGTTTACACTCAGCCCTACAGGGCAGGGAAGTGAGCAGCGCGAGAATGTAAACACGTACTCGCGTCGATGCTGCCGCAGAAGTATCTTGGGCAATAATCGCAGCAGCGGCAGGAGCAGTGGCATGTGCTAAGTGTAAACCTCGCATTAAATATATTATGATTAAGTATCATCGTAGATATGATTAATAATTTTAAAATAAGTTATAAAAAATTCACCTCGGTTTAGTCTCGCACTTGAGCAACTGTATATAGTGCTGGGGATTGTTTTGAACGTATGTATAAACAGGTGGCAGTAATACAAACGCAATAATTAAGATTATTAAATAGTCAATTATTAATTAAGTCTATCTCGGTTATAAAATGGAACATGCTATAGTTACAAGTAAATTTCAATGGCCCGGAATAGTAGGGAGCACACGGCTTGAAGCGGCTTCCTCGGAGCGACCCTGCTCGACGTCTCTGCCCCCTTGAATAATTTATTGCGTCTAACTGGTCTCTGAACGATTGTCAAATTCATACAAGACTGGAGAAATAATTTAAGTATAAGAAAATATATTGTGTATTCGTTTATTAAAATTGTGTATTTGTACCTAAAGTTATCTCTTTCACATTTGGCACAGGAGGATCAATTCAGAAGTATTCTTATATACATTTTCATATGATTTTTTTTTCTATTGAAATCTAAAACAAATAGCAAGAAGACAGTACCTAATGAACTTTTATTGAAATAAAAATACATCTTATTTTTTTACAATGCAGCGTGTTAACAATAATGAATATGAAAATGAAATTGAGTGTTTACAAATATTTGCAGTGAATACTCAACACGTCAAAGTCAACAAGATAATCATTCAATCATCTAGGTACATTTTTACACACGCATTACTCCCTTTTGATGGATTTATAATGTCATTTTAGTTTTTCAACAGATCCACACAAGAGCACCCAACAGATAAAAGTGAAATGTATATTTTCATTTGCAATCGACAATGGTAAATATTTAATAAGGAGTTAGATAGGAATATTGTGAAATTGGAATGTGGAGGTTACATTTTTTATTTTTTATTTCTTGGTTGGAGGAATTTAATGAATAGCACCTACTCTAATCGCATTACAATGTTGTACAACATTTTCATCGAAGTAAACAATGAACATTTGTAAATGTATATTGGCTGTAGATAAATTTTCCATTATTAAAAATTAATAATATATTATTCAGATTTGATGTTGACTGTTTTAATAATTATATGTAGTTGTTACTTGATGTTGTGGTGTAACTTAGTGTCTTAATAGTCGTAAGCATATATGCAACCATTGGATACTGTCGTCGGGATAATTACAATATTATTATCTTTAACTTTTGTACCTAACTACACACGTGCGCGCGTGCGTGCGTACGTACGCACTAATTGTAATGCTGACCGAGCCAATTACAGATAACTATGCAGGATAACTACCTACATAATACAGAACTGATTTACCGCTGCTCAACAGCCTCCGCCCGCTCCCGTGCAGACAATACTAATGGTTGCTCAAATTTTAATCTCCTAGTTCATAACTCGGTGTGGTCATTTATTTCAATTTTAATTATTTTTTGTGTGGAAAAAAAAACATTGTACATATTGGGGGGTTTACCACTTGAAATGTGATAATTTAGTGCTTAAGAAGATCTGGTTAACTTAATTTTTCAGATAAATTTCTGCCATGAATTTTATTATCATTGTGTAAAAATTTTACACAGTTTTCGGATGTTTACTCTCGTTTATTGTTTTTAATCATAACGAATGTGTTTTAAATGTTTTAAATGTTTTAAATCAAACAATTCCAACAATGGGAATTATAATATTTTCTAAAATATGTAATTGTTTTAACATAAATGTGATACAATTGATGGTCAATACAGAAAAAATATTGTATCCAGTTCTTTTTTTATTCAAATTGAAAAATAAAATTAATATTCTCATGGAAAGCTTAAATTAACTCATCTTATTAAAGCACAATTAATTAAATGTGGCTTTAAATTGTACTTGAAAGAAAATTTGTGCAGGATGTTTATTGGATGCCACAGTGTGGGCGGCCTGTATTGTAGAATAGTACTGAAAATGCAACACACGTTTGAGTGTCTTCGGTTGGAGCCGCCATGTTTGTGTAAGGCACTGTGCGAGCGGGAAGCGTTGCACGAGTGTTGTGTTGACAGCGCTAGTGTGCCGGTCCGCTCTAGCACGGGCTACTTTTTAAATGTTCACTAAATATCTTTAAGAGCCGCCACTCAGTCTCGCTAGTTGACTCGAAAATAAGCGACGCCGTCGGTTTGAAGTAAGTTTTAAATGAAGTATATTTTAAAATGTAAGCGTTCACTCTAAAAAGATTTAGTTGTAAGAAGTTCTAATATAAGAAACTGATTTGAAGTGATTGTAAAGAATGTGATATTATTTTAGGGAATTCGCAGATGAGGAGTTTGGTTTTGGATCTGCGATAGGGTTGTAGTGCGGTGGGACTGAAGCGAGCGGCAGTCGCACCGGGCGAGCGAGCACGATGATAGTGAGAACTGAATAGTTAGAGCGGTGATTGCATACATACATACATACATACATGCATAACATTGTTTTTGTACTCATTTTAAAAGCCAAATCACATTCTCAATAGCTGTACGTCATACAACAATAAGTAAAAGTTATTTAATTTTAACAAAACTCTAAGCATATATACAGAATTTTATATACCTAATGCAATTTAAATTATTTTTCAGATGTTGTATTAATGTTTATACATTTTCCATTTACAACATTGAATAGACGTATACCTATATGAGTAGTTACGTAGATGGGTTCGTTAACCGTGTGGTGCTAAACTTGTGTAAAGAATTGTGATAATATGCTGTTCTACAGATTCCAGACGACATTATTTATCTGAGTTCCAACTCTCTTCGCTACGTTACACTTCCCTATTCACTTCTCTACTTTGTTACACACTTTTTTCGTCTATGTAATTGTTGTTTTATTATCAGACGAGACACACAAACTCGATTGCAATTTAGAAATATAATAAATAAAAGAAACCTTTAAAACAAGCTTTTATTTTAACCTACATGGCTTAAATAAAAGCTAAAACGAAAAACATTAGTTTAAGTTTTCGATTTCTTTTCAAAAAGATTGTCGCGCGAATTGCAAAGAAAATACATAATTCGGCAAGTACTTGCTTATCAACCAATGACTGTCCAATGAAATTAATTGGTACATATTTATGAACATTTGGGGAAAATTTCAGCTCAATCAGTTAGGTGGAACTGTTTATAAAATTCGTTTGCAAGATTTGACCCATACTAACAAGTGAAGTAAAATAAAAGCTTGTAATAATACCAACAAATTAAATGAAAGCATACAAAATTATCACACGAGTGCGATAGACGAGGGAACGTTTTGGCATAGTAAGTAAGTAAGGTGAATTATAAATTTGTTTACGGCCTTATTAAAACTATAAGCGTGGACAAAATAGCTCAAGATCTCATTATGAAATTCTACTTTGGTGTTGCTATTGCTCTAACCACGAGCAATATGTAAAAATGTAAAAAAAAATATAATAAATTTAATACTTAAATATTATTATTTTATTAGAAATTATGTGTTTCTCCTTTGTAAAATCGAACTAGACAAAGCAAACTCCATGACTGAGTTACTGAAGCGTATGAATACAAGAAATTGAGTTACCTTCCCCCTATAAGAACATAATTTTGTAAAGCACATACATGTGTATGTGCTAAGAGTGTGAGTAGACAACGTCGATTAAGTACTCATTTCCATACATAACGTGCAACTGTCCATCGTTCGTAGTTTCCTATTTTGGATGTGTAATATACAAATTTGAATAAAATGCTATTGTGTATATTTCATTTAATATTGATGTGCAAAATTATAGCAAATGTCTTGGATCTTCTAAAAGGAAAAAAATAATAAAAAAATTAACAATTTACAAAATTTCTAAATGTGCAATAAATGTGTGTTGTAGTGTAATCCTTTAGGTATAAAAATTGTAATATCCTGAAACAGAACAGCGCGCTTCTTGTTGATTGCTCACACGCGCCGGGCTCGGGGCTGTAGAAGCGCGGAGCACGCGGCACGCGCGCGCACGGCCCGCACGGCCCGCACGGCCCGCACGGCCCGCTGTCCTGTTTCAGGATCAATATAAGAATTTGGCACTTTAGAAAAGGCACAGTTTTTCCTACTATATTTTAAATGGTTTGAAATCGTGTTGAAGATGGATTTGTTGGATTTAATTTCATATTGAAATATATTTGTTTCATGAACTTTTGGTGTTTTATTGATATCTTTGTAATTTTTAGGTTTCCATACCCCGTACGGAAGCCTATTTAAGTCTGTGTGTCCATCTTTATTTGACGTCAATTTGATGAAACGTCTATATCCTGCTGCCGGAGGTTTTTTACAAAAAGTTGCGTCACGAAAATTATGTAGGTACTTTTGGCGACTTAGATCCCGAAAACTATAAGAGTTACAAGAAGGCGAGGCATATTGTCCTAAAGGTAGTTCTTCCGACTTGCTAAGACGACATACCCGAGAGTCGTACATCAAGCCCTTCTATAAATATTACCCTTAGAAAAAAGGCTTCGAAAATCAATAAATGCTTATAACTCTTAAACTACTGGTCAGATCGACTTGCAATTTGTTTCTTTTCGTAGAAAAAATTGCTCTTTTTTATTAAATAGTTGCTTTTTCAAATCGGTTAAGTCGTTTCGGAAAAAAAAAAGAAAAAGTGCTTGAGAGGGCATATCTCGGAAACTATTGATCCACGACTACTCATCCGCTGCAGGAAATAATAGGCCTCGACGAGATTTTTTTAACATATTTTTATTTTTATATTTTTTTTTTTTACTGAACATTGCATTGTCTTCGGAACTGAACCAGCCTATTGGACGCAAACTTGATGCTCCATAACAATTTAAAACAGTCTCATTCTCCACTGTGTTTTTCTTCACCGCTTCCTTCGATTGACCTACTAGTAGGTACTGGCGCGTAGCTCGCACTTATTAAGTCTTACTATATTCAGTCTCATCACCATAATATATCATCACCTTGTTCAGTTCCAGAAAATGTGAACAAAAAATTCATAAATGATGACAACGTGAAAAACGAGCACAATTTGAAGGCGAAAGAAACGCGCACAAGGCAGATAGAGCATTGGTACGGAATAAGCCTCTCCACTTACCCTTTTTCCAAGCATTTTCACACACGTCATTACGGTGTGGGGGCGCGGGAGCGGGGCGGCAGCGAAGCCTAATGTACGTAGGTAGTCAGCACATTGTTTAGTCTTGACTTATCTTCTAGTTATGTGTCTCGCATAGCCCGTAGCATATCTTGCCAAAGGAAGCTGTGTGCGTATGCTACTGCTTATTTTGAAATCGGATTTCATTGGCTTTTGAAATTTGTGGAAATTACCGTGGTTGATATAACATATTATGCGTACATTATTGAAATATATACAGCACTACCGGTAGTGCAGCTTGGTAGTGAAGTGTGGAAGGAAGCTATAAAAAAAATATAACGCATTTTATTAATAAATTTGCTTCGAGGATTTCTTTTTCCGTCGAAGATTCACGAATTAAAGCAACCGAAGCTATCATACCATAATATTACACTTTATGCCACCTAATGTGTGGTAAGGGCGGACTTATTGCCTTAAGTAATTTCCTCAGTCAACCCGGTGGACTCGCAGATTTACATGGAATCGGAACCTTGCAGCAGCTGGTGGCTTAATTTGTTTTTTTTTTTCAAATAAGAAAAAAACTCATTGGTACACGCCGACCGGATTCTAACTTCGGACCTTTCGCAAGAGAAGACCACGCCCAGACCTCTCTGCTTCTCATTGATTGTCCATTTTGGAAGAAAAAAACATACCTACACCTACTTTGATTCGACCCGTTTGAATGGCAGCCATTTTCTTCCAATTCGGTAGACCTCTCAAGGTCACTTTATCTGTCGGGTATTATTTTGGGTACAATCGGTTATAATTGCGGCCTAGCGATCTCCCTAGCGATGCAGTTCTCCACGCGAAGAAAAACGCAGGGTTCTGCCTACTTCGAATTGTTTATTGTTTATTGTATAATTTCATCCATAGGTAGGTAACCTACGCTTGGATATGTCGAAAAGTCCGCCAGTTCTAAATTCAATGCGAAGAAGAACTGACAAACAAACTTCGCAAGACACAATGTTTTGTTTACCTTTTAAGTATTATATAATTCTTTACGATTGTAATTCGATGTGGCTGCGAGCGGGGGTGGAGACGGGGCGGACGGATGGATGTAGGTCAAGGTCGGAGTGATTAGTGCACGTTCCACGTATTACGTCCGTACGTCTCCTCCGATAGTTGAGGAACGTGGGTAGAACCATGTCAAACACGTGGTAAGCTCGCTGATGCGTGTGTATTTTGAGGGGAAACAGCAGGCTATTTTGAAGGTGATAAGGTTCTATTTATTTTCGCTTTTCCGATGACAGGGCTTAGTTTTTGTGTGTAGTATTCCGGATACATTTTATTTAATTTACGTAAGCCCCAACCTTTGTTCTTTGCTCTTACATATGTATTACCTATTGTTGGAATCCAAACTCTATGGTTATTACTCTATGGCAACTCGCCGGAAGTTGATGTTCATATTTAGTTCTGTTTTAGGTTGTCTGTGTGCTTCCGCCCTCGTGTGTTGTTGAATAAATTGTGCTCATAAAATATTACGTCTTGCTTTTCTTCATGCGCCTCTCATCGTCCACGTCTTAACTATAAAACAATTAATACAATATAGTCCGCGCTCCATCATCTATCTATAATTTACATATTAAAAAACGGCTATCTTATGTACCTAGATTTATTGTGGGTCCACGTAAATTGTAAATATATGAATTGTGATCGTTTTAAATAAAATATTATTAATTACTTGATGCGAGTGTAGTCATATGCGTGGGCTAGTGTTGGATGTTACTCAATACCCGAACCCAGAAAAACAACTTTGTGTTCCAAACCTTTTCTCGATTAAAAACGAGCAAAACTTGCCATCTCCCATTGGAAGAGTGAAGAGGGTTCTTAAAACAATCCTTCCCAAATCAGGTTAGAGTCGCGTTGATGGACGCAATAGTACGGGGACGCCGCACTATCTTTTTTATTGAAAATATAATATCTGTACGACTTCTTTCTATACCTATCTATGAGTATCTCACCCTCTTTATCTAGAATGAGGATATTCTTTAAATAGGCATACTGTTTAAATTATTTAAGTTAAACGTCAGTACCCAAATTTAATCCATCCAGTGGTTTGATCAAACAATGTCACGTAAGAACTCTGTAAAGCTTTCTCTGCCCATATATTTTCCCCCAAGTACAGGCACTGAATCTGAAAGTTTCAATAAATCATTAATTACTATTTTAATATTAATTTGAAATCCTTATAGTTTGATAAATATAACAGCCATCGAAAAGCTGATAGAATATAATAATAGACCACAGACAAAAGTTTTCTGTCCTGGCGTCGTCAGTAGGCGCAGCCCTTGTACCCGGAGAGGAAGGGGGGTGAAATCGCAACTCGAATCGAGTGATTTCGTAACTTTGAAAGATACAATTTTCGAACTTGGTCGCTTTACCGTCGTGTTCGAGTGCTCATTGAAAAGGTTTCGACGAGTTATTTCGAAATAATAACCGCTGTGAACCGAAATGTTGTGAGTTAGTAAGATTGGAACAGCATTTTAGATTTATTTTCGAAAACAGTTCATGGCATTATACAATGTCATCAAATGTAAAAGAAAATATTGCAAGACAGAAAACTATACTGCAAGAACAGGCACAAATGGAATGGTCAACCTGTGTGTGTGTTCCCTCACTAGCTCCTATAACCTGGGGGTCTGCAAAAAGCGTGTCAATAAAATCGATGACCACCTTTTTGCCAGCCTTGTCGCTGGGATGGCACCTCACTGAACTTGTTTTCGCGGAGAATGGTGTTGTTGGATGTGTCTGATTGCCCGATGGACTCCTGGACACAGTCGCCGCTTGGCCAGTTTAAGGTAGCTTCTACGCATTTTTCGGTGAAAATAATTTTCGATTATATTATTAGTAAAGAATACTCATTTTAAGTTTACGGATTAACAGCGGTTACTGAAGACATACATGCTGTCGTAGGACGGCAGCTTGGAAAGAAGTGCTTTGTACCAGATGCGGTCAAAGGCCTTTGATATGTCTACTAGACCAATCGCCATAGCTTCACCAAAGTCGTCAAGCGATTGACCCCAGAGGTGGGTGACGTACACATACACCACACTCCTCGGCCGAACGGTTTGGCCTAAAGCCGTATTGCCTGTCGGAGATGAGATTATTGGTCTCTAGGTACGCCATTAATTGAGCGTTAATAACTCGCTCCATCACCTTGCAAAGCAGGAAGGTAACCGCTATCGGACGATAGTTGGTAGGGTCAGATCAGAACGATCGCTTTTCTTTGGGACGGGCTGGACGTAGGCAGACTTCCAAGCCGACGGCACCCGGCCAGAGGAATAGGATAGGCGGAACAGGCGTGTGAGGATAGGGGCCAACTCAGGAGCACACATCTTCAACACCAGAACGGGGATCCTGTCGGGTACACTCGAGTTCCTGACATCCAGACCGAGCAGCTCCCCAGTACGGTGCGTTGACCTGCACCTTTGGCATGGAGCACTGGCATCTGGGGATTGACGGAGGTGACACACAACCATCATCCAGGCGTGAGTTCCGCGCATAGAGAGACACTAAGAGGCTTTATCTTTGGCGAAATGAGCGAGAGAACCGTCAGGTCAGGTCCCTCCAATGGAGGAAGTGCGCGACAGAAATTCAGCTGAGTAGATTTGACCAGGGACCAGAATTCACGGCTTCCCGAGGGATGACTGATCAACCGATCCCCAATTCTGCGCACGTGCTCAGACTTCGCCCTTAATATTACTTTCATACTGAATCTGGCGGCAACGGTGAAGGCGTGCTTCAGTTTGGAGACTTCCGAACCCTGTCTAGAGCGGGCATGAATGCCTGACTATGCCGTGAATGCGCTGTTTCTTTCTTAGCTACAGCTTCAGCACGGTCCCGATTTGTTCAATTTATTTTATTGTGTAAGCTTTAGAAAATGGATAAGCACACATTTCTTTACATTTACTAATTCCAAACGAACGGAGACGGTACTCTGCGTTTAATCTTATTGAAGAACGAACTCCGTGGCCCAAAAATTATTACATACTAGCTTTGCTCGCGACTTCGTCCGCGTGGACTTATCACGCCATCTACCGGGTCCAATTGTATTTTCAAACCATCCAGGGACCCACTCAAATACACACAAAATTTCATCCAAATCGGTCCAGCCGTTTAGGCGGAGTTAGGTGACACACGTACAGAAGAATTGTATATATAACTTATATAAGGATACATAGGGGGCACACATCTTCCTTTTCTGCCTGTATGTACGTACGTGATGATAGTATGTAGGTAATAGAGGTAGGCGGCGAACAAGACGAGACAGCTCCTCGCTCTGTCGGAGTCAAGAGGCAGTCGGCTGCAAGGCCGCTATCGACCGCCCCCTCCAGCCCCCGCGCCGCCTCCGCCGCTCCACGCCGCCCCACACCGCCGCCGGCGACCACTCTGTCTCCGTTAAGTGAGGCTCATATTTCATGCAACAGTTATATCGAGCAAGCCTCTCTACATGCAGATCGCCCCAAGACCTCTTTTGATATGACATAACGTGAATGCAGGATTTGATGCTGGGGATGTTTTCCGGGATGAGGTGATTCTATCGAAGGCCTGGTTGCGAAATTTATTGTTTTTGTAGAGCCATTTTAGTAGTGAACGATATTGTATTGTAATGTTTTTGTACTTTTGAAAACAAATAAAAATGTAAAATAAAACATATTCAAGTATTAGTAGGAGGTATTTTCCACAAACAATGCTGCAATCGGGCTCCCTGGCTATTCGAAGCCATCTTCTGCGGTTGCAAATGGAAAATGTCACAATCAGTGTTAATATCTATCGATCAAATTCTTTTCAAAGTGAATTAATAAATATTGTGAAATACCACAATTTTATGCAAAATACTATATAGGCTTAGACTGCTGGTCTAAGTGCCTTAAGATATATTGGCCCAAATGTGTGAAATAGACATACCTGTGTAATACGTTTTGGTGTATATGTAAGCTTTCACCAGCTCGAGGCTACTAGAATTGCTTGATGCAAAACTATCTACAGCCTCTTCCTCGATCTTCACTCCTCTAATTTATCTGCACTAACATCTATCATCGTTCATAACGAGCCGTTCTCTTCCCCCGGTCCGGCCCATTAGTGACAGGCATATAAATAGATAATAACATGGGCCTTTCCGTGAAAAGTGTTTTGTGGTTCACGCTAAAACTATTTTATCACGTAGCCTATGTAACCTTTCAGAGCAAGCAGCAGAAAACAGCATCTAAATTGATTGGGTAGTTCTAGAGTTAAAATCGAACTAACATTCTCATACATACATACTTTAGTCGTTGTATTGAATCATATATTATATAGGAATAGGGATTTATTTATTATAAAGAAAATATCTTAAATCAAATAAACATATAGTAAGAACATAAACCAATACCATAAGGCAAAACTACTAAACATGTTTTCAACACTAGTACATAATAAAAAAAATAAAAAAATAAATGAAATAATATATGGAAAATAAATTATTTGTGGACAAAATTGAACTGTTCATTCTGCCCGTTTATGGAACTCGCTGCCGCACTACGTCCGTCACTCCCAAACTTTAATTATTTTAAACTACTTACCTACTTTTTATTATTCAGTTGTGGATTAGTATAGTACCTATAGTATGTATTTATTTGTATGTAGTATCTATATTCTATAAGTATATTTGTATGTATGATTATGTTTGCATTTTATGTATTGTATAAATAGGTATGTATGTTACACGTACGTGTATTCATAAAAATAAGCATGTATTCCTCCCCCCTTTCGCTTGCACTAGCTATACTTCTTTTTCTATAAATTTATTTCTCATCAACCATAGATTGATTGGAAGAAATCAATCGCAGTAATAAGTCCTGTATTTCGCGTTTCTTGTCGTGTACTGTTCTTATTTCAATTGTGTGTAATAGAGAGTTTCTATTCTGTTCTATTCTGTGAACTTGCTAGCATCGGATATTGATTAACCTACCATTTTCAATGGGCAACCGCCAGCTCAATTTTAGGATTCAGTAGTCAGTTCATATATTTTATATAGTATATTTGAGCAAGGAAAGCGCATAAACATACCTAGGTATATTACTCGGTCAAAATATAACAAATATTACTGGGTCAAGAACTAAATATAATAAAAAATATAAGTGACGATAAACGGACAGCAATCCTATGCTAGTGGGTGACGATAAATAATGATAGTTATCTTCAACTACGAGTAGTTCACTCACGCAGGCCTCAGGCTTTTATTAAAACAATATATTTCCTTCTTTTGCTTCGTGGAATCTGTTCTATGGTAATTAATGAAATTATGAAAACTTTAACATTCATTAGAAATTTACAACATAGAAAAATTATGTGATTTAGGTATACTATACATACAGATAATCGCTGAAAGTTATTATGTATGTTAAAAAGTTATTATGTTAGTTAGTATGTAATATGTTATTATAATTATAATGTTAGACACGATGAAAAAAAAACAACAGCAGATTTTAGGCTTCCGGATCCATACGGAAGACTGGAGAGGGAGGGAAGGCGAAAGGTGGGACTGGAGAGGGTTCCGTGCCATTCTGTTTTCCGTGAGAACTTTCGTTTAGATTTTCCTGTAAAGAGAGGTCTTATATTCTCTGTTTCTTTTTCCAAATTTTAGACACAGTCGTTTCGGGGATAAGTTGTATTTTTTCTCTAATGTCTTTTAAAGTATGCATTTTAAAATTATTATTTATTTGTATTCTGTCTGTATAACGAGCCCTTTTATTTCGTATCACATGATGCACTTGAAAAAAAAAAACTTCTAATTTGATGCCCAAAAATCTAATTTCATTCATTTACCCTAAATGTCCGTGATTGGGACATCAAACTCTATAAATGTACCTTTTACCTTTTTTCGTCTATAAATGTACCTTTTACCTTTTTTCGTTCAGTAGATTGGGAGAAAATAAGCTGTGCCAGTCGAACAGACAGACATATGAGTGATTCTATAAGGATTCCTTTTTTAACATTGAAAATGTTTTTTCGATCGCTCCGGTAGGGCCCCATTTTCGCTGAAAGTGTGTTTGCCCCGTGGTATATAGTGGTTTAGGGCCATGAGGACGTATGAGGGCTCAAAATACGCAGAATTTCAATGGCTTTCAGATGGTGAATTTTTTTTGGAAAAGTCCAAAACTTTTTTCGAAAATTGAAAATAAATAAAAAAAAAACCTTGATTTTTTAACACCTTCCCTCGGAATATCTTCGATATCTCCTGAACGAGGTCGAAAATCGAAAAACTGAGAGACATGTCTAGAGATATTGAGACGGGAAACGTTTTATGTCATTACACTTTTTTCGATATTGGTGACGGTTGAGGCTGTAAAGGTGCCCTTAGCCGCGAGTTTTGCGCGGCGCGAGGTGCGATATTACGCGGCGGGCGGCTCGCGTGCGGCCACGAGGACGTATGAGAGCTCAAAAGACGCGGAATTCGAAGGGATGATGATGATGATGATAGTGGACTCGTTCTCCGCGCGTAAGCCCGCTTCCATGCAGGCCTTTTGCGCGTCCTACGGCCTTAATCCAACCAGCCGAGTTCTTCCAGGAGGCGGCACACTCTCCTTGGGTCTTGGCACGCCTCTTGAAGTGTAGTAGGGCCTCCCAGCTCCTTCGCCCTTATGTCTGCCAACTCCTCGCACTCCAACAGCACGTGGGCGGGTGTCTCGTCCGCCTGCAGGCATGCTCTGCACAGTGGACTGTCCGTTACTCCAATTACATAAAGGTGTCTGTTAAGTGTGCAGTGACCAGTAAGCATACCTATCACTATGCGTAATTTTGATCTATGGACACGGAGCAGTGTCTTGGCGAGCCGGAGGTCCGGCTTTGCCATTGCCTCCCTCGCCTGTCTGCAGTCACTGCCCGCTGCCCATCTGTCTGTGTGTAGTTGATACGTACTGTCACGTAGTGCGGGGCCCTGACCCCTCGCTACGTATGATCGTCTTCCATTTAGGCCAAGCTCCCCTGTAAAAACTAACTTACTGTGTATGTTCTACCGTCAACCTCCGGCGGCACCGACCTATCGTAGGATCCCGTCGCCTAACGTCGACCACTCCGGTTCGCGCGGACGTACGGATCCCCCGCCGCCGTGCGCATGGAGTGATGGCGGGAGGCGAGGTTATATAAACTCGGGCGCGCGGCTGTCGGTCACTTTAGTCCTACCGCAGCCGCCCCGACTACACCTCCTGCCATCTACTCCAGCACCCGCGGCGGAGGCCGCCTGCTGCTCCGGTATTTAATCTTTTATTCTTAAGTAACTTTCTCATACTTACTATTCCTCCCTGCTTGCTTGCTTAACCTGATACTGCTCACGATTGCTTCTCCTTGTCTCCCGTGCACGTGGTATTAGCCTCACTGCCACGTGCCGGCCCTTACTGTAATTACTGTACCGCGGTTGGTAATCTGCCTTCCAGCCGCGGGTGCTTCGGCGGGGGCTCGCCTCAGGGCTCGCCGCCGCTCTTCTGTGACCAATGCTTCGGCGGGGGCTCGCCTCAGGGCTCGCCGCCGCTCTTCTGTGAATACTGCTTCGGCGGGGGCTCGCCTCAGGGCTCGCCGCCGCTCTTCTGTGACCAATGCTTCGGCGGGGGCTCGCCTCAGGGCTCGCCGCCGCTCTTCTGTGAATACTGCTTCGGCGGGGGGCTCGCCTTAGAGCTCGCCGCCGCTCATCTGTGAACTACTACCGCTTTGGTGGAGGCTCGCCTCTCGGCTCGCCTGCTGCGCTGCTGTACGTCGCTTCGGCCCGGGCTTGCCTTCTTGGTTCGCCCCGCCGCTACTGCCTGCCGGTGCCGGGACTCTGTCCGGCCCGGCCACGTGTGAGACCGCGTCCACACAGTCTTGCCGACCCACGGCAAGGCCTTCTGCTGCTCCAGAAGAAGCCGCTGCACGGCCTACGGCGGGTGCGCCTACCGCTCCCACCGCACCTCGAAGCCTGGCTTCACATACTTGCAACTTTCCCGGACCTACCGGGGAGATCCTCGCCACAGCATTGAAGATAAGTGCTGTGCCACGGACTCCAGCTACTCTCGCTTCGATTGCTTAGCCGTCAAATCAGGCCCCATCAAGACAAGAACTAAACTCTATAACTGTACTACATAACTACCGCCTCCCGGTCTAGCTCTGTAATTAGAACATAAGAACTATACTTAGTAAAAATTGTTACAATAGAACTAGATCGTCTCGTCATTGACTTCTCCCTTCCCAAGATCCAGATACCATGCGGGGTCAGAACCCGAGCCTGTAACCACTGAGAGACTAATTGCGCACCTAACCAGGGTCACGCTCTGTAAGGTGTGACATTGGCTACCCAACGTGCGGGGCCTAACCCGTTCTACCGAACTCACTTTTAAACTGTCCCTCTCGGTGGTTTACAGGTCATGGATGGATCTGGGAAGTCATGACGAGACAGACTGTAACTTTTTGTGATCAACTTCTTTCATCACCTTAAGATAGGAACTTAAAATCTTGTAAGAGCCAAGGCAAGCAATCCTGAGAGTTTCGGAATCACGTAACTTACTAACTATTATTACTAGGTGCTTTGTGCTAACTCGCAAATCATCGCTTTGTTGCTATTCTAAAGGTAACTACCTAACAATTGTGCAAAAAAATATCTACCTAACCATATTTTTCACAGGAGCCCATTCTCTCAACTTCTAAACTCATATATTTAATCTATTTGCTTTGTATACTTTCGTACACCCACGTTTCGTCCGGAAGACTCGCCACGCTTCTGCCGAGCTTCACGCTGCCTACACTCCCATAAACTGTAAACGAATAAACACGCTTCTGCCGAGCTTCATGCTGCCTACACTCCCATAAACTGTAAACGAATAAAATACCTAAAACAATTCCACTTGTTTTTCTTCTGTATAGATTCCTACAAACTGTAGGAATCTACCTCCATCTGTAATACATTGCGTGTTAGCGGAACGTACGAGCAACTTCGACGAGCAAGCGGAACGCCGACGCCGTGAATTTCATTCTTGCGTGTGCGTTTTGTGATTAGCGAAGCGGCATCTTCGCTAGGCTCGCCGCTCTAAGGTCCGTATTCTAAAGTGTTCTATTCTGTGTAAATTGTGTGTAAACGAGTCCCATTCCACTTTAGAAAAAAAATTAACTTATTTTCTATCTAATTCATTTTATCGCCCTATGCGATTTGGATAGCTACGGAACCTTCTAGCCCCTCGTTAGACTCCTCCGTCGCTACTTGCCACACAAAAAAAAATACCCTGAAAAAAAATAATAAATTTCTACCTAAAGAGTAATTTCATTGCTAAAAAGTTAATTCTCTGCTTATTGTGTACCGTGGGAATTTTTGGTCCTACCGCCGATATTTGCGTGTTCCGACGAAGCCGAGCCGCTCCGCTCCGCCGGGGTATTTCCATGAAACGTAGGACCGCGAGAGCCGAGAATACCTACATTTGGGCGTGGGATCGTTTCGTCGGAAATTTCCGTGTTGTTCGCGCGTTCGCCATGCGGTGCATGGAATCTTCCGCTGGGACATTATACCTAATCTCCCACGGACATTAGGGTTGCACTCGACAACTACCTACTCGCATATATACTAGTATCGTCGCGACTTAGCTGTGATAATAACCTACCGGGACTTAGTTACTTACTACCTACTGCCCACTTTTGCTTAAATTAGTTTAACCTTTGGAAACTAAACTTCTTCTAGTAGGAATAAATACCTACCTTTGACAAATAGTTTGATAGACGTAACTTCTTTTGTTTTCCCGAACACATACCTACTCTGACTTTATACTTTTCATAAAACTTAACTTCTTTCTGTTACGAATACATACCTACTACGACTTGATAGTCGTAATTAACTTGTCAACTTCCTTTACGGATAACTACCTACCTTTGACAAATAGTTTTAATAAACTTAACTTCTTTCGTTTACGAATGCCTACCTACCTCTGATTAATAGTTCAAGTAACTTAACTTATCTCTTTATGGATACTTACCTACCGTCGTGAATAATTCAATTTAACTTCGATCTTTCGGATAGGTACCTGCTTGTCCGAGGAGTTAATTAGTTTTTTTTAAACTCCATTTCTTTCTTTGTGTTTTTTTTTCTTTTCGGGCCACATACCTGCGCGGGCCCGGGCCGGTTACCGTCTGCTAGCTGGTCTCGGGTGTCGAACCTTCCGCCCTTTGCTACCAAAGGCCGAGTAGGCTCTTATGTGGCCGATCTGAATTAAAAATTATTATCCTCCCGGCCGGTTCCGGAAGGACTAACGACCAACTGGTCACGGTGCGGAACCTTCCGCACCGCTTTACCCTACTGATACTCCCGGGGTCCCTCTGATCCCTCTAAGGGCTATCCCTTATCGCGGGACCTACACCTAGGTACCATGTCCCTGCGAACGTTCAACTTACCTCATAGGGAGGAACTCGACTGCAAGGCGTGCCTTATTAGGCAACTGGAGCGTGGGACGTTCACGAAACTTTATACCTGCGTGCGAGACTACTGCGGGGCCGACCTGGCTCCACTAGGGCCAGCTGTCGTCACCCCCTCTTGGTTCTACCTTGAGCTTGGCCATCTGCCTAGCACACTCGCGCGCAAGGCTACCTAATTTACTTTTTACTTCCGGAAAGTAAAAACGTTTCTAGGTGCCATACCCCTCTGGTCACCTACGAACGGATCTATACTATCCTGCCTCTCTGATCATGCTGAGCACAGCCCTCTGGTCCCCAGGATATGGATCCGCACTTTCTTTCTTCTCTCTCGGTTTAACGCCGCCCCGACATGCACACGAGGTGCGCATGAAGGGGGAAAGAAAAAAAAATATAACCACCTCTTGCCGCTTCACTCACTCTAACAGTGAACGCGGTCGACTGTACTGTGTGAAAAAAAAAAATCTCATTGCTAGGTGCCATACCTCTGGTCACCTACGAGGGAGCTACACTTTCCTTTCTCTCACTCAGTCTACTACCGCCATCTCCGCAGGCCCACGCGTTGCACCTGCGAAGGAAAAAAAAAATACCTACCTTTTGCCGTTCCACTCACTAACAGTGAGACCGCTCTCACTGTTAGTCACACTCGCACTCACGAGACAATACTAGCGAAAAAAAAAAACCCTCGTTGCTAGGTGCCATACCTCTGGTCCCCTACTAACGAGGCTGAACTTTCCTATTCTCTCTCTCGGTCTACTACCGCCCTCTCCGCAGGCCCACGCGTTGCGTCTGCGAAGGGAAAGAGAAAAGAAACTACTCCCGGCCGGTCCGCCGTCGCTAACCGGCGGGCCCCGGTTGACTGGAATCGGGCCCACGCGCCCGCCTGAACGAGTGGAGCGGGCTCCGTTTCACTCGTTATTCTTTATAAAATAAAGTGAAAAAACTTATTTAGACAGTTACTACTAACTGCCGCGACCTCGCCGCCGCCGGCCGCCCTACTGCGTGGGTGGAGTAGCCTCTCCCTCTGTGTGGGCCGTGTACCGCCTCTCGCGGTACTAGTCAGGTAGCTACCTACCTGTTCTATCCCCCCGCGCTGCCCCCAGATATCTCTCTGCGGGGTCAGGGGGACGGTCTACGCTTTACCGGCTACTCACTTACATTGATGAGAAAGATATTTCTGTTACCATGTAACTAATGTTCGCCTAGCGCCATCTACCGCTTAGCGGCGACGGCTCTGGGCTGCTCGCTCGCTGTTAGCTTCCTTAGCTAGCGGACGCCGCATCTAACGGACGAGCCGCCTCGCCGCTAGATGGCGTCCGTTCTTCGCGAAAAATCGATTCTTAGGAATTAAGTTTCAATGATAAATTCTTTTTTTGATTTTCTTTGATCAATTTGTGTACTTACTCGTTACTTATGTATGAGTTATAGTTATGAGGCGCGGGCCTCGGACAGACTATGCGGCGTTCCCTCCGCTAAGGACTGAACATCGCCTGACCCGAGGCAGCCTTTTTAACTTCACTTTGTTTTTCTCTAGTTCTGTATACCACTCCCGTAAATATTATATGTTAGCTGTAAGTAGGTTTCGGCCGACGGCCTTATTATCATAGCCCGTACTAAGGGCTGATTGAGCGGTTTATTAGTTTTTTTAGCTAGCCCCTTATGGACGTAGCTCACGTTCGATAGAAAATCGTAATACGGACTCTTGTATCCGCTCAGAGAAAAAAAATAATAATAATTTTTTTTTCTTTCGTCTACTTCGTTAATGGCTTTCAGGTGGCGCACCGGCGGTCGGTATGACTGCCGCCGCCGCGCCGGTATAATGGCCGCCCGTATTCTATGAGTGCGAACTTGACTGTACTGAGGAATCCACTTTGGCAAATCGGTTGCCGAATTAACTTTATAATTATATATATTCTTTGTTGTCTAAATTATCGTGTTTCTAGCATGAGCGTCGCTCTCGGAAAAGTAAATGACCAGTACGCGCGCCTATCGAAGACTGCTTCGTACTTGGAGAGGCCGCCAAGTACGGAACGCCAATTAGGGTTTGACAGCTGACTGGCTGTCAGTCAACGTTTTCCTTCCGCTCACCGTTGCCCGAAGTCCATCACCGAATTCACCGAGTGCAGTGCGCGGATCTGGCGAACGAGTGGACCGTGCCTTCCCTGCTGGGCCGGTCCCCGCAAGGCCGGAGCCGTGCGCGGCGCCCCGCGTGCCGTCGGCCTCCGAGCAGCGGTCCGACTCGATGGGTGAACCCCTGTTTTTCCGCTAGCGTAATATCCGTGCCCGACCGATAGTTGCAGCGTAATGCCGCCTACTATGCGGCTCGCTGTCTTCTTCTTCTTCACTGAACCGGCGCTGTAGCCCCCGCTTAGGGGAGGACCCGAGCGGCTGACGCTCGGGCCCGCCCCGCGGTATGAAAGAATGATACGCGTCGGGGCCGGCTAGGGCTACCGACGCCTGAGTGAATGGCGAGGGATAAAAGATAGCGAAAGGTGGGTGGCTGGCTATAGCGCGGGTCGGTATCTGTCTCTTCTTGTAGTATGTAAGTAGCTAGGGTATTCTTTTACTTGAGTCCCTCTGACTCGGCGGCTGGCCGTCTTTCATTGGGAGTCCCCCCTCTACCGGGGACCTGTCCCGCTCAGCCCTGCCACGCGCCCCCTGTCAGCGGACCTGCGTTCCCCTGACGCGCGCGTGCTTTGCGGGGATAGACTGGGTACTTGCTGTGTCTACACGCAGCTGTAGCTAGGGAGTCTCGCGCCGGGGTATCTACCGCCGGTGTCGGGCCTCTAACCCCTAGTGAAAAACGCTCCAGAGCGGTAACCATAGCTGACTGTGGGAACTCTGCCCAAAAATAAGCCACTTAACTTAATTAACTTCCTGCCGTCTAAACGTAGGACCCTCTCTGCGCTAACCGCAAACATTCTCTAGCCCTAAGTAGCTAGGGATCTAGCATTAATTTAATTTCTTCTCTCCTATTTAGTGCTAGATGTTAAAAATTAATTTTAAATTTATGTTTTTACTTACCGTTTAGCCGTAAGTCTTACTCGCCTAATGCGACCTCTACTGTATTCTCTTGTGTGTTCTAGTGCTTAACGCTAGCTGTTACTTTAGTTTGTAATTTATTTTACTGTGTGCTTAGCCTCTGACCCTAGGTCGTAACCATCCGGGCGACCGCTCTCTATCTCTCACGCGGCTATCGCTGGCCGCGCCTGCCACGTGCGGAAACTGTTAATCAACAATAACTGTAAATGTGGATTATACCACTTACCTAAGCTCCTGCTTCCGCGAGTAGGTGCTATCATCTGCCGTGCTCATCTGAGAGCACGGATTGAAAAAAAAAATCTTTTTTTTTATAATACTTACCTAACTCCCTTCGGCGAGTCAGTATCTTCGACCGCCGCCCTTGACTATAAGCTTGGGTTAAAAATAATAATAATAAAACTTTATACACTAACCTTATTCGTGTAACTGCTCACAGGTACATACTGGGTACCTCGGTCTCCGGCGCCCGGAGCTACCGGAACGCTGGGTCTCCAGCCGAGCTGCAGCGTAGACCGAGCGTGCCCACCTTTCCTTGCAGGGGGGCCTACCACCTGCAGAGGCGAGCTGTGGCCGGAAGCCGCAACTGCCGCGTACCTCGGCCTGCCGGGGGCCGGCATCGGCGCTCCCGAGTCGCGCCTCTCACCCGAGAGGGGAGGCTGTCACGTAGTGCGGGGCCCTGACCCCTCGCTACGTATGAACGTCTTCCATTTAGGCCAAGCTCCCCTGTAAAAACTAACTTACTGTGTATGTTCTACCGTCAACCTCCGGCGGCACCGACCTATCGTAGGATCCCGTCGCCTAACGTCGACCACTCCGGTTCGCGCGGACGTACGGATCCCCCGCCGCCGTGCGCATGGAGTGATGGCGGGAGGCGAGGTTATATAAACTCGGGCGCGCGGCTGTCGGTCACTTTAGTCCTACCGCAGCCGCCCCGACTACACCTCCTGCCATCTACTCCAGCACCCGCGGCGGAGGCCGCCTGCTGCTCCGGTATTTAATCTTTTATTCTTAAGTAACTTTCTCATACTTACTATTCCTCCCTGCTTGCTTGCTTAACCTGATACTGCTCACGATTGCTTCTCCTTGTCTCCCGTGCACGTGGTATTAGCCTCACTGCCACGTGCCGGCCCTTACTGTAATTACTGTACCGCGGTTGGTAATCTGCCTTCCAGCCGCGGGTGCTTCGGCGGGGGCTCGCCTCAGGGCTCGCCGCCGCTCTTCTGTGACCAATGCTTCGGCGGGGGCTCGCCTCAGGGCTCGCCGCCGCTCTTCTGTGAATACTGCTTCGGCGGGGGCTCGCCTCAGGGCTCGCCGCCGCTCTTCTGTGACCAATGCTTCGGCGGGGGCTCGCCTCAGGGCTCGCCGCCGCTCTTCTGTGAATACTGCTTCGGCGGGGGGCTCGCCTTAGAGCTCGCCGCCGCTCATCTGTGAACTACTACCGCTTTGGTGGAGGCTCGCCTCTCGGCTCGCCTGCTGCGCTGCTGTACGTCGCTTCGGCCCGGGCTTGCCTTCTTGGTTCGCCCCGCCGCTACTGCCTGCCGGTGCCGGGACTCTGTCCGGCCCGGCCACGTGTGAGACCGCGTCCACACAGTCTTGCCGACCCACGGCAAGGCCTTCTGCTGCTCCAGAAGAAGCCGCTGCACGGCCTACGGCGGGTGCGCCTACCGCTCCCACCGCACCTCGAAGCCTGGCTTCACATACTTGCAACTTTCCCGGACCTACCGGGGAGATCCTCGCCACAGCATTGAAGATAAGTGCTGTGCCACGGACTCCAGCTACTCTCGCTTCGATTGCTTAGCCGTCAAATCAGGCCCCATCAAGACAAGAACTAAACTCTATAACTGTACTACATAACTACCGCCTCCCGGTCTAGCTCTGTAATTAGAACATAAGAACTATACTTAGTAAAAATTGTTACAATAGAACTAGATCGTCTCGTCATTGACTTCTCCCTTCCCAAGATCCAGATACCATGCGGGGTCAGAACCCGAGCCTGTAACCACTGAGAGACTAATTGCGCACCTAACCAGGGTCACGCTCTGTAAGGTGTGACAGTACGTTTGTGTAACCAACTTTTTAGTTGGTTGTGTGGTAGTGGTACTAGAGGTTCGGGTCCTTCAGGTTTGCTGCTGGATCCCCTCTTCGCGAGTTCATCAGCCGCATCGTTCCCCCGGGATCCGCTGTGTCCCTTTATCCACTGTAGCGTTACCTTGTTTCTTGTAGCAATGGCCTCCAGCGCGAGGTGACATTGACGGATTAGTCCTGAGCTCATTATACTGCCGTTCAGCGCCGCTAGTACTGAGGCGCTATCCGACAGTATCTTGATGCTGTGTCCCTCCATGTTCCGCTGGGCCACTATTGTAGCTGCTTCAATGATCCCGACACATTCTGCCTGGAATATTGAATTGTGTTGCCCAAGGTAGGTATACCTGTTAATGTTTAGGTCCAGGGAGTGCGCTGCGGCACCTGTGCCTGTCTTCGTCTTGGAGCCATTTTCATGATTCGAAGGGATTTAAGATGTAGTAAAAATATTTTGGAAAAGTTGGTTTTGAAAAAAAATTTTTTTTGGAAATCGAAAAAAATTTAAAATTTTCGACCGAAAAATTACGCGTTCAGTTGAATCAAGGAAATGTCAGAACTGTGCGCGTTGACACTCTGTTAGATTTCACTAATTTAATGTTACAATTTTGCTCGATCGCTTCAGTAGGGCCCCATGTTAGATTTCACTAATTTAATGTTACAATTTTTTCGATCGCTTCAGTTTCGCATCATATTACAAAATTTTTTTTTTAATCATTTATTCGTAGCGGATAATCATTAATAGCTAGGTTCATTTTCAATGTCCCTTCAAGTCGTGGTTGCACGGGATCTGTGAATTTTTCCTCTTTTGAGGTACGGAACCTTAAAAATAGCCTATTTGTGTCGCGCTCCGGTTTGCATTTTATATTAGTTTTGATTGATTGATTGATGACGGATGATTGATTGTGTTAGAGACAACGCCAATTGTATGTTTATTGTTTATAGTACAATTTCATACATAGGTAGGTAACCTACGCTTGGATATGTCGAAAATTCCGCCAGTTCTAAATTCAATGCGAAGAAGAACTGACAACGAAACTTCGCAAGTCACAATGTTTTGTTAGTACCTTACAAAGAGTTTGTATTACGTCGCTGCGCTCCTTCAGCGACGTAATACAAACTCTTTGGTACCTTATAAGTATTATATTATAGTAACTTACAAATAATGAACCACCGCTGCGCTCACAAGAGCATTATTACTTACAGCATAAACATGAATACTGAAGATTCTGACCACTCTGCTTTTACAGTACCTATATCTGGTGTATAGTGCCATCGTCAGTTTATGCATTGTGTTCAGGACGACGGCCAGCCGGAGCGGTGACGACGGACCCGGCCTAGGACACGACGCGCACGTCGTCACCTCCGTAGCCTAGGGAAGTAGGAAGCGGCCGGCATAGCTTAGTTTTAGGTAATTTTAAGATGTAAATATAAGATAAATAAGTTAAAATAAGTTAAACATAAGTAAATAAATATATAAAAAACTGTAGATTAAGTTAGTTAAGATAGGTAAAGCTAGATTAAGATAGGTAGATCTAGCTTAAGATAGGTAAATCTAGCTTAAGATAGGTAAAAATATGATAAGATAGGTAGGCATAGTTATAAGATAGATAGAATTAGATATAAGTTATACGGAAAATAAATATGTTGCTGCGTACTGGGTTTCATTCGGGACAGGCGGGAGGTGTGCACTCGCCGCGATCATTAGGAAAATGAGCCGAGCCGGGGCGCGCCGCGGGCGCGGAGCGCTGTGATTGGTCGGCGCGGAGACTGACGGAGAGATATCGCAGCCTCCGCACCTCTCACGGCGCACGGCGCGCCCGCGCGTGTATAAAGATAGCGCGTTTCGGCCGGTTCAGTTAGTATTCGCCGCAACACCACGAAGAGAAGACGCCTGGAGCCTGAGCTCGGCGCACCGGTCGACCGAGGAGCGAACAGTCGGAAGAGAGTCTTCAGAGCGGAACGACTGCCTCGGCCGATCGGACGGTTCTTCTCGCGGCGAGTGCTCCACCCACGCACGTCCCGGGTGTTATCCAGTGCGTGGCTTCGTAAAGCCACCCACGACTTTTCTTTTACCTAAACGCTTCGCTACGTTTACCTCCCGGCGCCCCGCGGCGTATCGGTCGAGGATTACCTCCCGGCGCCCCGCGGCGCACGGTCGAGCGATCGCACCACCACCTCCCGGCGCCCCGTGGCGTTACGGTCGAGGATTACCTCCCTACGCCACGTGGCGTGTCGGTCGAGGAAGGACACCACCTCCCTGCGCCCTAGCGTAACGGTCGAGGAAGAAGAAGTGAAGCACACCTGCGGTCGACCCATCGCACCACCCGTGACGACCGCCGCGAGTGATTTCTCCGCGCCGCACGCCCGTCTGCGCCGGCCGCGAGAGAGAGAGACCGTCGCCGCGTCGCCGAGTGAGCGAGACGGTCGCAGTACCGCCCGAGGAGACGTGAAGCACACCAGCGGTTGACCCATCGCACCACCCGCGAACGACCACCGCGAGTGACGCTGCCGAGCCGCGCGCCCGTCTGCGTCGGTCGTGCAGGAGCGAGACGGTCACCGAGTCGTGGAAGCAAGAAAGAAGGTTTCCTGTCGCCGGCCCTTGCAAACGCTCCGTGAAGACTGGCAGCTCAAGTGAACGGGTGAAAATATACAGTCCACACCTGAGCTACGTGCCCAACACATTGTTTGACAATAATTTTGCCCTATCATTTTAAACTGTTCAATGCTAACTTAATAATAACTTCAGCAACTTTACTATGGATATATTCAATGTAAACAGATAGGTACTAGTTGATTACAGCAACAGTGTAGGCGGCTGTATCCGAACGGTTTTCCCAAAGCGGCATAACAAAGTTATTGTTTCACTCGTCAAAGTCACAACAGGGTTGTTATGTATTTCTCGAGGCCGGGTTCGGAAATAGCTCCTCTATTAAAGCGAACTCGCCGACAGCAGCAGAGGATTATAAATAGAGCTGGCTGCTGTGCCCTGTGGCGGGGCGCCCCGCCGCCGCGGTGCCGCCGCTCGCGGTAAAGGAATTGGTTGAATTTTTCACTTCCGACCCCACTGCTCGGCTCTTAAGAATAATGACGAGATGATATAGGTATAATAAAAAATACCAAGGTTGTCCCAGAAGTACCCGACCTGATGTATAGATAGCAGTTGTTTGAAAAAACTTATTGCGTTCGAAAATACAAATTAAATTATATACGTACATTTGAAAAAAGAACGCGCTACGTACTTTTGTTTTTGTCAGCCATCAATAGTGAACGCTCTCAGTGAAGTTTTCAACTTGGATAAAATTGGTCACCGTTATGTGATACAATACTTTCATCTGAGAGGTGACTCCAACGAATTATCAAAGCTGAGCTTGGATGCAACTCTGGGGGAGTCTGCTAAATCGTTTACGACAGTAAAATATTTGACAACAGGTGACACAGTTGAAACGAGGTCGTACGAGCTGCCAAGAACAACATCGCAGATCGCAGTGGACGACTAAATGAAGTAACCACGCCAGAAATGATCAAATTCAGAAATGAAGAAAATCCAAAAAGTAGTATTGGATGACCGTCGCGTCGTCGGCTGAAATTGCGCGATCTAGCAAACATGGTAGGTATTTAAAAAATCGCGTATTGATTGAAAATTTGGGTATGAGAAAGCCGTGCGCAAAATGAGGGCCCCGTTTACTCACAATGGAACAAAAACAGTGCCGTGAAGATGTTTCGGTCGAGTGTTTGGCGATGTTTCACAATAATACAGCCGACTTTTTCTGCCGATTCGTAACAATGGACACGACATGGGTCCATCATTTCACGAGTAAAACGAAAGAACAGTCAAAAGAGAACAGTCAAACCGGCTCCAAAGAAGGGACAGTTCCATCTGCTGACAAGGTCATGGCGTCAGTTTTTTGGGATGCGCGTGGTATAATTTTCATTGATTATCTTCAAAAACGCAAAACAATCAACGGCGAGTATTATGCGAACTTATTGCAGTGTTTGAATGATGAAATCTAGAAAAAGCGGCCGCAGAGGGCCATATTAAGCGCCGCAGACCTACATGTAAGGGTCGCCCATAGAGAAATAACGTCTATGGGGTCGCCGAAGGCGTCCCGAGCCTAGAGGGCCAAACTAAGCGCTGAAGGCGCCCCGAGCCAGCTAGACGACAAAAAGAGGAGCGAAGCTAGCTATAAATGATCCACTGTACCCTCGGACTAAACATGTAGGTATCTAATTGAATGAGTGCTAATTAGATAATCTAATTGTCTGCGGCATGTAATGAATTCATAACAAGCATCCGATTCGGTTCGTTCCGCACTGACCTTGTAGTCTATAGTAGCTGCTGATAGCGGATGATATTACTTAAGGAAGTGGGAATTTCTTCTATTTACCATAGTAATAAGTTGTATTATTAGCTTAAAATTACCTACTTATAACTTGACCTAACTGAAAAATAAACATTTAATTGATGTGCAAATTGGTCGCAGTAACAGAGGTGCCTATTTTGGTTTGGCCCGATACCACAGAACGAAGCCTTTTTTGTCAGCCTCGGTAGCTCAGTGGTGCGGTCGGTCGACTGTTATAAAGCAACCCTGGGCGCGGTCAGTAATTGGGTAGGTGGCCGCTCGACCGTTGGAGGTTGACCGTGGTTGGTCCCTTCCCTTCTTACCTTACTAGGTGGTAGAGTTTATCCCGGCCGGGTTTGTACCACCATACTGAGCGAAACGTCAATCTTTTTTTATTTTTTTTTATGGAAACTGACACGGTTGTCTACATCACCTACAACATCCGTGATGTCAGCCCATAACACCGGATGAACTTGGTGCCACGTCAGCGCTTCTCTTCGGTCGTGCCGGCTACACTGAATTGGAGGGAAAACACAAACTATTTACATAGCCGTTTAGACCGACCTTTCATTCAGTGTGGTGGTACCAACCTGGGCGGGTTAAACCCTACCACCTAGTAATCTAGACTAAGGGATAAGACTCCCTTCTTATGAAGGGAGTCTTATCCCTTAGTCGCCTTTTACGACATACACGACATACACAGTCAAAACAGCTATGTAAATAGTTCGTGTTTTCCGTCCATTGTATTCCGTCCATCCGTAGCTGACCTGAAATGAAGGGAAACACTGACATGGCACCAAGTTCACCCGGTGTTTTGGGCTGATATCACAGATGTTGTAGGTGATGTTTTCGTATATGATTGTTATTGCGTATTAGATAACGATAACACATTGGTCCGTGAACTGTAGATCTCATCTCATCTCATATCATCTCACTTCTCATCTCATCTCATCTCACTTCTCATCTCATCTCATCTCACTTCTCATCTCATCTCATCTCATCTCACTTCTCACTTCTCACCTCAGTAATATCATAAATGCGAAACAAACAAACAAACATATTGTTTGTTTGTTCCTCTTTCACGCCTGAACGGCTGGATGGATTTTGACGAAACTTCGTACAGGGGTAGTGTATATCTCGGAGTAACATAATTTTTGAAAAAAGTGGTCAGGTTCGAGTCGAGCTCGCGTAAAGAGGGTTCCGTACCATCCCGTTTTCTTTGAGAACTGGAAGGCTAAGGATTTTCGTTTAGGTTTTCCTGTAAATTAAGTGTATATGCCATGGTAGCATAATTTAAAAATAAGTGGTCAAGTTCGAGTCGAGCTCGCGTAAAGAGGGTACAATACAATATATACAATGCAATACAATACAATACTAAAAGATGAGCCATTTAATAATAATTTTATGTATTTTATATGTAGAACCTCAAGCGCGGCAAACACTAATTCCGGTGGAAATGCTCGGAGCTTTCAAGAACAGGCTTGACTCGATGCTGAGCGAGGAAGCCGTCGTCGTCGGCGCGGCGGCGGCGCCGCCGGCGCGGCGGAGCGTAGTCTCGCAAGCTAAAATAAAAGAAAGTTTCGTCATCTACCGCGGAAACGGCGCAAGCGTTCTAGGAACCATTCCTTGTAATATTTCTGAGGATTATTATAATTTCGTATAGGAATTTAGTCTTTATGTTTATTTTCTATAATTTGATTTATTCTCGAGTGTTATGCCTAAAGTACTAATTTTGGTGCATGCAGTGGCAACGTTATGAATAAAACATCCTTTATCCAAGTTACGTCAAAAAATTAACAAAAAAAAAAATCATGGCATCGTTACAATTCGTTCATCAAACAAAATCATGAAAATTGCAGTTTTGATGTAAATGAGAATGGCTCACCGCACAGTGAACTCAATCTAGCCAAGTAGTCCCATAGGGCGAGTTCCGCGTACGGCTATGAAAAGCTATATCGATATTGGAGCCGAGCGCGACGACAAGAGGCGACAAGGTGTGAAAGCCGATGTGCGAAAGCTTCGCAGCTCCTCAACGCCGCACCCGACCCGCCCTGCTCTCCCGCCCTAGCGCGCCGCCCTATACTGTCACCGACTTTCTACGCCTACGCGAAATCAAAGGAAGCCGACGAGAACTTTACACACTCGATCTGCACATTCGATTAATGGAAAGCCATCCTACGTAATACTTATATGTCTCTTTGATAATATCGAGCTGTAAAGCTCAAATCAACTGTATTACCAACATACATACAGGTTTTATTTTAGTTCCCTAAGGGCCTGTACAAGGTATGGTGCAATATTACAATATAAGTGAGTGACGTATCCTATTAATGATCAAAAACTTGTTTTAACTATAAACGTTTATTATCATATCTATATAGGTAAATAAGATCTTGCTTCTTACCAAATTTCGAGATTCTAGGTCAAATACCCTATAGGTTTGGATTTGATTTGTTGTAGCAAAATATGTGACTTAAATTGCTGTATCTAGTGATTGCGTTGACTTAGAAGCTTTTTACACGTCCAAAAGACCGTAGACCTTAGTATTTGATATTAATTTCAACTTGGTACCTCTACTGGTTCCTGAGAAAAAAGGTCTTGACAGACAGACAGACAGACAGACAGACGGACAACAAAGTGATCCTATACGGGTTCAGTTTTTTCCTCCTACGGAGGTACGGAACCCTAAAAATACAAAAATCGAGCATTCCCCCAGAGATAAGGGGAGACTTATCTCCGAAACGACTGTGTCTAAACCTTGGAAAAAAAAATACCGAATATAATTTGTCAGCCTCGATAGCTCAATGGTGCAGATAGTCAACTGTCGCTATTGAATGTTAAGCAACGCTGGGTGCGGTCAGCACTTGGATGGGTGACCGCTGACCGTTGGAGGCTGACCGAGGTTCGGATTCCTCGTAAAACTGTAGGTCCCTTCCCTCCTAATCTTACTTGGTGGTAGGGTTTAACCCGCCCGGGTTGGTACCACCGCACTGAATGAAACGTCGGTCTAAACGGCTATGTAAATAGTTTGTGTTTTCCGACCAGTTCAGTGTAGCCGGCACGATCAAAGGGGGAAGCACTGACATGGCACCTAGTTCACCCGGTGTTATGGGCTGACATCACGGACGTTGTAGGTGATGCAGCCAACCGTGTCAGTTTCCATAAAAAAAAAAAAATATATAGGGCCTCTCTTATAGTTTACAGGAAAATCTAAACGAAAATCCTAAGTTTAAAGTTCTCACGGAAAACAGAATGGCACGGATCTCTCTCCAGTCCCACCTTTCGCCTTCCCACCCTATCCAGTCTCAGGTTTCCGTATGGATGCGAAACCCTAAAATCAGTTTTTTCCTCTTTTGAGGTACGGAACCCTAAAAATGTAGTCTGGTTACGCGCGGGCGACGCAGCCCACTGTCCAACCTGTGCGTCTAGCCTACTGTCGACCTACCCACTTACTTACTTTGGAATAAAATAATCAATACAGAATAGTAGAGCTAACGTCGACCGACCCCTCAATTACATAAGGCGAATCAGCCACTCGGCTTAAAAATGAGAAGGTAGGTAGTATTTTATCCTCGGCGATATCGCGCGGAGGGCTAGCGGCTGGAGGCACGGCAGTGGCGGCGGAGGCGACGGATCTCCCGCCCGCTACCGGGCGGGGTGGGGCGGGGAGGCGCGCGGGCGAGGGCCGGGGACGCGGTGGGCGCCTCTCCCTCCCGGCTCCGTCTCCCGCTCGGGCAGTCCTCTCGCAGACGCCGCGCGGCTCGTACGCGCGCCCTCGCTTCCCCTCCTTCAGGCAGTACCTGCTCAGTCGGCCGTTAACTTCAAACAGTGCGCGAGTGTAAGTGGAAATGTAAGGCTCTATATCTCTCGAGCCGCCGCCGCCGCCGCCCCGCCGCGTCCGCTCCCCGCCTCAGCCCGCACCGCATCGCCACCTGTTGGGTTTGTTATATCATAAAATTATCCCACATACTCATTTGCAAGGCCATTCGCATTTACTAACTTGCACGTGCAATGACTCCTTATTGGATTCCATCATCTAATACTACGCGGATTTGACGTAGGTATCGTTCTGTATTATTTGCGATTAATATTCCAGAATGTTTGGATTAGGTATTCAAAATGATATTATCATGTGATGCCTTTTGAAAGTCACCCCGCGTTCGAGAACTCGTCAAATTTGCATGCAGCTTTCGTCCTTCGAACTTTCGCTGTAGTGGCACATATTATGTTAGTATCTATGTTCTACCGGGTGAGCGTCATAGCTTGTGCCTCTATGTACATATATATACACCTATATGCTTGGGTTGGAGTATGTAAGGTTTGTGGATTGAGGAGAGTATCCGACACGGGGACGGGTTGTCGGTTGGCGGTAGAGATGTGCCCGAGCGGAAACGTCGAGTTCGACTCCAATGATTGAATTAAACGCACCACAGAGCGGCGAGCGGGATCTCACGGTTGCATTCTGAGCTTGCTAGTGATGGATGCGTAAGCGAACGAGGCTCCGCTCGATGCTAAATTCAATTACAAAACGAGTTGTAGTGAGTAAGAATGCGACTCGTCAATTACTTAGGGAATTAGGGTAGCGCGGGAAGGAAATTGGGTGCCCTGTAGAAAGAGGCAGGTTTAGTAGAAGATTGCTGGTAACTGGTAATGGTAGGTGAGGGTCTAAGAAATTATTAGCAAAAATATTTTTTTTGCCGGAGACTTATACTTTTGGAGAAATATTTTTTTAAATATATCGAGATATTAGTGAAATTTAAAATTTAGTACAATATTCACCGCCCCGACATAACCTGTTAGTATGGCTATTCCCTAAAGTGTTTTATATAAGCCGGAGGCGCGGAGGGAGTGCAGCCCCCGTCCGCTGTAACAAAGCGCAGGCACCCGTGTGAGCCGGAGCGGCTGAGGCTGGTCGCCAAAGGCGACCAAAAAGCCGAAGCTGCGGAGGCAGCGCCGGAGAACAGGCAATCATAAGTTTTTTTATATGTTATTTTTTGTGTAGTAAACTGATAAGTATCGAAAAATGTATAATTATATCTCCAATGAAGGGAGGGGGGAGGAGTATTCAGGAGATACTTATTCATGCTAAGGGGGGGGGGGCCCCCCCTTAGCATAGCACCCTATACCCCGTCTCCCCTTACTGAGTCATTTTCCGTTTTTGCCTCCCCCACTTACGCCCTTCCCTTCCGCGGGGGGGGGGGGGGGGGGGGGGGTACACCAAACAAACTACACCCCCCCCCCAACCCCCTCCTCCAATTCCCCCGCATTATTTTGATGCACATGATTTAGTGAAGCCAATTTTTCATCCTGATTAAACCTAGTTTTAAAAGTTTGAAATCGCAGTAGACCTTTCGTGCCTAAATGATTTAAAATAAACAATAAATAAAAATTATCTTATAATTTGATTACCGTTGAAAAAATTATTTTGAACTAGGGTTTGACGAAACCGATCAATGAAATATTATGAAAGCAGCCCATATATTATCATGCCCCCAACGAATTTGACAATTTTATTCATAACTAGCTGTGCACGCGGTTTGCTTGCGTTAAAGTCGGTTTAATAGCAAATCGTATTGAAGCAGTGACTTCTGATTGAAGCGCAAATATGAAGCCACCTAGGGCGAAACCTAAGGCCGAGCTGCTTTCGCGTAAACGACACCTATATTCTCTCGAAGAAACTAAGTCACGAAAGGTGAGACTGAAGACCGAGAAGCGTTCAGTTAAACGATATGCTTTCTCGAAAACGTAAGTCGTCAAACTGGTAAGTCAATGGGCGAGGCCGAAGGCCGAGCTGCGTTCACTTAAACGATACACAAACTCTCTCGAAGAAAGTAAGTCACTAAGAGCGAGACCGTAGCACAGAATATGATATAGGTACATACACCTATTCTCTTTAAGAAAGTAACCACAAAATATACATATAATATTATTGGTGGAAATATGTGAATGACATAAAAGTAAACCGATACCTAATGTCGATTATTTTCGATCATACCTACTAGCGTGCGCCTATAAGCGTGAGATGGCTTGAAGTTACGCAAATAAAATAAAAATAAAACTTGATTTAAATAATACCATACAACTCGAGCCCTTATAAGAGATACTTACTGTCTTCATTCGATTCTTGGTTGGGCACACCCACCCATGTCGGTTCTCCGTACATATAAAACCCATAAGGGTGTTTATATGTATGCATATAAAAACCCTTTTTTCGCAGTTTGTGACGGAACCCTAAAAAATTGTATAATGTTACACAAATGTCAATAATAGGTAAGCACTAAATAAAGCCAGAACATATTGGGGAAAACGTATTGGTTGAGTAGTTTCGAGTACCTAAATTACATGAAAGCAAAGCAATTCCCAAAATATGTTGGCCCCGATAAGAGATGGCGTAATGTTACACAAATGCCAATAATACCCAAACATCATATCGGTGGAAACTTTTAAATCACAAAATCAAACCGATTCTCAAAATCCGATTACTTTCAATCATACTACTCGCTCACTATAATTATAGGTGATGTTAAAATTGTATTACATGTATATTTTTTTTACCAACATCCTAACTTATTAAAATGTATTAAGTAAATGTATTTGGCTATACAAATTAAGAATAAGTATTATTTTAGACCGTAAGAATAGAAACTTTTTTAAGTTATTGCAAACATATATTTTTTTAGAATGACTGCTGAAATACTTATTCATTATTAATGATGATATCTGATAAATATTTAAGTGATTTGTGGGCATACCATCTGTCCATTATGGTACGGTTGCCGCGGCACCGCACCACTTCAGCTCCGTAAGCCGGTTCAGCCCTTATCGATTTCAGTTAATTGAATTGTCTTTTCAGACGTAACGCTAGGTGGGAATGGGTTTCTACTCCATCCTAAGGTATTTTATATCCCTTTCCTTGTGAATTCGAGCGAAATGTACATACAGATAATTTCATTCCTTATGGATCGAATATGAAATCTGATGTAATGGAAATTACTATATAAATAATTTATAATCCTATTACTTTAAGTGAGCTAAACTTGTATATATATACCTATATATATATATATATATATATATATATATATATATATATATGCCTATATGGGCCCGTCTTCTATCTTGGGAGGCACTCGAGCGAGGACGGGTGGCAGACCGGCGAGTACAAATGGTGTATCGCCGACGACTCCGGAAAATGCGGAAGGATAAAGTTATATATAATTAGTTTCTCGGAAACGGCTCTAACGATTTCGATGAAATTTTGTATATAGATAATGTTATTTTTTTCAAGTTTATCTAGATAGGTGAAGACGCCGAGCGAAGCTCGGTCGCCCAGGTATACATCTTAAAGTTCGTTATCTTAAAGGCAATTATTATGGATAGTTAAATTTGTTATCTATAAATATAAAAGATCAGCAAGATTTACTGACTGAATCATCAACGCCCAGCCCAAACCGCTGGACTGAAACTTGAGGAGAACACTCCTTTCATAATGAAGGCATAATTTAGCAAAGGAATTTTCGAAATTCCACCCATAAAGAGTGATTTTATTGATTCTTCAATACCTTTTAATGCCGAAACATTGTAGACTTGGTTTTCACTTACAATTATTATTTATTGCTCAAATATCTAGAAATTAATTTCAGGACATTTTGAAATTCGACCGTTAGGGGATGGCATCGGATAAAATGGTTTTCACAAATTCTTCTATAGTTCTTTGATCCGATGCCATATCGACTTGGTTTTTCCTCACAATGATTGTACAGAGCACAATATAAATACAGGATTCAGGACTTTTCGAAATTCGACCCTTACGGTGATGACCTAGCAGGTAAAATGTGTTTTCACAAATTCTTCAATAGCTCTTTCACTGAAAACTTTCGTAAAATTAAAATAAACGGAAAATACTAAAAGTGTACTATCGACAGTCGATATTATACCTTCGCCGCGCCGTGTCTACAGTCTAGCTAGCGCCTGGTGGTTGGTGGGCGTCGCGTCGTCGTCCGGGTTGACGTTCGCGCGCGACGTGACGCGGCGGCGCTCGGCGCTGCGCTCTGACGATAGAAATGCATCACAGCACAACAAATACGACGCTATCCCCAGGATGCTCGCAGATGCATTGATTTGCATCGAGCTTCCTCGCCGAACAGCTAGCTGCTCGAGCTATGACGTTGGCACCCACCGCTCTTTGTACGCTCCTCCCTATTCAATCGCGGTACGGACAAAGGTAACTTCTTCGATTAATATTTAAATTTCCATAATGGAAATTGTGTTTCTTAATGGAACAAAGTTAAGTGGGATCTTGCTATAGTTACTATTAGTACATACGTATGTAATTACATTTTCGGAAATTAAAGGTTGAATGAATGAATACATGAGTACTTATTTACAGTATGTATACTTAAGCCTATGCATTCGTATTTTAATATGTAAAATAAATTGACAGAAAGATAAAATATTTAAGTCAATATTATATTTTATTAAATTTAACTCATTATGATTTGACTTCATTTGTTTTTCTGATTCAGAATCGAGGGTGCCTGCAGACCAACAAACCAGTTTTGACAAAAAGAAAAATCGTCTTAGTTGTACCGTAGGTTGAACCAACTGTCCTGGTAATTCGCTTAGTGTGATAAAATTTCGAGAAATATTGAGACTCTACATTTTAAAATCGTTGGAGTACGTCTTAGTTGAACTGTACCACCCACAGCTTCATTAGTTTCCGTTTTAAATTTCAAATAAATTCCAACCGTTAACGGTTCAACGGAGACTGAAATAATCAGCGCAATTTATTTCTTTGAAGTTCGTTAATCATTGCGATTGCCGACTTTTCGGAAATTTACTTTTCTGAAAGACCTGGTAGGTATAAAATAGTTGCATGTTGTGTGTACTAAGCGTGTACTTCTCATTTAAAAAAGTTTGCAAAAGAAAGATGCCAGGGAAGATGGCTTAAGGGGGGTACTAGGCAAACATCACATCGTACTCGTATTACCCTAACCATAGTCGTATTTCAAGTGATTTAACTATAATTTATATACTTATAATTAGGTAAAGATTCAATGTATAATGTGAATACGTTATTGTATAATTTAATTTTCTAAATTATCGGAAAAAAGTGGGTTTACCTAGTACCCCCCCTTAAGTATAGATAGAGCGAGGCAGAATATGCGTGTGGACGAGAAGATTTGCTTAATAGGACAGTAAGCGACTATATAGTCTCCAGAAAGCGAGGTAGAAGGATGATTGCGGCCTGCGAATGCCGTTTTGATTTGATAAGTTGCGCCATTCAGAATGAAATTAAACTTCACGGTCGTCCCACCCGCCTATTGTGAGTTGCCTTGTATTGTGAAAGGCTTAAGTTCAAGGAGGAAATACAAAGAATACATATACGAGGAATGAAAAAACTGTAAGGATCGACGATGGCTTGAAGAGAAGGGCTGAGCAGAACGACTCTTCATATTAGGTTGAGAAAATAGATGAGTGAAGCATTAGATTGAAACGTTTTTTCTTGGATTTGAGTGTCTGGTGAAATCAAGAGATTGCCCAACAAAGAAATTTTAGTAACAAGCATACCTCGGATGTATGATATAATTACCTAACCCTAATCGGAGACATAAACCCAAATGTATTGAATATTCTGATTGCAAACTATCAAAAGCACCGCCGCCCCCGGCTTAGCAATTTGAAATGCGAATGGGTTAATTCCATTCTCCTCGCTTTTCAAAATTCAAAATAGAGTGTGTCTGTTTGTTACATATATAAACACGCTATGTAGGTTACGTATGGATCTGAAACTTTGTACAGTGTGAACTGAACTTTCCAATTAGCGAACAAGCACAATTAATGCAATATGGAATTACGCTACACGAGAACAAATCGCGAGCAGAAGCTAGGTAATTTAAGATGAATTTGCTTTTAATTTTAGTTTGACGACCAGTTTTGTGTTGAGGTTCTTTTTTTATGGAAACCGACAAGGTTGGCTACATCACCTACAACATCCGTGATGTCAGCCCATAACACCGGGTGAACTAGGTGCCATGCCAGTGCTTCCCTTCATTTCATGGTACGGAAAAAATAATATGGTAATGGTATGGTTTCAATTGGACAGAAAACACGAACTATTTATTATATAGCCGTTTCGACCGACGACGTTTCATTCGCGGTGATACCAGCCCGGGCGGGATAAACCCTACCACCTAGTAAAGTAAGAAGGGAAGGGGCCTACAGTTTTACATGGAGTCCGAACCACGGTCACCCTCCAACGGTCGAGCTGTCACCCATCCAAATACTGACCGCGCTCAGGGTTTCTTAACAAAAGTCGACCGACCGCACCACTGAGCTACCGAGGCTGACAAAATATTCTTCCCTGTCGACACGCACGAGCGCAGGAATATTTCCATGCTGACGCCAGAGATCAGCACAGCTGGCATGTGGACTCCGCACTCCACCCACAGTCCCCCTCGCTGCGTATCCCGTAGAATGCGGCGCCGTAGATTAGCCAATGACGCTTGTCATAACCCTTCTCGCTCTCGGTACAGCACTCGACCGACACCTAAAATATTCCTGACCAAGAACTATCATATTATCATCCTATTATATATACATAATAGCCTATAAATTTCTTTTATGGAAACTGACCCGGTTGGCTGCGTCACATACAACATCCGTGATGTCAGCCCATATTACACCGTGGTGAACTAGGCATCATGTCAGTGCTTCCCTTGATTTCATGTCGTCTACACTGAACTGGACGAAAAACACGAACTATTTACATAGCCGTTTTGACCGACGTTTCATTCAGTGCAGTTGTACCAACCCGGACGAGTTAAACCCTCCTAGTGAGGTAAGACATTTTTCCTCCACAAATCTGACAGGAAGTCGTGGCTACCTGTTAATAATTTCCGATAATCTAAGCACATGATAGTTGTAGGCCAATGTGCCAAAATATTATGTTAGTCGGTGTACTGTGTAGAATTGTGTGAGACCGGTACTTAAAAATAATAGCCCCACGGCGTCTCTCCCCGTGCATGTCAAAAAGGCGACTAAGGGATAAGGACGAGATGCCGTGCTATAGGGAGACAGGCTTGTCATCTCTCACCTAGGCACGGTTCTTCCACTTAGTCGTGCAGCAGGTGGGTCTTTGTGCCTTACTTGCTGCTTGATAGTTATCTTGTCCGAATACTTTGCTAAGCGTGGTGGTCGATGTTGTGTTGCAATTTACAAGAGTACTTGCAGAACAACACCGATTACTCTGCTTACCCTGTTTGTCGGGATACAGCGTGTGTGGTATGTATCTATGTATGTTAGTCGGCTACTTAGCAACCTAGAAACTGACCTTTTGTGGAGCAATCTGCGAGACGTCGTCGGCAAGACAACTGTCATCTAACCAGATGTTGGACTAGACCAGCGTTGAGGCCGTACTTAGATATGATTTCAAGTCACGCGTAGTGTCTCCGGCCGGGGCGGGGGCTCGGCCGCGGCTGGTTTCCACAAATCTCTGACACAGTTTAATCCTGGAGTCGCTTCGTATTCGGGACACGGCCGACGCTAACAATGAACTAAGTGAGATTTACGAGGAGAGGCGGTCTCGACTCCTCCCATTTGAATGTATTATTCAATGTGTGTTCATGGCTCTGCGCCGACGATAGACTCATCGGCCGACTGATAAATCGTTTGCTCTCCCTTCTATCGATCCACTCGCGAGAGGAGAGGAGGCTGCTGGCTTCACGCTCTCCCGACCGGGCTGATTGCGTGTGCGTAACGTGATTAAACGACCCATCCCGTATGCAGCGAGAGAACCCGAACTGATGAATCCCCCAGTGACAAGTTACGTACGATGTCATCGTGGAAGAATGTTTAATTGGGTCTTACCCACTTAGTTCAGTAGCAATGCTCAAGCTACTTAAAAAAAACTAGAAATTTTTTATTAGTTACTTATTCAAAATGTTGTTCAAGGTCACAGAATTCCTTTTCTTCAAGGCAATATTGACTATTCCTCAAAAGTTTTGAGGAGGATTTCAACTAACTCAAATTTCAAGTTTTCGGAATATGATGTCGTTTCAGTTTCATTAATTCGTCAGTGTGCCATTCTATTAGCCATCTATGCAACCCAAAATCTAAGGCGTGTTCTGAGTAAAATAATAATAGTAATGTATATGTACTAGTAAGTAAAATTAACGTGAAAATATGTCTTGTACATAGAACGTGATAATAAAGAAATAATTCGAAAAAAAAAAACTATCAACTTGTATTATTCCGTCATTCGCGGGCCAATAGTAAATATTTAATAGCCGCCCTTTTACCCTGACTGTATAATTAATTAAATGCGTACGGGCACGTTGGTTATTATCCAAGGAAATCGGCGCGAGAATTAGGTGAAAACGCTGCAATGAAATCACGTGCTTCGGTTCCCAGGCGCGACGCGCCGCCTCCGCGCCGCCTCCGCCCGCCCCCGCTCGCCCCCGCTCGCCCCGTGTCGGTGCGGGCTAAGCTACGGTAATTATAAATTCCTTTGCTTTGCTTTATAACTTAAAGCGGCCTCTCCGTAGCGCGGGCGAACCAGACAGCACAAAAGCGTAGACGGGCTTTAAAATGGGTACGGGCTGGTCACATATGCCGAAGAGACGTTGATCGTTGAGACGTGATCGTTGGGAAAAAACGTCCTACACTGGTGGCCGTGGATAGGGAAACGGAGTGTGGGAAGACAACCCGCCAGGCTGGGGAGTGACATCGTAGACGTTTCGGTGGCACACAGTGCTTTCGTATCGCTGAAAGCCGGGAAGAGTGGAGGGAATATGAAGAGGCGTAGGTCTTGCAGTGCACCATACGTTGAGCAGAGGAGGGACAGATAATACAAGAAATTGCGTTTCAATTGGATTTGCTATTAAACCGAGCATACCGCGAGCGAAACCACGAAAAAGAGCTTGTATTAAATAGTTCAAATACCCACTGTATTAAATTAATTTAGTACAACTAAGTAATCGATCTTGTAGCACAACACCGATTACTCTGCTTACCCCGATTGTCGGGATTCAGCGTGTGTGATATGAATGATTCATTTATAAAAAAGTTAAATTACAAATTTAAAAAACCCCGACCCTTAAAAAGTCTAAAATATTTTCTATTTACCTACTTAAAGGAGTCGAGGAACCGCTATTATTCCCTATATATTCCCGCGCAGCTCTTAGTTTTTTTATATTTTATTTACTTTTTTTGGCTGTATTTTTTGATTGCGTTGATTTAACTTAAATTTTTTACACCTCAAAGGGACCGAAGACTTTGTATTTCATATTAATTTCAATTTGATATCTTGACCCGTTCCTGAGAAAAAGGATCTTGACATACAAAACAAACAAAAAATATGTTTTATTGTCATATAACTACAAATTTAAAATGTTCTGACTTTTTCCTGTACTTGTGCTGTGAGACAGACAGACGGACAACGAAGTGATCCTATAAGGGTTCCGTTTTTTCCTCTTTTGAGGTACGGAACCCTAAAAAGTGTGACGTGGGTACCCTGACAAGTAAAAACTGCTAGTAGTTCTGCTCCATAATGGTTAATGGATACAGTTTAAGGGTGCTTCGGTGGAAGCTGTTCTCAGACAGAAAAAAACGATCCGAACAATGACTCACTTCAGAGGGAAACACACTGTACAGCGGTATTAAAAATCTCAAATTTCTGATAATTTAGGATATCTATGTGCAGTTACCAAATATATATAATATATCAAAATAATCCTGGTGAGCACAAGTCAGCACGAGCTAGAACACAACCTAATTTATCCATTCAGGCACAATGACACAATTACACAGAAACGTCACAAGACAGCGATAGCGATATACGTATATGTAATAATGTTTGGTATATACGTCCGAATGTTCATGGGCGTAGTTAGACACCTTATGGGTGGCTCGGAGCCACATGTCGCGCTTTCAGTAGGAAAAAAAAAACAACAACTAACAACTTAAATTACGGATTAATACGTGACTACATAGAAAAATATTCTATGACTTAAATTATTTCAATATTTATATATTATACAGTAAATTAGGAATAACAAATTAAGTGAAATGTGAAAATTATTGTTACTGTGATCAATAGACTAACTAATTGAATGGCAATGAAATTTATGTAATAACTAAGAATTTTAATGTAAAATGAAGATGACTCCAGACACGATTTTACTGGTTGATTTGGTTTGATTTGATTTATGTAATTTGTGTGCATTTACGAATTATGATGGGGACGAAGTAAATTGTATGCAATGTATGGCAATGTGTATCTCAAATAAAATACAATGGCAGTTCTAGATTTGAGAGTTGTTCGGGGAGAAGTGACTCCAATACAGTCAAGTTCTAACAGGGTTATTGGGGCAATGTTGGCTCCAGCTGTATACTTAGGCTGCTTGGTGATGACGAATTCACGTGCTTAATCAGAATCACTCAAGTCTAACTTTATGTGCTTTTTTAGACTAATGGCATAACTTTGGATCCAGTTTTTCGGAGTTAATTTAATTTTAACCTGAGCTTGAGACCGGCGAAATTATATCAGAGCTAGATGGATACGTTTGCCGCCTTCAGCTTACTAGTCGCCTGAGTAGTCGCCTTCAGCCGAGAAAATCTTGAAATCGGCTCTCGACAGACCAAAGGTTCTAACCGCAAACGCTAGAAATGGGAAATCCCCTTTTTACAATTCACAATATAAAATAATAATTTCAAACCAAAAATAATGATTAAATTTCGGTACTTACATTTGGCCGACATCCGCTACTCGAGCAGCCGCAGACTTCTGATCCTCTGTCGAGCATTAGGGGTTTATGATTTTGCGAAATAGGCTTAGTGGGTAGTGCAGAGGGTGGTGGGTGTCCCACGCCGCCGGAACACCGCTAACGTAACGCGTGTGCGTGACTTGAGCCCATTAGCCAACGCGTTCCGTGTCGTCGCAGATTGAAATAAAGCTCTATCAGCGTATGAAATAATCGTCTTTTCGCTTTTATTGATACGTTCAGGTAAATATGACAGGAACGAATGGGTCGTATTATCGCACATGTGTTAACTGCTCTGTGACGTGTTGCTATGGATAGGGGAAGCATACGCTGAGTCACTGAGTCAATAATATAATATACCTACTTATAGCTGAGCGCTCCGGATGTAGGTAGGTATTAGTTGCAATCACTATTTGGTTGAACAAATTCAATGATCTTAGCTGCCGCTGTGATGTGTGATGCGAAAAAGGTGGGAAATTGTTATTCTATAAAATATACGGAAAATATTTCTACAGACAAGCAGTTAAAAAAAAATTATGTAGAAACATTTATGACTACAAAAGAGATAATTCCATCTTGCTTCAAGGTTTTAACATAATAGTAAGTAGACAGATCATTTTTAGGGTTCCGTATCCAAACGGAAGCCTATTACTAGGCCTACGCCGTCTGTCTGTCCGTCCGTCCGTCCGAGGGCTGTATCTTTTAAACTGTGCTGGATTACATTTTCACAGAATATGTGTTATTATGGCGAGAAATGCCAATCAGTAATAAAAAAAAAAATTAAAAAACACAAAGGCGGTCCCCATACAAGAAAAGTGCTAAGAATCTATTAGTACATATTCACGCTACTAAATAATACATGGCGTCACAGTTAGTTTGCATTGGAGAGAAACAAAAGTTAGACATATGTTTTTTGATAGGTATGGTATAGCGATCTACGGAACCCTCCGTACGTGAAAAAAAAACTCGTGCTTGACAGATTTTTCCTAACAAACTTTCGCCATTGTTTAGGTACATTGTATAAATGTTTCTACATACGAGTCACATTAATTATTAGGTAACCTAAAGAATAAATAGAAAGTTAAAAAATCTAGATCCCTTTGGAAAGAAAGAGTAGGTATTTAAATACTATGAATATAAAACCTAAGTTCATTAAAAAAAAATACATACATTCATTCTTCTCGCTTGAATATCGATAAACTTTGCAGAAGGTAAATGAGTGCAGGCACATTAAAACCTTGGTCTTACAAGGTTTCACGTAATGGAAATTCAAGTACACTTAGGCGAGTACCGACTTATATGCATAAGTACACTGCAACGAAATTTAGTCGTATAAATGTTTGCTCGATTTATGTTTTCATTCAGCACTCCGGAACGACCGCGGGACAAAGAAAATACTCGTACACACCCTTATGTACTCGCATTTCATATGAATTTGTTTGCAGAGTATTCTTACAAATATTATGTAATCATCCGCGCAAAATCTTTTGGAGCATTTCGGAAAAAATAAGATGTTTAACGTAATAGACATTATATATTGTCTTTGTTGTGTAGATGATACCTACGCAATTAGCGAAATTTTGTAAGGATTTTAGAAAACCAATTAATTCATATTCATGTCAAAAAACATTGTTTAACACACAAACATTACAATACAATCTCTAATTTCAGACTCAAATTCTCGCATTGTAATTTTCGCATTGTATGTTCGCAAAATTACGACAATTGCCCTTAAAGGTACATTGTTCGTACCTTCTTCCATTCCTACTCTGAATTCTCCCTCCCGAGGCAACGCCACCGCCCGCGCGCCGTGGTGCCAATATATATTCGGTGGCCGTGTCGTTCCACACCCCTCCCCCGTCCACGTGTTACTAGGCTGTTTTATTAGCCCTGATGGAGACTACGTGCCCTCTAAAAGGATGACCTTGAATGGTTCAAGTTGAACCTGCCTGTGTGCACTTGTTGACAACAATTACCACGTACCTAATTCTGTTACTGTTCACAAGTACGCACAATAGTTTACCTAACTTGAGCTTATGATCCAGAGGTTCTCTCCAGACCCGTCTGGTAAATTTTCACAAATACATAGGTACTTATACTCTAGACTTCTTCGAATAACTTTCTAAATACTACTTTTGATGCCCCCACTAACTTTCAAGGATTAAAAAGAATTAAAAGTCGATTAAACGAAAGTAACACTAAGGTACGAGTACTAACTACTACATTGGCTAGGAAATTTGGTAGGGTTTAAAAATGCGGGTACCTCAAGGACTTCATTCTGGTCACATGCTGTATTCAGTTCAGTTCAGGTCTAGTCATTGTTCTATAGAATATATGTATTGGTGGGAACAGTAAATAGTTGGTGCTGTGTCGGAAGGTCATCCATCAGATGGTTAGATGAATTTGACAGTGTGTCAGGTGTCAGCAGTTTCAGCCGTATTTTTTTTATGAAAACCAACATGAGAAAGGTGCTTGACACGGTGCGAACGTCTAGAACTGTTAGCGTACCGTCCAACTGAGCAGTTCAATCCGAATCCCTTGCGCCAAGCCCACGACGCATACATTAAGGAGCATAATGAGGATGTACCTCGCCGAGCCCCAACCCGCAGACGATGATCCCATCCTGTCTACGAAGAAGAGAGTCCGCCTGAATGAGATGAAGGCGCCCGGAGAAGACGCCATCTCGAACCTCGCCCTGGTGGCCATACCACGACTTGCCCTGGTGGACATACTACGGCATTGTATGCTACGGTCACTTCACGTGTTCCACATTACGTGGAAGGTCAGGCCCATTTTCACGCGGAAGCCGGGGGAAGAATAACAGCCTTCCTGAGAGCTAACTTTCTATCATATTCATTTTTATGTTTCCGGATTAACAGTAGTAGGTTTAAAGACTTACATAAGTCGACGTTTCGCCTGCTACGTCACGGGATTCTTCAGGGACTGCGGGAGTTCCTGGAGCCGACGTCTGGTGTCCGTTGTTCCAGACGTCAAACTGCTCTTTTTCGAAGATTATAGCTGTGGGTAGGTTGCACAATATTCGGCAGCGGTGTCAGATCGCGATCCATACATCGTACGAAGTCCCGGCTGCACACAACACTCACTTTGTCTTCAAACGCTGGCTTGGCGGAAGATCTTGAAGATGTGTGCTGTGACAGCACGGGCAGCCAAGAAGGTGATAAATTCATACTGTCGTCCCTGTTGAAATTTCTGTGCCTGGTGATTTCGATGGCTTCCCTGACTAGGCGTGGAGTGTAGTGTCGTTCTACCGCTAGTACCGATGCTTCATCAAATCGGATCCAGTGGTTACTATCACCAAGCAATAGATGTTCCGCTATGGCCGATTTCTGCAGGTCACCATTCTTAATTGCTCTTATGTGTTCGCACATTCGCTCATGGACGCTCCTCTTCGTTTAGCCGATGTAGCTCTTCCCACAGCTACATGGAACTTTGTAGACGCCTTTATACCGAAAGTACCACACCGTAGCAGTCTTCCTAGACATGGCGAATACGTTCAACCGTGTCTGGCACGAAATGGCTCGCTCTTCAAGCTGTTACACAACACAAATCCGCATGCAGTTGTCAGAGCCGTCGCATTATTCTTCCACGAGCGATGGTTCTGTTTTGCAGTGGAGGAGGCAATGTCAAATGCTCTCATGATCGCTGCCGGAGTACCACAGGGGACAGCTTCTCCCCGTACCTCTCAACACCTTCTATACCGACGACATCACGAAGGTTGATGGCATCGACCTCTACCTATTCGCAAACGACACTGGCTACATTGTCAAATCGATAAATTGGAACTTCACGGAGAGCGAGAGTCAACATAAGCTGGACCTGCTGCCCGACTGATTGGACTGTTTACAAACGTGGTGAATAAACAAAGGATGTCGAAGGGCGTGTGTCATTCCACCACTGTCGAAGATTTAAGTACTAGAGATCTGTTTAAATATTAGAATGAAATTAACTTATCCTTCGCCGATACGCTAGCGGCTGCAGCCCTCCGTCATCAGCCTTATTTGTGTGATTTTACAACGGTACTTTCGTTGTGCCGGTGAGAGAACCTCCTAGTTTAAAGGCCTCCCCAGTTGTTTCGACGCGGTTGATTACATATAACTTAGTGCTCCCGTGGGGGAACCTAAAACATTGGTTAACACAAGTTGATGCGTGATGAGTATTCGCCCGGGTGGTCTGTTTCCCGTATAGGTATATCATAAATGGTAAGGTCAAACGAAGTATCAGATTCATAACACAATTAAGAAGGGTAAGTCGTAGGTAATTTGCTGTAGTTACATTGCCTTAGTGCGCCTGTCATTTACCGACTAACTACAACTAATGTAACGTCTTGCTCTACCAACTTCCATCGCATTATGGGTTTGTCTACAGGGTGATGCGGCTGGGAATGATGGAATCATGCTTCATAACCAGGGATCGGAATAGGTATAAATATATAGAATATAAATACCTAATGTTAGCGAGAAGACATAACATGGATTGGTAAAACCACCTCTCCAGGGAATCTCGGAATTTGAAAAATATTTCCTGGTAGTGATATACATAGTTAGTAACTTATCACACTTGAACATGCTGTAATGTAATATAATATCCATAAAAAAAAAAATGTTAACCTTATTAAAAATTCCAAAAAATATTTCCATAAAAATCACTTCCACGCCAATAATTGATTTCAAAATATTTGTTGGTTTACTAAATAAGGTATTCATACATTACAGCAAGTGTCAAAAGTTACTAACTATATCACTACCAGGATATATTTTTCAAATTCCGGAATTCCCATGCCATCTCTTCTCGCTAACATTAGTTACATACTTATACTCTACGTATTCCGATCCTTGTCCATAATACAATCAAAGAAACCATATAATTTCATGTCATTACCATATTAATGTTTTTTTCATCTGTCATATTCTTATATTTTTACGAAAATTTAATTGTATTGATACATATCGGTAATCAAAATGATCAGTACCCTAATCACGAGATTACGCCTACTACGCTACGCACGCTACGCCGTGTTCTCCGCATCATTTTGTATGGAGAAACGAAGTTCGCAAATCGATCACTAGAGGCGCTGCTCGGTTTCTCCATACAAAATGATGCGGAGAACACGGCGTAGCGTGCGTAGCGTAGTAGGCGTAATCTCGTGATTAGGATACAGATTCTAATACATACATACATACGCTCTATTTCGACCATCGGGTAAGCAGAGTAATCGGTGTTGAGCTACAAGGACTATGGTAAATTACAGCACAACACCGACCACCACGTTTCGCAAAGTATTCGGACAAGATAGATACTATCTATATCAATGATATTTTAGGAAAGATAGGTTATCTATATGACAATCAGTGCTCACACATGGCACGTCCTTGAAAAGTTGAGAGGAAGAACTTTATAGTGATGGGCCGACTCGAATAGTCTTATTCCAATTATTAGAATTAGTGCAGAATCTCATTACACGCGACGACATTTTCAATGTGTTAGCGGCTCGTGGTTAGCGGTCCGAACGCGTGCGTAGTTGGTGGGCGACTAACTTCAGACAGGACTGTGGTCTTGTATTTAATGTGCCGATTGGGAGCTCAGATAACCTATCTACCTCCTTTTACCTTATAATATCATTCATCTATAACTTGGACACACACACAATTTGGATTTCGGAAAGGACTCTCAACGGGTGATGCTATAGCTTCTATGGTAAAATCAATATTAACTTCTCTAGACAACTCTCAGCATACTTATGGCATTTTTTGTGACCTATCCAAAGCCTTTGACTGTGTAAATCACGAAATATTATTAATGAAGCTGGAACATTATGGCATAAGAGACAATGAATTGCGTATATTTCAATCATATTTAGAAAATAGAGCTCAAATATGTGACGTCAATGGCTTAAAATCGAATGTAGAATCAATCACAATGGGTGTGCCGCAGGGTTCTATCCTGGGACCATTATTGTTTCTAATATATGTTAACGACATCTCGAGCTGTATAACAGACGATATAGAGATGGTAATGTTTGCAGATGATATCTCAGTTGTACTGAAAAACAATGATATAAGTAAACTGAGAGAATCCTTTTTAACTGTACTAGAATCTTTAAAATCTTGGTTTGAGTGCAACAATCTATTGCTAAATGTCAACAAAACTAATATTATGCACTTTGCTCTTGGGACTCATAGACGTAATAACAATGATAGCATATTAAAAACTGCAGATAACTTGTCATTAAACCTTGCTAATGAACTAACTTTTCTTGGGGTAATATTTGATAAAAGTTTTACTTGGAAAGCCCACATAAACTCTTTAGCTGGTAAGCTGAGTTCCGCATGTTATGATATCAAAAAAATTAAAGAGCTAGGCGGGACCCATGCTGCAAAAACGGTTTATCATGCTTATTTTGAGAGCATCATGTCATATGGCCTAATGTTTTGGGGAAATGCAGCAGACTCAAATAGAATATTTTTATTACAGAAGAGGGCCTTGAGGTACATCCTAAATATGATAAAGTGCATATGTTTACCAGAACATATGCTATGCCAGAAAATACATTCATGATTCCTCTCTCAATTCCGACAATCATAACTATGACACACGGGGTAAGAATAATGTACAACTAATAAGACATAGATTAGCTAAAACTACAAAAAGCTTTATTTGTAATAGTGTTAGATTTTATAATAAACTGTCTCCTAACATAAAACAATTAGATGACAATAATTTTAAACGACGGATTAAAATAATGTTAATTGAAAAGAGTTATTACAGTATTAAGGATGCATTAACTGACCGTAATTTTATCTAAGAGTCTGACTACTATTTTTCCCACTAACAAATTTTGACAATTCGATACACTTTGTATCATTTGATTTTTAATATGACTTATTACATTTCTTTGTAATAAACGTAAACTAATTGTTTTATTTGACTTGATATAATATGAAATATCAAAATTGACGATGGCACTATACACCAGATATAGGTAATTTAAATAGGCAGTGTGGTCAGATTCTTCAGTATTCATGTTTATGCTGTAAATATTAATGCTCTTGTGAGCGGTAGTATTGGTTAATTATTTGTAAGTTACTATAATATAATACTTTTAAGGTACTAACAAAACATTGTGACTTGCGAAGTTTGTTTGTCAGTTCTTCTTCGCATTGAATTTAGAACTGGCGGAATTTTCGACATGTCCAAGCGTAGGTTACCTACCTGTGGATGAAATTATACAATAAACAATAAACTACATATATATAAAAATCAATTGCCATGCGTTAGTGGCAAAAACTCGAAAATGGCTCGACCGATTTTATTTTTTTTTCGTCTCATTACAGGGGTGGTTTAGAAAAAAATAAAATTAGGAAAAAAAGGCACGTGAGCGGAGCCGCCGGCTCAGCTAGTTAAATATAAATACAATGGCAATATAACTACTCTTATTAGATAAATAACGAACATACACTCGGTTCTATTTTTGAATGAGGCCGTAGTAATTTGGTTGAGTTCAACGCTTCCAAGACACAAGTTTGCGCGTTCGGTGCGAAGAGATCGGCGTTCACACCGACTGCTTCCTTCCAAGGCACGTCGCATTAAGGGAACACCTCGGGGTCCTCGGAGTCGAACTGTCGCACGACCTAAACTTTCGTCGCCATATCGAGGGAAAGGTCAAGCTGGCTTCTAAAAAGCTGGGTGTACTCAATAAGGTGCGACGGTACTTCACGCCGGACCAAAAGCTGCTTTTGTATAAATCACAGATCAGGCCCTGCTTGGAGTACTGCTCGCAACTGTGGGATGGCTCTGCCAAATACCAGCTTGCGCCTTTGGACTCCATCCAGCGTCGAGCCGTGCGACTAGTGGGTGACCCCGAAGTGTCCCACGATCTAGAACCACTACAACACCATAGGGATGTCGTCTCCCTAAGTTATTCTATCGCTTATTCCATGGGGAGTGCTCGAAGGAGCTATTTAACGCGATTCCACCTCGACTCCTTTAAGTCAACGGCAAATATTTTTTACTTTTTTAAGGGTCGGGGTTTTTGTAATTTGTAATTTAACTTTTTAATTTTTTTTTTACTTTTCTTTGTTATCATTATTTCTGCTTGCATCTATCTAATGATCTAATGAAGAAATATAAAGTGAGTTCACGTTCAGTACTAACATACAATAAGTTCTGCCGCTTTTATCAAAATTACTTTTTGCCATTCCGTCAACACTTCTTCTGTCGCAAATTATAGAAACGTGTATGCTATGTTTGTATTGCATTACTATACATAATTATTAGCGTTTTCTTTTCATATCTGTGTGTTCTTATTGTAACTGCATTTTCCTATGCATATCTGTTAGTAACAACGCAGGTGCGCTAATTGAAGGAAGTACGTAGTGGTAGTATTGCGTGGGCGAGTCTGGCGCGCGCGGTGCGTGGTGTGAGTGATGCGGCGCGGCACGGGAGCGTGCGGGGCGGGCGCGGCGGAGCGGTCGCGCAGCCGGCGAACTGTGCTTCAGCACGAGGTGGCACGAGTCAGCTGACGAGTGCAAGGAATCTCGCCATTCGTTCAAGGTCACGCGGCCGCACTTGTATTATATTTCCTACATCGATTTATCGACCGACGCCGCCCGCCCCGCGCTCCGCCGCCGCCCACCCGGCGCCGCGCCCCCGGATACCACCTCACCCTCCGGCGCCGCGCCGCCGCCACCTCCCGCGCACCGTACACCGCACTTCTTGCAAGGTCTACTTGGAAAACTTTCACACCATCACTCCGCTTTCATTTCCACGACACAGTAGGCCTTCGGATGTGATAACTTTCAAGGTTTAGAGCGATATAATTACGACGAAACTGTTAAATTGGCTTCTATACTTCTCAAAATGTAGAGAAGTGGATTTGGAATTGTTGGTTTGGTTCCAATTCAACAGAATTCAATTACATTTTAGTGTATAAATTGTAAATAAACATTTACCTTATTTTAAATAAAAGACTTCAACGAAAAAAGAAACCCTTCGTTATTCAACAGATAATCTTTTTTTTTCAGATCCCATGGAGACTACAATGAAGGGCGGCGTTAGACATTGGAAGGTTTCCGAGTAATAATCTAATAGATTCGTGCGTCGCGTACGAACGACATATAAGAATTAGTAAGCGAGTGAGCAACGATTGGAGGGTCGAGATGAGGCCGAGCGGCAAGAGATTCCTTGTGCAGCTGCTGCTGTGCGGCTTGGTGAGCTCGGCGGCGGGCAGGTCGTGGGCGAACCATCACGACACTACCACCACCACCACTAAAGCGACCCCCACCACCAGTTCCGCACCCAACAACTTCCACAACGACCCGCTCGTCGTTGAAACCAAGAGCGGACTCGTAAAAGGTCACGCAAAAACGGTCATGGGGCGCGAGGTGCACATCTTCACCGGCATTCCTTACGCCAAGCCGCCTCTCGGACCTCTGCGTTTCCGACGCCCCGTACCCGTGGACCCGTGGCACGGCGTTCTCGACGCCACGCAGCTGTCCAACAGCTGCTACCAAGAACGCTACGAGTACTTCCCGGGCTTCGAGGGCGAGGAGATGTGGAACCCGAACACGAACATCTCAGAAGACTGCCTCTATCTCAATATATGGGTGCCACAACACTTGCGCGTGCGCCACCATCAGGATAAGCCGCTCGCGGAGATACCGAAGGTGCCAATACTCGTGTGGATCTACGGAGGCGGCTACATGAGCGGTACCGCCACACTGGACGTTTACAAGGCCGATATCATGGCGTCCTCGTGCTCGGTCATCGTCGCCTCCATGCAATATCGGGTCGGCTCCTTCGGCTTCCTCTACCTCAACAAGTATTTCTCGCCGGGTAGCGAGGAGACGCCCGGCAACATGGGCCTGTGGGACCAGGCGCTCGCCATCCGATGGATCAAGGACAACGCGCGCGCGTTCGGAGGCGACCCCGAACTGATCACGCTGTTTGGCGAGTCGGCCGGTGGAGCCAGCGTCAGTCTGCACTTGTTGTCTCCGGAGATGCGCGGCTTGTTCAAGCGCGGCATACTGCAGTCGGGCACGCTGAACGCACCCTGGAGCTACATGACGGGTGAGCGTGCACACGAGATCGGCGCCGTGTTGGTGGACGACTGCGGCTGCAACAGTAGCTTGCTCGTAGAGAACCCGAGCCTCGTGATGGACTGCATGCGCGGCGTCGACGCTAAGACCATTTCCGTGCAGCAGTGGAACTCGTATACGGGCATCCTGGGCTTTCCATCGGCGCCGACCGTCGACGGCATATTCCTGCCAAAGCACCCCGACGATTTGCTGAAGGAGGCAAACTTTCAGGATACCGAAGTTTTGTTGGGAAGCAATCAAGACGAAGGTAAGTTCGAAACTAAAACTTTCTTATTTGCCTCATTTGAATACTAAATCGGTTTTCTTGCGCCCTTAAATAAGTCTCCAATATTTGTTTTCTCCCTTTTTTTCCTTCACTTCTTTTGATTTGCCGAGGGTTCTGTTTTATTTAAATGTGGGCCAAGTTAACACTTACCTTTAATCATGAAGGTTTTTTTTTGCTCACTTACGTAATTTACAGTGCGCTCTTAAATATCAAAGATCCGCTAAGTGAGTTTACTACACCTCACATCACGCCTCCATCTTAGTAATGATCCGAGTCAACCCCAAATTTACACCTCCTCATAACACAATGTTTACGGGGCCAAAGGCAGCGAGGGAAGGCGAGGAAAACAATTAGGGGTCTGGTTCGAGGACAAACGCGGGCAGGTGTCGACCCGAGCGCCGAGCGAGCGCGGCGACCTGCTGCGTGCCGGAACGTAAGGGAGCAAGCGTCGCGCGAGGTCGCTTTATAGTGGTTCAACTTCGGAGGTGAAAGCGGTAGAGCGTCGCTTAGTGCGTTCGGCTGCGGAGCAGTCGGGCGAAGGTGCGCATGCCTGGCCCGGCCACGGCGGCGGAGGCGCCGACAGCGACGGAACGACGCGCGGGCGGAGGCGGGGGCGGCAACGAAGGTGGCCACTCGGTGGGGTGGTTGTGCTAGACACAACATCGCGTGGGTATGTTTATATAGTTGTATACTACAGACGCGCCCACGTCTTTGCGTAGCACCTGCCGTGTCCCCCGGGAGTCCCCGATACCCCCGCCGTTATAATGCAGCACGAAGCCTCCACGTGAGCAGCCCCGCCGCGCCGGGTAAACATAATTATGTAGAGCCCGCAGACACATTACCTTGTCATAACAAATAGCGACTTATCGAACGAAAGCCTCACACACAACAGCTAGCGACAGCGAGCGTTTACCGAGCTCGAGCTCAATGCTCGACAATGAACTAATTTCTATCGATAAATTTTATTATTTTTAATTTGTTTGCTACCAAGATAAAGTCGAATTTCATGTTTCAATCGAAAAATTTTCCTTACTTAACTATTCTATTAACCAATTATTAGTTTGAACCGAAGGTTTGAACACTTTAGACAGGAAACTTATTTTATATGATGACGATAGCACTGCTATAATGAGGTGGACGAAATCGGAGGTCTGGGCTCTGATTTGTGATAACGAAATGTAAACAAACATAATAGTTTAATCTCTGGGTCAAATGTGTTTCACGGCAACGAGGTCCCGGAGCTATCAGTGCCGCCGTTATAACGGCGCAATAATAATAAAAGGAATTAAGGTGGATACCATTCCGGGATCACGTTTTATCCAAATTGCGTTTAGTCACGTCAATTCCACTGCCACTGCGCCGCGCCGGCTCCGCGCGGTGCCCCTACATCCTATAAACAATTACCACGTGACCACACTGGGTTAGGATTGTAATAGCATTTTTCTATATATTGTGAATTAGTTATGTATATAAGGTCTTTCATTAGTAGGTAACGATATACGCTAAGGGGTGTAATGTGTATCAGATACTGATAACTGAAAAAAAATGGTATGGGATGGGAACGTGATCAGTATCTGATACACATACACCCTAGCGTATCGTTACCTATTATTGAAAGACCTTAATGACATAAAGACATATTTTATTATTATAACAATGTATTTCCTCGTCTCCAGCCGCTAGTTTTCGACGTCGCAGTATGTGATGGAGATGAGATCTTGAGGTGGAGAGGAGAGCCGCCTGCAGCAAGGGAAATATTTGATCGCTTCGAGTACTGGTTCCTTTCAAATGGTCATCAGGGTCCTGGGGAGGGTCAGTGAAGTCGGGAAGGAAGAGCATGTTTCGAGCGCAGGGCATAAATTGTATCTTCATAATCTGCGGCGATACTGTCGGAGGAGCACAGCAGTCTGACCGCGCCGCGCACATCGCCACCGAAGACTTTGCTCTCCACTCTTTTGAAAATTGAAGCGGAAGTGATCAGTGCAGTATTTTTGTGTTTTTTGTTTTATTGTTTGACAATCGTCGCAGGTAGCGTTCTTTTTCCCGTTTGGTTGATCTCTCATCTCACAGGTTGAAGTATCTTCGAAGTTACTCTTTATTTCCGTCGCTTAAGTATCTTTAGAATTGTCTTGAGTCCTCCGGACGTCTGCTGCATTGTGCTTGTACATTTTAATCCTTTCAATGAACGAGACTTGCGTTGCGTAGTCGATGCTTTCATAGAAATCGTCGATTTTATACTGTCATTGTTGGTAATTGGTATGCTCATTAGAGATTACAAATGACATTTTATAGTCCCCTACAATAGACGTGTTTTCTTTTCGTGATAACTGCACTGAAAACGGCGAAATACCTTGGATCCACGAGACACAGGGCATACTAGACTAGGCTATGATCATTATTCTGTAAATGATTTAGCCATCCATGTCAGGTCAATATTAAGGTGAACAAAAAACAATATGGATCGTTCCGGATCGACCTATGCTATCCGGCATTTCCGGGCCGAAGTCGATGAGACAGCAAGGCTTCCACTTCCCGTCGTTTGTCAATATCACGTTCAATCCGGGTGACTGGCATTATTCTAAAATTTACGAAGAGCTGCTGGTATAATGGATGAAAAGAAATTTTGAGCTCGATCAAGAAAACTGCTGATGCGGGCTTCATTCTGTTATTCTCTTCTTTCATATCTTCAATGTGTATTTTTCTCTTTATTACTTCATTTTTTCCTGTCTAAGTGTTCTGGAAGCCTGAAGAATCAACCTGTCGTTTTTCGTAGTTCCAAAAGTTGAACAAATTGACTGTGTTGTATCTCATCCTCTATAAAATTATAACTATATTATCTTTAAAAAAAAATCGGGGTGTGGCTGTGTCGTGGACACGGCCGTGTGTTTTACGTGAATACGTGTACGTATTTGTCAGCCTTTTAAACAGTACGTGTTTTTGTCAGCCTCGATAGCTCAGTGTTGCAGACAGTCAACTGTCGCTATTGAATGTTAAGCAACGCTGGGTGCGGTCAGTTCTTGGATGGGTGACCGCTGACCGTTGGAGGCTGACCGAGGTTCGGATTCCTTGTAAAACTGTAGGTCCCTTCCCTCCTAATCTTACTTGGTGGTAGGGTTTAACCCGCCCGGGTTGGTACCACCGCACTGAATGAAACGTCGGTCAAAACGGCTATGTAAATAGTTTGTGTTTTCCGACCAGTACAGTGTAGCCGGCACGATCAAAGGGGGAAGCACTGACATGGCACCTAGTTCACCCGGTGTTATGGGCTGACATCACGGACGTTGTAGGTGATGTAGCCAACCGTGACAGTTTACATAAAAAAAAACCTATTCTTTGATGCTTTACCTATCGAGTGGTGTAATTAAATTTTGGATGTAGATGATAGATATGAAGCTACAACACCAAACCGTATCCCCCGAATTTGTTATCATCAGTTTTCTGGATTGGCTCCCACTATGGAAGCAAATTTAAAGACGTATTCATGTCAAAAATATTTAAAATGCGACATGTGGCGCCGACCAACCTATAAGGTGTGTAACGACGCCCATGAACATTGTCTCGCCCATGAACTCATCAAAAGCGAATGACTTGCCAACTTGGACCTGACAGGTCGTTCGCTTCTATCTATTACATTACAGTTTTCTCCCTCTAACCTACATAATATGTTTCATCGTCACTTCAGTAACTGCGTTCTACCGCCCACGTTGTGTGCGATTCGGTGCGGGCGGGAGTCACACTCACTGTGAAGCATGACGTGTAGAATTAGGCAATTAGTTGATTCGGTATCGCGGTCTGTCCTAGCTTATTAAAATTTCATGTATACATTTTGTAACCGTTTTGTACATTTAGTCTCGATTCTCTGTAATTTGTTTTGTTGTTGACTGAATTGTGTAAACGTGACAAAAACTGGTTTACTTGTAGGAACCGAAAAAATAAATAAATAGGTAAAGTAATTTAGTAAGTAACTTCTCCAGAAGTTCAACCTACTCGTACTTCTGTAAGTATCCAAGTTTCAGTTCAGCAACACTCCAAATGAAACAATATGTTCCACTCGAAGATGAATGGTGATTACGTAAGCCGACAATACCCTTTCAGCCCCCCCTCTCCAGGGTCCGATTTCCGTAACTTGCCGGCAACTTGATTTACAATATCTGGCGACTTAAGTATTACCCCCGACCCTACGCGAGGGACCAATCCCTAAATCTTGCATTTTCGGGACAACTGTGGAATGTGAGTAACTTCGAGGCCCGGAAGAAAGGTGATGCCTTATGTCCACATTATATTATTACTGATTATACTTATTTGAAGAAATTAAATTTTCATCATCTTCGCTTTTCAAAAGTTAGATAAATATAGTCCAATGAAGAGTTCGCAATATTTATTAGTCATTATTTGAAAGGTCTCTACAACTACTTGGTGGTAGGGTTTAACCCGCCCGGGTTGGTACCACCGCACTGAATGAAACGTCGGTCGAAACGGCTATGTAAATAGTTTGTGTTTTCCGACCAGTTCTGACATGGTACCTACTTCACCCGGTGTTATGGGCTGACATCACGGACGTTGTAGGTGATGTAGCTAACCGTGTCAGTTTCCATAAAAAACAAATAAAAAAAATTTTGCATCAAGCAATGTTATTAATCTGGTGTTCATATGTGAGGATTCAGCTCATGAGAATATGAAATTTCTTCACAATCGAAACCAAAGACAGATATTACTAGCCGAATGTCGAAACTCTCATTATTAACACAAGTATACATAAACGTGTACATAATAAATACTACAAAATTATATGACGTAACTGAAAATGTAGGTAGATATAATGTAGTGGTGGTCCGGCCAGGGACGCGCAGCCCTTGACCCGAGGCGCGACGCACACGACAATAAATCGTTACCTGCCTTGTTTGTCGGAAATGCTAACTGCCCCCTTGATTTAAAAATTATTCCATCTATGAAATTAATAGTTGTTCAAAAATAACGTTTTTGTTTTACGTTTGACGGTATTCGTTGTGTATTGAAAAACACCGGCCAAGTGGTAGTCGGACGGACTCGCGCACCGAGGTTTCCGTATTATCACTCATATATTTCCCCCCAAGTCGCGCTCTCAATAAAACCACGTAATTGGCCGGTTTTTATTATTTTGTTATTTTACTTTAGAGTTTGCATCATCACACCAAGTTTGACGCTTCTATCCGTATTGCCGTTCCTACGACAAAGCAAAAACAAAACACTTTGAAAACAGCTTTGCAAACTTTGTCAGCCTCCTCGGTAGCTCAGTGATGCGGTCGGTCGACTGTTGTTAAGCAACCCTGAGCGCTGTCAGTACTTGGATGGGTGACCGCTCGACCGTTGGAGGCTGACCGTGGTTCGGATTCCACGTAAAACTGTAGGTCCCTTCCCTTCTCACCTTACTAGGTGGTAGAGTTTATCCCACCCGGGTTGTTACCACAGCACTGAATGAAACGTCGGTCGAAACAGCTATGTAAATAGTTCGTGTTTTCCCTAGTTCAGTGTAGCCGACATGAAATAAAGGGAAGCACTGACATGGGATCTAGTTCACCCGGTGTTATAGGCTGACATCACGGATGTTGTAAGTGATGTAGTCAATCGTGTCAGTTTCCATAAAAAAAACAACACGTTTTTTGTATCCCCGTAATTTGCAACTTATGTTTTTTATTATTTGTTCCGAAGATATAGCCTTCGGACAGACGGACAGACAGTCGGATGGCGTAGGCTTAGTAATAGGCTTCCGTACTGGTACGGAAACCTGAAAATGTGTCTAATTTGAAAAATTTCTCATTTATATTTTTCTTTTTCAATGGTATACCATCGTAAGTTTTCGCATACATACTTATTCTGAAACTTCCGAATATATATAATATAACAAATATATAATAAAACATTACAAATTATTATTGTTTATTCAATTTATATGAATTTTAATTAAAATTATGCAATGAGCCTTTGCACTGAACAAAAACACCTTAACCGACAATCATTGGTTCAGATATAAATGAGTATGTCATTTGAAAGCTCGTTCCTAAGTAAACATTATCGTTAAAAATAAAAATAAAATATATAAACCCGTCACCGGTGAAATGAGAGGTGGTAGACGAGTGTCGGCCCGGAAATAACGTAACTTGCCTCCCGTTACGCTTAGTTAGGCTAGCTCAAAGAGCACACCACCGCCGCCGCGCGCCACCGCCGCGCCTCCGCCCCGCGCCGCGCCCGCCCAACGCCCGCCTCCACTGAGTGAGAGCTTGTTAGCGCAGATGATCACGCACTCAAGTGGTTCTAGTGGTGAGGTTGCTGTTGGCGCATGCTTTTGTAAGATGGAGGTCTTTCGATAAGGGAATGTACAAAAGTACTATAGTAGGCGTTTATGTAGGTACGCTCTCGTCGCGGGCTAAGCGAATCGTCCTATTACATCTTCGAAATCGATAACATAAATTTTTCGAGAGAAACAGACAAGTGCTGGATGTAACATGGCCGCATAGCAGCCTCGGTTGTGTTCTCCTCTAGTCCAGTATAGCCAGCCATCCAGGGAAGTCTCCGGTATGGCACCTACCTTATCGGAGGTGATATTGGCTGGTCGGAGCACGCGCTTTGGCCCCTCCGACTCAGCCACCCATACCGAATTACATAAAAAAAATCTCCTGGTACTCGTATATAACTTTTATGTTAGTTATTGTTTTCCGACCAGTTCAGTGTAGCCGGCACGATCAAAGGGGGAAGCACTGACATGGCACCTAGTTCACCCGGTGTTATGGGCTGACATCACGGACGTTGTAGGTGATGTAGCCAATCGTGTCAGGTTCCATAAAAAAAAAGAAGTTATTTTACGTGTCACTTTTCGAAGTCTAACAAACAAATTTCCATAAACATATAATGTAGCACTACTTACGCAACTACGTATAATAGTAGTTAGTTAAACTCGTATCTTAAGCATGATACGAGTTTAACTTTGCCGTTTGATCGTTTTGAGTACGGAAAACGCGCAAAACTGAAGCAGAACCAACATGCAGAGTTCCCCAAAGCAGGCCTCAGACACTCCTTCATACCTACCGCGATAATCACCTACAGCGCGCGATATTCGGAGAATACAAAACAGTCCGGGCAGCCCCGCGCTTGCGAGCGCACGCATACAGTCGATCGCCTGGATGGAACGAACTATTTTATTCAGTACCTATGAAATATTCTGTGCCTATTCTTCGATATAATAATAATGGAGAAATTGGAGCATCGTAATACTAATAATGACTAATTTAATTTAATGATTAATTTTAGGTATATATTTGTATTTTTATACTTTGTTTATGTGAAATTAATGTAAATATTGTAAATTTGTTAATAAAGAATTAATAATGACTACTAATACTAATAATACTATCTCGGTAATGAACGATTGATGATAATAATAATATGATCATTTTGTGTATTTTTATAAGTTTTTGTATAATATAAAATATGTAAAATTAATATAAATGCTTAGTAAAAATGTGAAAATAAAGAAATGATAATAATAATATGTCAAATCAAATAATTTATTTATTTCATTATTTCATGTACGCATTTACAAAGAGAGGCTCTGCAATAGAAGAATCTGTCTCGCAGAGGCAGTTCCTGATTCATAGGCATTTTGCGCTTATCTAATATACAACAATTAAAATAAGAAACTAATTAAATAAATGAATCAATAAAATTAGCATGTCATCATCATTATACTTCCGAGAAGCCACAGAGTTTTGTCAAATTTATTCGTCACACAAGACGACAACCCCAACACGATCCGAATCGCGCCAAAAGAGATAGAGTTATGCGATAGAAAGAGAAGCGTGATGTAGGTTATTATTCGAGTTAGGCATGCAGCGCTTTGCGAGCTGAATTGCACTTTATTGCGTCTCAGCAAGAGTAGCTATTCCTTTATGTGGCCTTGTGGAGTGTCGCTTCTGGTACTCTTTTCTATTCTGTGCCCAAAGTAATGTCTGATTTATACTCGTGACTCGGGTGAAGTAGCGGGTAGACACCGGTAGAGAGCGGGTAGAGACTAGAGAGCGAGGTAGGGCTGTATCTTGTTACGGATGAAATCTGTTTACGGCTCGACTTATGTATGTATATTATATGCGTTCGCCTCTAGAATCTTCCGGTTTTCTTTGAGTAGAAATATTTTGTTTCACTGGGATTTGTATTCAGATTTTTGAATGGATTAGTTGATTTTTATAAATTAGCGTTATTCTCGACTTTCATAACATAAAAGTAAAATAAACAATATACAATTTGTAATTATATTAAAAATATAAACACATAACAATTTCATTTTCACTATTTTAACTTGACCCACTTAGCTTGACATTATTTAATTCTTGCAGACTGCTTTCAGCATTCTTACTAATCAACTCAAATATTTAGGCAATATAATGTATATTTTCAACCGACTTCCAAAAAGGAGGAGGTTCTCATTTCGTCTGTATGTTCTTTGTGTGTATGTTACTCGATTTCTCCGCCAATTCTAAACCGATATTAATGATTCTTTTTTCATGAGTAGGGTATATCTCAGGGGTGGTCCTTTCATAATTTTTTTAAAAGAATACCACCCCTAAGGGTTGGTAATTAAGGGATGAATACTTTCACACTAATGAATTTTTGCAATCACCTACTTTCCGTCAACAATATTATGCGATATTACTAAAAATAGTTAAATAAAAAAACTGTTTAAAAAAAAACATTGAACCGACTTCCCTAAAAAGTATTAAATTATATTTTAATCTTTAGTAGAAGGCGGTACAAAAGCACACCTGAAAATGTATATATGGACCCTTTTGTGCTTTTGTACCGCCTTCTACTCAAGATCAAAATATTATTTAATACTTTTTAGGGAAGTCGGTTCAATGTTTTTTAAAACATTATTTAATCAATATTTCATTTACCTGAAAGAACGTAAAACTTAAAATTCAGAACTGTAAGAAGTCGGGCGTAGTTTTTTAGTAGGTCAAACAAACTGTTGCCCTGACTATACTGTCACTTTCGGAAATATTTTCTCATTACTTGGAAAGTCTCGTAAGATAAAGTTCAGTTCCCTGCTACCCAGTTTTCGTTCCTCCGTTATGATTTCTAATTCATGCAGATGCATTACCGGTTCAAAAGTATGAAGAAAAGCCTTAGGTATAATTCGTCCTTATGTAATTTAGGTGAGTAATTCATCCACTCGTATTTCGCTGTGTATATCATAGTGTAGTGATGTTTATAATAACAATTCAGTTATAGGTATTCGAACTTGAAACTTTGTCATATTAGCTAGAAAGAAAAAAAGAAATAACTTGTTAAAAGATCGATAAATAATGATGATTATTATTAGAAAACAAAGAATACTAAATAAATATTTCCGCTTTGTAAACACTATAAACAACCAAAACTAAACCGAAGACAGGAAGTATTATAAGAGGCAGTAGCAGTACTACCACAAAACAATACTAAGCTATTATACTTAGGTTTGCGCGAGGATGTACGAGTATATGATTTGTGTGAGTGTGTGTGTCAACATTTTGTGTCTGCACAAATTTCAAAATCGCATCTCTACTTTACACTACTACCGTACCTACCGTTCGTAGCAGCTTAGAACATGTTTAATATTTGTATGGTATTGGACATTTTGCAGGGACATATTTCTTGCTGTACGATTTCCTGGACTACTTCGAAAAAGATGGACCCAGTTTCCTGCAGAGAGAAAAATTTCTGGAGATCGTCGACACCATCTTCAAGAACATGTCGAAAATAAAGCGGGAAGCCATTGTGTTTCAGGTAAATAATGACACAATCACTTATTGTTATGTTTCTACAAACTTTGCCAAAATACAAAAAAAAAAAAGTAACTTGAAAAATTATTTTGTAAATATTTTTTGTAATTTCATAATTAAAGTACAAATACAATTTAAAATGTAGTTCCCAGCATGGTAACTATTTCTGAGGAACCACACGGCCATACCACAGTAGGTTTTTTTTTATGGAAACTGACACGGTTTGCTACATCACCTACAACATCCGTGATGTCAGCCCATAACACAGGGTGAACTTGGTGCCACGTCAGTTCTTCCCTTCGGTCGTGCCGGCTACACTGAACTGGACGGAAAACACAAACTATTTACATAGCCGTTTCGACCGACCTTTCATTCAGTGCGGTGGTATCATCCCGGGCGGGTTAAACCCTACCACCTAGTAATATAAGAATGGAGTCATATCACTTAGTCGCCTTTTACGACATACACGGGGAGAGATGCAGTGGGGCTATTATTTTAAAGTACCGGCCTGTTTTTTATTATCTTCCTCCGTATTGGATAACAAACCGAACCAAATTCTTCTAAATATTTATGTGGGCTTCGGCGAACTATTCAGAAATTTATTTTTTGTAGGTTTTCTGAATATTAATTTTAGATTAGTTTTAGTTTTAGTGTATTAGTTTATAGTACATACATACATACATAACTCACGCTTTTGTATCCCGACAATCAGGGTAAGCAGAGTAATCGGTGTTGTGCTATAAGTTCATACATACATACACATACATAACGTCACGCCTGCCTGCCTACCAGTGGGGCAGGCAAAGACAACAGACCCAACCCACGCAAACAACCGAACCTCCACGCGCCACGATCCTGACACACTCTTGCCGCCTCTTCCACTCTCATAATGTTCTTCATACATGCTCGTCGGTTACGGGTCCTACGCACCTGACCCTTTTCGAGCACATGCCCGATCTGGTCCAGGTACGTGCGTCTAGGGCGACCCTTCCCGACTCTTCCACTAACATTCGCTCCATAGATTTCTTTCATTAGTTTCCTATCATCCATTCTACAGACACACATACTCCTCCTATTCCACACATACTCCTCTCAACGCGCGCATTTCAACATCATTTATCCTGCTCTCATGCTTCGCCTGCCATACCCAACTTTCACTCCCATAAGTACTCTGGTAAATTAAAGCACAACACCGACCACCACGTTTAGCACAGTATACGGACAAGATAACAATCAAGCAGCAAGTGAGGCACGAAGACCCACCTGCTGCATGACAAGGTGGAAGGACCGCGCCAAGGTGAGAGGTGGCTAGCCTTTCGCCCTTTAGCGCGACATCTTGTCCTTATCCCTTAGTCGCCTTTTACGACATGCACGGGGAGATATGCAGTGGGGCTATTCTTTTTAAGTACCGGCCCCACACGGTTTATTAGTTTATAGTTATATTTTATATTACTGTTATGTGTTTTAATATATGTAGATACATGAGAAATTATATTATATACTAGCTGTTGCCCGCGGCTCCGCTCGCGTGAAATTCGTATTCCAAAGAAGAATGTAAGTAACTAAGGGCGAGGCCGAAGGCCGAGCTGCGTTCAGGTAATCGATAAACCTTCTCAAAGAAAGTAACTAACTAAGGGCGAGGCCGAAGGCCGAGCTGCTTTCAGGTATACGATAAACCTTCTCAAATAAAGTAGTAAGTAAGGGCGAGGCCGAAGGCCGAGCTGCGTTCAGGAAGACGATAAACCTTCTGGAAGAAAGGAAATAACTAAGTGCGAGACCGAAGGCCGAGCTGCGTTCAGGTAAACCAAAAACCCTCTTCCGCCTTCGGGCGTCGCCCTTAAAGACTTACTTTCTTCGACAGAATATAATATCGTTTACTCAATCTATTTATTTCATAAAAATAAAAAAGTAATATTAATAACTAAAGAATTAAAACCTACCTAACAAACATTAAAATAACTATCAAAACGGGCATTTTCAAATGTTCCTAGAGCACTTGCGGCATTACCCCGCTGGATGGCAAGGCTTACCCTTTGAATGAAGTACATAAGCCCTTGATGGCGGGACACCAGTTGCGTCAACCAGCAGAGGCCCAAGCCTCTTTTGGCTTCACTGCTCCACGGACCGATGGTTTTAACCGCAAACGCAACAAATTCGATCTTGAATTATATTTCTATATTTGTTGCGTTTGAGGCTCTCCGCCCCGGCCTCGGCCGCGCCAGCCGCTCTTGAAGATGTCCTAACGTGACTTGGAGCCAATGTGAGAACACAAGTGGCGTCCCACATCAAATAACTACCCTTAGTCCATGGCACTAAGGTGATAGCATCGGGCCTCGTGCCATCCAGCCGGGAATAACCGCGAGGTTCTAGGATGCACGGTATATTTGCCGTCAGAAACGTGGACTTTATAATAAAATTTAAATTAAAATAACTCAAAATTAACTATATTAATTAACTTTATTCGAGATGGTTTAGCTTCTTCTTGAACGCAGCTCAGCCTTCGGCCTCGGCCTTAGTTACTTGCTTTCTTCGAGATGGTTTATCATTTATCAGAACGTAGCTCGGCCTTCGGCCTCGCATTAGTTACTTACTTTCTTCAAAAATGTTTACCTTCTTCATGAACGCAGCTCGGCCTGCGGCCTCGCCCTTAGTTACTTGCTTTCTTCGAGATGGTTTAAGGTCTTCCCGAATAGAGCACGGCCTTCGGCCTCGCCCTTAGTTACTTACTTTCTTGAAGATGGTTTAGCTTCTTCCTGAACGCAGCTCGGCCTTCGGCCTCGCCCTTAGTTACTTGCTTTCTTCGAAATGGTTTTTCAATTATCAGAACGTAGCTCGGCCTTCGGCTTCGCCTTATTTACTTACTTTCTTCAAGATGGTTTAGCTTCTTCCTGAACGCAGCTCGGCCTCGCCCATAGTTACTTGCTTTCTTCGAGATGGTTTTTTTGCAATTATCAGAACGTAGCTCGGCCTTCGGCTTCGCCTTAGTTACTTACTTTCTTCAAGATGGTTTAGCTTCTTCCTGAACGCAGCTCGGCCTGCGGCCTCGCCGATAGTTACTTACTTTCTTCGAGAAGGTTTATGGTCTTCCAGAATAGAGCTCGGCCTTCGACCTCGCCCTTAGTTACTTCCTTTCTTCAAGAATTTTTTTTCTTCTTCCTGAACTCAGCTCCGCCTTCCGCCTCGCCCTTAGTTACTTTCATCGAGAAAGAATATCGTTTACGTGAGTGCAGATCCGCCTTCGGCCCCGCCTTTAGTTACTTATTTTCTTTTTTTGAAATACGAATTTCACGCGAGCGAAGTCGCGGGCAACAGATATATAAAATTGTATTGCACCAAAGACAGCGACATTACTTAGACTTAAAATTATTATTATTTATTTATCAAACAATTTGTTACCGGCCAGCTCACGTCGAGATGACAGTTGTCCGTTGTCAACATAACATTTGAAATTGTTTTTTACCTTTACTTTGGATTACGTGATTTTTATTATATTTTTTAATTATTATGTTAATCCCCACTGTCACTATAAAAAGTTTCGTCAAATTCCGTTCAGTGGTTTTTGCGAGATGCGCGTACAAGTAGGCATTTTTGCATTTACGATTTTATTATATGTATAGAAAGAATAGATATGTATAGACTATTGTGTTCAAGTTATAAAAAAGAAGAACTGTCATTTTCGTTGTATCTACTTATTTTTGAATTTCGAATGGATATTTTATTCAAATCGTATTTGCTGCCAGTTCTCAAGATATAATTATGTACTTTGGACTACGTGATTTGAAACGCGCAATAATGTTTATAATTGTTTAATTTTTTTTTTATTTTTGTTATTTTTTTTTACGTATTATGTTAACCCGGCATATAAACTGCCACTATACAAAGTTTCGTCTAATTCCGTTCAGTGGTTTTTGCATGATGCGCGTACAGACAAACAAACAAACAAACAAAAATTTTAAAAACTGTTCTAACATGTTCAGAATCTCATTTTAAGCCACCCTGGTTAGTTTTTTTCCGAATACATCCAATGTACAGACTTTCTTACCTTTACGATTTTATTATATGTATAGATTTTGTGAAGGAATGAAATGGACTCTCAGTATACATACTGAATCTTTCTTACTCCTAGAACCCGCACAAATAGAGGATAACTAATATTGTGCCACATTAATCTACCTCCACGCCGATTGGCACTCTGTGGTGAAATTGGGTGGATCCAAACTTAGCTGCTTCGGACTAAAGCTACTTTTTCTCATATCCACTAGGGCAACTATAAAATTGGAGTAAAGCTCCTGAAAGAAAGAGGATTTGGCTCACTCAATTACGTATTAATACACAGATACGGTATTTTCTATTACTTTATGAGTTGTTTAGAGGTGATTTTGTGGTGAGAGGTGGTTTAGACATGATTTCTATTACTTCTTGTTCGATTTTTCAAATGTTAAAATATTTAAACCACTCGCAGATCTGATTTGTTTGAGGTTCTTCTAGAACTGCTAAAAAGGGACTCATATTTCAGGAATCTCACAGAAAGCTTAATTAACGGTGTATAAGGAAAGGTAAAATGTAGATACCTATATTTTCATTTTTTTTTATTAACCGAGTTTTTACTTAGCGGTCCTCCGACACCTTTACTTGAACTTTATTTTATTTTTATTTTTAAGTGTTATTGGTTGATGGCGCGTTTTTTAAATTTTTTATTCAACTTTTGTTTCAAGATTTTTAAGAGACGTAATTTGAAATTTTCTTTAGTTATGTTAGGTTAGCTTACAAGTACATAAATTAGTTTTGTAATAATTTCCGTTTAATTGAAAGTGTAATAAATTTAAATTTTACAGCCGAGATCCCTTCGCCAATTAGAAAAAGCGTTGAACGCATCCAAATCAGCCTGTCCGTTTGGGAGCTACGATGCCAGACAGACACACAGACAGTCGGAGACATCAAACTTATAAGATAACACTTACAAACTTAGGAGGGGTCTCCTTTTGCGTTGGGGATTAAAAAAGGATTTGACGCGGAGGTGCGTCGGTCGCCAGACTATTCTATCAAAAGCTTCCCGAGCTGATCAGAAAAGCATTTTGTGTCGGGTGACACACGCAAAATATATAAATAAACAATTGACGCAACTGGTGTCCCGCAATCAAGGGCCTACTTCATTCGGTCATGCCATCCAGCGGGTGCCGCAAGTGTTCTGGAAACATTTGAAATCGCCCCTTTTTATTATTGATAGATATTTTAATGTTTGTTAGGTAGGTTTTAATTCTTTAATTATTTGTATTAATTTTTTATATTTAATTGATTAAAGTAACCCGTGTGACGTCTACAAAAATAAACAATTAAATACATCTTTCATAGATCTTTCCTCCACAGACCTGGTAAACTCCGGAACGCTCTCCCTGCCCACATATTTCCCCCCATGTATAGTCTCGGGTCCTTAAAGAGAGGCGTGAAAAGGCACCTGTCAGGCCGGCATCGCTTTCGCAACCCCCGCGTACGACCGAATGTCCATGGGTGTCGTGAGACACGCGCGCTTCTTTAAAAAAAAAAACATTATTTGGTTACAGTACACAGACTGGGAGGAGATAACGGACGGATATCTCAACCAGAAGATGATAGCCGACATTGTGGGCGACTACTTCTTCGTGTGTCCGACCAACCACTTCGCGGAGGTGTTGGCGGGCGCTGGCATCGACGTCTACTATTACTACTTCACTCATGTAAGTCTCATTATATCTTATTTTCATCTTTTCTCAGAATACCTTTTTATGGAAATTGACACGGTTGGCTACATCACCTACAATATCCGTGACGTCATGACGGCTGACGGCATGGATATTGACACCGGGTGAACTAGGTGCCATGTCAGTGCTTCACTTCATGGCTACACTGAACTGGACGGAAAACATGAACTATTCACAAAGCCGCTTCGACCGACCTTTCATTCAGTGCGGCGGTATCAATTCGGGCGGATTAAACCCTACCATCTAGTAAGATAAAACGATAAGTGATGTACAGCAAGTTTTGATCGCACCACCATATGCACCACTGAGCTATCGAGACTGACCTACCTACCTGTTTCACTTTGGTTAGGTAAAACTAAGGTGAGAGTAGACAGTCTTCATAAAATGAACATGAAACGCAGTCCGCCGTCGCGTGATCTGAAACTATTGCGAATGTGAAGGTTGATCAGATGAGCAACGGAATAACGAATATACTGAAATGCCATGGAACGTCCGAACTTGTACTGAACCCGTGACGGTTTTACTTACAACATTTTAGTCCATCGTACGATGAAAATAATCTATTCAGCCCAGTAGCGATTCCTGGGGCTGAGTATTGGGTTGGCTCTGGCTAATGATTTTTTTTTTCATTATTTCATAACTTACGCGTTAATTGTTCTACCACAATGAGTTCAAAAACTGAAAGACCATTATATTCCCTTTTGCTGTCTTTATGTACAGACTTTAAATTCGACATAATTGGGCAAGGGCGACCGTTTTGAACTATTAAAAGTTTTTTAAATTTTTTTATTTTTTATTTGAATTTTTATGAAGCATATATGAAGCATTTCATAACACGCCATCTAGATGGCGTGAGTAGCGTTAGCCGTGACATGGCGATACGGGACCCTCGGTGCGCGAGTTCGACTCGCACTTGGCCGGTTTTTATATTTCTATCCTACAAAATATTGTTTGCAGGCCGATATTATTAATTATCAATTAATTACTATATTTACTAGACTAGAAATATTTCAAGATTTATTTCACTAACACACATGAAATCATCACTAAGAGAGGTAACTAAACACAACATGAAAGCAACTCCGGTTCGTATAAACAAAACCCCAATAGTGTCGCTATTAGGTAACAACTTCCAAAAATTATTTTAGAGACCGATGCCAATAAGTCTGGAATAAATACTCGTCTGTTGTAGGTAAGGTCGGAATGAAGATAAGATAATGTCATGAAATAAACATTTCATCATATTCTTTCTCACACACAACGTACCTACTTAATATCTCCCGATATAAATTTATAAATGTACTCTATTGGATCGTACGTGTATGCTTTGTAGTAACGCGCCGCGGCCGGCGGCTATTGGGTACAGTACAGGCCTAATGAAATAAAAAAAAAACACTGAAAATAATGAGGTTGCCCAAAGATACAAATTGCGATCTAGAAGCCTTATACTTTGTGCTTAGCTCAGATATTTTGTATTTTTTTAGGTTTCCTCACCATAGATAGAGGTACCGACGGAAGCCTATTACCAAGTCTACGGCGCCTGCCCGTCCGTCTGTCCGTTCGTCTGTATCTTTTGAGCCGTAATAGGTAACCGGTTGAATTTTTTCACAGAGTGTTATTATGGCTGATATTATACTAACAAATAATTAAAATAAAAGATGGGAAACGTGTTTATTTAACGTATTTAGGGTTCCGTAACTTAAAAGTTAAAAACGGAACTCTTATAAGACCACTCCCGTATCTGTACGTCTGTCACAGTTTTTCTCGAAAACAAAGTAACGTAGAAACTTGAAATTTGGCATAATGATACATCTTGATGACGCGCACATATTATACGCTAGTAACTAGATACAAATTTATTTTTATTAATATGGGGGGTCAGATTGGCACCAATAAAAAAAAACATATCGTGTGATCGTCGCCATTGTGAGGCGTTGTTGTTGGTAAAGCCCATTAATCATATAAATGAAGATCAGGGTTGAATCCTAGTCTGTGAGTCTACAGACTCATAAAATACCTAAATATGTGCGAGTGCAAGTGCAAACCACACGTTAAACCGGACATCCACCGAATCGTGCCACCAGAAAGGGACTTAGCTGGGTCTTCCGGAGCTCCCATGTCTGCTACCCGGAAGACGACGGTGCGAGCGGAAGCCCACTCTGGTGCCACGATGCGTTGTGTGCCGGACCGACGCGGCGCTCAGACGCCTGCCTCGTGCCCGAGGTTTCGCGCCACACGAGCCCGAGGAATGCGACTGGGCGAGGCGCCCGGGCCGACACTGGATCGCTCTCGCTGAGATGTAATGCGAGCAGAAACCGCCCGATGAAGTCGAGCGGAGCCCGAACGAAGAATGCGAGCAGAGCTCGTCAGAAGACGTGACGGTCAGAAGAAATGACGGTCAGAAGAAGCTACACATACATTTCATACTTAATTCGTACGCCCGCACCAACCGCAAACCGGCGGACGTACTCCTAGGCCGGTGGCCATCAAACACATTGTTATTTTAATCTATATTCGACACTAGTCGCTCGGGAGGTTGGGCACATGCTCTCTAACCTCCAAAAATAAATACAATAGGTTCCTCACCGACGGTCGCAACGCGGCGAGCTCCCGAGTGCAGTCCGCACCTCGGCCTGCACTCTTTTGCGTTCACTCCGCTGATACTGTCGCTTCTTCCTATGGTCGAGCCTCTTCACCGAAGCCTCCTTCTACCAACCATGGTACTTTTTATGTCAGCTAACGCGTAGGATTTAGTCCCCCAGGGACGGTTCAACGACGCACGCCGCGTCATTTGAGAGTTAAGATTCTGGATTCTAAAATATTTGATTTGATGTTTTTGCAATTAGATAGATAGATAGAAAATGCTTTATTGCTCCAGTAAACATTAAACAGTAACAAGTACGAGTACATTAGAAAATTTACATAAGGTGCAAAGGCGGACTTATCCCTTACAGAGATTTCTTACATTCAAAAGTTCAATGTGCAAAAAATTACCAGTGCGCAACTTTTGTTTTTATTGAAAGCGCGACATTTCACGCCGAGCCACGCATAAGGTGTCTAACGACGCCCATGGACATTCGGTCGAATTCTGGGGTTGCGAATGCCATGCCGGTCTGACAGGTGCCCATTCACGCTCTTGAAGGACCCGAGACTGTACTTGTGGGAATATATGAGCAGAGAGAGAGAGAGTTCCAGAGTTTACCGGTTATGTAGAGGAAAGATCTGCAGAATCGATTGGTACGCGTCCGTGGTAAGTCCAGCGTGTAGTGATGCAATCCATAACCAGTGCCTGTGGTGCGGAGGTGTAAAGGCGTTAAACAGCTCCTCCGAGCCCTCCCCATGGAATAAGCAATAGAACACACCTAGGGAGCCGACATCCCTACGGAGTTGTCGCACGGCTCGACGCTGAATCGAATCCAGACGCCAAGTTCGACTCGCACTTGGCGGTTTTTTTTATTCTTTCTTAAAAAGTTTTTTTAAATAAATGAAATATTTTTTTTAAATGTAATATTATGATAGCATACTTCGCATTAAGCCGAAGAGACGATGACCGTTGGAGTAACCGTGTCCTACACTGGCGGCCGTGGGCAGGAAAACGGAGTGTGGGAAGACCACCCGCCCCAGGTGGGACGACGACATCAAGTACTTCAGCGATACGCCAGTGGTTCCGTATCGCTGAAGGCCGGGAGGACTGGAGGAAAATTGGAGAGGCGTATGTCCAGCAGTGGACGCTTACACGCTGACTGACTGACTGACTCACTAACATACTTCGCATTTGTAAATTAATCTTTATACTAGCTTTTGCCCGCGGCTTCGCTCGCGTGAAATTCGTATTTCAAAGAAAGCAAGTAAGTAAGTAAGGCCGATCTGCGTTAAGTAAGGTAAACGATAAACCTTCTCAACTAAAGTAAGTAACTAACGGCGAGGCTTCAGGCTGAGCTGCATTCTGGAAGACAATAAACCTTCTCAAAGAAAGTAAGTAACTAAGGGCGAGGCCGAAGGCCGAGCTGGGTTTAGGAAGACGATAAACCACGCAAAGAAAGTAAGTAATTGAGGGCGAGGCCGAAGGCCGAGCTGCGTAAAGCAAGACGATAACCTTTTCGAAGAAGTAAGTAACAGAGGGCGAGGCCGAAGGCCGAGCTGCGTTCAGGAAGACCATAAACCTTCTCGAAGAAAGTAAGTAACTAAGGGCGAGGCCGAAGGCCGAGCTGCGCTCAGGAAGACTATAAACCTTCTCGAGGAAATTAAGTAATTGAGGGCGAGGCCGAAGGCCGAGCTGCGTTCAGGAAGACGATAAACCTACTCAAAGAAAGTAAGTAATTGAGGGCGAGGCCGAAGGCCGAGCTGCGTACAGCAAGACTATAAACCTTCTTGAAGAAAGTAAGTCACTGAGGGCGAGGCCGAAGGCCGAGCTGCGTTCAGGAAGACGATAACCTTTTCGAAGAATTAACAGAGGGCGAGGCCGAATGCCGAGCTGCGTTCAGGAAGACCATAAACCTTCTCGAAGAAAGTAAGTAACTAAGGGCGAGGCCGAAGGCCGAGCTGCGTTCAGGAAGACTATAAACCTTTTCGAATAAATTAAGTAATCGTGGCCAAGGCCGAAGGCCGAGCTGCGTTCAGGAAGACTATAAACCTTCTTGATGAAAGTAAGTACCTAACTGAGGGCGAGGCCGAAGGCCGAGCTGCGTTCAGGAAGACGATAACCTTTTCGAAGAAATTAAGCAACAGAGGGCGAGGCCGAAGGCCGAGCTGCGTTCAGGAAGACCATAAACTTTCTCGAAGAAATTAATTAATTGAGGGCGAAGCCGAAGGCCGAGCTTCGTTCAGGAAGACTATAAACCGTCTTGAAGAAAGTAAGTAACTATCGCCCATAGTTACTTACTGTCATCGAGAAGGTTTAGTGTCTTCCTGCTTCCAGAATACAGCTTGGCCTTCGGCCACGCCCTTAGTTACTTACTTTCTTCGAGAAGGATTATAGTCTTCCTAAACGCAGCTCGACCTTAGGCCTCGCCCTCAGTTACTTACTTTCTTCGAGAACTTGTTCGAGAAGGTTGAAGGGCTTCCTGAACGCAGCTCGGCCTTCGGCCTCGCCCTTTGTTGCTTATTATCTTCGAAAAGGTTTAACCTCTTCCTGAACGCAGCTCGGCTTTCGGCCTCGCCTTTAGTATGTTACTTACTTTCTTTGAGAATGTTTATGGTTTTTATCTGAATCCAGTACGCCCTCCGGTCCCGGCCTAAGTTACTTAGTTTCTTCTTTTGCAATACGAATTTCACGCGAGCGAATCCGCGGGAAAATGCTATCGATATTAAAATAAGAAAATTCAATTGAAATTAATCAAATACTTTAGATACCTACCTAACTAAGTAAAATACTCCACATATTAGCATAACCGGAACGGACTTGCTTACTTGATTACTTGGTGGTAGGGTTTAACCCGCCCGGGTTGGTACCACCGCACTGAATGAAACGTCGGTCGAAACGGCTATGTAAATAGTTTGTGTTTTCCGACCAGTTCAGTGTAGCCGGCACGATCAAAGGGGGAAGCACTGACATGGCACCTAGTTCACCCGGTGTTATGGGCTGACATCATGGACGTTGTCGGTGATGTAGCCAGCCGTGCCAGTTTCCATAAAAAAATAAAATAAAAAAAAACTGAATTTTATTTAGCCTATTCTGTGTCTCGTATAGCTAAATGTGCGTGCAGTGATTTTAATAGAATTTAGATGATCGGCTTAATCTATAAGGAGGATATTCATACAAACATATTCGCCTCGCCCCGCTGCCCCCCGCTGAGAGAAGCGCAGCGCTTCTCTCAAGACATTCTCATCGTCGTAACTTTTAAACTATTTGTCCAAATTACTTAGTGTAACAGCCAAAGTTTATCTACTTTAAATACCAGAAGCGATAAAATTATGTATTTTGATAAGAATATAAACTATAAAATGTGCATTGTAAATACAGTATCCAATTTAAATGTATTTATGGTTCACTATTTCGGGTATAGTGGCTTCCACATAAAAGGTAGATATGTATATATGTCGCGGACTTTTTTCTAGAGAAACAACCTCACCATACACTATCTTCGTGTAACTCTAACGGTTTATGCAGCGCACGCCGAGATAGCTCTCAGAAGGCAGCATTTTTTCCGACTTACTTGACATTTATCGATATTTGGGCAAATTTACACAATGTCTTTATAAATTATAGCCTTTCTGATGTATAAGCTATAGTATTGTAAAGGCTCATCAAAATCTGTTCAGTAGTTTTTGCGTGAAAGAGGAATATAGTAAGGCTGCTCGGTTCGCTGTTGAGTTTATAGGCCGCGCCTCCCCCGCGCCGCCGCCGCGCCGCCAACTGCCGCTCGCTCGGTAAATACCTATGTATAGTACTAAGGCGCGCGGATTGAACATATCGGTTTGTATGGGAGCCACATCTTAGCGTAACCGGAACTGAATTTTATGTAGCCTATCCTGTGTCCCATATAGTTAAATGTGCTTGTACAAAGTTTCATCGAATTCGGATGATCGGTTTAAGAGTTATGGCGGAACATACATACATACATACATACAGAAAAGATTTCTAAAAATCGTCAATTTAGCTTTAGTATCATACATAGAGGCTACAAACTCAATATTTCCTAAAACAAAGTAACTTACTCCATGACCACCCCTTACAGATTTATTATTAGTATTGATAATGTCTAAAGCAATAACCCTCTAGTGTTTGCGGTTTCGTAGATTGTAATTGGATAAGTATACTTACCGCGCAAGGCAGTGATATTGAATGCTATCCGTTGGCCAGTGTCAAGTCACCACGCGCCAATTAATATCGCTATTATTGCTCATCGGACCGTATTATTTCTGATAATCCCACTTATAGGTGTCCATACGTTGTGGATACGTTGTAATAGGTACATATTATAATAGATCAGGAGTCAGAGCACTCAACAGTCAGTAACGCAAATCGCTAAAGTTCCAAGAAGTCGATAAAGGTCGTAATAACATTCGACTTGACTTATTGGTATCAAGTCAGAAGTTGACTTGACCTGTCGGCATGCACTTTAATAAAGGCCTATGTTATCTTGATTGTTATGCAAAAGTCGGCTCGGCTACATTAGCATCTCCCACGCGTGTAATACAATTTTGTGGGTTACCGTGGGAAGTTTCTTCCCACTCAGAATGTATACGCAAATGTAATTTTATACGTAAATCGGTTGAGTAAGTTTTATTTGGGACCGCCTGTTTTCATCGCCTCTTGAGTTTTCTTTGTGGAAGCGATGGAGTTATATACTTATATACTAGTGAAGTTATATTCTTACTCAGCAAAATTGAAATTAATATGGGCAGTTAATAAAATTCGGTAATGCTCGTAATTGTTTATTGTTTATTTAGCATCTATTGGCAGTACACTGCGCTCAGATTTGTCATATTTACATTGTAACATTCCGCCAGTTCGATTATCACAACGAAGAAGAACTGACAAGAAACTTCACTGGAATTTTTTTCAATATACACTTAGTCTACTTTACAAAAATGTTTGCCACTACCTAGACACGCATGTGCTGATTTGTGACAGATGCAGCAATCGTATGTCCATGTAGTTACACGAGTACATCTTATCTACTGAAACGATGTACGTACAGTACCAGGCAGTAAATCATGAACATCGAGCTCTAGAAAGAGACAATCCCTCGTCGTAGAGCGTCGTCCCTGTCGCACAAACTCGCACGTCTCTATGTGACAGGGACGGCACTGGGGCCAACTGGGATTGTCTCTTTTTAAAGCTCAATGTTCATTATAATATACTAGTGGGTACTGTACGTTTCTAAGTAATACGGTTAAAATGGCAAATCGAATTCGGAATTGTTTTCTAGTGGCATAGTGAAGTGGCATTAACTGGGTGACTGTGGCGACGGTGGGGTTGTTGTGAGCAGATAAGTAGCTCGATTGAACGCGTTACCAACGTGGCCATCAGATTATAGGTTCGTATAAAGTTAGAGCGAACTTATAAATAATGTAGAATGAACGAATGTAGACCGCATGTAGAGTGAATCAAAAGTGAATGTAGAACGAACTTTGAGTCGATGTAGAGCGAATTAAGAGCAAATGAAGAGCAAATGTAGAGCAACCGTCCTGATTGGTACCATCACCGTACCTAATGAAAGTCGGTCAAAATGGCTATAATATATAGTTCGTGTTTTCAGTTCAGTTCAGTGTGGTCGGCAATACCAAACGGAAGCACTTGTTAGGTGATGTAACGATGTCAGGCTCTAGATACAAAAAAATACAGTATGGAGTCCCGAAACTTCTGCCGCCGGCCCATATAAGTGGTTAAAATGGCAAATCAAGTAGGGACCGAGTGTGTAGTGGCAGTGAAGTGGCAGTAACTGGGTTGCCGGTGGCGGTGGGTCGTGGAGTGGAGCTAAGTGGCTCGACCGTAGTACATGACGATGTCCATTCTACGTTCGCATCTCGCCTGAGCGACTCGAGGGATCGTATTGTGTAGTAACCACTTAAGGGAGGCCACAGTTCTCTGCACGTTTGTCTGTCAGGTTCTTCATTTAAGTGGCGGATTTACAAGTGGTTCGAATTTTTAAGACGGAGGGTCTTGCAAATTCATCAGTATAATTTAAGATTAATTAATTTACTATGATGACAGAACTTTTTTTAATAATTTTTTTAAGATTTCAGGTACTAATTAATATACTCGTCGCTCCCGAAGGAAAAACTTCGCTAGGAAAGAATGCTAAAATGTTTTGTCTGCAATTATCACAAGCTACTAACAGTATATATATATCGCTACATTTCACTAAATTATCACTACCTATACAATATTCTCCAATATTAAAGTGTTTGATAGAAATGACAACGAAGGTTGTAAAATTGAACCGGTGCAGCACCGCCAGCATCCTACCCTTTCGCTCCCGCTCGTATTTTCAATCGACATAAAATGGGATATTATTCCTTTTAGATTCCTCTCACGTCCGCACCGAGTCTTCAAATAAAAGTAAAGGGACGAGGCGTAGGCTCTCTCCTTGCAGCGATATGCGCTATCATAGCTCTGGGTATTTGCGCGGGAACATTACTTCGATGATTATGAGGCCGAGGTATACGGTTATACGCGTGGTTTTACCTTACCGGTTAAGGGTGGGGAGCTGGGAATTTTCGTAGGCGAAAATATGTTTTCGAAATTATTATCATGATGGTTTCGATCAATTTGAAGAGGATGGTTCAGCGAATTAAAAATAACCCAAAAAGCCTCACTTACTGTTAAATTTTAACGAAGGTTTATCACATTACTACGTCCTATAAAGTCTGACTAAGTCCTTATGAAAGCTAGATTACTTTAAAATTTGAAAATATATAGACACAAAAGTACCATTATATGCCATACAATATGAAAGAGAAACATTAAATAATACCTATGTAATATTGTTCAGTAAATCTAATACGTCCTATATATCACAATTTAAATACTTCACGCTTCTTTTTCCCAGTTTCAGCATTTCCGGTTTCAGTAACTTGAATGAGAAGACGGAAGAAAAGATACCTACTTAACAAAACTAGTCTATGCGCGGGGTTGCTCTCGCTTATATTTAAGTTTTGAAATACCTACCATTTTGAAATAAAGAGCAAAATGTTATTCGCAAAACGGGGGAGAGCAGCTCTCGGCTGACCGCCGGAAATCTACTTAGCTTGTATGTATCTTCGCCGACTTTGTATGTTCTCTACTGGTGCACATAAATACTTTGTACTCGTATTAGAATAGAGGTCTTTACATTTTCCAACGTATGAATTTGTAAATACAGCTATAGGAAAGAAACTCAATCCTTCCTATTAAATGGAATTTTTTAAAATTTTGTTTTTATGTAAACCAACATGGGGGTGGCTGTGGGGTTTTTACTGACATATTCACGCACATATAATAAATGTCTATAGGATATTTCTCCGCGAATCGAAGATTACTATTATCACTTCCTCAACAATGGATGCCGAATTTCTTCATCACATAGCAATTTGTTGTAGCCACCGATACCGGGATCAGTGGGTAAAAACATTAATTCGTTTTTCAATGGAAACGGATCCTGGTATCAGTGGATACAAATCGGCGTGATCAGTTTCCAATTCAATCTGATCCCGGAATCCGTGGAGACAACCCCCAAACCAGAAGTGCTGCGGATAACAGGACAGGTTGTCAGCGGGCGGTCATTGGCTTCCACGAGTAAATTGCCCATGCGCCGAACAAACTGCTACATATTTCCTTTCCACACCGGTTCCGACAAGAGTCACTTGTACTAAAGTAATCAGCAAAAGCGTCTTTTATAAATACATTACGTCACAACCATTCCTACAACGCGAATTTCGCGTAAGTAAAGGATATGTGAAGAAATTAATGTCAAGCGAACTGTTTCGCCGGCAGCGACGTTGACATTTTTATAAATCCCATGAAATTGTGAGACGTTCTCAAAGAAAGTGTCTGGGAGAGGTTCCCGGAGCTCTTCTCGGGATGTCTTGGACGCTCGCGAGAGCACGTCATACGATAATCTCGTACAGTCGGCTCCAAAAGTGGAGATATGTTTTTATTATTTTTAGGGTTCCGTACCTCAAAAGAGAAAAAACGGAACCCTTATAGGATCACTTTGTTGTCCGTCTGGCTGGCTGTCTGTCCCTCAAGACCCTTTTTCTCAGGAACGGGTAGACGTATCAATTTGAAATTAATACCAAATATTAAGGTCTACGTTTCTTCCGAGGTGTAAAAAAATTAAGTTTCTAAGTCAACGCAATCACAAGATACGGCCATTTATGTCATAAATTTTGCTACCGGCAAATGAAATTAAAACCAATGGAGTACTTCCCGTTGACCTAGAATCATGAAATTAGGTACGAAGCAAGGTCTCATAGCACAAGTAAAGGAAAAAATCCGAAAATTGCAAATTTGCAGTTATGTCACATAAAAAAAAGTTTGCTTGTTTTGTATGTCAAGACCCTTTTTCTCAGGAACGAGTCAAGATATCAAGTTCAAATTAATACAAAATATTAACATCTACGATCGCTTACAGATGTAGGAAACTCAAGCTTCTAAATTAATACAATCAAAAGATACGGGTATTGATGTCAGATTTTGATACTCGTAAATTCATTCAAAACAAATCAAAACCTACAGGGTACTTCCCGTTGACCTAGAATCACGAAATTCGGTACGAAGCAAGGTCTCACAGCACAAATAAAGGAACAAATCCGAAAATTGTAAATTCGTACTTACATCACATAAAAAAAAAGTTTGCTTGTTTTGTATGTCAAGACCCTTTTTCTCAGGAACGGGTCAAGGTATCAAGCTGAAATACCACCAGCGGCGCCGCGGCGGCGGCAGGGAGAATAATAACAAAAAATTAAATTAAATTTTAAATTATTAAAATTGTTGCGCGTTTAAAATCACGCAGTCCAAAGTACAGGTTTCTTGGTCGTTGTTTTTGCATCAACTGGCCGGTGACGAAATATTGGATTCATGGAACACAAAAAAATAAAATAATTTCAATTTGACAACGAAGAACTGTCATCTCGGCGTTAACTATAAAAATGAATGTTCGTTCGTTCGTTCGTCTTCTATCCGATTATGATGAAACTTTCGTGGGTTGTTGTGCGCACCCGCGAATGTAAAGAAAACTTAAAAAAGTTCAAATTAATTTAAGGGATGCTTTTCGTTACGTTCATTCTAATAATCGGCACAACAATCAACGCTGACGGCACGGCGGCGCGCGGCGCCGACGGAACCCTCGGTGCGCTAGTCAGACTCGCACTTGTCCGGTTTTTTTTATGAAAACCAGTATGGGTGGTTTGTTTCTCATCTCACTGAGTGTGGTCTCCTCGCAAAACCACACTCAGTGAGATGCCATGTCAACAGATTTGCCGAATGTTTTTGGGCTGTCTCACTTGTTAATACAACCTTTGAAGTAACGGGAAACACGCTCGTTGGAAGACAGTTCCACACCCTAACTAATTTATATTTTAGTATTTAAGTTATAAAAAAATATATATATATCTGTAAGGTTTCTTGCCCGGTTCTTTCTTGTTGATAGCATTCCCAAACGTGAAAGGACAAAAACAAAAACCAGCAAAGTGCGAGTCGGACTCGCGCACCGAGGTTTCCGTACCATCACGTAATTGGTCGGTTTTTATTATTAGTTGTTTTTAACCCCTGACGCAAAAAGTGGGGGTTTTATAAGTTTAACGTGTGTGGGAATGTGTGTATGTGTGTATGGGTTTGTCTGTCCGTGGCATAGTAGCTCCCAAACGGATGGAACGATTTGGATGCGGTTTGTTTTTATCTCGGTTTTTATAAGAAAGCTGGTTTAATCGAGATTGTTCTTAGTTTATAATTAAGTAAGTATTAAGTAATCAAAAAATGCATTATCTTAAAAAGTGGACCGACTTGCATGCGGTTTTTTTAAAAAAGCTTGAAATGAGTTAATTTACAATCTTTAAAAATCCCCGACCCTTAAAAAGTCAAAAATAATATCCGTTTACTTACTTATAGGAGTCGGGGGACGGCTAAGTAAATTCCCGCGCAGCTCTGAGTTTTTACATTTTACTAGCTTTTGCCCGCGGCTTTGCTCGCGTGAAATTCGTATTTAAAAAGAAGAAAGTAAGTAAGCCCGCTTCTGTACCTTTATTTCGGCGCGCGGAACAATTCCATTTGTATGAGGGTCACATCTTAGCGTAACTGAAACAAAATTGTATTCAGCCTATCCTGTGTCCCATATACCTACCTAGTTAAATGTGCTTATACTAAGTTTCATCGAATTCTAATGTTCGGTTTAAGAGTTATGGGGGAACATACATACATACATACAGAAAAATTTTCTAAAAATCGTCAATTTAATTTTAGTACCATACATATAGAGTCCACAAACGCAATATCTCATAAAACAAAGTAACTTACTCCACGACCATCTGTTACAGATTTATTATTAGTATTGATTACTGTTCTATAAAAAAAATAACATAGTTCCATTACCTACCTAAGTAAACGGAAATTATTTTAGATTTTTAAGGGTTTGGGGTTTTTTTAAATTTGTAATTTATACTTAGAGTTTGCACCATAATCACACCAAGTTTGACGCTTGTATGTATAGCGGTTTTTCATTGAAAAAAAACGCGTTTCTTGTACGGGGATCTCCTTTAATTTTTACTTTTTGTTTTTTTATTATGTTTATCCGCCATTATTCAAATGATGCAACCCTTCAAAGGTAGGAGAGACAGACGGACGGACTGCGTAGACTTAGTGTTATGGTTTCGCACGGGTACGGAATCCTAAAAAAAAATTACGAACCATACTGAATGTGCATATTATGTCTCAATGCAATATTGTTAACATTTTGTGTTCTTTATGTCTGAATCTGCATCTAGCAGTGCGACAGAGGCATGATTTTGAGGAACAATGGGTTCTGGAAACCCCGATATCAACAACAAAAGGCTCATGCATGAATGAAATACACTTATCATGCTTGGAAAGAATAGCACACGGATTTGAATTTCGAACCTACTGTCGCTCGCAAACCAGGACGTTACCACTTGCCCGTGACCAGCTCTAAATAAGGTTCTACAACCGAAACTTTTAGAAACATTAATTTTCTGTAGGTATGTACATGCGTACATACAGTCTGATTCGTATGTACTTCCATTCATATTCGCGCAGTGCGAGGCTCAATCACGCATTATCTTCTATCACGGGTAGAGAATATCATGTGGCATAATTTTATTTGTTCTAATAAAATTTGGTCGAGCGCGCCGAGTGATGTAATTTTCATAACAGTTTTATGGACATTTTATTTCGAAATTATCACGACAAAGAATATGACAATGACGCAAATGTTGTTAGTAACCGCAGAACAGCGAGTGTTTCATACTATGTACTGGCAATAATTTTACCCAATACACAAATAAATTGTACCTTACCTGCTGCAGTACAAAATGACGTTTTCGAGCTTCTCGTTCACACAAAAGTTAAATAGTTCACACTTATTCGTTAATGTAACACACTTTTCTGCAGGGTATACGGCGGATTCGACTTAATTTTTAATCCAATTTCCTCCAGTCAACCTTGTACACATCAGAGCAGCCATTTTTAGTGTATAGCGTGCCTTTACTTTTATACTCAGTTGACTAGTCAAAAAAGTAAATCGCTAATCGCTAGTTTCGCTAAAAAAGCAAATCACTAAGGAGAAGGCCTAATACCGAGGTGCGCTCAGGTAAACGACATACTTTCTCGAAGGAAGTAAGTCTCTAAGGGCAAGGCCGGGCTGCGTTCAGGCAAGCTACATGACATCTGGGGAAGAAAGAAAGAAGGAAAGAAAGAATGTATAGTTTATTCGTAATTTTTCTTTTCGAAAATACAATTTAACCAAATATAAATAAAATATATTATACATGTGATGATATAAGTAGATAGTGGTATAGATACATAGTCTATGGCTTTAATTAGTGCTGATATCGTATTTTATTTTATAAGATGCAGAGAAGACAGAGAAGAGCAGAGATTAAATAAAAAAATTATGTGTTAGGTACTAATGGAATAATTGTACTGAATACGATAACAAATTCAACTTTATTCTGTACGCAAAATTATATTCAACATTGTAAGGTATTATGCCCGATAGAATTCTAATGAAATAATTATATTTCATGAAGGACTCAATATTAGGGCTTCATGCACGAAAGTTAACGGGCACTCTCGGCGGAGAATGTTCTTAACCTTACGTTTTAGCTTTTAGATACGCAATTACGCATACTTTTTCTTAAGTACCAGCTGAGCATTCAATTATGTAGGTATTCGTGCTTTTCTATTTACTATACGCTTATCTCATTACCACGCAAGTGTATTTAGATGTTTGAAAAACAACAGGGGCTCTCGTTTTTTAACCTAGGGAGTATTATAGAATTATGACAACTAAAGTCTTGTTTATATAAAATAGGTACTAATATTTTGAATAAATATCTTTTGAGTTACAGAAGTATGAAAAAAGTATTCTTTATCTCTATATACAGTATAACATATCCCAAATGTTGAGCATGCAATTTGTTTGTTTTCGTTAAACATAACATCAGTTTAACTTATTAATCTGAAAATTTGGATAGGTGTAAGCTGGTGTAAGTATTGATGTTTCAACTTAGCATACTAATGTGTTTTTTTTTTCAATACATTTCCACGCCAGCAAAACCACAGGGAAAAGTAAGAAATTCAAAATGACATAAAACACAGAAAAGGTCACGAGCGCGGTATGAAGACTCGTTAGTATGACCGCGCTGAATCTCACGCTAGGGCGGGCGCGCCGCGCGCGAGGTCTCATGAGTACGTATGTATGTAAGCATCGTCACAGTTATTTGACGTTTTATCTGTCAAATAAAAGAAAAATAATTTTTCTTTTATTCTCCAATTATTGGAGAAAATATATCGATGCTGTGTGTGTTAGTGAAGTAATAATAATAATTAACTTTGTAAATATTATGTATCTATGCCTGTACGATTGCATGCTCGAGTTGTGTGCTGGGTGCTAACGTCCGTCGCAGACGTTCCACTATGGCCAGACTCCGATTCACAGGGCACTGGCCGCACTCAACCGAATGTTTGTCATGTTTCCGGATCTAGACGTCTTCAACTTCAATACTAAAGTCTTTCAACAGTTCGCGGTGGATACGTTGAGCTAAGTTGGAAATAGATTCTCCATTGTTAAATTTTGGGGCTTGCCCTGTACCTAGTAATAATGTAATATAAATAAATAAATAAAGAAAATTATGTTGATTTTTTTAAGTTCATTTTAATATTGAAAACGATTACTTGGACATACCTATATTTTATATCCGCCCATTTATTACTCGCCGAGAAAAGACGGGCAAGAAAGCCTCGCCTGCAGTAATAATATTTGGCTTTTCTTTCAGTACACATATTACGAAAAGATTGATTCATTAATAATTAATGCTGAAAATACTGTGACAGCTTAATACAAAGTGAAGGTTGTGCGGAAGGCGGGCGGCTCTATAGGGCGGATAAGTCGTGCGGGATAACGAACAGGCTGCCTGGAGCGCTGGGGCTGGGGGCTGGGGGCTGGGGGCTGCACGCGCGACGTTCGACGTGACATCTCAACTGGCTATCTCGCCTCTCCTTTATCATGTAAACTATGCGCGGACGTTCGGAACGACCGGCTTGTCCAAATTAATATAAATGGGGTAGGACTCAATTCAAAGGAAAGTAAGCTAACCTAAAAGAAATGGTAAACTTGAAAAAATAAATTATACAGGAACTCTCTTTCTTATTTTATAAATTAAAAGGCCCTTGGCCCTACACTTTTTATGGAAAATATAAAAAAGAAGACACAAATATCTTTTTCATGGACATTTATTTTTACATATACATATACACATTGTATTATTTTGTAGTAATTGAAGAAATATATTTATTAGAGAAACAAATTTTCTTAGGTACATTTTTAGTATTATTAATTTTTTTAATTACTTTAATTTTGTAGTTGAAAATATAGCTAAATTATAAATGAGCACTTTTTGTAAACTTTCGTTTAAATTTTTATTAGGACAAAACACGAACTTTTTACATTAAGTCCATTATATCTAAATTATATCAGCAAAGTTTTAATGTGTGAATTTCACAAACGTTTTAATACGTTTTCAAACAAAACATAGAACAATTTACCGCGTTTAAACCTGACAAAAAATGTGGCGGTATTCCGTAACAACGAAAACGGAAGACAGAAGCAGTCATAATTTCCAGAATTTCCATTTGTTTTTCTTTTCTCGTAAGCGTAGCAAGTCAACAAATTCAGTTCTCTAAAACGGAGTGCGGAGTCAACACTAGATGGCTGCTTGCTTTTCATTACTCGGTCGGACAGGGACAGGGGTGCAGCGAGAGAGGGGTGGGGTGCGGTGCGGGGTGTACTCTGTGGGGGAGAGGGTAGAAGGCGGAGGGCGCGGTTTGTGACGTCATCGGAAACTTGGCTGTGTTGGTGTCGGATGCAACATGGTTGGATGCAATCATAGAATAAACAAACGAAGAGAATGCTAGCGCAGTCGGCTGACCATCTAGCTAGGGAGAAACTCATATTATATTAAACATTATTTTAAGCATTTTTTGTATGTACTTTACCTATATAACCTTTTAATTATTGTGTAGATTGGAACTAGACTAGAAAATGGGATATAAGTTTAACCGATTTATTTCTACTAGTTCAAGTTCATCTTCTGATGAAGGTATACCTACATTATACATGGGGACCAAAACATCGAGCCATACAGTTTCTGAAACGCGCGCAGGTCCAGAAACCACATTAGATAGGATGTTGTATGTGATGTGGCCAACCGTGCCAGTTTAAAAAAAAAAAAAAGTCGTTCTTATTGTTATACTTATTCGCCTAGAATTTAAATACGAGGACAACAAATTGAATTTTCCACCTCAAAATAAGAGTTACTCACTACTAATTTGTGCTTAGTTATAGTATGTTACATATAACATAATGAAAACTTAGTATGTAAGTTATATTTAAAAAAAGCTCTGTAAGGTTACCCGTTCTTCCTTATAGATTGCAATGCTGAACGGGACAGGACATGACAAAAAAAAAATTATGACGAACGGTACTGAATATGCATATGTCTCAATGAAATATTGTTATTGTTGTGTGTTCTTTATGACGAAATAAATATCTGTATCTGTATCTGTACTAAAGTGACCAAAAGTATATATAATTAAAGCAAGCGGGAATACGACGAAAAACTGAAATGACTACGTTAATAATACGAAACATTTAAAATTCTCCTTGGATCATAATGCTTATTATCACTCACAGATGAATTCATATTATACGTTCTTCTCTATTTGGTATATTCGTTCAATGGTGGAACATAAAACCCTTTGTAACAACTTCTCCTGTACCTAGACACCGGCACGGTAACTCTGTAGGCATACTACACGCTCTAAATGCATCTGTATTCATCTGCAAGACTTTGTCGTACTCACAAGCTTCCAGTTCGCCTTGAGAAACGTTCGGACTTTGCGAGTGAGTGAGAGTGAAATGGTTCTACATGTGTGTATGTACTTTTATAACAACTCTACCTCTGTTACAAGTTAGTAGAGCGTTGTGGGAAGCGGACGGGACTAATAATATCACCTGTGTGATCAAGCGTGCCCGCCAACACCGTTTCCGAGCGAGCCTAGATCAAATGGATTATTACGGAGGTACACAGTGAGATAATCTGTGTAAGCTTATAAGGACCGCACAGAGAGACAAATCAGAAGATATATCCTTTGTGCATTGTAAAAGTATGGAAACATTGTAAAAACACGGGAAAGCTTATTACAGGTTACGTTTGGACAAATATAAAAAAAAATTACAAATGTCAATTAATAGATTTTGATCGATTAAGTAAGATCCATGTAAAAATCGGGTTTCAGTCTAAAATATTGTAAAGTTTATGCTCTGAAACTGAATTTTTTTGTTTTTTTGTTTTTTTTTTATGGAAACGAACACGGTTGGCTACATCACCTACAACATCCGTGATGTCAGCCCATAACACCGGGTGAACTAGGTGTCATGTTAATTTAAAGTGGATTATAAACAACTCTGAAAAGCAGAAATTGTTTCAACTTCTTCACGCATTTTGAACATCGTTTTTAAAACTAACCGTATAGATTCGAACAGTTTCATGTTGAAAGAAACGCTAATGCTTACAAAAGCGAATGCAGCAAACTCAATGTTGATGCTATAGTATCTCGCACAAGTATAAAGATTATTCAGTCCTACTAATCGCTGCCCTCCGTGCTATTTTAAAGCATCGCGCCAAAGCCTGCACAAATAACCAGCGGCTGCCGCGAAAATAACGAGCGGACCTGTGATTTTCGTTACCGTAAATGTTTTATAGGTCAACCGCCGGCAGGTAGAGAATGGGAGCAAAGGTCAGAGATTAAACTACGGCTGTGGCGAATCTATTTCCAGCGGCGACAGGCTTGGGCTCAGCGCCGGCGGCGGTGGCACCGCATATAAGCAGGCATGGCTGACGGAACCACACCACAGTCCTGCTCCACCATGAGCTGTATGCCATATTATCTGGGTTTTTAAATTACCGTGGTTGTTAGACATTATTTTAAATCAATCAGCTTTACTCACGGTTTCACTCCGAGCTATGTGGCTCGACGTTTCGGGCCAAGCGTATGGCCCATCTTCATGGAGCACTCTGCCTTGTGCGACGGTTGGCAGAGAACTGTTCTCTGCCAACCGTCGCACAAGGCAGAGTGCTCCATGAAGATGGGCCATACGCTTGGCCCGAAACGTCGAGCCACATAGCTCGGAGTGACACCGTGAGTAAAGCTGATTGATTTAAAATAATGCCATATTATCATTCAAAAAACCCACCAAATCTGCATTATTACAAATTTGTATGTAAGTTATATTTAAAAAAAAAGCTTTATAATAGTCTTACCCGGTTCTTCCTTATAGATTGCATTGCTGAACGAGACATGGCAAAAAAAATGATATGACAAAAAAAATATTATGACGAACCATAATGAATACGCTTAAGTCTCAATGAAATATTGTTAATGTTGTGTGTGGCGTAATGGCGAAATAAATATCTCAATCTGAATCATTAGTCTAAACATAAAAAAGACAAACAAAATGGAAATAGATAATGACAGTCTACCTACAATGTTCTGACAGGACTAAGGTATGTTGGGCTGACATCACGAGTATAGCAGGGCAGGACTTGTCTAATCGTGTCAGGTTTTAAAAAAAAACTTCATCCCCCTAATGTTGCAACAATGAAATTGCAACCCTTCACTGAACGAAATAGTTTCATGATTGATTTTTCGACTCGCTTTTCGCTCTCGGCTCTCGGCTTCGTTTTCTTGTTTTGAACGTATTTGCCAAATTGGTATCTACATACTTTACCTACCCCCGTGAAGATATAAGACCACCAGTCAGATGGGACGACGGCATCAAGTAAGTAAGTCTCCGTACAGCTGAGGGTAGGGAGGATTGGAGAAATGTTGCAGGGGTGTCCAGCCAGTGGACCCAAAACGGAGACTGACTACCCCCGTACACATTTTCAAGTTACCGAATGGAAATCAGCGGAATCAAATAAGTTTCAGATCTCGAAGACACAAATAATTCTCACATCTCAGATAAATCGAGCTCTATTATAGATGTTAGTGAATTATTATTACGAGTTTTTAATTAACTTCACTAGTTATTATGTCGTTGTAAAATCTTACAACTGAATTTAAAACCAGTTCCACTCATCCGATTGAGCTGAAATTTTGCACATACTTTTAGTGCTGGTGACAATACAATATGTATACTCAACATAAAAAAAAAACTAAAAAGCACAGAATAAATAAATACATAAATAAAGAAATTTTTTAAAAATAAACTTTTATTTAAGCCATATTCTCAAACAACATAAGTTTAGGTTTTCGATTTTTTTTTTCAAAGATTGTCGCGAAATGTTTATAAAAGTAGATATCTATCAATTAATTTCATTCCACAGTTATTGGTTGATAAGCAAGTACTTGGCGAAGTATGTATTTTCTTTACAATTCGCAAGTTTTTGAAAACAAATCGAAAATCTAACTTATTTTATTCGTTTTACTTAAAAAGATTTTTTATTTGTTTATTTTTTTCGAGATAATTTTTGTATTTTTTTGTATTGAAAGCGCGACATGTGGCGTCTCGAGTCTCTCATTAGGTGTCTAACGACGCCCAAGGACATTCGGTCGTATGCGTTATCGTATGGGTTGCGAATGCCATGCCGGTCTGACAAGGTGCCTATTCACACCCCTCTTGAAGGACCCGAGACTATACTTGGGGGAAATATATATTTTTAAAATTCGCACAACATTAGTCTGCATAATTTTTCAGTCACCATTTTAGACTAGGTAAAATCAGCGCTTTTCACAACAACAGCAAAGTTCATCAAATAAGAGTGGTTTACCCAGGATCAGATAAACCCCTCATACCCCCACCCACAACTACCGCAGCGGACTAGGGTCGCGTCGCGCCGCGCCCGCTCTAGCCTTTGCTCAGGGCTAAGTCACAACAACGCGACCCCTTGACCTTTCCGTCGCCGCATGAATATCGTATGACAACGCATAATACAGGCCCCTGTGCCTCCGCCTATTGCATTATTAAAACCTTCTGCCTCGAGCTCGGGGTCCGATGCTAACGCCGCTTTATCGCTACCGACATACGACTCCAAGTAGCGCCCTCAATATGAGCGATTTATACCTAGGTCAAGTCGGTTAGGAGTGGTCAGGGGCAGTTTTTTATATCTTCAGCCTTCTAAAATGCTAATGAGATTGCTTTACGTATACGGCCTCCATTACATTGCAGCCTTCAATCGAAAGCATATATGTAGAGTAGACTTAAATAAATGACACGCTATGTGAGTATATCTAAAGGCCATTCCGTCGTCGTGAACGTAAGGCGTCTACATTATATAGCTTGAATAATGTTCGGCGTATGCGCACAGCCAACCACGCGTTCCACGCGCACACTGCGAACATTGCTGCGAACATTCTAAGGGTGGGTTGCACCAAGTAGCGCGGTTATAGTAATAGCTAAAATTAACTATAACCATGACCAGATGGTTAACTTTGACTATTCCCTACGATGGGTTGCACCACGACATTATTGGTTATAGTTAAAGTTAACAGAGTTGCTAGCCTAATGAAGCATAATTTTACCCAAAGTTATTGAGGGAAACGTTTTCTTCAATGGCAACAATCCAAACCAACGTCATTTAGCAGCTGTGCTATCACTGTCAGTTGCAAATTACTCATATCTATGGCACGCCGCACGGTTAAATAAAGATGGCGGCTGACCGAACAAGTTTGTTTACCACGTGTCGTCGTAAATAAGAAGTATATATTTTTGAGATTCTCGCAATACGAGAAGAAAACAACAGACATCAGAAGTACAACAGAAAAGGCGGTATACGGTATACGACCGAAGGGAAGCACTGACGTGGCACCAAGTTCACCCGGTGTTATGGGCTGACATCACGGATGTTGTAGGTGATGTAGCCAACCGTGTCAGTTTCAATAAAAAAAAAAAAACTTTAATTAGTTTGGCTGTCCCGGAAAGGGACGAATAAATAAAAAAAATTAATCTATGGCATCATGTAATAAGAATGGCACATGTTCATTCATAATCGAAAAGCGCAGCGGGTTATATTCTCTTTGTGTAATCTTACTTCGCAGATTTACATATGATGCAGAACGTGCAGGAAATTTTTTGCATATAATTTGTAACTACAGAATAAAACAATGAATAAATCGTTAACATGTTCAAGTAAATAAAAAAAAATTATAGGGTAATTTTTTGTCATGTTATTAAAATAAAACAATTTAATCATGATAATTTTTCTATAATATTAGGAAATCAAAAATGGAATGGAGTAGCCCCTATAATTCTTATTATTGTATTATTATTAAATAATTTAAAATTTATTATATTTAATAAAATTACAAATAATAAATTTATAGAGGCAATTGATTTATGCCTGTGGTGCTATGATCAAATTATATGCTATGGTGTATTTTATATACGAAAATAGGTACCTACCTAGGTATACGAGTCGGTCACTCACTAACATACTAACCTAATAATTGACTCGACTGCTATGCTGCTGCAATGGTGCCATGTGAGGTCATAAACATATAAATGCGAGTAATTACTCCTCCAGGTATTCGTCCAATGCCTTCGCCAGATTTTTCGATACTCGAAATCTAGCCAAGAAGGTCTTATCATCCCACTTTGTGAACCTATCCGTTCTGGGAAAATACACCTTTGGTTTTCTAACACGCATATTTACTGGGTTTTCTAGCACGCACATTTACTGCATACTCCACATCCATTTCATCTTCGGAAGAACTATTTTCAAAAAGTATATCACGGAGGATGAGATGTGTTCGCCTGGTACAAAGTGTATTTGCACCATACGCGCACTTCTCATATAAAATTATAATATTTGTTTCCTCTTATCTAAAATATTTTCGAATTTTAAATTCACACGGTTCACACACGTGCAAATAATTCCCTTGGCGTCAGGATTCTGTAACCTGATACTCTTGGCAATAAATGTCGTCTATAACAAAAATTATGGACCCTTTTCAGAAATGGGCTAATTTTGAGTGTTATTTCTTAAAATCTCACAATCTCAAGGACAACAGTACAAAAAAAACCCTTCGAATTTCAAAATGGCTGTTTAGGACTTGATAGAAAAAATTATGAACACGAAAAATGGCGGATAACTTAGGGAGGGGCTTAGATACGTCCTACGAATCAGGTGGTGACCTGTTGCGGCCATATTTGCAAGAAGGGAAGAGGAGGTGTTATCATCAAGCTGATGATGGAGAGGTGGGGAGGACAGGAGGTCAGTCAGGATCGTGCGGGAGGATTGATCGGATGTCTTCGAGGAGTTCGAGAGATTCAGGAGTCCGAAACGGTCGCATCTCGGTATTCGACTACGAACATTAATCGAGAAGGAGTCATCGCGCGGTAATTTGGAACGGACTCTACTCGGGCCGGTTTCGCGTTTCGGGAAAGACAATCGATTCCTTCATAACTGGTTTGGAGTTGAGAATACGGTTTCTCCTCTAACTGTGATACTCGCGAAGGAGTGGACCTTTTATAGAAGTGATGGTTAAGTGTGTGGCTGTGTGCAGACATCACAGGAGCGGTTGCCTGGCAGGATCGTGTGAGCTGGGAGCGGAATGAAAGGAGTTTTGTCAGCTAAGTTGCATGTTTTAAGTAAAAATATTCCATCGAGACTCATCACTTCCGAGGATCGCGATTGCGTGCGGTTTTCCACCGAAGGGTCAATTTATTTCGGCGGCCGATTTATTAATCCGCGAACGTAAAACAATTACTCGGTTGCGTACTATTGTTCTCAACGCGTTACCAAACTTAGCAGCGAGGGACAGCGTGAACTTTGCTCAAAAACGGCGTGCGAAATTAGCTCAAAGCCATCGGCGGCCTAGACGTATGATTACAGGAACCACTGCAAATCATCTGGCTGAGTGTTTCACCGACTTCAAGGCGTCGCCGTGACGTGCGACATATATCACCAACATTGCTGCGCAGCGGTAAAGGATACATCACCATCATTACCATGCAGCTGTAAAGAATTTCCACCATCGGAACGAGCTCAGGAATTTCTCACAACCAGCGTAAACACGACAGGTCGTAGTGAAAGATAGCACTGTATTCTTTGTTATCTGTAACTCACCTGGAAAGTGTATCACGCAAAGGAGAACCCATTTACATTAAATGCACGGTTTAGGTTTAAGTATAATAAGCTAAAATAGAAGGTCTGTGGATTCGGAAGATGTTTTAAACCTACTTGGGGGGAATTAACTGCGACTTTTACGTAAAGGGGAGTGCTGTGCACCCTATTCTCACTTGGTAGCATTGTCATTTCCTGGAGGTCGTTCTAGGTTGATTTTCCACGAGGAAAGTTGGAAACTGAATTCCTTTGAGTCGATCGCCTACAATTAGATTAAGCGTACTAGATTAGCTCTAAGTAATAGATTAACATAGGTTTAATGGTATGCGCATGATAGATTAGGCACCAAACATTCAAGCTGAACGTCCCCGTCGTGCTTGGTGGGCAATGTGGAGTTTGAACGACTAGATTTGATTATAAATCAAATCTGACGCAAAGAGAATAAACAATCTGAAAGCATATAAAGAATAAATTAGTCAAATTTCATAGCGAATCGGCGAGGTAACAAACTAATAATTTTGCATGTTAGAAATAGAAAAGAGCATAATGTCTCAAATGATGCCGTGAGCCGAGATGAGTAAAAAATAGGCGTGTCTTACAAATTAATTAATAAAGCACACCTAGACTCATTTAAAGAACCGAGGTTACTACATATCACATAACGTATGGGTCAAACTTAAATCGAATTGGTTTTATAAATTCAAATGGCTTCAGATTGTTCAAAATATTGTGTCAGATTTGATAAGAGTCCAAAACAGCTGTAGTTCGTTTACCAATAAAAGACGAGTGCAAACGTTTTGTTCTCCAAACAATAGAATCGCCGCACGCCTGGCAGATACCCTTTTTTTTTCTGTGAGTCGAGGCCGGCGGTGCAAGCCAACATCGGTTGCGCACGGTCGTAAAATTATTGTTAATCTCAACTTTCTGTTTCAGCTGTTTTTGTCAATTACACTTCTATTATCGCTCTTTAAAATGTCGTAAAACAGTATAACACGCGTAAGAAGGGATTCGGTCTAAAATTTGTCTAAAGCGAAAAAGGAAAATAACAATACGTCTCGGTCTCTCCGAACAGAACAGGTAATATTTTTGATAACTAATCAACTGTGGATTTGTTTACAAACAAACGTGTTAGTCGAGGGCATGAGCTTTTGTTCGCATAAACAAAAGAACCCGCATGTTGTCCGGCCGATAATTTTTTGTGCCATCACTGGGTCAAGCCGACGCGAAGGATCAGCTGATCGCTATTGTCTAATTATCTTCACTTTCTGTTTCAGTATCGCTACGTATTAAAGTTTACTATCGCCATATCTCTCTTTAAAAGGTTCATAAAATAAACTAATACGCGCAAAACTAAATTCGGCCTAAAATCGCCTTAAACCAAAGATAAATTTCTAAATCTCCAAACGTAATCTTATATATTCAAAACTTACAGCGTAGGCATAAATAAATCATGACACATTTAATCTTAACCATCTACAAAAAAAAACACAAAAAAAAAAAAACAAAATATTCAACTAGCATAGCAATGGCATCTCTGCAGTTCAAACGTTATCTCTAAACAAAATAATAATTTGCTGATAATAATATTGAACTAAAACATCGACAAAATAAACACGGGCTGGATGAATTCCGTTAGAAGTATCTTGGTTGCGCCATAGAAACAATGTAAGGGTAGCTTCAGTTGCATCGCGTCATTGTAAGCTTGAGTTATAGTAACAGATGGGCTAGGGGTTGGTTTTTTTCTGCCATATATGTCGTCGTTGTTCCAAGGTTAAAGGAGATCTTTATTCTTATCTAGGTAGGTACACTACTCGGTTGGTCCTTTATATTCACTTTATTATCAGCTGATTGGTGTTCTAGTAAGTTTCATTTGTCTCTGCCGTTATGTGACGATCACAATAGATTAGCGCTGTTTTATAGTTTAAATCCTATGTGTTGTATCAAATGGTTGTATGTATGTTTATTGGTTATTGACTATTCATATGGCATGGCAGTAAGTCTGCATCGAACCTGTCGCAAATTGTTCTATACTATTTGTATTGTATTGTATTTATTCGTGATCAATCTAAAGGGAAAATGGACCTACACATCGAAATTGTTTCATTGTCATAGGCCCAATTCTCAGTGACGTACAAGCTGGTGTCTTTAAACCTTAATGTAATTAGACAATTCGCGCAATTATTAGTTATTTATTTTCAAAACGCTATTATTTACATAATTTATCCACAATGTATAGTCAAACATGGACATAACATCCATTAGTGATGGGTTCGAATCCCTATTTCTTATTATCTGGTGGTGCTGGAACCTTGCATTCGTAATATTAGATAATTAGGGCACGGTTAGGCGGATGATATAATTTCTCTATCGTTTTTATGTGTGTAGGCACAGGAGACAGACACTGGAGTCTGGACTAAAGGAGGCTGACAGAGGAATATATTCCAAGGTCTCTAGTACACTCAAGATTAAAAATATTCGACTTCGTCGCAACGTAAGATAGCACGGAATCCTAATTCCAATTAGAATTCGATTACAGTAGTTGGAATAGTCATGTCGGCAACGTTTTTTTTTTGGTATAATTGAGTTTAGTTTATGCGATTTATGCTGTGGGTGTCTGAATCCATAGTACTGTCTTTTACTCTGGCGGTGCCATAACGGAGACTTGTCTCTGTATTTTGACTATACTGGGCTAATGGAAAACTCAATGTACCATGCAACCATCTCTTTCTGGTTGGCAAAGCAATGTTATACTTGGCCGCGAATACAGGTTGAGTAAGTAAAGGTTTGGGGAAGCATATGTCTACAGTTTAATCAGTACATTATGCTGAGTGGCTTAGGGGAAACTGAAAGAAAACTTTTACGTTCTAGAATTGCGTGGATTATACACGGTAATACCTAACTCCTTGTATGTAGATACTGTAAACAAATAAATGAATTCATTACACTTAGAAATGATTGTAGTGTTCCTTATACGTACATTTTTCTCTTTCTTTTCTCTTTCTTTCCAATTTACGCATGGTGTTATTCAATATTTGTTTTCGTCAAATACGTTTTTTCGAATTTATTTAATTTCTAGGGGACGAGCGGTGCGAACACATGGGGGGGTTATTCAATCAGCAGATATTTTCTTGCTCTGAGAAGCGTTCGAAGCAATCGCGGGGCGGCAAAATCGAGGATTTGCGATCGTCGATAGCGAGTGATGGTTTCCTTCGTCTTTCTGCAGATAGGGGTGTTACAGTAGTATAGTCATTGTGCTTATTATGTTATTAAGATTTTTTTCCCTCAAAATACATTCGAATGTATTTCGCCATCTAAAATCTGGCGGTGCTCTGAGATGTGTTCGCCTGGTACAAAGTGTATTTGCACCATACGCGCACTTCTCATATAAAATTATAATATTTGTTTCCTCTTATCTAAAATATTTTCGAATTTTAAATTCACACGGTTCACACACGTGCAAATAATTCCCTTGGCGTCAGGATTCTGTAACCTGATACTCTTGGCAATAAATGTCGTCTATAACAAAAATTATGGACCCTTTTCAGAAATGGGCTAATTTTGAGTGTTATTTCTTAAAATCTCACAATCTCAAGGACAACAGTACAAAAAAAACCCTTCGAATTTCAAAATGGCTGTTTAGGACTTGATAGAAAAAATTATGAACACGAAAAATGGCGGATAACTTAGGGAGGGGCTTAGATACGTCCTACGAATCAGGTGGTGACCTGTTGCGGCCATATTTGCAAGAAGGGAAGAGGAGGTGTTATCATCAAGCTGATGATGGAGAGGTGGGGAGGACAGGAGGTCAGTCAGGATCGTGCGGGAGGATTGATCGGATGTCTTCGAGGAGTTCGAGAGATTCAGGAGTCCGAAACGGTCGCATCTCGGTATTCGACTACGAACATTAATCGAGAAGGAGTCATCGCGCGGTAATTTGGAACGGACTCTACTCGGGCCGGTTTCGCGTTTCGGGAAAGACAATCGATTCCTTCATAACTGGTTTGGAGTTGAGAATACGGTTTCTCCTCTAACTGTGATACTCGCGAAGGAGTGGACCTTTTATAGAAGTGATGGTTAAGTGTGTGGCTGTGTGCAGACATCACAGGAGCGGTTGCCTGGCAGGATCGTGTGAGCTGGGAGCGGAATGAAAGGAGTTTTGTCAGCTAAGTTGCATGTTTTAAGTAAAAATATTCCATCGAGACTCATCACTTCCGAGGATCGCGATTGCGTGCGGTTTTCCACCGAAGGGTCAATTTATTTCGGCGGCCGATTTATTAATCCGCGAACGTAAAACAATTACTCGGTTGCGTACTATTGTTCTCAACGCGTTACCAAACTTAGCAGCGAGGGACAGCGTGAACTTTGCTCAAAAACGGCGTGCGAAATTAGCTCAAAGCCATCGGCGGCCTAGACGTATGATTACAGGAACCACTGCAAATCATCTGGCTGAGTGTTTCACCGACTTCAAGGCGTCGCCGTGACGTGCGACATATATCACCAACATTGCTGCGCAGCGGTAAAGGATACATCACCATCATTACCATGCAGCTGTAAAGAATTTCCACCATCGGAACGAGCTCAGGAATTTCTCACAACCAGCGTAAACACGACAGGTCGTAGTGAAAGATAGCACTGTATTCTTTGTTATCTGTAACTCACCTGGAAAGTGTATCACGCAAAGGAGAACCCATTTACATTAAATGCACGGTTTAGGTTTAAGTATAATAAGCTAAAATAGAAGGTCTGTGGATTCGGAAGATGTTTTAAACCTACTTGGGGGGAATTAACTGCGACTTTTACGTAAAGGGGAGTGCTGTGCACCCTATTCTCACTTGGTAGCATTGTCATTTCCTGGAGGTCGTTCTAGGTTGATTTTCCACGAGGAAAGTTGGAAACTGAATTCCTTTGAGTCGATCGCCTACAATTAGATTAAGCGTACTAGATTAGCTCTAAGTAATAGATTAACATAGGTTTAATGGTATGCGCATGATAGATTAGGCACCAAACATTCAAGCTGAACGTCCCCGTCGTGCTTGGTGGGCAATGTGGAGTTTGAACGACTAGATTTGATTATAAATCAAATCTGACGCAAAGAGAATAAACAATCTGAAAGCATATAAAGAATAAATTAGTCAAATTTCATAGCGAATCGGCGAGGTAACAAACTAATAATTTTGCATGTTAGAAATAGAAAAGAGCATAATGTCTCAAATGATGCCGTGAGCCGAGATGAGTAAAAAATAGGCGTGTCTTACAAATTAATTAATAAAGCACACCTAGACTCATTTAAAGAACCGAGGTTACTACATATCACATAACGTATGGGTCAAACTTAAATCGAATTGGTTTTATAAATTCAAATGGCTTCAGATTGTTCAAAATATTGTGTCAGATTTGATAAGAGTCCAAAACAGCTGTAGTTCGTTTACCAATAAAAGACGAGTGCAAACGTTTTGTTCTCCAAACAATAGAATCGCCGCACGCCTGGCAGATACCCTTTTTTTTTCTGTGAGTCGAGGCCGGCGGTGCAAGCCAACATCGGTTGCGCACGGTCGTAAAATTATTGTTAATCTCAACTTTCTGTTTCAGCTGTTTTTGTCAATTACACTTCTATTATCGCTCTTTAAAATGTCGTAAAACAGTATAACACGCGTAAGAAGGGATTCGGTCTAAAATGTGTCTAAAGCGAAAAAGGAAAATAACAATACGTCTCGGTCTCTCCGAACAGAACAGGTAATATTTTTGATAACTAATCAACTGTGGATTTGTTTACAAACAAACGTGTTAGTCGAGGGCATGAGCTTTTGTTCGCATAAACAAAAGAACCCGCATGTTGTCCGGCCGATAATTTTTTGTGCCATCACTGGGTCAAGCCGACGCGAAGGATCAGCTGATCGCTATTGTCTAATTATCTTCACTTTCTGTTTCAGTATCGCTACGTATTAAAGTTTACTATCGCCATATCTCTCTTTAAAAGGTTCATAAAATAAACTAATACGCGCAAAACTAAATTCGGCCTAAAATCGCCTTAAACCAAAGATAAATTTCTAAATCTCCAAACGTAATCTTATATATTCAAAACTTACAGCGTAGGCATAAATAAATCATGACACATTTAATCTTAACCATCTACAAAAAAAAACACAAAAAAAAAAAAACAAAATATTCAACTAGCATAGCAATGGCATCTCTGCAGTTCAAACGTTATCTCTAAACAAAATAATAATTTGCTGATAATAATATTGAACTAAAACATCGACAAAATAAACACGGGCTGGATGAATTCCGTTAGAAGTATCTTGGTTGCGCCATAGAAACAATGTAAGGGTAGCTTCAGTTGCATCGCGTCATTGTAAGCTTGAGTTATAGTAACAGATGGGCTAGGGGTTGGTTTTTTTCTGCCATATATGTCGTCGTTGTTCCAAGGTTAAAGGAGATCTTTATTCTTATCTAGGTAGGTACACTACTCGGTTGGTCCTTTATATTCACTTTATTATCAGCTGATTGGTGTTCTAGTAAGTTTCATTTGTCTCTGCCGTTATGTGACGATCACAATAGATTAGCGCTGTTTTATAGTTTAAATCCTATGTGTTGTATCAAATGGTTGTATGTATGTTTATTGGTTATTGACTATTCATATGGCATGGCAGTAAGTCTGCATCGAACCTGTCGCAAATTGTTCTATACTATTTGTATTGTATTGTATTTATTCGTGATCAATCTAAAGGGAAAATGGACCTACACATCGAAATTGTTTCATTGTCATAGGCCCAATTCTCAGTGACGTACAAGCTGGTGTCTTTAAACCTTAATGTAATTAGACAATTCGCGCAATTATTAGTTATTTATTTTCAAAACGCTATTATTTACATAATTTATCCACAATGTATAGTCAAACATGGACATAACATCCATTAGTGATGGGTTCGAATCCCTATTTCTTATTATCTGGTGGTGCTGGAACCTTGCATTCGTAATATTAGATAATTAGGGCACGGTTAGGCGGATGATATAATTTCTCTATCGTTTTTATGTGTGTAGGCACAGGAGACAGACACTGGAGTCTGGACTAAAGGAGGCTGACAGAGGAATATATTCCAAGGTCTCTAGTACACTCAAGATTAAAAATATTCGACTTCGTCGCAACGTAAGATAGCACGGAATCCTAATTCCAATTAGAATTCGATTACAGTAGTTGGAATAGTCATGTCGGCAACGTTTTTTTTTTGGTATAATTGAGTTTAGTTTATGCGATTTATGCTGTGGGTGTCTGAATCCATAGTACTGTCTTTTACTCTGGCGGTGCCATAACGGAGACTTGTCTCTGTATTTTGACTATACTGGGCTAATGGAAAACTCAATGTACCATGCAACCATCTCTTTCTGGTTGGCAAAGCAATGTTATACTTGGCCGCGAATACAGGTTGAGTAAGTAAAGGTTTGGGGAAGCATATGTCTACAGTTTAATCAGTACATTATGCTGAGTGGCTTAGGGGAAACTGAAAGAAAACTTTTACGTTCTAGAATTGCGTGGATTATACACGGTAATACCTAACTCCTTGTATGTAGATACTGTAAACAAATAAATGAATTCATTACACTTAGAAATGATTGTAGTGTTCCTTATACGTACATTTTTCTCTTTCTTTTCTCTTTCTTTCCAATTTACGCATGGTGTTATTCAATATTTGTTTTCGTCAAATACGTTTTTTCGAATTTATTTAATTTCTAGGGGACGAGCGGTGCGAACACATGGGGGGGTTATTCAATCAGCAGATATTTTCTTGCTCTGAGAAGCGTTCGAAGCAATCGCGGGGCGGCAAAATCGAGGATTTGCGATCGTCGATAGCGAGTGATGGTTTCCTTCGTCTTTCTGCAGATAGGGGTGTTACAGTAGTATAGTCATTGTGCTTATTATGTTATTAAGATTTTTTTCCCTCAAAATACATTCGAATGTATTTCGCCATCTAAAATCTGGCGGTGCTCTGAGATGTGTTCGCCTGGTACAAAGTGTATTTGCACCATACGCGCACTTCTCATATAAAATTATAATATTTGTTTCCTCTTATCTAAAATATTTTCGAATTTTAAATTCACACGGTTCACACACGTGCAAATAATTCCCTTGGCGTCAGGATTCTGTAACCTGATACTCTTGGCAATAAATGTCGTCTATAACAAAAATTATGGACCCTTTTCAGAAATGGGCTAATTTTGAGTGTTATTTCTTAAAATCTCACAATCTCAAGGACAACAGTACAAAAAAAACCCTTCGAATTTCAAAATGGCTGTTTAGGACTTGATAGAAAAAATTATGAACACGAAAAATGGCGGATAACTTAGGGAGGGGCTTAGATACGTCCTACGAATCAGGTGGTGACCTGTTGCGGCCATATTTGCAAGAAGGGAAGAGGAGGTGTTATCATCAAGCTGATGATGGAGAGGTGGGGAGGACAGGAGGTCAGTCAGGATCGTGCGGGAGGATTGATCGGATGTCTTCGAGGAGTTCGAGAGATTCAGGAGTCCGAAACGGTCGCATCTCGGTATTCGACTACGAACATTAATCGAGAAGGAGTCATCGCGCGGTAATTTGGAACGGACTCTACTCGGGCCGGTTTCGCGTTTCGGGAAAGACAATCGATTCCTTCATAACTGGTTTGGAGTTGAGAATACGGTTTCTCCTCTAACTGTGATACTCGCGAAGGAGTGGACCTTTTATAGAAGTGATGGTTAAGTGTGTGGCTGTGTGCAGACATCACAGGAGCGGTTGCCTGGCAGGATCGTGTGAGCTGGGAGCGGAATGAAAGGAGTTTTGTCAGCTAAGTTGCATGTTTTAAGTAAAAATATTCCATCGAGACTCATCACTTCCGAGGATCGCGATTGCGTGCGGTTTTCCACCGAAGGGTCAATTTATTTCGGCGGCCGATTTATTAATCCGCGAACGTAAAACAATTACTCGGTTGCGTACTATTGTTCTCAACGCGTTACCAAACTTAGCAGCGAGGGACAGCGTGAACTTTGCTCAAAAACGGCGTGCGAAATTAGCTCAAAGCCATCGGCGGCCTAGACGTATGATTACAGGAACCACTGCAAATCATCTGGCTGAGTGTTTCACCGACTTCAAGGCGTCGCCGTGACGTGCGACATATATCACCAACATTGCTGCGCAGCGGTAAAGGATACATCACCATCATTACCATGCAGCTGTAAAGAATTTCCACCATCGGAACGAGCTCAGGAATTTCTCACAACCAGCGTAAACACGACAGGTCGTAGTGAAAGATAGCACTGTATTCTTTGTTATCTGTAACTCACCTGGAAAGTGTATCACGCAAAGGAGAACCCATTTACATTAAATGCACGGTTTAGGTTTAAGTATAATAAGCTAAAATAGAAGGTCTGTGGATTCGGAAGATGTTTTAAACCTACTTGGGGGGAATTAACTGCGACTTTTACGTAAAGGGGAGTGCTGTGCACCCTATTCTCACTTGGTAGCATTGTCATTTCCTGGAGGTCGTTCTAGGTTGATTTTCCACGAGGAAAGTTGGAAACTGAATTCCTTTGAGTCGATCGCCTACAATTAGATTAAGCGTACTAGATTAGCTCTAAGTAATAGATTAACATAGGTTTAATGGTATGCGCATGATAGATTAGGCACCAAACATTCAAGCTGAACGTCCCCGTCGTGCTTGGTGGGCAATGTGGAGTTTGAACGACTAGATTTGATTATAAATCAAATCTGACGCAAAGAGAATAAACAATCTGAAAGCATATAAAGAATAAATTAGTCAAATTTCATAGCGAATCGGCGAGGTAACAAACTAATAATTTTGCATGTTAGAAATAGAAAAGAGCATAATGTCTCAAGGAGAAGAGACATCGTTTGGCATTTGAGGTTATAATATGCGTAAATTGACAGTAACTATTACTTTAACTGGTCACTACTCGAGCGCTTAGGTTTAAGGTTAAGTTATGACGTAAATTTAACTGTCGTTAACTGGTGCAACCCAATTTTCGCTTAACCGGAGATTTGACTGATTGGTTATGGTAAAAGTTAGATGGTGCAACCCACCCTTAGTTCACAGAGCGAACTTCATCCTGGAACGAACAAACAAGAACGCCTAATATTTCATTTCATTTCATTTCATTTATTCATTTCCATCTTAGGTACCATCGGTACACTTGAGTTCGTCACATTTTAGTTTACGAAATTTACAATTGAAACTGCTGCACCACTGAGCTATCGTCAGCCTCGATAGCTCAGTGGTGCAGACAGTCAACTGTCGCTATCGAATGTTAAGCAACGCTGGGTGCGGTCAGTACTTGGATGGGTGACCGCTGACCGTTGGAGGCTGACCGAGGTTCGGATTCCTCGTAAAACTGTAGGTCCCTTCCCTCCTAATCTTACTTGGTGGTAGGGTTTAACCCGCCCGGGTTGGTACCACCGCACTGAATGAAACGTCGGTCTAAACGGCTATGTAAATAGTTTGTGTTTTCCGACCAGTTCAGTGTAGCCGGCACGATCGAAGGGGGTAGCACTGAAATGGCACCTAGTTCACCCGGTGTTATGAGCTGACATCACGGACGTTGTGGGTGATGTAGCCAACCGTGTCAGTTTCCATAAAAAAAAATAAAAATTATGTCTACAAGATTAGGGTATGCGGGACGGTTTTGGCTTGAAATAACCCAACTCCATGCAGCCATCGTATTGTGTTCCAGCGCACCAGTACGAGCCTGTGGGGCGAGTGGATGGGGGTCATGCACGGCGACGAGACAGAGTATGTGTTCGGACATCCACTCAACATGTCACTGCAGTATCATCCTCGCGAGCGCGACCTCTCTGATCACATCATGCAGTCCTTTGCCAGATTCGCTCTCACCGGGTAAGGATTTACTTGGTTTATTCGTTTCTTTGTCGCACCGCTAGGTTGTGGAACTGTCTTCCGACTAGTATGTTTCCCGAATAATTTAACCTGGGTGTCTTCAAACGTCGTATTAACATGTCAGGCACCCTAGCAACAGTCAGAAAATCTACTGACATGACATTTTGGCTCTGTCGAATGCATTGGCTCCTCGGCACAGCCACGTATGTTGGTTTATATAAAAAAGGTGAGGTGTCGTGGGATACTCCACAGAAGCGAAGCTTCTTACGCTTTGTATTTAAAATCCAATTATTAATTTAATTTCAATTAGGATAGATTCTGGCCTACATTAATTTATTGAAGACACATTTACACAAGATTAATATACCATAATGCACTAGACAGACAAAAAATTGGGATATTAAACAATTGGGTATTATGATCAGGAAGCTACTAAATCTGCATTACTTGGATTAAAATGGTTGAAGTTTGAATTAGTTTCAAACCTGGACATACAGAGTTTTAGTTATACAGACAATTAATTTAAAAATTTTAAACTTCTTCTTTTTTAGGAAGCCGAACAAGCCTGACGAGAAATGGCCCAAGTATTCACGCGATAATCCGCACTACTACGTGTACACTGCGGAGTCGCCGAGCGGACCGGCGGCGCCGCGCGGCCCTCGCGCCACAGCCTGCGCCTTCTGGAACCAGTTCCTGCCCAAGCTGAAGGACGAGAATGGTGAATTACTTCTCATCTCTAGTTGCAAAGCTTCTCTAGAGCCATTTCTGGACTATGATTTCTCGGTCGCACAATGCGCGTGGTTTGATGCACTTGGAGCGCCAACACAGTAGGATAATATTTCAATTCATTTGAACCTGATACGTACTGAATGAAACAGGCTGAAAACTTTTCTGGATTTTTAAAACGTTTGAAAGTTTTCGTTTATTATCGTCCAAGTTGTTCAAGGGATTATGCGTTTTGGTTTGCGTTTCACACGAAATCATACGAACTTTAAATTAAAATGTGTTTTTTTTTCGATCATGGCACCTGATGACCCGCTGCAGATAGGTTAAACCTTTTCGGTGTGTTATATTCCATTAGAATTTTATTGTAAACAGGCCCGGATAGTTAAGTGTGCTGCAGCAAAGCTGTGAGTTGTAATTCTTACTTTAATTCTTTTCCGATAGATCTTACTCATTCTGTCCTAATTACATATTATAACATGATTGCAGAAGTGAGTATGCAGACGTGTGATGGCGCCATCACCAGGCCGCTGAGCAGTGTGGCCGGCACAAGTCTGCCCTGGGTGCTCCTCACTACCCTGGCGGCCACGGCAGCTCTGTAGGCTGCTGGAACGATCGCCTACAAGCGGACGCCGAGACCGACGTCTCGAGAAGCAAGTTTCATCCCAGAAATTCCCACCCGTTTACCCTGAGTCGAAAAGAAGAAACACGGCAGGTACAAGAATATTTATTTGTGTTCCCATACTAAATGATGGTGTTTCTCCAATGGTCGCGACGTTGAACATTTTGTGAAACGTAAATGAAGGGTATGTGAACTGACTTATATTTTCGTTCGTTTAAAATTCATACATGAGCGTGTTTTAAGATATTATTAGATTTTATTGTTATAGTTTATGAATATACTTAGATATACTGTAACTTATAATAAGTGATATGTTTAATGGTGTACGTAGACTGCTTAATTTTGTACAGTTACATTCTCTTGATATATATATAAAATTTTGCACTTATATTTTTTCATTGAGAGTGCATATTTTCGTAGGCTTCTTCAGTTAATTTTGTGTTGAACAATGCCATATCTACATTCTTTGTAGATATACACTCAAAAACATAATTTATGTTTTGAACATTTTGATAGGTGTCTCGTGCGAGTAGATTTTGTCTTAGAATGTAATTAAAATTCGTCATTTGGTGGCCAATCGTTGATTTCATGTTTGATGTTGTCAAAATAACAGTAAAATCAATTGTAAACTATATGTATACATTATATGTATATGAGGTAGGTACATAAGCGCGTTACATTAAATTTGAGATAAAACTGTAGTTTTGGCTTTAAATGTGCATCAATGGCATAATGTAGGTATGTATGTATATCCCATGAAACATATCATTTGTGCCTCTGCGTAATATATATGACGTTATTTTCAAGAACGTATATGAATAAGTATTTTTGTAATTACGTCAAAATCTTTAAACTAAGCTCATTCGTATATCACTGAATATAGTGAGTAGTTAATTGTCGTGTATAGGAACTTCCGAAAGCTATTCTTCATTTTTATTCAGACTCTCCCAACTGGAAAAAGTATATGACCTGCCTTAGGAATGTTTTCTACCTACTGTGATTAAATTAAATTTATTGGGCAAAAATCATGAATTTGTTGCATTGACTCACATTTACCTACTAAACATTTGTTAATGACTACATGTAATTCTGTACCATTAAATTTGCACTAACCCTAAATAATAATTTTAATGAACATATCGTCAAAATTCCTAACAGAAAACAATCTTTGTACATACTCATCTCTGCAAATTGGACAACATTTCCCAATACCAAAAACGTATGTTTGTAACTTGTAACTTGAAACTTGTCAATATGGAAACTAGGTGTAACTACCAACTTCTGCAATGAATGTATCATTTCTGGCCATTTCGCCATTAAATGCCATAAGAAAACATAATGAGTCATCTCGTGAACTGGTCCGTAGGATGTATCCAATAATAAGTTGTTGTCCTAGAATACAATATATTTAGCTCTGATCCAAAGAGAAAAGGTTATTTTAATTTGTGTAAAATTATAAATTACAAAATAGTAGCTTAAAAATGCTTTAAGAGAAAAATATCTTATGAAAATACATATCAATTTATATACATTTTATATACACCTACGTACATAGCACATAGTGAGTTGTCTATCTATATCTATATATACACTCGGTAGAGATTGTTACGTATATTTGGACACGGCGCGACTCGTCGGATAGGTATATTTAGGGTTGCTGTGATGGAATCTTAGTGTTTGGAACAGCCGAGAAGGCAACCGCCATTGTGTTTTTGGTTTCAGCTGACTCAAGCAAAGTTTCCTACCGTCTAGTTGGCGGACCGATTAATTCTCAGAAGATTCAGTCTCAGTTACGAAATTTTCACTGACTATTTACTAATACATTTTAATATTAATTCCGTTCAGTAATACAAATTCTGTTTTTGTACCAGTGGTATTCCTGAAAAGAGTAAGCGTGTACCATTTTATTTGGTAACATATTTTAATCTACCTTCTATTGTGAAGGTTATGTGAGGTTATTATCAATGGAAGCCTGTAAGTTAAATCTTTATTTTGTTACCCATTTTGGTGAAATGTTCGAGGCACTCACGGAGTATTACAGTAGCAATCTTACATTTATTTATGTACGAGCTAACAATTAGTACGCAAAACCTAACAGCGAGTATGAACACAAACACCAATGAATTCATTGTTATTGGGTTGTTCCGAATGATTGCAGTCTGTTTTTATATTTGATGGAATGTTTTTCTGCTTATTTTTGTAGATTTACAACTGAGTTTAGTAATAAAACTTAAATTTAAACTGGAATTTCGAGGATTCAAACAGGCAGCTTTTATATTATGTAAGCCAGAACGTGAAGTATAAAAGTGTGTTGTGTAATTTCAGTTGTATCCCCTAAACATTGAAACCTGTCGTATGGGATAGCTTTAATTAGTTAAATTGTAGACTGGTAGCCAATAAAGAGGTTAGATCATTGTACCGACCCATAACCAAACCGTATCCGTCGCGTATTCAGCATTTAAGTAGTATTCTTTTATTATATGTGTTAGGTATACGGTTTGTTTCGTAAGGTTTTTTGAGTCGCGTTGAATTTATTTATAACAGCATATAAACGACATATCGTCCAAACGCCATCTAGCATCTGAATTGTCGAACGAGATAATGTTAAAAGGCTATTGTAATGGAGGCAACACGATACCCTGAGGAGGACCGGCACAGGCAGTTAGATCGTATAAGTCAGAACAATCATTATCGATTTTAATACATCGCTGAATAACACAATGGCATGAGCCGATCCAATATATTACCATCGGCGATTAGACCTCGGCATTTCCATTATAATGTTAAGTAAAAGTCAACTGCATCGAAGGCATTACTAACAGTTCAAAATTTTGCTATTGTCGAGGTTCATCTTTTTAAGCAAAACCCACTATTTCACTTATTGTGTAGATGTAGTTTGCAATTTATATACTTTAAGTTTTGGCCGTGTTTTATATTTACGTGACATGCGCAGTGATGTACCTTGGTAATATTTGTGGATACGCGGCGATGACGGCAATTTGTAGAGTCGACGAGATGCGTGAACTAGAGCGTGTTCTCTTGTCAATGAGCGTGCGTGATTCGGTCGACGCTCATTGGTTTTTCTGGTACGTGTAATTGGCATAACAAAAATCAGATTTTTTCTTTGCTTTGTCGAATCACAATAATTTAATGTACTTACACAAATATCAAAGGATGTTCTTGCAACCTGATGTTTTAAATTCTAATTTGTCGAACATTTTACCATCGTAAAAATCAGTATGTAGGTTGATTTTTTTATCCAGCGTAATCAGTGTAGATAATATGCCTTCAATTTTAAGTGTGGCCTAAAACACAGATCTAGTGAATATTAACCCGCGTGAATGGTAACGCGGCTACACTTGGAGCGAACTCACAGGAGCGTGATGGCCGGCGCGGTGCGTCGACACGGTGTGTAGGTGTCTCCTTTCTCTGAAGACAATACTAGCAACTAGCACATACATATTACTTACCAAAATTCGTATTGAAATATGCGTAGACCTAAATATAGGTAAATGTTGTAGCGATATAACCTATATATATATAATATATATATATATATATATATATATATATATAATGTACAATGTACATAATTATGCATAACCTGGTTATTTAAGAAAGGCATTGAAAATGGCGGCGCTCCTATTTGCCTCTCGCTCACACAGTATTGCCGTCTAAATAAAATAAAGCAATAAAACACAAATTTGTAAAAAAGAATCTATACAAAAAAAAATGCATGCTGACTGTACAGCTATAAAACGCCGCCATTTTAAATCCCCTTCTTTAAATAACCAGGTTATTATGTTGTCTTACGATGTGGTGAATTTTATATTTTTATAGTTCGACGTCCGACTTAGTGTTGGTTGTGCAACACCGGGTAGTGTTCTAAGATTGTTGTTTATAGTTTCTTTTTTAAATACATACGTGTAATGCGGATATTATCCGTATCTGAAATTGAAACTCTACCTACCTTCTCAGGTCTATGACTTGAGTAGGTAACGTTATATAATTGGTTCTAATATAAATATGACAGGTTTGTATGGTAATAATGATTATTCATTATACACGCTTTTAATGATACTGATTTATTCGTAAAAAATAATACAACTGGGAAATGTCTGATTGTTCTTGAAATAACTACCTATGGGACTGTAGAATGAATGTTTGGAAATGTTTTGATATATTACATTGTTTATCTAATACATCGCTGAATAACACAATGGCAAGAGCCGATCCACTATATTACGTATGGTTCATATCAAGGGTTCATGTATGCCAGCTAATGTCGTCATATTTTTTACTGTATTTTATGTTGGAAATATTTTGCTTTTAAAATTATGTGTGCACGTAGGGAAAGAAGTGGTAGTACCTATTTACATAAGTAAGAAAAAAAAAACGCGATAAATGTCATTAGGGCAAGGCGACGGCGATCGCTTATCTGTGTGCTTTAAGTGTAAAATGCTATGTATGAAAAAATTACGAATGATTGAAAATCAATGGATGTATTACAAATCGAACGATATCCCTGACAGTTATAGAAATCTACCAGTGTTAAAATTGTTTGCAAATATGAAAACAAAAAACGAGTAAATATTTGGTTGAAACATCTAAGTTATATACGGCTAATTATACTAGATACTAATGAAAATTCAAAATACTTGGTGCACGTTTTATTTGGAGGAAGTAAATTATATTATTTTATTAAATATGCAGTTCATTATACAAAGTTACGTAATATTTCAAAATGTCGTGTAGGTACTGTACTTCATATCTGTTTCACAATTCATTCGTAAGTTTATCCAAAACAAAATATCGACTCAGGTAATAATTTTGTTATTGAACAGTGTATGAAAATGAAATATGTTAAAATATGCACGCCTTTTTAATAATTCCGATGGTTTGGATCAAATAATATATCTTTAGTCTACACAAATTCGCAATCTTAAAATGTAAATTAACTGTTTCTCTTGACATTGTTGCTGTCGTGTATCCTAAATAAACATAATACATTGTAATGACGACTTGTGCACTCGAATAAATGAAAAATCTCGTTCGTCTGTCACATATTTCATTTGAGCTCTACATATTTTATTAAAATTGGTACATACATAAATTCCATATCCAATAAAGGGCTATTAGGATGCGCGCACTCTAACTCTGGTGATTTGGAACAGATTGTGCGACGGAGGTACATATTATATACCATGTATGTATAAAGACATACCTCATAACTTTCACGAAATCATTTCATAAGTCATTTGAAGAAAAACACCAACCTAAAAAATTTTCTATTCGCCTCATGACATGACGTGTGCATCGTTATTATTTCAAACGTTTAGTTGCAACAAAAACAAGACATTTTTCTCTTAGATAAAATATTGTAAGTTCGTCCACAATCTCGGCTTAAAACGGAGCCATTAGAGGAAGGTATAAATGAGCAGAATGCCTTCATTCGCTGCTGCAGACCGTCGCGCGCCCCCCAGCCCAGTCACGTACGTGATAACAATTTTTTTTTTTTTTATGGAATAATACAGAAGTGCGAAGTTAAAAAATTAAAACATACCCATATTAGGACTATTTTCATGATATATGAAGAGTATACCTCTCTCTTATCGGTATGATTTTGGTTGAGAATGTGTATCTAACTACTTTTTTTAACTAAGCATTTACCTATCTGATCTCTTAGACCTGACGAAGCATCAACAATCTGGCAGGTATTCTAAGTGGAAGGGTTACTTCCTTCAGTTCTCTACTTTGAGTTCATTGGTCCGCGCTGGACTGAAATAACTTTTCACATTAGGCGTGGAATTATTTTTCAAAGCGGAACTGTTTGATTAAAAAACAATTATGTATATTTTCGTCTCGAAAGAAGTGAAACGTCCAGCGTATGTCCTTATACATTCTGTATAGTGCGCGCGCACTTCACTGTGCCGTTGGAAGCCGGTTGTGTTGTGAGCATAGCGTGCAGCTTACCCCCGCCCCGTCCTGTTCCCACCTGCAAAGTTAGAGTGCGCGGTCTATAGTTTGTTGTGGTAGTTAGAAAAATATTGTAGGTTAATCACTCGTGCTTGAGACTGCGTCTTAAGTAAGCTTATTTATGGCCTAAAAATAAACATGTTATCTTTGAAGATCGTGTAAGTAAACTGAATGAGCTGATCTGCATGCACTAATTGTAAGATAACCGTGAGTTTTCGCCGAGATTATCTTTTAATTTCTATAAATAATCAAATTTAAAATGAATATTACTTGCACCAGGAAAAGTACGTATATTGAAATTGATTAGGTGCCCAATATTGTAACTACAGCATTTACTAAAAATATATGTGATATTACTGCGACCCTTGTCGAGCAATGCTTACCACAAGAACGATCAACTTATTTGCTTTTTTATTTAATATAGATACCTACTTAGCTAACCACTAGAAGTAGGTTGATAACATTGCGGATGACGAAGACAATATCATTTCATTTGGATTCGATGTATGCTCAATGCTTCTGTTCGTAGAAGAAATTTAATGTATTATTAATTGTACATCTTTATAGATATTCTGTGAGATGCATTTTCATCGCTGTCCAATGAGAATATTTTCAAAACAAAAATAATCTGAAAGCAGCAACCCTTATATTTTGACGATTTTGACATTCCTGTTCTTGGTAATACATTAATAATATAAACAGGTAAAGTTTGTAAGTTTGGATGTAGGAGGTAAACTCCGAAAATACTCATCCGATTTTAAAAATTCTTTAAACGTTATTTAGAATGGACCTTCAGGCTATGCGAGCGAAGCCGCGAGCAAAAGCAAAGTGTTTTATAAATCCCTTGGTAAAAAAATTTAATCAACAAACAATAAAAAAATGCTGTGTGTGTATGTGGCTCGAAATGTATTATTATGGCCGTGTAACCCACCATCGTGAGGCATACACCTTCAGAGACAACCGTGACTCAAATAAGTAGAATAACTACAATAATTTGACAAATTAATTAAACAGAAGAGTGATAGTTTAAACATTCAAATAAAATGTTGATTGTTTAACAACAGTTTATCTGTATACTTTACTTTACTCGTATATCGTGGTAAAATCTGTCTTTCAGTTTGAAATTCATAAATTATTTTGTCGCAGATAATATTCTCGTTGGTCGCGATTAGATACATAAAAATAGTTAAATATATTTCATGTCGAATAGTATTCGGTAAATTATTTTCAAAGGAACTAGTTGATGTCAGGTAATCAAATAAATAAGATAGAAGGAATTGTTTAAGTGTTTATAGTCAATCTGTAGGATACTCATTTGAGCAGCACGTGAAATATTGTATGATTATGTTGTCTGAAAAAACATCTCTCCAAGAATGTTGTTGTAAAAATCATTAAATGAAGCCAAATTCGATTGACATAGAATTGTTTGACCTCCATGCTCAAAATACATTAAATAATACACTTTCACCACCAACTTGTGCCTTTTATTGTTATGCCCACGAACGAGCTGTTTCATAAACATACATACATATACATATCACACACACTGAATCCCGACAATCGGGTTAAGCAGAGAAATCGGTGTTGTGCTGCAAGAACTCTGGTCAATTACAGCACACACAACACCGACCACCACGTTTCGCAAAGTATTCGAACAAGATTAAATCGATCAAGCAGCAAGTAAGGCAAGAAGCCCCACCTGGTGTATGACTTTCATAAACTCGTAAACAAAATATGTACAACCCAAGAATCAAAATATGAAACTCAAACTTTACTAGAAGCGTACAAACCCATAAAGATGGATCTACTCGTAATAATAATAGGAAAGAATACTTACCTTACCTACCCATTATCTGTGCCGTTGTCATTGTCGTGGTGACATCGAGAGTATCAAAATTTAACTATCTCGTCGGCATGTGGCGCCACCTCGTAGTGAACGTTCACAATTCATCGCCCACGAACAGAAGTCAGTCAAAGCTTTATTGTATCTACGCCATCAAGGTAGGCACAATAAAACTTGTGAGGCCGTCTAGGAAGGAGGCGCTGCTGTAATCCTCAACATTATTTAATTTCAGGATATATTTATCTTGAATAAAACGCCACTTTGCGACTGATAGGTTTTATTCATTACACAACAACTACATATACTTATGTAAGTACACATCTAATTGGCACAATGAAAAAACTTTCTTACGAAATAAAACTGAGTAGGTAAGACGTGGTACCGACGACCTATAAAAATTTGTAATGCATATTTTAAAATATGAGATGCCGTTTACGTATTTAAACATAACATTTTCGTTACACATTTCGTTACATTTACGTTACATAACACGAAGCATTTGGCCACCAATTCCTCGATGGAGATATTTTTACTTCAGATTCTTTTTATGATCTTCTGGGGTTTATGATGGTGTGAGTGCCTAGGTGCCTAATTACTTACCTATGTAAATTTATCATTACCAATGTACTTATAAATTTTACTTTAATTTGACAAATAGCAAAAAGACTTGAATGAGAGAATTTTCATATTTGTGCTAATACAAAATAAAAATACCCAAATCTTTATAGAATACAACCTGATGACAGGATAGATATTATTGTGTGTTTTACAATACCATAATAATACATTTTTACAAGTATTGGTATGTGAAATCTATAATAATAATTACACTATGTAAACGCTAGGCTGATTTACAGTTTGATTACAGTTTGTGTATGAGTATAAACCAGTTACGATTAAATAGCGTGTTTAGACTGATACGTTTATATGCTTGATGTTCCTCGCCTGAAAAGGGTGGGAAAATATCTATATGTAAACAAGCTTTTATGTTATTTGCACAGCTTACTACACCGCGCATTTTTATTTCACTCAGATCTGCCACCGCACACTTAAACATAGATAACAAAAAATATTCTCGTTCGAGCCATTTCAAATACATCGAAAACTTTAAAAGCACGCAACCTTACGTGCTTTCAGCTCCAGTTGAACAGGAATGCGAAAGTAATACTTGGTTATAATTGCATTAAAATATATTTACCCTTAAATGCCTTAGTTTTTTTCTTATGATTCAGAAGAAACGTTAATGTACGTACACATTCGTACGTTCACGTTTCTTTTGAAACATAAGAAAACACTTCTTCCAAATTATCGGGGTCCACGTTCCAACGGCCGTTAGATCTCAATTAAATTTTGGTCTTTAGATTTTTTCGAAAAGCAGAAAATAAAATTTATTAAAGCGTCTAAAAACCAAAGTGACGCAAGTGATGGGAGAAGAAAAACACCTCCACATAACAAAATTAAATAAAAACATTTCAAGCCCAATATACGTATACATTTTTATTCAACGACCAATTAGTTCTAAATTTAAATAAATTACAAGGAAAGTGTTTTCTTCCCAGTGCGCTGCAGCGACACGAACTAGTGCGGCTGTTGAAGAGAGGTGAGCGCTTCAAGCGGGATGGGTAGCGTGGTTTGTGTCGTGTGCTTTATATTTCGCAGAGCAGGTCGGCGCGGGCGAGCTCCTCCAGATCCAGCGGCTGGAATGAGACGGTGACGGAGTTGTGGAAGCGGCCGCTGGACACGAGGCGCACCACCGTGTTGCCGCAAGCGATTAGTGCTGGGCGCCGCTCTGAGAATAACCATACATTACATCAATTTATCGTCACTATTATCATTACCATCATTCATCATTTCATTAGACACACATGCTGTTGGACATCTAGCTCACTAAAGCGTTGCAACGCGCGCGTGGTTATTCATTCCAGGCCTTTGGGTTATGAGAATCAAAATTATAAAGAAAAAGTCTGTTCAGTTTATACGATTTTCACACCCAGAGGGTTCGTAGCCATTTCCTTCTTACATGCACAGCAAGTGCGAGTGTAGCGATCGTGAGGTATCGCTCCGTGTTCCGCCGCCGACGACGTAGACCACAAGAATGTTATTTTCTCAATAACCGTTAGATAAATAACATATAAGTTTCAAAATAGCGTTTGTGTCTATGGTGGTATTAAAAGTAAAACTTTTTTAAATTTACGTATCTATTTTATCTGCCTCAAGTAGTATATATCTATCTTCAAAAGCCTAGATCTATCTTCGAGTCCTTTAAAGTGGCCACTGGAGAGTTACCAAAGGGCCTACCACGTAATGCCCCGTATATCATTAGACCTTTATTCAAAGCTCTATAGTGATTACCTCGTGTCTGCATGTTTATTTAATAACGGTACAATGAACATGTCCTACGGCTCACAAAATCTCTCCACAGCGCAGAGAGGCTCGTTCTATACATAATTTATGAGACGTTCATTCGGTTGAGCAGACGAGTCATCGGTCACAAAGGCTCGTGGTCCGGCGCTAAAGGCCTTGCTTCGTTTTGGGAAACTAACCCGTCAAATGTGCACCAATTTTTATTTAATTGGAAGTTTAGTTGATTTTATTTGAGAGTATTTCTGTCATACTATTTTATTTGCTGAATCATATTATGACGCTCATAAAACGATTGCGCTTTAGCTTATTTGGAAAGAGGAATAAAGTTCCTACAATATGACATGAGATCCCTATGTCAGAACTATAGAGCAACTCACGCTCATAAGCATCTCATAAGATGATTGCGCTTTATAATATAATTATAGAGTCAAGACATAGCGATCCCATGTAAACTGTAGACACTGTCTTTCTATTTCCAAGTTTGCTAAAGCGCAATCATGTTATGAGCATCTAGCCAACCGTGTTTTTTTTATTTTCTTTATTGATACTGACACGGTTGGCTACATCACCTACAACATCCGTGATGTCAGCCTATAACACGGGGTGAACTTGGTGCCACGTCAGTGCTTCCCTTCGGTCGTGCCGGCTACACTGAACTGGACGGAAAACACAAACTATTTACATAGCCGTTTCGACGGACATTTCATTCAGTTCGGTGGTATCAACCCGGGCGGGATAAACCCTACCACCTAGTAATATAAGAAGGGAGTCATATCCCTTAGTCGCCTTTTACGACATACACGGGGAGAGATGCAGTGGGGCTATTCTTTTAAAGTACCGGCCCCACACGGTACGTTAGTTCCCATAAAAAAATGCTCACCTTCATTGGAATTCAGACCGCAGAGTGAGTCGAGGACTTCCATGTTGGTGCTGTCCAGCCCCGAAGAGCCTCCAATGTCCACGTGATCGGGAAGGCCTCGCTTGGCGCACTGCAAGTAACAACACTGGCGTGGATTTTGGAACATCATGTACATTTATTTGCACACAGTTTAAGTTTTAATTCTTATCTATCTAAATGTTTGCCTTGTACATTCTTTGTTAGGGTTGGTTATGTACCGTACGGGTAAAGAAGCCGTCTGTCCGTCCTACTTTTAAAGTTATTCTTTTGAATTGTAATAGGTAGCCGGTATAATTTTTGACGTGAATACGCCTTTAAATTTGCTTCCATAGTGGGAGCCAATCCAGAAAACTGATGATAACAAAATCGGGGGTACAGTTTGGTGTTACAACTTCATATCTATCATCTACATCCAACATTTAATTACACCACTCGATAGCTAAAGGATCAAAAATTCGTTACGTAATACGCTCTATATTACCCGCTACGTACACAGGGCCGTGTCCACGACACAGCCACACCCCGATTTTTTCAGAATTTTTGTTATAATGGCGGATATGCTAACAAATAATAAAATAAGTAACAAATTAAGGAGGTTCCCCATATAAGAAACGTGTTTTTAACTTTTTTTTTATTTTTGCTCTGTCGTAAAAACTGTAATACATACGATCTTCAATCTTGGTGTGATTATAGTGCAAAGTAAAACAACAATAACAAAAACCGGCCGAATACGTGGTGGTACGGAACGCACGAACGCACGCACGCACTTGGCCGGTTTCTTGTTTCTATTTAGAATAAGTACATAATTTTCATAGCGAGGTATATCCATTGTCAACTTTTACCGTATCTCTAAAAATTTTAAACCTAATCGGTGTCTTGACAATTTGTGAGCATAAAGTAATAAGTATGTAGGTAGGTACAGTGCCCGGCAGAAAATAATGCGTGTTGAGCTTTAGAAAGAGACAATCCGGTTGTTGAGCGTCGTCCCTGTCGCAAGAATTCGCACGTCTCTGTGCGACAGGGACGACGCTCTACAACCCGATTGTCTGTTTCTAAAGCTCAACACGCATTACTTGCTGCCGGGAACTGTACGTACATACCCATGCACTACAAAGAACATTATCTATTATACATGATATATTATTATACTTGTGTTTAATCCCACTCATTCAATATTCTAAATGGTTGTAAGGGAAGGTAGCTATGGAATAAGTACACAGATCATTATGTCAGCTACTTAAGTAAGTGAGTTTAAAATCTTTTTCCTTTCGATGAACCCTCCATGCCCGGTGAGAGAGCTACGGGAAAGCTTTTTCGACCAGAGTGTTAGTTCAGGGGGGCGGCCGGCGACGACCGATAGTCGTGTCGAACCGCATTACGCCGATATCGCAAGCCTTACCAATCTACAGACTGGGCCTTTAAACAGATTTTAGGACTTGTAACACCACAGAGGTAACACTAGCTTTTACGAGCGGCCTTTGGTGCAAGTAAAAGCACCAAAGGCCGGTTTTAAGATCGCTTGTTTCATTTTGTATGGAAAATTCGCTTACATTTTCCCTGTCGAGTTAACTGCTTAAACATCGACATACAAAGTTCGTAATAAATTCACTGGTTTGTATTGATTGGTGGAACAATACAATGCACGAAAATACTTGTGCCTAATTCTATTTATAAGGTTTCGCTGTTAATTAAGTGCGAATTTTATTTTAAATAGAAAAAAATATATATTTCGAAATTGGAACGCATTAGCGTAGTCCATTGGGCCAAGTTTCATTGTCTTATTGTTGACATGAGGCAGGGTTCAGTCCGACAGAGGGTTCATCCCTTGAATGGCCAAGTGATGTTTTGTGTGATTTTAAAGCCTTGCCACGACGAGTCCAGCATTTAGAGTAGTAGCCTAATTACTTCATCAAATCTTTAGAGTTCGATGTTCCCAAAGTTTCCACATTACAGATACATGATTTACAGTAACATTATGTTTCAATTGTACGGATACATCTAAGTAGGTCATATATACCTAAACTACAAAACTCTTATGTTTTGTGTAATTAAATTATACTGGAGTGATGAGATACAGGCGAAAGCCTACTTTATTCGGAGCATAGCTACTTAATTATACAGGGTGTTCGACACATCGACCGACATTTTTTTTTTGTAGGGAAGTGCGGTCATTTGCAACGTTTTGACCCATGATACCTTTTGTCAGATGTCACGTGGTATCGAGATACGACTTTTTTTTCTTTATTTTTGAAAATTACCAAAATCCCACCTTTAAACCCTTGTAACTTTTTGTTTATGATTTTATCAGCACGAAATACAATTTATTGAATTGTACGATGTATCCTTGTTCTAGAAAAAATATTATTTGATGAAGTTAATACCATGAAAAGGTCTTATGACCTCCCAAAGTCCCGAGAACGAGTAAAAATATGACAGAATCTTAATTTCTTAATTCATTTAAAAAAACTCATTTTATTTTAAAAAGTTCGCTAGTTAATGCCCTTTCCAACGGCATACCACATGTCATACAAATAATTCACTATGTGGTCAAAATTAGGCACAGAGACAGAACAGAACGACAAAATTAGGGATAATTTGCAAGAGTGCCCGCGCGCCCGGTACATGTTCTAAATTTGAAAATGCTCCCGAAAAAGCTCTCAATACGGGAAGCGAGTGCCCGTGCCAAAAGAAAATGAGGCGCTCAATTGCTGTCAGTTTTTTTTAATAAATTAAGAAATTAAGATTCTGTCACATTTTTACTCGTTCTCGGGACTTTGGGAGGTCATAAAACCTTTTCATGGTATTATCTTCATCAAATAATATTTTTTTCTAGAATAAGAATACATCGTAAAATTATTTCGTGCTGACACAATCATAAACAAAAAAGTTACAAGGGCTTAAAGCTGGGATCTTGGTAATTTTCAAAAATAAAAAAAAATCGTATCTTTATACCACGTGACATCTGACAAAAGGTATCATGGGTCAAAACGTAGCAAATGACCCCACTTAGGTATCTACAAAAAATTTTTGTCGGTCGATGTGCCGAACAACCTGTATATAAAGAATATAATAATAGATAGGTACTGTGGAATATAAGTTATATACTAATACCAGAGTTCTTAGGATCTTTGTACCTTGTATCTAATCGGCTTTTTATATGCCTATCACTTTTTTAGAATTTGAGATTGTGTTTTATAGCTGGATTTATTGTACATAGCTATAGATAAATTTCATTATAAAGGAGGATACATTTTCTTGTTTCATTCATGCCCATGAGTGTTCAAAGTTTGGAGGCACGAATATCGAAAATACAAGTACACTATATAAACTATTTTCTTTCTCGTGCGCTTCATAAAACTAGAAATCCTATTCTATCGTAAAGTCCATCGATGACCAAGGCTGTGTGCGTAAATTGTTTGAGTACAAAGGCGTTCAGAGTTCGAGAAGAAGCGATAAAGTTTAATGGAAGTTGTCAACATTCCAGTGCGCTCTCTCTCTGAAACCTGAAGTTTTTTGAAGCTGAATTATTTACTTAGCCTGAGAAATGTGTACTGTAATTAAGGACATGTGTTTAACAAAATCCAAAATAATTGGATTTCTTGCTGTAAGGAACACACAGACACAGCACACAGTGACATTAACACAAAGTATGTATATATGCATGTATATATTCTATTTTGAACACTAATTTATAAAAATAAGGCACAATAGGCGTGCTTAATGCCGTGAGGCATTCTATTCTAACTAACCTTTGGGGATGTGGGAGAAGTAAATGCAGGCGAATACAGATTAATACACAAAATTAAATTACACTAAATTATAAAAAAATCTACAATACGTATTATACATACTCTACATAACATACTTTGAATGTTGTTTTCATTAAATAGAAACCATACTCAAACCACTTAAAATTACTTGAAAATGTCGGGAAGGTTTTGAGGAAGTGATTTATTTCTCTATGTGTTTATATGACAGGCCACCAAGAGTTTACGATAAAATACGATATATTAACATCGACCGGCATTCTTCCGTGGTTTAAAAGTTAATTTAATCAAATCGAGTTTTCAGTGGTTATTTCCTATAATAATAAAACTTTACCATTACCTACTAGTGGTAATACATTATTTAATTCACATACCTGAGCTAATATTATACGCTATATGTTTTATCTGATGGCAGTCCTCGCCTCAGCAAAGTTCATCATCTTGTCGGATTCGGCGATCCAACAAATTGAATTTGGCTTCCTTCTCAAAGATTCAAATATAGTTTGGTTAGTTGTAAGTGAGTTGTAACTGACTTAAGAAGGGCACTAAAGTTTGTTAATTAAATTAACACTTTACGAGAAGGAGACTCACATCGTCGGCGTTTAAATCAATGTTTATAAGTGTAGATATATTATTGAGGATCTGTGGAAAAGTAATTTTAGTTCGAAGAGCAAAAACAATACATCTGGAAGTCTGCCTAATAATATTATGACAGTGTTGGCCTCATCGTGACCCGAAATTTATTTTCTCAAATTCTTTATACAAATTTGTAATATAAAAACATAAATGTACAACAAGTAAAGTAATAATAATTTATTAATGCAGAAAAATGTCGTGAAGTTAATCGGAACGAAATTTTAAAATATTCCAAAGATTAACATTTATAAAATATTTATTTTAAATATCGACCGACATTGATTCATTGGTTTAAAAGTTAATTTGAAGTAGCATGCTGCAGGCATTATAAACAAAAATAAACATTACGGCGACATTCTAGACCGCATTTCATTAAATGTGATGGATGAGTTATAAATCAGGACGTCTAGTTATCTTGTGTGATGATAACGACCACTGCGTAGATGCGAGAAATAAAACGAATTGTTTTAATCCTTAGTCTCGGCAAAGAGTGACACGGCCTAAATTATTTATGAACCACTACTTAAGAATCGAGATTCGAGATTCGTCGAGAGCTAGGAAGGAACTGTTCTACCACTGTCTCCGCGACAGAATGAAGTTGAGAGTGAGGTGTAGACAGTTTACCTTGTGCAATGTTCCGGTCTCGATGTCCAGCGTGGTGGGGTGCTTGGTGGAGCGGCCGGCGCGACGTTGAGAGCTAGGAAGGAACTGTCTTACCACTGTCTCCGCGACAGAATCATGTTGAGAGTGAGGTGTAGACAGTTTACCTTGTGCAATGTTCCGGTCTCGATGTCCAGCGTGGTGGGGTGCTTGGTGGAGCGGCCGGCGCGACGTTGAGAGCTAGGAAGGAACTTTCCTACCACTGTCTCCGCGACAGAATCATGTTGAGAGTGAGGTGTAGACAGTTTACCTTGTGCAATGTTCCGGTCTCGATGTCCAGCGTGGTGTGGTGCTTGGTGGAGCGGCCGGCGCGACGTTGAGAGCTAGGAAGGAACTGTCCTACCACTGTCTCCGCGACAGAATCATGTTGAGAGTGAGGTGTAGACAGTTTACCTTGTGCAATGTTCCAGTCTCGATGTCCAGCGTGGTGGGGTGCTTGGTGGAGCGGCCGGCGCGACGTTGAGAGCTAGGAAGGAACTGTCCTACCACTGTCTCCGCGACAGAATCATGTTGAGATTGAGGTGTAGACAGTTTACCTTGTGCAATGTTCCGGTCTCGATGTCCAGCGTGGTGGGGTGCTTGGTGGAGCGGCCGGCGCGACGTTGAGAGCTAGGAAGGAACTTTCCTACCACTGTCTCCGCGACAGAATCATGTTGAGAGTGAGGTGTAGACAGTTTACCTTGTGCAATGTTCCGGTCTCGATGTCCAGCGTGGTGGGGTGCTTGGTGGAGCGGCCGGCGCGACGTTGAGAGCTAGGAAGGAACTGTCCTACCACTGTCTCCGCGACAGAATCATGTTGAGAGTGAGGTGTAGACAGTTTACCTTGTGCAATGTTCCGGTCTCGATGTCCAGCGTGGTGGGGCGCTTGGTGGCGCGGCCGACGTCGAGTGCCAACACTTGCACGACTGCGGGCCCCACCGACACCACCGAGCAGTTCTGAACCGCTCCGTAGTTGCGTATCGTATGCACTCCGCTCTCACCGTAAAGCATCACGTTGCATGCTGTAAATTTCAACATGTTTTAGAAATCGGGGTCATACTTGCACGGCAACATTTTCGTCAAAGTAAATATGTATATGGGTTTGATAGTTGGTTATTGTTATATTGTGGTTTGGTGGTAGTTTATTTATTTGAGTCAATTCCAAAGTATGCCATCAAACTAAAGGACCAGCTATACTGAACCTTCTATATACCTTCTAATACTTATAATTATGTCATGTTGTCGAATGTTCATGGGCGTCGTTAGACACCTTATGGGTGGCTCGGCGCCAAATGTCGCGCTTTTAATTCAATTTAACACCAGATACACCAACCAACCAAGCAGCCTTATATATAACACTAGTACATATTAAACCCATATAGGTATACTAGCTGTTGCCCGCGGCTTCGCTCGCGTGAAATTCGTATTCCAAAGAAGAATGTAAGTAACTAAGGGCGAGGCCGAAGGCCGAGCTGCGTTCAGGTAATCGATAAACCTTCTCAAAGAAAGTAACTAACTAAGGGCGAGGCCGAAGGCCGAGCTGCTTTCAGGTAACCTTTCTCAAATAAAGGAAGTAAGTAAGGGCGAGGCCGAAGGCCGAGCTGCGTTCAGGAAGACGATAAACCTTCTGGAAGAAAGGAAGGAACTAAGTGCGAGGCCGAAGGCCGAGCTGCGTTCAGGTAAACCAAAAACCCCCTTCCGCCTTCGGGCCTCGCCCTTAAAGACTTCCTTTCTTCGATAGAATATAATATCGTTTACTCAATCTATTTATTTCATAAAAATAAAAAAGTAATATTAATAACTAAAGAATTAAAACCTACCTAACAAACATTAAAATAACTATCAAAACGGGCATTTTCAAATGTTCTTAGAGCACTTGCGGCATTACCCCGCTGGATGGCAAGGCTTACCCTTTGAATGAAGTACATAAGCCCTTGATGGCGGGACACCAGTTGCGTCAACCAGCTCAAGCCTCTTTTGGCTTCACTGCTCCACGGACCGAGGATTTCAACCGCAAACGCAACAAATTCGAAATCTTGAATTATATTTCTATATTTGCTGCGTTTGAGGCTCTCCGCCCCAGCCTCGGCCGCGCCAGCCGCTCTTGAAGATGTCCTAACGTGACTTGGAGCCAATGTGAGAACAAAAGTGGCATCCCACATCAAAGAACTACCCTTAGTCCATGGCACTAAGGTGATAGCATCGGGCCTCTTGCCATCCAGCCGGGAATAACCGCAAGGTTCTAGGATGCACGGTATATTTGCCGTTAGAAGCGTGGACTTTATAATAAAATTTAAATTAAATTAACTCAATCTTAATATTAATTAACTTTATTCGAGATGGTTTAGCTTCTTCCTGAACGCAGCTCGGCCTTCGGCCTCGCCCTTAGTTACTTGCTTTCTTCGAGATGGTTTATCATTTGTCAGAACGTAGCTCGGCCTTCGGCCTCGCCTTAGTTACTTACTTTCTTCAAGATGGTTTAGCTTCTTCCTGAACGCAGCTCGGCCTTCGGCCTCGCCCTTAGTTACTTGCTTTCTTCGAGATGGTTTTTCAATTATCCGAACGTAGCTCGGCCTTCGGCCTCGCTTTAGTTACTTACTTTCTTCAAGATGGTTTAGCTTCTTCCTGAACGCAGCTCGGCCTGCGGCCTCGCCCATAGTTACTTACTTTCTTCGAGAAGGTTTATGGTCTTCCAGAATATAGCTCGGCCTTCGGCCTCCCCCTTAGTTACTTACTTTCTTCAAGAATGTTTTTCTTCTTCCTGAACTCAGCTCCGCCTTCCGCCTCGCCCTTAGTTACTTTCATCGAGAAAGAATATCGTTTACGTGAGCGCAGATCCGCCTTCGGGCCCGCCTTTAGTTACTTTCTTTTTTTTAAATACGAATTTCACGCGAGCGAAGCCGCGGGCAACAGTTATATAAATTTTATTGCACCAATGACAGCGACATATCTTCGACTTTCAATTATTATTTTTATTTATCAAACAATTTGTCACCGGCCAGCTCACGTCGAGATGACAGTTCTCCGTTGTCAACATGACATTTAAAATTGTTTTTTACCTTTACTTTGGATTACGTGATTTTTATTATATTTTTTAATTATTAAGTTCATCCGGGATATACACTGTCACTATAAAAAATTTCGTCAAATTCCGTTCAGTGGTTTTTGCGAGATGCGCGTACAAATAGACATTTTTGCATTTACGATTTTATGATATGTATAGAAAGAATAGATATGTATAGACTATTGTGTTCAAGTTATAAAAAAGAAGAACTGTCGTTTTCGTTGTATCTACTTATTTTTAAATTTCGAATGAATATTTTATTCAAATTGTATTTGCTGCCAGTTCTCACGATATAATTATGTACTTTGGACTACGTGATTTTAAACGCGCAATAATGTTTATAATTGTTAATTTATTTTTTATTTTTGTAATTTTTTTTTACGTATTATGTTAACCCGGCATATAAACTGCTACTATACAAAGTTTCGTCTAATTCCGTTCAGTGGTTCGTGCGTGATGCGCGTACAGACAAACAAACAAACAAACAAAAATTTTAAAAACTGTTCTAACATGTTCAGTATCTCATTTTAAGCCACCCTGGTTAGTTTTTTTCCGAATACATTCAATGTACAGACTTTCTTACCTCTACGATTTTATTATATGTATAGATAAATGGGTCAGGATTCCGATTTTTCGTTGTATAAAAGAAATATAATTAACGATTTAGGCATGTACCACTTATCGCTAAGTACGAATTCCACAGATCAGGTTTTCTCTGAAACGTCGCGTCTATGTGATGTTCTTGGAGAATTAGCGGAGCGAGGGTTGGTGTTCGGGTGTCAAAGAAAGGTCTCATTGGTCGACAAGCTTTGGTATTTGCTATTGGTAGTGTCAAGTTTATACAGAACAACATAAAAGGCCGAAATTAAAATAGTAATTTATAAATTGAAACAAATAAAAAGAAATAATTATTATGCAGCTTAAGATTTCTCTTATTTCTTCTCTACTATACCTACTTATTATATAATGCAAATATGTTGATTCCTTTTATACGATCTATACATGGCCACTTGGAATACACAATTCAGAAATAGACGAGGTATCTCACTCTGAAAAGATATCCGAGGCAAAAGTTACAAAATTAATTATTAAATTGCTTGTTACAATATCTTCAAAAAGCGTAATAAAATGTCATTTTGAAAAGCAATTAGGTATACTTATTTAAAACTATACATATTGTCTATCTATGGCCTTTTCTAAATAATGTTTTCTGACATTTGCCTGTTCGGATCTCTGAAGGATAATCTGGGATTACCTCAACGTGTACTCGTACCGATAATCCTTACACAAAAGAATAGTTAAGATACTGTTCGAGTTTCTCTAAGTCTTTTTAATATTATTTTCAGACGGACTCGCAAATGAAGTTAGCTCTGTTGTAGCATTATTTCATAGCTCAAAAGGAAAGGTTTTCATCGGAATACTCTTAAACATAGGTGCGTGGGTCTGGTCGGTATGAGCCTTGTCTGGGAATAGAATGAGGGTTCAAACTCAATTATAGCCCGAGCTTTCGTTTCTCTGGACCCACTTTGATGCTGTCAAACTCTGCCGACGTCACGACACTAAGCCGATCCGAAAGGAGTCAATAAGGAGATGAACGGTTGGGCCTGATAGAATTATGATTCGATTACAGGCTTCTTACGACGCCTATCGTCCCGACGCGACGACGACGGTTGAACGTACATTTTTATGATAAAGATGACGATTTTTTTATTAATATTGAGGCAGGTACGGACTCCTTATTAAATTCATTTATGCAGACGTGTCGGTCGACGTGGGTTGAGATTTTGGTGCAAAATAAATCTTGTTCATAAATTATTTTTTAACTAAATATTCAGGCTGTGAGATGTCTTAATTTAATACATACCTGAATAGGATTTCCGTTGTTTTACTTATCCAAAACATCGTTTTGAATAAAACGTCCCTTTGAGTTTTAACTGCACGATCATTCTAACATTTTTCCATCTTCTCTCACATCTTTATTATATCTTATATTATTATTATATATGTATCTACTGCAATTGAGTTGTTGTTGCTAGCTGTGTAATTTGATAAAGATTAACTAAATAAAATGTGAATAACATCAGAATACACACGTCTAGCGCTGTGTACGTGTCGCACGCGCACACTGAAGCCCTTGCCCTTGGCGGGGACCCGGTACTGCAGCAGCGCCGCGTTCTGCTGCGAGAGGAAGAGCTGACGCGGGCGGCGGCCGCACATCTCCACCACGCGCTCGTCGCTCCACGCCTCCGCCGGCCACACTTGTTGGTTCAGCTCCCAACCGTCCACCCACTGCCGATAACACAACATAATGTACAGACGACAGCACTCATTTCTCACACTTCAGGAACCCTGTCAAAATAAAATATTTGATTATTTGTATAATTTTGTAGGGTTAATAAGTGAATGTTAATTTAACAAGGTTCCTAAAGTGTGAGAAATGAGAGCAGTCGTGTTTACATGATGTTAAAAACTACAAAACCCAGCTTAGAAGTGAGTTACATTATTAGTCAACATTATTTGATGAGCACAGACACGATAGTTCATTTCGATCTATTCTTATTATCTGTTGTAATAATTTTTGCGACAATTCTTGTACATCACACACAACCTAACAAATACTGTTCACACAGTATCGACAACGTAGAGAGAGGGGCTAAAATGTATTAAATATATTAATATTACTTAAAAAATAAAGTTAGGCACTTTGAACGGGGCTTTAAGAAACGTAAAATGTTTATTATTATATATTTAGAGCTCCGCAGGGCGCAATCATAACGTAAACATAATTATCTACGTTATATCAACGATTACTGTTACTATGACTATGTATTACACGTAATCACTCCTCAGTTATGAAACGAGTTCGCACAGAAAGTCCACAGCGGAGACAGCGTGACTATCGAAGCACATTCGCTATTTTGTCAATTCCGAAACATCAGGGCTATGAAGTTCAATCAACTAAATTGATCACTCAACACCAAGGGTAACCGAATAAGGGGGAAGGGCCGGGTTTGTTAATAACACAGAGTGCTGTTTGAAGTATCTGGAGAGGTTTGCGCGGCGTGAAATTGCACCCTCTGTGAACACCTGTCCGGCTCTGTACCAGTTTCTGTGGGCAGTTTCTGAGTTGAGTTTAAAATGAGTATTTAAATGGAGTATCTGAATGAAATTTAAGGCTGTGCTTCAAACTAGACATCATACTAGAACTTTGCAGACTGGATCCTGATATGTTTGAAGAGCGTCTGAGGAGCTCACACGTTAGTTGCGCTATTTAAAAAAACAAGTAATACATTTTGAAAACATGTTTAATATCTTAATTTTTTATTTAGGGTATTTTATTTTATTTTATTGCATAAAGTTTTGTTACATGTGAACACATCTGAGATCAGGTAGAAATTCACGTCCTTTTAGTCATATTTTTTAATGTAATATAATTTATTAGTAAAGTATTTACCGCAACAAGTCCTCCGTTGTCGCACGGCACATCCATGTAGCTGAAGACCAGCTCGATCTTCTTGTCGGGCGGCGCGATCATGTATATGCCGCACACTGCGCCCTCGTCCGATGACGCCTTGTAGAACAACTCGCCTTCGTCCGGCGATACCAGGAAACAGTCTGCGATACACTCGACAATTCACTAAAGGAAACCAAGTTTATGGAACCTACTGAAAACTATCTTTAGGTGGAGTATAGGCTGCCTGAATTGATGCAAATACACTGAATTTAAACTGCCTTGAAAAATATTATATAAGTTTTCCGTTCAGTTCAGTATAGCCGCCACGGACACAAGAGAAATAATTGCTGGGTTGGCATACAATTCCAACTGTAACATGGTATAAAGGATCGAATCTAGTCAATCTTGTCATCATAATATTATGTACACAATAAATTACTGCATAAAACTGTGACACCCTAGATAAGCGATTTACTAAAGCATTAGGTCCATAGATAACACTAATTTTATTTACCTTTTTGAAAGTGCGAAACACAAGCTCTACAAGAATTTACTGGCGGCACTAATGGCCAGAGAACGCTGACATCACTCTACATTTTATATCGTTTACATTTTCTTTCGTCACTATAAAGTTTTAAGCACATTTTGAACAGAAAAATGTTAGGCTCAAAACGTTCACCTCAGACATTTTAATTATTCGACGAGTTAAAAACACTACAACTGTTAGGCGGGAGTGACGGGAGAGGCCACTTTATAGATATATTGCCTAAAATTTTGTTCAATAATTTAAATTTTAAGGCAAAATATTCAAAAGGCTATACCTAGTGACTGACATTTCATGGCATACAAATTCATACCAATAAAATATGTAAGTGTACTTAATTACATCAGCAGACTTATTCTGGTTTTTTTAATTAATTCATTCATTAAATGGAGAAAATATACAGTGCCTCTAGTGGAGATTTGAAACTAAATAAAACCGTTTAAAAAAATAGGCATTATTTATAATGTGCGGGACGGATCTCGGCGTGTCGTCGCCGCAGCGGGCGACCCGCCACGCGAATACACTATACAAGTACGGTGCGGGTGCGAGGGAGAACACTGACGAACCGCTGCGGCGGCGACACGCCAAGATCCGCCCCGCGCATTATACTTGCGCATGATCGTTGAACGGAGGGAAGTGTTAAAAAACACTCATTATAAAGTGGCATTAGGCTTAAAATGCGAAGATATTATGTGTATGCGTACATATGTGGGTTCACAAGTGCGAAAGAGTTACTAAGTATTTGTAATTTGTATACACGATATTGAGAAATAGTGTTAAGTCTTTATCTCGGTGGTATTAACAGACTAGGCGGCCTAGCAACTGTCCGCAAATCTGCTGGCAATAGCATGGCGCCTCACTGAGCGACGAGTCCTTCATCGCAGGAGTTTTGCTGCAGCTGTGACGGACGGCACTATGCGAGTTTTCTCCCCAAACAGAGATTATTAACCTGTTTTGGTGGTTTAAAAAAATAACCAGGGTTAAATTAAAGAAGATGCGTCGCGTAGCGACGCATCTTCTGTAATTGAACCTAACCTAACCTAATGTTGAGGCGGTGCATGTCGTTTTTGTTAAACTCCCATAGTGCAGTTTGGCTGCTACCACAGGAGCTGCGTCAAAGCTCTCCTGCGATGAAGGAATCGTCACTGAGCGTGGTTTCGCGAGGAGAGATGATTTTGGCTCTGTCAACTGCACCATTGGTCTATCGGAACACACACATATGTTAGAATAGTTCCATAATAACTTTGGAATTCTTTGTTTCAAAGTCTTTTTTTTTATGGAAACTGACACGGTTGGCTACATCACCTACAACATCCATCATGTCAGCCCATAACACCGGGTGAACTAGGTGCCATGTCCCTTCATTTCGGGCCGGCTACACTGAACTGGACGGAAAACACGAACTATTTACATAGCCGTTTCGACCGACGTTTCGCTCAGTGCGGTGGTACCAACCCGGTCGGGATAAACCCTACCACCTAGTAAGGTAAGAAGGGAAGGGACCTACAGTTTAACGTGGAATCCGAACCACGGTCAGCCTCCAACGGTCGAGCGGTCACCCATCCAAATACTGACCGCGCTCTGACCGCACCACTGAGCTACCGACGCTGACGAATTTTCTTATCCCTTAGTCGACTTTTACGACATGCGACGGGGAGAGATGCAGTGGGGTTATTCTTTTTAAGTACCGACTCCACAAAGTACGGTAAGTCATTGTTATTCCTAAACATACAAAGGAAGCTGAAAAGAAAATGAAAAATTTTACCCCACTGTAAGTGATATAAGGGATTACATTTTATACGATCTATCTTCTTTTTCGCTCCCTTCGTTTCGTATGATACTTTCTTCGTTTTTTCGTTGCAATATTTCACATAAGCGGCGGGTGTGTAAACACTAAACGGGGCCGTTGTAAGAGACATAAATCAGCGATTATATAACATACGAATTGCTGTCGTGGACCACATGATTGAATTAGTTTTAAATATTTATATTATATGTTTACAATATTTTCCGCTAAAATGACATATTGTGGCTTTTGGGGAAATAATTTTTATTTACCGTTCATAAATTACTTAACATTTTTCTATATAATATGTATAATGGGCACATAGGTATTTGCTACTGAAGTTCATATAAAATTATAGGACATATTTTTATATAATCTAAGCACGGTGGTACGCTATGTGAAGGCAAAAATATTTTCAATCTACATTATAGATATAGAGTAGTCAAACATGACCAGCCCAAATGTAATACCTATCGGTTTACCAATCCATTTCTGAGCACGACTAACAATAAACCGATCATCGTACTTCGCCTCAGTACTTTCTGAGAATAAGAAATGTGGACGTCGATCTATAAAAGCGAAAACCAAATAAATTCTCGGTATAACTTTTCCGTAAATAAAATCACTCATTCTCATATGGAATGTACCTATGCGATAGAGGAAAGATACCCATGCGATATTTTGTTTAGCTATATTTTTATAGCTTTCAAATTAATAAAATTTGTGGTAGCCACCTTGGTAAATTAGGTGCCATGTCTGTGCTTCCCTTTGGTTGTGCCGGCTACACTGAACTGAATGGAAAACACGAACTGTTTACATAGCCATTTCCACCTTAACCTTTAATTCAGTGCGGTTAAAACAGGTTAAAAAGCCCGGGCGGGTAAAAGAAGGGACAGTACAGTTTGTTGTCTCTCCGTTCGTCCGTTTGTCAAGATCCTTTTTCTCAGAAACAGGTAGAGGTATCAAGTTCAAATTAATATCAAATTCTAAAGTCTACGGTCATCGCAAACAAAAGATACGGCCATTTATGTCACATATTTTTATATTCGCAAAATCACTCATCAACACCTATAGGGTACTTTCCGTTGACCTAGAATCACGAAATTAGGCAAGAAGCACAAGTAAAATAAATTCAAAAATCTTACATTTGTAGTTATATCACATAAAAGAGTTTTTGTTTGTTTTCGCCTACCGTTTTAAAACAGTAATACATACAAGCGTCAAGCTAAAGTAAAACAACAAAAAATTATATATATATTGTGCGGGGGTACGGAACCCTCTGTGCGCGAGTCTGACTCGCACTTGGCCACTTATTTTATAAACAACCGGCACAGTTGGCTGTGCCTAAAAGTCCAATGGAAGGTCAGACACATTTAATCTATCACCACTCTTCGCGAAACCACGCTCAGTGATCAGCCATGCCAGTACTAGATATAGATAATTGCCAATGTGATCCGAAAGCATATTTAACAACTTATACATATAGACGAGGTAGGTAATACCATTTTGATCCGTTTTCTTACTCGTAGGTACTTACAGATCCTAGCTAGGGACTTTTGAAAGGACGCTAAGTGAAGCTTAAGTTTCCCTAATCCTGAAACTCATCCCCTCTTGTTCTCACCAGCAGCAGCTCGCTGGCGCGCCACTAACTTGCTGACGCAAGACGAAGTTTTCTCTCTAAGCTAGCAGCCACTTTTTAACTTGCACCAAGCAGGATTACACGGCCAAAGTTGGCGCCGTGCAACGAGACGTGCTATCCGGTGGGTGTTATGCTATTTGTATGTTCCTACAACGTTTAATGACGTCACTACTTAAGAATTAATGTGTCTCTTGAGATTAGAGAAATTTTTAAGTTGAATTTTTAAAGACTTATTATTATATCATCATCAGCCTGTATCGGTCCACTGCTGGACATAGGCCTCTCCCAAGGCACGCCACCACACGCGGTCTTCCGCTCTTCTCATCCATCCACTCCTATACTACTATCCACATCCATTATATACTAGCTTTTTAATATGCTAGATTTTGCCCGCGGCTTGGCTTGCGTGTAATTCGTAGGTATTTAAAAAGAAGAAAGTAATTAAGAAAGAAGATGAAGTCAGGTAAACAATAAACCTTCTCGATGAAACTAAGTAACTAAGGTCGAGGCCCGCTACCGTACCTTTATTTCAGCGCGCGAAAAAAATCGGTTTGTATGAGAGCCACATCTTAGCGTAACCGAAACTGAATTTTATTTAGCCTATCCTGTGTCTCGTGTAGGTAAATGTGCGTGTACTATGTAAGTTTCATAAAACTCTGATGTTCGGTTTAAGAGTTATGGAGGAACATACATGCTCGTACATACATTGTCAGTCTCGGTAGCTCAGTGGTGCAGACAGTCGAGTGTCGCTATTGATTGTTAAGAACGCTGGGCCGGTCAGTACTTGGATGGGTGACCGCCCGATCGTTGGAGGGTGACCGTGGTTCGGATTCCACGTAAAACTGTAGGTCCCTCCCCTTCTTACTTTACTAGGTGGTAGGGTTCAACCCGCCCGGGTTGATACCACCGCACTGAATGAAACGTCTGTCCAACCGCTATGTAAATGGTTTGTGTTTTCTGTCCAGTTCAGTGTAGCCGGCACGACTGAAGGGAAGCACTGACATGGCACCTATTTCACTCGGTGTTATGGGCTGACATCACGGATGTTGTGGGTGATTTAGCCAACTATGTCAGTTTCCATAAAAAAACATACATACAGAAAAGATTTCTAAAATCATCAATTTAGTTTTAGTATCATACGAGTCTACAGACTCAGTATCTCGTAAAACAAAGTAACTTACTCGATGACCATCCCGTGCAGATTTATTATTAGTATTTAATATTATACTAATAATAAAAAATAAAAAATTATTATACGTGCAAACCTGAAGAGCCTGACGTAAATAAATCTATAATTTAGATAAAATAAAAAAAAACGCTAAGTTTATCGAAGATGTGAACAAGCGAAGAAGAGACAAAGGAAATTGCCAAACAGAGGTTCGTTTTGAAAGCGGAAATCAAATCCCGTCCCTACATGATGGCAGGATTGGAAATTCTCCGTGATTGGTCAAGCGTCATGACGTCAACGAAACGCTTTTCTAAATTTAAAAATATTTTGACTGAAATGCTATTGATTGATGAAATCGTTAGGCACCATCCAAAAGTTTAGCAAAAGATTTTTCGTTATTACCTGATAATAGTGTCTTAATTTGCTTTTCGGTAAATCTGAAACACAAAAGCTCGCAAAATTAATCTCGAATACGAAGGTGAGGAGAAAACAGTATCGAAAATATTTTGAGCAAAGCTAGAAAGCAAAGGTGAGACCGCACTCTCGCGGCACTGTTCTTCAGTGGAGTGGCGCCCCACGGCTAGTGTAAATATTCTTTGTTTGGATGAAGTATACCCCACTACACATTACATTATCAGAGCGGCGCGGCACGACGCGGCATACAAATTGTTCATACGAATTGCTTGTCGCGAAACCGCGCAGCTCCGTTGCCACCAGTGCGGTCTCACCTTTGGAAAGATTAGGTCAACCGCAATTTGTCTCATTTGTTTTACGGCGGATGTTACTTGGTAATTTATTTGTTCAAGTTGACTAATTATTGTTAATTTGAATAAGTATATCAAAGTTTGTGAGCTTGAACAAGCAAGATAAAATAATTTAAATAAATTAAGAAAGCAATTTAATTTCGTTGCAGACTCTTAATCAAAATTAACTTTTTTTGTGGAAAAATTGCAGACGAAAATTCTCGACTGCAAAGTGGAAACATTAACAGGCATCAGAATAATTAATTGTGCCTTGATAAAATCTGAAGATTTAAGACGATAAAACTGCTAAAATGAATCTACGAAAATAATAAAGACGAAACTAAAGTTCACGTGCCGAGGGTTCCGTCACTACTTCGTCGTCGTGCTTCGCTATCGTCATCATCAGGCTGGATCGATCCACAGCTGGACATGGCCTCTTCCAAGGCATGTCAACACACGCTCTCTTCCGCCGTTCTAATTCATTTGCTCGCGGCTATAAATATGTATTTCTTAAAGCAGACTTAGTGATTATAGTTATGTTATATATTTTGGAAAATGCTTCAGTAAAGTAATAGTATATTATTTTATTACCTATAATATTCAATTTATAAAAAAAAAACTTTGGGGAAGTACTTAATATTTTAGACCTATTACAATTTTTTTTAAACTTCTTTGTTTTGTCTGCGGGAAACAATTCTGCATATTTGGGCTTCAGTTTCTTCAAAATCGGTTCAGTAGATCCGGAGATAGCTGCGTGTGACCAACGGATAGACAGAAACCAGAGCGATCCCATAATCACATAATGGCCCCTTTATTTCCCAATTTTGTAACGGGAACATGAAAATAACCGATATATTAAATACTGAAAATAAAAAAAAAACAAAAGAATATTTATACTTATCAATCAGTGTAACACATACAATAATACAAATTAAATGTTCTAAAGTTGCATTGTATTGACTGCTAACAATTGAGAAATGCATTGTGAAATATTGTCTCTATAAGCGAAAAATATGCAAGTTCGATATATGCATAAATCATCCGCCCATGCTGCACAAGCAGGAACTAAGTTTCCTGTGATAATGCACCAAGTTAATAACACTAGTTTACAACAAAAAATACCCACGCATGAAAGTGATGTGTATCTTTAGAATAAACCATCCTTAGTTCGATACTGAAGTAAAAAAAAAATTAGCACGTCACATTTTGAAAATATTTATTTTAAAAAATTTGCAAATTTTTTGCTTAGTTATACAATAAAAACATTAAAAATGACTCAAAGTACTTCTTCTTTTATACTGGTCGGGGTCAGTTTCTCTCAAGATAGACCAGCAGTACTCAGCTAACATATTTTTGTCCCAAAAACCTTGGTACCTCTCTTCAAATGACTTTAAATCTTGATGGAAACGTTCGCCATGCTCGACACTTATATATATTACGCTTCCTAGGTTTTCGGGAAAAAAATCCAATTGAGAGTGCATAAAGTGGATTGTAAGGGACATATGCACTCCCATTTTATGGTAATTTTGTAATAAATTGGAAACAATTTCTTTATAATTTTCTGCTTTGTGGTTACCTAAGAAAATTTTCACAACCGTGATTTGTTGGTTCTCTCCATTGCATTGGTATGCCAAATGTTGAGTATTTATTTTTTCCTGTTGCCCAGTAAGCACACTTCTGCAATTATCATACACTACTCCAGGTATCCTTTTTTTATCAAGATTTGATACAGGAATTTGAAAGTATTGGAAGTAGGCTCGTTTTACCGCTTCTGTAATATTTCTCTTTTTTTTTGTTATGATAAATTTACCGCAAACATAACAAAAACTATTTGGGCTTAATTTACACTGTCTTGAAGATATATTTAAAAGGAAATGACTTTCAACAATTACTTTAATCTTACAATATTATAGTAACAAACTAGACACGAAGTATAAATCCGTATAAAACTACTTTAGGGTATATTTAAAAAACGTGACGTGATAAAAATATATGGCTTAAGTAATAATGATATGAGGGTCGACACAAATAAAATTTACTATAAATTGTCTATGGGTATTGAAAAAAATAATAATTTGTAAACTAGTGTAATTAGTTAGCATTAGTTATTACTTCGAAGCCGAGTATTGCAGTCCTATGCCTAAGGTAGCAGATAATTACGAGTAAGTTGATACGGAGTCAGTCGGCGCGGCCCACGGAGTCGAAGCATAGTTCACTCACACTGTGTAGGCGTGCGTTCTGTGCGACTGACTTTATTACCGGCTCCGCGCTCACATCATAGCGAGAATGCATGCCCGTGAAGATAGCACTACGAAAAGGTGTGGCTACACATGCGAAGATTTCACAGTATCAATTCAACGTTGCCAGATCCACCATAATTATTATGGTTTAATTATGCATGCTATATTTTTATAAGTACCATATTTCACACCTGTTTTCATACCATTTTAGGGTTCCGTACCTCAAAGGAGGAAAAAGCGGAACCCGTATAGGACCACTCTCGTGTCTACCTGTTTGCCTGCCTGTCTGTCTGTCCGTCTGTCACAGCTTATTTTCTCCGAGTCTACTGGACCAAAAAAGTTCGGTACATAGAGTTTGATGACCCAATCACGGACGTATAGCGTAAATGAACGAATTTTGATTTTGGGGGTAAGTTTATGGGGGCAACTTAGAAAGTAAAAGAAAAAAAAAAATGGAGCGCTCCCCTGTTATCTCCGAAACTATAGAGTCTAAAGTTTTGAAATACAATTGGGAATATAGCGAATTAACCTAAGCCTAACCTTAACGAATAACCTAAGCGAAAGTCCTACTTCTTATTAAACTTCTCACGGAGTACTGTATGGTATGGAATCCTCTCCACGCGAGTTCGACTCGCTTGACCGCTTTTTTAAAATATAATGTCCTTACAATTTTTAATACCGCATATTCATACCATTTTCTTATTTTAGTATTATATTTTCATAATTATAATATTCATACCATATACCATAACGGTACGGTTGATGTAATTATGACCGACAAACCACACTATTGGAACGGCGAGAAAACGATCGAACGAATGTTTCGCGAGTTTTCATACGATGAGCACCGTGAGTGGGGACGGCATAATGAATTCGCCAGCTTTTATTTGTTTATATTTATATCAAATAATAATATATGCAAATGCATCGAATGTAAATTAAAAAATAATTGTTACACATGCATTTAAACTGTTGAATTCGATATGAACTTTGGTTTATGTTTTTCACATGTTCATGATAAATAGGCGCCGGATGTCTAATCTCCTTAATTCAGATTTAGTTGAGATTCGTTAACTGCGTACGTAGTACACTTTATCTGATGATTCTAGGTACATAATCAACATTCTTCGTTACTATGTACTCGCACTTAGTGTGAAAATAAACTAAACACTTGCGGATGTTGTTTGATTTTAGCTTAAAGAACACACGAAGACTTTAGAAAAATATGTATTTTTGTTTCAGAGTTAGTTCTTACTTAAAATACATATTATGATACTGTGTAAGTAATTGCATAACTGAAAAGTAGTAAAGATAACCGTTACAAAATCCGTCAGTTGTATGTCTGCCAGTCGATCTGTCAAAGACTCTACTTCTTCTCTCTCTACATCTTAGAGGGATTTCGATATATTCTTGAAATTTGAAATATTTGTAGATTTCTAACCGCGCATTCTTCAGATTTTCAATATTGCGTTCCGAACACCTACCTCTTCTAAGTAAGTATACACACATTCAAGAGTTTGTTGAACGGTGAGATTTTTTTTTTTTGCATTACACTTTTTTGCTAGCGAATTTATTGCACAATGTTATTTGTCTCGGTCATTCTTATCAGCAGAAACACATAAGTATTGTTTGCATACAGGTATCCTCCACTGATTTTTATGGAGCCTAGAAAATATGAAAAACATTACAAATTTAAAAAGAATAGTTGCTCCAGAATTGGGACGAAATTCCAGTTCATTACAAGTTCCTGTCAAAGTAGGTGCCAGGCGTTGTTTTCCTTTGGCCACCGACAGGTTGAACGGAGTGCCGGAATCGCAAAGGAACTCGGTCACAGTTGACCGGTTGTTTTAATATTTGAGGGTTTACGCCGGTGGGGTATCGACGGGGTTGTTGTTGTTTCACCATCAACTTACCTTCGACAGGGTCGATGAGACGGTGGGGTACCCGCGGCGCCCGCCGGTCGCGCGACATCCACGCTAGCGACGGCACCCGCCCCCGCGCCCCCAACCCGCCCACGCTCCCACCCTCTCGCATCATCTCCTGCAACAACACGCTCATATCAATCTATGTGCCATTACACAAACAATCAACCAAATGAACGGACGCTGTGTGGTGACGTCGAGCGCCAAATCAGAAGACATCAAGAATTGGCGCCTGGAGTCACCATCCGGCACTCAGTAGGTAGCGACAGTGTTAACAACGCCATCGGGACTATTAGGAGCCCCTACTAACCTATTACAGCTACTATGAGAGAATTGGTAGCCTCGGTAGGTCGGCGGTGTGATGCACCAGCAGCGTTCTAACTCGACGTTCGCGGTAGGACTTTGGATAGGTGATCGTCCGACCGTTGAGGTTGGCCGTGGTTGAGATGTCACTGTAATTGTGTGGTAATAGTAATAGGAAGAGCCTACGAAACTGTAAGTTCTTCCCATATCTTACTAGGCGGTAGGGTTTAAGACATACGAATTAGTACTGGAAGGTCGGTCTAGACGGCTTTAAATTTTTAAAATTTTATTTATAGAAACTGACACAGTTGACCACATCACCTACAACACCTGTGATGTCAGGAAATGCGACAGTGGTAACTAGATGCCATGTCAGTGCTTCCAACTGGAAGGAACCCGGGTGGGCTAAACTCTACCACCTAGTAAGGTAAGACGGGAAGGTTTTTTTGAAAGACTTTTATTAGGTTTCCGTACTAGTACGGAAGCCTATTACTAAGCTTTTGCTATCCGTCTATCCGAGAGCTGTATTGTTTTGAACCACAGAGCATCAAATACCTACCGCCCGCGCCCCCTACTAGAGGCGCCCTAAGCGATGATATTTGAAACCCAATAACCGTACGCTGAGCTGCTAGCGCTTCGTATGTGTGTGTGTGTGCTAGTATCGACACTACACACAAAGAGGAGCAAGTTAGACACACGCACAAAACAAATGCACACGCACAACACACATATGTAAGTCATAGGCCACGCCCACAGGTTTCAACGGCGTTGTAGAGAAATCGCGCTCACGGCGCCTCTAGTAGGGGCGGGCGCGCGCATTTCATGCTCTGTGGTTTTGAACGATAATAGCTAGCCGGTTAAAATTTTCACAAAACATGTGTTACTGTAATTGTTCATGGGCTGGACTTAAATACAGCGCTGAGTCTAGTGCGAAATCTTCACTAGATTCAGCATAGGCTGTGTCCAGTCCTTTTTTTCCCCTTTCCTGTTATTGTTTAAATGTGTGTGTTTCATCCTTATCCATCAATCCTTGTTATTTCTTATTGTTTAAATGTGCAATATTATGTAATAATGTAGGGGGAAAAAATTAATATTTCTTTCTTTCTTCTTTCTTTCTTACTGTAGCGGGTATAACAACAAATAATACAATACATACAAAATAGCAAAAATTCAAATATTAAGGGATGCTCCCATACAAGAAACGTGGTACGTAAACCTCGGTGCGAGAGCCCGACTCGAACTTGGCATACTATATTATATACGCTCTTTGAGAAGTAAGACGAGCTATAGCCAGTATCGGACCCATAATACTTGTACATTCAATTCCGCGAGCTTTTACTAAACGTGACCTACAGCTATGCGAAATATTTTTATTCAAAGTCCGAAGTCCGATTCAGAAAGGCCGGTCAACGGGATGGATTTGGACGAAGCTGAAGAAATATTTATCTACGGCGCTTTTTTATTATTTTGGCCCCTCTTTTGGCTACCTGACCAAGTACAGAATATATTTCTGAATACAGACGGTTCTAAAAGTACAACCTCATCCGTAGTACTTTGTCATACAAATTAGTGGAACACGATAACTGATGTGTCTATTTTATTTACGTTACTATAGTGGAAAATCATCAACAAAATTATAGTAAAATTACTTTTTTTTTTATGGACTATATTTTTTTTATCAACAAAATTATAGTAAAATTACTTAGTTAACTTTAGTTTACCATGCTAGAGCAAAAATACACCATATTAATATTAATTCATAAGCAAAATGAATATCGAATAAATACAACATGTTTCTCGCACTACTCGAACAATAGTCGTCAATGAAATGAAACGTTTTATGCTTCACATGTGCTCATTTTAACAGAGTACTATATAATATATTGATCTATTAGCAGCAATTCCCTCAGGCAAATTAAAAAGCAAATATCAATTTTCCCTATGTGTGGTGTTTCATTATGAATGTTGATTTTACATTTGAATGGTTCCTCATTAGGAGAAGTGCTATTGACAGGTAATTTTTCTGCTTCATTAGCAAGTGTGAAACTAATATTATTTGTAGTCACGAGCTGTTCTCGCGTTGAAATCGATTTGGTTTTATTGAAAGTACGATAAGTCTCGCCGAGCCACCCATAACGTGTCTAACGACGCCCATCCATGTGGAATCTAAACCATGGTTGGTTTGGATTCCACGTAAAACTGTCGGTACCTTCTCGTACCTTACAGGTGAAATGAAAAGTACCACCAGGAAGTGCCATACAACGCACTAACTTGGCAAACACAAACGGGGAGAAAATCGCTCCTCTTATTTCGCGGGAGGTCTATATATTAGCAGAACTCCTATCGCACTGTCCTTTCACGTTCACTGCGTTTTTGTCTGCAAGTCTTACTCTAACAAATATTACGTGTGAGCTTAGAGTGCGCCTGTGACAGAAAGACCATTTCTACAGAGGGAAATGCATAAAGAAGGGCTCGTTCATGAAGGATGTTTGATTTGTACCGCCACACTGAATGAAAGTGGAATGAATGGTCGGTTGAACCAACTGTGTTAGATAGTTTGTGTTTTCCATCAAGATCAGTCTAGCTGTTACGGTCAAAGTGAAGCATTGATATGGCACCTAGTTCACCGCGGTGTGATGAGATGACATCGCGGCTATAATAGGTAATGTGCCAACCACGTCAGGTTCCATAAAACAAATGCAGTGCGTTCGAACCTGTTGGTGCGTGCATCACAATTTTTCTCAGTCCTAGTCTTCGTTTTCCGTCATGAGCACAGTTGCCTCATGTAGGTGTGGATACCTACCTACTATGTAAAACCGTAGGTTTTCGTTTACTTAAGTGTTATAGAGTGATAACCAGCCCGGGCTGGTACCACAGCACTGAAAAATAGTCGATGGAAACAGGGAATGCACTCACACCTGCATCCTTTCCTCCACTTTCCTCCAATGTACAGTCTGGGGGCCTTCAAACATAATGTGAAGGTCACCTAGCTGGCCGACATGGTATTCGTTAGTGTGGCGCGCGCCATATGTCGTGCTTCCCTAAAAAAAAAAAGAGCTATGAAAATTTGTTCTTGTTTATAGTGATCAGTGGTTCGATCAAGTGGATCAATCGATCGAACCTCGCGGCCGGAAGGGTGCAGTTCAATGTAGGCGGCACAACAAAATGCAGCACCAGACGAGAAGCAGTGATTGATGTGCAGTATCTGCTAACTAGACTGTTACCTATGGCAGGCCTCACGCACTCAATGTACTTGCGCGCGCTAACTACCTACCGCCCGACGGGCCGCCGGCGGTCTATTTCAGTGGAAATTCGTTAGCCGCGCGAAGTATACATAGACGCTCGCCCACGCAACTGCACGCAGCTGCAAAGCAATAACCACTTTACACCCGATCGTTAAGGTACATTTTCGCACGCAGCGATTAGCGACGTGAAGCAGTAGCAGCAGTTAAAGCCCAAAGGTAGGAACATTTTCTATGGAGTGATTTATCTGTTACGAAGTAACTATTAAGTAATCTGTGCCTATGGTGTAATGGGCTGACGTCACGGACGCAGCAGGTGGTATAGCAAACTTGTGAGGTTTCATGCAAAAGTACTTTTAAAATTTTCATAATCACTAAAGTCATTCGTCAGCATTCTTTATGGTGATTTAAGTATTAGTATGCGAATTGTATTACAGTATCAAGAAAAAAAAACACAGTTAGGCTGTCATAAAGAAACAGTTAAGCTATCATAAAGTCTGTTGAAAAGTTATAAAGGTAAGTTATGCCCTCACTCACAAAAGCATATATACTCGTAAAATTAAATATGTAATATGAGTATGTACGTTTACCTTATTTATAAGGTAACCTTATAACATCGCTCCTTTTGTTTCAGGGGAATATAGGCCAGAAATATTTAAATTAATTTCCAAGTCAACAAAACCTAATATAACCGTTCTTAATAAGTTATTCTGATATTATGTGTGTTTTTCCCTTTGTGAACGGATTTCGCCTAAATATAGATGGATGCCTGCGTGGGCGGCAATATAAAATGAACAAATGTGATCGTATAAAATGAAACTGCCCTGATGAACTGCCTGAAAGCCTTTTCACGCCAAATTCCGTTCGGCAATAATAACATCACAAAAGCCTGAAAAATGGATATAAAAAATCTAAAATAACTTTTCGCAATGAAATCAAAGGCGTTATTATAATCAGACCTAGCAATTCAGATGAAAATTAAGCTTAATTGAATAGAGTTGGAGTAGAATGAAAAGTGGAAGTAAAATAAATTTTTCTTTTGTTTTAATCTCTTCGTTATTATTAAAACACCGACCCTTTTTCCGAGCGACTGAAAACGTAGCGAAAACGTGGCGGAATAATACCGTTGTGAAGGCCCTTCGGATGCCCTCTTCTAAATTAATTCATAACGCGTTCACAAAGTGGTGTATGAAATTTTGATTTCGTGCCAACTCGGAGTTGGGTGTGAAATATGTTGATCATAATTAAGCTCGAACATTTGTCAGAGCTACTACTAAATACAATAATATAGTTCGAATATTTGTCAGAGCTGCTACTGAAATACAATTACAATCCGAACATTTGTCAGAGCTGCTACTGAAATACAATTACAGTCCGAACATTTGTCAGAGCTGCTACTGAAATACAATTACAGTCTGAACATTTGTCAGAGCTGCTACTGAAATACAATTACAGTCCGAACATTTGTCAGAGCTGCAACTGAAACACAATTCTAGTCCGATTAAGGTGTAAGATAGTGTGTCGAAGTTTTAGGAGTGTTTATAGTTTTAACGACCAGAGAGTACATGTAACTGTCTACTGTAGTGAATTGGTATTTTTATATGAATACAAGTCAATATAAAAGTGCCAAGGTGAGAGGTGGCGAGCCTGTCGCCCTTTAGCACGGCATCTTGTCCTTATCCCTTAGTCGCCTTTTACGACATGCATGGGGAGAGATGCAGTGGGGCTATTCTTTTTAAGAAATTTCAGCTGAGTGACATAGAAGTACTGCAAAAACTAAATTTGATTTAGTGAAATATGAAATGTAAGTTATCAATACTTATAATAATAAATATGATGGTCATTGAGTAAATTACGTTGTTTTATGAGATATTGCGTTTGTATTACGTATTATGTATTAGGATAATATGATTAAACATGTATGATACTAAAACTAAATTAAGGATTTTTATAAATCTTTTCTGTTTGTATGTATGTAAGTTACTCAATAACTATTAAACCGATCATCCGAATTTGATGAAACTTAGTACAAGCTCATATAACATACGGGACACAGGATAGGCTAGAATAAAATTCAGTTCCGGTTACGCTTAGATGTGGCTCTCTTACAAACCGAATTGTTCCGCGCGCCGAAATAAAGGTACGGTAGCGGGCTCACTTACTTTCTTCTTTTTAAATACAAATTTCACGCGAGCGAAGCCGCGGGAAAAAGCTAGTATAATATATATCAGTTCAGTTCAGTTCATATATCAGTATCAGAGATCCGTTTTCTCTGCTTACCCTATTGGGATATAGGCGTTAACATTATGGATTTTCACGAAAGTCTTACCCTTGAATGTTGAGGTATCCATTGTAACTTACCCTCCATAGCATGCAAAAAGGAAATTCTGACGATTTACCCGTTTAGAAATTAATACCTTGAGACATATCACTTTTGTTATTCATATGGAATCCTAATGGGCTCAAAAGCATTTGGAAATGCAGTTTTAAATTATATAGTGTTAGCTATTGTGTAATTCGGTATGTGTGAGTTAGAGGGGTCAAATCACATGATCAGCCAATATCACCTCCGAGAAGGTGTTCTCTTCCAGCACAACATAGTACTTAGTACATAGTACATTGCTTTATTCGGTTTTTTAAACGTTTAAAGAAAGTTGGAAATTGTGTGCTGTTGTTATATTTAAAAGAAAAGAGTGAAATATTAATAGGAACGCCTTTATTTTTCTTTTTTTTATGGAAACTGACACGATTGGCTACATCACCTACAACATTCGTGATGTCAGCCCATAGCACCGGGTAACTAGGTGCCTTGTCAGTGCTTACCTTCGGTCATGCCGGTTACACTGAACTGGACGGAAAACACAAACTATTTACATAGCCGTTTCGACCGACGTTTCATTCGGTGCGGTGGTACCAACCCGGGCGGGTTGAACCCTACCACCTAGCAAGGTAAGAAGGGAAGGGACCTACAGTTTTACGTGGATCCGAACCACGGTCAGCCTCCAACTGTCGAGCGGTCACCCATCCAAGTACTGACCGGTCCGTTGCTTAACAATCAATAGCAACGGTCGACTGTCTGCACCAATCGGGGCTGACGTCTATGGAAGAACCATTTAGCAAGCTCGCGTGAATTTTGTAGATTGTTTATGCAAGCTTCAGTCATCTATTAATGTGGTTGGAAGTCTTGCGGATAAGGCACTGACTTCTCATTCGAAGGGTCTCTGGTTCGAAACTCAGGCGTATAGGTACCGTATAAAATGAGCATCGGTGCTTCCGAAGAATGTATTGGTATTCTGGTCATGTGGTAACGTAATACTCTGGCGAAGGGAAACAAAGCGAGGACATATTTTAACATTAACAATTAAGGGGGCAGCCTTAAAATCAGCCGCAATTACCTACTTGTTATGTTTTGCATCATGCCTGCTCCCTTTCAGCAAAAAAAAAAAATGATTTTGATTACGTACACTTACTTAGTTTGTGTTATTTTATAGTTTTATCTGAATAAACGTTTATTTTTCTTTTTTCCTTTTCTTTCAAAAATAAATGTATTGTTTGTGTACGACTGGAAGAGATTAAATTCTGCCGTAAGTCCACCTTGTATAACGCAGTCAATTGTAAACTATAATATGAATATAATACTATGAAACCGTGTGGGGCCGGTACTTAAAAAGAATAGCCTCACTGCATCTCTGCCCGTGCGTGCATGTCGTAAAAGGCGACTAAGGGATAAGGACAAGATGCCGTGCTAAAGGGCGACAGGGTCGCCACCTCTCACCTTGGCACGGTACTTCCACCGAGTCATGCAGCAGGTGGGTCTTCGTGCCTTACTTGCTGCTTGATCGATTTAATCTTGTTCGAATACTTTGCGAAACGTGGCGGTCGGTGTTGTGCTGTAAGTTACCAGAGTTCTTGCAGCACAACACCGATTACTGTGCTCACCCCGATTTTCGAGATTCAGCGTGTGTGATATGTATGTATGTACTATGAAATAACTTCTTCATTACATTCCATTCATTTGCGTAGACGTATTGAAATTAACAAGCTTTGATCGGCCAAGTAGTTGCTAAGTGAATATGGACGTGACTGCCATACGAAAGTGCCTTCTTCAAGGTTCATATGGATGTGACCTTAATGATTTTCATAAGACGGTTCGCCTGTGGCTTCGCTTGCGTGAAAGCTGGTTTTATAGATGCTGCGAGTACACTAATTAATCTTAATTGTGCTTATATCCAAAGATAAATCTGCGGTATGGCACCTACCTTCTCGACGGTGATATTTATGGTCAGAGCATTATGCTTTAGCTCCTCCGACTAAGCCTAGTAGATTAATGCCTATGTAGGTTCCGGTATGGTATACCGGATTTCCTACATATTTTTTTTTATTTTTTTATTGAAAGCGTTACATATGGCGCCGAGCCACCCATAAGGTGTCTAACGACGCCCATGGACATTCGGTTGTATGCGGGGTTGCGAATGCCATGCCGGCCTGACAGGTGCCCATTCACGCCCCTCTTGAAGGACCCGAGACTGCACTTGGGGGGAAATATATGAATACAACAAAAACAAACAAATAATTGAATACAACAAAATATAATGTATATACTGAATGTAAAATGATTGATGATCTTCACACAAAAATCTAGAAAACGGCACATTTAAGTGCCATCTATGGGTTCTGTACCAATAATATCATTTTTAAAACACCAAAGAGTTATGGTCAACCAATAGCTGTGCACATGCCGGTTCTCTATAACATCGCACGTTATATTAAACAATATTATATTTTAAATAAAAATAATAATAAGAAAAGGGGGAAAAAAACAATCAACGAATACCGGTATTTCTATGTCCGTCTAAGAAGATCAAAGACCAAACATTCACAGTAAGCTGAAGGCTCTTAAACCTCACTTGTTAGATAAGCGAATTTTGTAGGGAAAAACCAAATTGAAATGCCCGCACCGAGTAATTCTATGAAAATTCCTTGCTGATTGAGGATTTATTTTTATGAGCCCGTTATGTCAGCACGTTATACCTTGTTGGGACTTAGTGCCATATAAGTACTTTTCTTCGGTCGTTCGTACCGACTACACAGAACAGAAGCTCGATTCTGCTAATTGCACCATTTTCAAACATACTTCGTGTGTTGTGTTTGAGTCAAACATAACACGAGTAAGTTTGGACGTGGTTTCCACATGATGCTATTCTGCTATTTACAAAACACGTTTAGTTAGTGTCTATGGTAACAGGAGGCGGAGCTTAGGTGAAGGTTTGTCATCGCGTCGCCTAACGCGAAAAATTCTGACAATAATGTTGACTAAAGTTTTTTCTTTTAAATCCTTACCAATAAAAATAATAAATTATGCGTAATAGGTGCATACAAATATGCAAGAATTAATTATTGTAACAAACATTCATAATTAAGCTAGTTATACATTTATTTTGTTCAAATTGAATGCAAATGTTTACTGATTTTCGTCGCTTGGCGACACGCTCTTATAGGTGATACCATTTTACAAATCCCTCATATTGGGGATTTATTTACTAGAACGAATATTTTTTACAAAATGTTATATAATTATTATTACAAGATATAAAATATAATATGTATGTAAGTAAGTGATATTACAATTAACATAATTTCACTGAAATAATCTGAATAGTAAGTACGTTAACATAATTTATTTAGACGGCAAACATTAATAATTAATAATTACCGTTTTTATTATTAGATTTGTATTAATTTTGTGCTTTATTACTTTCAGTTTAATATAATATGTAAAATAAATAACATAACATAATTAATTATGTAGCATTTTAAAAACGTGAAATTAAGTATATTAAATAAATGAATAATGAATAATGAATAATTAATAATTAATAATGAATAATGAATAATGAATAATGAAGAATGAATAGTGAATAATGAATAATGAATAGTGAATAGTGAATAGTAGTGAATAGTGAATAGTGACTAATGAATAGCGAATAATGAATAATGAAGAATGAATAGTGAATAGTAGTGAATAGTAGTGAATAGTGAATAGTGAATTAGTGAATAGTGAATAGTGAATATTGAATAGTGAATAGTGACTAATGAATAGTGAATAGTGACTAATGAATAATGAATAATAAATAATAAACAATAACTAATAAATAATAAATAAAAAAATAATTGGTACGTCGAGAGGGTTTGACGCGTCTCTCTTGGCGATCCCTGTCTCCTCATTCTCATTTCTAGATAGCCTTCTGCCATTTTTCGAAACTTTCACAACCAACAATTTAAACTTAAACCCAAAACTCAAAACAAAACACTCGAAATCACCTCAAGAATAATATGTTTTCACCAAAACACATCGTTACTTTGATGCAGACGGCGTGTTAGTGTTTCACAAACATAACATAACCTAACACGCGCGTTTGCTCTAACTTAGCGAGTAGAATAGCATTTTGACGAAACGTGCGGTTTTGACGAAACACAAACGTAACACAGACAGTAATTTCATAGCAGAATCGAGCTTCTGGACGGGAAACATCAACTATTTGTCACATAATTCAGGATGGTGTGGTATCAGTTCAGTATTAGACGAGATGCAGGAAAACCACGCCAATACCGTCGTTGCTTGTTCACCGTGCGTCCTGTTGCTATTGTACATATCTGTTGCATTACATTGTATTCGTGATATTGATTAATACCGTTGCAAGTTTATAAGGCCAGTAATGTTTACGTTTTAATCTGGGTTTAAATACCGACAACACGGTCAATATTTCCACTATCTACCTATTTAGACGATAACGTTTATCAATCTGTATGTATTTCCAAGCTGATTCTACGAACAAAATGAGTACGGCGTGAGTCATGAAACTTTTCGACGAATATGTCACAATAATAGAATTATCAGCTGGTATTTCCTTGAACTATTTTTAGGGTTCCGTATCCGGTACGGGATCCTATTACTAAGCCTACGCCGTCTGTCTGTCCGAGGGCGGTATCTCTTGAACCGTAATAGGTAGCTCGTTGAAATTTTCACAGAATATGTGTTATTATGGCCGATATAACAACAAATAATAAAAATAAGAAAAAGTAAAACATTCACGGGGATCCCCATAGAAGAAACAAAAACGTTTATGCGGGCGCGCCATCTACCGAATAGAGCGTGAAGCGTTTTAACTAATCATGCCATTTCACTAATATGAAGCATTTCATAACACGCCATAGATGGCGTGAGTGGCGCTAACCATGGCATGGCGATACGGAACCCTCAGTGCGCGAGTTCGACTCGCACTTGGTCTGTTTTTTTTAACGCAAATAGTGCAGAATTATCCTGTTGTTCTCCACTATGCAACTCTATAATAGTGATGACAATTTATCGCTGACATGGCACCTAGTTCACCCGGTGTTATGGGCTGACATCACGGATGTTGTAGGTGATGTAGCCAGCCGTGTCAGTTTCCATAAAAAAAAATGAACAAAACTTATGGCCGCCGCCCCATCTTAGAATCTACCGACGTTAACTCGCACACGCTAACTCATACAAGTACTCGCAGATTTCAACTAATGGCCGTGTCGGGTTCATTATCGAACGGTTTCTGATTGGTTGAAATCTGCGAGTATTTGTGTGAGTAACCATGCGAATTAACGCCGCCGACGGTAGCCCCCTGGACGACGGCTTCCAGCGGCCTTCCACGTGACGTCACGAAATAATATTACTAATTTTGTTATTTGTGGCACGTGGAGATCCGTTGTCTCTGCCTACCCCACGGAAAACAGGCGTGACGCTATGTATGGTATTTGTCGGATTTTTAATAGTTTAAATTTCTTGAGTTACGTCCATTTATTTGTACTGTCTTATGATATGATATACTGTCAAATGTTAATTTAAGAAAATCTCTTAGTAATAAATAAGTCCCCATCAGCGCGCTACTGTTCTTTGTGGTCTAATTGTTTTCTGTGTATATTATTGATGTCTTATAAAAACAATTGTACCTGAACTCGATGGCTGAGCTGGAGGTGGAAGCCTCAGGCACAACCAATTTCTCCCCAGAGAAGGGGTGTACCAGTCAGGCTTACGGGAGGACCGAGGTATTCGAGGAAAGGCCATTACTCGCGATTTTAATCATTGTAGATTGTAGAAATTGGGTAAGGTAAGATAGATATTCCCCAGAAGCGTGTCATCACGAAAACTAGAAATTATACACCTTTTCAGTGCGACATTTAGAAAATCGCCTTGTTCGAAGTACTCTTCATTCGACTACAAAGAGGTGTTCCGCTAGAGTGTGGCCGGTTTGGCGAATGCGAACGGTGCAGGTGGGACGAAGGAAGCGATTCTAGTAATTTTTTTTTATGGAAACTGATATTGTTAGCGACATCACCTGCAACACCCGTGATGGCAGCCCATAACACCTTGATGAGCTAGGTGCTATGTCTTCCCTTTGGTCGTGCCGGCTGCACTGAACTGGGCGGAAAATCCATTTATAGCTGTTGAAATTTGGTACTATATAATTTGTAAATTGGCCCAATCACGGTCGTATAGTGCAAATGAATGAATATTTTGTGGGACAAATTAGAAAGATTAAAAAACATTTTTTTTTCAAGTGCACCTTGTGCCATATCAATGAAAAGGGCTCGATATGAGGAATACAATAATTTTTATGTAATTTTAAAAATTATACAAAAATCTGCCCCGCCCATCTCCGAAACTACTGAGTCTAAAATTTCGAGAACAATTTTAAATAATGGGCCTCTCTTATAATTTACAGCAAACCTAAATAAAAATGTCTTAAAATTTTCACGGAAAACGGAATGGTACGAAACCCTCTCCATGCGAGTTACATAGACTCGCACTTAACCGTTTTTTTTTTATATTCTTGTGCACATTCTGATTATTTTAACGAGTCGTGAATCTAGTGGGTATCTTTTCTATATCTAACCCAGTTTTCTTTTTCCATATTTGCGTTTCGCATTTTCCGTCAGAATATACACAGATAAATTTGAAAAGTATTTTACAAGCAAAATTTGATAACCAACTCACCGGTAATATAAGTGCATCGGCCCCACACACCACCAACAACGCCAAAGTCACCGAACACAACGCGCGCATCTTCCAAACTTTTTCACCAAACACAGTCAAAATAAACCAACCCCTACTATTCACTATCACAAAATATTCAATAACCCGTCGGAGCAGTTCAAAAATGCACTATTTACTGCAGCAATGTTTCCAGTGGTGCTGCAGGTTCGAGTGGAGTTTGAGGTGGAAAGTTGACCGGGTGGGCGGGAGTGTGTGGCCCGAAGGGAAGGCTGCGGCGGTAATGAAGGCTTCGCGTCCAGGCGCGCCACTCTTATAGGGGTGCCTTCGCTGCGCAGCCCCCGAAGCTTTCTCTACCTACGCGCTTTCGTACCGGCAACACTTTTAGAAGTTTTACGGGCTATTCGCGACCGCTCACCATTTTATTAGACGCTATAAATAGCCATCAAGGCTTGTACGGTGTTTTATTGAATTTTAATTTTCAGCTTTGTTTTCAATTTTATTAACTCTTGATTTATTTTGAAAACTATTAATTGGCTGTTGATATTTCGCTGTATAGTTCGAAATCTCTGCTGTAAGAGCAGTTTGATTTTTTACGAGCCATAATTAGAGTAATTATTTTAAAAAATCACTATATTATTTTCTATAAGTCCAATTCGTTCAGATCCGTAAAATAATAATTTAAACGACCATTTTTGTTTCAAAATTTTTTTTTACTCAAAATCGGACGGAAAATTAATTGAAAGGTGAACTGGTTCTGCCAGCTTGCTCAGCAACGTGTACTCCTTTCCTTATCGAAACGAAAAGTAGTAAACATCGTCGAGAGAATTTGCTTTTTATCTGTATTGACCCAAGTTTTGTTTGCGCTTGTCGTAAGAATGCCTTTTACGCGCGTCTCTATGTTTCTATCGTATTACGGCCGTGAGAAGAAAATGTGAGATAAACACTATCGTGTAGAGATATGCAGAAACTATCTTTTGCGTCATTCAATAGAGCACCCATTTTCATTTTAAAACACCATAAAGGCACTTATATAATTTAAATAAAAATATATCTAAATGTTTTTATTGAAAATATGCCCATAAACATCCTCAAGAAAATTTGATTAGAATACATGCTAATTATAATAATCTACTTAAATTTGGTGTTTCAACATTTTCTGAAGTTCTTGTTCTAAACAGGTTCACGATTAGGTTTACTATCTATGAAAATAACTCAAGGCATGCCTAACATTTTTCTCCAAACTGATCCTTCACTAAATGCGTGACCTCACCCACGAAATTAAACGTACTAGCGCGGTTTCATTTAGTGGGAGTGCGTACTACATTCACGCATCAGTCAACATAGCATCAGCTACGAAGCTATTATGTGGTGATACGAGAAGTAAATGGATAGAACTGCTACATATTGCGTGCATTGCGTACTATTTCCTTCTTTCCCAACATTATCTATCACACAATTTGGAAAGGTGGCTTGTAACAGGCGTGTTGAGTGAGTCAACAAGTGTGATATGGATAGATATATTTTGACATAGGTAGGTATATAGAATTATTGAAGCGCAGACTTTAAACGCACCTATCTCAGAAAAAGTGGGTAGCGCGTAGCGTCGACCCATTGTATGAGTTGAAAGGAATATCGCTATCACGATCGAAATTAAATTAATAATTGGATTTTATATACAAAGCGTAAGAAGCTTTGCTTCTGTCGGGTGATGGTCGGGTGTCCCGCGACACTTCACCTTTCTTTTGTTTGTAATTTTACCCTTGTTGTGCACACAGATTTATAATATGACTTCAACTGGTCGACACTCGACGGTCCTTTCTCTATCTTTTGATTTCGTCGGGTGACCGAGACGGAGACCGTCTCAGACCTATTTCTATGTTTTGGGCCCGCACGAAGTAAATTGGTTCACCGACTTCCGATGTCGTAATGGGGGTTGGTTAAATGTATATCTCGTGTATTTCGGACTGGTAATCATCTGTGACGTATCGAGGTGTTCTTCATTGGAACGTGAGCTTAGTGGGATTGCTGTCTGCACCTGTCCGCACATGCTCTTATAGCCACTGATTAAAAACTATTTACAGTTCAAATCGTATTTAAAACTATGTGTTTACGTGTAATTATGTGCTTCCAAACGCATCTCATAAAACCTGAAACAATACATTTCCAAGCACAGAATGAACAATGTTCAACATGGGGAATGCAGAGAGCCGCCGCCGTTTGGACTATGTTCCCTAGTGCGCTCATAAAATGCTGACATGGCAATTCGCTTCGGGTGGTTTTGCGAAGTCAAATGAGCTGTGTCGAATGCAGGTTCGCCAGTACAGCTAGCCATGCTGGTTTTATAAAAATTGTGAACACTGAAAAACTAATCTAGGTGGACAGATGACCTAAAAAAGGTAGCCGGGAGTGGATGGATGAGAAGAGCGGAAGACCGCGTGTGGTGGCGTGCCTTGCGAGAGGCCTATGTCCAGCAGTGGACCAATACAGGCTGATGATGATGATGATGAAAAACAAATCATGCAATGCGAAAAAACAAGATACATTAATTTATCATACAACTGTCGGATAAAATATTATGTGTGTCATAATAAATGTTAAAATAATTTATTTTATTAATTATCCGTGTGGGTTTTAGGGTTCCGTACAAAACCCTATTACTAAGCAAGGAGTACGTATAGTGCAAACTGTAAAGTAAAACAACAAATGATAAAAAACGCCCAAATCCAGTATGAGCCCGACTCACGGCTCATACTAAGGATCCCGCACTGAATGAAAGAAAACACGATTTTTTTTGTAAGTACATAACACAAATATATTGTGTGGTGGTTCGGAGCCCTAGGTGCGCGAGTCAGACTCGCACTTGGCTGTTTTTTTTATAAAGTTTTAGTTAAAAACTTTTGCAGAGGTGAAAATGAGTGATAATAATGATTTTTTGCAACTTTTCATACGCTACTTCGAGGAAACGAAAATGATAAATTGCTATATTTCCATCACCACCAGACCCACTGGCGGCTGGTCCTAAAGTGCGCTCGTGCGCCGCACTACCATACCACGAGAAGTCCTCACTTCACTCAAAATAAATAATATCTTACAACATACCTACATTAAAACCATAATGATCGTACTCCAAATAAATACGAATGTGAATTCGACCTTATTTTATAGATCATAAGGTACTGTTTTGCATTTAAACGCGCGCCGCGTGCGGAATCGAGTAACGCACGCGGTTCTCCCACACTGAATGTATGTGGATCGGCAAAACACCGCTGGCGCGTGAGACAAAAAATACTTCATAGAAACAGTATAGGCCTAAATGGAGTTCTGCGTGCGGCGCACGAGCGCCAAACATGGACGCTTTATCGTGAATAGCCGCGCGTGCGACACGACGCGAGCGATTCGTTTTGCACGAGTCCGTCTGCCTAGAGTCAGCGCGCTGTCATGTGATGTCACATACCCATTAGCGCGCGAATATTTAAAATGGGATATGGTTAGGTTTCGTGCTTTCTGTCACGTGATACTGGAATTAAGTTGTGCCGATATTTGCCTAAGCGTTGGTTAAAGGTAAGTATTTCCAATCTGGTGATCCCCGGTTCAATTCCTACTTTTCAATTGCTTTTATTTTTATATATTTTTTTGAAGTATTTTTGGGACATTACTACTGTTTTCTTTTTGAAAGATGCAGTTAGTGTTGTGGTCTATGAGTGTGTTCATAAAGGTACTAAAAATGAGTTTAAAAACTTGTTTGGATTTTTTTTCTTGTTTTTTGCAACATCATGCATAAGTCTTGAGAATATTCATACTAGGTACGTCCATAATAAAACGCAGGCGTTTAAAAAATTCGGAAGTCCCGACTCCCGATCTTAAAATAACATTACGGGAATGTGTTGGGAAATTTGCTATTTAAGTACCTAGGTAGGTACTTAGCGCACTACCGGTCACTGTTGTCACCAGCCGCCACTGACCAGACCCCTATGTTTACGCTTTCTTTCCACGGAAAATTTGCCAGATGTGGAGAGGCATGTATGTCTATTTGCTCGACTTTCGTACGTACGAACTTATTAAGTACGAATTTGGCTAAATTACACGGCAATAGGAAAACGACGCCGAGTCGGGAGGAGAGTGGATGTGTCATGATGAGAAACGCTGGAAGTAATCATGCTTTATAGCTCTTTTCCTGGCCACAGAGCCGTGTACCATTTATTGTGTTGTATGAGCCGTACCGTATAGGGATGACCTATAGTAAAATTTGCGGTTGCGAATCCAATATTTAAATAATAAAAATTTCATGGAATCATTAAGGTTTCCGTGAGAACTTTAAGATTTAGGATTTTCGTTTGAGATTTTTTTTACCGTGTGGGCCCGGTACTTAAAAAGAATAGCCCCACTGCATCTCTCCCCGTGCATGTAGTAAAAGGCGACTAAGGGATAAGGACAAGATGCCGTGCTAAAGGGCGACGGGATCGCCACCTCTCACCTTGGCATGGTACTTCCACCGAGTCATGCAGCAGGTGGGTCTTCGTGCCTTACTTGATGCTTGATCGATTGAATCGTGTTCGAATACTTTGCGAAACGTGGTGGTCGGTGCTGTGCTGTAATTTACCAGAGTTCTTGCAGCACAACACCGATTACTCTGCTTACCCCGATTGTCGGGATTCAGCGTGTGTGATATGTATGTATGTATTTTTTTTTTCAAAATTTTAGGATGAATAGCTTAGGTGATAAGGGGCGGCGGGGAAGGAGGTAATCTCCGAAAATACTCATCCGATTTTAAAAGTACACTGACCAATATTTAGAATGCACCTTAAAGATGAACATAGGCTATGCGAGCCAAGCCGCGGGCAAAAGCTAGCAATTAAAAAATTGTCAAATCCGTCGATTCTTCTAGGTCTTCTGCGATTGGACTTGTATATTATGATATCCATGGGTTGGTTTTAACCATATAATAGATCTAATTTTACCTATATATCCTCAACTACTTTTTAAAAGAATTACGACGAAGAACAGCTATTATCGTACTAAACTGATGGTAAGTCTGGCAAAACTGAGCGTTGATCAAGTATGATACATGTTGGCGGACGGTCGGACCATGTTATTAATGGATAACGGTGTCAGAGAAAAACGTGTTGATGTTGTTCCACTGTTATGTGTTGTTTTTGTATTTCCTCAACTTAATGTAACATTTTCGAAAATATTTTCGTACATTTTTTTTTGTGAAATAAAATTTGACTTTGGGCACGTGAAAAGTTTTCATCTAAAAGTAAGAGCCAAACGAGGAAAAACTCTTGTCTCGAACTTTTGAAATGGATTTTCGTTGTTTCAATGAGGAACTTCGGTTGTTATGTTAATTTATATTTGGAAGTGTGTGTGATATTTTACACAAAATTATGTTAGGAAAAGTATAAGAAAATTCATCTGGATAAAAAAAAAAAAAAACATATAGGTAGGTACGTAATACTCATTTAATATCACACGCGAGAAACTATCTAGTTATGTTGGTGGTTAGAATCTTAATTTTTAGGTTTCCGTATCCCGTACAGAAGCCTATTACTAAGCCTCCGCCGTCTGTCTGTCCGTTCGTCCGTCCGTCTGTCCGAGGGCTGTATCTCTTGAACCGTAATACACACAGTATTTCCGTATTTCACAGAATATGTGTTACTATGGCGGATATAACAACAAATAAGAAAAATAAGAAAATGTTAAAAATTAAGGGGGGCTCCCATACAACAAACGTCTGAAAAATCGATTAGTCACACTATTGAATAATAGATGGCGCCATAGGCTTTTATACATTGCATTGTTGAAAGACAAAAGATAGGCGGATATTATTGATGGCAGATATTATTTATAGCGGATAGATACGGAAACCTCAGTGCGCGAGTAAAACTCGCACTTGACAGATTTTTTAGCATTATTTTAAAGACTAAACTTTTATTTGTATGCAAATAAAAGTCTTGAGTTGAGTTTGAAAATCTTAATAACTGCTTCACTAGAGAAAGCAATCTTCAAGAAATTTAAGGATCAGAAAATAAAAACCTACCTACATAAAATTATTTTCCTTCCATTCAACCTTCCATTACCATTATGAAGTTCTATAATTATTTTGAAAAAAAAAAAATATTAAGCGCAATCACAACGAGCATTTGAAAATAAGTTCTGGAATGGTATTCACTAGGTACCTATATTTTCAATTAATTCCCTCGCTCTTCATTGCAGTTTGCAGGAAAATATGCCAGGGGCCCATAAGATAATCGAATTCACCCTCATCTTTTCACAGTACCTACCTAGTAGAATAGACGGCGGCGCGGCGGAGGCGGCGTAAGCGGCGGATGGCCTAGTGGTCTGGGCGTCGACTTCTCTTGCAAGAGGTCGGAGTTTTGAATCCGGACAGCCTGTACCAACCAATGAGTTTGTACTAACGGAAAATGTACAGCGCATACCTACACCTGGTTGGTTCACCATTTGGAACCGGAGTAAAACTGTAGGTCCGTTCCCTGGCCCTTACTAAGTGTTTACTGGTGGCTCAAATTGTAGCCTACTGGGTTTTTACCACCGTACTGGATGTAAGATGGTCTCATAGCAGCCTTGGCCGTGTTCTCCTCTATTCCAGTAATAGCCAGCAATCGAAAAGTAAGTCTTCGTTATGTCACCCACTTTCCTTCTCGGAGGTAATATTGGCTGATTGAAGCGTGTGCTTTGGCCCCATTCATTCATTATTGATAGAATGGGAGGTCAAATCGAACAAACGAACAAACAAAATAGTTTATTAAGTGAATAAATTAAAATATACAATTGTGATGTGTTTTATAAGCGAGGAAAGGAAATAAAAAAAAAAACTTGTTCTATAGTAAGTGTCCTCAGAGCTAAGCACTAGGCTCGCTACACTACCATTTTATTTTAGATGTGGGGGTGCAGATTTTGTGTTATATTTTAATGAATAAAGTGACTAAATATTATTGTAGGAATATAAGTATGAATTTACATATAACGTACATATTTCTATAAGAAACTTTCCGAAACGAGGAAAGCCTTTATCCAGCACAGTAAGTGGACAGAACAGATAACACAGCAGAGGCTGCTATGCGGCCATCTTACTTTTATACGGTTGTACCAACTCAGTCGGCTACAATTTGAGCCTACCACCTAGTAAGGGGCCAGGGATATATTAATTATTATGTCGAGAGGTACACATTTAATTTTTTTTATTGTAAACCAACATGGGTGGCTGTGCCGAGAGACCAATGATGCAGTCGACAGAGCGAAATCACCTCTCCTCGCGAAACCACGCTGAGTTAGGCGCTACGCCAGCAGATTTGCGGATTGTTGCTAGAAGACACCTAAGTTGAAGGATTTGGGAAACACACTCGCCGGAAAACAGTTCCACACCCTAGCGGTGCGACAGACTAGCCGATTTATTATTTCACATGGGTTTCACAGTTCTCAATGTCGCTATTTGTCACAACCGAGGGATGTTTAAATTTATACCGTTCAGCGCCGTCACTGGATACTGGCAGTAATAAACGAATTTCCTATTCGTTTGGTTGCCACTATAAAAAGAAGAAGAAGAAGAAGGTTATTTTGCTACGAAGCGAAGTCCCAGAAACAGCTACTAGGTACAGTATAAGCGAAGACTTGTAGCTAATGAACTTTGTTCTTCTAGTTTTATCCTTACTAAAACGTTTATAGCATCGGATAGGCGAGGGATTAACCGTTCAGCGAGTCCTTATTGGCCGGCGAGATACGTACGTACCGGGTTTAGTTTAATTTCGCATAGTTAGCAGAGTATAACGCGGGATTAGGACCTGGCCGACGTTTAATTCTATCCTGGGTAGAGAAAAACATCAGGGTGGTTCGTGGTTGAATGATTTTTTTTTCGAATATGTACGACCGTTGACTTTCGAACGTTGACTTTCGTTGACTGAAATTGTTAACTTTGAATTTAATAATACTTGTTGAATTTCGTTTTCATTACGCGGAAGTAATTTATTTAAACACTTTGCTTAAATGAAACCTAGGATATTTTTTTGTTTTACAGATAAGCTTAAACGAAGCTCGAAAATGTTTATAATCGGTTTTATAACTTTCGTAGAAACTCTCTAATCTAATTCAAATAATTATGTATGCACATGGTTTGATCAACCTTACATAAAATCATAATGTTTATACATACTGTACAGATTAAAAGAAAACGAAAATTTCGCTCCACCCTGATAAACATCGCTGACGTTTAATTTTTAATAATCCAGAATTGATTAATATTAGCTGTTCCTTAATATTCTCAAAGCGCTCAGGATAAATAGTGTGAACAGAATATTCATTTTACATAAGTTAACTCAAAGTACATAAATAAAAATCTACGTAATGCTTTATATTGCTGTATTTCTTCAATTTTACTATCGATCCGGTAACCAGAGCCATGAATAAAAATTAACTGAGAAATTAGGGGTTTTACACAACTAGCTACCTACTTACTAGATTTGAATTCGTTAATTTGTAAACGAAGCAAATTTTTAAATACAAAAGTAGGTATATCGATACATGAGTAAGACGCTTGTATTAATTACATAAATGTAAAATTAAACGAGACTTTAATAAAAGGTGAAGCGAACGAGGTGTCAAAAAGTTCGTCACAAGGAAATTTAATTTTGCGTGTGTTCGCGGCACATCGTGACGTCATCCCACTTGTCACATGATAATAATATTAGTTCTATCACTCTCTTCTTCTTCTTCTTTTTTTTATTCGTGGCAAACAAATGAATAGTGACTTCGTTTATTACTGCCAGTATCCAGTGACGGTGTTGCACGGTATACATTTATAACTTATAAGTTAAGTTATAACACTAGTTTACAACAAAAAATACCCACGCATGAAAGTGATGCGTATCTTTAGAATAAACCTTCCTTAGTTCGATACTGAAGTAAAAAAAAAATTAGCACGTCACATTTTGAAAATATTTATTGTAAAAAATTTGCAAATTTTTTTGCTTAGTTATACAATAAAAACATTAAAAATGACTCAAAGTACTTCTTCTTTTATACTGGTCGGGGTCAGTTTCTCTCAAGATAGACCAGCAGTAATCAGCTAACATATTTTTGTCCCAAAAACCTTGGTACCTGTCTTCAAATTACTTTAAATTTTGATGGAAACGTTCGCCATGCTCGTCACCAAGGTCACTTACGCATCCTAGGTTTTCGAAAAAAATCCAAGTATGAGTGCAAAAAGGGGATTTTAAGGGACATATGCACTCCCATTTTGTGGTAATTTTGTAATAAATTGGAAACAATTTCTTTATAATTTTCTCCTTTTTTTTTATCACGGTTGTGAAAAAGACATTTTTCACAACCGTGATTTGTTGGTTCTCTCCATTGCATTGGTATGCCAAATGTTAAGTATTTATTTTTTCCTGTAGCCCAGTTCGTAAGCACACTTCTGCAATTATCACATATACTCCAGGTACCCACTTTTTATCAAGATTTGATACAGGAATTTGAAAGTATTGGAAGTAGGCTCGTTTTACCGCTTCTGTAATATTTCTCTTCTTTTTTGTTATGATAAATTTACCGCAAACATAACCAAAACTATTTGGGCTTAATTTACACTGTCTTGAAGACATATTTAAAAGGAAATCACTTTCCACAATTACTTTAATCTTACAATATTATAGTAACAAACTAGACACGAAGTATAAATCTGTATAAAACAACTTTAGGTTATATTTAAAAAACGTGACGTGATAAAAATATATGGCTTAAGTTATAATGATATGAGGGTCGCCACAAATCAAATTTACTATAAATTGTCTATGGGTATTAAAAAAATAATAATTTGTAAACTAGTGAATTTGCAAGAAAACAAAATCATTTTGAAAAAAGAACGAAACATTTAAAACATTATATATTTAGGACTAGCTTTTGCCCGCGGCTTTTCTCGCGTGAAATTCGTATTTAAAAAGAAGAAAGTAAGTAAGCCCGCTACGCTTTATTTCGGCGCGCGGAATAATTCGGTTTGTATGAGAGACACATCTTAGCGTAACCGGAACTGAATTTTATTTAGCCTATCCAGTGTCACGTATAATTAAAAGTTGTTGTTGTGTTGGATAACCGTAGAGGATATTTGGTCCAGGGTTTCTACGAGTAATAATTAGTTTTTAGCAGAAGTTAAAATCAACCCAATGACTGACACTGAACTGGCGATATGTCGTACAAACTAGACATAAATTATGTTGGTATTTACGCTAATGTATGAATATTAAACGATACCAACGACTAATGCAAGTTTTAAGATTAACAATTCGCCCAAATAGAGCGTGTAATGGGAACAATCTGACAGTCAGACATAATTAGATAGTTATTTCAAATTAGGGATAGTAAATGCTTATGTTGATTCTAATCTCGAATTGCCTAATGACCTTTTCGTCCGCCTATTAGCTGGTATTACGTCTCACTGAGCGTGATTTTGTGAGGTATTATTGGCTGTGTTTGAACATCGCCACCCACGCTGGTGCAGATAAATAGGTAGTGATTCAATAACCGATACCGTTTTCTAACTTGACTGCAAGCTGACACTTATACAGGGTGTTTCAGGATAGGCTTGAGAAACTTCAGGAATAGAAAGGACTCATTATTAGAAGAAAAAAATCCTTATCACTCAAATCGAAATTCCGCATTTTTTTTCATACAAAAATTTAAAATTTTTATAAAGACTCGGTGGGCAGTGAGAAAGGGGAGATTTGGCAATAGTGCTGTCTAGGTCGAGGGAGTGCAATGACCCAGTCCAGTCCCCTTTTTCTTTTGATGTCATTAAAATTTAAGTGTTTGGAATTTACCTATGTGCACTTTAATTCTACTTGTTAAAGCATGTAATTTAGTCATTTTATTTTTAATATTTAAGGCAGATGTTAACCGTCCACCAAATCTCGATGAAACAATTTTCACCAAAAAGTACTATAAACCGAATCTGGGAAAAAGTTTCACAGCTTTTCTTCTTCAAATATGGACCACTTTTGAACCCTGAAGTTACGAAACCCTATCCTGAAACACCCTATATAGTCAGTCAGTGTGTCAGGGTGTAAGCGACTGCTGCTGGACATACGCCTCTTCAATTTTCCTCCAGTCCTCCCGGCCTTCAGCGGTACGGAACCACTGCTTTCCGCCGACTTACTTCCGCCGTGTGGTGCCATCTGGCGGATGGTCTTCCCACGCTCCGTTTTCCTGTACACGCCCGCCAATGTAGGACATGGTTACTCTAACTGTCGTCGTCTCTTCGTCTGACGTGCCCAGCCCACTGCCACTTGAGCTTAGCCACCGGGTGTACTTTCGACTACTTTCAGTTTCACATTCTATAGGTGCTTGTATAATGATTTGTACAAGATAGTTGTAACTAAACAAATATTTTATGCAACAGTGTTGTCTCTCGTTGTATCTGTCTCGCGTCACGTCTCGCCTCGCACCTTGGCAATTTTTCCAGTGCCCTACTTTACTTCCTTCAGTTGTAACCTAAAGTTTAGTGACGTCAGCCCTTCCAACATTAGCGGAAGCGTTTCGTGTAACGCGATAGTGCGTCGTAGCTTGTGTTAACACCCTCATATCTGGACAGTTTGGACATTTGTGTGTACGCGTATTAAAGGTTTTCATTTTAAAGTTAAGTAAAAAACAGTAATTTCACAGTCAAGAGGCAGTACATAGGTCGCTTGTTTTTTTTTTGTTTTTTTTTTTATGGTAACTGACACGGTTGCCTACATCACCTACAACATCCGTGATGTCAGCCCATAACACCGGGTGAACTTGGTGCCACGTCAGTGCTTCCCTTCGGTCGTGCCGGCTACACTGAACTGGACAGAAAACAAAAACATATTTACATAGCCGTTTCGACCGTCCTTTCATTCAGTGCGGTGGTACCAACCCGGTAATAACCGATATAGAATATAATTAGTATAGTGCCCAGCCCCATAACAGGAAAAGGAAATGGCACAGCGTGTGACTCCATATAGCTTTTTGTTTATGGAAACTGACACGGTTGGCTACATCACCTACTACATCCGCGATGTCAGCCCATAACACTTTGGTGAACTAGGTGCCATGTCAGTGCTTCCCTAAGGTCGTGCCGGCTTAACTGAACTGGACGAAAAACACGAACTATTTACATAGCCGTTTCAACCGACCTTTCATTTAGTGCGGTGCTGACACCCCGGGCGGGTTAAATTTTACCACCTATTAAGGTAAGAAGAGAAGGGAGCTATTAGGTTTATGTGCAATCCGAACCACGGTCAGCCTTCAACGGACGAGCGGTCACCCATTCAAGTACTTACCGCGCTCAGTTGTGCTTATGATCACGACCGACAGTCGACCGATCGCACCATTGAGCTACCGAGGCTGACATTGATACGGGAAAATATACGTACATAAAGCTGCCTGCAGTGCTGTTTCACCGTTCGGAACCGGTGTGAAACTATAAGTCTGTACCACCTAGTAAGAGGCTAGTAGGCTAAAATTTTAGCTTACGGGGTTGGTAAATCTCCGTGGGTTGGTACCACGGTACTGGACCTAAGATAACCGCATAGCAGCCTCGGCTGTGTTCTCCTTTAGTCCAGTATAGCCAGCAATCCAAAGGGAAGTCTCCGGTATGGGACCTTTTTGGAGGTGATATTGGCTGGTCTGAGCATGTGTTCTGGCCTCTCCGAATCAGCCATCCATACCGGATTAAATAGAAAAAAATTACTGCAAACAATAAAGTGTTCATATACTATTATAGGCAAATATATAGGGAAAATTATTATTTCGTCTGAGTAAAAGCTGACACACTCTCCCGTCTCATTTGGACCAATTTATTATGCCGAGGGAACATCTAATCCGATTTGCATGACAAAATGTCACCTACCCTTAAAGTTATGAATGAAACCCAATTATTATTTAATAATTTATTATAAAGATGAATAATGCTACTCTTTATATATCAGTTAAATCAATAATGCACGTATGTAATAGGCCTGCGTGGATACAGTACGTAAACTAAATTATCATAAATACTCCTAATAATAGTCATCATAGAATAGAACAGTTGAACGAATGCGTTAAGCTGAAACGACAGTAGTGGGACTTTGAAAATGGATTCTGTTGACCGGGAGGTCTATTGAATACTCTGCTTGCACTTCTCCCGGTGAAGTGGTGAGGTCGGCTATCGGAGACGGCCTATCGAACGCTCCGAAGAAGGTGCCTGCTTCCGAAGACATCTCCGAGGGATAGACCGGGTAGACCTTCGATTCGTGAATGAAATCGTCCGGTTTTTTCACAGGCTTCGGTAGTTCTGGCTTCCAAGTTCTCTTCTCGGCTCGCATTCTGTCAAATTTGAGTTGTTGAGAGTCGTCGTTGATCCAGAGGTCGTAGTTGGTGAGGGGTGGAGGTTTAGCCGGCAGCTCATTAGGTTCCGGCCAGTCGGAGGCACCGCTGTAGCCTCGCTTGTCGAAGTGCTCGTAGGGCGGCGGGTAGGAGTGATAGAAGCCTCCGTAGTTCAGCGGATTCGCAACACCCTGGAACAGAACGTCTGTTAAACGATTACCTATGAGGGGTTAGTATGTTGTGCCTATGTAATACGAGTGGTACTGTTGAAGTTAGTTTTCATTTTGTTATAGTCCAGCAAGGATTAAAAAAAAACCCCGGCACGGTGCCAGTTTAATTAACCCAATTAATTCCGGTGCGCTGTTTCCATCCATGGTGCAGAGTTTAGTTATATTATGATGCATTCGTATAGCAGATAAGATATATACATAAGATTAACATGCATTAACGGTACTATAATTTATTTAAACATAAAATGGGGAAAGAAAAATGAATCTGCAAGGATCTGGTTAAAATACAAAACACTTATTTTTAACTGCGTCCAAAGCATTCAAGCTAAAAGCGTATTGGCGTATAAGTTCCATAACAATAAAACTCCGGGTTCCGGAGAAGTAGAAAAATATTTTTCTATTTAAAACTCGAATAGGACATTCATATAAAACTAAAAAAAACATATATAATAATAACTAAATAGGTGGTGTGATATAGGTGGATCAGCTATTAGCTGTTAGCTAATAATATAATAATAATAATAGTCTAAATTAATATAAAAAAAATGTGTCAATAAACGAATAATACTCTCAATAATAGCTAAAAAATATAATATCGGTGGAAACATCTCTGAGAGTGAATCTGAGCTAAAATTATCATAGATTTCCTAAAATATCGTTTTATACTTCGTTCGACGTTATCTTATCTATCAGTTTACAAAATTGACAGCGGGCGAAGAGAAATAATTTGGTTATTGAAAAAATTGCATACCTTCCCTCTGTGTAATGATATTCGATTCCAATCGTCTACCTAAAAGAGAACGTTTACATTCAGGTGCCATGTCCATCTTGATCATAATTAAATAGCAAGGAAATTATGTTATAATACTGGTTAATATAAAGCTTCATAAAATAAATAGCTAACATTACTGTACAAATATTAGTAGATGCAACAAGCGGTTCATGTTGTTTAGTATTCAGCAGATTTAGTTTTCGTTATTCGGCATTATTTAGTATTCAGCCGTTTTTTCTTATATTCACATGTGCTCATAATATTAAATTACAAATTTAAAAAACCCCCGACCCTTAAAAAGCAAAAAATAATTTCCGTTTACTTACTTAAAGGAGTCGGGAGACCGCTAAGTAAATTCCCGCGCAGCTGAGTTTTATATTTTATTTACTTAGCGGTCCCCCGACTCCTTTAAGTAAGTAAACGGAAATTATTTTTTTCTTTTTAAGGGTCGGGGGTTTTTTAAATTTGTAATTTAACTTTTATTTCAAGCTTTTTAAAAGAAACCGCATGAAAATCGGTCCACTTTTTAAGATAATAATTTTTTTTATTACTTAATTACTTGATTACTTGATTACAAACATAGCTAAGAACCATCCCGATTAAACAAGCTTCCTAATAAAAAAAACCGCATCCAAATCGGTCCATCCGTTTGGGAGCTACGATGCCACAGACAGACACACACACACACACACACACACACACACACACACGTCAAACTTATAACACCCCTCCGTTTTTTGCGTCGGGGGTTAAAAAAGTAATAAATACACACGAATGCAAGTTAAAAGTAATTAATGGTTATACAAAGTTCACAAAATATTCTATACCTTCTTAAGTCCCTGAATGGAGGAAAGTACGAGTGCCATCTTGGCCAGCAGAAGTGCCTTCCCGCCGAGCACGGCGAGGAACTGGAAGCCCATAGGCACCAGCACCATGCCCATCGAGATGATGCCGAACATCATCATCGTCATCATCTGCTGACGTCGCCGATGACGAAACTCCGCTGTCGATCGCAAAATATAAACATGTTACTTGAGTCTGTCGAAGAATTACTTATCGAATAAGCCTGACTCAGTTTGGTAACTTTGTGTTCATTATTTTTAGCCCCCGACCAAAAATGAGGGGTGTTATAAGTTTAACGTGTGTGTGTGTATGGGTGTGTCTGTCTGTGGCATCGTAGCTCCCAAACGGATGGACCGATTTGGATGCGGTTTTTTTTATTACAAAGCTGGTTTAATCGGGATGGTTTTTATCTATGTTTGTAATGAAGTAATCAAGTAATTAATTAATAAAAAAAATTATTATCTTATAAAGTGGACCGACTAGCATGAGTTTTTTTTAAAGCTTGAAATAAAAGTTAAATTACAAATTTAAAAACCCCGACCGTTTTAAAGCCAAAAATAATTTCCGTTTACTTACTTAAAGGAGCCGGGGGACCGCTAACGCTATATTCTCTCTCTCTCTCTCTCTCTCTCTCTCTCTCTCTCTCTCTAATTTCCATATTTCAATACAAACATTAATCCGCTATTTGACCTTCTTAGGGGATGAATATTCAAAAATCCATTCTTATTGCTCACTGCTCACCTACGATATATAATCTATGGAAATCCCATGCGATATACGAGTATCATGCTTCTAGGCCCATCGGCTTAGGCTGTGCGTTGTCTGTCAGTCAGTATTAAGAATGTTATTAAATAATGTAGATTTTCCAGACCGGATATTATACAAAGATTATCCGTACAGGAAAAAACAAGACAGGGGGGGAACTTCGAGGAAAACGAGGAAATAAAATAAACATTCAAATTCGAAAGGATAGCTGACTAGAATTACATATTATTTCCGTGTGCAGTCCCTCAGGGCTGACCTCTGAAGCCGAGGAGAGAGGCGATATTTTACATTTTATTAGTTTGGCCTGTATTATGAACTTAGTCCGGTCTCACGGAAAGGCCTTTACCGATCTAAACAGCGCTACCATTTCCCTCACAGTGGCACGGCGGCGGAGCGGAATGAAAAAAGAATTACGAGGAAATAAACTTTCTATTAGTGTTAGTAGGTATTTCCTCTGTAAGTGTATAACTTTTTAGAGTTCCATATCCATACGGAAGCCTATTACTAAGCCCGCCACCTGAATATCTGTCCGTCCTAGGGATGTATCGTTTGAACCATGACAGGTAGCCGGTTGACATTTTCACTGAATATGTGTTATTATGGCGGATGTACCAACAAATAATAAAAAAAACAAAAAGTAAAAAATTAAAGGGGTCCCCATAAATGAAACGTGCTAAGAGTAGATTAGTACATATTCACGCAACCTAATAATAGATGGCGCCGCAGGTATTTATATTTTGCATTATAGAAAGACAAAAGACCTTGGGCGCGGTCAGTACTTGGATGGGTGACCGCTCGACCGTTGGAGGCTGACCGTGGTTCGGATTTCACGTAAAACTGTAGGCCCCTTCCCTTCTTACCTTACTAGGTGGTAGGGTTTCTCCCGGCCGGGTTAATAGCACCGCACTGAACGAAACGTCGTCGGTCGAAACGGCTATGTAAATTGTTCGTGTTTTCCGTCCATTTCAGTGTAGCCAACATGAAATGAAGGGAAGCACTGACATGGCACCTAGTTCACCCGGTGTTATGGGCTGACATCACTGAAGATCAGTGATGTAGCCAACCGTGTCAGTTTTCAAAGTTAAAAGAAACACAAAAACAAAATATAGAGGAATATAGTTTTTGACAGGTATGGTAAGATAGGTTGGTATAACGGACCTATGGAACCCTCTGTGCGCGAGTAAAACTCGCACTTGGCCGATTTTTAGCAATTCCTCACGTAAATCTTCATTCCATCGGTAGTACTCCTTTTTGAATGGAAGGTTTCACGTTATATTTTTTTCCCCAGTCGGTTCAACAACAGCACGCGCCACGACGGGCGGTCTAATTCAGTGGAAATTCGTCAGCCGCGCGAAGCATACCTACACGCTCGCCCACGCAACCGCGCGCAGCTGCAAAGCAACAATCACTTTACACTCGATCGTTTAGGTACATTTTCGAACGCAGCAATTGACGACGTGAAACAGTAGGCTATTAAAGCCGAAGGTATGAAACTTTTTCTGTGGAATGATTTATCTGTTACGAAGTAACTATTAAGTAATCTGTGTCAGTACTACTACTGATACTAACTCTTCTCGGGTGTGTTGAGCTCGTCGCCGCTGAAGTCCAGCTTGATGACGTGAGTCCGCAGCACGCCTGCCATGCGCTCCAGCGCCAGCGCGCGCCACGAACCCGTCTCCAGCTCGTGTTCGCTCCACGTACTGTCGATATCATGCATACAAAGCAATTTCATTAGATATCCATACCCTTTCAGTACTCACAGTTGAATACAAACGAGCACCAACACGAGAGTTACTATCGAGATGTAACTGTGTTTCAGTTCAATTTCAGCACTTTGTCGAAATGGACGGTTCCATTACGGAAACTTGAACAATTTTTATTTGATTTCTGATTTCTCTATTCAAAAGTAACTACTGTGAAGAATTTACACACAGACCGTGAATTGAGTAAATAAAGTGTTTGTGAGACTGACGGAACCATCCTAATAATACTTAGGTTGAACGTTCCTTTATGTCCAACGGAAGTAAGTAGGTACTCATGCAATATTGACAAATGTCTCCAAAGTTTGGACGAAATACAAATATATGAAAATATATTATTTGAACATTTAGGTAAATGCATGATGTACAGAATCTTCGTATATGTGTTTCTATACTAACTGCAAATATTTTGGGAGGGACACATACCCATACGCGCGCGCGGCACCCCGTATGCTAAAGAAGAGTCAATAACCTTGAGCGCACGGGGCGCACCGCGCGCGGCGCGTGGACCTGAGAATCAATAGCCTCAAATAATCAAAACGATATATATTCTATTTCTATTTAATGAGCTGTTAGATACCCAGTGGCACGTTTTTATCGTTTGAACAGAGACACAATTTGTTCAATTTCTCTAAAAATAATGCTAAACATAAATTTTGTTTTGCTTAAAGTAACTAAAAGGAAATTATTTTTGACTTTTTAAGAGGTAGATTTTTTATTAAATTATTAGTAATTCAAGCTTTTTAAGAGACATTATCTTTTGATTATTTACTTGATTACAAACATAGTTAATAACCATTCCGGTTAAACCAGCTTTCTAAACCGCATTCAAATCGGTCCATCCGTTTGGTAGCTACGATGCCACAGACAGACACATAGGCAGACGCAGACGTCATACTTGTAACATAACCCCCTCCATTTTCGTCTGGGTAAAAAATAATACTATGTAACTGAAATGCAAGATCCAAACTGGAGCAATGGTACTATGATATATTTTGCTGAGCTGCGTCAGTTAAAACTTCGTTTATTAAAGCTAATACAATGTTTGAACTGCACTCATTTAAATTGCAGGATTGCTGATGCTTTGGTGACGAATGTGAAATTAATTAAGGTCCATACGTATACTTACGCAGCTAACATGAATAATTAAGTTGTACCTACTTCACATTTAGTCAAATCCGTTCCAGTAATTCTAAGTACAATAAAATATGTGTGTTGTATGGAGTTATTACAAGTGTGAAAATGTTTCTAATTTAAGAGCCCAGCAATATCCAATTACTCCTAGTTATTTTGAAATTTATTGTAATTTTAATAGGTGCTCTTTCCGAGTTTATGAGAAATATGTATTTGAACTAACGATGAAATAATTTAATTTCTGCTCAGTTTAATTGCAATTTTATTGAAATAATATTTTGCATCGTAATTAAAGTAAATACTTGGTTTTTTAAGAATTGGTTGATGCCACGAACAAAAAAAGAGAGATAGAACATTAATTAATGTATCGTTTTCAGGCTTCTGTACTTCAGAAGGTAAAAAAAAATTACTCTTATTAGTATCACTGTGTTGTCCGTTCATTTGATTTTTTTTTATTTATGGAAACTGACACGGTTGGCTACATCACCTACAACATACGTGATGTTAGCCCATAACACGGGTCCATCCGTCTCTCTGTCCGTCTGTCCGTCCGTCTGTCCGTCCGCCTGTTTGCCCGTCTGTCAAGGCCCTTTTCTCCCTCTCAGGAACGCGTAGAGGTATCAAGTTGAAAATAATAAGGTCTGCGGTCCCTTGGAGGGGGTTTTTTTTTTATGGGAAGCACGACATATGACGCGCGCCAGACTAACGTTTAAATTCAAGCTTTTAAGTCAACGCAATCGAAAGATTTATGTCACATACTTTGATACTCGGAAACTCACTCATAAGGAAGGGTCTTATAAGTTTGACGCCTCCGTGTGGCTGTGTGTCTGTGAGTGGGTATGTGTGTCTGTCTGTGTTATTTGCGATACGATACTATAGATTAACCCCCTGCAAGATCCGTCAGGGTAAGAAAATCACCCAGTATAGAACATTTAGCGTGTAGAGAAAGAAAGTAGATGCAATACAACCAACAAGTTATACACTTCCTATGTTGTTAGCAAATAGAATTTTCTACTTCTAAAATAAATTCCAGATTCAGTAGAAGCGCTCAAGCTCGTAAAAGCAGATGTGAGGTGTACAACGTAGCCAACGATCGCCACAGAATGATTAAACCGGCGCTTTTATAGAAGAATATTATAAAATAAAAATAAGAATAGGACTTTATGCCGCCTAATGTGTAGCAAGGGCGGATTTATTGGCTTATGTAATTTCCTCCAGTAAACCCAGTGGGCCTATAGTTTTACGTAAGAGAAACAAAGAAGATGCATGAATGCGTAATACGAATTCTTTTAAAAATTAGACACCTCTCCTCTCATACTTATGTACTTATATTTAATTTTATTTATTTTATGATATTATGATTTAAAAAACCTGTATATAACGATTCAAGAAACATAACGCTAATTACAGAAAAAATAATGATGAGGCTCTAGGTAAAATACTACTTAATCTGAGAATAAATGGATAACCTTAGATATTTGTAAAATTTCAATTTTTTTTGCCCTAAAATTTAAATGTTCTCGTTGTTGACGAAAACGTATTCGTAATTTCATTTATTTCAGCCTACAAAGGCCCGTGTTGAAATAATGTGAATAAATATTAAACGTAAATAAATATATAAGTATTCTAAAAAAAAATTGGTTCTTGTTATATGTACTCTAGTTTCCGGCACGCTCGCCTTGGATAGGCACTATCCATAGAGCACAGGTCGTAATAAACTTTGAGAAATAAACTTACGGTACACACATAGAACTTTCTCACACTAACGTGTTGTAGACTGTAATATTGATTGGGGGCGTGCAGCAAGCTTGCGAGTACGACATGGTTCCTCATAAATGCTTTCAATTGAACTGGCGATGTAGTTCTCGATGCTCTTCTTTAGAGGATGTGCTAACACGCGCTCGTTCCGCGCTTCCGGATGCGAGCGGTTGTGATGACGCGTCACCGATTCAGATATTATTGTCATAGTAAAGCGCCTGGTCGTTCGTCCAATGTATAAGTAGACGAGACCACAAAATATAGGTATGTACGTAAACCGTGTTATATTTTGGATGGTACCAAATTTTTTATGTTGAACAATTTATGTCGCGTAACGGTTTTTTTTTCGAAATGTACAGTACAAAAGATAAACATGATTGATGATTTTTCAGCACTTTTACATGGATGGATGCATGGATCCTACCTACCCAGGTTACTACACTCGTCTTGAATCGTCGTATTAAGAGCTAGCCTCTATCATGCAAATATGCTGGCATGGCGCCTCTCTGAGAGTGGTTTCGCGAGGAAAGGTGTTTTTCGACTGTACCATTGGTCCCTCAGTACAGCCAACCATAATGGTTTTTATAAATTTTTTTTAAATTGAGATTATATTAGATTGCGATATTTTGTTTTTGTACTTTCCAGTCCCTAAATAAGTTTGAATGCTATTTCATTCTGAGGATCAGAATTAAAATCTTTTAAATTGTTATAAAACAATAATTATTGTAGTTAAGCCCAATTACACATCGTAAGACTTTAAGCTTCATAGAAAGAAATAATATGTTTAGGTATCTATTGAAATTTTTGATAATTTTTTTTTTAAATTTAAACAACCCGTTTGCCTCGGTACTATAACGTCACGGAAGCTATTGCGACATTTTGTACACAAGTAGAAGCGTGTTACGTGACCGTCTCACCCGAGCTCAAAGGCAAAGAGATATTACAGTATATTTTTAGAGGAACCTTATTTATAGCCACGGTGGGCGCTACAAATGTTTGAGGTTTGTACGCTGGAGGTCCTTAATAAAGGACCTCTAGCGTAATGGAGTCTTTGGCTATTTTCGAAGGCAAATACTTTTAAAAGTCTGCCTATTATAATAAAATGTTAAGATCATTAGATTGTTTATTTTGTTGTCCCAATCCTGTATGTTTTCGAGAAACTCATATTTATAACAATGTTGATCCAGAAAATCTCGTGATTCAGGTTTTAGCCACACAAGCAAATTTAAAACGCTATTTTGAAAGGGTACTTTTAAAGTAATTTCTATAATCTAAAACTCTATTTATGTTTATAGCTCCTATACTTAAAAACTATTCATTTTATAATTTATCCCTAATATATATTATTATAAAATTGATAGAAACTCCAGAATTCCCAGAATAGCTAAATTGTGTAGGTTCCTAATGTATTCCATTAGACCGTAAATTGAAAATTTGATGAGCGCCAGGATTCCATTTCGTTGGAGCATATTCAATGTAAGAGCGATTTGAGGGACTTTACCACTCATCTACAAAGAGCTAAATGGCATAAACAAAACCACATTCGGCAGTACACTGTACAGAGCAGTACAATTTCAAACACATAATTTGTAGATATTGGCATGGAAACAGGCACATTTTGCAGAATATGCTATTTGTACCCAACCCAAATACTTACTGTCATAGTGCCTACACACAACTATATGAATCTCTTAGTCAAATAAAATTTAGTTTTGCTGACACGGTATCGCGACTTTAAGTAGGTAGACTCTTGCAACACTCACTTGTTACAGCCGTTTAAAGAAAACGGTACAATTTAATAGTGTGAGTAGCTGAGAGTGTATTTGAAGATATAATAAGTGGATTCTAGTGCGCGTATTTCAACCCGACAGCTCACGACAGTTTCAGGAGTTCATAACTGAAGCGGAATAATTGATTATGTCGATAGTTGTGCTATAGTTGTCAAATACAAAGAAATCAAGAGTTTAAAATACGTCGCTGCGCTGAACTCGAGTTTTTGAGTTGCATTTTGACGAAGACAGAGAAATGATCTTTTTATTAAAATTTCCTTTTTTATAATAGTGGATTTTAATCATTACGTTTGAATAAAAATTCGTACTTGAAAATTTACTACATTCCAGGTATACCTACAGGCACCCATGTCTCTAATGTCTAAACCCCTGTCTAGTGAATAAAGTATTATTCGGTGTAATGATTTTTAGATTTACGTATTTCAACCTTGTTCAGGTCTCTTCAGGTTTTTGAGATTATACGAAACGAAATCAAAACCTGACGTGGCCTGACGGAGGAATTTTTATTAATACAACCAAACAAAATACACATTGTTCAAGTGACGTCCTAGTTGGATGGAGCCCTCACCCCTCGCCCATATCGTCTCAGTAACAATACTCGGAATACTACCCCTAAATATGGTGTTATTAAATGTTCCCTCCGTCGCGTCGTGCATTTTTGCACGTAAAATGTTTGTTGCATGCAAAATAAACTTTAAGATTGTTTTGGAGTGTGAAGAAATGATAATATACCGTAAGCAATGTACCGTAATGTATATAAAAAGCTAAGTCAAGAGCATATAAAAATAGTTTTAAGAATTAGTCCGAATATCCAAATCAAATCAAATCAAAATCGCGCTTCCTTTAAAAAAAAATCTGTCAAGTGCGAGTTTTACCTCGCGCACGTAGGTTTCCGTATCTATCCGCTATCAATAATATCCGCCTATCCGCTCAGGTGGCATGGTCTTCGAATTTTAATTTCGAAGATATGTAGGACGATCGGAGAGAAGCCTCAATGAGGTCGATGGCAATTTACGATGGGAAAATGACAGCACCTCTATGAGGTCGTTGGCAATTGAGCGGCTATCTTTTGTCTTTGAACAATGCAATGTATAAAAGCCTGTGACGCCATCTATTATTCAGTAGCGTGACTAATCGTTTTTCGGACGTTTGTTGTATGGGAGCCTCCCTTAATTAATACAGCCCTCGGACAGACGGACGGACGGACAGACAGACGGCGGAGGCTTAGTAATAGGCTTCCGTACGGAATACGGAAACCTAAAAAAGAGTCCAAAAATGTTACGTACGTATCAGCAAATTTACGTAAGATCTACATAATTATTCATACGAGGATAGCATAATGCTGTGTTACCTCCATTACATAATGTACGTAGTATGGAAATGACGCGATCATATAAAATTCGTTATTCGAATTTTCTTTTCGCCCAGGATATGATTACTGCCAAGAGATTGAAAAAAAAAAAATTTAAGTGGAAATGTAATAAATGTACACAAGACACGTGGAGTAAATACAGATTTAAAGAAAATAACCCGTTTTTTGGCAGAAATTTTCAGGAGAGGTACATTTTGCTAAGACAGAAAGAGTTTTTTTTTCACGTTTGATTCGGTAATCATTTCGTGGTGTCGTCACAATCTCCTATGACGTAAGTAACTGATTTAAATTAATTTACTATAACTTTGGCTTCGGAACCCATTGTTCTTGACATTCACTTTACGAGGTAATAAAGCTATTTGAGCCTGTAACGGTCGATTCGGAAGGCAGTGAGGTCGAAAACATACAAATATTACTTGCAGAACTTCAAAGCTGCAAATTAGTTTTCATATACGATTGGACTTAGTTTGTGAGAGGATTCTGTGGTCACGGCAGTCAATACTGACAAAAAGAGCCATTATTGCCGCTTTTAGTATGTCAGCCACAATATTAATAAGTCGGTTTTAATTACGTTCTACGTGGGGAAACTTTAATTAATAATTGCATTTCTTATTCCAAATGATACAAAAAACAATTATCATTGTGAGATCGGTCATGGCCGTTGGTGACTCGACGTTTGAGTCAAACATATGGCACAGAATACTTAATAGTCCATCAAGATGTTAATAAATCAGTCTTAGATTATTGATAGGTCTCCGCGCGCTCCGACTAGATACCGCCGGTGTACGTGTAAAATGCGGCAACAAATACTACGCCGAAGTCGGCGTACTCGAGCCAGTCCCAATAGGAAAGACTATGGGATCACACACATACTATAACATTTTCTTACACACACTAGAATATTGAGTTGCCGCATTCACGGAGCTGTTATTTTAAGGTAGCGCGGTATCTAGTCGGAGCGCGCGGAGACCAATTTAATAATCTAAGAAATCTGTTTTATAAATGTTGTTACCATTACAAGCGCATACTATCGATTGCTCCGCTGAAACTATAGAGTTGAGTTGTGTTTGCTCCGCAAAATCACATCAATAACTCGCGCGCTCCCATACAAACAATACATCTTTTACGAACAACTTAACTCTCAAACGATTAAAAGTTGATAGAATAACTGGGATTTAGCAACAAGAAATCTTAAGAAGATAAGAGAGTCCAACTCACTTGTTTCTGGTGTCATTTTCTGAGCTGTGCATGACCTTGCCCTGCCGGTCCACCAGTTCATAGCGCACCAGGTTGACTCCTTCCGCGACAGGCACTATGTCCGTGTTGAGCGACCGGTCCAGCGCTTTTAGTGTCTTCTTCTTCATACACTTCGCGAACTTGGGGAAATACTCCTTCGCCTCTGTTACATCTTTGGTGTCTATTAGCTGTGAAAATACATTCATTCTGGTACGAGGAAGCGAATATGGTACTGAAAAATAGTCCTCATCGACCCCTTACTTTCTCTTGTCTCTGATTCGACACCATGTCGGTGTGCGTTAGTTGTCTCAAGTTCTAATTTGAGTAGTATATTTCAGTCCTGATCGATAGTTGTGCCATGGTTCAGGTTATATTAGTGTTGTAAGGTTCTACCATAAATGTAATTTTTAAAACTTTAGTTAAATTGTCTATCATACGAATATCCTAAGCACCTGCCCAAACCTGACAGGAGAATATTGTAATGAGCTGACTTATTATATTATATTACATGGCCTGGCAGATGATGACGATAGCATGATGTAGGTTACATGCAAGCAAATGACAAACCTTCTTAGAGCAGTCTCTCCATAGAATCCTTAGAATATCAGCTCCCTCCACCCACATGTCCGCCATGAAACTGCTCACACGCTCCTCGCTGTAGAGAGAGTTGACGTCGCTGCGACATGGACTCCACGTCAAACTAACGAACAGCAGCAGCAACTTCAAGTCGAACAATCTCGGCAGCTTCATATTGACCGGAGAGTGTGAAGTTTCCTATTCGCTTTAGTTCTATCTACATTCTGAGCTCGTATTTTTGTAGCAGTTGAGGCTGGAAAGAGATATGATGGTTACTTTTTTTAATAATATGCTTTACTTACTACTAGGTATTGTTATTAGGTAAAGCAGAAGGTGTTTGTATATATGCCGTTGGTTTATACATCAACGTACTACTTAGAGACTTAGTTAATTTGAAACGGTTTTCTACCTCTCGAATAGGCTCAATAATAAGACACTGTGTTTAAATAGATTCAGTATGATTAAATAGATACTTTATCCATGTAATTAGTACAGCGGTACTAAAGTAGGTAATAATAAACAAGTATATAAAATTTATTTGTTTTAATTTCCTTGCAATAACGCAGGAAAGTCGCACACGATCTGCCTAAATAATAGGAAAAGCTAAAGGAACGTTGTTCAGCGAGCGGGGTGGATATTGGTACGCGATTTATAATGGACAAAAGAATCGTAGAACCGAATAATATTGACTTTGGTACCTATTCGATCACAAAGGGAAAACAACACCCAAAACGCAATATGATTTTCTAATTGTCCTGTCAGATGGATGTGTAGGGAAACGTTTTTCAGGAAAATACTTTTACATAGAATTAGAAATGCTTAATGCGTGCTGAACTTGACCCATTTCTGTTGTTTTCGTATTGAATTGTATGCCCGAAGGTTAGAAAAATATACTTATAAAAATATATTTGCTCAACGTCGCAGCTAAACACTATGTACATTATTTAATTGTGATAGAATATATATCTACCAGATAAGCAATTTGTCGCGTTGTGGAATGGAACGGCAAGTTCCATTTGTCTTTTCGTAATATTTCTATAAAATATTCATATTTTTTGACAAATCATAAAAATATTTTTATCAATTGAAAACATTTAAGTTGATATAAATCGTTAGGTAAGTATGCAATTCTATAGCTTCAAATACGGGATTGTGTGAAAGGGTTTCCATACAATCTGATTAATTATTGATCGACCACCGATACATCGAGGTACTCCGATCGATCTGTATCGGTCTGTGACGATGACTGTGAGGCTCCACGAAAATATCCAACCCATCCGCCTGGGTAAAGGCGTAAGGCAGGGGGATGTGATCTCACCCAAGCTCTTCACAAACGCACTAGAAGATTTGTTAAGAACGCTTGAGTGGGACAACATGGGTATCAACGTGAATGGAGATTTCTCAGTCATCTTCGCTTCGCGGATGACATTGTGCTTCTGTCAAATTCCCGAGTTTAACGCAGGTGAAGCCGTGGGGACAGACATCATAAAAGAGTGCATGTTTCATTTCTTTTTAATTCATCTTATTGTTTTATGTGAAAATCATAAATAAGGACAATTCAACACTTTGCCTTTATCAACAAACAAATGATTTGTTCTGATCAAATTGTCGAACATCAAGTGTCGTATGGATGAATACACACAGCGAAGACTCGGGTCGTCGACTTACAAGTAGGTCACCACCGGTTTACTGACCTCGGTTGCCGCCCGTGTCCGGGCATGCAGTTCAGTCATGTTATACTTATTCAGGTAGACTTTATCCGATTAATTAAGGAATTTAGCAATAAGCGATTTATTTAGCGAAATTTAATTTAGCGAAGCAATAATGAGGGTTGGGCTTTTTGAGTGTATGTATATATGTATATGTGTGCATATGTACATCGTCTCACCCGCTGAAGTGTCATATGGTACCAAATTTTTTCAAGAATTCAAAATGACGTCCGTTAGTCGCCATATTGTCAAACTTTGAAAATAGTTTTTCTTCAAGCCCCACCGAGTCGGGTATCTTTGTCAAGAGCTCGAAAAGGCGATTTACTACACTTAATGGTTTGGAAAATGAAATAAATAAATAAAAAATAAAATAAAAAAATTATAACACCCGACAGCTAAAAAAATAAAGGAAACAGGGAAATATCAGTAGAATATGCTGTAGTCCGTCGTGTAGATGGATTTGAATAGACAGATAGCCCGACTCCTTAATTTTTTGCAGTCGGGTTATATAATTTTTTTTAATTTGATTTTTTTCTTGTATTCAGTAAATCTTGTTTTAATTATATGTAAATACAATTTATGCATGTTTTGATATTATAACAAAAAACCTTATTATATGTATGTTACACTTTACCAGGATAATATTTATTATAATTTAGCAGTCACTTAAAGGTGAAACATATAAAATAAAAAATCCTTAAAAATAAGACAGTATTTGAAAACAATTTATATTTAAATTAATTGGTACCTAGTACATATACGAATATAATGCTACTGATATGCAAATCTCTTACATAAGATCGGTCCAGGCTGGTGATATTATATGAACAGAGAGGTTTAGTCGTAGTGCACTTAATGTTCCACTCTCAAAAGTGAAATATGATGGGACCGTCCGGCCTAGGGAACGTGGGGCTCGGCAGCGGAGGACCGGGAATGGTCCTGTCGGATCCGAAGGGCGGCCTCACGTCGGTGCCCAGGGGCTGGATGGTCCTCTTTAGTCGGTGGGTGTTGGCGCCTGGTGCTTCTCTTCTGACGCGGTAGACTGGCGGATCCTGGGTGACGGGGGGCCGGTAAGTGGGCAGGATCACCAGCGGTTGAAACTGGCAGTATCCATACGCCACCAGTTGCGCGAGCGCGATTAGAACGAACAGCGATAGACGCCCCATTATGAGTATGACGATGTATGCGGTACGTCAACGTAGCCTCAACTTGACGAGGGATGCAATGCGAGACCTAGCGTCGAGGAAAGATGTTATATAGCAAAGAGAAAGTAGGTATCAATTTAGTTACGGGAGTCCCCGACGTCGGGCACTATCTCACGTGTCAAAGTTCCAGTAATAATAAAAAAATAAAATAAAATATGTACACAGGACGGACTTGTTTATTGAAAGTGTAATTGAAGGTGGAATACATTAAAATGTTCCTAGGATTGCGCAGACATTTATAATTTTAAAATTATGTAATTTAAAAACCTTGAGGACAGGTCAAGAATGTTTGCCGTGACGATATTTTAGGGCACTATTACAATTCAAAGACACACGTATGTATGACGCAAGTTTAAGAGAGCGTCAAGGGTTAAAGTTGAACAATCATTGGAAAAATTATTAATTAACTTTTTCCCGCGGCTTCGCTCGCGGCATTGTAGGTTATGCTTAATTTGAGTCTCTTCCTCCTTCTCTCCCTCCCACCCTCCATTAAAAAATTTACCGTTAGGAAATGAATGAAAGTTTAGTTAGACTGTGCGTGCGTTGTCTGTCATTCAGACAGTATTAAAAATGTATTAAGTAGATAATTTTCAAATGTTCATATATATTGTACTGTTAATTAATGGTACGATTAGGTCACATTTTACATTATACCTACTTCAATTTCTAATGAGTGTCGAATGAAGCTGCTCTTTGTCGAGATTTCGATACTTACATTCAAATAAATTTGACAGCAAAGTCACAAATGGTACACTCTATAGAAATACCACATCACATTATCATATTAAACAGCGCAATATTGAACTCTGACACAGCTGGGCGCAAAAACACAGCAGCGGTGCTTCCCCACATTAATAAATACGATAAAATATAGAAACAAGATTAGTTACCTACATAACTGTCAACAATGGGTCGATAGGTGAAAAATAAATTTCTTCGATATTAAATGTTAGGTTTTTTAAATTTATTTCGTCTTTTACCGTATTTTAAAACTTTAGAACTAGTTTATTTGTAGCTACTCGAATATGCGCAGAAAATTCTAGCGTTTTTGTAACTGTCTTCAACTGCCTAACACTTTTCTGTGAGAAGGTCACTTAAACTAAACACATATTAATTTTCTTCTTTAGGTTACGCACCTATTATAAAGTTTTTTTAAGCAAGCGACCCGATATAGTAGTATTAGTATTACTAAATTAATAAATGTGCAACAAAAAAGAACTCACTTTTTGTCCAGCCGAATATTTGCAAAATTTACAAGTAACTTTGAAAATGTTTACAAATAAAATTGCACACGACACTGTCAAGGACAAAGACAATACAAACACTGATGATCGATTCACGATCAATTTGTGTTTTATATGAATTAGAATGTGAAAATGCTCGATTTCACGGCGACCTGGTAATCATTGACCACGACTACGTGCGCACGAAAATTACACGTCTGCATGCGTGCAGCACCGCCAGCTGTGCCGCCAGTGTAGCCATTGTCATTACCATGGGCACTGTGACAAAGATTCAAGACGTTCTACATTTCGACGGAAAACTTGTTATAGATACAACCATGAAACAACTTATGCCGAAAATGGGAACCTCGTGAGACGGAAATGTGTAATTTTAGCCAAACCAACAAATACACCATCTATAATGTTTTCGGTTATGCGGTATATAACTGAAAGCGACTTATATTCGTCGACGTTTCGTCCCTCACTCTGGGGACATCGTCAGGACTCTCAGGACTCGCGGCAACTGCGACGACCTGGAGGACACCCAACACGTCGCGTCGTCCGGGGTATCACGGATCGTATTGGTAAGTTGATGAGCAAGTTGACCTTCTACAAGCCTCTCACATAAATCCAAGGCATGTTCAGAACAGTCAAGGACCAGATTCCACTGCAGGCTCCAGGGGTATTTTTTTTTATGGAAACTGACACGGTTGGCTACATCACCTACAACATCCGTGATGTCAGCCCATAACACCGGGTGAACTTGGTGCCACGTCAGTGCTTCCCTTCGGTCGTGCCGGCTACACTGAACTGGACGGAAAACACAAACTATTTACATAGCCGTTTCGACCGACCTTTCATTCAGTGCGGTGGTACCAACCCGGGCGGGTTAAACCCTACCACCTAGTGATATAAGAAGGGAGTCATATCCCTTAGTCGCCTTTTACGACATACACGGGGAGAGATGCAGTGGGGCTATTCTTTTAAAGTACCGGCCCCACACGATACAAATACGGGTATACAAACTACCATGTAGCTGTGGGAGTTGCTACATCGGACAAACGAAGCGGAGTGTTCAGACAAGGTTGTCGGAACATATCAGGGCGATGAAGAACAACGAGTTCCATAAGTCAGCCATCACAGATTGCTTTATTTTTAATAAGGAGCATGCTCTGGACAGTGGCACAAATCATTGGATTCGATTCGACCAAATGAGTACAATATCAGTGGAAGTACCACGTTTAGTTCGAGAATCCATTGAAATTTCCAGACATGCCAATTTCAACAGAGAAGACAGCATGGTACTCTCTTCGTCGTGGACTCCCTTGCTGGCGAAGCATGGCTCGGGTGGTAACCAGCATCAAGCTCTGTTAGCCATAGACGCAGTGAGCTACATGTGCACCGATCTTTTCCAGCAAGAGATGTCGAACCTACCCGCATCGGCCGAAATACCCGCTCATCGCTACAATCTACACCAGCGGCAACCTGCTGGCACATCTGACTGGACGACGTGTCGGGTGTCCGCCAGGTCGTCGCAGTGGCCGCGACTCCTGACAATGTCCCTAGAGTGAAGGACGAAATGTCGACGAATGTCAGTAGCTTTCAGTTATATACCGCATAACCGAAAACATTATAATAATGTGTAATAGCGGTAAAATCCTAAACGAAAATACACCACCATTCAACATCAATGTCAACTTGTGAAGAACTAATTGTATAAAAATGATAAAACCCGACTGCCGAAACAATTGAGGAAACAAGAAATAATCTGTAGAAAAAGCTGCAGTCGGGCTATCTGTCTATTCGAATCCTGCTACATGCCCGACTACAGCATTTTCTACTGATATTTCCTTGTTTCCTTAATTTTTTTAGGAGACGGGTTTTATAAATTTTTTGTTTTGTTTTTTATTTATTGCATTCATTCCAGTTACAAATAATGGAGGGTGGTATTTTTTGAAATTGAGCTACCCCACTCGATGGGTTTTGAAGAAAAACAAAACGCAGCTCGGCGACGCTCGAAGTAACGCGCACGTATCTAGCTGTTGCTCTCACGCTCTCACTAAAATTTCCACCATTTTGTGTAGTAAACAAGTCTATATTGCATGGCGATCTTGAAATGTCGCGTCAAGTCGCGTCTCGGTGTGAGCTGACTCTTAGGCTACAGAGCATGACAGAAATAGACATACATACACTCAGAAAACATTACCCTCATTTTTGCTTCGCGCAGTCGGGTATTAATAGTTATAAGGTAAGTACCCAATATTCCAGTCGATGCTCTAAAATCAAATTTCTCGTGAAATTATCATATTATTTACGACGGATTAAAACATTGAGTCGCGAGAGCGTTCAAACATAAAATTGTGGCAACTAGGGCATCATTGACCCTGAAAATAAAACTTTAACGCCTAGCAAATTAAACCGCGGTGGCTCTAGTTAGGGATTTCTCTCAATTATTGATGTTAACTCGCGTTAAAATTTATTTCCGAAATTAGACGGAATTTTGAAAGATAATACATAATTAAACTCTCAGTGTAGTTCATAGATCCGTTTAATGTATACTCGTAGGAATATTTCCATATAAACAGGAACATGAAGGTCCTCATAGGTTCACACCTACGGCCTAAACAAACGCAGGTTTTAACGAGTTCTCGCTCTGAAGGTTCTCGGTGATTTTCACCCCAACCAACTCCATATCGCCGCGTGAGGTTGTGCGGGGGTGATTTTTTTAGATGCGCTATTCACAAGTAGAAGAACGGAATAATGGGGGCACAGATCACTCCATCCTAAAAAGGTTTTTAAAATACATAATAATGTGTACTTTTTCATTTTAAGTGTTCACATAAAATTTGCATGTGAAGGTCCAACGAATTCTGAAAATAACCGTTTTAATCCACCAACAGGTACAACAAAACGGCAGTACTTCCCTCATCCTACCGACACAATAATGTTCTAGATTCGCGCGATGTACGTAGGCGCTAAACTCGGCGGCGGGCGCCCCCAGGCGTGACCGAAAGCGATGTGTGGGCGCCCGAGCGTGGGTGCCCCGCCCAACCTGCCACAGCTGTCACCCTATACACTCTTCGACATTAGGTAATGGAAATTCGTGGAAAAAACTATGAGAAAGCACTCTACCTGGCAGGAAGCACTGATTGAGACAGAAGTCCCTGAAATTAGGGCTGAATTGATAGGGGTGGTGGAAACCGGGCAATTATTTTGGAAAGAAAGCAATAATTTTAAGTTTGGTGCTATGTGAAATGGTCAAAAGTCAAAAGAGTCTTAAGTATGCATGATAAACTACTTTTAAGAATATAAGTAATCAAGAACATTAGATTATTAAAAAAAATTATATTAAAATACAGTTCCTACAAAATAATGTTATTAAATTAACTTAATTGATATGTATTAATACGGCTACATATGTAGGTACGTAAATATTTCATAAGGGAATCACAGGAGTTAAGCCTCGGTAGCTCAGTGGTGCGGTCGGTCGACTATTGTTAAGCAGCCCTGAGCGCGGTCAGTAATTGGATGGGTGACCGCTCGACCGTTGGAGGCTGACCGTGGTTCGGATTCCACGTAAAACTGTAGGTCCCTTCCCTTCTTACCTTACTAGATGGTAGGGTTTATCCCGCCCGGGTTGATACCACCGCACTGAATGAAACGTGGGTCGAAACGGCTGTGTAAATGGTTCGTGTTTTCCGTCCAGTTCAGTATAGCCGGCAAGACCGAAGGGAAGCACTGACATGGCACCTAGTTCCCCCGGTGTTATGGGCTGAAATCACGGATGTTGTATGATGTAGCCAACCGTTCCATAAAAAAAATTAATATCACTGACACATTCATTCATGGCACACACAGTAGTGTTATAGGCTGACATCACGAATGTTGTAGGTGATGTAGCCAAATGTGTCATATTTTTTAATGGAAACATAAGGAAATTGTATATTAGTTTCTATAGAGACACATATATTGAGTAGAAAAGTAATCAAATAATAAAGTAAACAATTTTTATGAGTAATAAAATCTTTAGCCCAATGCTATTCAAGTGATTGTTTGATTACGTTAATACCTACGCATCCTCTTAGCCGCAAACATTTATAAGAATTTGAAAGAATATTATTTAATTCCGAACTTTATTTCCCGTAACGACTTATAAATGCACGGAGTGAGAAAACACGTTGATTCTGAATGACTGGCGAAGAGTTACATATTCTGTGCTAGCGTGTGCTACAGTGTTGTATCAATGCGTAGGATCGTGTTGGAGCATAAAATCAACTAATTACTTAAACATGGATACTACCGCACGTCTTCAACTTTCCATTAACTAAACAACTTCATTTCGGCCTGCGGTTGTCAGTTTCAGCTAAATTTAACCAAAGCTCCTTCGATTAAATAGGTTAAGACTTTATTAAGTAGCTATGAACTAAGTATTTACGAAGTTCAGAACTTCTCGGGTTGGGAAACTTTCTTAGTCGTTAGCCTGATCTTAAAATTGCACCATTATCCTCTTACAGCGTATAGCATAGTGGTTAAAGCGTTAATCTTTCATATGGGAGGTACGATGGGATTTTTTTTTTTTTTATGTAATCCGGTATGGGTGGCTGAGTCAGAGGGGCCAAAGCACATGCTCTGACTAGCCAATGTCACCTCCGAGAAGGTAGGTGCCATACCGGAGACTTCCCTGGATTGCTGGCTATACTGGACTAGAGGAGAACACAACCGAGGTTGCTATGCGGCCATCTTACATCCAGTACGGTGGTACCAACCCAGTCGGCTATAATTTCAGCCTACCACCTAGTAAGGGGCGAGGGAAGGGAACTACAGTTTTACACCGGTTCCGAACGGTGAAGCAGCGGGTGTAGGTATGCACGTAAATTTTTTCGTCAGAAAAAACTCATTGGTACACGCCGACGGATTCGAACCTCGGACCTCCCGCATGAGAAGCCGATGCCCAAACCATTCGGCCACCCGCCGCTTAATCCGCCGCCGCCGCCGCCCGAATCTAACTATTAGTTAGGTTCGAATTGTTAGCTAAGTTCGAATTAGTTATCAGGTGGAATAATTTTAGTGTGTTTTACTTGCAGCTTCGGTGAAGAAAAACATCATGTCGTTGACTCTAACAATGTATTGCACAATATGGACTGAAGAAAATTGTGTTTAGCGATAAATTCGCCTAGGCAATAGCATAAAACTGAAATACCTATATTCATTAAGCAAATTAATACACTGAAAGAAGGTTGTTCGAACTTATCGTACATAAAGATTTTCTTCATCAGAAATAGCTATAATTCTTCCTTCTGGCGGATAAACTTTTCCAACATTATTATGAAGGATGATGCCACACGTAATCCGAGTTGATTGGTGCTCTCTCGCTCGGCCGGCAAGCGTGGAAACACCATGGGGGCGTGAAATCATTCGTGTAACCTACTTTATAGGCACCTAGCATAATATATCACATAATATATATAGCATAATATACGTAACCCATATATTTATAGGTATTGAAGTTTGTGTGCAGCGTTCAAATATATTATGTACCATAAATGGGTTTTTAAATTACCGTGGTTGTTAGACATTGTTTTAAATTAAAGTTCGGAGTGAAACCGTGAGTAAAGCTGCTTTAATTTAAAACAATATTAGGTACCACTCAAATTTTCCAATATAAAGATGCAGGGATTTTGATTTTAAACATCTATACCGGGAACGCGAAGATTTTTCGGGGTTGGAGTCAATTGCGATTTAGTAAAAATAATATGTTACAGTGACCCTCGCGAGTGATGTTTACACAATTTTTTATATCACATTTTTTCGTTATAAAATATATTTTCGAATGAAGGGTTTAAGTGCGTAGAACATAACTAAAGCGGAAGAGGCGTCAGCTGAGGTCAGGACAGTGGCATGTGGACATTCCTGTGGGCATTTCGCCGGAGTAAAACATGTTGACTTGAAGAAATTATATTATGTAAAAGGCATAGCAAAAAAGCGTAATAATAAAAACGCACACAAAATTTTATAGTGAGGTATAATAATACAGAATAGAGAGTGCCTAAAATTAATCTTATCAACTTAGTTGTTACGCTGGTCTCCTGTGGGGATGGCTCACAAAAAATAAATTCAAAGGCATCAATTCCGACACATTTGGGAATTAGCCATTAGCAGCCAAGGTATTCCAATTCTCGTCAAGTTTTTAACTAAACATAAACATCAGAACAGGAAGACAGAATCTAAATTAAAAGTTTAGCGAAACCGAAAAAAAATCTGCTAACCAAACATTTTTTCTCTTTAACCACCACCCCCAAATTTTTACTTGTTAGTTCCTTTTAGATAATACACCTGTATAAATAAGTTTATTCCTATAACTTTTCTTTTAAAGTGTGATTTGTATTTTGGGATTATGTGCTACTGGTATAATGATGAAATAATTATTATGTTAAGTATTTCGTTGCATTTTCACTTTTTTATTCTGTGTGTCCGCACTTGCTTATTTATCCACCCATCACACTCATATTATGCTCCTAACTCAAGTAAGATGAGAATGAATTAGATACAATAAGGATTAGATAAGAAAACTATATACTAATGCATAACATCTAAAGACACTTCATTATTTTTAGCAAACTGCTGTTATCCCTTTCAAATCCCAACAGGACAAGAACTCTCAGAACTGAGACGTACATGAGATACTTGACTTGGTTCTAGTGGTCGTGTGGGATAAGGGTAAGACGATGATGAGGTTAAGACTAGGGGGTGAGCGGCACGAACGACGCAGGTCTAATAGGGCTTAACCTATTCGTATTTGGAACTTACATCAGTGGACGACTATGTTAGAGAATGCCTTTAGGCGTAAAAAAAATTGACCGGACCAGTGAAATAATTTGAATTGTTATTTTGTATTCGCCACCTTGCAGCGCATGTAACCTGCTTTCAAGTTCCTGACACTGCAGTTCTGAAGAATCGTCGTCATTCAATATTGCAACACCGGGTCGGCTCTGAGCGTACTTTGGACTGTCGAAATGCTTGGGATGCATTTTTTTGAGTCTACCTCCATGCAATGTTTTCTGTTTCGAAGTCAGTTGCTGTCGAGCTGGGCTCTCGAATAACAGTTTCGCTCTCGGATATGAGCGATTTTTAGGGTGTGTGACATGTTGTGAAAGTAATGTGTGAAAATAAGTGACTGTTCTACGGATTTCTAGACGCTGCGAAGTGGTAAGTGTTTTTTTATGTTTTGATATTTTATTACTAATTGTTGTTAGAGACATACTTACTATATAACAATGTTAAAGTTCCTTTTATGGATATTGCTTTTTTATAAAGCTTTTGCATTATTTTGCAAGTAATTTTTTAGTTCGTGTTTTCCGTCCAGTTCAGTGTAGCCGACATGAAATGAAGGGAAGCACTAACATGGCACCTAGTTCACCCGGTGTTATGGGCTGACATCACGGATGTTGTAGGCGATGTAGCCAACCGTGACAGTTGACATAAAAAAAAAATCATTTTCATACGTAGGTATCTACATAATGTTCAAATTCACTTATTATACGAGAACAGGGGGAGTGGCTTTTCAGTACTACTGCCTGTAAATCTCATAGGAATTGTTGAGTTCCTCCAAGGTGTCACCGAAAATATCTCATACCTCAAAAACAACACGACATATTATGTTATTCAAAGCGATATCCGTTAAAAATGTAAGTTCTACCACCTTTATTTTTATCGGAATTTTCCACCGTAATCAAAAAAGGTTTTTCATCCTTCAGTTTCATGTATGCAGTGCAGCACCTAATTTATTTTTTCCCAATTTCACCGCACCATTCTATAGCGGTTCATAGAACATGCCTTCCTTCAATAGTCTCCGAGTAAACTGGCTGTGACGTCGGGACGTACGGACAGAAAGACAGACAACATTTTAAGGGTTACGTTTTTGCCATTTGGCTCTGGAACCCGAAAGACAGATCTTGCAAGGTCCCATAATGCAATGTAATGGAATGGCTTTGTTCTTTATTCTTTTGTTTATTCTTTATTCATCATTCATCATCCATAGACAGTACACTGGATTCGACGTATTTTGATACAAGGAGGAGGTTAGGGCGGTGATGTTTTCACGTCGCAGCGTTCAGCAAACCTGAATGGGACGGGTTGTACCAGTAGGAATGGACAGCCAAGTCGGCGGAAAGAAATGATTCCAAGCAATAATTAGATGGACCATTCGTACCCGTGCCACCCAGCATGACAAAAAGAGATTTCCGTCGAAAAAAATTCCAGCATACAGTGTACGGGTACGACCAGTCGACACATCACTTTCAAAGTGGTCTGACCTCAGACGAAGACTGTAGGCTGTGAGCTGACGGGCTGCGGTTTGACTGATTGACATCTCATTTAATCATTAAACCGTGGGAGTCCGTTTAAGTAGCCGTTCGATGAAAATTGTAATGAATTCTTCATTTTTTTAAAGTAAACTAACACTGATGGCTACGCCACCTACAATATCGGTGATGTCAGCCCATAAAATCGGGTAAATTAGGTGCCATGTCAGTGCTTCCCTTCATTTTATATCGGCACACTGAACTGGACGGAAAACACGAACTACATATTTATTAAATAAATAGCCGTTTCGACCGACGACGTTTCATTCAGTGTGGTGGTATCAATCCAGGCGGGATAAACCCTACCACCTAGTAAGGTAAGAAGGGAAGGGGCCTACAGTTTTACGTGAAATCCGAACCACGGTCAGCCTCCAACGGTCTAGCGCTCACCCATCCAAGTACTAACCGCGCCCAAGTGTGCAACAACAGTCGACCGACCGCACCACTGAGCTATCATTCATTGTTTTAGTCTTGCAAACACGATTTGCTGCCCACGCAGAAACGGCCAAGCCACCGACTAAGTGCCGAAGCGGACTCGGTCTTTTACATTTCATTATTCATATCTGACGAGTTCACTCCCTCGATCTAATTGTTCGAAATGCTGCATGACGATCGGGGATGGAACTTGCACTGTTCCCTAAGTTGTAGTAAATGTAATAAAAGAATGGACACAATCCGATTAATAGTTTCGGAGAAATTCGTGGAAAAACATACATACATACAAACATACATTCATACACCTATAAAATTTTGTATATTTGTTTGGAAGCCCTAATAGATTATCATATGTGAATATATTGCGATTCCAATAATATTACATACATATGACGCGACGACGAGACGTGTCGAATTGATAACCTCCTTTTTATAATATTTTGAAGTCGGTTAAAAATAGAGGCCATCAACTACTGGCGTGTATGAAGTTTTTTTTATTTGTTTTGCAACACCATTATAACGTTTCTTCAATGGTTTGTAATATCTTAATACCTGGGCGACCGAGCTTCGCTCGGCGTCTACACCTATCTAGATAAACTCAAAAAAATCACATTATCTAAATACAAAATTTCATCAAAATCGTTAGAGCCGTTTCCGAGAAACCAATTATATATATATATATATATATATATATAGATACAAGTTTAGCTCACTTAAAGTAATAGGATATGAAGAGAAAAATTAATAAAACTACAACAATGTGAATTATGCTATAATCTAAAAACTCTTCAGTCATTTTAATCCTGCTGCTCGCAGCGTGTACCCCGAATGCTCGTAAGTCACGTTGCCGCCTTATTGTCTCACCAGGCAGCATATTTCCGGCCTTCACGCCAGAGGGACACCTCATCTCAACGGGTGTCTGTGCAGCTTCCGGCTTTCCATCCGCTATCCGTTGTGTCAGTTCAATTCAAGGACTTTCTCCTCACTCGTTGTACCTAACAATATAGCTAGTTTCTCAATATGTTTCTAATACATTAAAAAAATGCATACCTACTCATGATCAGATCCCAGAATGCGTCAAGAGTACCCTACGCACCCTATGGTCTCTTAAAGTGTTTCTGCTAATGGCCTACGACGTTTGCGAGGCTTTCAAAGTATAAAATATTTTATTGTGGCTGAAGCGACACATTATAACGCTCGAGGCTCGTAAAGGGCAAGGGGCGGTTTATTACTATGCGTTTCACGGCCGCTGGAGAGAAGTTGCGGACTAGTGGCGTCGACGAGAGTTCACGGGGAGCCGCTAACTCGGCAGTTGACATTTGCTTAGTCGTCTATTTTGGAAATTGTTTTCTTTTCATGTAACCTTATACCTTAACCCAATATAGTAAGTATGTCTCTATGTATTCATATGTAGTTTATTTTTATCTATGTTCATGTATGTATGTAATATTATAGTGTTATTTTGGGCGTCCAAGTTGTCTTAGTTGTTTTTTTTATTACTTTATTCAGATGTTATTAGTTAAATGTTTTTTTCTTTCGTTTTTAAATACCCACAATAAATGTTGTAATAGGGTGGTTGACCGGCAGAGATCGCCTAAGGCAATACGTCCGCCATTTGTATATAATTTATATTAAACAATAAAGAATATTAAATAAATAAATATTATAATATAATAGGGTAGGTTTAAGGTTCAAATTTCATCCTAGGGTCATGAAGTTAGCACATTTCGCAATAATATATAAGTTCTTATCTAGTGTGTTAGTGTCAAGACTATAAGCAGGCTAGAAATCAAGAATTAATTAATATTTCCATTTCGTCCGAACTTCATTTAAAGCGGTGGTACTAATTCGTATGGGCTTCACCCTATTAAGGTCAGGAAAGAGAGCTATAGTTTCTGCAGATCGCTCGCATCATCAACAACAACCATAAGCAGGTTCGGTTAACTTTCGCAGAAGATAATCACCATTTACCATGCTTCGTGCTACCAGCGTTGCCAGAAATAATGGCATGAGCTATGGTAAGAGGATATAAATAATTATCGTCTGATGCTTTACGAAACGGATTCAGATTAATATTTCAAAATTTACGAACACTTCAGAGGGCGGAATCTGACATTACACGCAACCGCACTTATTCGTGCGCGTTAGCTTCAAGCATTGATATTATTAGGTTAATAATATCACCATTTCTATATTTAAGTCATTCACAGCTGCCGCAATCACTCCTCCTCGTTCGAAAAACGAATGGGGTTCGGTTATGTCTCAAAAGTTAGGGAAAATTCATTCAAAGTTGGAAACTTTATTTTGATCAAATAACATTTTAGTCGAATGACCAATAGTAAATGACCTCCTCTAGATATATTTCAATGGTCATAGTTTCTTCTTCTAACTACCTCTCTACCTGTCCGACTATGTATAACTACAGAAGGACTTGTATCAATAATATTTGGTAAATTTCAAAGTTGTTATACGCTACTCAACATTACGATATTGTTTATAAAGGCTGAGCAGCAGAGCCAGATGTAATCGCAGTCGGAGAAAAATAGGAATCGCATTTGCTATTAGGTCCAAAGATGAAGTAATAAGAGTTTGTTCAAAATATTTTGCACTAAAAATTTCAGGCGGCGGGTGGCCGAGTGGAATGGGCATCGACTTCTCATGCGAGAGGTCCGAGGTTCGAATTCGGTCGGCGAAAGGAAGAAGGTGTGGATCTAAGCTTGCGATGGCTTCACCGAACATATCCGGGCCCATCGGCAGTAGAGGAGGGTATTAATCGAGGCCGAGACTAGCGAGTGGCCACTCTAAATTTCCCGCGCATGCTTCACGTTTCGGCTCGCTTCAAGCCCTCGTCAGCTAGTCTGCGTTGACTAGGACGCGGGGAAACCACCAGTCCCGCTCTCGACCTCCCTCTCTCTACCTATCCATATTCTGTAGGATGCTTCCAGTGACGTTTTCGAAGCTCTCTCCATATATGAGCTTAGCGTCGATCTTGGGAGCCCTAGATTCTTGAAGAGACTGTAGAGCGACTTCGCTGGTAGTCCTCTTGCTCCGACTTCCACAGCGAAGAGATCAGTCTTGAATCCGTTTCTCACAATCCGGTCTACTAAGTTGCAGTACTTGTTAAGCTTGATGTTGTGGTCCTTCGGTATGTTACTTTCCCATGGAACTGTAAGTTCAACAAGTACTACATGCTTTGTCGCTTTTGAGAATATGAGTATATCCGGTCTTAATGCTGTGGTACAGATTTCCGAAGGCATTTGGTAATGCTTCTCATGTGTGTCCATCAACAATTCCCAATGAGTTTTTTCTGACGAAAAAATTTACGTGCATTCCTACACCTGCTCCTTCACCGTTCGGAACCGGTGTACAAAACTGTAGGTCCCTTCCCTTACCCCTCATCCGACTGGGTTAATACCACAGTGCTGGATGTAAGATGGCCGCATAGCAGCCTCGATTTTGTTCTCCTCTAGTCCAGAATAGCCAGCAATCCAGGGAAGTCTCCGATATGGCACCTACCTTCTCGGAGGTGATATTAGCTGGTCCGAGCATGTAATTTGGCCCCTCCGACTCAGCCACCCATACCACAGATTAAGTAATAGTTACTGCGTCCCATACCGGATTACATAAAAAAATTACATATATAGGCAAAATCATTAATTCATACTGGACCTGACATTTTTCCGATTGAATAGTTCATGCGGTAACAGAATGAATGAAAGTCCTGTGCATTCGTGCATTCACTAAATATGGCAGTCGAAGAGTCACCTATCATTCATTACCACAGCAATGCTAAAAGAGATGAATAGAACTTTAAGTAGGTCGACTAAAAGAAAGTGCATATATTGTAATAAATTGATAAGCATCGAGCTATGAAGCCGGCTAAGGCGCTTTCTACCGCCATGCTAATACGCCTTCTACACCGCCGTACTTGGAGGAAAAAATTGATAGAGGCTGGGTTAGAATATCAAATTTGTCCCAAGAAAGTGTTATCAATTTAAAAAAATTATCATACTCCATACGTTAGATTTGCATGTGACTGGTAACAATTCGGTGCAGAATTTGTGTGAATGAGACCGCACTTCTATAATTTTTTTCCTCGATGCCGCAGTAAAATATAATCGGTCCAAGACACTTGAGGCATTAACATCTTTGCCGACTGTAATTGTGTGCAGTTCGCAGAATATACAGTAGGCACGTGCGGTAAGTTTCCGAGTAATGAGGTGCGCTGAGTTAAAATCATCGAAGACCAATATTGAAGTGTGCTAATTTTTTAATTAAAAACCAACTTCAACACATGAACATAAACAACATTCTTTTTATGTTGGGAAGGAGGTATCTTCTCTACATAAAAATAATAATCGAAATCGGTTGACATGGTATAGAATTATTCGCCCATTTGTCAAGCACGTGCAATTTTAAGAGTTTGATTATTTTCTCATGGATCCTATCATCAGAACTTAACCAAATTTATAAGGGGCCATCCCTCAGATCGCCTTTTTTTTATTAAAAAAGAATAATCTAAGTCGGACTACGTGGTAAAGAATTATCGCTGAATTGAATTGAATCCTAATTTTTTTAAGTCGGTTAAAAAGCAAACGGGCCTGCGACAACTTGATTGACTTTACAATGAAGCAAACATTTACCTTTAGCCTTTTATTTTGAGATTCGTAAAAAGCGCCGATCATTAGCAAAACGTATTTGAATAGGTCTTTTCATACGATGGAAAATAAAATATCTCTTTAGCTGGAAACGTTGACAGTGGTGTCCAGATAATGTAACGGCTATCCTCCCCTCTCTTTCTCTCTTGAACCCGACGCACCGCTCGACCGTACGGGCGGAATCACGCGTGTGTGCGGGGCAGAGTTCGGTTGTATGGAATTGACTAGTACTTCAGGGACCGTATTCACACCCCACATGCGTGAACCGTTATAAGGTTACCGCATGTATGTATGCACTAACACACCAAATGAACGACATATTAGTATGTTTTAGTTGCTTATTTAAACAAATAATATCTGACACTCTGTTAATGGGGTAAAGTATTTATTGCAACAGATTTCACATCACATTTAGATATCAAGTACATCTACAAATATAAACTAAAACTACCTAAATTAAAATTACCTAAACTTAAAACAAACAACATAAAAACTAAAACTACCTAAATTAAAATTACCTAAAACTAAAACTATAAAAGAAATAATAATAAATAAATATATAAAAACCTTAACGGGAAATCCCCGTTAATCTCTGTTAATGTAATATAGAAGTTTATCTGTTTCGATTTCAATAGGTTCTGGCTATTATTTTTGTTAATGTTCTTATCCAAAGACCAAACTAGGTAGACGCGGTGCTGAGGCTCTGCTCCTGCTCCGCTAAAAGGAATATGAAGTTATAAAGGAATATGATTGGCCTAGCGCGCACAAGCGACCGATAAGAGGAAGTGATACGTAAGGCCCTAATATGTTAAAAAGAGACAAATAGTTTTCTCGCCGTCTTTCTCCGCTCTACGAGGATTGTCGGTTTTGCGACCAAGGGAGAGGTAATGCTGGAGGTTTGGAGCATGATTGTCGAGAAAATACTTATCGAGCACGGCGTCTATCTAGTTCGGTACGGTCTTTGTTCTTATCTCTCCAGATATAATGCCTAGCCGCCTTATATTAGATAAGACTGTATGTGTTTAAATGTCGTATCAGGTAGCGGTAATGAGCATCACTACCAGCAAGAGCGGCCAGAATCTACTACCAATGGATTTGGCGGAGAATAGAACCACCGCGGCTGGTCGTTAGTATTGATTTCTTCAAAATACGAATTATACATAACATCAATAGTTATCTTTTCCTAAAACATCGTTAAACGTGCTGGTCGGTGTTGTGCTATAATGTTTAAGAGTACTTGCAGCACAACACCGATTACTCGATACCCAGATTGTCGGGATACAGCTACTGTACTGTACATATGTACAGTTAGCTGTTCCTAACATATTTTTTTTTATTATTAAAACTTATTAGGGCTAGTCCTTATAATGTTAATGTTTCAGGAGCTTCGTCAACTTTCAACATGCTGTCTCGTAAATTCTTGGAACTGCTCTCGAGTAAAATTTGCAAAGTAATAATATGCATTTGCTTGGCAGCTATTATAGTTGCTATACTATTGAGATATTTACCTATACATGGTAAGTATTACATATTTTTCTACCTACTATTACGAGAAATACTATTGTAAAATTACAGCCCTGAGCTTCTCAAACGAATTACGATGTCCGTAAACATTATTATTTGTCGTGTTACAGAAAATGTGAGCGATGTTAATAAAACTCAAATACTTATACTTACTGGCACACGCGATCCGAATGGAACCAACTCACCGTCGGATATATCTGTATTTCTCGAAATCAAAGACAAATCCTCCAATAAAACCTTTAATACTGCAATCGCAAGAAAAAGAAGACTAATTAAAAGAGAAGCAATTAAACTTCACAGCAAATCTGGAATAAAGAAATTCGACATACCTAAGGCCAGAGAAATAATTATGAATCACAACGAAATGTGCTACCCACAAAGTACGAACGAGTTCTGTAGGAATATTTTGAAGAAGCTAAACGTTTCCATTTTCGACGAAAGTGAGGATTCAAAAACCGAAATAAGGAAATTTCGAGGCACCGATTTTGGTAATGCAGGACGATTGAACTCCAACGAAAATGCCATGATTGGTCACCATCCCGGGCATCAATCGATGAACTTACAGCTACCGACAGTACCAGATTTCAACCAAGACTTTTTCGGACGGGATACGTCCTCGCTTATTTACAATGCGCCAAATAACGGACGAGCATATGAACCTACACCTCACGATTCATCGGATCATCAACTTAAAGGAGACTGCCTATTATCTCGTCTTATGAACCAATACAACCTCGGTCCAAACGGTACTCATTTTTATTATTTGCAGTTGTATGATTGTATGATTTAAAGTGTGAGAGTCTGATCCCTGTTATCACTGCGACCTAAGTAGATTTATTGTGATATCTCAAAAGTTTTTAGTTCACCCTCAAGTCCGATTTCCTCTATGAACCGAGTTATATTCATGGGTCTGAGTAAATTTTTTAATTGTATTTGGCATGGGTAAAAAATATAACCACCAGTTATTTGCAGTTACAACAAAATCCTATAAATAATTATGTTTTCCCAAAAGTTAATATGTATATATTATGTTCTAGGTCCAATGAACTACGACGGCTTTCAAAGATACCCAAGTCAATTCAATGCATACAGCAAGCCAAGTTTTCCTTTCTCCGTGCCTGGTTTCATGAACGCACTGAACAATGGGCATTATAACAGGCTAGTATTCATACTGAAGTCGTAATGTCCAACACATAAATTTCAGGATCATTTCAATGTACATAATTGATTTTTCAGTTATCAACCGGCCTGGCCATCTTCTCCTGAGACTGCTCCCTCCGCGCTAGAGCACCGTCTGCACCCACAGGATGTGGACATTTCCTTCCGCTATTCAGATTCAGTGTGAGTATGCGGTTTTAGTAGAACAATATCGAGTGTAAGTGCACACTTACTAGCTACTTACCCTAGATGCAACGATGCTATACATCGATGGGGCTTCCAATAAATATGATTCGGTAGTAAAATCCTCCGCTGTCACTACTTTTAAGTTGTTTTGTGATTCAAATATTGAGAAATAAATTTAATGTAGTACCTATGCACCTTAAAATGTAAAAGTAAGGGTTTTCAAAAATTATAACCAAAAACCATGTAAACTATACAAATTTGGTGGTAAATTATGAACTACTTCCATGAACCACCGAAGGAAACCAATGTATCCTAGAAACAGTTTACAAACGATAATTACTCCGCGTCCATAATAAGATAATCTTATGAACTGGTTTTTAGGCCACCACCTTCAGGTGTTCCATCTCCGGTTCGACCCGAGTCATCGCTTCGATCTTCATCTTGTGATCCCTCCATGAAAGAATGCGCTAGTGGAAGAATTCGATGTATAGAAGAAAGCCTGTGGTGTAATGGTCGAGTGGACTGCTCCGATGTCAGTGATGAACTCAATTGCACGTGCAAGTCTAGATTACACAAATTGAAACTCTGCGACGGATACTACGACTGCCCGTTTGGAGAAGATGAAATGGGATGTTTCGGTAGTTAACATTTATAATACTTAAGGGGTGACATTTTTCTTACCCGTTTGTTTCTTAGATGCTTTTAATATAGTAATTTAAAGTTAATTTAATGTAGTTTAATGTTTTTAATGTACATTAATGTATTTTAATGTACAAAGTTAGTACTAACTTCATCAAAAAAATTATTAGTAAATATTATTCACGTTCAACGTTAATGCTACAAACTGCATTTCCCATATTGCAACCTATTCATAAACGATTAGAAAGAAGCAACATTTTAATTTCAAATACTTTATATCAAAGTTAACTGTGAAGCTAATCAAACAGGCTAAGTCGCTCCCATACTTACAATAAAATTTAGATTGAACCTACTACATTGCACGTTGTTGTTACAGGTTGCGACGAGAGCTCGTTCAGCTGTGACGATACAGACCCAGATACCGAAATAGTTTGCTTCAGGAAGGATCAGCGATGTAACAATATTCCCGACTGTCCGAACCACAGGGATGAGGTTGAATGCAATATGCTGTCGCCCAGCCTCCATGAAAAACCCGTAAGAAGCTATTCGTTTCGTCTTTATAGTGAGAGCTTCTATTGTGATTTTTGATATGCTAAGTGAAATCGATAATCTGTTCTGTCCGAAAGAGTCTCTTTCGTTCTGGGGGAACAAATTAATTAAGAGAGAAAATAAGCAGTGCCTTAGGGGTGATTTTTGTAGTAAAATTGTGTACTAAAATGAGTCGAAGTGATATTTCGATAAGTATCAAAATAAAAGCTCAGCCAATAGTACATCATATGATTTACTCCAGAGATATTAGCACTGTAGTAATTAAATATACTTTAATTTGGCACCCGATGATCAAGCATCCGTAAAGTTATGAAGAGAATAACCTTTCAAATTAAAACATTGTTGTCTTCGTTAGTCAAACAGTATGTGTGCTAATCCTACGAAGTACAAGCAAAAAGCGGATAAAATTTAATGCCAACAAAATAATGTATTTTTTATATTGTTTCGCAGGTTTTTGCTATCTCTCACTCTGAAGGTTTTTTGCATAGAAACTTTATGGGCAATTGGTACCCGGTTTGCGAGAATCCTTACATGTGGGCTCATGATGCTTGTAGACGAGAGACGGGTCTTCTTTTGAGGTGAGTAGTGGTTTCGTGTCTCTTAAATTTTAGTTACCAACTTATAATCTGGCCAGTTATAACCTGGTCTGTTGATACAATATGTAGTAATATTACAAAATAGTTTACTAGGATTCTTATTTACTTTGACAACATTATTATAAAATTATTTACATTGGCATAATTAATTAATTAAGCATTTGACCGCCGTGCCAAAGCTTTCTTTGTTCGGCGAATCGCCATTGAGATTCAGAGGTGTAACGCGGCGTGCGTACTTGGCACTTGCACCGGCATTATTTATGGCATTATTTATAGGAAGTTTTAATTTTTATTTTTTTTATTTTTTATGTTTAGTTTATAAGTTATTTTAGTTTAGTTTTATAATATTTCTTAATTTTAGTTTAATTTTATTGTATTAGGTTATTTTGTTTAATTTAAATAAAGGAACTTTAGCATTTGACTAGGTACTATTTGTACCTTAATTTACTAGACCATTGATAAAAATTAACGTGCGTTCCATAAAGCTCAGTGGTTGCTGTATTAGCCTTCATGAAAAAAACTTAAAGTGTTCAGACTTTTTTATCAAATTATCTTTCACATCGCGCCTACGAAGACAAGGTCGTAAAAGTTTTTACCAAATTGGAGAACATAAGTTGTCATAGCTCTAAAGGGTTAAAACAATACCTCCCCACAGGCCCCCCTTCACACAAATGGTGCACATCGACCCGTCCTTCAAAGTTAAATACATGAACAACATGCCTGAAGGGCCGTTCCAGATGTCGGATAACTGTTTTAATAACTCAGCTGTCTACGTCACCTGCCACGATCTCATGTGCGGCACCACGGTGAAAACCACGTCGCAGATGTTACGGGAGGTAAAATTGATCTTTATTTTCTTTATTCGTCACCTATACCTACGTACATAATTTGTAAACGTATATGGTAGTACACTGCGTATACACTAAGAATCTGTCAGTTCATATATTTCTTACAGATAGTTCTATGTATTTTGCTCTGTATCTGTACTGACTGGTATTGGTATTGTGCCATTACACATTTCAACTGGTTCTGCATCATGCATGATCGTTATTAATTTTCAAGAAAAACATTACCTACGCTTGATCAGAACTTAAATCTAGGTCGTCTGGCCACTAAACCACCGGATGCATTCCTCCAAATTTGGAATGGAAACTATTATAAACGAAAGTGTCCAAATGTGGTTACGTACGTATTTATGGATTCAATTCTGAGCCTTGTGTTGTCACTATAGTCATATTCGACATCAGACTTGACGAGTTAACTGAGATTGTTTTAAATTTAATGATTATAACATTTTAATATCAGTTTCAAGTCAATTGTGCAAAATATTCTAATCTGCATCAAAATGTGCAAAATATCTTAAATGGAACCTTTACTTCGAAGTATGTTCAATGTTTAATTTTAAGATATAATTATCTCAAAGGCATTAATAAATTCACTAATTACCACTGGAATGTTTTCTTCGAGCTAAGGATGAGAGAGATCAGGACCCTTGGGCGGTTTTTGAGTTGGGGTCAAATTCCATTATACATTCGTGTTCGCTCCCGGGCCATGAAATTTAACAAGAATTCAATATTCAGGGAAAAATCCCTACATAAATATTCCACATTTTATTTAAAGCGAAATTTTTTAAACCTTCTATTTTAGTGACAGAACTAAAATACAATTATGAAAAAAGTGATATATACATGTTCTAAGTGTCCTGAAATTACGAGATCTCCATTTATTTCGAAAATTTAATTTATTAAAATAATACTTTCATCAGTTTCAGAATCATCTTTTCGAGAACCATATGTTTAGGAGGATGAAACGAGACGTCGACTCTATAGAATTATCACCAGCTTCAAACAAAGAGTCTATTAAAACCCAATCACCCGAGCATAACGAAGTAGATTATCTTTCCGATACTAAATCTGATGCTAATTTAAATAGCGCTGTAGGCAAAACACAGAATATTCCCGCTCAATTAAATGTCGAATTCGATAATGGAGGGAATAGAACCAAGAGAGAACATTACTTATCAAGCGGAAGGAGCAGAAGGGCTGAAGCTAGAATTGTGGGTGGAAAAACGAGTCAGCCTGCGGCCTGGCCTTGGATGGTAGCGGTCTTCAAGAATGGGAATTTCGAATGCGGAGGAGCCATCGTCAACAAGAGATGGATTGTTACTGCGGCGCATTGTTCTCACGCGTAAGTATTTTTAGTTTTCATACCTGTCTGTTTCGGACGAGAAATGTCTGTCGCGAACATATGCCTCTGTGATACCCACAGCGTAAATTTCGCTTTTCCTAATATGGTGGCCATGTTGGGTTGCTACACTGACAGTTTTAAGTTTAGACTCTAATGTGCCGAAAGATTAAAACAACCTCTTATTTAAGAAAATTTAAAATGTTCATGCTAACTTTCTTTTAACTAATGATTAAATACAAATAACAAAACAGAAACAACTAAATTTAAAAACAACTTAAAACTATCAAAATAAAAAATAAAATAAAAGTAGCTCCAGTGATACCGCAGGCAGCGATGGGGACGACCGCTGAAGGCCGGGTGGACTGGAGGAAAATTGGAGAGGCGTATGTGCAGCAGTGGACGCATACACGCTGACTGACTGACTGCTTCTGACCTGAGGGGGTGGCAGTGCAGCGCTGTCCATACGTACTCGTATCAACGGGCGACCGGGGACTACGACTATGAACTGTAGGAACAGGCAGACTAAATTGACTGACAAGATACCGTGCATACATAATGTTACGTCGTCTGTCTCACAATGGAGTAGGCAGAGTCAAAGTATCTCTACTTGTCATGGTCCTCCAAAGGACAGTTATTCTTGAAAATTATTGACTATTAATTGCTCTGATGTTTCGTGTGTAAGTAATTTAAAAGCAAATATTGATGGCAATTATATTTATTTATATAGAAATTTTTGTCTATTAGTTTATAGTATTAGTCTATTAGAGCTTGTCGTCGTCTGTCACCCATTTTTTGCTTCAACTAAGTTAAGTATTTTTTAATGAATTCAGAAATGTTTTACTATTTTAGATATACATTGAAATAATATAACCATTAATGCTATTTTTCAGTTACAAAATATTCAAAAGATTTATACAATATTATATTGACAGGTCTAAATATTGCTACATCAAACTTTCAGTCTGTTAACGAGACGAGTGACTTATAAGCCCTCGTGTCTCATGTTTTATTCCCTGTGGTGGATCGAGTTAAAATTATCATTTGAAAACCAAATTCGCGCCGTCTACTATGTGGCGTCCATTGAAACAAATACCTAGAAAAGCTCAGCCCGAGAATAATTTAGGTTTTTAGGGTTCCGTACCTCGACGAGGAAAACAACTGAACCTTATAGGATCACTCTCGTGTCTGTCCGCCTGTCACAGCTTATTATCACCGAATCTACTGAACGAAAAAAGTTGAATTTTGGTACATATTATATAGAGTCTGATGACCCAATCACGAACGTATAGCATAAATCATTGGCTTTAGTTTATTTATATGGTGTAAATGTAAAAGTAAAAGTAATGTGTCAATGAAAAGTACTGATTAAAAGAAATACAAATAATCCTAAAGGAAAATCCTAAGTCTTAAAGTTTTCACGGAAAACGAAATGGTATGGAACCCTCTCCACGCGAGTCGGAATTCTAAGAGCACATTGCTACTCAAAGTAGTTTCTCTGTCGCGTCGCTGGGGTGTGACATTTTTTGCCGACGAGTATGTTCCCCGCCCGACTCCTTCAACCTGGGTGTCTTTAAACGTCCAACAGACTGGACATCCATATAATAATAGTCAACAAGTCTGTTTATTTGTTTTTAGGGTCCCGTCGCAAAATGCGAAAAAAAGGACCCTTATGGGATCGCACTGGTGTCTGTCTGTCTGTCGGTCACATGCAGATATCTCCGGATCTACTAAACCGATTTCGATGAAACTAACGCCAAGTTATGTGTAATTTTTGCCGCTAGATATTTGATATATAAATGTGTCTAATAGTCTTGTGAAAAGTATAGGGTACCCCAAAATGTGAACGAAAAATAAATTTAGTTTTTTTAAATAAATCAAGTTTCATGTCATTCTATAGGTATTGTTAAGGCAATTCCAAAAATATATAACTTTGTTATAATCAATAAGTTTGCTTTAACAAATATTTCGTTTAAAAGTTGACAAAAAACTGCAGTTTTGTCGCCGAACTTTGACCTATTAAGGGTTGTTTGAAAATTATGAAAAAAATTAAAAATATAGGCATTCTTATGTAGTTGTGCACAAAACTATTCATTTTGCTCAAAATGCCATACATTTTGAGACAAAGTTAAATGTCTGATCAGCCAAAATTTCAATTTTTCGTGTTACTTTTTACTCACCAGCTCAGGCCACCGATAAGGTAGCGTTGTGATTAATAGCCTAAAACCATCCTTAGAAGTAAAAAAATTGACAGTGAAAATTTTATGTAAATCGATAAAGTGGTTCTTGAGTTATAAGAATATTCATATATTATCGTACGTTACACGGTGAGCTGACTGTAGAAACTCGCTTTATTTATTAGGAATTATCTACCAAACGAAATCACTTACTGGCACCTAATTAAGACAGAAAAAAATATGCTTTGCTCGTACCGGCTACACTGAACTAGACGTAAACAAGAATGATTTACATATTAGAATGTAACAGTAATATAGATAAGTAAATCAGTGAAATGTATTAAAATTGCATAAGCGCGGCTCTCTTTATGGCCACTTGGAGAATCGGTGATCAAAAATAGCGCCTGAGATGTGGCGCCCTCGGACGGCCGCGGAGGGAGTCGCCCTAGTTATAGAAACGAAGACGGCTCGTGATAGAAGCGATGATCTCGTCGAATCTACGCCGTGAAGATTGAGTGAAAAGACTTTTGGTCTTAGACTAGAATCTAGATCTTCAGTCATTCGTCAGCCTCGGTAACTCAGTGGTGCAATCGGTCGACTGGTATTAAGCACAACTGGGCGCGGTCAGTACTTAGATGGATGACCGACCGCTCGACCGTTGAGTCTGACCGTGGTTCGGATTCCTCGTAAAACTGTATGTCCCTTTCCTTCTTACCTTACTAGGTGGTACGGTTTATCCCGCCCGGGTTGGTACCACCAACATACTGAATGAAACGTCGGTCGAAACGGCTATGTACATAGTTCGTGTTTTCCGTCCAGTTCAGTGTGGCCGACATGAAATGAAAGGAAGCACTGACATGGCACCAAGTTCACCCGATGTCCGGTGTTATGGGCTGACATTACGGATCTTGTAGGTGATGCAGTCAACCGTGTCAGTTACCATGAAAAAAACTAGACTTTGGTCGTGCCGGCTACATTTAACTGGACAGAAAACACGTGTATGGTGTTGAATTATAAAGCCAGTAGACAAGATACCTTATTTCTGCTAAATTTGCAATGATTTCTTCATGTACATAGACACTAGTGTCACCTAGTGGCGGAAGAAATCATTAACGAACGCGTCCGGAACTTGCCAGATGAAGCGTAACAGTCTACCTACCGGCCGGACACAGAGTTTCGCGCGCAGCGCTTATCGCTTGCACTCACCGCGATTTGATACTGTCTAGCTAGACACATTTTTTTTAAATTCCACTGCACGCACTGCATGTCCATGTAGAACGTCCGCATGCCCCGTACATAAGACTGTCGTCCGTTACAATACAACACGTATAATTTTTATAGGTAGCCGTTTTCTTCGACCGACCTTCGTTCAGTGCTGGTGTACCAATCCGAACGAGTTAACCCCTACCAGCTAAATATGTACACAGTAAGCTAAAGGGACGACACAACAGTTTCAATTGGAATCCGAATCACTGTCAACTTCAACGGCCACCCATCCAAAGCCTGGCCGCACCTTAGCAGAAAAAATTTTTTTTTTATTTCATCCGGTATGGGTTGCTGAGTCGGAGGGGCCAAAGCGCATGCACCGACCAGCCAATATCACCTCCGAGAAGGTAGGTGCCATACCGGAGACTTCCCTGGATTGCTGGCTATGTTTTACACCGGTTCCGAACGGTGAAGCAGTAGGTGTAAGGTATGCACGTAAATTTTTTCGTAAGAAAAAACTCATTGGTGCACGCCGACCGGATTCGAACCTCGAACCTCGGACCTCTCGCTAGAGAAGCCGATGCCCAAACCACTCGGCCACCCGCCGATTAAAAATGTAATTAGATAAAAGTGAAACAGTGTATACGGGACCCTCGGCACGTGAACATGGTTCACTTGACCACTTTTTTTTTTATCTTTCGTGGGCAACACTCTTCGCACTTCAATTCGTTAAATTAGGTAGGTACTTAACATATTTTACCCAACCAGAGCCCGATCACAAAGGACTTGTTTCGAAAATTGCATAAGTATCACTAAAATAAACTTCATTGTAAAATAAAAATTTTAAATTGTTTAAAAAAATGTTTTTCAAATGTCACCATTCATAATTAATTGATTAATTAATAGCATCCTCGGCACTACCCCGGGGGCAAAAACGCTTAATGAAATTTATTTTTTGGTTAGTTTTAATTTTCTAGTTATTGTAAGTTCTTTCTGTACTTATATTAAATGTTTATGTTCTATTTCTGTTTAACAAATTTACCTAATGTTGGAATAATAAAAAAAAAAACAAATAAAGTCTCAAATTAAACATTAATTAAATTCATAATTACATCTTACAAAATTTCGTAAATATAAACCAAAATTAATCTATAATAATATGTCTGCTGGTATTTTATCTCACTGAGGGTGGTTTCGCGAGGTGATGTGAAATTGGCTGTGTCGAGCACATTTGGTCCCTCAGCACAGCTAACGGACTAGTTCTCATATAAAAAAAAATAAGTTACATGTCTGTCTATCACCGTCACTGTTTCTTACTCGCGAATCTTCTATCTGTTGCAAATAGAGTGTATGTTAATCCCTTACCTTGCTGCTTATATGGTAGGCTTAAATTGTAGCCGACTAATTTTGATGTCATACTGGACGAAAGATTCTCTAGTCCAGTATAGCCAGCAATCCAAAGAGAATTCTCCGGTATGGCGGTGGTATCGCAGGTGTTATTGGCTGGCCGGGGCGTGTGCTCTGGTCCCTCGGACTCAGCCTATAAACCGTTTAAAGAAAATCACCCGACAAGATAAAACGTACGCAATGTACGACGATGCCGTTTCTCGTTTATTGGAATCCCTGTTTGCATCCTTTAACTTTCGCCACCTCTGCTCTGCTCGCGGTGTTGGCTCGTGTGCTTATGAATAACTTAGGAGCAAGTGTCCTTGTTTTCTTAACGTGGTGAAATAAATATTAGCTTCTTAAAATTTTAGTACTTGATGAAAAATATAAGTGAATCGAAGAATAGTGCCGGTTCATTCATTAAGTTTGCCCGCGGCTTTGCTCGCATAGCCTATGTCCATCCTGAAGGTCCATTCTAAATATGGGTCAAATAATTTAAAAAATCGGATGAGTATTTTCGGAGATTACTTCCTACATCCAAACTTAAAAACTTACAAACTTTACCTCTTTATAATAAACCTTACCTTATTTTCTTGTACGTTAAAATGTTCAACACCTTCTGCCTCTAAACGGAATCATACAATGATAAAATAAAGAACTTTTTAAAAATAAATGATACTTTTCAAATATTCGTAATTATAAATTAATTATTATTTAATCAATAGATAATTTTTTTCTGAGTAGAAATTATCTAAAATTAAATAAGATCTTATAAATTATCTGCAGATTCTGGAATCACTACTACGAGGTGCAAGTGGGAATGTTGCGCCGTTTCTCATTCTCGCCACAAGATCAGAACCACAAAGTAACGCACGTGATGGTAAACCAGGGATACAACAAAGGTGTCATGCTGAACGACTTGGCGCTCATGCGACTGGCTCCCGTGATACAATTCAGTCGTTGGGCGCGTCCAGTGTGTCTGCCGAGTCGAAACGTTGCCGGTTCCGACTGGGTGTGGGGACCCCCTGCAGGAACTATGTGCACTGCTGTCGGGTGGGGGGCTACAAAGGAAAGTGGTCCAGACCGTAAGTGGTGCTTAAATCCTTTACTAAATGAATTAATAAAACAATTAAAAATAAATAAGTTTTATTATGGACTTAAATTCAATATTTAGTTATAAAAAAATATAATAATAAAATATGAAAATACCAATACCCCCTGAACACCTGAACAGCCCCTTGGAGGCAATTGTGATAATAAATATTATTATGCTATAATGATAACGACGACGAAGTATGCGACATAAAATGGGATCTGTCAATTGCTACAGAGCGGCCTCTGTAGCTCTGTCTGTACAGATACACTTAATTTTACAATAGTAGGGATTGTCTGTTATCTAGTTAAAATTTGAACTACCTTGTTCAGTTTTTATAGACAGCTAGCACGAGTGGCTGTGCCCAAAAGTTTAATGTAAGACCAGACACAGCCAATAACACCAATACTCGTGAAACCACGCTCCGAAGGCACCATGCCATCTACAAGGCGGACAAAAAGGTCGTCGTTTAATTTATTAAGAGGCTGTTTGAAGATTTCCAGGTTATAGGTAGAAGGGAACACACCCATAGGAAGACCGTTTCATATTTACGCCGTATGATACTGGAAATATTTTATGTCATATTGTACCAGAGATATTTTCTTTATTTACAGCTGATCACATGCACGATGTAGAACTTCCAATATGGAGTCGTTGTATTTCTGAGCATGACCTAATTGGAAATGAGATTTGTGCAGGTCCCGTGGAAGGAGGGAAAGATTCCTGTCAGGTGCGTACGATCGATACTTGTTTTCAATTTTCATATTCAACGCAATATTCACTTTTTATAAATACATATATAATATATATTTTTCCTTTTAGGGCGATAGCGGGGGACCATTATTATGCAGGAATCCAATGAATCAACATCAGTGGTATTTGGTTGGTATAGTAAGCCACGGGTCCGGCTGCGCTCGCCAGGGTGAACCAGGAGTTTACACCAGGGTTAGCTTGTACGTTGATTGGATTAATTTTCATATAGGTAATGTTTACATTTTTCATTACGTCTATGAAGTTACACACGACAGTAAAGTATTCCCTATGTAAACGTTTGTATAATTTCAGGTGCAAAAGCGTTGCCCTTAATCAAGCCAAAGCAAGATTGCCCAGGCTTCAGATGTGTGTCAGGCAACTTAAAATGCATCTCAAACAAACTTAGGTGTAATAAAATAATAGACTGTCTACAAGGTGAAGATGAACTTAACTGTCAATATCCGAGAAGCTCTCCTGACGATGACAATATATCTTTACTAAGTAGTATGACCACAATAAATGTTCAAAATGAAACACAAGTTCAGTCAATCAAAACTGGCGAAACTACTCAGATAGCTGGCGGCAAAAATGATAATACTACCCCAGAATCTAAAGAACATGGGAAAAAAAGTAACCAACCAAGAAATGAACCAGTAACAAGTCAGACTCCACAGAAAAATTCACAAGCTTCCGATCAAATTCTTCAAAGAACACAAACCCAACAACCCTCAAATTTCGATAAAGACACGGAAGACTTAATTACAACAACTAATCGCCATGAAAATGATTCACGTGTTGAACTTAAGGTTCAAGAAAATAATTCTGCTGATATTACAACTGCAGCGGGCTTTATAGATGAATCCGATATAGATGATGACATAGAGGTCAAAGTAATAAAAATGAATTCCAAAGTAGCGGCTGCTATGTCAGAATCTAAATTTCAATCATTTAATCAACCACTATCACAAGAAGATTCTATCGTCGACAATAACAAATCTAATGAAGAAGAAAATACGTTCCTTGTTCGTGATCTATTCAATTCGAATCCTAAATCTACTATGTTAATTAATAATGATGATAGCGATTCATTCACGCAAGAATCAGAATTTGAGTCAAATAATGAAAATGTTACTCCAAAGACAAACTTTTCTAATAACGCAAAGATTAATTTGAACTCAACAAATAGCAAATCCATTGAAAATGATAGTAAATCGTTGGCCGACACCAATGAAACAGAATCTAATTCAAATACATCATTTACTAAACCTAATAACAGTAATAGTGATAAAGAAAAGAAAGAACTATCAGAAAACTCGTTGGTAGAAGAAGTATCGGAAAAGCCTGCTCACGTAATAGTTGATTCTCAAATTAAGAATGAAACAGGTGATGAAACGGCGTCTCCAAATGATCATCAAGAAGATATAACAAATGGTTTGGATATATCAGAAACAAAAGAGCTGCCTCATAGTATTCACGTGAAACCCATAACAATTCCACAACTTCCAATAAAGATTGAAACAGAAACCAATGTCTCGTCTCTTGTGCTCTCTACCACGCCGGCACCTCAAGCACCGGATACTCAGACAGTGGATACATCAACCACTGTGGATCAAGAACATGGAAAAATTATTACACCACATCATACGAATTTTCTCAAACCTGTAAATGTTACAAGAAAACCACTCCGGCCTTCTCAATTCCACTGTGTGACGTATGTTATAGCTGATAATTATTACACATCCTTAGATATAATATTGTTATTTATTGTTACTCCGTTCAATTTGATTCTTTTGTATAGTGTAAGTTTCTTACTGTTTTTTCCAGAATTACTCAATCAATCTTTTCCGGTTTACGTTGCAACCACGTTGCGGACTGTGAGGACGGTTCTGATGAGTTGGAGTGCACTTGTGTCGACTACCTCACCACCTTTTATCCCGATATGTTGTGTGATGGTGTCGCTGATTGTAAGGAAGGCGAGGACGAATACGATTGCTGTAAGCTTTCTGGCCCTATTACTACTGTTGGGCTTCAGGATATTAAATGTTTTGAATATTATTTTATGTTAAAATAATTTTAATTGCATCATTCTGTTTGCATTTCCCAGATCTTACATATTACATCCTTCCGACATAACAAGATAGTGATTTTTTTTTAGATAAATGCGATGAAAAACATTTCCATTGCATGTGGAGTTATAAATGCGTACCCAATGAACTTGTCTGCGATGGTACACGGCATTGTCCGGATGGAGAAGACGAGTTAGATTGCTGTGAGTACACATTTTGTATATTTAAGTACGTTGGAGAAAGAAACATCTCGCGAACTTACGAGTGGGATCGAGAGTATATGAAATTTTTATTTTTTCCAAATTCTCGAATGTCGAATGTTATTATTACCATAGATTGCTCGATTTTCCATGGCCTTCAAAATTATAAATATTATTATTCCAATAAGAATACAAATTTTGTATTCTTATAGCCCTTCAAGTGCTTGAGTTATAGGTCAACTAAAAAAAATTCTTTCTTTCTAATGTGTCCCCAAAAAAGGCAGACGGACAGACACACAGACAAGAGAGTGATCCTATAAGGGTTCCGTTTTTTTTCTCTTTTGAGGTATGGAACCCTAAAAAATAATACGTATAATAATAATTTTACTAGTGCTCTGTGTGTTTAAATTTTTTAGGCAAAACGGCATTTTTTTTATTATTAATTATTGGCTTATAAGCCGGGTCCTTCTTCAATTTATAAATTTACCAAAGGCATCTTATGTGTAAAAAAAAATTATACAAAATGTCATAAACTGACTTGTATTTTTATCTTTAAATTAAAAAAAAATATCCATGTCTATATTTGTATATATATATAATATTTATAGACTTTAAAAAATTGTGTTTAAGATGCCCTGACCGATGGTGAGAACGTGCATTTGGAATTCGACAAGAGACCTCAATTGAACTTTGAAGGATATCTCGCCGTGCGCCACGAGGCGACATGGCAGATTTTGTGCATGGGTACCGTAGATGTTGCGAGCCAAGAGATAGCAGCTACACGTGTCTGCAATTATTTGGGTTTCAGGTGAATAATTTTGATAGTAATTTTATTTCCGATATAAGTATTTGCAATGTTTTGGAGAATCATCTTCTTAATAATTTTTCGAGTCAATTGTTTTGTTCTTCTGTTAATTTCTAATAATTGTCCTGAATTGTTTAATATATACACACACATACCACACTGCTATGACACCGACCAACAAGTTACGCAAAGTATTCGGACAAGTTAATTATCAAGTAGCAAGTAAGGTACGAAGACCCACCCGCTACATGACTCGGTGGAAGGACCGTGCCATTGTTTTATATCGTACATACTTATTACCTTCAGAGCTTATTTATATATCCTTTACATTATTATTTTATATTTAATAACAATATTGTTTCTGCAGCGGCTATCAGAATTACAAGATAAGACATCTCACCAGGGATGACGTTCATCTAAAAAGATCAACTAGCACGATATCCAATAAAGAGACGAAAAATCAACGCATTCAATACGTCTACCGACCTGGACCAGAGAACTTGGACAACGCGGCTGATGAACGAGGGAGCATTATACAAAACCCGCCCGACTTGCTATCTGCTTGTGCACCCAATGTCAATACATGCGTAATTATCCATGTAACGTGCGCGCCGATACGGATTTCCAATATAGCCAGCCACCAGCTAGTACCGACTCTATCACATTTCGTCCCGGAGGCAATGAAAACTACAAATGAAATTTTGGACCCAAGAAAGGAATATATGTGGCCCTGGGCGGCCAAGGTTTATATAGAGGGAGAGTACAAGTGTACAGGAGTGATTATTGACTATTCGTGGGTCATGATAAGCAGTTCTTGTTTGTGGGATGCATTGTGAGTACCAATCTGCAATTTTATCTATGGTATGGTAAGAAACAAAGACTACCAATCCAATTTCAGTCAGTCAGCATGTGCGTCCACTGCTGGACATACGCCTCTTAAATTTTCCTCCAGTCATCCGGCCTTCAGCGGTACTGAACCACTGCCTTCCGCCGACGTACTTGATGTACCTGGCGGGTGGTTTTCCCACACTCCGTTTTCCCGTCCACGGCCGCCAGTCTAGGACATGGTTACTCCAGCGGTCGTCGTTGCTTCGGCTAAAGTGCCCAGCCCAGAGTCACTTGTGCTTCACTCCGGTGTCCAGTATCGACTACTTTTTGGTGCGTCGGCAGATTGCCTCGTTACGCACCATATCACGTAGTGATATTTCCAGCATGGCTCGCTCCATTGCTCTTACAACCTTTGGACAATAGCGCCCGTCAGAGTCATGTATACGGGTAATAAAATTTTGCGGAATGTCTGATCTGTGGTCTGACATCAGAGTGAATTGTAACTTATTATAAATCAAATTTATTTAAACAAAATATTGGTAGGTATATATTTTTATTACTCTGGTCCTGACTGACTGACTCTCGCCCGATTAGCTATATATAGTAAAGAACTACGTATACTAATCTCTTCAAACAACACTTTCAGACTCAACAAAGATTACATATGCGTCGTCCTCGGCAGTGCGCGACATCAGATCACCACTGACGGCGTCTTCGTACAAATTTCCGAAGTAGACGCCAAGATAGATTATTTTGAGTCGCACATAACGTTATTGCACCTAAAGAAGAGGGCCCACTTCTCAAAGATGGTGCACACCATTGCATTTCCTCGTCAGTAAGTACTTTTTCTTGTCTATTGATCTCATTTTGTCCGGTTATTCTCTCCCATTAACCCACTGATTAAGTTAATGCTTTATTGGCCGATTTATTGTTTCCAATGAGAGAGAACGCCTTTGAACGATATTGAAGATCTTTCAAATGCGAGTTGAACTCGAGCATCAAGGTGCCTACCACGGAGACCGTACCTTTTCCCGTACACGGCGTTTCTTCTGATCGCTACTTCTGTGTGGGGCGTGCGTATGCCATAGTTCCGGTTTTGTAATCAGATAGAATGCAAGGTCAATCGCATTTTCTACTCCTTCATGCCGACTCGTCCCTTTTTTACTGCTACATTGTAAAAAATCATCATAAGTAACTAAAATCTCAGGATTGTCGACAGAAACATGCATAGGAGTGACAGCACAGTATGTGTGACGTTCGGTGTGGGTCTCAACAACGAAACCGTCACCATCATCTTAAAAGAAATCGATGACGACTGCGAAAAGAACAACAAATGTTTCGTCAGATTAAACCGTGGAGATCCATGCATCGTAAGTTTACTCGTGTCGAATCCTGTATGTTTAAGCGTGTCCTAGGCTTATTTTAAGATCGGAGTTATATAATATCTTACTAGCTTACTTGTATTATCTTACTGACCAATATTAGGTTTACTATAAAAACCCTGGCGTCGTCGGTCACGGTTATTGCTAATTTAGACGATTTCACACAAAAACACTGATATTAAACATCAAGGCTCAAGGTTTTTATTAGTAATCCTAAGGTCAACCAGGATTATTGCAAATGAGTAAGGGCCGCGAAACAAACGCGTTCGCTGATTGATTCACACTGGCCAATGAACGCAAAACAAACATCGAATTTCCAATAAGCAAGATTGAGTTTAGGGTTATTATAAAACCCCTGAAATTTGACGTTTAAAATCAGTATTTAATAATATGCCCAGCTTCGTGGTTAAACTCCATATGCGAAATTAATAAGATAGTGTTGATTTTATAATTATTGCATCTATGCACGTAACACATTTTCTTGAGTACTTATTGGAATTTTCTGTCAAGAGTTATTGCCGCTCTTCGCGTAACGATGCCCGGGCGAGCACAAACGAGAAGGAAGGTTTTCTTTTAGTTTTTCAATCAAAGTTGCTCGTTTTGTATTTCTCTTTCAATTACCGTTTTTTTACTTTAGTCGCCTTGGGATGCGCTTGAATGCAGTTTGTAAAAATATTAATATAACTGAATGGAAATAAGAGTCTAGAGTGAAACGTGACCGTACGAACAAACAATAATGACCTGTTCGTAGTTATTATAGTTTTTTAGATTTATTCACCAACTATCTAGTTCATTGGAAAAAATAGCTAGCAAATTATTGTACGATAGTAGTTAGTAAGTACTAAGTAGTAGTTAATCCAGTTAAGGAATTGCAAATTTTTAAAGGGTAATTTGATTATTTCGTTTATTTTTCTTGCATTTCAACGGTTCTTTCTGTGGTAAAAAGCAAACTTCATATAAATATTATAAACTTAAAATATCTTCTTCAGGAACAAAAGTACTCTGGTCAACCCTGGAGGGGCATAATCAGCTGCAAGGCTGGAGACCTTGGGGGCTGGTACCCAGCCGCCAGCTACGTGGAGCGGCATGGAGAATGTGGCTTCCAGGGCAATATCACTGCCTTCACTCTCGCACACATCCGCCGCAGCATCGTTGAGACTATTGGTAAATATTTGGTTCAGGTGTGCCTATAGTAGGATCGTGAATAGATGTTTCACATTCACGAATATTAAAAAGAATAAATTTTATTCGTCCGGTATCGTTTGTCAGCTCTTGTTGTAGTGGGCACATCTATCCCTTCGACTTGACTAACATACAGTGGTTTCTCTTAAATAGGTGCCTAATTCACGTGAATATGATTTCAGAATCTAAGGGCCTCAGATTCCCTGAGCACGTATCCCCGGAGTGCGCAGGAGTGCGCTGCTCGCGCGGTAAATGTGTACCACTGAGCCGAACCTGCGACAAAGTGAGCGACTGCGAGGATGGTCTCGATGAACAAGCCTCCGCATGCGCCAAAAAGGAGAAATACTGTTCTATGGACCTGCATAATCCCGAATGCGGTAATTTTTAACCAAATTTTTCATAATTTGTTTACATATAATTTTATTATACACAATTCCCTATCAATAATCATCAGATCACTTAACCGAAGGTCTGTCTAGGCTGATTGCGCAGAGTGTGAACTCTGAATCATCACACATCAGTATAGATTAGCAATTTTATCTCTGTTCTCCTAAGCCATAACATCTGACTGCAGCAATCGAACTATCGTTGGACCCTAATTAAAGTCATAAATGATAAATTGGTGCAGTGTGCAACTCCGGACAGCTGAAGTGCCGCAACGGTCGCTGCCTAGATAAGCAGCTGTTCGGGAACGGCCTCAACGACTGTGGAGACGACAGCGACGAGCCGCCTAGAGCTACCTGCGCGATGTACCTCGCACGTGTCGCCCCGAACCGACTCTGTGATGGACATCTGCACTGCTTAGACCGTTCCGACGAGGACCCCAACTTCTGCAAGTGCTTTAGTATCAGGACTCATCTGTAAGTTTTAGCCAAATCGCTATTCTTCTTTGTTAGCAACCGTGTCAACTGAGATGGGCGAGCCAGTTATCGATGCGACAAAAACTAATGTATTATTTGTGCTGTCTCAAAAAACTTACAACCTATCAGATTTAATTTCTAGAGAACTCTCATGATGTATTTAGTCTCTCCATTTTTTTAAAATATAATTTATGTTTAGCGCTTTTAACAAAGCAATTCGTCAATATCAGCCCCATGGTACCTTTCCTCTCCGATTTTTATTTGTGCCCTTCATAAGTACCCTCTTTCATTGATTCATTGATGATTCCCCTCAGATGCGAAAAGACCCGAACCTGTGTGGCGGTGGACCTCGTGTGCGATGGAGTAGCGGACTGTCCTCACGGCGAGGATGAGTCAACATGCTTGGGACTTGCGGCACCTGAAGGCACCCCGTAAGTATTCACTGGATTGTTATTATCTCACTAATTTGGCACCTGAATCTGAAATTTTTAAACGGCTTAATGAATCCCGGTTTCATACATCGACCGACGTACACTTGAATCGTCATATCACCTCCATCTTCTTTACGGAACCTGCTGACAGCACTTCCTTTGATTTGTTATAACTTATAAGTTATAACTTATAATATAACTGATATGGATGAAAACTTGAACTATTAACATAGTCATTTGTTTGTATAAAAACAAGTAGGCTTTTCTCGATCTCGTGGCGTTCTGACCCATTCTCACGACCCATTGTCAAAAAAAAATATTTTATTCTTTCGACCCAATTACATTTAATTTTTGAGGTACGTTCTGACCCACTTACTAGAAAACACAGATACCTACAGTTCATCTGTGTAGTTTCTTCACCAGTTTCTTATAGATGCAATAAAATTATAATCCTTACAGGTATGGAACTGGAGAAGTAATCGAACGTCAGTTCGGAGTGTGGTACACCAAGTGCTATCGTAGGCCTAACCACACGAAGGCGGAGTTGGAAAGAATTTGTCGCGACCTTGGCTTCATCAGCGGTCACGCGGTCTTGCTCCGGTCGAATGTGCGGCCATCTATCAACCAGCACACAAAGGTCGACGTGGAAAAATTTAGGGATGTCGTGCTCAACAATCAGACAACCATACAGCTTAGAAACCTAGATCGGCCTATGGCGCGGGGCGTCGTCGATGCACCGGAAACCTGCTATCCAGTTAATATAGAGTGCTTGTAAGTGTTAGAGACTACGTACTTTATTGCTATAATTGTATTATTTTTTATAAATAGCCCCTTGTGGGTTGTTTTTTTAATTTTAGACTAGTAGGTAGTTCTACTTTTTAATTATTAAAATTTATATATGTTTATTATTCGTTTTTGTGTGTGTGTTAATTTAATATTTAAGCCAGTGTTTTAAGTTTTATTTGAATAAAAATATTTGATGAAATAAATCAAACAAACAATCATTTTTTGTTTCTTTCGATCCTTCAACATTTTTATCTTTCCAAACTACCTTCTATATTTTAGCTAGGCCATCGTTGATCTAACACAATAATCTCTTGACATTACCACAAAGCAATGAGCCGTCCACTGGAATATCTCAATAACAGTTGATATAAACTTATAATAGTTTTAATATCGTCCGGACTAATTGGACAACATTCTTTATATTTTTACTTCTTCTATTCATATGAGTTGAGTAGGTACTCGAACCGAATGCGAGTGAACGCAGTCGGGTATATTTTAAAATAGGTACCTATATTTTTATATTATTATTCTGTAAACAAACCAAAATCAAACATATAAAACTTGATGATATGTACTCAATTGTTTAAAAAATAAAAATATTTTATTCCCATTTTGGGGTATCCGTACTTTTCACCTTAACCACATCTATATGGCCTATTTGCGGGCAAACATTTAGCGTATTTTTGGCATCCGTTTCATTTATCAAAAGTTACATAAATCGATCCGGAGATATTTCTTGAGGCCGACAGACGGCCAGACAGACAGACACTAGACTAGAGTGATACCACAAGGATTCCTTTTTTTTGCAATTCTGTGATGGAACCACGATGGAACCCTAAAATGAATGAAGCAGCAGGTCTGAAAGAAAATGTTGGAAGTCTGTTCCAACAGATGGCGCTCGTTGTAATTTGTGATGTGCCATAATAGAAATAACATATTTTTTTATCGGGTTTTCAGATTCGTTCAACTGACATGTGCTATAATATCTTTTACTTTTACCTGAATACAGAAATATATCATTTTCCTACGAATGTCCAAGAATCACAAAGTACCGAATATCTCCCAATATAGACACACTTACTTCGCTCGTTTAGTTAGTATATTATTAGAAACAGCGTGGTGGGTAGATTCAGCACTTTACATTGGGAGTTAGTGATTTTTCTCTCACTGTATAGATGTCGCTGTCCTCAAAATAGGTAGCTACCAAGTAGCTAAGAAATAGAATTATTACAACATTTTGATTATTAATATGGAACTGGAGAAGTCATCGAACGTGGCACACCAAGGTGCTATCGTAGTAGGTCCCGTACGACGGATACGGAACCCAAATAATGAGTCAATGTTGCAACTTATAATATGCTCCAATCCTTCTTATAAATAAAAGCGCGACCTATGGCGCCCATCCAGCATCCACCCATAAGGTGTCTAACGACACCCATGGACATTTAGGCATATGCGAGGGTTGTGAATGCCATGCCGGCCTGACATGGAGACTATAGAGGAAAGATCTGCAGAACCGATTGGTCAGCATCTGCGGTAAGTCCAGCGTGTAGGGATGCAATCCCTGCCCAGTGCGCGTATATGGCGATGAAAGTTTAGGTCGTGCGACATTCAATGTATGAATATCCCTATAACGATTTACATACGGTTTTCATTGTTACAATAATTCACTTCTCAAGATGGCTTTAGACTATACATAATACATAACGCTACGCTATTGGTGGCTTAGGCTGTGAGCTAAAAGTCACACGAAGGGAAGCTGCGGGCAAAAGCTAGTTGTATTTAAGGGACAAAGAATAAGTAAGTTGATAGAAGATAACATCTCATTAAAATATTTTAAACGTTAATTCAATTCGAAAAGCTGATATGGTTTTAGGCCAATTTGGAAAACTACTAAGATTTGTAGGCGTTATATTATTGATCGTTTACAATGACCAACTGGCTTAAAGAAGGTAATAAGAATCAAGAAGATCCACACTGCCGCCGTCAAGAAGTCAGTAACTTGACAAAACCACTTTTCGAGAAAATCGAGAACTTGGGGCACTTTTTCACGTACTCACATGAAATTGTATTATAAAAGTGAGATAATTTTTTTTTACATTGAAAATGTCTTTTCGATCGCTTCAGTATACATAGTCCCCGAATTCCAGCGAGCGTGAGAATTCGCCCTGGTGTCGTTAATTTTAACCAGTTTGGGAGCATAAACCAAAACAATCCTTCGCCTACACCAGGTGCACACCAGGTGGCGCCCGCCCACCTGGTGTAGGTGAAGGTGTTAGAAAAAAAAATCATTTTGAAAGATTTTTCCATGAAACTTTATGAACTAACGAATGGATTGTATGTACAGATAAATATTCTAGCTATAAATGAAATTGTTTATATATAATACATATTCTAGGTAACAAAATTATTATGTAAAGTTGTGTTATGTGAAAATTGCGACCTCTCTCTGCTTTTATATTTTTATAAATTTATCACGAACGCAAATTGGTGATATAATATTTTTATCATAAAAAGGAATACATATACAAACCAATCCTACCTTTCTGGTGTATCAGCAGCTCGTGTGTCGCACACAATAAAATCTTGAATTCACAAATTTTTTTTGTCAAAAACTACACTTTCGCACTCACAAGCCATTGTAAAGCTACGTGAATATTTACGTGTCAAATGAGGCGTATCGACGAGGGCTACAAGATGGTGAAAAAAACGTTTTTGAGAAAATCGCAAAAAAACCGCTTAAAATAACCGTTTTAGTGGGTTTAAAAATACACTTTTAAACATGTTTTTTTTTTTTGCAAACTGACACGGTTTGCTACATCACCTACAACGTCCGTGATGTCAGCCCATAACACCGGGTGAACTAGGTGCCATGTCAGTGCTTCCCCCTTTGATCGTGCCGGCTACTCTGAACTGGTCGGAAAACACAAACTATTTAGATAGCCGTTTCGACTGACGTTTCATTCAGTGCGGTGGTACCAACCCGGGCGGGGTAAACCCTACCACCAAGTAAGATTAGGAGGGAAGGGACCTACAGTTTTACGAGGAATCCGAACCTCGGTCAGCCTCTAACGGTCAGCGGTCACCCATATTTCTAAATATATATTTAAAACTTGTATTTGTAGATTGACTCAATATCTGGGGATGTTTTTTTTTATTTCTTGAAAAAAGTGAAAAATGTGGTAGTTGATGGAGGAAATTTGGGAGATGATCGTCTTTATCTGAACTACTACTATCTACTTGAAAATTAATATATTTTTTTTTATTTCATTAATTATTTTTTATTTTTGACAATTTATGTAAATTTTTCAAAATTGACATCTTCTTATACCTATTTTAATACGCCCTAAATTTTTAATAATAATTTTCAATGTACCCGAAGGTCATGCAATGCATAAGTTAAGTGAAATTTTATAGGAATGACGTAAAAATAACTTTAGTATTAACCGTATATATAACTGTATGTATTATCGCTGTATTTTTAGGGTTCTATACCTCAAAAAAGGAAAAATGGAACCCTTATAGGATCACTCTCTGTCCGTCCGTCTGCTACAGCTTATTTTCTCCGAATCTACTGGACAAAAAACGTTTAAATTTGGTTTGATGATGCAATCACGAACTAGCGTAAGTGAACGAATTTAGATTTTGGGGGTCAATTTTGGGGGACAAATTAGAAATAAAAAAAAATCTCAGATGGTAGTGGGACACACTCGCCGGAAAACTTTCCATATTTTCGCCGTACGACACGGGAACGATTTCGAAAAGCGATGTGTTCTCAGAAGTTGGGTGTCAACAATATATTAATATGGATGTTCCGAGCAAGTCCGGCGGATATGGCGGAGACGGATAGGGGGCAGGAGGAATGAGGGAAGTCAATTCATCAGAGCAACTGCCATGCTAAATTTAAATACATTTCGCGAAGAATACTTTTCAATCAATATATTTTTATTTCCGAAAATGTTCCTGATGTAGAATTTGTCGAGAAAAATTGGAGTTACCGACTTCTTTCTTATGACGGTAGCTTAGAACCTGGGCTATACTAGTATACTAGTCCCCACATTCATTCACCGGCGTGAAATTAGTAATGTGACTGACTACGTGATTACGCAGGTTTGCCCTGCTCGGGCTAAAAATTATCGATACTATAGTGCGACAAGGCTTGAAATGAACGTCGCTGACAGCTGAACTAACGCCGCCGCCACAGTGTTGGCGAGATGACCGTCTCGCGTTTCACCCGTTCACTCTTACGTTAGTAACTATTCTTAGTCTGTGGTGTTGTTAGCAGAAATCGAAGTCTATCTGTTATTTTATTAGTGAGCAAGTCTTCCTAAAATTCAATACATAAAATAAAAAATAAGTAAATACCTACCTACCTTAAAAGTACTATACATACATTTTATTTTGCAGGGATATTTTCCCCTTGTGTAAGGAAATTTTCAAAATTGACAACCCTAATGCTGCCGCAGCGCCCTCGCACAAACGTCATCCACGTTCATTTCAAGCCTTGTCGCACTGTAGATATGTACATACTGCCGCGCTTTTGAATGTTGTACCTTGTACTAATTTCACTAAGGCAAAGTTTTGTGGTGTGAAGTATATCTATCTTCTTAGACTGACGGAAATAGAAGGATAGTTTATTTTATTATTATAATAGCTAAAATAACATTGAGTGATGTCACAAGTGGACACAGTCGCGATAAAGTTAGTCATAGAACATGATATACCTAACTACCTAACAGGTACCGAGTGATTATATTTCTTGTTTTGGAATAAATCAATAAAAACGAACGTGTATTGAGTCCTTCTGAATTTTAATGTGAGCTTTGTTTTGTTGTTTAATTCTGGGTGGCATTGTGTCATTGTCTGTTTTGACTGGGACATTAAGTCATCCAAATTTATGTTATTTAAATGTATGCTATTATGAATATGTTTGATGTAAGTACAATAAATGGGGAAGTAAAAGTTTGTTAATATCTAATGGAGGTATAATTTGTTTACAGTTTCATTGTAAACTAATTATTATATTTATCCTAGGTTTTATACCACACTTGCTTGTATATATTTGTATTTTCTAAAACATAACTGAGAACATTATTAATGTAGGAACCCGTATGCAATTGATTAAGGTTTATTTTTATGGCGGTACACCATATATCTGCTTAATATACTAATTTATGTCAAAAATAATTTAAAATCTAATTTTATTCCAAGATTATTATGAGCACAGCTATAAGCCAAAAAGCGTTTAAAGTAATTATTTAAAAACCCCACCATTTATTTATGTAATGTAATGTATATTTCTAAATTAATTAAGATAAGTATCCAAATGGTCGATGCTAACTAATTCTAATTTAGCGGGACTGGATGAAGCAGCAGTGCACGCTAGCGGAATGTCTGCCTATTCGCTATAAGTACTCTACTAGAAGAAAACCGTATTATTCTGTTAAGGAAACGTTTATTTCAATACGAGTATTGTGATCAGTGAAAATGAACAGTGTCACAGTCCTCATCGTTTCACTACGCTCGTGAAGTATTTAAGTATGTACATTTAAAATATAAAATTACAATAATGTTGCAACTAATTTGGGGTAACATCTTATTTAGATTATATCTGGGCAAACACTACCAGACAAAATATCAAATTTATTCAATGTATTACACATCATGTTTGTACATACATACCACAAATTTAAAACCTAGCAGTACCAAAAATTGATTTTCGCCGATTTATGTTTCTCGCATTTTCTGCACCTTAATATGTACAATTAGAGACGCGCCGAACTGTCTGCCGAAACAAATTTTATCGTTTGTTTTGGAGTCTCTGTCTAAGAGGACACGACTGTCATGTTTATTCGTAGGTCATATTACATAGAACGAGTTACTAATCATAGCGAAGCGATGATCCAGATCCACAATATTTAGGTACCCTCTAAAAATATGCAAACCATTGACCGTAGTAGATACTAAGCATAAACTCGACAAAAAATTATAAGTGCGTATTTTAATCGACTGAATCATATTAGTTCAAATGGGTTCCATCCATCCATCCGACAATGTTTTAAAATAAACATAATGAAATGAACGTTTGTGCTAAATAATGTTATTTATTTATTTGAAACTTAACAGCTACAATAACGACAAGTTACTCGTACAGCATCCATACGTAATCAAAGTTTGTAAAGCCGATTTATAAAGCTCCGCTTTTCGCAAAATTAAATCTATCCTAGTCTGCAAATAAAGTTAGTCTTACCCTCTTTCCTATATTTTGGTGAAAATATAACCAACTGTCGCATATTATTGTAGGTCTCAGTTCGAGGACAGCAATTTATACACCAAATAAAAGGTGATACATATTACCGAAGATCGGTACAATATCGACGGAACGAAGCCACTGGCTACTCAGTCGTTACCAGCCGGAGACACGATGTCTGCTCGTGCTAGAGAAAAACAATATGAATAAATTAATTATCTAGAAATGCTATAGTCGTAAATAAAAGGTACAGCCAAAAAGGAGACGATTCTACGCGAATGGACGCAGATCTTTATCTCTATCACCGATGCTGTGAGATAATAATATGTATGTTAAAAGCCATTTACCAAAATCCATATCATTATGTGCTTGACAACAGAATAAATTCTTAGTTGAAAATTGATTTAGTACCCGTCATAGTTTTAGCACGTTTTGGTGTGTGAGAATGACTTTATTGGATTCGAAAAATGCGAATTGTACGCGAAATATTATTTGACGGTGAAAAAGAAAACAATATCTTCATAAGTTGTCAAACTACTTAAGTAGTTCTCTTTCGTTTTGCAGTTTTACCATTTAGTCTCACTCATCCTCCACTTTATGTAAGTAGGTGGAAAGTGAAGGAATCGTAGAAATTATTGTGCAAATTTAAAAATGTTATTAAACATCAAAATAAAACAACCGACGTATAAAGTGAAACATAAGGCGAGCATTCTCAATCGATCACCTCATCGGGGACCGCGCAGACGACTAACGAAATATACCTATTACTAGCAACCACGTGCGTGTATAATTAAATTGTATACTTGCTGACAATTTAATTATAAATAATGTCATTTTACAGACGACGCCTGAGTCGATTGAAGATCCCGAATTATTTTGCACTTTGTAATGCTTGCTTTTGCTTCTTTCTAGCGTGACAGTGTGGAGTCGCGTGCTTTACTTTCATATCTCTGATAAGCTGTACGGTACGGGCAGGTCGCTGAAACACGATAACATAATATATAGCAATAAAATATATATAACAATGCATATATAATATAGCAATATATATAAGAATATATAATATAGCAATATATAACAATGGAAACAAATAGCCAAGGTGTGGTAAAATTTACTGCCTAACTAGGTAACGGTGTAAATTCATAAATAGCTGCTAATTAAATGAAACATAAAATTAACTGTGATTCTAAAAGCTTTTCATTTATTTGATAACCTAACCTTGCGTAAAGACCGTTAGCATAACTGCAACCTCGATAATCTCCATAATACATTAGATATTATAGCAGTAGTTTTCAATGTAAACGTCAGTGTGATGCGGGTATTAGATATTAATATTTATCAATATTTTGCAATAAATCGAACTTCTTGTCACATATTAATTTCATAATTTTTTTCGCAATCACACACTCGTACCGAAATAAACCTCCTTGATTGTGTAACAAATCCGCCGAAACCATAACTTAGTTCATCAGCATTTTACATAAAAGCTTGCTTATTGTAAATTTTAAACGTAAATTAATAGTTTAAACAAAAAGACAGGTTGGCCATCTCGAGTATAATTAAGTCAAGGCACAAAAGTTTCTTCGCATACGAATAGTCAAATTTATGTGCGACGAGAGATTTTATAATTATTGATACAGAAACATTATATGCATAAAATAATAATTTTGTCACCATAAAAAAAAACCTGTCTTGCTTGCAAACACCTTGGGACGAAAGGAGCTTTTAAATTGATTTTTTTAATTTTTTTACTGTAAGCTCGACATATGGCGCTGAGGCACCCATAAGGTGTCTAACGACGTCCATGGACATTCGGTCATATGCGGGGGTTGCGAATGCCATGCCGGCCTGACAGGTACACATTCACTCCCCTCTTGAAGGTCCCGAGACTGTACTTGGGGGGAAATATATGAGGAGGTAGAGCGTTCCAGAGTTCACCCGTTCTGTAGAGGGATGATCTGCAGAATCGATTGGTACGCATCCGCGGGTAAGTCCAGCGTGTAGGGATGCAATCCCTGCCCAGTGCGCGTGGTACGGAGGTGGAAAGGGTACGGCGGGATCGCGTCAAACAGCTCCTCCGAGCCCTCCCCATGGAATAAGCGATAGAAGAAGGGAGCCGACATCCCTACGGCGTTGCAGTGGTTCAAGATCGCGGGCCAATTCGGGGTCACCCACTAGTCGCACGTCTCGACGCTAGATCGAGTCCAGAAGCGCAAGCTGGTATTTGGAAGAGCCATCCCAAAGTTGCGAGCAGTACTCCAAGCAGGACCTGATCTGCGATTTATACAGAAGCAGCTTTTGGTCTGGCGTGAAGTACCGTTGCACCTTATTGAGTACGCCCAGCTTTTTAGAAGCCAGCTTGGCCTTCCCCTCGATGTGGCGACGAAAGTTCAAGTCGTGCGACAGTTCGACTCCAAGGACCTCGAGGTGGTCGCTTAATTTAGACGACGTGCCTTGGAAGGAATGAGCCGGTGTGAACGCCGCTCGATTCGCACTGAAAGCGTCTTGGATGGATGAACTTTTGTCTTGGAAGCGTTGAACTCGACCAAATTACTACGTCCAAAATCTCTAAATAGTTCAGTGTGTCTTTGTGATTTAAATAAAATTATATGAAAAAAAAAATACGCACGTACGTCCTGGCGAACTGAAACTTAATACTATTAATTTTAATTGGTTTAAAACTATTTAAAATAGGCTTGAAAATGTAAAAAAATGTGAGATGAAATGAAAATAGAAAATTGATTTTATGAGCATTAATTTTTTTTTTTTTTTTTATTTCATTAAACAAAACATACAACCGTTAACAATATCTGTAGATGCATTGATTTTTTATGTAATGACCAATTACATGTTTCCCTCTATATATTTAGATGTTTACATGTGTGCTCTGGGCATAAACTTTGATGTTTAATTATAATAATCTAATATAATAAAATAATAATATTAGATTTCTTAGATTTATTATTAATTAAGTCAATAAATAAACAAATCTCTCGCACGCTCGCTGGTTGTCGTAATTTTAAGGTAAATTGCCCAAATGCCCGACTGTCCGTTGACATAGAATAGGTCAATAGGTTGAGATTTTGATTTAGTACCTCAGGTATCTAATAGATGAGTAATGTTTTTAATGTTTGATTAATCGCAGATTATATCTTAATTTCATTACGAGTTCTCGAGTCTCGATTATTATTAATGTTTCCACGTGTAAAAAATATGACAAAACATTTATTCAATTTATTCGAGCTAGTTAATAAATTTTACTTTTTGCATCGCAGAAAAATCAATAATTCAGCATATATGTAAACACTTCTATTTACAGTTGTGACAGAACATACTTTTCTATTAGTTTGTTACAATATATTTAATTCAATATTACAATGTACAAATTCACTAATTAGAAAATCACAATAACAATGAAAAAAAAAGTAAAACTAAAATTAACACCTATTAAATAAAAATCATTCTATTTAGAAACACATAAAATAGAATGAAATATATTATTATAGTAAGTTTAAGTTTTTTAGGTTAAGCTAAGTTATTTTCTTTGTGTTTGATCTAGTCCAGTACAGCCAGAAATCCAAAGGAAAGTCTCTGGTATGGCACCTACTTTCGAGTCGAGGTGATATTGGCTCGTCGTAGCATGTATTTTGGCCCTTCCCTCCGGCCAGTGCGAGTCGAACACGCGTGGAGAGGCTTCCGTACTCTTAATTAAATAAAATTATAAAATATATATATATTTGTATTTATTATAACGAGCTCTCTCAATTGATACGTCACACCTGAAAAAAAAATTAAACTTTCTAATTTGTCCCCCCAAAATCAAAATTCGTTTATTATTTACGCTATACGTCCGTGATTGCGTCATCAAACAAGTTCGCCGAGAACTTACTCAGTTTTAATAAATATAAATAGCTGAAGGGCATTGAACTTTCTAAAACGATTTACTCTGAGAAATCTCAATAAGTTCGTTGTCTTTGTAAAAAAAAATGTTTACCCTTTCATGCAAACATTTCTGAGCATTTAACTCGAATAAAAAATGTAATCCGGCGGAGCCACCATTGTGTTTTAATTTTGTGCAGTAAATCAGAGATGTAAATGTGTTTCTTTAATTTGTGCCGCCCAATTTATCGGTTTTGTCCGTCGCATGTGCGCCCGCGCCGCGCCGCCCCCCGCCCCGTACCGCTCGCAGCGCGGGCCGCAGTATGACAGCTCGTGTATTTACTGCAGGAACAACTGTCATGCTACCTAGCTCCATACGAGTACATTATTAAAGTAACGTTGGAAGTACAAATCTTTTTTTCCATTTTACATTGCAATAATTTTTTTAAATAACTATGAAAGGAGCTATTTCATAAAGTTTTTCGCAATAGGCAATTATAATTTTCGACGTACATTGACCCTAGCTAAAGATCATTCACACACGTTATAGCATTAACATTATATATTGAATAACATTACTTGTTACACGATCGCAGAATTAATTTAATTTTTGGCCATGCTTTATATACAACAATTATAGGGCTTTAGACTTAGGTAGTGAATAGGTTAAAAATGTCATGCGAGCAAAGCTAGAATGTAATAAGTAAATAGCATGACATTTCATACATCTTTCACTATATAAATACATACCACACGTTGTATCCCGACATTCGGGGTAAGCAGAGTAGTCAGTTTTGTGCTGCAAGTACTCTTGTAAATTACAGCACAACACCGACCACCACATTTAGCAAAGTATTAGGACGTGATAACTAATATAATTATTATTTCACTACTTTCCATAGAACCATAGAACTATAAACATTTACCTTATTGTAATATTTTGACGAACCGAAATGTAACTTGTTACTTAAATTTATTGATTGATTGATTTGATTGCTTTATGAAGTTGTCAGTTACTTCACTAAGTATTAGTAGTTTATCCTTACTTGAGTCTTCAAATACAATGGGGAAATGATTCGCCTACTTGCTAAGAAAATGGCGCGGCGGTATGTTCTTAATTAATCATATTCTCAGACCCTTTATTCGTCCCCACATAAAGAAGAGAATTGATCGTATGTTTTGATGTCATTTGCGGTGTTGAATTTATTGAGGCATTACTCACGGAACCGCATGCGGCGCACCGAATTGTATGCATGCACGCGGTCAGTTCACGCATACAACTAAGATGGTCCATACATTTGCATTATTTGTCTTCTTACTTTTTTTTCATACTTAACTCGAAATTCTGAATTATAATTCACATGGCCATATTACAAAAATTCCACATTTAAAATAAACAAATATTATAACAGCTTAAATTTTCGAAGACCACGTGCCTGAAAAATATTCTCAAGTTATTTTCTAAGTAAAGCCACGTAGTCAGATAGTGCACTTAATCATATAGAGTAGGCAGCGTGCGATTTATCACAAACCGTAGCCGAAGCACTGCATATATAAGTACAAGGTAGGTTAAAGTGCAAGGAGGTCTCAATAATTTATCAATTCTTTTTATTTTACCTGCCGATTAACAACACCGAAAATAACCTTTAATTACCGATCGAGCCGCCTGCTACCCTGACCTTTAACGTGAAACTCGACGTCTCTTTAAGCCACTCCACGCCCTGCGAAGCCTCCGCATACAGCCTTCCAGCCGCGAGCCTCTAGAAGCGACCTCGTAAGCAGAGTTTCTTTCTAGGTCTATCTGCACGCCATTGACAGTCTGACCTGCGATTTGTTTGGTGTCTTCAGCGCAGCTAGCAGCAAGTGTCGCATTATTTTGTGTTTGAAACTTTTATAATATTATAAAATGCACGCGGTGTCTGTCTGTGTCTTCTCTTTGATACACCTAAACAAGTAATCATGTATGTAACTATCCTGAAAAATAATTTGTCTATAAACAGATAATATAATTATATTTAAGAAGATGAGTAGGTATATAAACAAAATTATAGCCGACGAAATCAAGGAGGGAACCAACTCATACATTGATATACGAGAATATTTTACGGCCGTTATTGACATTATAAGGTGAAACGCTTGATTGGCGTAAATCAGGAAATCAATGCATTTCAGATTACATATGCACGAAATATTGACGAATCGAGGAAGCGAGTTAATTTTAATTATACAGGTAAAACACTTTGAACTAACCGCTTTTTAATAAATAATTTAATTACATTATTCATAACACGCTTAAAGGCTGGTAAGTATTAAAATGTATGTAAAATCTCCGAAGTTTTGATTATGAGGCAGTTAGACATTTCCGACAACATGCCATTTATTTATATCTAACCACTAAATCAAGTGACGTGACTTTTCAATACATACATAATAAAGTTTTTGTCCGCCTTTTTGCCTTAAAAACGGTGTTCTTGTTGATGTTTAATCGATCATACATAAATGGTTCTGTCAACAGTTTTTGTCGGTGATTTATGAAATATTGAAATTGTAGACATCCTGTATAGCAAGGTGTCTAATTGCGTTCTAATCAAGCATGTTGATTTAAAGTAATTCTTTGATATGGATAGTTCTCACCAAAAATCGTGGATAAAATTAGATAATTCACTATCTGCCGGATTCTGACATTAAAACTATTTGCCATTTTATAAACGTTTAAAAGCAATGAAGCGGCATCGGGAATAACTGAACGCCTGAATTCTAGTTTGACTTCTTCGTATAATATACAAGCTTCGCGCGTCTTGCGTGCCGCTGTTAAAAACCTACTATCCTACTATGGCAGTTTGCAGATATTTATCTCTACCTATGTCGCGATATACATTTCGGTTATATTTAGTAAAATATGCAAAAACACTCAGAAATGGATTGCAAATAGGCTGGTATAAGATCTGCTTCGCGACTAGTATTTAGCAACTTATATTTAGCCTAGGTTTTACCCGAAGAACAGTGGAATGCAGTTAATTTGAGATATTCATCAGTCACGAAAATAAACATCTACTAATTATAATTTTCATAATGTGTACCTATGTATGTCCTGATGTAACTTGATAGTTGGAGCGCCACAGGGGCCATTGAGTGGACACATAATTTTCAATTTAAATTTTGAAGAGTAAGGCAGTTTGTTTTAATTATACGTAAATATCGGATTCTTCCAAATTCGTCGTACTATTATTAACTTCATTTTAATTTCGTCTTATAATTAAGTTTCAGGTAGGCCGATAATACCTATCTTTATTGTTTTCTCAATTTCCTATTAGACTATTAGTTTGTTGAAATATATTGGAAAAGTTATTCCTTTCATTTTAATTTCATTTCATTTATACATTAGGTAATTTTACTCTAAAGAAGCTATAAAGCCCCTTGACAATAGTAAAAAACGAGAAATGATAAAAACCAGACTCAGCCACTTGAATGCCTCGTGCGCTTATAAATGATAGCAAAGTAGCAAATGAGTCAACCGCTTAACTTTATCGACCGCAGCGATAAATGTGACACAAGTCAAATGTCACACCGTCATTGAGCGCGAAATTATAATTCGAAGCGAATTGTACTTCGAAGTGAGTCACTTTCTGAGATCATTTATAAATTTATCAAAAAACCGTTCGTTTCGCTAAACGTCGCGCACGAAGATAAACGGTAAATTATAATGCATCATTATAATCACAGAACTCAACAGAACTCAGTGCTGCCGACATAATTGCGGTCAAACGGATCTGTGATAGAATCTATTCGCCAATCACTTTGGCACACCTAATAGGTAAAAATAAAGCATAGTTTTTAGCAAAATTAATCCAACGCCTTGCTAATTTTAACGAAATACTTAAGTATTTCAAAGCGGAAAATATTATTTTTTCAAAAATGATAGTCTGGAAATCTGGATCTTTGCAATCATCTGGAGGACGCTGTTGAAATAATCTTTCTCAGCTTTATTTAAACTTCTTGCACTTAACGGTTAGGATAGCAATAAATAAGATGATCGCAGAAAAATTATAAATAATTAAAATTATAAATATTATAAAATTACATTACTCAAATAGATAATGCGCAAGCTCCAGGTCTATGCAAACATAACTCCTGGCTGCATGTAAATCAAGCCCTGGCAAGACAGCTCTATTTTTGTGGAAAGCTCGACATGTGGCATCGTCACACAAGTAGGTGTCTAATGATGCCCATGGACATTATGTGATGCACGACGAGCATTTCGAATTATATGATTCAGATATTTCACGATTCGATGTCATTCTGTTAATGTTCACGATTTATGATTAAAATAGTGGGTACTTTATTATTGCTTATTTATATGATAATTAAATAAATTATTTAAAATAAAAAAAATACATTATAACAATATTTAAAAACGCAAAGATATTATCAACGAAGTAATAAATGCACAAAAATCTATACATATAATAAAATCGTTAAATTAATAATCTCTCTTTGTCTGTACGCGCATCACGCAAAAACCACTGAACGGAATTTGACGAAACTTTTTGTAGTGACAGTGTATATCCCGGATTAACATAATAAACAAAAAAATATAATAAAAATTAAAATTATTATAAAATTTAAATGACAAGTTGACAACGGAGAACTGTCATCTCGACTTGAGCTGGCCGCGGTGATAAAATGTTTGATAAATAAGAAATAAAAAAAATTTAAGTCGAACTTATGTCGCTGTCATTGGTGCAATTTATATTTCTGTTGCCCGCGGCTTCGCTAGCGTGAAATTCGTATAAAAAAAAAAGTAAGTAACTAAAGGCGGAGCCGAAGGCGGATCTGAGCTCACGTAAACGATATTCTTTCTCGATGAAAGTAACTAAGGGCGAGGCGGAAGTCGGAGCTGAGTTCAGGAAGAAAAAAAACATTCTTTCTTGAATGAAGTAAGTAACTATGGGCAGGCCGAGCTGCGTTCAGGAATAAGCTAAACCATCTTGAAGAAAGTAAGTAACTAAGGCGAGGCCGAAGGCCGAGCTACGTTCTGATAAATAATAAACCATCTCGGAGAAAGCGAGTAACTAGGGCGAGGCCGAAGACCGAGCTGCGTTCAGGAAGAAGCTGAACCATCTTGAAGAAAGTAAGTAACTAAGGCGAGGCCGAAGACCGAGCTACATTCTGATAAATAATAAACCATATCGAAGAAAGCAATTAACTAAGGGCGAGGCCGAAGGCCGAGCTGCGTTCAGGAAGAAGCTAAACCATATTGAAGAAAGTAAGTAACTAAGGCGAGGCCGAAGGCCGAGCTTCGTTCTGATAAATAATAAACCATCTCGAAGAAAGGAAGTAACTAAGGGCGAGGCCGAGGGCCGAGCTGCGTTCAGGAAAAAGCTAAACCATCTTGAAGAAAGTGAGAAACTAAGGCGAGGCCGAAGGCCAAGCTACATTCTGATAAATAATAAAACATCTTGAAGAAAGCAAGTAAATAAGGGCCAGGCCGAAGGCCGAGCTGCATTCGGGAAGAAGCTAAACCATCTCGAAGAAAGCAAGTAACTAAGGGCGCGGCCGAAGGCCGAGCTGCGTTCAGGAAGAAGGTAAACCTTCTTGAAGAAAGTAAGTAACTAAGGCGAGGCCGAAGGCCGAGCTGCGTTCTGGATGAAGCTAAACCATCTCGAATAAAGTAGGTAACTAAGCGATATTAAGATTGAGTTAAATTAATTTAAATTTTATTATAAAGTCCACGCTTCAGACGGCAAACATACCGTGCATCCTAAAACCTTGCGGTTATTCCCGGCTGGATGGCAAGAGGCCCGATGGTATCTCCTTAGTTCCATGGGCCAAGGGTAGGTCTTTGATGTGGGACGCCATTTGTGTTCTCACATTGGCTCCAAGTCACGTTCGGGCATCTTCAAGACCGGCCGGCGCGGCCGAGGCCTGGGCGAACAGCCTCAAACGCAATAAATATTATAGATATATAATTCAAGATTTCGAATTTGTTGCTTTTGCGGTTGAAACCCTCGGTCCGTGGAGCAGTCATTGAAGCCAAAAGCTTCTTGAAGAGGCTTGGGTCTCTGCTGGTGGACGCAACTGGTGTCCCGCAATCAAGGGCCTACTTCATTCAAACGGTAAGCTTTGCCATCCAGCGGGGTAATGCCGCAAGTGTTCTAGGAACATTTGAAAACGCCCCTTTTATGATAGTTATTTTAATGTTTGTTAGGTAGGTTTTAATTATTTAGTTATTAATATTACTTTTTTATATATTTTATTAAATAAATAGATGGAGTAAACGATATTATATGCTATCGAAGAAAGGAAGTCATTTAAGGCGAGGCCCGAAGGCAGAAGAGGGTTTTTGGTTTACCTGAACGCAGCTCGGCCTTCGGCCTCGCCCTTAGTTACTTACTTTCTTCGAGAAGGTTTATCGTCTTCCTGAACGCAGCTCGGCCTTCGGCCTCGCCCTTAGTTACTTACTTTCTTCGTGAAGGTTTATTGTCTTCCAGGATGCAGCTGGGCCTTCGGCCTCGCCGTTAGTTGCTTACTTTATTTGAGAAGATTTATCGTTTACCTGAAGGCAGTTCGGCCTTCGGCCTCGCTCTTAGTTACTTAGATTCTTCTTTGAAATACGAATTTCACGCGAGCGAAGCCGCGGGCAACAGCTAGTACTGAATAAATATTGCGATTTACAAATGATCTGGTAGTACTCTTGCTAGTAAAATATCTATGCACTTTTTCATCAGTTCGAGCATGCGCAGACGTGTAGCTGCGAACGGGTATAATCAAGTTAAAACTAAGTGAACGGGTACAGTAGGTGGAGACGAGTCAACGCGGTGGGTGAGCCTCCGATGCCTCCGCACCGGACGAAGGCCGACCGCTGACTTTTACAAGAAGACTTACAAACTAGTAGAATGAAATAAAAACAAATGTTACATCTATTGAACACTAAGTAGTGAAAGTTTTTTTTTATGGAAACTTACACGGTTGGCTACATCACCTACAACGTCCGTGATGTCAGCCCATAACACCGGGTGAACTGGGTGCCATGTCAGTGCTTCCCCCTTTGATCGTGCCGGCTACACTGAACTGGTCGGAAAACACAAACTATTTACATAGCCGTTTCGACAGACGTTTCATTCAGTGCGGTGGTACCAACCCGGGCGGGTTAAACCCTACCACCAAGAAAGATTAGAAGGGAACGGACCAACAGTTTTACGAGGAATCCGAACCTCGGTCAGACTCCAACGGTCAGCGGTCACCCATCCATGTACTGACCGCGCCCAGCGTTGCTTAACATTCAATAGCGACAGTTGACTGTCTGCACCACTGAGCTATCGAGGCTGACAAGACAAAGTAAAAGAAGAACACTTGATTAATCAAGCACAATCATAATAACCGCTATCTTGTTCCACTGAAAAAAAAATTGTTAACTTATAATAATTATAACAGTAATACTTGGTGGACTTATTACTTAATTGTACTTGCTTAATTTTTGTTTTCTGCCAAGACCCCTTTTCTCAGGATTGGGTAGATGAATAAAGTTGAAATTTATATGTATACTCTATTCGCCGAGTCGACCTAGTACTGGAGATATGGCCTTGCACGTGATTGGATGCATAGCCCGCATGCATCCAATCACCGTGGGCGGGGCCTTCTCAGTTTTCGTCCTTATCATTTGTATGCCAATGTGGGACAGAGAGAGCGCCATACTAGGTCGACTGGGAGAATAGAGTATAATACTAAGGACTACGGTTCCTTGGAGGTGTGAAAATTCAAGTTTCTAAGAAAACTAAATCAATTAGGTGTGATATAGTGCAAACTCTGAAGTAAACTCGTAAAACAAAATAATAAAAACAGACCAATTATGTGGTGGAAGGGAACTCGCAATGGGCCCGTTATTTTTTTCAATAATGTTGACTGGAAGAAATCACTGTGTGTGAAGTGTCCGCCTGTGAGCTGCATTGTTTCATTGTATTTGTGATGTTGTATTACGAATATGCTATAAAATTTCCTATTCCATCCCAAAAACTCACACTATTAAGGCATCTTAAACTGTTCTATATGTTCGTAAGACTATGGCGCGGGTCACAAATCAAGCGCCATCTCGATGCCACACTGTCTGCCGCACCTGAACGCTGAGATTAGCATACCGGCCGCGTCTCCGGACCGGTCCCCGGTCTCGTCCTGCCATCACCTCATGTCCTTCCGCCGCGTGATAGACTTGTCACGTACACACTCCGGTCCCAAGGCCCGCTGAAATGAAACAACATCCACAAAGCTCCTTTCTCTTACATTACGAGACGGTAAGGTTGTAACCACTCTCATTAGTCCACATTGAATGAAAACTGGTCCAAACGGCAACGAAAAGTAATCACGATCTGGCCAGGGTAAAGCTGGGTGCAGATATGTTATTTTGCCCGTACCTTCGTTCCGTATCTGGAGAGTCGTTGGACGCACTAAAAATAGCCGGTATATCCGTATCGTCGCCGCGATCATCGCATGTTCATTTCTGCGCCAAGTACCATCCGATCATGTCGTCAACTGCCGACGTTTATGAGAACGACACGAACACGTCCAGACTGGCGCGTACCTTTGAACGTATCGTGTACCTTTGAACGGGCCGCACCCGTATCTGTATCGAGATGTCATAACGCCTGCGCCGCGCCGCGCGGTAACGTAACGAACGGCGTTAAAACTAGCGTTTTTGAATCGCGACGTGGATGCGGAACGGATGTACATACGGTACGTTTAACCAGGGGGCGCGTGCGGTAGGTATTTGATGCTCTGTGGTTTAACCTGATAGATAAGGCATAAAACAAAAATTACACATGAAATATTTAATCCGTCTCCTACAAGAAATATTTGTGTAAATTGATGCTGAAGCTTTAGAAATACGAGTAGATCTGGCAAGGAACGGAAAATACTTTATGTTAAAATAAATTAGTACCATATCGATGTTCGAGTAAACTAAAAATCAATTTGTACCATATCGATGTTCGAGTAAACTAAAAATAAATTAGTACCATATCGATGTTCAAGTAAACGAGTTCCAGCGATGGAAATTTTTGAGACATGGAGTCCGTAGACCGTCGTCGTCGTCGCGTCGCGTCGTACCAAAGCGTTCTTACCCAGAAAGAAGCTGGTAAAAAATCAGCCGCGCCATCGGCGCCATCGGCGATGTACATTGCTTCAATTCTTGGGACGATGGTAAAAAGTCCCAATGGAAGGTGTTCCTTCTTACTAGTTTTATTCTATAAACACATATTTCTGTAAATGTTGTACCGTGTGGGGCCGGTACTTAAAAAGAAGAATAGCCTCACTGCATCTCTCCCCGTGCATGTTGTAAAAGGCGACTAAGGGATAAGGACAAGATGCCGTGCTAAAGGGCGACTGGCTGGCCACCTCTCACCTTGGCACGGTATTTCCACCGAGTCACGCAGCAGGTGGGTCTTCGTGCCTTACTTGCTGCTTGATCGATTGAATCTTGTTCGAATACTTTGCGAAACGTGGTGGTCGGTGTTGTGCTGTAATTTACCAGAGTTCTTGCAGAACAACACTGATTACTCTGCTTACCCCGATTTTCGGGATTCAGCGTGTGTGATATGTATGTATGTTTTAAATATATTTATTTTTGTGAATAAATTGAATTTGTCGGTCTCTAAGGTATTGAATGTTTTGGCAATAGGATATAGGTAAGAATTATTCAATATAAAAAAAAACTTTTTTTTCAGATATTTAATTTCGTATAGAATATTTGAATATTTCTAAACCAGTAGTGCAGGTATACATGCAAGATACATAATAATTGTTATCTATTCGGAATTTCCTAAAAATGAGGTCGAATTGTGGTCCATTATCATTTTTAGTCTGTCTGTATCGAAGCAAGAAGACCAGCAAATACAGCATGGTTCTGTTTTTGCAAAACCGCATGTTTTTCTTTTGTCGCTTCGTAAGGAATCATTCAAGGTGTATCGCATTATGTACTTTTTAATAGTTATAGGTTGCGTAAATTATGCAAAACCACAACCGGAAATTCGAGAACTCTTCGAAATAAAATCTACGTTTTATTGAACCTGTCCATCAATTTTATATCCTTCTGAGAAGCACTGGCAGTTAAAGGCGGCGAATATATGAGATTGTAAATTATATGTGAACTTGTTATACTGTAATAAATGGGGATGCTAATAAAAGATGATTATAAGGTATTTATGTCGAAAATACAAATTTATTGCATATTCATTCGGGTCACGAATCTGCTGCCCCCAGTACAAGTCATGCAAGATGTAAAGATGCCCAGTATTTACTGTTAGGCAGGAATGCAACTGTGCAAGTACAGATAACAGAAATGTCTTGTGTTCTGTGTGTGCAAATAACTCACGTACACGCCAAACTGCAACTTCAACTCATAGACAACACTCGGTCAAGCATCGACTCCCTAAAAATATAGCCTAAGCAAATTATTCCTGTGTTTGAGGTCTTCGGCTATATACCACACAACATTAAAATTATCAGTGGTAAATCATCAGGAATGTTGTCTGGAGATCGCGGGTTCTAATCTTGCATACGATTATCTGAAAAATAATATTGTATTACATTGCATAAATTATTCCGTAAAAATATCCTCAAGGACCTCGCAAATCGTCGCATAAATTTAATACGTAAATATTACGAAAATAAAATCTTTGAATCAATCTGTATACCCATTGGCTCAGTTTGCAGGTGTGCGAATAGATAACAAATTGCCACCAAAAGTGTTTCTTGGCTTACATAAATGTAACATAATTAATTATGTATTATTTAATTAGATGACTTTTCAAATCGTTTTCCTCAAAGCATTGCACCACCAAATAATAATAATATGTGGTGATAAAAAAGCGGCCAAGTGCGTGTCGGGCCACGCGCAGTGTAGGGTTCCGTAGTTGCGGATCCCTATCAAAATAAATTATTTGATTATTTGTATAATTTTGTAGGGGAAATAAATGAATGTTAATTTGAAAAAGTTCTTCAACAGTGAAATGATGGCTGTCGTCCGTACATTTTATAAGTTGGTCGACTATTACTCGTCAACCTGTACAGCCTACTTAGCTGTGATAGTTTTCCTTTTAACTTGGAGATATATACTATTGATGTGAATTTTTTCACATATCTAATAACAACCGTTTAGCTGGCAGGGGGGGGGGGGACACTTGACTCTAACAAAAATTAGCACTTAAAAGCTTAATAATTCGCAAACGGATCCCTAAATCGAAAAATGCTTTTGACAAACCCGCAATATTTTCAAAAGACCTATCCAACCACACCCCACACGATGGGGTAGACGTGAAAAAGAAAATTCATCCCCACTTTACGTGTAGGGGAGGGACCCTCAAAAAAATATATTTCAAAATTTTTATTTTACCACTTTGTCGGCGTTATTAATATCTATGCCCATACCAACTTACAACTTTCTAGTACTAAGGGTCTCTGAGCTAAGCCGCGGACAGACAGACGGACGGACAGACGGACGGACATGGCGAAACTATAAGGGTTCCTTGTTGACTACGGAACCCTAAAAATGGCTCTAATTAAGTGACACACGTTTAACGTTGGCACATGCTAGTAGTTTGGTTCGAATTCCTAAGAAAAAAAAACGGTCAAGTGAGAGTCGATCTCGCGTGGAGAGGGTTCCGCGCCATTCCGTTTTCAGTGAGAACTTTTTAAGACTTAGGACTTTCGTTTAGAGTTTCGTGTAAACTATAAGAGATACCCTATATTCCCTATTTTTAGACTCAGTAGTTTCGGAGATAACGGGGGGGGGATGCTCTATTTTTGTTTATTTCTTTAATATCTTTTTAACCATGCATTTTAATGGACTCCGCCCCATTTAACAGCAGCAGCAATGGGATATAGCAGGAAAGAACTGAGTAAAGAAAGCCACGAGGTAATGAAAATAGCAAAAGAGATCTACAAAAATCAAGAGGCAGAAACGGACTCAGAGACAAGTGAATCATCGGAGGGCACCAACGAACGAGTCACAAGCAGCGAGCCGATCAGACGATAGTGCACCAGAAAACAGAAGAAAAGAAGAGAGAAGTCAATAACGCAGCAACGCTCATCCAACAAATCCCAATATCCCGTCTTTCCACATACTCCCATATTGACTTCAGGCTGAAACATAAGCCGGTCGATTATTTCACTTTCTCACCCATCCTGGAGCGTGTCTTCCTAAAATCCTGAAAAATAAACACACCTCCTGGTGTCTTTCAAGTTCAAGTTCAATTACGCTATACGTCCGTGATTGGGTCGTAAAACTCTCTATATGTACGAAATTTAAACTTTTTGGTCTAGCTAGTAGATCCGGAGAAAATAATCTGTGACAGACGGACAGACAGACAGTCACAAGAGTGATTCTATAAGGTTCAGTTTTTTTACTTTTTTGAGGTGCGGAACTTAGCAGTTCTGTGCGGAACCCTAAGAAGTCACTTTCTACTTCTATTGTATCTAAGTATTGGGAAGATGGATGGAAAACCTTAAGTATATTAGGTCCCTGTGACTTTTAATTTATTTCATTTGGCAAAAAATTCAAAAATCTGAAATAAAAATAGTAGAATATTATGTTAAAGTTCATATTGAAAATTTACACCAGAACAGTTGCGGCTATCATTCCTGCGTTTTAATAAATAATACTGAAATAGATATCGGTTTTTGCTACCTAAATGTATTTTCTTCTATAAAAATTTGCTGTTCAAACTATAAATTGCAAAAAAAAAAACAGTGATTACAATCACCAAAACGGGCGATATATATACTTATTGGCGTCCTTGTACTCTATCCAGCGCCCCGCTATCCGTCTAATTGGTGATCCGAAGCTCACGGAGGGGCTTGAATCATTGGGCCACAGGCGAACAATCGGTTCTCTTAGTCTGTTCTATTGGTACTACCATGGACGTTGCTCTGATGAATTGGCTTCCCTCATCCCTCCAGCCCCCATCCGTCTCCGCCACACCCGCCGGACTCGCTCGGAACATCCATATGTTGTTGACACCCAACTACTAAGAACACAATGTTTTTCGAAATCGTTCCTGTGTCGAACGGCGAAAATATGGAACGTTCTTCCGGTGAGTGTTCCCCACCACTTATAACCTGGGGCGTGTCAATAAATTAGACGACAACCTTTTTGTCCGCCTCATAGCCGGCATGGCGCCTCTCTGAGCGTGGTTTCGCGAGGAATGGTGTTATTGGCTGTGTCTGATCTTCCGTTGAAGTATTGGGCACAGACACACGCGTCGGCTGTCTATAAAAAAAAAATCGATTCGGCAGTTTCGCCTCATAACTAGTTATATAAGTCGAACCGGAGCTATTATATTATTAATATTAATAATTTAGCCTCTATTATTTGCCTTGACATTGACCGGAGCTATAACACAGTTACGAGATACTATGTATAACGGTGGCGACGAACTCACAATATCTCTTCCTCATCACATGCAGTAGACTCGTGCGCAGGCGCCACGCGCCACCACCACCACCACCGCGTGCTTGGTTGGGCATTAATGCCATTTCGTTTATAAAAGCTAACTTTTTTGATTGCCTATCTATTTGTAATAAAAACATATGTAATACATAAATATATTATGAATATTATTTGTATATAGGTATTCATAAAACGTCAAATTAAATTTAAAGACTCCAGATTGTCCAACTACACTACATTTTCCTAAACAATTTTCAGCATATCCCCTTGGACGCCTAGGTACATACACAACCTAAGTCGATTTTAGACTTAGGTTGGGTAAGCCCATCGTTTTCGAGCGGCACGATTCTCTAAATCGTTCTTGTGTCGCACTGCAAAGGTGTGGAATGGGCTTCTGGGGAATATCTTTCCCTACTGCTACAATCCACAGATCTTCAAATCGCGGATTAATATCCTTTCCCCAGCGACTTCAGTCCGCCTTCAAACCGGACTGGCACCTCCTCGGGGGTGAAATTGACTGCGCGTGAGGCTGGTGCAATGAAAAACATTTAAAATAAAATTATTTCTTAACGCGTAGTTTACTAGTATATTATTTACCAGCTGTGCCAGCGGCTCCGCTGGCGGTAAAGTCGGTGAAAACTATATGTAAATCGGTTGAGTAGTTTCGAGTTAATCACGCGTAAGTTAACCGAATTGGTAGATTTTTCAAATGCGTTTACTTTCGAAGTTACTGCTCAGCTCATATGATTAATGGGGTGATGTTATATGGCCTATAACCTGGCGGAGATATGTCGCATTACATAAGAAAAAACCGTAAGCAAATAGGTTGAGCCGTTCTTGAATGTATTCTATTACTCATTCTTCATCCATGTCAGCCATGTCAGTGCTCGAGTCGGCTACATTGTACATGTACGGTAAGGGGAGGGACCTACAGTTTCAAGTGGAATCTGAACTTCGGCCAACTTCAACGGTCGGACGCCCCCACCCGTCCAAAGTCTGACCGCACCCTCGTAAAATTATAATTACATGAGAGCAAAGCAGCGCGGTGACGGGACCCTCGGCACGTGAACACGGTTCACTTGACTGGTTTTATTTTTGTTCTATCGCAAAAACGTTACATACAAGCAGCAAACGTGGTGTGATTATAATGCAAACTCTAAAGAATAGTGCAACAAAATAATCAAAACTTGTCCGCTTATGCGGTTGTACGGAACGCTCGGTGCGCGAGTCCGAATCTCACTTGGCCGGTTTATTTTTAGGGTTCCGTACCTCAAAGGAGAAAAGAACGGAAGCCAGGATCACTTTGTTGTCCGTCTGTCTGGCTGGCTGGCTGTCTGTCTGTCAAGACCTTTTTTCTCAGGAACGGGTAGAGGTATGGTCTACGTTTCCTCGAAGGTGTAAAAAATTTTAGCTTCTAAGTCAACGCAATCACTAGATACGGCCATTTAAGTCACATATTTTGCTACTGGAAAATCAAATCAAAACCTATAGCGTACTTCCCGTTAACCTAGAATCTTGAAATTTGGTAAGAAGCAAGGTCTCACAGCACAAATAAAGGAAAAAAATCCGAAAATTGTAAGTTTATAGTTAGGTGACATTAAATTTTTTTTTTGATTGTTTTGTATGTCAAGGACCCTTTTTCTCAGGAACGAATGAAAATAACAAATTGAAATTAATATAAAATACTAAGATATACGATCACTTTAAGGTGTAGAATATGAAAGCTTCTAAATCAACGCAATCTAAAAGATACGGCCATCTATGTCAGATTTCATACTCACAAACTCACTCAAATCAAATCAAAACCTATAGGGTATTTCCCGTCAACATAGAATCATAAAAATCGGTAAGAAGCAAGGTCTTACAGCACAAGTAAAGGAAAAAATCCGAAAGTTGTGAACTTGTAGTTATATGACATTAAAAAAAATATTGGTTTTTTATGTCAAGGACCCTTTTTCTCAGGAACGGATCAAGATAACAAATTGAAATTAATGTGAAATACTAAGATCTATGATCCCTTTAAGGTGTAAAAAATTCAAGCTTCTAAATCAACGCAATCAAAAGATACGGCCATCTATGTCAGATTCCATACTAGCAAACTCACTCAAATCAAATCAAAACCTATAGGGTGTTTCCCGTCAACCTAGAATCATAAAATTTGGTAAAAAGCAAGGTCCCATAGCACAAGTAAAGGAAACAATTCTAAAATTTGTAAACTTATAGTTATATGATATTAAAAAAAAATTGCTCGTTTTGTGTGTCAAGACCCTTTTTCTCAGTAACGCGTCAAGATATCAAATTGAAATTAATATGAAATACTAACGTCTGCGGTCCCTTCGAGTTATAGAAAATGAAAGCTTCTAAATAACATAATCAAAAGATACGGCTATTTATGTCAAATTTTAATACTTGCAAACTCACTCAAATGAAATCAAAACCTATAAGGTACGTACTGTGAATATTATGTCATTATGTCAGATAAGAAATATATTTTTGTATATTTCAACTACACGAATGCCTCACAGTCAAATCATTGCTGTAGTGTTTATTTAGGCGGTTCGTGATTTTCCAAAACAATTGTTTTTATACATACATAATACAAATATATTGAGTGATGATACGGAACCCTCGGTGCGCGAGTCCACCTCGCACTTGGCGACTTTTTTTTAATCTTGGTGATATTTAAATTCATAAGTACCCGTTTGTACAGAATTATTTATTTTGCGGTAACTTCGTGGAAACCAGAAGAAGCCAATAAAACGGCGATGCAAATTGATAAAGAGTAGGAAGTGCCTGCAAAATGTTCATTGTGTTTTGTGGCAAAATATCAACAATGAGCAATATTTTTATGGCAACTCATTATAGCAGGTGAATCGCTCGCATCGTGACGGATTGCAGCGCCAGATCTTACCATAAGATCTGCTATTGTTATGTCTACCTCTGTATTGAGATTCACATTATTCGACATTGTTAAATTTGTCAATTTACAAAATTATTAATAAAAGAGCCGCCAAGTGCGAGTTGAACTCGCGCACCGAGGGTTCAGTTCCATTTTTTTATTTTTTTATTTTTCGAATTTGGAAAAATCAACAGGAATTTATATCTAAAATAACAAGGTAATACAAAATTAAATTGAGTATGTAAAGACCCAGCAACGTTTTTCACATATGACGTAAGTAAGAATACAGCGTGAGACATGAACACGAAACAAATAATCAAACAGAAACCTACAAATAACACAAAGACAAACATACGGAAAGAAATAAAGGAGAGAAAGAGAGAGAGAGAGAGAGAGAGAGAGAGAAACAGCTGAAAGAGACATACAGTACACTGCATTGTGAAACTACTTTCGGTTTACTTACCTAATGTAAACATGAAAAAAGTATAATATATTTGAAACAATCACACAATATATTTGTATTATAGGGTTATAAAATCAATGGTATTATGTATGTACAAAAATAATTGTGTTTTAGAAAATCACCAAACGCCCAAATAAAGACTACAGCAATGGTTTGATTGTCAGACATTCTTGAATTTACAATTTTCGGATTTTTCCTATACTTTTGCCCATGAAAATAAACAAGTTTGGTAGCTGGCAAGCGGTGTGGTATTTTACGAGTTCACCAGAAATCGTGTACAACGCAGTACAGACAAATTGTAATGAATACATAATATACGTGTACAGTAATGCATGCATAATATCATCATCATCATCATCATCAGCCTGTATCGGTCCACTGCTGGACATAGGCCTCTCCCAAAGCACGCCACCACACGCGGTCTTCCGCTCTTCTCGTCCATCCACTCCCGGCTACCTTTTTTAGGTCATCTGTCCACCTAGCCGGGGGGGCGTCCCACGCTACGTTTGCTTGTACGTGGCCTCCATTCGAGCACCCGTCTACCCCATCGGTTGTCGGGTCTACGACAGATGTGTCCAGCCCACTGCCACTTCATCTTGCTTATTTTCTTAGCAATGTCGACTACCTTAGTTCTTCGACGTATCACGTCGTTACGGATTTTATCGGTCAAAGAAATGCCGAGCATTGCTCTTTCCATAGCTCGCTGAGCGACTTTAAATTTGTCAGGGTCCACATTTCCGCTCCGCAGTCATTACTGGCAGAACGCACTGATTGAAAACCTTCGTCTTCAATACTCCCTATCAACACTGACCATTTCTGTGTTACATACATACATTCGTTGATAACCTGTCAGTTTGTTTATGTACGAGCACATTGTAAGTATAAGGTTGTAAATGCAGTGACACATTGCAATGCGACTTATTATGCGAGTACTTTCATACAGTAAAATAAGCGAAGTTACACACAAGTTTTATCCAAACCTTTGTTTGGCAAAAGTACACTTTTATTACAAACTAGCTTTTGCCCGCGGCTTCGCTCGCGTGAATTTCGTATTTAAAAATAAGAAAGTAAGTAATCCCGCTACTGTACCTTATTTCGGCGCGCGGAACAATTCGGTTTGTATGAGAACCACATTTTAGCGTAACCGGAACGGAATTTTATTTAGCCTATCCTGTGTCCCGTATAATCAAATGTGCTTGTACTAAGAATCATCGAATTCGGATGATTGGTTTAAGAGTTATGGAGGAACATACATACATACATACATACATACATTCATATATACATACATACATACATACATACATACATACATACATACATACATACATACATACATACATACATACATACATACATACATACATACATACATACATACATACATACATACATACATACATACATACATACATACATACATACATACATACATACATACATACAATACATACATACATACATACATACAATACATACATACATACAATACATACATACATACATACATACAGAAAAGATTTCTAAATATCGTCAATTTAGCTTTAGTATCATCATAGAGTCCACAGAACCAGTATCTCATAAAACAAAGTATACTCCATGACCATCCCTTACAGATTTATTATTGGTACTAGCTTTTGCCCGCGGCTTCGCTCGCGTGAAATTCGTATTTCAAAGGAAGAACTAAGGGCGAGCTGGATTCAGGTACTTAAACGATAAACCGTCTCGAAGAAAGTGAGTAACTTTTTGAGGCCGAAGGCGGAATTGCGTTCAGGAAGACGATAAACCTTCTCGAAGACAGTAAGTAACTATGGGCGAGGCCGAAGGCCGAGGTGCGTTCAGGATGAGGGTAACCTTTTCGAAGAAAGTAAGTAACAGAGGGCGAGGCCGAAGGCCGAGCTGCGTTCAGGAAAACGATAAACCTTCTCGAAGACAGTAAGTAACTATGGGCGAGGCCGAAGGCCGAGTTGCGTTCAGGATGAAGGTAACCTTTTCGAAGAAAGTAAGTAACAGAGGGCGAGGCCGAAGGCCGAGCTGCGTTCAGGAAAACGATCAACCTTCTCGAAGACAGTAAGTAACTATGGGCGAGGCCGAAGGCCGAGCTGCGTTCAGGAAGAGGATAACCTTGTCAAAGAAAGTAAGTAACAGAGGGCGAGGCCGAAGGCCGAGCTGCGTTCAGGAATACCATAAAACTTCTCGAAGAAAGTATGTAACAAAGGGCGAGGCCGAAGGCCGAGCTGCGTTTAGGAAGAAGATAAACCTTCTAGAAGACAGTAAGTAACTATGGGCGAGGCCGAAGGCCGAGCTGCGTTCAGGAAGAGGATAACCTTTCCGAAAAAAGTAACAGAGGGCGAGGCCGAAGGCCGAGCTTCGTTCAGGAAGACCATAAACCTTCTCGGAGAAAGTAAGATACAGAGCGCGAGGCCGAAGGCCGAGCTGCGTTTAGGAAGACGATAAACCTTTTCGAAGACAGTAAGTAACTATGGGCGAGGCCGAAGGCGGAGCTGCGTTCAGGAAGAGGATAAACCATCTTTAAGAAAGCAAGTAACAAAGGGCGAGGCCGAAGGCCGAGCTTCGTTCAGAAAGAGGATAACCTTTTCGAAGAATGTAAGTAACAGTGAGCGAGTCCGAAGGCCGAGCTGCGTTCAGGAAGACCATAAATCTTCTTGAAGAAAGTAACTTCTTTGTTACTTACTTTCTTCGAAAATGTTTATCTTCTTCCTGAACACATCTCGGCCTTCGGTCTCGCCCATAGTTACTTACTGTCTTCGAGAAGGTTTATCCTCTTCCTGAACGCAGCTCGGCCTTCGGCCTCGCCCTTTGTTACTTGGTTTCTTCGAGAAGGTTTAGGATCTTCCTGAACGCAGCTCGGCCTTCGGCCTCGCCTTTTGTTACTTACTTTCTTCGAGAAGGTTTATAGTCTTCCCGAACGCAGCTCGGCCTTCGGCCTCGCCATTAGTTACTTACTTTCTTTGAGTACGTTTATCGTCTTCCTGAACGCGACTCATTCACAAACTTTCGCGTTTATAATATTAGTAGGATGTATTTTGGGTAGGTTCGGAGTGAGGCCTGATTTTAGAAATTATTCCCAACTAGCTATTGCCCGCGGCTTCGCTCGCGTGAAATTCGTATTTCAAAGAAAGCAAGTAACTAAGGCCGATCTGCGTTAAGTAAAGTAAACGATAAACCTTCTCAACTAAAGTAAGTAACTAACGGCGAGGCTTCAGGCTGAGCTGCATTCTGGAAGACAATAAACCTTCTCGCAGAAAGTAAGTAACTAAGGGCGAGGCCGAAGGCCGAGCTACGTTCAGGAAGACGATAAACCCACTCAGAGAAAGTAAGTAATTGAGGGCGAGGCCGAAGGCCGAGCTGCGTACAGCAAGACTATAAACCTTCTTGAAGAAAGTAATCACTGAGGGCGAGGCCGAAGGCCGAGCTGCTTTCAGGAAGACGAACGCTCGCTTCCTGAACGCAGCTCGGCCTTCGGCCTCGCCCTCTGTTACTTACTTCTTCGAAAAGGTTATCGTCTTCCTGAACGCAGCTCGGCCTTCGGCCTCGCCCTCAGTGACTTAAGTTCTTCAAGAAGGTTTATAGTCTTGCTGTACGAAGCTCGGCCTTCGGCCTCGCCCTCAATTACTTACTTTCTTTGAGTAGGTTTATCGTCTTCCTGAACGCAGCTCGGCCTTCGGCCTCGCCCTCAATTACTTAATTTCCTCGAGAAGGTTGAAGGTCTTCCTGAACGCAGCTCGGCCTTCGGCCTCGCCCTTTGTTGCTTATTTTCTTCGAAAAGGGTTAACCTCTTCCTGAACGCAGCTCAGCCTTCGGCCTCGCCTTTAGTATGTTACTTACTTTCTTTGAGAATGTTTATTGTTTTTATTTGAATCCAGTTCGCCCTCCGGTCCCGGCCTAAGTTACTTAGTTTCTTCTTTTAAAATACAAATTTCACGCGAGCGAATCCGCGGGAAAAAGCTATCGATATTAAAATAAGAAAATTCAATTAAAATAAATCAAATACTTTAGATACCTACCTAACTAAGTGTAATACTCCACATATTAGCATAACCGGAACTGAATTTTATTTAGCCTATCCTGTGTCTCGTATAGCTAAATGTGCGTGTAGTAATTTTAATCGAATTTAGATGATCGGCTTACATTTTATGGAGAAAATTCATACAAACATATTCGCCTCGCCCCGCTGCCCCCCGCTGAGAGAAGCGCAGCGCTTCTCTCAAGACATTCCCATCGTTGTAACTTTTAAACTATTTGTCCAAATTACTTAGTGTAACAGCCAAAGTTTATCTACTTTAAATACCAGAGGCGATAAAAGTATGCATTTTGATAAGAATTAATTCAAAACTATAAAATGTGCATTGTAAATACAGTATCCAATTTAAATGAAAGCACTAAATGAAAGGTCGCTCGAAACGGCTATGTAAATAGTTTGTGTTTTCCGTCCAGTTCAGTGTAGCCGGCACGACCGAAGGGAATCACTGACATGGCACCAAGCTCATCCGGTGTTATGGGTTGACATCACGGATGTTGTAGGTGATGAAGCCAACCGTGTCAGCATCAATAAAAAAAAAAAAAAAAAAAAAAATTTTTTTGGTTCACTATTTTGGCTATAGTGGCTTCCACATAAAAGGTAGATATATGCTCTCGCGGACTTTTTTTTAGAACTATTTTAGAGAAACAACCTCACCATACGCTATCTTCGTGTAACTCTAACGGTTTATTCAGCGCACGCCGAGATAGATCTCAAGAAGGCAGGATTTTTTCCGACTTGACATTTATCGATATTTGGGCAAATTTACACAATGTCTATAAATTATAGCCTTTTTGATGTATAAGCTATAGTACTGTAAAGGCTCATCAAAATCTGTTCAGTAGTTTTTGCGTGAAAGAGGAATATAGTGCGGCTGCTCGGTTCGCTGTTGAGTTTATAGGCCGCGCCTCCCCCGCGCCGCCCCCTCCGCACCGCCGCCCCGCCGCCAACTGCCGCTCGCTCGGTAAATACCTATGTATAGTACTAAGGCGCGCGGATTGAACATATCGGTTTGTATGGGAGCCACATCTTAGCGTAGCCGGAAGTGAATTTTAGTTAGCCTATCCTGTGTCCCGTATAGTAAAATGGTCTTGTACTAAGTTTCATCAAATTTGGATGATGGCTTTAAGAGTTATGGAGGAACATACATACATACATACATACATACAGAAAAGATTTCTAAAAATCGTCAATTTAGCTTTAGTATCATACATAGAGGCTACAAACTCAATATTTCCTAAAACAAAGTAACTTACTCCATGACCACCCCTTACAGATTTATTATTAGTATTGATTATCGGATGCATGCAAGTAAATCCGAAAGCAACAGCTAACAATATATAAATTTTTGAAATGTGTTAATTAAGCCCTTTCATTTGATCCCAAAGACGACATCATTAAAAAAAAATTTTTTAGGTCATGACTTTATGTCCTTTAGAGGGCGCCATATACAATTTTAAGGGACGTCACATAGCCTCTATCCAGCGTCAAGACGCATCCAACGATACCTCATTTGTCAAATTATGATAAGTAGTTTCGAAGTTATGTATAAGGGAACAGATGAACATACATACATACATGCATACATACATACATACATACATACATACATACATACATACATACATACATACATACATACATACATACATACATACATACATACCGGTCAAACACATAACTCTCATTTTCGCTTCGCCGTAGTCGGGTAAAAATAAGAATCTTTTCGCTAATAGTGCGCGCATACTACACTACGTACAATATAATAAACATACGATCAAATAACTTAAATCAAATAGGAACTCCAGTTAAGTAAATATCCGCTAGCATCGACTTGCAACAACACATTTACCTAAAATTTGTTTGGTTTGCACCTAAAATTAATCACATAGATACCTAATGAAGTAAACCTCTGGCTCGAGACAATGCATACACACACCGCGCTCGGCCAGACCGCACCCCGCGCCGCGCGCGCGCCCGCGCCTCCGCCGCCGCCGCCAGCCTCCGCTAGCTAGCCGCCACAAACCGCCGCCGCCGCGCCGCGCCGCTTTTAATTCGATTCGATTTGTATGGGAGCCACATCTTAGCGTAGCCGGAAGTGAATTTTAGTTAGCCTATCCTGTGTCCCGTATAGTAAAATGGGCTTGTACTAAGTTTCATCAAATTCGGATGATGGCTTAAGGAGGTATGGAGGAACATACATACATACAGAAAAGATTTCTAAAAATCGTCAATTTAGCTTTAGTATCGTACATAGAGGCTACAAACTCAATATTTCCTAAAACAAAGTAACTTACTCCATGACCACCCCTTACAGATTTATTATTAGTAGAGGCTACAAACTCAATATTTCCTAAAACAAAGTAACTTACTCCATGACCACCCCTTACAGATTTATTATTAGTATTGATGATGATTGATATACACGGTGTTGCAACCCCAACCGTTAAACCCGAAAGGGGGTTATTCTGTACATAAAACCGAACAAATTTTGTTCTACGACTTTTTTATTTGAAGAAATAAATAATTATTTTCCCCATACATTTTGAGAGTTGGAGCATGGTATATGGTATAAATTGTAAGTATCCCATGCTCCACCCAGGTGGAGAACCTAGGTGGAGCACGGACCCAGACCCAAAATTTTGTATGGAAAAAATAAATTTTATTTTTGTTTCAATTTTTTTTCTCGCCGCATAAGTTATTTAGTTTTACATATAGAACCACCCCCCGATGTCAGTTAAAAATATTACGGGGGCAATTGCAACACCGTGTATATTGATTTTACTTCCTTTTATTATTTAGTTTTTGTTAATTCGGTTTTTATTTTGTACTAGCTGTTGCCCGCGGCTTCGCTCGCGTGAAATTCGTATTCCAAAGAAGAATGTAAGTAACTAAGGGCGAGGCCGAAGGCCGAGCTGCGTTAAGGTAATCGATAAACCTTCTCAAAGAAAGTAACTAACTAAGGGCGAGGCCGAAGGCCGAGCTGCTTTCAGGTAAACGATAAACCTTTCTCAAATAAAGGAAGTAAGTAAGGGCGAGGCCGAAGGCCGAGCTGCGTTCAGGAAGACGATAAACCTTCTGGAAGAAGGGAAGGAACTAAGTGCGAGGCCGAAGGCCGAGCTGCGTTCAGGTAAACCAAAAACCCTCTTCCGCCTTCGGGCCTCGCCCTTAAAGACTTCATTTCTTCGATAGAATATAATATCGTTTACTCAATCTATTTATTTCATAAAAATAAAAAAGTAACTAAAGAATTAAAACCTACCTAACAAACATTAAAATAACTATCAAAACGGGCATTTTCAAATGTTCTTAGAGCACTAGAGCGCAAACGCAACAAATTCGAAATCTTGAATTATATTTCTATATTTGTTGCGTTTGAGGCTCTCCGCCCCAGCCTCGGCCGCGCCAGCCGCTCTTGAAGATGTCCTAACATGACTTGGAGCCAATGTGAAAATAGTCCATGGCACTAACGTGATAGCATCGGGCCTCTTGCCATCCAGCCGGGAATAACCGCAAGGTTCTAGGATGCACGGTATATTTGCCGTCAGAAGCGTGGACTTTATAATAAAATTTAAATTAAATTAACTCAATCTTAATATTAATTAACTTTATTCGAGATGGTTTAGCTTCTTCCTGAACGCAGCTCGGCCTTCGGCCTCGCCCTTAGTTACTTGCTTTCTTCGAGATGGTTTATCATTTGTCAGAACGTAGCTCGGCCTTCGGCCTCGCCTTAGTTACTTACTTTCTTCAAAAATTTTTACCTTTTTCCTGAACGCAGCTCGGCCTACGGCCTCGCCCTTAGTTACTTGCTTTCTTCGAGATGGTTTATGGTCTTCCCGAATAGAGCACGGCCTTCGTCCTCGCCCTTAGTTACTTACTTTCTTCAAGATGGTTTAGCTTCTTCCTGAACGCAGCTCGGCCTTCGGCCTCGCCCTTAGTTACTTGCTTTCTTCGAGATGGTTTATGGTCTTCGCGAATAGAGCACGGCCTTCGGCCTCGCCTTAGTTACTTACTTTCTTCAAGATGGTAAGCTTCTTCCTGAACGCAGCTCGGCCTTCGGCCTCGCCCTTAGTTACTTTCTTTCTTCGAGATGGTTTTTCAATTATCCGAACGTAGCCCGGCCTTCGGACTCGCATTAGTTACTTACTTTCTTCAATATGGTTTAGCTTTTTCCTGAACGCAGCTCGGCCTGCGGCCTCGCCCATAGTTACTTTCATCGAGAAAGAATATCGTTTACGTGAGCGCAGATCCGCCTTCGGGCCCGCCTTTAGTTACTTACTTTCTTTTTTTGAAATACGAATTTCACGCGAGCGAAGCCGTTATTGCACCAATGACAGCGACATAACTTCGACTTTCAATAATTTTTTTTATTTATCAAACAATTTGTCACTGGCCAGCTCACGTCGAGATGACAGTTCTCCGTTGTCAACATGACATTTAAAATTGTTTTTTACCATTACTTTGGATTACGTGATTTTTAATATATTTTTTAATTATTATTTAATCCGGGATATACAATTTCACTATAAAAAGTTTCGTCAAATTCCGTTCAGTGGTTTTTGCGAGATGCGCGTACAAATAGACATTTTTGCATTTACGATTTTATTATATGTATAGAAAGAATAAAGAATAGATATGCATAGACTATTGTGTTCAAGTTATAAAAAAGAAGAACTTGTCATTTTCGTTGTATCTACTTATTTTTAAATTTCGAATGAATATTTTATTCAAATTGTATTTGCTGCCAGTTCTCAAGATATAATTATGCACTTTGGACTACGTGATTTTAAACGCGCAATAATGTTTTTATTATTGTTTAATTTTTTTTTATTTTTGTTATTTTTTTTTACGTTTTATGTTAACCCGGCATATAAACTGCCACTATACAAAGTTTCGTCTAATTCCGTTCGGTGGTTTTTGCGTGATGCGCGTACAGACAAACAAACAAACAAACAAAAATTTTAAAAACTGTTCTAAAATGTTCAGTATCTCATTTTAAGCCACCCTGGTTAGTTTTTTTCCGAATATATTCAATGTACAGACTTTCTTACCTTTACGATTTTATTATATGTATAGATAAATGTTTGTTATTTATAGTTTCATTACCAGACTTCATTTTGTCACTATGTTTTTTTTTTAATATTAGTTTGTATATTTAGTTTTAGTTTTCTAGCGTGCAGTTTTATATAATTTAATTTTATACATGTGCCTACTGTTTCTTGCCAAGCATTAAATCTATTATTTAATTTAATTTCATTTCTTTCAATCATTAGTAGATACTTGAACGTTTATATTATGATCCATTATTATTTTGTATTAAGAAGACGAACGATTGACACATTCACGAAGATGACTTGCCCGTCTATGTTGCATAGTTCATTAACAGTTTCATGATTTATAGTAGCCGGTTGGGTTGAGTTAAGTTATAAAATTTATATGTGAGCTCCACATCACGGCTCCTTGCATTACCATATACTGTCTCGACTGGATTTCGATTGTTCGTAGCGTCCAAAGCGAAATTAGCGTGCCAAAAATTCGGGAATTTACACTTTATAAAGCGCAAGTAATACCTGAAATATGTTTCAGCCTTAGATTGTATTCGACTCCGTACTCCCGAAGGTTCTTCAACCACTGAAACACAGACGCCTCGTTGAACGGCGTACAGATATGTGCAACATAACATGCAATGCAACATTTCCCATACATTTTAGTGTGTTCGCGGACACACTAAAATAATAACGCGCATTCCTAGAGCGCGCTGTGATCCATATATTGTCCGTATGTTGGATCGAACACAAATAGTGCACGTATAGCAGAAGGAACAGATACCACCTTTGCATACCACCGGTAATAGTAGTTGCGTAAATTAAAAAAAAGACTGCCGCGAGTGGGCGTTCGCAGTTTGAAGCGCGTGGACTACGCGCAGACCCACACTTGATGATAATATTTTTTTTATTTCTTAAAATGTAAGTAGGTAGAAATATTAATAATAACATAATGTACAAAGCATCTTAAGAAAACGGTCTAGGCGCAGTGTCTGACAGCTAGCTTGCACCAGTTGTCGCTGAATTTAAGCCTAGCCGGTTCATATAGCATGTTTAGTTCACAAGTAGATAATACTGACCATACAAAACCAAACTAATATAATAATACAACAACTAAAATAATACAACTAGTACAAAAATAAACTAGCACAATTTCAACTTCATTAAACTTAAACTAAATAACTACAGAGTTACTACTAAAGAACACTTATATTAACCAGGCTATACTCCTATTACTCTAAAAAAAAAGATATATAATGTAGCGTGGATAAGTAATTTATATATTAAAGGAAATTACTGGGGAGATTATGTAATACGGGTATGTAGGTTTAATTTTCTGCTTTTCTAATAAATACTGTTTAAGGTGTGTTTTGAATTTTTATATGTTAGGGAGCAATTTGAGAGGTGGCGGAATCGTGTTCCAGCATCGAAATGCCGCATACTTGAAGCTACCTTCAAATGCTGCCCCTCGGTGTATAGGAACCGCCAGCAATTTACCAACTGACCGAGACCCGTAACGGGTATCCTCACCAAGCCACCTGAGATTATGCCAAAGTGGAGGCGGTATTGCACATAATGTATACCCGGCTTTGGATCATTGAGCCTGTATTACCGGTACTACTACGGCCGCTGCTCTGATGAGCCAGCTTCCTTCATCCCTCCACCTCCTGCTAGCATTCGCCAAATCCACCATATTCTCGCAGAACACCTCTTTGTAGCGGACAGAAAATTTCTTCGAAAGGCAGGATTCTCTGGATCCTTCTTTTGTCGCACTGCAAAGGTGTGAAATCTACTTCATTACTTCACTACTAATCAACTTCCGGGGAACATCTTTCCCTACTCCTACAATCCACGGATCTAACCTTTTTCCAGCGACTTTAGTCTGCCTACAAGCCGGACTGGCACGTCCTCGGGGATGAAATCTACTATGCCATGACTATGTCTGAGGCTCCGACCTCGAGCACAGCCACCCAGTTCGGGTGAAAAAACTTATAAGCGGACCAATGTCTTCGGAGAAAGACGCTAGAGTAGGGTGAGATGTTCATCTAGTCCATGATCGACATCTTGGCGATCCGACACAAAATTATTTAGAAATTTGGCGATTCTAAGAGTGTATCGTCTGCAACTGGGTATTCCGTGTGTGTGTGTCGGGTTTGGTGGGTCATCCTCAATCCGCAACCCATGTTTATCCATAAGTATATGTTTCTCTTTGTTTTCTAGATTTATGTAATTTGCAACAAATCATATTATGTTTTTCATTTTAATATTATCTTATGATTTGAATGTGCCACGAGCGTCAACACGTACAAATACGAGTATGCATGAGATATTACTTACACACACGCGTCATTAGTTAGGTCGTTAACTCTAGTCAAGTAGCTACTACGAACACATTTTCACAGGCAAACACCTGCGCAGAAATATCACGCACTAGTGTCAAATAGCAATTATCAAGAGGAATTCTAAGGACCGTCCTATAAACAAGACGGACTTTTGACGTAAAGTAATATCTCACCACAACAAGGAAAATTAAAACCCATTTCTAACGAAGTGCAAGCATAATCATGATTTGTATTTTCAGTTAGTGCTATGAAAAATAATTCATAATTGTGTCCAATCAAACACTGAGACTCCATTTCGCGGATAAGCCCTGACGCATAAGAGCATATCTGTAGAACTTTTCACGTGAACACTGTGTCAATATTATGGTTTATCGCCTCTATGTGTGGAATGTCCGATTCAACAACAACAAGCCGATTGTCAATATTTATGCTGCTTCTAGCAACAACTTGAGCAGGATTTCGGAATTCTCGTGAACAGTACAAGGATGTAGTGTGGCTGCATACATAAATGCGTCGCCGTCATTGTATCCACACTTCATTTTACACTTTTCATCTACCTGTTATATTTATTTGGCCAGGTTGATGGAAATACAAGTAAATAAAACGACAGTATGATATAGATGCGTTATAATTACCTTCATACTTATTTACTGATAATCTGCGAAATATGAAGACAGCCGATAGCGCCAACACGGACTTTACCCCTTTGGCTTTCCATACTTTCAATATGCTTAATTACTTCTAAGATTGTAAGTATTACCTAAATATTTTTAAAAGTGTTTCTGGCTACTCGTGTCTATAATTTCAGGCGTGTTTTGAACTACTGATGCCTGACCAAACCTTAGACAATCTGGGTACCTATCTAATATAATATATTATACTAAAAATAGTATTATACTAAACTGCACTTACTATAATAATAAACAACTTAAAAATAATACTAAACATAATAGGCAAACTATCTGGAAGACACCAATATGTGGAGCGCCTGTTTTTTAGATTCGGTTAATTTTTGCGCATAAAATCGAGGCAGTGATCTTGAATGGAAAGACCTTCAAGGAAATTGAAGGTCTTTCGTCTCGAACTCCGACGAGTCTGTCTGCTCTGGCTCGAGCTGCGCGGGCGGGCCGCGTCCGTGATCAACCATAGGTCGACCTAGATGCAACAAAAATCAATACCAAGATTATTTATACTATTTCCGAATTCTACTTCTACGAGTATGTGTATGTACATATTTGTTTGTTTAGCCATACATTCACTTGAAGAAGCAACACCTTTGATAGCTGAAAACCTAACACTAACAGACAGTAAGTAATTACGGGAGAGGCCGAAGGCCGAGCTACGTTCAGGAAGACCATAGACCTTCTCGAAGAAAGTAAGTAACTGAGGGCGAGGCCGAAGGCCGAGCTGCTTTCAGGAAGACGATAAACCATCTCTAAGAAAGTAAGTAACTAAGGGCGTGGCCGAAGGCCGAGTTGCGTTTATAAAGACTATAAGCCTTCTCGAAGAAAGTAAGTAACAAAGGGTGAGGCCGAAGGCCGAGCTACGTTCAGGAATACGATAAACCATCTCTAAGAAAGTAAGGGCGAGGCCGAAGGCCCCAGTTGCGTTCAGAAAGACTATAAGCCTTCTCGAAGAAAGTAAGTAACAAAGGGCGAGGACGAAGGCCGAGCTGCGTTCAGGAATACGATAAACCTTCTCGAAGTCAGTAAATAATACTATGGGCGAGGCCGAAGGCCGAGTTGCGTTGAGGAAGAGGATAAACCTTCTCGAAGAAAGTAAGTAACTGAGGGCGAGGTCGAAGGCCGAGCTGCGTTCAGAAAGACTATAAACCTTCTCGAACAAAGTAAGTAACTAAGAGCGAGGCCGAAGGCCGAGCTGCGTTCAGGAAGAGGATAAACCTTATCTAAGAAAGTAAGTAACTGAGGGCGAGGCCGAAGGCCGAGCTGCGTTCAGGAAGACTTTAAACCTTATAGAAGAAATTAAGTAACTGAGGGCGAGGCCGAAGGCCGAGCTGCGTTCAGAAAGACTATAAATATTCTCGAAGAAAGTAAGTAACTAAGGATTTGATACTGCTCAACCCTAAGGCTATTTAACTTTATGGTATATATATATATAGCCTATAGTGAGCCTGTAGAACTGCTCTTTACATTGGTATAAACCGCATCAAAATCTGTTAAGTGGTTCCGAGTTTAGCTCAAACATACATGCAAACAGGCGTTTCCTTTTATAAGAAGTAAAGATAGAGAAAAGAAGATAGAGATTAAATTATCCTCCCTTCCCCATTCTCCGCGGACCCCTCCCCCCTACCTCAACCCCCCTCTTCAAAGCCACCCCCAGTATGGGTAAAATGATTTAAAATGATTTAAAATCTAATTTTGAAATCGTATTTTAATTTAAGGGTTGATTTAACAAAAACGCTGGAACACGTAATTCTTTATTTCATACCAAAAGCCTAAATATGAATTGTCATATCCCTAACTTGAGAAGCGAAGGGTTTCCCATACAAACTTTCATGCCCTATTTCACCCCCTTAAGGGTTGTTTTTTGAGACAAAAGTAGCCTATGTCCGTCCTCAGGATGCAATTCATCTCCGTGCAAAATCTGTTCAGCGGTTTAGGCGTGAAAAGGTAACAGACAGACAACAGAGTTACTTTCGAATTTATAATATTATATATAGTAAGTATAGTATAGTATAAGTATATAGCTTTATCCTTCCGCATTTTCCGGAGTCGTCGGCGATACACCATTTGTACTCGCCGGTCTGCCACCCGTCCTCGCTCGAGTGCCTCCCAAGATAGAAGACGGGCCCACCGATCAATCTTGAGTTATATTATATATTATTATCTATTGATCATCACTGTCAGGTGGTAAAATTCCAGTTAGAAATTTCGTAATTATTTTTGTAGTTTCAATTGCAGCCTGTTGTTGGAGTATTTCTAATTTTATACCAGCGTCTAAAGTTTTTATATGTTTCTCTGCAGTTTTATTTATTATTCCAGTAGTGCCAATAATTATTGGGACAATTTCGACTCTTGTATTCCACAATCTTTGGACCTCAATTTTTAGTGCGTAGTATTTAGTAAGTTTTTCATTTTCCTTCCTAGTGAGGTTATAATCGGACGGTACTGTGATATCGATAAGGTAAGTTCTGTTTTTATTTTTGTCTACATATATGAGGTCTGGTCGATTGTTAGGTAACGCATAATCTGTGGTGACAGCAATCTCCCATATTAGTTTAAATTCTTCATTTTCCACCACATGAGGTTCATTTAACGGGCATTTCCACCAAAATTTAGTTGTTTCGAACTTGTGTTTCTTGAGTAAATTCCAGTAAACGTATTTGACTAGTTGATTATGTCTTTTTAGGTATAGTGGCTGTACTAATATTTTGCATCCTGAGATAATATGCCTGACTGTTTCATCTTTTTCATGACATAATCGGCATCGTCCGTCTGTATCAAGTTTTAAAATATCTCGTTCAAACTGTTTTGTTCTAACCGATTGTTCTTGTATTACAAAGATTTTAGATTCCATTTGGGGAGATGTAGGTTGTTTTTTTTGCCACAAAAAAGATTTTTCAATATCTGTATTTGGGTTCATTAGTACCTCTCTCACAATTTGACCATGTAATGGCTTTTCTTTCCAATTTTCTTTGGATCGTTCAGTCTGTTTTTTGTGGATTAAGATTTCATCTTCCGAGGGTAGTTCGATATTAAGTTTTTGTCTAAATTTTTTACCTTGTGAAATTATGTTATATAGGCCTTTTTCCTTATCATGATCAACAATTACTTTTAGGACGTTGTCATTTTTGTCATCTAAATATTTTTCCATTTTAATAGTTAATTTGATATATAGATTTTCTATGTTTAATAGGCCTCTTCCTCCTTCATTGACTGGTAAATATAGATTTTTGTTGATGCATGTTATATATGTTTAGGAGTTTCCTGGTTTTTCTGTCAATTTTTTTAAAGTCATCCATAGTATAATTTATTACATTGAAAGTATATATAAGAACCGGTGTTGCGTATGTATTTATGGCCTTTATAATATTTCTAGATTTCAATGTTGATTGAATGATTTTTCTTACTCTTCTTATGTATTCATTTTTCTTCTCTTCTATTATTTGTCTGTGGTTGATTTCCCCATTTTCATCAATGCCAAGATATTTATATTTTTTGTTATTTAAGGCTTCAAATTTGTTTCCATCAAGCAGTATATGGTCTTCACCTTCAGCATTTATTCTTTTACTACCTTTTATTTCTAATACTTTACATTTTTCTAAGCCAAATTCCATTCCAATTTGTTTGGAGTATATTTCTACGGTATCAATTAGATTTGATAGCTGATATTTATTTGCAGCGTATAGTTTTATATCATCCATGTAAAAGAGGTGATTAATTATTTGGCCACTTCTTAAAGTATATCCGGTTTTTTCATATTCACTCAGTAATTTTGATAGTGGGTTAAGACATAGACAAAAAAGTAAAGGGGACAGAGAATCTCCTTGAAATATTCCTCGTTTTATAACTATTGGCTTTGTTGTAATTCTTAAGTATATATATAGTATATATAGTATAATAGTATATATAGTATATAGTATATAGTAAGTATAGTATGTATTATAGTATTATAGTATATATAGTATATAGTATAGTATACTATGGAAGTATGGATAGTATGGAAGTATGGAAGTATGGATATGGATATGGATAGTATGGATATGGATATGGAAGTATGGATAGTATGGATATGGATTATTTAGCGTACATATTTTCAAAGATAAGGCAATTTATCGAATGTTATTCGATAAATTATTTCGGATTGCTTTGATGAATTTCTGCCAGAAAAAAGTTCGTGATATTTTGTTTGCTTGTTTCTGGAACTAATATTTTTACAAAGCTCGTCTCACGACCCACGTCTCACATATTTGATCAAGCATGATCAAGACATTAATATTATTTGTCAACTTTTGTTTTAGTTGTACTCACAACGACACCGAACAAAAATAGTCTAATTTATAATTGATAACTTAATATATATTTCTAAATATAAACATTTACTAATTGTTTTATTAAGATTAGAATTTATAGTTTTAAGATTTTGTAAATATTTTTTTTAAACATTAATTTTAATTTATATTTTAATGGTATTTTTAGTTTTTGCTGTGGCTATCTATAGGTATAGGCATAAGTATATGTAATATATACAAAAATAAAAGAATGAAGACTGCCGTCCACCTAACATAGGAATCCCGCGGTCGGCACAAGAAGACGGGCCGAGGACGCGTCGCCGCGTCGCACAGGTGTTAAAATTGTGTGCGGTGTAGCTCGTAAATTTCATACAAATCGCCGAGCCTTAAATGATCTGCGGAACAAGGAGAGGGCGAACAGACACTACTGCCTACTGGTTGCCTCTCTACTTTATTTTTCGATCGTGGATTTCTATTTCGATTGCGGAAAAGTTTTCGGTTTATATTTTTAGTTTTAGTAACCTTACATATATTTGGTCACATCATCTGCTAGGTTAATGATGTCAGCTCATTACATCACACTATTACCGTAACTAAGTGACATGCCAGTGCTTCCTTTGTATTTTGTTGTTAGGAATATTTTAATTATTGTAAATCAAAGAATTTTATTTTATTTTTATTTTCATAAAGAAATATTTCTTGAGTATTCGACAGCAGAAATATTGTTTCATGCGAAGGTGATTTAAAATGTTTTTACAATATAAGTTCGGACGAACAAATATAATTATTTAGAATTTTGACATTATGAAAAATAAACTTGACATCACAATCAGTCGCATATAAAACGGCCACAACATTTGATAAACAATGTTTAATATCTGCTAGGTATTATAAAAAAATTGATACAATATTTTTCCTTTATTTATTATACAGCAAAACCAAAATAACCTCCTCAGCTGATGATCAAATTGAGTCTGTAATAAAATTAAAATTGGACAGTTGTCCAAGCCGCCGCCGCGGCGCGCGCCGCCGCCGTCTTGCGCCTCGTATTTTTGTCTCAGGGCCTGGTGAGTAACCTTTCCTGTAATTACGAAATCTTGTATCGGCAATCAGTCAAAATTTTCTCGAACCTGACAACACTTTGCCTCATAAAGAATGGACTGAATAGTAAATAAAAATAAATAAATAAAATGTATTTATCTACGTGCAACAAAAACTGAACTTGGTGTTCAGATCGAGCATTGAAACAAATTCATCCGTGTCATAGTACCTATGTGTCAGTAAACTCAAACCGGTTCATTGCTACTACCATTGATTTTGGATTGTACTATAGTTAATGGCTACTAAGAATTCGATATTTGAAATTTAAGTCGATTCAGCGTCGCGCTGTACGTCTAGTTACCGACCCCGAGGTATCCCGGAACTTAGAGACCTTACAACTCCGCAGGGACGTTGGATCTTTGTGTGTGTTCCTTTGCCTGTACCACGGAGAGTGTTTCAAGGAGCTGCACGATGTGATCCCTCCACCCCCATTCTACTATCTTTCCACTCGGAACAGGTTGGGAATGCATCCACACACTGTCTAATGTCTATATCCCCCCACTTAGGACAAATCGATCCTGTAAATTGCCAACATGTGGAATGCACTCCCACCTGCATCCCTTCCTCTAATGTACAGTCAAACCTGATCACGTTTGGGATCCTTCAAACATAATGTGAAGGTGCACCTAGCCGGCCGACATGGTGCTCGCAGCCCCCGTATATATCCGAATGCCCATGGGCGCCATCAGACTACACCTCTGCGTTAGTCTGGCGCGCCATAATATTTGGTGCTTCTCATAAAAAAACAATAAATACAAAAAGTGAGTGCAAACTCGTTTCATTGAAGTGTTAAACAAAATAATGGTCTGAAATTACTGCAAAATAAAAAAATAAAACAATTATCAAGATTTGTACAATGAAAGTCGTATATGAATGAAACTTAATTAAATTTAATTAGAATTTTGAGAACAGAGCCAGAACACATGATTATGCTATAATTTTAATTTAATAAACTACGGTTAAATAAAATGAACAAATGTAATTCTATTTATCATGAATATGTTTACTATATTACTGCATATATACTGTTAGCTAATCACGTAGGCAATAAACACGGAAGCCAAATCAGCAGTGCATACATTATTTAACTAATAAATATATTAACGTGTCAAGGATATTTTAATTATATAACTTCCAAATAGTGGAGACACAACCCTTTTGGTGAGGCTATACTACAATATGTCTGTCCGTCGGTCTCCAAGTAAAATTAAAAAAAAAACCTTTTATTCAGAGCTAATATTTGTTTGTAATCAGAGCCGGCCTTAGCGGCGCGGGGGATGAACCGGGCGACTGCATGTACCACGAATGTCACACACACACGCACAATCCAGGCGAGCTAACGAGAACCTAATGTACCTACTCTCGTCTCTCACTCGCCACCTCCGCGGCTGCGCGGCGCGGCGCCGCGAGCATGATGCATTTCAGGCTAGAATTGTATTGTTTTCATAAACCAGCCAAATTTTATGTTTTAAGTTTAATTATTACACAAATATATATATTTAAATATAATGACTGTAATCCTTGATGAAATTAACTCAAATTATGAATACTTTCGCCCGGGCTAAGGTCGCCTCTGTTTGTCAGAATACAGTCAGTACTAATGCGTAAAATATTAGGGCAATAACGTATACCAATCATCAATCATTATCATCAATCAATCAATACTAATAATAAATCTGTAAGGGGTGGCCATGTAGTAAGTTACTTTGTTTTATGAAATACTGAGTTTGTAGACTCTACATAAGTATGATACTAAAACTAAATTGACGATTTTTAGAAATCTTTTCTGTATGTATGTAAATATGTATGTATGTTCATCCATACCTCTTAAACCGATCATCCGAATTCGATAAAACTTAGTAGAAGCACATTTACCTATATGTACAGAACACAGGATAGGCTAAATTAAATTCAGTTCCGGTTACGCTAAAAGATGTGGCTCTCATACAAAACAAATTGTTCCGCACGCCGAAATAAAGGTACGGTAGCGGGCTTACATATTTTCTTCTTTTTAAATACGCATTTCACGCGAGTGAAGCCGCGGGCAAAAGCTAGTTCTATAATAAGGAATATGACAAACTATACCTACTCATAATGTTCAATAAGATTTGTTGACGCCGCCGCCGTGAATATCGGTTGCCGGAACACACGCCGCATCATTTATCATGTATCGCCGACACAAGTTTTGCTTAGGATGCACGAATGACTCCTTATCGGATCAATTATAATAATACCGTAGTTTATCGACATTTTAATCAGTGATTGATTTTAGCCTTAACATTTAGTAAGGAAATGAAAATATCGGATAATTCCAAATTTTAAACATCGTAAATATTGATGCCTAATAAACCTACATAGGTATATAATATTACTTAGTATTGTGGACTATTCTAATAAATACTACTGGGTCAAATGTTTTATTTATTTTTAACCTGATTATTATGTGTGGAAAATAAAACATGCTTGCATCTAATTACATAAAATACCTTGTCGCTAAAACACAAAACAACATGAAGCATAAGAGGAGCATGTAATGTATTTTGCAGCAAGGTAGAGTTTTAATATTTTTCATAAAGCTTTCTATAAACCTGAATTACTTGCAATGGTGAATCTCGATTATCATTATCATAGATCAGTATAATGTTTATTTTAATATTAACCTAGATACAACACAGGCACCGTTAGAGAAAGAACAACCACCGACATGGAATTTAAAAATGAACTCATTACAATGATTGATAGTAACTTTGTTACGAAATATTTACCGAACATTCGGATGTGCAAGACCCAAATACATTTATATGTTGATTAAGTTTTTTGATACATCAATTTAGAGGATTATCGGCTTATAATAAATATGTTTATTTTTCTATCATTCTAATTTATAAATATAATATTTTGGATTATGGTTGAACGGAAATTTTGTTTAATTTAACTCGGGACATCGTATTTTTAGCATATTATTTGCAATTCAATATTAAAAAAAAAACAGCCAAGGAAACGGCTGAATTGATCCACAAAAATGTTTATCGGTTGTTATGAATTGACTCACACACAAGACCTAATCCCCTCTCACAAACACACACACCACTGACACCCTCATGTATCCACCCATACTAACAAGTTTTATTTTATTTTATTTTGTTATATATCAATCACTAGAATATGCCCGACCAAAAACTACGCACACCTAACCTAACCTGCATACCTAAAATATTACCGCTAACTACCTATTGTAAGCTGTCCTCTACGGCACAGTCTGCCCAGACTAGTGTAGAGGACAGAGACCAATAATGTAATGTGTACTATATTAGTTCAATAAACGTTTTTGATTTGATTTGATTTGATTTGAATACACCACACCTCACGCTATATCCCCTCACCGGGGTAAGCAGAGTAATCGGTGATCTGCTCCAAGTACTCTTATAAATTACAGCACATCACCGACCACCACGTTTAGCAAAATATTAGGACAAGATAGCAGCAAGCAGCAAGATCAAGCAGCAAGTAAGACACGAAGACCCACCTGCTGCATGACTCGGTGGAAGGACCGTGCCAAGGTGATAGGTAGCTAGCCTGACGCCCTTTAGGACGGCATGCACGGGGAGAGATGCAGTGGGGCTAATATTTTTAAGTACCGGCCCCACACAGTACATTTCCTGTTTAATATAGGGAAACTATATTGACTGACTCAACCGTAGCCCTATTCGGCTGTTTATCGTCTTCCGGCAAAATACACCTGCACTACTCCAATTAATGGATAGGTACATACAGGGTGTCCAGTAAACCTTGTCTGACCTTGTACCTGGTGATAGGTCTGGTCACGTACTATCATAATAATAAAACATGACCTCAGTAAAAACCGCACGGTTTTCGAGATATTGGCACTTTTTGAAAACCGGAAAAAATAACAAATGTTATAAAGACGTCGCACACCTCTTGATTCTCCTATCTCCTCTGCTGCAGTGAAAATACGTTGCCGCTATTCTTCTTGTGTATTAAACTCTTTTGAGTATACCAATGGATTTAAATCAATTGAATTTTTACTACTGGGGGTGCCTCAAACTCAAAGAAAAGGTATACTCAAAAGAGTTTAATACACAAGAAGAATTCCGGCAACGTATTTTCACTGCAGCAGAGGAGATAGAAGAATCAAGAGGTGTGCGACGTCTTAAAAGACACTTTAGGAAAAGATTACTCACGTGTATTAGGGTAGGAGGAGGCCATTTCGAACACTTACTGTAATATGGTTTAATTAATTCATTAATAACATTTTTCACAATTTACCATTTTCTTTTATATTCGAAATTGTCATATTACGTAATAAATAAAAATGGGTTCCTGATTTATGAGAACAGTAATATTTTTTTTTCTAAACGTCTGATTAAGATGTATCATACCGTTTTATAATTGGAATGAAACAGTTAAGTTTTCTAGATTAGGGGCCAACATTGTCACATAAATTTTTTTTAACATAATTATGTACAAACTTAGGTTTCAAAAAGGCATTACACGAAAAATTTAAAGTAATTTTTTTTTACTTGAACGCATTAGTAACATTGAAATATTTATTTACTTGTTTCGATAGCATAACTCTTTTGTAATCATAATAAAAAAAAGAAAAGGAAAAAATTGCTATTTGTAGGCAAAGCATTTAAAAAACCGCTGTATGGTGCAGATTTGTTATAATTTTCAAAAAGTGCCAATATCTCGAAAACCGTGCGGTTTTTACTGAGGTCATGTTTTGTTATTATGATAGTACGTTACCAGACCTATCACCAGGTACAAGGTCGGACAAGGTTTACTGGACATCCTGTATATGGAAATGTTGGAACGAACTGTAATAATCCGGATTTCGGAGGATGCTGCTCACCCAGACAATAATATTTGCTCTCTTACAAGTATTGGTCAGCTCTCTAACCGCCATATTACAATAGGCACCTAAGCTTTTCGCGCACAAAGCACTGTATCGACTTGTGAACAGGAGTGTCAATAGATCTGTTTCTATACGCGCGATGGTGCGAAAGACGCGCTCCACACATTGTTGACGTTTATAACTGACCATATTTTAATACTGACCGGTCAAGTTCTACGTCAAGTAACATCAAACAACCGACAATATATTGACAATAGACTTTTGAGGCGTAGTTCACGCCCCCCATTGCGTCCGTGAAGCAAATCAATGACGTTGGTAATATTGGCACTTTCCGATGAACAATTCCGTATAAACAATTTCGCATAAACAAAAACATGCTCAATTAAACGGCGCCACCGTGTAACCTAATATTTTGTTATGTATTTATTTACTTTGTGCCTACAAAGCAAATTGTCATGGTTTTCCATCTAAAGCTGAAGCACTTTATATAATACTAGCTTTTGCCCGGGGCTTCGCTCGCATAGCCTATGTCCGTCCATCCTGAAGGTCCATTCTAAATACTGGTCAAATAATTTTTAAAATCGGATGAGTATTTTCGGAGATTACCTCTAAACTTACATAATTTACCTCTTTATAATATTAGTTTAGACTAGCTTTTTCCTGCGGCTTCGCTCGCGGTAGACTCGGTTTAATAGCAAATCCGATTTAAACGCAAATAATATGATAATACACGTTCGCTTCTCTTATATTCTCTCTCTCTTTCTCCCTCCCTCACCTTCCTTCCCTCCCTCCTCTCCTCCCTTCCCAATACCACCCTTCCATTCTTCTCTCTTTTTTTTTCTCTCCTCTCCATCCCTTTCTCCTCCTCCCCCACCATCCCCCATCCATTCTCCTTCCACATCTATTGCCTCCCTCTCTCTGCCTCCTCTCGCTCCCTCCTTATCTGGCCTTCTCCTCTGCTCTTCCTCCCCTCCTTACCTCCCCTCTCCCGGCGCCTCCTTCCCTCTCCCCCTCTCTCTTTACCCCACCCTTTCCGCCTCATTTCTCCTCCCCCTCTTTCCCCCTTGGCACTAGCTACCGCGAATTCGCGGTAGCTGGGGCACGACTTCGCTCGTCAAATTTACTTCAATATTTTTTAAATTAGAATATAAAAAATACTGAAATAAATTTAAGTTAAATTGTTGCTTTTGTTTATTATAATATTATATATTATTTATATAATATTTTCTTAATCGACTGCAACCGACTGTTGAGCATTGGCCTCTCCTAGTCTTTGTAGGGACTAGGAAGGTACTTTAATATCAGCAATAAATTATAAAGAAACAAAAAAGTTGTTCAACAAAATGTTGATCAGTTTCAGGTAGATTTAATCACGGTTTAAATTAATAGCCTGTGACATTATCACAGTGATTATGATGTCTCGACATTGATTCAAGATCGTTTGCGGTTCTAATTAAATCATATTCACATATATTCTATTTATAGAGTACGTTGCCTTCAGTCATTTGATTCATAAATAATAATTATGCCTGACTGGCAGTCGCCGACCAAACCGCAATGCTGTCCTACAGCCAATTTGGTATAAAAACTGTGCTAAGATGAATATTATACCTTAGAGTTTGAAATCTTCAACGTAAATTTTTGGAGATAAATGAAAAATGCAAATAAGTTTGTTCCCAAAGTCAAAGATCAAATAAATATTGAAATAATAAAATAAAAATAACAACCGTTCAGCTGGCAGGGGGTGGGGGAGTGTCACACTTGACTCTAACAAAAATTAGCACTTAAAAGCTTAATAATTCGCAAACGGATCCCTAAATCGAAAAATGATTTGCACAAACCCGCAATATTTTCAAAAGACCTATCCAACGACACCGCACACGATGGGGTAGACGTGAAAAAAAAATTAATCCCCAATTTACGTGTAGGGGAGGTACCCTAAAAAAAATTATTTAAAAATTTTTATTTTACCACTTTGTCGGCGTTATTAATATGTATACCCAGACCAACTTAAAACTTTCTAGTACTAAGGGGCACTGAGCTAAGCCGCGGACAGACAGACAGACGGACAGACGGACGGACATGGCGAAACTATAAGGGTTCCTTGTTGACTACGGAACCCTAAAAAAGGGCACTTCCTTCGTCATGATTCTCGCCTTTGTTCGAATTGAAACTAATGAACTTATTTTTATTTTTAATCACTTTTGATTAAATAAAATATCTTAGTAGTTCATGCAGAAATATTGCGAGAAACAAATTATCCTATTTTGATAAACCGCTGAAATATTGAACATTTTTATATATCAGCTAATACATCGGACTCTAGCCGCGCGAGAGACGGTTCGTAAAAAAATCCGCCAAGCGCAAGTCGAACTCGCGCATCGAGGGTTCCATACCATGACGTAATTGGCCGGTTTTTATTATTTGTTATTACTATATTACTTTATAGTTAGTACTACAATCTCGCCAAGTTGGACGCTTGTGTGTATTACTGTTTTCAGGATCCCGCATCCATACGGAAGCCTATTACTAAGTATACGCAATCTCTCTGTCTGTCTGTCTGTCTATCTGTCTGTATGTCTGTCTGTCTGTACGTCCGTCCGTCCGTCCGTCCGTCCGTCTGAGGGCTGTATCTTCTGAAGCGTAATAGGTAGACGGTTGACATTTTCACAGAAAATGTATTATTATAGCGGGTATGTCAACAAATAATAAAAAAAGGAAAAGAGAGCGTGGGAGAGGGGAGGGAGGGAAAGGGGAGGTAATGAGGGAGCGAGTAAGGAAGAAGGGAGATTAGATGGAGGTGATGAAGAGGGAAGGGAGGGCAGGTAGGAGGAGAGAGGGAGGGAGATATGCACCTACATGAATATGAATGTTTCTTTGTCCCGTGTGCGTTCGTATAATAAACATTCGATTGTGATGAAACTTTGGTGAGTTGTTGTACGCACGCACGCATCCGAGGGATGGTGGGAGGTAGAGAGGGAGAGAGATAGGTAATATAAGAGAAGCCATCGTTTATTATTATATTTGTGTTTAAATAGGATTTTCTATTAAACCGATTTTATCGCGAGCGAAGCCGCGGGCAAAAACTTATATATAATAATTCGGGAGAAATATGAGAATACTATGCTTAATTACATTATTGAAATTTTAAAGTCCTCTATTTTATAAGCAATCAAACGGGCATACAGAGCATGAATTGTGTATGCTACGATGTCTAATTATAATATTCGTAGAACTCTAAGTATGAATGTATGTGGAGAAGTATCCTCTAGCTAGGCTAACACCCTCGCACGTACAGGTCAGGCACTATCTTAAGAAAAGCTTCAAGACTCGCCAAGAGCGACATTAAAATGATGATTCGTTCGAGGATAACGCTCGGTTACATCACTCCAAGGTATTATTTTAGTCTTTATTGATCAACTTCACGATTGAGTTTGTATTCTATTATTTTTATAGCTGAGATTGAAGTTAGGATAAATACTTAATTTAGATTGAAAAATAAACGTCCAGTAATGCATGTACGAGTTTTAGTATAGTTGCCTTGATTGGGAGCTATGTAGAGTAACTTTAGTAATTTTCTATGAAATTTTTTACCACTAAAGTTATAATAATTACAGATAAATAAATTGATAAAAATATTTAAATTAAATTTAAATCCGTCTGCTGGGTCGTCGTTCGATTCTATGTGGCTTTTATATTATGATACAAATAATGTGATCTAGTGATGACTAATATGAATTACAAATTTTTACAAAGAGAAAGTTACCCACTATCACCCACCGCGAAATTCAATAGACTTGTGTTTACATAGTATTACTCGTACATCGTACATTGCATGTATTCACAAAGACACAATATTGTATTCACAACTGGTTTTACGAGTATAATGGTGTGACTCAGCTATCTCAGGTTACGGAAGAAAGTGAATGATTGAAATAATTTATACCAACCATTTCGAATGAGTCAACATTTCACTGTTCAACATTAGTCTATACCTAAATAACGTCACGCCTGTCTCCTAATGGAGTGGGCAGAGACAAGAACTCCTGCCTGACATGCCTATGACAACTCTTTTTAACCGACTTCAAAAATAGGAGGAGGTTCTCAATTCGACTGTATTTTTTTTTATGTTTGTTACCTCAGAACTTTCGACTGGGTGAACCGATTTTGAAAATTCTTTTTTTAATCTCCATAAGCAACCCTTTGTGTCCGTAGACACTTATACTACAATCAACTCTAACCTCCAACCTTTGTATACTTACATTTGCATACTGTTCGCTGGTCGCTTACATAATTATGGAAAATCAAATCACACTAGATAACAAATCACGCGACTGTACATAAAAATATCATGCATTTGTCATATGTCAAATTATTACTAGTACTCACATAGAATGCTTCAAATGATAATGATGACAAGAACCCTGAGCTATGTATGATTATAACTTCTATGAATAAGACTATGGCTTCATATGCTGAATCGGCGACACGTAATATATAAATTCTACCTTATCGTCGGCGATGCGTTTATGTACTTTTCTTGCAAGGTGCGAATCTCTAAAAAGTTTTATTTATGAAGTTATTTTATGGCATCGAAAAATTTTATTGGCCTTCGCCATGCAATCCTCCAGAATTCAGAATCCATAATTGTGTCTGAATAAATACTACGTTAAGATGATCCTGATATATTCCCGTTGTTAGAAACTTCTAACTCTGGCCGCCACACAGTAATACAAGCACATAATAAGTTCGTACCTAATCCTGGCGAGCCACACTCTCCTACACCTAAGACAATTTTAGGTTTTATGTCACATTTATCGCGCATAAAGACACTCATAATTCGCCACAGTTTAATTTTCGATCAATAAAATAATAGTGATTTTGGGCTGTAAAACTTACAATAAAGTTGAAATATCCTCACATTTAAGTCGCCGAAATTAATTCGGAGACGACGTGGGGTTCGCGATGGCTACTAAATCAGGATCGCCGTTGTGTCTGTCGGGCGGGCTCCACTCGCGATAAAGCTAGAGAACTCGTTCATTAATGAAGCTGTTTAAGCACTAACATTTGTAATCTTTATGCTACATAAAGTATTATTGACATTTGATTTCGCTCAACACGAATAAGGTACGCGGCAGAGTTGATCTCTTTTTAATGACCGTGCTGTATCGTATATATAAGCGAATCTTGTCAATTTGCGATTAAAATGAGGCTACCATATGAGTGATTTAGGTAGATATGTAGATATTAGCGTTGAGTCTCATGTACGGTCCGTACGGTAGTAGCCGGATTAGGCTGAGCATAATAGCACGAGGCTCGAGTTTCAGTATATTTAACCAGCCAACTAGACCGGAGGAAGCGACAGGCAATCCTATCGATATACTGCTGCTACTGCTTGGATCGCTTTCATGCTCGTGCTGAGTTTGACGTACTTATATGTCAAGATCACGAGCGTCAGGTGGTTTGATTTTTTAAAATGTAAATCTCACCCATTCTTACTAGGTGTTGACATAATCGGATTGATACCGCATCACTGTTTTTCATCCAGTACAGCGTAGACGGACAGTAACACAAGGACAGTGCATTGTTGAATAACCATCTTCATGATTATCGAATTTACAGTTCGATAGACAATTTGAATGAAACAGGGTTTCTGAAAAATTACAGGATATCAAAGTTGATCATCATCTAGTCGATTTGATGTAGAGATAAGATTGCGGAACTGTCAACTGAACATCTCACAGATATCGACATAATATTGCAGTAATTGGACCAAGTATAGTGATAACATTTCTGCCTCACGCAACTTTCAACACATGGTATAAAGATATGAAATTACAAATTCATACTTTATTTTTCGTTACGTAGGTACTGCATTTCTTCAGCATAATACATTATTTGAAAATATTACCTTTTCATGTACATCTTTAATTTAATTATGTTAAACAATAAAAAAGTTATACATAAAATATTAGTGTACAATTTTACAATCTTCATATTGTAATCTTATACTTAAAAACCTTTATATACTCAGCGTTATACATTAACTGCCAGCAGATATTCCTAGAAACTAGAAACTGGCTACTAAATCAATCAAAGATTACTAAATTTAATAAAACATTCTGTAATAGGTAGTCGAGGTTATTCACTGCTCATAAATCACACTGTTTTATATAGTCGCGTAAAGTCATCTAATTTTAGTCAACATACAAATATAATCGTTTAAAAAAAGTCAAGCTCAATTTATCTATGAAAACGAGATTCACAGGTGGTTGTTAAACGGATAATCTACCTGTTTCGATTAATTAAGATGTCAGTGGAGGTTAAGGTCGGACTAAGAAACCGATCAGTTAGGTTGACATTTTGAAAATCTTTGTGAACGATTTTGTAAGTATTTAGTACTAGTAAACTAAACTGGAATTAAGAGAGAAAGCTCCACGGAGTAATTTTATAGTAACACAGGTAAAACGGAGGTCGTCATTCAGGAGTTAATCAATAGGTACTTTAATTGCAAAACACTATCAGTTATACAATGCTGTTAAATTTGTTTATAATATTTTCTTAAATACTTAAGTATACGAGTCGTACCTAGGCACCTAAAACTTATCAAATTTAGTAAAATGTGAAAAATGTAAAACGGATCTACAGCACAAAGTTCACACGACATTATGTCAACAAGGGATCGGTGATCCGTATTTACACTAATACGTGTTCTCATTATCTATTCATAATTCGTGTGCTTGCTGCAATATTTGCTGGCCAACATTTATGAATTAGTAAAAAATTGGTTTTACCAACATATACTAGCGAACTATTTAATATAATAAGTAAAATTTTTACGTATGTACAAAATCAAATATGTACTCGTGTGTACATGGAAGAAGTGTAAATTCAATTATTTATAAATGTCGTTTTAAATTACAGTTTTGAATTGCGTCATGTGTAGGTTAGGTATTGCGTCCGTACATTTGCGTAGAACCTTTAATTTATACATAAAATGTAATTTGTTCGATATACAAATATTCTAAAAATAAAGAACTAATGAATTTAACGACCAATAAACGTAGGTCACGATGAAGGTAACTGATATCCCTTAAACGATTAAATTATTTAATTTATATACTCGTAATTTCGGATACATAATTTATTGTTTTACAAACGTTAACATGAAGACGCTGTTCAATTAATTGACTTTTTATACAAATAAGGTGAACTTAGCATAAAATGACCATACAGGAACATGTAGCAATACTTTTTCAACACTACTCTGTCTTTATTCATTCACTTTAGTCATTACTACCTACTGAGAATAGTAATTTGTTGATTAGTTTGTAAATTAGAGCGCTTAGTGCCCTACTCAAACGTTTTGTTCCGAAATAAATTTAAACCACTCACAAATTTTCAAAGATTTGTTAGTACATTAAATTAAGGGCAGAAAGATAGAAAAGACTGCGAAAGTCATATTCCGATATTTCATATAAGTCGATATTCCCCGCAAGCCCTTTCCATGCCTTTACAGTGCGACACAAGAACGATATAATTTTTAAAGATATAATTTCGTCAATTTGAACGTAATAATTCGTCCGTTCATTTAGAAATAATTCACAATCAAAGTAAAAAATAAGTACAAAATGTGCCCTTTTTAATGCTCATGCCCGATTTGGCGACTCTGTAAATTGCCAAAAATTATCGATTTGTCCGCTCAGAACACAATAAATGTTTTAATAAAAATGATAATTTATTGGGTTTGAGTAAGATAGCTGAGTTAGCTCAGATTATAATATTACATACATTATCTCATGCATACATAGCGTATAACAACAAAAAACCAGCATAAAATTGTACCTGTCCCTATTATGAAACATTCTGTTTTGTTACTGAATTTGTTACTAAAAATTATGAATTGAAACTGTTTTATTTTTCGTGCATTTTTATTTAATTCATTTTAAAAGCTGCAGCCAGCGGTGGCGCTTTTGTGTCTATAAACTTATTTGCTCGAAAATAGAAAACTATATATTTTGCATATTATTCCAGAACGTTGAATGCCAAGAGCGTGTTTCTGATAATTTTTCCTCTAACATAAATGCAAATTACCCCCAAATTTTTTGCTATAAATTTAACCAACTTCAAAAATAATAAAAAGGAGGTTATCAATTCGACAAGTATGTATGTAATATTATCGGAACTGCAATATTTTCACATAATTATGATAATCTGTTAGGAGACCAAACAAATATACAAAATTTTATATGTGTGTATGTTTTTATAAGTATGTTAGTATGTAAGGGTGTATGTTTGTCAACGCATTTCTCCGAACTATTAATCGGATTGTAATAATTCTTTTTTTATTGGCTTACATTTACTTCAACTTAGGAAACAGTGCAAGTTTCATCAAAATCGGTTCAGTAGTTTTCAAGATCCAGCCAAACAGTCCATCTGTTAAGTGTGTCAAATGGGCGAATAATTCTATACCACGACAACCGATTTCTGTGATTCTTTTTTATGTGATATTACTAAAAAGAGTAAAATAAAAACTTTTTTAAAAAACATTGATCCGTCTTTAAAAAAACTACTTAGAACTAAAAAAAATTTAAAATAATTGAGTTGAAGGCGGTACAAAAGCACAGCAGAACATTGATAGATGAAGCGCTTTTTTATTAATTAATGTGCTTTTGTACCGCCGCCTTAACCTCAATTATTTAATCATTTTTATTTTAATCCTAAGCAGGTAATTGTTTTTTAAAGGTTCATTTGGATTAACATGCAGGTTGTCGAGTTGTGCACATGCTCTTGAAGTTATTCTCTAAATAAGAGCATCTGAATGGAACTTGCCGTCGATCATTCGAAACTGTCTTAATATTAAATTATTACAGGAAAATCACTCAGTACTTATGATATCAATGATTTCTAAAAGATAATTAATTAGCAATTAAAGCGAGCGCCGCGCGCCGTGCACTGCCGCCAGATTAAACGAGTCGGTGGCTGTACTTATCGTTTTTAAATTAGATCTACAATTATTTTCTTAGCGGGCCATTCCAATTTAAACCACAAATGACCCTATCGCTGTATACGATTTGTGTTTTACTGGTTTCTGGGCGGATTATCTGATCGACTAATGAATTCATAATAATAATTAATTTCATTGACCTGCCGCCGACATGCTTATTCTTAGGGGAGCCGAAATTTGAAATAAAATCGAGTTGGAAACCACTAATTTCTTAATCATTTCCTAGTAGTACGTGACAATTTTATTGTTTTCATGAATTCGATAGTTCTTTGGGGTTAAATTTGAGTTATTCTGATATGACTTCATATCTGAAAGGTTGAGGTTTGGACCTAAATAATAAATATGCAAGATGCTAATTCGAAATATTTAAGATGACTTCGACTTTTGCGTATTAATTCTTACGGCTCTTAACTTTTTGAAATCAAATACATGCGTGTGAGTGAATAGGTTCAAGGTAAATCAGCCGAAATTGTCTAGAGACGACAGAATGTCTGTCCGAGCCGTCGCCACTTGCTTGCATAATAATCTTAACATAATCTATAGGGTGATGCTTTTATCGCACTTACAATTGTACATTTAATTTTATATAAGTAGTATAAGGGTTCAGTAACTAATTAGCAGACGTAAGGATACTTATGAAATGAAGATAAAAATATTTCACAATTTAAATAAATATATATTATTTACTTTTAAGAATATCGGAATGTTTTATACTTAAAGCAATAATCTTAACACTTTGACAGCCGATCACCCGCCGCCCGTGAGGCGTGATGCTCAATTTTCTCCCGTGCGCCGATCACGTCACCAGGACGTGACCGCAATTCCTAGATTTTATTTAAAAAACACGACCCACGGGCGTGTTCGGCGTTCATTGCATTGTGTAGCTACATTATTTGGCTACACACCATAGTCGATTCATTTACTTAGGTTGAGAGGCTCAAATGTGTAGAATTTTGACTTTTACTGAATAAGTTATTTTGATTGATTTTTTTGTTCAGAGGCTGTATCGGACACGTAATTTCTTAGTAACCTATATGTAAAAGTTTTTTTTTTTTTGCAGACACAACCATTTTTTTTAATATTTTTTTTTTATTAAAAGAAATATAAAAACGTTTATTTTTATTTTTTACTATAACAAAACATAAGTTATTCTACCATATACAAAAAGAACTAAATGCATAACTATTTTAATTATTTTTATATAGAATTTACAAAAATGCCGAAAATGGCCGGCGCACAGGGGAATGCGCCTAACAAAATGCTCGGCTTGACAGCCAGTGTTAACAAAGAAATTCAAAGGAATTGACAAATTCATTTTTTCAGCGTACGACTTTTGAAATCGTCGGTAAGGCTGTAAATTCATGAAATAATTAATCGAGTTCCTCCTAAGTGCCGCACTGAGAGTCGTAGCTAGACTAATAAGAAAGAAAATTTGTATTTAATGATTGACAAGTTTTGTTCTTGTATGTTTAACGATTATATGATAATTGTTGATCATACATTTTCACAATGTGAAATATGTCACCTGTATAAAACGTTGCTCTACCATTGATACCTACTGATTGGTAAGTACGAACTAGAGGTCAAGAAAACCGGCTCAAATTCTCGCTAAGACTTGAAGAACTGTGGAAAAACTGGTTTAAAAAGCACATGAAATTTTATGTAAAAATTCAATTTTATGAGACTCGGCTGGCAAAATATACAGGTTGATACCATACAAATGAAATGCATCTTTATAGTGTGCCACTGTAAAATTATATAAAACTAAACTCTATGTCTTGTGAACTACCTACGATACAAATAAAAAAATTATATATAGAGCGACAGTTTCATATGAAAGCTTTTAATTTAGAGGACGGTAGTGCCCCGTTAAATTCGAGCCCCGACGACAGAGGCACTACTGTACTACTTTTTCCAAATTTTCCGAATTATTTTTATTGCTTGCTTCGTACCAATGCACTTTCATAGGTACTGAAAATACTGATAAAAACACGCTTATGTATGCGGCATCAGTTGTAACTGAATCAAAATTTCCGTTATAAAAAAATTATGAAATAGTACAGAGCGTGCTAAAGTCATTCAAAGTTTTACAATTACGTAAAATCAATAATTGTAAAAAAAAAATCATCAAGTCGATCTACGTGGGAAGTGATAAAAAAAATATAGGTAACTTTGTAAACTTTGGTAACTTTGTAAAGTTACCTATATTTTTTTATCACTTCCCACGTAGGTCGACTTGATGATTTTTTTTTTACAATTATTGATTTTACGTAATTGTAAAACTTTGAATGACTTTAGCACGCTCTGTACTATTTCATAATTTTTTTATAACGGAAACTTTGATAATAGGAAAAATATGCAACTGCAAGGACATGCCCATCCATCTATAATGGGTTTTGAGATACCAGTATTGGCCATGAAGGGCACATCTATTTAACCCTTCTGTATTATGTATTACAAAGTTCTCAAAAATGTACCCATAATTTTTATGTTGCGAAATAAAATACAAATGTACAGCACATGTAATCAAATGTTCAACCTATTGTTCAACAAAATTTATTAGTTTCAGACAAAACGTCATAGATTGGTTTTAACAACATAATGTGTTGCTATTGTGTTTTTGTTGGGTTCCAATATGCAGCATAAGTCGACTTTGGGAAATTTAAAAAATCTACTACACCCGGAAGTTGGTCACAGAATCGCATTCGTATAGGTGATAAAATAAACATTTGTTTGTACTGCCCTTCATGTAATAGTTTAGATATTATATTGAGCTAAATAAAAAGTAATTATTACACTTGACCAAAAATATGTAAATGTAAAGTTGGGGATGGGAAGCTATCGCGATCTGTATAAGATAAGCGAAGATTGAAGCTCTAATGATACTAGTATGATAATGAATGAGATAGAATAATTTGACAGCAGGTGGATAACCCACCTCCATGGCAACCGTTTTAGACTTAAGGGTGCGTTTTACACGTTAACATGGCTGAATTTTTTTTCAAAATATAAATATAAATGGCACGTTTTTTTTTTATAATAACTAATGTTTATGTTTATTATGTTATATTATGTTTTAAATCAGTTAGCACTTTAATTTTAATTTTAAATAAAGTTTATTTTTTAAATTATGTGTATTTATTTAATAAACGTATTTGTATACTTATTATAAACATATTGGCAAGATTGCATACCATCGAAGTTTCTTGCCAGTTTTTCTTCGCTGTGATAATCGAACTGGAAAATGCTAAATTTTTTATGTTAAAATATGACGAATTCGAGTGCAGTGACTGTCTATGGATGATGAATAAAGAATAAGAATACTTTGTAATTTCACTGCCTAAATAAAAATTTGGGCATTTCTATATATGTTATGTATATATGTAATTAATTATATATTATCACTAATTTAAATAATAAATTAGATTTAGAGACGACATAGTGACATTTACAGGAAGTATCCGTAGAACTCATCTCTTCGTGGACAGGAGAACGGAGTGTGAGAAGACCACCCGCCAGGTCAGACGACGACATCAGCAGAAAGCAATAGTTCCGTACCGCTGAAGGCCGGGAGGACTGGAGTAAAATTGGAGAGGCGTATATCCAGCAGTGGACGCATTCACGCTGACTGACTGACTGACATATCTTCGACAAACATTTAATACTTACATAAATTTATTATATATTTATTTTATATATACTTAATATTAATTATAGATGTAGAGTCTACATCTATAAAATATATTATAACCTAGTTTTATGTAGACAACGATTACAATATAAATAAACCGCTCTTAAACTCCTTCATATCATAAGACATTTCGAACGATGACACGATATTAAACAAAAGCAAACGTGTGTAGTGGTTATAATATGCAAATAAATAGAGTTTTGTTAGAATCGCACCACGTCTAATCGGACAACTATTTATAACATCTATGCCACAGAGGAGCGTAGGCACATTTTGATAAATCAATATATTACCTAGGTGAGACCTCTATATATATATTATATATATATATATATATATATAATTATATATATATTTTTTGTCATATTATATGCTATTAGTTGGACAGTATTTAATTGTAAATTACAGCGTTTTTATATTCTTAATTGCAAGCAAGATTATTCAAAATAATTTCGATTGAAAGTTAAATTTAACAATAACTGAACACCGAAGTAGTTAAATTTACGTAAAAAAAAATTTTAATATTTTCAGCAAAAACTCGTCACTCGCTTCGACTAAACCGTGCACGATAACAATGCAAAATATCGCTTCAATATGATATATTATGTAAGTGCTTGTGATATTCGTTGAAAAAGGAAGCACATCGAATTTAATATGAAAATATTAAAATGTCTATTCATGTCTGCGATAATAATATTTAAATTTGTTTTTATAAGGAAACTGAAAGACAGACTGTGCCTAGGGAGGCCAACGAAAAATCAGATGCAGCCAATAACACCACTCGTCGCGAAACCACACTAAATGAGGTTCCATGCCTGCGACTAAATGGGGACAAATTTGTCTATTTTCTTGATACGTCTTTTAAAGAATCTCAGGTTATAGGAACAGAGAACACACTCACCGAAAGACCGGACTATTTTTACGTGTTTAAATATTCGGTAACCGCATCAACTTCAAATATGTAGTGCTTTAAATATTCTGCGAAAGCTTTATGTGCTCACTCGGTGACATGTCCACGTACTTTTGGAGCGATAACCTCGATACTGTAAAAACTCGATCACATTGAACGCAGGCATCTCAACGAAGCGAAAATTCGCGACAGCAAAAAAGTTATAAGGTCCCTTTCAAAAGGTTACCTTTCTCATTTCCTCGATGGCGGCGCGGCGGAAGCGAGATGAGCGGCGCGGGCGCGGACGCCGCGGCTCCGTAACCATGCCAACGGCAGTGGCATCTAGTGATGATATAAAAGGCGTGAATAGCGCACGCCGGCTCATAGCGAGACTGGCAAGAGCGCTGCACGCACGTGTCGCGGCTGGCCTCTATACTCGTGAAAGCTTTCGTAAAAATAAGTGAAGAGACTTTTGTTACGAAATAAAATCAATTTAAACTTCTTATGTGAATTGAAATATTTTGGGCTAGACTCGTTTTGTTTAATTCAAAAAGTGAAGTGAAAGAACAGTAAAATGTTTTCATTGGTGATCCTGGCAGGATGCAGCGTAGCATTAGTGCTGGGGTGTTCTTCAGGAAGGCAAATGATAAGTAAGTTCAAATCGTGCTATTATAAATTCTCGTCGGTAGCTAGCAACCTAGTGATCATCATTATATTCATATAAATATATATTTTGAAAATTATTGAATTCAAATTTCAAGAGTTCTACTACAGTCAGTTACGTATACATAGAAAGCAATTATTAAAATAAAAAATATAGTAATTACATAGAAAATGTTAATTAAATTTAAGCAACACACACATACATACAGAGCCTATTACAGGAAAATATTATTTAAAGACGTAATTTTAATTCGTAAAAAACTATAAAAAATACTTTCTAATAAAATCAATAAATTGTACAAACCGTATCATGATTCACCTGAAATAATCCTGCAGCAGAATTTAATGAAAGCGTTGTCTCAAATTTCCGCATGATATAAAATGTTCTGTAAAATTACTATCTCAATACTCGTTCAAGGATCAAATAAAACAGAGCGGTCACAAAATATTCATCGGTGACATAAGACCGCATCTCCGCGAACGTCTTTAGACCATTAAACTTTATTGACACCACCTGCCCACCTGTCGCTCGCCAGACACTCCGACACTCGAGCGGTTCCATATCTCACGCAGAACCTTGAATAAGCACTTAACGTCACTTTACTGGCTTCACGGTTAAGGAAACTGAAGAATCTGCAAATAAAACAACAGTTATAAAAAGCGCGGAAGAACACAAAGCAAATATTAAGCGTCAATAAGCAAGCTCAATACAATACCAGTTCTCATACTTCGTGAATAACTACGGTGATATTAAAAATAATAAGTATTTGCACGCAAATCGCATTGAATCTGCAATAAGAGCCAAAACATAATCTGTTAAACAATAATATGTTAAACAGCAGCTACGATCAATCTTCTACTTAATCACCCGATCTACATTAAATCGGTCACACTTATCAGAACACAAGTTTCTGATGTTTTACATAAATCTATTCGATATTGAACAGGTTGAGTGATGAAATCGTGGTGAGCTCGCGATCAGGTGTTACCAGATCCCAAACGCGGCTATTACATTGTATAATCAAAAATTTACATAATGATTTGAAGATTTTGCCAATGATAATGATATCATCGACCACCGGCATGATTTGGCGGTCAATGGGTGAAAGAAAACATTTGCAGCACTTTAGTACAATTTATTGTCTAGCCAGACTACGAATAATCACGTCGTCGTATTCAAACTTAGCAATATTGCAATAAGTAGCTTAAGTATACATTTCTTTAGCCACTCGATATTGTAATTTACAATATATAGAACAATTGAACAATAAGACAATAAGGCCATGCTATCATCCATAGAGTATCTGTCGCTCAACGTGATATGAACACGTGAATAACTAATATAAAAAGCTAATATGCACATACATAATATATTTGACCAATAGTCAGAGATACTCAAGTAATGTTTTGTTACGCAGGGTCCGGAGGTCTGTCTGGCTACGAGAGGCAAGCGATAGTGGACTCGCACAACAAGCTGAGGCAGTCCGTAGCTCTGGGACAGATCACGCGGCAGCCACCCGCAGCCAACATGATGGAGATGGTGAGTTATTATAATACCAATAATTTAAATTTCCTTTACGTGTCTTTCATTATTTAATCTTTGTCTGTCTTACAATGTTCATACCTAAATAAAAATTTCAATGGAGAGCTCAATGGAATTAGACAGATAAATTGGTGCTGTGGGTGAACCCGAGGTGTCCCGCAATCCAGAACTACTGCAACTTCGTATACCCCCCCGCCCCAATTACAGTCTCGGGTCCTTGAAGAGAGGCATGAATAGGCATCTGTCAGGCGTGCATGGCATTCGCAACCCCCGCATGCGTCCGAATGTCTATTGGCGCCGTTAGACACCTTATGGCTGACTCGGCGCGTCAGTAATCGCATCTATAAAAAAAAACTATAATTGCTTGAACCATCAAGATCAAAACAAAACACAATACAATGTGTAAAAATTTGACAAAAATAAAGAAAGGAACTTCTGAAACAATGAAAACAGCAAAGTAAAAGTAAATCAAACGTCCAATTAGGCAGTACGTAATGAAGGCACAACTGACCCCGAGGCGGTTCAATGTCTCGCGTGTTATGCAGCCAGGCCAACGCTCTGTGACGCGTGTGATTCACGCTGCAAATATTAACGCAATGCTCGTTATGTCTGCTTGTGCTCATATCATAACCAAATTGTTTTACTTCTTCTTCGGCGTTCTTTCGTTCTTCGGTAATACAATCGCAATACAAATCTTAGAACAGAACATCTGTTTTATTGGCCTATTTTTTTAATTTTCATTATTATTTGCTATTTGATACATATTGTACTTCATTTGAGTTTTTGAATCACTATGTCATCGTCAGCCTTTTTTATTCCGCCTGGATATTAGTAACACTGCATCATTATAGCTGTAGATTGTTTATATTGTGTGAAGTAGGTACTTAGAAGATAACAATTTTCCCACGCACGCCGCTTCAAACTACAAAACATAATTAATAATTTGCTTGACGTGTTCGTGTCAGTTTAAAGGGTTTTGAATGTTATTGTACGAACGTACGAGTACAATTTAACAATATTAATGATTAGTGAAAGTACTATATAAGAGAATTGAAGTCTTTTTGAAGAATTTGTTTACAGTCATAAAAATGTCAGAAAATTTCAAAATGATTTGATTCAAATTCTTATAGTCGCATAAGCACATTATTTAGTTTAATGTTTTAAATTTTGCCATAGTTACCATTCTTTTTATCTTTGAAGACTTGAGATTACCTAGAATTTACGACAGTTTCTAACGTTACCATTATTCCTAAGGTATGGGATGATGAGCTTGCATCAACCGCCCAGCGCTGGGCAGACCAGTGCCAGCCTGCGCACGACGGTGCATCCCAGCGTGACGTGGGACGCTTCCCCGTGGGCCAGAACATCGCGGCCACTTGGACCACGCGGCGTCCTTCGGCTAATACAGACTCCCAGCCAGACTTCAACAAGCAGATCAACGCTTGGTTCGATGAGGTTCGCGTCTTCGGGTTCAAGCCCATTGGATACGGACACGGAACCGGACATTACTCTCAGGTAGGCTTCATTATTACTAATTATATTATTATAGAATATGAAAACACACAACAAATAAGATGTAAACTGTTATGATTGAGGCCCATCTTGAAATGGACTGCAGGATATCTTCATATCGTTTAATCGTACCTATAATCATTCTAAAAGTTTAATATTAATTCAATTATAATAGTTGCTTTTCGGTCTTCTGAAAGTGGCATCCAGGTTATAATAACGAAGAAAAAATCTGGAGATAACAAATAATCCACCCGTTCATCCATACACTACGAGATGCTAATAGAAAGTTTTTGCTGTAGCTGGTGTGGGGTGAGACTTCCCACGTGGGTTGCGGTTTCTCCTTCTACTACGACCCGTCGAGAGGTTACACCAAGTTGTACGTGTGCAATTACGGGCCAGGAGGAAACGTCATTGGCTCCAGCCCCTATGAGAAGGGATCCCCCGCCTGCAGTAACTTCGGTCTCTCCGCATCTCAAAAATACAGTGGATTGTGCTGTAAGTATTACATTTCAATGTTTTATTTCCTTTCCTTATTAACTTTCCTACTTAACTTTCCTTATTTTCCAGAACATATGAATTTAACATACATAGTTCAATAATTTAATTCAGCTTAGGTTAATGGTACCTATAATTTTCTTTCTTACCATAACATTACATTATGTGTATGTAAAGCGCAATCGATATTCAATTGCGGTATCATATTGCATAGTAAATTTTAATATAAGATGATTCTTGCGTTTTTATATGCCCCTGTTTTCGTTGGATCCTATGCGTATATATACCCTTCAATATTCGTTTATTTATGAGATGTAGGTCTGATTAACAATTATTCTGTTTTGTCCACAGCGGCATCATTCACATCTAGCTCCTCGTACGAGTCTGTGCCGCTCGACAACAGCGGCAATTACGTCGCCAACGTCATCCCCGACAGCACAGGCGACGCACCATCAGGATACAACGGCTACAGCTACAATGCCTACAACCAGTACTCCAACCAGTTCTCCAACCAATATCAGTACCAGAACTCTTACAGCAGACAGCCCAGCACCTACAGTCAACAGGCCAATGCTTACAGCCAAGCCAGCTCCTACCTTCAGCCCAGGAAAGCCTATTATCAACAAAACGCCTATCAGACCACAGAGGCGGCTACGTACAAACCTTTCATAAGTATCTTTAATGACGCCACCAATCTTATCTCCAGCGCAAAACAGAGCATCTTCACACCCAAACGAACTGGATTCAAATTTGGTACTATCTACCTCTGAGATTTCTTTAGTAGGCAGTTTCCTAGTTTTAAATTTTATACCAGTATTGAATATTTATCGTTAAGTCGCTGTCTTAACGTGTGATACATGGGTGAGTCGTGGACTGTTCGTATGTTTGTTGCATTTGACTGACGCTTTAAGACTGCTGGGTCCAGTTTTGAAGTTCTAGCTGTAGATAGTCTTGGTTTTACAAGAATCAGTATTTTAGTGTAAATAATTGTATCCTGATTGTGCTTGTGATTTTATATTAAAATTGCAATGAAATATCCTGGAGATGTGTTGAGCACTTTCTATGTTATTTGTGTGAATATAGTTTATAGAATATTTTTGAAAAATTATAAATTATTACCAAATATATTTAATGGGTTTTTTTCTTTCCTTTACAATTTTATTATACCAAATAAAATTCGTCGGGTCTGTATTTTATACCCTCACCAATCCATTATATTAGGCCTGCCATTTTGGGTGCATAAAATCCGATTCTATTGGGCATACGCTTCAGATCAATTCAAGATAATAAATCCTTATATCTATAATATCTAAAATAAGGTCTTCCAAAAAATCCGATCTATGTAAAGTGCTCCCAAATTTTACAAAATAGAAAATAAATATCTTTAAAGCGACAATAAAGGCTGCTAAAAGAAATTTGTATGTAAATAAATACGCACAGTTTTGACCGTCAATAATGTCAAAGACCTGAATACTGGTCTGTATCCTCGCAAGAATCTAAATTTGGACCTGCATAAAAAGGGTGAATAAAAAAAAACTTTATCTTAACTGTAGGTAGGTTAGCGTGTAGGTAATAAAACGAGGATACAAAACACTGGGCAGTAAGTTAATATTTATTCGTAAAGTTTCTCAAAAAATAAAAGAAATTATTTCCTTTAGCAGTATTACATTTTATTTTGTACCTGGAATCGTTGACCCTGAATAGTTCTTCTTCTCTACAAAACATTTTTCTCTACAAGACAAATGTCATGTAAGTGCATATGAATAAAAAAAAACAAAAAAAAAACATGCATGAGCATTTATGTTAATGGTCAAATTTGTATTGCATACACGGGTGGAATTCAACGGATTTGTGTAATTTTGAACAGATAGAGGGACATAATCTGCTCTCGACCCTTTACGTTTACAGAAGCCAGGTTTTTAGGGTTCCGTAGCCAGCGATGCTGGCGGGACCCTTATAAAATCGGCCAGATGTCTGTCCGTCTGTCTCTCCATTTTTAGGGTTCCGTACGGGACCCTATTACTAAGCCCACGCCGTCTGTCCGTCCGTCTGTCCTACCTTTAAATGGCTATATGTTTTTAACTAAAATAGGTAGACTATTAAAAGTGCATAGTTTGAAAATGTAAAATTTGCTTTGTTCGAGGCTAATATTCGTGGTTTAGCAACACGGAGCACGAACCAAAAGCGCACACACTCGTTATACGTGCAAGACGGGAATGTCTATGAAACTCTCGGTTGATGAACAACGTTCGCACAAATTAACAGGGTCACTTTTTTTCAAATCACTGGTTCTGTTATTTACTGATCTACCTACAGGTAGTTCACACGAGAATAAAACCCCTATGGAGTTAAAGAAAAACATTTGAATGTTATATAACAAACAAGTTTTCTAGAAGGCAGAAGGCGTAAATACTCTTTTTTGTAAATGTAATCCAGTATGGGTGGCTGAGTCGGAGGGGCTAAAGCACATGCTCCGACCAGCCAATATCACCTCCGTGAAGGTAGGTGTCATACCGGATGCTCCCATTTGGATTGCTGCCTAAACTGGAACAGAGGAGAACTGAATGGAGAATTGAATGTAATTTCTTCAAGTTTTGAATAGATAGACGTCTATAAATCGAGAGTGCTTTTAAAAAGCAGATATCGTTCGAAACAGCTGAGTTTTTGAGGGACTACAAAATACAAATTGCCTTTTGCGATTATGTATGACAGTCAACAATCAAGTCAGACAATCAAAGACACCACTACGAATTAAAACGTAGTTGCGACTCATACGTGTGCCACTGTGGTGAATTAGCATACTTATCGTGGGGATAATGAAATTATACCAACCAATAGAGAATAAAGCGGTAATGATATGAGTCAACATTGTGTAGGGTGCGATCACCTCTGTGCTGGGTAACTAACTATTGCATGTATTAGGTTCAAAGTGAAAAGATAATCGTAAGATATCGATTAAAGTATACTGTAACCCGTAATTTTTTCTTTATGAATTTTCTAAGCTTTACATTTACTTGGAGTCAGGAGGTGGACAGTGGAACTCTTCAACCGTTACTAGTAACCCCCTCGAGTTTGGGCTCATTTGGTTGGTTTGGACGAGTGTCCCATACTTCTACTAATACACTTGGTGACGAGGGTCTGATGATGGAGTCAGGAGGTTTACAGTGGAACTCTTCAACCGTTACTAGTAAGTAGTAACCCCTTCGAGTTTGGGCTCATATGGTTGGTTTGGACGAGTGTCCGATACTTCTACCAATACACTTGGTGACGAGGGTCTGATGATGGAGTCAGGAGGTGGACAGTAGAACTCTTCAACCGTTACTAGTAACCCCCTCGAGTTTGGGCTCATATGGTTTGTTGGGACGAGTGTCCCATACTTCTACCAATACACTTGTTGACGAGGGTCTGATGATGGAGTCAGGAGGTGGACAGTGGAACTCTTCAACCGATACTAGTAACCCCCTCGAGTTTGGGCTCATTTGGTTGGTTTGGACGAGTGTCCCATACTTCTACCAATACACTTGGTGACGAGGGTCTGATGATGGAGTCAGCAGGTGTACAGTAGAACTCTTCAACCGTTACTAGTAACGCCCTCGAGTTTGGGCTCATTTGGTTTGTTGGGACGAGTGTCCCATACTTCTACCAATACACTTGGTGACGAGGGTCTGATGATGGAGTCAGGAGGTGGACAGTGGAACTCTTCAACCGTTACTAGTAACCCCCTCGAGTTTGGGCTCATTTGGTTGGTTTGGACGAGTGTCCCATACTTCTACCAATACACTTGGTGACGAGGGTCTGATGATGGAGTCAGCAGGTGTACAGTAGAACTCTTCAACCGTTACTAGTAACCCTCTCGAGTTTGGGCTCATTTGGTTTGTTTGGACGAGTGTCCCATACTTGTCAAACGCAAATGTATGAAACAGACATACCATCTGTTCAAATTGATTTTGAAAGGAGTTTCCAGCAAATTTAAATTATGGAACAGCTGAGAGACGGATGTTACCGATAATTTTGTCATGGGCCTCCACTGTCCATAAAATGCAGGGCAGACCTGTTGACCATGCTGTCGTGTATTTGGGCTCCAGAATATTTGAAGAGGGTCAAGCGTATGTTGCATTGAGTAGCGTAAAGTCTTTAGAAGGGCTATGTATTGAGGAGCTTGATTGTGAGAAATTGACAGGTAAGAAACCGAGTAACAAAGATGCAATGAGAGAGTTGGAAAGGATGAGAAGTTTGCGTAATGAATGATACGAGCCAAAAATCAAACTAAAAACGAGTAAATAAAAAAATAGGTAAAAAAACTTTTAAGTTAAACGGTTTTATTAAAAAAAAACTAGACAAAAAATCAACTGTACAAAAAACTAGAAAATAATAGGGACACAAGCCTGGGCCTTCTTAAGATTTTACGTCTGGATAAGAAATCGTGCTATAGTAGCGTGCTGTCTTCTCATGTCGGATGCCAAATGGCACATTGTGTCGCTGCGTCAGCGGAATAAGTAATAAATTGAGACTTTTAACAGACTAATATAAAAACGTGGGGCGTATAATATGCGTAATATCATGCGCCCCACGTTTTTATATTAGTCTGTTAAAAGTCTCAATTTATTACTTATTCCGCTGACGCAGCGTCACAATGTGCCCTTTGGCATCCGACATGAGAAGACAGCACGCTAGTATTGCACGATTTCTTACCCAGACGTAAAATCTTAAGAAGGCCCAGGCTTGTGTCCTTATTATTTTCTAGTTTTTTTTACAGCAGATTTTTTGTCTAGTTTTTTTTTTAATAAAACCGTTTAACTTAAAAGTTTTTTTACCTATTTTTTTTTAATAGTTTTTTATTTCTCAGTTTTTTTTTGTAATTTTTTGTCTATTAATGTACTCGCTTTCCTATCCGATCATGATCAAATTAAAATTGGACCACACGGGAAGCACCAGCTTTCAATTAAAAAAATAATCATCAAACTCGGTTCACCCAGTCGAAAGTTATGTGGGGACAAACATAAAAAAAACAGTCGAATTGAGAACCTCCTCCTTTTTTTGAAGTCGGTTAAAAACTAAGAATTCCTGCACCGCGGCGACGACTTGCTTCATCATCTTCAAATTTCTGACCTCTTAGATATTCCTTCAGTCTCAGAAATAAATCGCAATCACTAAGCGCGAGGTCTGGTGAATATGGAGGATGTTCAAGTACTTATTTCAAAGCCAGCATCATGAATGGCAAAAAAAATCTAAAGACAATCAAGACTGTTTTTTTTTCGAATCTGACATCTTAGCTATGTCTTACAGTATACATTTTTTTAGGTCCACGGAGGTATACCTCACTCCAATTTTTTTTATTGAAAGTGCGACATGTTGCGTCTAACCACCCATAAAGTGTCTAACGACGCCTATGTACATTCGGTCGTATGTGAATGCCATGCCGGCCTGACAGGTGCCTATAAAAGCCCCTCTTAAAGGACCAAAGACTGTACTCTCTATCACTTTTATTTAAAAGCCCCTCGTATGTTGTTCTTACTTTGAAATAGGAATAATTATTATCGAGATAAGCGGAATGAGTCCTTCAGCAGTTTAGTTAGAGCGATCGGCTTACTTTGGAAATAAGAAATAATGCCTAACAGCGATAATTGCTAAGCTAGACTAATGACGTCAGCTTAGTGATGTTCCTGTCTGGACTAAGTGTCATGCCAGGGGTTCGCTCTGGTAGTGCCGGCTACACTAAATTCGACGGCAATTACCACAGAGACCACTCTGACGCCACAAAACGTCTTTGCAATACTGAAACCGAGTGCGCCAAAAATCGTGCCTGTGCAGAATGAAGCGGGGAGAGTCGGGGTGGGAGGGACGCGAGCGACGGCCAATCGAACGCGGCGCTTAGTGGCGACACGTGTCGGATTCCTTGGGTACGTTGCGTAAGAAAGTACATAGACGGGCGGCACGTGATGTGTAGTCCCTATAGGCTCAGTGGTCGGTGGGAATTTGTGGAAACTAACACGGTTGCGGCTACAATACCCACATATTCAGATATTTATTTCGCCATAAAGAACACACAACAATAACAATATTTCATTGAGACATATGCATATTCAGTATGGTTCGTCATCATTTTGTTTGTCATGTCCCGTTCAGCAGTGCAATCTATATGGAAGAACCGGATAAGAAAACGTACAGAGCTTTTTTTAGATATAACTTACTTTTTTTTTTTTATTTAATCCGGTATGGGTGGCTGAGTTGGAGGGGCCAAAGCGCATGCTCCGAGCATACATATTACATACTAAGTTTTCATTATGTCAAATATAACATACTATATCAAAGCAAAAAATTAAAAATATTAAGGCAAAATATACCCATTAAAAAAGATAATAAAATACAAAACAAAGAACATAGGGTTCAGTCAAGTTATTAATAAAATTTGAGTTTATTCATATAAACAATTTGAATTATCAAAGTCAGCAGAATTTTTATTTACAGTAAGAAAAAAATTCACTTAACTTATAAAATGGATTGTCTAAAAGAAATATTTTCAGCTGACTCTGGAACACATTGTCACTATTTATTCATTTTATTGTATACAACATACGTGATGTCAACCCATGACACCTTGGTGAACTAGGTGCCATGTCAGTGCTTCCCTTCGGTCGTGCTGGCTACACTGACGGAAAACACGAACTATTTAAATATTCGTTTCAACCGACCATTCATTCAATGCGGTGGTACTAACCCGGGCGGGTTAAACCCTACCACCTAGTAAGTTAAGAAGGGAAGGAACCTTCTACAGTTTTACGTGGTATCTGGGCCACGGCCAGCCTCCAACGGTCGAGCGGTCACCCATCCAAGTACTGACCGCGCGCATGTGTGCTTATGATCGCGATCCACGGTCGACCGACCGCACCACTGAGCTACCAAAACTGACATTGATGGTATACTTACCTTCATGAGACACACAGTTATCCGTAAAGACAGAAAAATAATATTGACATAGGTACCTACAAAGGTAGATTTGGGCAGTGTTGTTCCAAGAAACCTTTTTGAACACCCGACACAAAAGGAGGGGTGTTATAAGTTTGACGACTCCGTCTGTCTGTGTGCCTGTGGCATCGTAGCTCCCAAACGGATGGACCGATTTGGACGCAGTTTTTTTTATTGGAAAGCTGGTTTAACCGGGATGGTTCTTGGCTATGTTAGTAACCAATTACGAAGTAAAACAAAATACCTCTCACGGATGGGCCGATTTGGATACCGTTTTTTACAAAATCTTGAAATAAAAGTTAAATTAGAAAATTATAAAACCCACGAACTTTAATTCAAAAATAATTTGCGCTTACCTACTTAAAGGAGTCGGGTGACCGCTAAGTAAATAAAATAAAAAAACTCAGAGCTGCGTGAGTATTTACTTAGCGGTAAACTGAAAATTATAATTTGTTTTATATGTAATTTAACTTTTTACAAAATATAGTTCTGAAATCTCTCGTTGTCTTTCCTACCCCACTGGGAAACATACGTCACGTTATTTATGTATGTATGTATGTATGATTCTGGAATAAATGTTATCTAAGTGCGTGCATATTGCATAATGATATGTACTCGTAATGTCCATAGCCACGTTAAACATTATCCAATGTCTACGCAGACTGATCGTAGCCTTGAAAGGTGTCAATTGTCAATAATTTGTATTTACAAAATCATTTTGAGCAAAAAATCAACACAAACTCAACATCGCGTATCGCGATATCTTATTAGCACGTTCGGACATTAAAGTCTATTCTGTTTTTAGTAATAATTTAATAAATAAATACTCCATGTACACATAGATCTAGGCGACAGGCACAGCGCCCTTAATGATAACTGTCGTTAAGGTAACAAATGGAATGGAAGCAGTGGCGCCTATTTGTGATGATTTCTCAGAAAAATTCACCGCAGTGGAATAAACCTAGATAGACGATATTAAGGCGGAAATAAGATTCAAACCGTGCTACCCGAGCACTGATGATTGAAACACGAACTGTATGCAGATGTAAATAGGTGCGAGATTAATTCTACTCGTGCGGTGGCTGATACGTCGTCGTGCCGACTATGAACGTTTGCGCGAAATATATTAAATTTCACGTGTTGGAAAGATGGAAAAAAATATTTTTTTCGCTACAGATTGTAGGGAAAAATGTTATCTATATTTCTATGAGACTCTTGTATTGAAACAATTTATGCTTCTTAAGAGAATTTAACTTGAAAGTACAATTTTCGTACTTTTCGTAATTTTTTTTAGGATTTATTTAATAACCTTTCTAAAGTAGTAAAATAAAATTTTTTTCGCTATGTTTGTTAACTAAAGATCGATACATAAAATAAATTATTTTACAGATTTTTTATCTTTACCAATAGCTCAACAATTTCGTTTAGAGTTGACCTTTTGAGTCTATTTGCACCTTAACTTTTAAATGCAAACTTTCCGGATAACTTATCCTTGTAAGTATTTACATATTGATAAATTATTATTATTATAAAATAAATAATAATTATAAATAATTATAAAAAAAATATGTTATAATAAAATTAGATAACAACTACAAATATAAAAAATTACCTGGGCGACCGAGCTTCGCTCGGCGTCTGCAGCTACCTAGATAGACTAGAAAAAAAATAACAACATCTAAACACCAAATTTCATCCAAATCGTTAGAGCCGTTTCCGAGAAACCAATTATATAGGTATACAAGTTTAGCTCACATAAAGTAATAGGATAAGCTTTGAAAAATTACATTATTCGATTTGTTGTGCCCGCGGCTCCGCTCGCGGTAAATTCAGTGTAATAGAAAATCGGATATATCTGGTGACCGCCGCGCCGTGCCAAAGCTTTCTTTGTTCGGCGAATCGCCCAAAGAGTTTGTATTACGTCGCTGCGCTCCTTCGCAATACAAACTCTTTGGAATCGCCATTGAGATTCAGAGGTGTAACGCGGCGTGCGTACTTGGCACTTGCACCGGTGCAGCGACTCAGGCAAATTTAAATGAAATATATTATATAGGTAGTTTAAATTTTTTTTTTTTTAGGTTTAGTTTATAGGTTATTTTAGTTTAGTTTTATCATATATCTTAATTTTAGTTTAATTTTATTGTATTAGGTTATTTTGAATAAATATGTCAATCGGATTTAAATCGGAAATCATCGAATTTTCTCCGAACGACACCGTGTTCGCTTTTGGCCCCACTGCTCAGCCCATATGAATAATTGATTATATGTAGCCTATTAACATTTCGGAGTTGTGTCGTGTTACACAGGTAAAAACCTCAATCAAATCGGTTATATACAGACGGCACACAAGTTGATAATTCAAGTATCTTAAATATTCATATATTTTTATTTTTGACAATAAAATTATACTACATTGTAGTTTAATATACTAACATAATTATGTTGATACAAATTACGTATCAAAGTTTGACAAAGGCTCTTTACACCTGATTCACTTAATTAATAAGTCTTTGTAGTCAGAACTCTCAGCAAAATTGTTAATCTTGCTCTCAAGCTGTGTTTTAGATAGACTATGGGTGGTGTTATTATGTGGCTAGTCACTAAATACTTGTAAAAAAATATGTTTAAAAAAATACCCTGCGAAGTTTTTTGTCGGTTCTTCTTCGTGGGTGTAATCGAACCGGATAGAACAAATTGTGACAAGTTCGAGCGCAGTCTAACTGCCATATGAATGATCAATAAACAACAATACAACAATACATACATATCACACACGCTGAATCCCGACAATCGGGGTAAGCAGAGTAATCGGTGTTGTGCTGCAAGAACTCTGTTAAATTACAGCACAACACCGACCACCACGTTTCGCAAAGTATTCAAACAAGATTCAATCGATCTAGCAGCAAGTAAGGCACGAAGACCCACCCGCTGCATGAGTCGGTGGAAGTACCGCGCCAAGGTGAGAGGTGGCGAGCCTGTCGCCCTTTAGCACGGCATCTTGTCCTTATCCCTTAGTCGCCTTTTACGACATGCATGGGGGGAGATGCAGTGGGGCTATTCTTTTAAAGTACCGGCCCCACACGGTACAACAATACACTTTGGATTTTATATTATGTAGATAGAAAATACAGAAAAAGTAAATCTGTGAAAATATTACAAAAAGACATCAACGTCTATCTATATAATTATATTACTAAGTACTCAAGAACGGCTTAATCAATATAGATGCAGTTTTTACAAATGAATCTCCTGGTGGTTGGCTATCCTTCTCTACTATTATAAAAATTAATGGTGTCTTATCCTAGCCTCCACGTGACGACCAAAGGGAAGCACTGACATGGCACCTAGTTCACCACAGTGTTACGGGCTGACATCACGGTTGTAGTAAGTGATGTAGCCAACCATGTCAGGATCTAAAAAAACCTGAGCATTTTAGTGTGGTGGGAGCAGACGAGTAGTGCCGACTCTACCAGCTGCAATGTAGAGCTTACACCGGTACCTAGTTGCCATCTGCGCGCATTTTGGTCATATTCCATTTATGGTAGACATGAATGAGCTTCCATTTCTGATTTACATATTATACACACACAAGTCGCAGTAAGGCGTTAAGGGGCCACCTCCCTAAATTGTGCCTCTCACTCTAACAATGAGCGTTTTATTTTATTATGAAGAAATTATACAACTTATAAAAAAATTCTATGGGAGAAACATGCATGATAAAATTATTAATGCTTTTCAATAAAAATATTTGGTACTCCACATATAATAATTAAAAAAAAACTAAAACTTAATAAACTTTTAGTTTTGGGAGAGGGAGAATTTAACTATTGCGTCGACTCAAATTAATGCCGCGAGCGAAGTCGCGGGCAAAAGCTTTTATTAAAATAGTTCCTACTACAGAGAAACATGAGAGGTAAAAAAGTCGATACAAAGATTCATTACTTTGGCCACGTCGTCGCCGAGCTAGAATGGTTGGCAACATCACCTACAACATCCGTGTTGTCAACCCATAACACCGGATGAACTTGGTGCCACGTCAGTGCTTCCCTTCGGTCGTGCCGGCTACACTGAACTGGACTGAAAACACAAACTAGAAACGGGGGAGTCGAGGCGCGCAGACTAAAAGGCGTTAGCCCTATATTCTCTTTTCTGTGCTAAAAGCTTACGTGTGCGTAGAGTCTGTGGTAGTTTACATACACAGCTACACAGTAATTCAATAATAGCGCCATCTATGTACCATTTTATAAACCACTTGTAAATACATAAGAGCTACTTACATACACCGCAGGTAGAAAAAGAAAATACAACCCAAGTCCAAGTCCAAGCCAAGCAAAACGTAGCAGTTATGGCTCCTACCGCTAGATGGCACGGTTAACGATTAATAAACTTTCAACATCATAACTTCGTTACAAAAGTATTACTACATACAATTTATTATTTCACGGTGAAAATGCATCGTTCCCAATCATCATCAAATATTTTTATTCAAATTGTTTCGTACCTACTCTCAAGTAGATATAGAGTAAGTACTATAGAGGTAGTGCAGTGACTATTTTTAATAACTGTATAAATACATAATTTTACCTACTTTATAGTATATGCTTAGAAACATTGCTTTATATACGTTTTCTTATTAATTGCTAATAACTGTGCAGGTATTCATCACCTTTCTGGGATTTCTTGAAATGAAAAAGGTGTAAAATACATTTTATAGCTTGCACCAGAAAGGTCAAAATTCTGCATTATATGTATTTAGCATTGTAACAGTTATTTTATAGTTTATCACTAACAAAGAGAAGGTCTACTCCTTCAATTGCGAACAATTTCTTGGCGCTCTCAGCGGTGAAAAGGCAACAGTTGAGGAGATTTCATTTTAATTGGTCTTGAAACGCGCTTTCGCGCCTTTCGCAAGCGTTCGGTTAGAACGATCGCAGATGGACCGTGTTGCTGATGAAGCGTAGTGGGGCACAGCGCAGATAGTGTTTCCTTTATGAATACTTCGTAAAAGATATTGTTCAAAAATATTATACTTTACACTGTTGTCGGTGGATTGCGTACACTATGTATTCCGTACTCGTGCAGAGTTTCAGTGACCTGTCTCTCCGGAAGGTGTGCACAGATTTAATAGTTAATACGTACGGGGCGCGGCGGGGAACACCACAATCCTTGAAGATGGCTTGAAGCGTACTTTTTGAAGAGCTACCCTAATACTTTTCATATTGATAGACAAAAACTTCATCAGTGCATTTGTAGTGCTCAGAGAAATGTGAGTAGGGCTAGGGTAAGGTTAGAAAAAGGAGAAGGTAGTAAGGTCGAAAACATTCTCGGAAAAATAGCCATATGGGGCCAGGAGAACCTTGTTGCCTTCAAAGTTATTTATTTATTTATTTATTGGCAGAAACAAAGAGAAATATGCCATATCATAACACGTTAAAAGAAAAATTACACAAGATATAATTTACCGATAGAGTTCCTAAACGTTTGTACACTACTTAGCAAGACGTTCCTTTTCAAGCTAGCTTCCAAGGCAGCGTCGTTCCTGCCTCGGAGCACCTGGACCTACTGGGCTGCAACATTTCCAAAGACTGCAAAATTAAATGCCATCCAGCGTTCGGGTCGATTCGAGCCTCGAATCCGCACGCCCATCGAGTAATAATGCATGTTTGTATGGACAAACATGCATTGCGTACGCATCGTGGTATATTTTGCCAAGGGTTCGGTGCTAAGTAAGATTTGTAAGAGCGCTCACGGACACGAAGGGAGCGGTGCGAACTGCGAACACAAGGCCCGTTTGATCGGTCGCGCGTAAATGAATAGCTAGCGGAGGGCCTTTGCGTTTGTTTGCAAATTTATATTAATTGTTTTCACTACTCTTCAGTACTGAGCAGCGCATAAAATCAATCAACCGTTAAATATTAATTGGAGAGATAAACTCGACAGTAAATCGCTTCCATCGTTGCGACGAATTTCATTTATTTTCGCCGAAATAATGAGTTGCTCTGGAAAGGCAAAATGTGTGAAATGTTTCGGCTTTCTTTTTTCGTTTAAATTTGATTTCCAATTACATAGCTGCGGCGTATTTATTTCATATTGACGTGTGAGCGAAGATACATACATACATACATATCACACACGCTGAATCCTGACAATCGGGGTAAGCAGAATAATCGGTGTTGTGCTGCAAGAACTCTGGTAAATTACAGCACAACACCGACCACCACGTTTCGCAAAGTATTCGAACAAGATTTAATCGATCAAGCAGCAAGTAAGGCACGAAGACCCACCTGCTGCATGACTCGGTGGAAGTACCATGCCAAGGTGAGAGGTGGCGAGCCCGTCGCCCTTTAGCACGGCATCTTCTCCTTATCCCTTAGTCGCCTTTTACGACATGCACGGGGAGAGATGCAGTGGGGCTATTCTTTTTAAGTACCAGCCCTACACGGTACAGTCAACAGGAATTAATTGTATTTATCTTTTAATTAGTACTCGATTTACATTGAAAGTCAGCTGGTCATTTTCAAGTGTGTAATCTAAGTATAAATATATGCTCGTAGTATTAGTAAGTATCTAACACGAGGGTGTTTATACTAAACCAATTTAATTTCTTTTATTCTAATTTCAGGTTATAGATTGTTTAGACTGAAATAAAAAATACTTTATCAGGGGCGCCTCTTCATCTTTCATAGAAAATACATATTTTTGCACACAATAATGTATATGCATTTAAGAATATCATATTTCTCAGACCTCGAAACTGAATTACGAAGACAAATAACTCGCTTCCGTAGTATGCAAATTTGTTAGACTTATTTCGTTCCTAAGAAAATGTACCTAACTGAATATTTCTCTGTAGAGTGTTTTCATTTTACGAAGAGGAAGTGGTGAGAGAGGCGACCGCGCGCCGCGCGGAGGTCAGTAGAGAACGAATTCGGTGCCCGGTCGGTACACACGTTCTACACGTTCCGTGTCGCTCCGTCGAACTGAGTCGTTCCCTACCGCGCGGTCTCACACCACTTCCTACCTCATACCCCTCGTGTCTTCGTAAAATGAAAACACTCTACGTATTATACATTAATAATTGCTAGCGCGTCATTATCAATTATTCAACTATGTTCATTACAGGGTAGGACAATTTAAAAAAATGGCTTGAGAAATAAATAACTTATTTTATTTTATACTAGTTTCAGAGTATAATAAATCTTCATGACCATTGTATAAAGAACATTATGCGAGTGAAAGAGGCGGTAGAGGTGTGTCAGGATTGTGGACGTGGAGATCCGTTGTCTCTGCCTACCCCACTAGGAACAGGCGTGACGCTATGTATGTATGTAATAAATCTTCTTTCCTCTGCTGGTTGTAAAATGCAATGTTTGTTTGTCTGACTGCCGCCGATTGAGAATCGCTCTCCCAACCGTCGACGTCGACGCCCGCGGCAGTGGCTGCCGGCAAAATCTATAATCTCCTCTATATATTATAGTCTCTGATTCTCTGATTTACATAAATAAATATCTAAAACCTTCTGTCATTTGGGAGCATTGCATTGAAATGCAGCACACCATGCTCTCTATTCTCTCATGAAATTCATTAAACCCAATAAATAAATAGTGCATAAAGCAATATTTGAACAGTATTGTTTGTAATCATATTTCATTTCCACATTAATTATTGAATCTACAAAAGCAACCTTTTGTCCTCAGAAGTTGGCGGCAGCCGCTGAATTGAAACAAATATTAGGAAATAAATGACTTCTGTCTCCGATGCCAATGAATGCGCAAAGTTGTAGGCTCTCGTCGCTCATTTATTCAAATCCTTTCGGTTTTGAGTCGTCGTCGCCCCGGGCCCGGACGGGTGGATACCACTCGTGCGATACGTCGTCGATGGTAAAAAGTTAAAGAAAGAAAATTTGAATTACGTATAAATAAATGATTGTAATAGGTGTAATATATATTGATAGCCAATAGTAATTATGCAATTGTTTTATTATCCAATAATCCTAAGGTAATCTTAGAATCTTAGGAAAAATATAGAAAATAAATTTATCGAATGCAAGATTGTAAGTGTACCCACTGTTATTTTCTTCTTTTTCATTTAATTCGTGTAGATTTATTTAAATTATTTTTATGTAGTAGTTATTTTTCAACGCTGGTGAAGTTTGACTAATAAACATACAATTATAGGCGAATTCATATTGGAATTTTAATGAAGATTGTTGTTGGCATTTTTTTTGGCCGGTACTTAAATGTACCGTGTGGGGCCGGTACTTTAAAAGAATAGCCCCACTGCATCTCTCCCCATGTATGTCATAAAAGGCGACTAAGGGATATGACTCCCTTCTTATATTACTAGGTGGTAGGGTTTAACCCGCCCGGGTTGGTACCACCGCACTGAATGAAAGGTCGGTCGAAACCGCTATTTAAATAGTTTGTGTTTTCCGTCCAGTTCAGTGTAGCCGGCACAACTGAAGGGAAGCACTGACGTGGCACCAAGTTCACCCGGTGTTATGGGCTGACATCACGGATGTTGTAGGTGATGTAGCCAACCGTGTCAGTTTCCATAAAAAAAAAAATCTATATTTCTTCTACTAAATAAATTTATATATCTACGCGTCTCGGTGAAATGGAGTGTGTAATCATCACCTTATTAAATCTATTACTTCTAATGAAGTCTGAATGATGTATGAGGTTCGATGTAACGCCGGTAACCCCTTCAGAAGGCGGTTGAATTTTCAACGGTAGTTGAATTTTCAGCGGCGCAATCACGAAATAAGACGATTTGAATAAGTAATTATTCTAAGTGATATCTAGACGGCGACGCGCGACGTACGCGGCGCCGCGTCTCGCTTGTGCTTCACAAAATACATATCGGCGTGTTGACAGAGCTCGTGAACGGTTTCACTACGGTTGGAAAAATCGAAAAATATACATATTGCAGATCTTGAAGGTAACTGTCTAACGTGGGAATGTTTGCTGTACAGCCACTGTATTCTTTTACTTCGTAACCTGTTATTTCGCGCCTCACTCGCGGCACTGATTGTGCTCAAGTCCACTTGGCAAATTAAGTACTATTATACATAATCTTAGGGATAAGTCCGCCTTTGCCGCTCATGTAAATTACTTATCGTTTGTTTCTGTAAATTTTTTTTTGGAGCAATAAAGTATTTCTATCCATCTATCTTAAAAACTGCACTCATATGTGTTCAGAAAACTATTATGAAAATATCAATTCGAGCATACACGTACAATCAAGATAAACAAACTTTATCAATGGCTCCAGAAATAGTTATTTTTGTTGGTTTGTTTTGTGAAATATTTGAATGAACAGATTGCAGACCGTACCTAAGTGACTCGGTTACGCGTTTGCAGTCGTCCCCCTTGTATTGCTTTTGTTGCGATTTTCAAATGACACATTGTAAAATATTCGTTACTTTATTTGACAGCACGATGCCTTCATAGCTCGCTGAGGATAAAATGTTATGCTTTATTCGTACATCGTACGTCAGCCGAAGAGACGACGACCGTTGGAGTAACCGTGTCCTACACTGGCGGCCGTGGACAGGAGAACGGAGCGTGGGAAGACCATCCGCCAGGTGGGACGACGACATCAAGTACGTCGGCGGAAAGCAGTGGTTCCGTACCGCTGAAGGCCGGGAGGACTGGAGGAAAATTGGAGAGGCGTATGTCCAGCAGTGGACGCTTAAACGCTGACTGACTGACATTCGTACATGATTTTAATACCAGTGCGGTATAGAACAGAACAGAAACTCTTTATAGTACACAATTGAAAGAAGGACAGAAAAGAAACAGCAAATACAGAAGTGAGCAAAGTAAGACTTATCGCTGCAAGTGATTTCTTACTGGCAACCTTTAAAAAATGTGTCTGTCTATCTGCATATTTATGTGTGCGAGTTGGCGTCACGTCGTCGGCGTGAAATGATAACCACAATTAATATTGTTTTGTCCTAATTATGTAAAATGCATGTTCCTATGGTAAAAGCTCGTTTAATTGAATTATTAATTAAACTCTATCCGAATCGCAACCATAATAATTAACTAAGTTTAGTATTCGTCGGAAATTGTATACAATAATTGCGTATAATACAATATCATGTATTACACAGTTTTAAACTCGTAATATTAATTGAACAACAGACAATAGCGTTGTTTTATCATTCCGATTTCGACGGTTACAAATTGATGACACTCGTGATGATAGACTTGAGTCGCTATTAAATTTTGAGCCCCACAGCATCCAATCTCCGCTTATAAATAGACGTGACGGAACAAAACATTATACAATAATGGTGAATGCGGATGAGATTCCAGCACGACGCGGAGACTCCCAGCTTGGACGGAATGCCTGCTGCAAGTCAGGGGCGGTGCTGCATGGCTGGTGGTATAGGGTTGTTTTTTTCCTCAAACATTAAAGATCGCTGTTAAAGATCTTCGATAAAACACAATATTCAAACATCGAGGATGGCGCCTAGATGCAATCAATACAATAGTTTTTAGGGTTCTGTATAAACTTATATTGTTTATTACTAGGTAGTAGGCTCAAATTGTAGCCGACTGGGTTGGTATCACCGTACTCGATTTAAGATGGCCGCATAGCAGCCTCGTGTGTGTTCTCCTCTAGTCCAGTATAGCCAGCAATCAGGGAAGTCTCCGGTATGGCACCTACCTTCTCGGAGGTGATATTGGCTGGTCGGAGCATGCGCTTTGGCCCCTCCGACTCAGCCACCCATACCGGATTGCATAAAAAAAAACTATTTGTACCACGTAATTGGCCAGATTTTATTATTTGATGTTTTACGTTAGAGTTTGCACTATAATGACACAAAGTTTGACGCTTGTATGTGTTACCGTTTTTGCGATAGAGCAAAAAAAAGACGTCGATAAAACACGTTTCTTGTATACGATAAGTATACCACCCCTTATTTTATTACTTTTTTTTCTTATTATTTATTAGTATATCCGCCATTATAATAACAATATGTGCTCTGAAAATTTCAACCGGATACTTATTACGGTTCAAAAGGCTTTAAAGGTCGGACAGATAGATGTCCGGACAGACGGCGTAGACTTAGTAATAGGATCCCGTATAGATACGGAACTCTAAAAATGAATGTTTCTTTGTTTGTCCCGTATTCCTACGAGTATAATAAACATCCGATTGCGATCATCGCAACTTTGGTTGGTTGTTGTGCGCACGCCCGCGAATGTTTCTGAAATAATACAACAAAATAAAAATAAGTAAATAAATAGGAAAAAGAAAAAAACTAAAATAAAAGAAGCGATTGGTCAATGTACACCTCTATCACGCCATCTATCGGGGACTGTTCATACTTTTGTAATTAAAATGTTATCATTTCATCATTTGGTAGATGGCGCTATTCCGCATATGGTACATGTTTGAGGACCCCTTATTTTTCTCTTTTTGCTTATTTTATAGTTACGTCCCGATATAAATGCAATCGAGTATCTGTGGCGCCGCGTCATCTATTCTATAGTTATGACTAATTAAGAAGTTGACCCTCATCGCTGACACCATTATGAACTAGCGTGACTAATCTATTCTTAGCACGTTTCTTGTATAGGGGACCCCTCATTTTTTACTTTTTGCATTTTTTATTATTTGTTGGCATATACGCCATAATAACAATTTTTCTGTGAAAATTTCAACCGGCTGACTATTACGGTTCAAAAGATACAGCCCTCGAACGGACAGACGGACAGACGACATATTCTTAGCTTCCGTACGAATACGGAACCCTAAAAAGGCATCAAGAGCATCAGAAATGACGAGCAATGGGAAACAAGACTGGAAACCGTTTTCGAATATGCACTGCTCAAGCCCGTTGGCCTGAAACAGACGAGCAACGAGACTCAAGATGGCAAGCGAAGCCAGCGAGACACGATGGGCCAAACTGGGCACCCAAGGCGTCCCCGAGCCAGCTAGTCTCTTGTATATAGAGGGTGTAAAAACGGCGAGTACATTAAATTTAGGAAATGATTATTGGGATCAAGAGTAACAAAAAAGTTAAATAACTTTTTTCTGAATTCCCTTTAAATAAAAAGTTACAGTTTTCATACAAACTAATTGATTATTTTAGTCTAAAAAAGATCTAATGACAACAGGGCGGCGCGAAGGGGGGAAGAGCGTGTGAGACGTGAGCGCCTCGGACGGAGGTTTTGGAGGGGCGGGGGTTAGCTTTGTGAGTGGAGGACTGGAGGTCGGCAGGCGGAGTGTGCGGAGCGGCAGCAACGCGTTAAATTACACTAGACGAAAACATACATTTAAAAAATTCATATATCGAAAACTAGACACTTTTAGAGAAAAACTTTAGTTGCTTTTTTGTCTAGGAAATACATGAAGATTGTACTGGCGAAATTTGTGTACTCGCCGTTTTAACAGCCTGTAGAAAGGACGTCAGTATAAATAAATAGGTACAACAGGGTTAATTTTTCACTTCACATCACGAGAAGGGTAAAATGGGCCGTAACTCCTCCAGTTCTGTAAAGGGTGTAGCATCGCAAAGCGTACAAATAATTTCATAGATCGCTACAGGCGCGTCGAAGCCAGATGTTTCTCGTATAATTGTTTCAAAAAGTAACCAAGAGCTCTCGGCCGGCGGAATGGTTGATTTTATTAGCATAATTTGGTAAACGCGGACCACTTCGAATCCGAAATTGCTAACTCCTTGCAGGACCGCGCAAAAATTAACCCTTATTTGTAAACTTCGGGGCGGGTAACGGCGTTCAAACGGTATTAATTTATTCCATTTCTTTTGTGTAAAACGTTTAATTGCAGCGGATCTCGGCGTAATTGCAAAATTTATGCAGCTCGCGACCTGCTACGGACCCGCTGGAGCTGTTTCGATTTCATCTGGCGTTTTCATAAAATTAAAACGAATTCAATAGGAAGTGAATCGGATGATAAATTTCATCGAATATTTATACATTTGAAAGATTTTTGATGCTTTAAAGAGTGATCAACCTATTACAAATGTACATGGGTACATTCAAGATTAATATAACAGAAAGGCTGCCGCTCTTGGGTGGGTGTTCATACCTGCCTATGAACAACTTTGAATAATTTATTTGCGGTGAAATAAAAAACAAATTCTCATTCTAACGATTCTACACTTTTAGGAAAATGGCGTCTGTGAATGAGAAATGTGACTGTTTAGTTAAGGTACCTAATCTATCTATTTAATTTTTTTTATTAATAATTAATTGCTCTCTACGGCTCATCACTTCAAGTTGTAAGTCGTATTCTGTTTCTTTTTTATAAATATGATAGGAATTAACAAATAAATAGTATACCTTCTTCGACTTAAGATCGCCACAGCTATAATTTCAGGTTCGCCTTGCAAAAAGAAACCTTGAAAACGGTCTCGTTAAGCGCGGCAGTAACTTTTACGAGGCGCGTTAAACGTGTAATGAGGTGGAGTAAGTGTTAAGTATTGCTTAACTGATCTGAGAAGCGTCGGTTGAGTGGGCGGGTCGAGAAACTACAGACATTACCATGAGTTTCCACCCCCCCATGCGCCTGTAGTGAGAATTATGTTCTGACCGCCTGCACACCTGCGACTAACGTAGGTATCGACCTACTTTACATCGTTCGCACATTAACAGTATCATAGGGGCAAACTCATGTTAGTTCGAGAAAAGCGTACGTAAAAGAGTAGGTCAACTAATTAATTATATTAAAAACAATATTTTCAAAATAAAACCGCATTTGGCCCGGTATTTGAAAAGAATAGGTCCACTGCATCTCTCCACGTGCATGTCTAAAAAGGTAACTAAAGGATAAGGACAAGATAGCGTGCCAAAGGGCGACAGGATAGTCACCTCTCACCTTGGTGGTCATTCCACCGTCACGCAGTAGTCAAATTCAAGCCTTCGTGCCTCTTACTTGCTGGTTCATAGATATTTTATTTTTTAGTTTTATTATAGTAGAGTCTCATAAAAAAAGTATTATTTATTAAAATTTTGAATCATTTATTGTTTAGGTGCTCTTTGCACATTTCAGCAGTGATGAGGTATTTTTGTATACACTATTATGATACACTTAGATGATGCACTGCATTCGATTACTGAGGTGCTGTCAGGTTACGTTTTATTTCACGTATTGTTTTAATTGCAGGTAATATGGTAAAGTAAAGTAAAGTAAAAAATATATATATATATTCGCGTACTTTATTGCTATTCAAAGTTTAAAGTACGGAGACCTAAAATAACGTAAGTATTGGCAACCCTAGCAGTAACTGTCAGGCTATGCTATTCCAGATTAAACGCGGCGGGCGGTCGGTCGGCTCGGTCTGGCGTTGGAATCTCAAGTTCCGAAGTTCGATTCCGGCCGACGCGGATGTGTACCAATGAGTTTTTCTACATGTTTACATGAAGCGCACACCGAAACGGTGTAGGTCTTGCTTGTCCCATATTTTTTTTTATGTAATCGGGTATGGGGGCAAGGGAAGGGACCTACAGTTTTACACCGGTTCCGAACGGGGAAGCAGCAGGTGTAGGTATGCACGTAATTTTTTTCTTTAGAAAAAAACTCATTGGTACACGCCGACCGGATTCGAACCGCGGAACTCTCGCATGAGAAACCGATGCCCAAACCACTCGGCCACCCGCCGCTTAGGTAGAAGGAGAAGGTAGGCTCAAATTGTAGCCGACTAGGTTGGCACCGCGCCGCCCGGACGGAAGATGACCACATAGCAGCCTCGGCTTTGTTCTCCTCTAGTTCAGTATAGCCATCAATCCAAAAGGAAGTCTCCGGTATGGCATTTTCTCGGAGATGATGTTGGGTGGTCGGGGCATATGCTCTGACCCCTCTGGCTCAGGGTTACTTGCACGGACTACAGTCACCCATATCAGATTACATTATAAATATATGCGTTACCCCGCCGCGAGGGAGATGGCTTCTAGCTCATCGACGATTACATTCTAATAATAAAATTTATGAAAAAAATCTCTGCGAAGTTTCTTACCGGTTCTTCTTCATGGGTGTAATAGAACCGGATAGAACAAATTGTGACAAGTTCGAGTGCAGTTTTACTGCCATATGTATAATCAATAAATGATAAACAACAATAAACAAATTCCAAAGATAAACAAATGCCTTTCAGTCAGATTTCATGTAAACCTGTAGTTACCATCCCTCACTAGCTGATGGCTGTTAAGAGAAAGATTTGCCCCCAGATAAGCTACGAGCTTATCTGGGGGCACGGCAGTGCCCCCGCCATTATATTTACATTATATTTCAATCTCATATTTGCACCACGTTCGAAAATATTTTTTAATACAATAGGAAAAATATGTTAACTAAAATTAATCTAACCTTACATAACGAAACTTCTGGATTTGATACATGTAACAATGGAAATCATAATATGAAAGTAGCGAGTACTGTCCGAATCCAACAACTCTCCATAGCAAACTCTGAAACATACGAGAGCCTTCAGTCCGGAGTCTCGCGTCAGTGGCACTATACCCAACTTGTCACAACTTGCGAGCAGCTACAATGTAGCGTTAACTAATGTAAAAGTTATTTAGTGAGGTAACTATCCCTCAGGCAACGGTCCACGGTTTCATATATTCAGTGAGACCCACTAGGCAGACACATACCGGCTCATTCTTTGTGAAGGGATGAAAATTTAATGGCTTGGGAAAATATTTCAAGAGAATATCTATGTTCATGACAATCTAGTTTTACCAGTAATCCAAAAGTATTTCGTTGGGGGTTTTATTTTATTGAAGTATATATTATATTACATACTACTTTAAAATAAATGCAGCTATAATATAAATATTATGATGTAAAACCACTTCTAAAGATTAAAAAACTATATGAAAAACAGAGAGACCCCTGACCGCTAAGGCAAACCCCGCGGGCAAGTGTCTGCCAGCGCGTGGCTGAATAAAGAACCCAAACACTCTGCAGGAATGAAAGAGGCAATAGTATTTAAATTGTGCGTGTAATTTTAAATCTTTTAAATATTTTGACGACGCATAGTTTGAATAGAATTTTGTTAAATTGTATCAAATAAACCGACTAAGGGATAAGGACAAAATGCCGTGCTAAAGGGCGATAGGCCAGCCACCTCTCACCTTGGCGCGGTCCTTCCACCGAGTCGTGCAGCAGGTGGGTCTTCGTGCCTTATTTCCTGCTTGGTAGTAATCCTGCTCGAATACTTTGTTAAGCATGGTGGTCGGTGTTGTGCTGCAATTTACCAGACTTCTTGCAGCACAACACCGATTACTCTGCTTACCCCGATCGTTGGGGATACTGCGCGTGGTATGTAGGTATGCATCAATTGAACAAATGTCGACGAATGAGATTCGCTGTTAAGAATATTATGTGGACCAGATTGAACTAACAATTGAATCATGCTCGTACTGTTGTCACTAAACCGGTGACGACAAACTATCTAACGTTAGTTTATCGTTATCAGCCGTCATCAGGAGATGAGACAGAAGGCAATCAAGTCGCGCCCTAACTGTTACCTTTTATTAGCTGAACCCTAAAACGGCGAAATGTTAAATTTGTCCGATCTAAAGATACCGTAAAACAGGGCACTTTGTGCCGCTACATGTGGGCTCGAACCCGCTCCCTCGCTTCCACTAGTAGGTAGCCGTCCACGCTTCGGTCACGTGGGCAGTAAATGTACGAAACTGGAGTGGGATATATTTATTAGCACCGTTTCAGATAGAGCTTCTAAAGTTCTAGCTAACACAAAATTAATTCAGTCATACATAACATAATAAACTTACAATTGAAATTACACTCAATTTGAATGTTGATTTGATATTTAAAATTAAATATAATAATCTCAGAAATCAACACATGCAGCACACTATGTTCGAGTGTTGATTTTCACTTTTCAACTCATACGAGTACATCACGATGTAGATAAAGTTGGCCAAATACAGTGGTTCGATCGATCGTGGCGCGGTCAGCACTTGGATAGGTGACCGGTCGACCGTTGAGGCTGATATTGGTTCGGATTCCACATAAAACTTCACCTATAAGGCCCCTTCGCGTCTTAGCGTGGTAGGGCGGTCGGTCGAAGCTGCTATGTAAAAGTTCGTGTTTTCCGTCCAGTTCAGTCTTGTCGGCACGACCAAAGGGAAGCACTGGCATGGCATCTATTTCACCAAGGTGTTATGGGCTGACATCACGGGTGTGGAAATTAATATGTATGTATGTATTAGTAATGTTAGAGGAACTTCATCTAAGATGTAAGTTTACAAATAATTGTTCCTACTTAAAATATTCTGTGGTGTTGTGGTATTGGTGTGGGTGGTGTGCAGGTTCTGCTCGTAGTTTCCTGAAAAAAGCCACTGTTTCACTCCGGGAGTGCCGGCAGAAGTGAAAACAACACCGTAACATTGCTTAAAAAAAAAAAAAAAAAAAATTAATGTTAAATTTAGTAGAACGGACGGACATGACTTTGTTACGGAACCCTACATTTATTTTGCAGAACTTAGTAGAATGGACAGACATAAACGTGTTACGGAACCCTACTTTTATTATAAAATAACCGTCGGAGGACCTTGGTTGAAAATTGTAAAATTTAGTAGAACGGACAGACATGCATTTGTAAGGGAACCCTACATTCATTTTTAAATAAATCTTAAATTTAGTAGAATGGACGGACATGCATTTGTTACGGAACCCTACATTCATTTTGCAGAACTTAGTAGAATGGACAGACATAAACGTGTTACCGAGAATAAATTTTCGACATTGAGAACTCTCTACGGATCCTAATTCTACATTCTTCAGTCGAAACAAGTATTGAAGAGAAGCAACATAGTATGGTGGAGATAGCTGTAAGATCTCGCCTAGACGAACCCCAACTGCTATAAAACCAATAAAACCGAATTTCTAATTCAACCGAGTGAAATATTAAGAGGCTGGGATAGTACTGAATAAAATAGTTTTATGAGAAGAATTGAATTGGCTCCCATCGCTTTCTGATACAATACATTTGTTTACGTAACCTTAAATGTGATTTTGGCTTATAGCACTAGAAATGGAGAGAGAAATCGCGATGTTATTTTCAGCGCTTTTCCTACTCGGAAAAATAATGAAGGTTCTTCGTGAAATGTGGATTTTCTTACGACATTTTCGAGACTATCTTCACTACCTACTGTGCAGATATTTCGGATATTCATCTCATTAAAATAGGTAATTATTATGTATATAATTCAGACGACGACGGCTGTCTCTCTGCTATAATATTTTGTTGTCTATTCTGAAACGAGCCGCCTAGATCTCTCATTAAAAATGTGTAGGTACTATCGACCTATCGACGCTTCACATGCAAAATTTGTAAAAATTTTCTAGGGCTTGTATTATTATCGTATAACTGAATTTTGCTAAATACCTATTTATGTACATTTTAATGTATTCAGGTATTCACTGAAAGTATATCTATAATACCATAAATTTCTCAAAAATGTTTGTACTCGGTAGCGCTGTGGTGCGGTCGTGCGACTATCGAATTAGAACTGGCGGAATTTTTGACTTGTCCAAGCGTAGGTTACCTACCTATGGATGAAATTATACAATAATAATAAACAATACCGATCCTGATCATAAGCACACACCTGGGCGCGGTCAGTACCGTTGTAGGTTGAACGTTGTTCGGATTCCACGTAAAAAACTGTAGGTCCCTTTCCTTCTTACTTTACTAGGTGGTAGGGTTTAACCCGCCCGGGTTGGTACCACCGCGCTGAATGAAAAGTCGGTTGAAACGGCTATGTAAATGACCGAAGGGAAGCACTGACATGGCACCTAGTTCGCCAGGGCATTATGGTCTGACATCACGGATGTTGTTGGTGATTTAGCCAACCGTGTCAGTTTCTATAATTTTTTTTTTAATGAAAACGTTTTCTCTACAGAACGAGGCCAGAACACAGATGCACAGCTTTAATAAAAAATAATGAATTACAACGTAGCGTAGTTAGCTACGTTACTGACTATATTATGAAAATACTAAAGTCAGCCTCGGTAGCTCAGTGGTACGGTCGGTCGACTGTTGTTAAGCAACGCCACCGAATTGGCAACGCTGAGCGCGGTCAGTACTTGGATGGGTGACCGCTGACCGTTGGAGGCTGTCAGCGGTCTTCCACGTTAAACTGTAGGTTCTTTTCCTACTTACCTTAATAGTTCGTGTTTTCCGTCCAGTTCAGTGTAGCCGACATGAAATGAAGGGAAGCACTGACATGGCACCTAGTTCACCCGGTGTTATGGCTGACAACACGGATGTTGTGGGCGATGTAGGCAACCGTGTCAGTTTCGTTAAAAAAAATTAAAAAAAGACATTCTTCGCGACGCAACAATCATTATTCACAACATCAACCTTACTTACCAAGTGGCACAAAACTACCTTTTATAGGTATAAAAGGTAAAAGAAAATGTGAGACAATTATTTTAGCATTTTAGCGTAATGTAAGTATAGGTATAAGTAATGTAAGTATTGCACGAACACATCAATTATTAAACCAAATTTGGCGTATCGAACTGACTCGCAACGATCTGCAAAGTTTTCCTCTAAAACATCAACTGTGGAGTAAATTTACACGTACAGTGCACATTACGCATACATTGAAGCAATAGAAATGTATACCTGAAATGTGATTACGTAAACTCGCTCGTTGAGTCTCAATGTAAGCTACAGCGGGGATGAGTGGAGGGGGCCGCGGCCGCGATGAGGCAGGAGTGGGGGGAGGGGTGCTCGTTGCGGTCGTCGTCGGAACCGAAGGAAGCGGGCACATTTTTCAACTGCACTCGACTCGGAAAAATATAATATTAATTCTGAAGCCATCCGCTAGGAGGCGCCCGCTTATCACCTCATTTCCTCCGGCAGCGCAGCAGCCATGATTAATACACAAACTAGCGCTTTTGTTACGTTATCAACTTTTGGCGTGTACTCGTACTTTGTACAATGTCCTTACATAATGCGCTGACATTGTAAACGTAGAAGGTGATGTAACCGTTGAACCGGAGTGAATCCGGTTCAACCTCATTGTAAATCAATTTACACTTATCACTTTGGATGATTCATCCGGGTTGTACCTCCAAAGTGATAAATGTAAACGGGCCTTTACATCACCTTACATTAAAATGTCAGCCTTTACATTAAAATGTCAATGTCAAATGTCAGCCGGTTGTACTACAGTCTTGCCTGTAGTACAACATTGTATAAATTTATTTTCTATTCTTTTGTGATGAGATGAATAATTATTTAATAATATAAAAATAATGTAAAAGTACAAAAAATTATAATTAATAAAATTAAATATTAAATAATATAAAAATAATTTCCGTGAAGCCACATATATTAAGCTGTAATTAAAAATATGTTATGTTATGTTATTAATTGTTCTCTCGCAGTTCTTGGTAATTTATTAAACATTGAAACTGTAAACATATTTTATATGTATTCATATAAGTATAGTTTTTATTTAACTAGTGTGTACGTATATTATTAAAACTGTATTCTTATTATTAATTATTGTATCGTCAATTCTGATACCCAAGTCTTTTTTTCACTAAAGTTATTTACATTTCACTCTATTAATTGAGTCTCAAACGCCCAAAGGCTGAATGGATAAAATCTCTGTAAGGGATAAGTCCGCTTTTGCACCTCATGTGGATATAGTACGGTAGGAGGACGGAGTGAGTGGCCCACAGAACAGAGAATTATTGTGGTGATTATTGTCTTTCACCTGTAAGATCCTACGAATACGACACCCGAAAGACAAGGCGGTTCATTCGTGAACACTCGGCTCGAAACGAAACCTAACAAAAACGACATGCGCCGCCTCAACATTACACCTGGTTATTTTTTTATACCACTTTCCTTCGAGCCGAGTGTTCACGAAAAGAGCCGCCTTGTCTTTCGTGTGTCGTACCGAAGATCCTACGGTTTTATACACAGAGCAATAAATCGCTTCGCTCTCTCTTGGGGGAAGACGCGCCGGTCGCTGCTCTGTGGTTTTATACATGGAATCTTAACCATGAAAGAACTCGTGTTCACGACGAAAATGAAAATACCAAACTAAAAATGTGAAAGAATTGATGCAAGCCGACGGATATTGAACCCATTGCCTCTGAATACATAAGTATAAAAGTATGCACCGCTCGGTCACGAGGTGCTCAAAGACCCGTATATATTTTGTAGGCTCTTTAATTTGTGTAAGGCGCGGAGATGTCTACTGGCAAATGGCGCAGGGCAAACGAGATGCTCCCTCGACTCCTACTAATGGCTTTCCTATCCACTGGCTCTGTGAATAAATAATGAATTTTTAATTATTAATAGCTGCCGAAAGCGGTATGATTTTTACAGAAAATAAGAAAAATAAATTAGAATAAAATTTAAGTGAAATGAAATAAATAAGTAAATTCAGACTGTTTTCAGAAATCGTGCACGGATGTTTCTTCTTCGAAATTGGAAAAGTTAAGTTATACAAACAAAATAAAAGATCTTTTTTTATATTATGCACGTATTAAAATAACATTGGCAAGTACATAATTGTAATTATATATTCCGGTCCTGATTAAGAGACTGAAAAGTTGAAAATTTCAGTCCTCAAAATAAACAATTCCCTCAATCCTCGCCCTCTAATCGCCGGGACCGCCCCCGCTCGTTCCCACGCAAGTACGTGACCTTTTTACTTCAAAAAGTTGAAATTTCGACTGATTCGCACTGCCCGGACCGACTTTCTCCAACAGAAACTGCTTAAACACCGACACGGCCCCGCAAACGACTCCCTAAGTGATAAAGTTGCGAACTTTAATTAACACATCGTTCAAGTACCTACGTACGTCTTACCCGGCGCTGCCTGCCGGTAGCCGCTTACCGAGCGGCAAACTGCCTCTGAAGACTACGCTACGAACACTACTCCTGCACTCGATTCCAAATAAATCACGATGCTGCGTTGGTAATGGCGAAACATGATGTTGGAAACACTCTTCCGGTGTTGGAGACACTCTTCCGATGTTGAAAACACTCTTCCGATGTTGAAAACACTCTTCCGCTGTTGGAAACACTCTTCCGGTGTTGGAAACAATCTTGCGATGTTGGAAACACTCTTCCGATGTTGAAAACACTATTCCTATGTTGGAAACACTCTTCCGATGTTGAAAACACTCTTCCGATGTTGAAAATACTCTTCCGATGTTGAAAACATTCTTGCGATGTTGGAAACACTCTTCCAATGTTGGAAATATCGATAGTTCTTACAATTTTGTTTTGGTCAGTTCGGTTGGGATTTAATCTCAGTCAGTTAGCGTGTAATCGTCCACTGCTGGACATACGCCTCTCCAATTTTCATCCAGTCCTCCCGGCCTTCAGCGGTACGGAACCACTGCTTTCCGCCGACGCACTTGATGTCGTCGTCCCACCTGGCGGGTGGTCTTCCCACACTCCGTTTTCCTGTCCACGGCCGCCAGTGCGGGAGGTCCGAGGTTTGAATCCGGTCGGCGTGTACCAATGAGTTTTTTCTGACGAAAAAAATTACGTGGATACCTACACCTGCTGCTTCACCGTTCGGAACCGGTGTAAAACTGTAGGTCCTTTCCCTTCCCCCTTACTAGGTGGTAGGCTCAAATTGTAGCCGACTGGTTTGGTACCACCGTACTGATGTAAGATGGCCGCATAGCAACCTCGGTTGTGTTCTCCTCTAGTCTAGTATAGCCAGAAATCCAGGGAAGTCTCCGGTATGGCGCCTACCTTCTCGGAGGTGGTATTGGCTAGTCAGAGCATGTGGCCCCTCTGACTCAGCCACCCATACCGGATTACATAAAAAAAAAGTGTAGGACACGGTTACTCCAACGGTCATCGTCTCTTCGGCTGACGTGTCCAGCCCACTGCCTCTTGAGCTTAGCCACGCGGATTTAATCTAACTTAAACTAACTCAAAGTTTATACCCTAGTTTTTTTTTTTCATTTAAAATAAAATATATTTTATTGGTTTTGCATTCTACTCAAGTAATAAATAAATAACAGAGTGCAGTTGCGGCTGTTGCCGCATATGAACCGGGCACACCGCGTCCACGTGTCACTGTCACATTGTGCTGTGCAGTTCCATTTTTTACACAAAATATTCGCGTTTTGGTAATGTTATCGTGCGTGCCTAATAGTCCAGGAAACGAGGAAATTCCTTGTATGGGCTCTTCGGACTAATTCCTCTGTCGCTGAAACTTTGCAGTGTGATAGAGTAGTGTTTAAAATATACGTTTGACAAATTATCTAGGATTTTTGATGTTTGGAAGTTAGGTATTAAAATGAATGAATGCCTAAAAATGAAAATCGCTTATAACTGCTGATGAAAAATTGCTCCGTCCGAAATTCCTTCGGTATATGATATTATATATTAATAAGAGTATATATTAACATTATCTAGGAAAATTTCGATTTCGAATAGGCAGAAATTTGAAAATATCTATTTTGTATCACAACTTCTTCAGAAAAATTGCTCTGTCAATTTTAATTTTTTTATATGTCTTAATTTATTTAAATATATCGCTTTTGACAATTATCTAGGAAATTTTCCATATCGATCACACCTTTACAGATTTTCGGCAATAATTCGCTGTGAAAAATTGCTCCGTCCGAAATTCCTTCGGAATATGATATTATATATTAATAAGAGTATACATACAACATTATCTAGGAAAATTTCGATTTCGAATAGGCAGAAATTTGAAAATACCTATTTTGTATCACAACTTCTTCAGAAAATTTACCATATAAATGCCAAAAGGCACCAACCCACAAATTGGTTAAAAAGAGTTAAATATATCAATCGAGAGCTAATCAACCCTCTATTTTTTGCAGAAAAGACCCAGGCAGGCTACTTGGTATATACTAATAGGTTTCTACACATTCGTCCGCCCAATTGAGGTATATCGCAACAGCAGAACAGAATTATGCTACTTGGTACTAGCTAACTGGTCAGATTTTTTTTTGCGTAAAAGATCCAAGCGAGATAGACTTTTTTGTTTTTAATGAAGTACGCTAAAAGTATTTATCAAAACAGAGCCAAGATATCTGGTTCTTTTTGGCCTTATATAATAAAAACAAACTGTATATCGCAAAGTGGAACCAATTTATGTGGTTCTTTTGGCATTTATAATAAAAACAAACGGTATATTGCAAAAATGGAATCAATTTATGTGGTTGGTTTGCCTTTGGGGACCTATAGTGAGTCTTATTTCATTGGAAATAAGAGTTATTTTTCTAAAAATAAAATCAAACATGTCTACGTTCTATGAAACAGAACGCCTAATAATAAATAAGTTCAGTTCAGTTCACTACCGCGACGAATGTGTCAGTTCACGACCGCGAAGTAAAGTAAATTGCTGTTTTCGACGTGGCTCAATGTACCTACTACGTAGTGATCGCGACATATCGTCAGAGTGTAGTTCGACGTCGTCGTCCAAGCAGGTGCCTACGCCGCGCCGCCTAACGTAACCATTGAAGATAGAATAGAATAGAATATTTATTTGTATAACATATACAAGTCACAAACTAACATTCACACATTTTAAAATTTTTCTATTTAGAAAATAAAATAATATGAAACATAATAAATGAATCCTATTAAAATTAAAATTATTAATAATAGAAATCCGATATAAAAGTCACACGTGCCTCCTGGGTGGTGCCAAATGTACAGCAATCAGCGTGTGGGAGATCTTCGGATCGGCTGGGTTCGCCACCACACCCCGGGAGAAACAATTACACCGGCATAACAGTTCGCTGTGTTCCGGTGTACTTCCCGGGGACCCAGTAGCAAGTGGGGTTGGCTGTGGTGAGGAGTAGGCCAGTGATCCCGACGCGGATTCGCTGTTCAGAGGTGACGCATCGACACGGTTGACAGGGAGACCCGGTTAAACGGTTATTCCGCTGGCCGCCCGCCGGGTAGTACAGGAGCCCAATCGCGTCTAACCAACGCGAGAGGCTGCCCCGGTCAACCGGCGCATAATCCCGGAGTGGTCCGTCGTGCCGGTTGGTGACCGGAGTAGGGGTTCCGGCGGCCACTTCCGGGGGGGACCGGGGGCCTTTCCGTCTTCCGTGTCGGCGCAACACTAACCTGAGTAGTAAGCGATGAAGCTAGGGTCCACGCTTTGCCCGTGAATCACCACAGCCACCCTTTCATGCTCTTTCCCTCCCTCTTACAAAAATCATGGCAGCGAAAAAAAAGGAAAAAAAGGTTCAATCAGCGGTGCACACCCTTACACCACTATTTAGCGTTGACTCGACCAACGTGCGGGGGTTGCATACCAATTTGAATGCCGTCCATCACCACCTGGAGACGAAGAAGCCGGCCTTGCTTTTCCTGACGGAATCACAAATATATCGACCTGCACTACCCCGGCTACACCCTGGAAGAAGCCTTCCGGTCGCGAGCCGGGGTTTGCTTGTTTGTCAGGGCAGATATTTGCTGTCGTCGCCTGCGCTGCCTTGAGGACTCCGAGCTATCAGTACTTTGGGTCCACGAGGATCTGGGAACGGTCTCGCGGGTGTACGCCTGTCTGTACAGGTCGCACTCTGGTGATGCAGAGACAGCTTGGTTATTTGAGTACCTGAGTGGAGCGGCAGACAAAGTCCAAGAGCGGTTCCCTACCGCGGATTTGGTTCTTCTTGGAGACTTCAATGCCCATCACGAGGCATGGCTAGGCTCCAGGAGAACTGACTTTGCGGGGAGAGCCGCCTACGACTTCGCCCTGACGCATGACCTGTCTCAACTGGTAGACCAGCCCACCAGGCTGCCAGATATAGACGGTCATGAACCCTCTCTGCTGGATCTTCTGCTGACAACGAACCCCACTGGATATAAGGTCGCAGTGAGAGCCCCGCTGGGTTCCTCTGATCATTGTTTAGTGTGGTCCACGGTGCCATCTTCGCCTCCTCAGTCCCGTACTGGAGGAACGCGTCGAATTTGGCACTACGCGTCAGCAGATTGGGATGGGATGCGAGAACACTTCGCATCCTACCCTTGGAGAGAGATCTGCTTCAGTTCGGGCGATCCGTCGCAATGCGCTAATACCGCTGCCGAGGTGGTTCTGGGGGCAATGGAAATGTTTATTCGCAGCGCCTCTGTCTACCTCGGTGGTAAAAGCCAACCATGGTACAGCCGCGACTGTGCTGATGCTGTCGCAGCTAAATGCGCAGCTTATCGGGCATGGTCGCGCGCTCGTGCCGGACGTGATCCGAACGCATCCTAACTGAAGAAGGAATACAACCGCCTCTCCAGATCCTGCAAAAAGGTTATTGCCAGGGCCAAATTTGACCACATCGGCAGAATCGGCGATAGACTGAACCAGCACCCAACTGGGAGCCGTGAGTTCTGGTCTCTCGCTAAATATGTCGAGTCAAATTTCTGCCGCTCCTCTCTTCCACCTCTGCAGTGTCCTGGAGGCTCACTTGTCCACTCCGCAAAGAAGAAAGCCGACTTACTGGTATCTCTCTTTGCGGGGAACTCCAACCTGGACGATGGGGGTGCCACTCCCCCATCCATACCTAGGTGTGAGAACTCCATGTCGGAAGTGCAGTTTCGACAATGGACTGTACGGGCGGAACTTCTCTCCCTAGACGTCAGGAAGGCGAGTGGGCCGGATAGGATTCCTGCATTGGTGTTAAAAAGGTGTGCTCCCGAGCTGGCCCCAGTGCTGACGCGCCTATTCCGTCTCTCCTACTCCAATTGCCGTGTGCCGGCGGCCTGGAAATCTGCGTTTTTGCAAGCGGTCCCTAAAAAGGGTGACCGCTCAAACCCGTCAAACTACCGACCTATAGCGATTACCTCCCTTTTCTGTAAGGTGATGGATCGCATTATCAATACGCAGCTCATGAAGTACCTGGAGACGAATGACCTCATCAGCGATCGGCAATACGGCTTCCGGCCAAAACGATCTGCTGGTGATCTCCTAGCGTACGTCACTCACCTTTGGGGGGAATCGCTTGACGGTCATGGTGAATTGATGCTACCTATTTTAATTTTGAATTTTAATTTATTTTAATTTATTTAAATTTTATTTTAATTTTATATTTTTTTATATTGACATAATTGAATTTTTAACCTTTGACAATTCTATTGATGCGAAGTATTTTAATTTAGCTCTAGTTTTAATTGCCTTTCATGCACAAAACAGTTTTTTTTTCTCTGTATTCTTATAATTTTTAGTTATGTACCTATATTATTGCTAATTATTAGTCCCTTACCATGGCTAGACCCAGACAGTTTCAATTGTAAATTTGGTAAACTAAAATGTGACGAACTCAAGTGTACCGATGGTACCTAAGATGGAAATGAATAAATGAAAAATGAAATGAAAAATACTTGGCAATTGGCCTTGATATTGCCAAGGCATTTGATCGGCTTTGGCACAAGTCGCTCTTGGGCAAATTGCCGGCTTACGGACTTCCTTCTGGCCTCTGTGACTGGGTCGCCGACTTCCTACATGGGCGTAGCATTCAGGTCCTAGTGGACGGTCGCTCGTCGGACGCCATGTCAGTGAACGCCGGCGTACCACAAGGATCTGTGTTGTCACCCACGCTGTTTCTTCTGCATATCAATGATATGCTGTCTCTGGGCAACATACATTGTTATGCGGATGACAGTACGGCACACGGATCCTACACCAGTCACCCTTCAGCCAGTCGGGATATTGTGGATGAGAAGAGGCGAAGACTTGATTAAGCGAACACCTCGGGGTCCTCGGAGTCGAACTGTCGCACGACTTGAACTTTCGTCGCCATATCGAGGGGAAGGCCAAGCTGGCTTCTAAAAAGCTGGGCGTACTCAATAAGGTGCGACGGTACTTCACGCCGGACCAAAGGCTGCTTTTGTATAAATCGCAGATCAGGTCCTGCTTGGAGTACTGCTCGCACCTGTGGGATGGCTCTGCCAAATACCAGCTTGCGCCTCTGGACTCGATCCAGCGTCGAGCCGTGCGACTAGTGGGTGACCCCGCAGTGTCCCGCGATCTGAAACCACTGCAACACCGTAGGGATGTCGGCTCCCTAAGTGTGTTCTATCGCTTATTCCATGGGGAGTACTCGGAGGAGCTGTTTAACGCAATCCCGCCGTCCCCTTTCCATCTCCGCACCACATGAACTGGGCAGGGATTGCATCCCTATACGCTGGACTTACCGCGGATGCGTACTAATCGATTCTGCAGATCATTCCTCTACAGAACCGGTAAACTCTGGAATGCTCTCCCTGCTCATAAATTTCCCCCCAAGTACAGTCTCGGGTCCTTAAAGAGGGGCGTGAATGGGCACCTGTCAGGCCGGCATGGCATTCGCAACCCCCGCATACGACCGAATGTCCATGGGCGTCGTTAGACACCTTATGGGTGGCTCGGCGCCATATATCGCGCTTTCAATAAAAAAAAAATAAAAAAAAAACGTTCCTCCATTCTCTTCGCCTCAAGACTCTACCTGCAGCGGTCTTCATGCAAGAAGCACACAGCGTCTCCTGGCGGAAAGGAGAAGAGTCCGGTTGCCTAGGCGACGGACTGTTGTGATCTGACACGTCCGAAAATACAAGCGGGAGCGGGCGGTTTTGTTCAAACATTTTGCTCTGGAAAAGATAAAATCCACCCTGATCGAGCGCCCCCACCCAACTACAGTCCACCCACTAACACCACGGGGTGAGAACGACTGTTGCGTACAGCGGCCCCATTCGGAAATAGACCGAAGCGTTTGTTTGAGATCAGACACAAGTCTTCGCCTCTTCATCCACAACATCCCGTCTGACTGAAGGGTCACTGGTATAGGATCCATGTGCTGTACTGTCATCCGCATAACAATTTATGTTGCCGAGTGGCAGCATGTCATTGATATGCAGAAGAAACAGTGTTGGTGACAAGACAACACAGATCCCTGCGGTACGCCGGCATTCACTGACAGGGCGTCCGAAGAGCAACCGTCCACTAGGACCTGAATGCTACGCCCGTGTAGGAAGTCGGCGACCCAGTCGCAGAGGCCAGAAGGAAGTCCGTACGACGGAAGCTAGCCCAGAAGCGATTTGTGCCAAACCTGTAGAGGTGGAAGGGAGGAGCGGTAGAAAATCGATACGACAGATTTGGCGAGAGACCAAAACTCACGGCTCCCAGTTGGGTGCTGGTTCAGCCTATCACCAACTCTGCCGATATGCTCGAATTTGGCCCTGACGATAGCCCTCTTGCAGGATCTGGAGAGGCGGTTGTATTCTTTCTTCAGTTCGGATACATTAGGATCGCGTCTGGCACGAGCGCACGACCATGCACGATAAGCTGCGCCATTAGCTGCGACAGCTTCACCACAGTCGCGGCTGTACCAGGCCTGGCTTTTACCACCGAGGCGCACGAGGGCGCTGGGAATAAACATCTCCATTCCCCCCAGAACCACCTCGGCTACGGCATTGGCGCATTCTGCCGGAATGCGCCAATGCCGTAGCCAAGGTGTAGATCATCCGAGGTGTAGATCATCCGAACTGAAGCATAGCTCTCTCCATGGGTAGGATGTGATGTATTCTCGCATCCCGTCCCAATCCGCTGACACGTAGTGCCAAATTGGACGCATTCCTCCAGTACGAGACTAAGGAGGCAAAAATGGCACCGTGGACCCCACTAAACAGTGGTCAGAGAAGCCAAGAGGAGTGCTCACTGTGACTTTGTATCCAGCAGGATTCGTCGTCAGCAGAAGATCCAGCAGAGAGGGTGCATGACCGTCCATGTCTGGCACTCTGGTAGGTTGGTCTATCAGTTGAGGCAGGTCATGCGTCAGGGCGAAGTCGTAGGCGGCTCTCCCCTCGAAGTCAGTTCTCCCGGAGCCCAGCCACTCCTCGTGATGGGCATTAAAATCCCCAAGCAGAACCATATCCGCGGATATATATATATATAGGGAAACTACATGCACTTCATCTGCCGCTCTACTCAAGTGCTCGAACAATCGAGCTGTCCCCGCGTCGTCTGAGTGCGACCTGTAGATACTTACAGGCGGACACACGCGACTCCGTCCCCAAGTGAACCGATTGTGATGATTCTTTTTTTATTTGAAAGCTGGTGCTTTCCGCGTGGTCCCATTTCAATTTCTTCAAGATCGGATTGGAAAGCAAGGCGGATTCGCGAAGCCAAAAGCCGAGCGATTCCGCCGAGTACATTAATAGCAAAAAATTACTAAAAAAACTGAAATAAAAAACTATTAAAAAAAATATAAAAACCGCCTTCAAAAATGTATGAAATAAAAAAATCGAACCCTAGAGTTGAAGGCGGTGCAAGCAAAAATAACCGACCGCCTTCAACTCTAGGGTTCGATTTTTTTTAATTTCATACATTTTTGAAGGCGGTTTTTAATTTTTTAAATCGTTTTTTTACAAAAATGTATACACTTTATTTACATACAGACTGTACGTGCATGAAATATGTTTAATAAGTTGTTTCGACATACTGTCATACAAATTAAATTACAGAACGAAAGTTAAATTTTAAAAGTTCCTAATACTATATAGGCCAGAGCTGCGCTTCGTGCGCACGAAGCGAAGGAACGCGGGCGTGCTCGGCCGGCCAAGACGACCGCGTTCCTTCGCTTCGTGCGCACGTCGTGCGCACGAAGCGCAGCTCTGATATAGGCCCTACATTTTCGTTCCATAGGCGGCAGGACGGCGCGGCGGAGCGGCGTTGTAGTGGGACGACAGAGGTGGCGGGCGGAATAGCGAGCCGCGAGCATCGACGACGCTCGCGTGTCGTCTCGTCGGTCGCGGTGCGGGACGATGAGCTGCTGGCGCGCGGGCGGGCGGGCTTATTCTTCCCCACTCCCCGCAGCCCTCCCGCACCCCGAGTTCAGTGTAGTGCGAGCGCGCGCTTTTTAAACGTTGTTTTATTATATTGCGATACTCGAAACTACTCGAAAGTTCATGTTTAATGGAGAAATTTTATTGGATAATATACAATTATATTATATTTTGATGTTCTGTGTCTAATAAGTTAATAAAAACAGACGAAGCAATTTTTCACAGTGCTTGGGTTATTGCCAAAAATATGTAAAGGTGTGATCGATAAGGAAAATTTCCTAGATAATTGTGAAAAGCGATATATTTAAAGAAATTAGGAGATGAAAAAAAATAAAAATTGACAGAGTAATTTTTATAGGTATTTTCAAATTTCTGCCTGTTCGAAATCGAAATTGTCCTAGATAATGTTATATATATACTCTCATTAATATATAATATCATATTCCGAAGGAATTTTGGACAGAGCAATTTTTCACAGCGAATTATTGCCGAAAATCTGTAAAGGTGTGATCGATAAGGAAAATTTCCTAGATACTTGTCTAAAGCGATATATATAAATAAATTAAGACATATAATAAAATAAAAATTGACAGAGCAATTTTTCTGAAGAAGTTGTGATACAAAATAGGTATTTTCAAATTTCTGCCTATTCGAAATCGAAATTTTCATAGATAATGTTATATATATACTCTTATTAATATATAATATCATATACCGAAGGAACTTCGGACGGAGCAATTTTTCACCAGCAGTTATAAGCGATTTTTATCTTTAGGTATAAATACCTAACTTCCAAACATAAAAAATCCTAGATAATTTGTCAAACGTGTATTTTAAACCCTACTTTATCACACTGCAAAGATTCAGCGACAGAGGAATTACGTCGAGTGGAAATGCTTTATTGATTGGAGTATAACTTGGAATCGTGTTAACTCGCTAACTCACATTTCAAAGTGTTCTTCGCATGCAAGTGAAGTAAGCATCAGCTTTACATGCTGTAAGAAACTTTGAAGCTGCTTTGAATGTTCGGCCGAGCTCTTTATTTATTTTCTAATTATTTGTTGGAAAATGTAATTTTTCAACCAGATTTTCATAAAGCAACTTCATTGTCTCATGTTGGTTATAAATAAAGGTTATGTATGAGGCAATGAAGTTGCTTTATGATTGGTTAAAACATATCAGTTAGGTTAGATTAATCAGTTAGTTATACACAATTCATTTCCAAGGTAAAAAAACTAATTATAAATACGCGATGAATTGCATGTGCAACATTGAAGAGTGACAATCAGTTATACACTATCTGCATTTATGATAGTGCAGAATTTTAGTATTTAGCACAAAATGGTAGTAGTACTAAATAATACAAACAATCTCCTTTGTTCTATGAATAATGAAAATGTTCACTGAACAGTTCATTGACTTCGCGTATGGTCATCTACACTTGGCCGTTGCGCCGGGCGGCCGCCGCCGCGCGCCGCCGCCCGGGAGTTACGAGCTGGTCGGGCGGGGGGAGGGGCGGTGACGCTGGGCGGGCGCCGGGCGGGACGGCCGCTCGCTGGCATCTCGGCGGACTCATAAAGTGAGATTGGTTCGCCCTTCGCGTTGTCATCTTGAGGCCGTTTTGTGATGATGGCGCGTGACATCTGTAGACGGACAGCCTCTTGGCTTATTTCCCATTTTCCTGTATATTTTAGGGTAGCGAAACAACATTTTTTTTTCAGAATTTGCCTCATTGCATTAATGTATTTATCTGGTGTACGTACGAGTGTGATCTTTGCTGTTTATTTATTTTGGTTCATTAAATTTCATAGAATCAATTAACACTCAAGTGCTATTGAGCTGGGAACGTCAGCCGACGAGACAACGACCGTTGTAGTAACCGTGTCCTCACTGGCGGCCGTGGAGAGGATAATGGAGTATGGGAAGACCACCAGCCGGATGGGATGACGACATCAAGTACGTCGGCATCATGCAGTGGTTCTGAACCGCTTAAGGCCCGGAGACTGGAAGAAAATTGGAGAGGTTATGTGAAAATTGGACTGACTATTGATACACTTTGATTTGTTGCTGTTTTTATGTGTCAAATATTTGCAATACTGCGACGTCATTTTTTATACATTCGTATAAAATATTCATTCAATTATTCGGGAACCCACTGATGATCGTTCCACTGCTATTATAAAAGTAGAATGGAACACTTATGGAAGTTTCCTTTCAGTTCCAGTTGGAGTTAGTAGTTTCGTCAACTTGGTACAAATATCTGCCTAAAACAAGGTGAGGGCGACCTCGACGAACCCTCTTCACTTATTACGTACGCTTTGTGTTCGGATCGGATAAGATCACGACTGGCTAACGAGTCCTGAGTGGACACATTATTGCAACAATGTCCCGAACGCTCTCTGTCCCTCCTCGTAAAGTTTTATGTTTGTTTCATTCATTTTCGCAGGGTTTTTACTGTTAAATGTTAACGGTTTGTGTAAAAACGCCATTTTGACGACTCATACGCCTACAGAGTATTATAGTACGTTGATCTCGTCTACGCGTGTTCCATTAAAGTTACATTGAGGTAGGAAAATGTATTTATTTAGAGCAATCAACAGCTCTTTATAATTACTTACAGGACAGTGCAAACGGGCCGGATCATTAAGGCTTTTTTCCCACTATCAAATATTCATTGCGTATTTGAACGGCAAGAGACTGAGCTGAGTCGACCGAACTCCGCCGCCGACCCCGCGCCGCCCCCCTCCGCGCCCCGCCGCGCCCCGCTCCGGAGAAGGCGAGAGCCAGACGGGTCGGACCCAACTCTTTGAATCTTCGATTATAACGTTCAATTATTCATTACTTTTCATCCTGTTACATGTTTTATTCAGAGCCACTGGACCCCGCTTTAGGAACGAATGGAGACGCGCCTTTTTATTTCATATTGTGACACTCTGCGTCCACCCTGTGGTCGCGGTTCATTTACGGGCTTAGTACTCTCAAATTCTGGCATACTGAGCCGAGGTTGCCTTTGTGGAAAGATAAACTCGGCAGAACCGAAGCAGAAGAGTAATTAATGCTCTAATTAACGCTGGGAGTTAATTATAGATAATTAGTATGTAATTATAAAGACATGATAAGTAGGTACGTCTTTTCCAATTGCCATAATATTTGTTTTGATATTTAATATTTAATGAGCGTTTAAGTAAACATATATTGATTAAAATTTACTATTTGAAAAAAAAAATAACAGTGAAAACAGTGAAATTTTCAAGCCCATTTATTATAACAATAATATCTCAATAGCTTTATTTTTATTTTTACAAGGAATCGCAAGATCAAAGCAAAGAGAAATATAATTTTTACTTGGCTTTGTTCTTGCGCTTCCTCTTAAATATGAATAGATTGTGTGTTTTGTTATTGTGTCAAGGGCATGAAAATCCGAAACAAAAAAATTGCAAGATGATTCTCATCTGCAAAATTATTTTCGTACGCAATATGTGTGGGCAACACACGCTCCGTCTCCACAGTTTTTGAGTTTCATGCGAGGATTTTCTCTTCGTAACGGATGCATTTCTAGGGATCAGCCTTTTAGAGGCGTGGGCTAGGCCACAACGCAGGATGAAGTTACAAAATTTACGTACATAGCCTTAAATAATACGAAGCTCCGCCGCAACTGCCGTTGTTGGGGTAAAGGGCTCACTCGATCGATATTAAAATAAGGGATTACGGGCTGGTTGCGGTTATAGCTTTTTTCTTTTTCAAATTTACCGTTTACTAGCTCACACAAACCCTCTTGTATGGTTGTTTTATTGGATTTTGTTATTTAAATATAAGATAATCATCGGATTTTCATGCCCTTGACACACATTATATTTCAATTCTCTTTGAGGCTATAATGGAGACATCTTATTTGCCAGATAAACTACGGATATTACAGAAATTAGATAAAACCAGGGCAATATTGTCTGATGCATACGACAACAATAACACACACATTTAACATTAATAAAAACTGAACAATATCGCAAGGAAAACAAGTGCAATTAAAAAAACCGATTATACTGAATAGCTAATAAGTTAAATTAAAATAACCGCGAGCAAAGCTAAGTATGCACTAACTATTTTGCAAGCCCGACCAGAAAAAAACACTGTCCCCCTTTTTCTCCCTAAAAAGCATTATACTACGACACCTATGTGAGTATTAAATAAAAAATACTAACCGAAAATATTTTTTTTCACCGTCTGTCTATTCATTGTGTGTTGCGGAGGTGTGCGCGACTGTCTCAGCGTATATTTTATGAAGAAAGGAAAGTGAAAGAAGGTCACGAATGATTATAAGATGACTAAGCGGTTAGCGGTTGTCGTGTGAGGTTATAGGCTAACAAGCTTCAATTTACAAATTGAATCACTTACCCTCAATGACTTGCGTCACAGCGATTTATTTAGGTTTAACCTCGGGTTTAACCTAAGATAGGAAACCTAATCTGGGTTTCATTCCTGACTTTTATGAGTGTTGATGAGTGAAAAACGTTTCTCAGTCTGTCAGTCAGTCAGCGTGTAAGCGTCTACTGCTGAACATACGCCTCTCCAATTTTCCTCCCGGCCTCCAGCGGTACGGAATCATTGTTTTACGCCGACGTACTTTGATGTCGTCTTCCCACCTGGCTACTCTACTTATATAGAGTTAGTGAAAAGTCCAAGAAAGTTTGAAATAACAATCATATTCAACTGTCTAGAACAGTATACCCCAATTATTCAATAAATTAGCTTTTCCCCGCGGATGCACTTCTAGTGACTTTTTACTGGCAGCTCAGTCCGCCGATGACTTAGCGTTATGATGGTCAGCCTCGATATCTCAGTGGTGCAGACAGTCAACTGTCGCTATTGAATGTTAAGCAACGCTGGGTGCGGTCAGTACTTGGATGGGTGACCGCTGACCGTTGGAGGCTGACCGAGGTTCGGATTCCTCGTAAAACTGTAGGTCCCTTCCCTCCTAATCTTACTTGGTGGTAGGGTTTAACCCGCCCGGGTTGGTACCACCGCACTGAATGGAACGTCGGTCTAAAACGGCTATGTAAATAGTTTGTGTTTTCCGACCAGTTCAGTGTAGCCGGCACGATCAAAGGGGGAAGCACTGACATGGCACCTAGTTCACCCGGTGTTATGGGCTGACATCACGGACGTTGTAGGTGATCTAGCCAACCGTGTCAGTTTCCATAAAAAAAATGATTTAAGCTAAAACCATCTTGAGAAGTGGAAGAATATAACAGTGAAAATCGTATGTAAATCGATAAAATGCTTCTAGAGTTATAAAGATATTCATATATTGACGTCCGTTACGCGGTCGGTCTCTGGTAGCCCGTAGAAATTACGCTTTATTTATTAGAAATACTGCCACAAAGTACTACCTATTTGTAATACCTACGTACGATGACACTACGCGTATGAATTTCAAAGACAAAATTGTGTGGTAGAATTTAATATTTCTGTTGAAATTAATAATTATTACTTTCATATGTCACTCACTTAGCCAGAGAACACTCGACGACGTTCAAGTAATTTTCATTTGGCAGAGATTACGAAGAATAAATTATATTAAATACTTCAGTTATTTTAATTAGGCCTGGTAAATACTACATAACATGAGCATTTTAAATTTGGTTTGCACGTTATTTAAAATAAAAAAATATCAAAATTGTGGTTGTGTTATTGTGAAAATAATGTCAGTAATTCAGACATCTACTAAACTCAATATTATACATGAGAAGAAAAAAAATTAACTTTAATCTATACACACTATAATGTTTTTTAAATTACAAAAATCTTTAAGAATTTACTGAAAACCCATTAGTCCCACCAAATAATGTATCACAACGAAAATACCACCAAAAGGGAGACGTCGACTCTTTCAATTAAGGGGCGGTAAATACCGCACAATAGGCCGGAATCAATGAGCGGGCCGCGACCTCCGGAACCCTATTGTGGTCTAATAAACAGGAATTAGTTCTTGATTTATATACGAGGGCGCATTGTTGACGCCATTACCGTGTCAACTTGCGACGTTGCTGAGTCAGGGTGGCGGGGGCGACAGAGGGGAGGGGGTGGCCGGCCTGTCCTCGGTGGTAGTGGCTTGGAGAAGAAAAGAAAAAAAGGAAAAGAAAAATAGTTTATTGAATCAACTAATGTACATACAATACATTAAATACCTAACTAATTTGCGTTATCTTATTTAAAAAAACCTAATAGGTATGCCTTAATTAATTATTCCATGTAATTAATTTTCAGTGGCACCCTGTTCCCCAATTCCTTTATGAGAAACAGGCTGTCGTTCAGTTCTGAATAATTTAATTAACTCTAAAGTATTGTGCCAAATAAAAAAGAATATTGTGCTTAAAAACCCGTAAAGCGCGCTTAATCGCCTTGGAGAAAATGCTTGGTTCGATTCAAGTATGCATTTTTATCCAGCTTTCCATCCAACATCCATATCTATATACAATAAGATAATATTTTATCTACTGTTAAAGTGTTCATAGTGTTTTCTCTATAATATGCCAGCCTGCGCGAAATGAGTCAATATGTCCCACGAGAGAAACCGAAGGTAGTTTTGGTTCGTAAAAATTAAAGTATTGTAAGTATTTTTTATTATTATTTTTTAAGTATTTTTTTTAACAGAGTAAATAATAGGTTTAACATACATCTTTAGTAGAATAACATTTCATTAGGTAGCACAAAACCATTTAGTTCCTATGTATGTAAACATTTCTATTCGATCCTTTCGAGGCAGCAATCGGCGATCAAAGCGATTTATATTCCGCAGTGCGTTCGTAACAGCACGTTATTTCCGCTGCTGGAAAACACAAAATACCGATACATATCAAATATCCGTTTGGAGTATTTCAAATGGTAACATTTATTTTGCAGATTATTTTTTACACACAGATGAAAGGGTTAAGTGATTCCATAACAGTGTCTGAAATATTTAGATTTTATTATATAACAACGATATGTGGTTGTGTTTTTGTGGATTGCATTTTTTTTTATGGAAACTGACACGGTTAGCTACCTACAACATCCGTGATGTCAGCCCGCATAACACCGGGTGAACTAGGTGCCACGTCAGTGTTTCTCTTCATTTCATGTCGGCTACACGTGAACTTAAAATTTAAAAACCCATATTTTTTACCAGTGTGTCCTACCGGTTATGACGTACGGGTGTGAAACGTGGACGCTGACGGTCGGTGTTGTCCAAAGGTTGAAAGTTGCCCAGCGAGCAATGGAGCGAGCCATACTGGGAATATCGCTACGTGCGTAACGAGGCAATCCGCCGACGCACCAAAGTAGTCGATATTGGATATCCGGTGGCTAAGCTCAAGTGGCAGTGGGCTGGGCACGTCAGCCTAAGAGACGACGACCGTTGGAGTAACCGTGTCCTACACTGGCGGCCGTGGACAGGAAAACGGAGTGTGGGAAGACCATCCGCCAGGTGGGACGACGACATCAAGTACGTCGGCGGAAAGCAGTGGTTCCGTACCGCTGAATGCCGGGAGGACTAGAGGAAAATTGGAGAGGCGTATGTCCAGCAATGGACGCTTAAACGCTGACTGACTGACACTGAACTGAACGGAAAACATAGCCCTTTTGACCAACGTTTCGTTCAGTGCGGTGGTACCAAACCGGGCGGGATAAACCCTACCACATAGTAAGGTAAGAAGGGAAGAAACCTAAAGTTTTACGTGGAATCCGAACTACGGTCAGCCTCCAACGGTCGAGTGGTCACCCATCCAAGTACTGACCGCGCTCAAGGTTGCTTAAAACAACTGTCGACCAACCGTACCACTGAGCACCGACGTTGACAAGATGGATACGCAATTTCATTTATTAAAATATATTCTATTAGACCTTTAGAGTAAGTTACGGTCATGGTGACACATTATTATGTATATCCATAGAAAAATACCGGCCTGGCTACACTGAACCAAACGGAAAATAATTCCAAGTGTTTACCCGACTACAGCAAAGCCAAAACGAAGGTTTGTGAGTTTGTTACATCTGAGTCGTCCCATCTGTTCAATCTTCAAGCAGTGGTACTCATTTGGTGGGAAAGGCAAGTGACCCACAGTTTTATCAGGGATCAATAATTAATTCATTCCTATTGATTAAGAAGGCTCTTGTTATGAGCAAAATATTTAAATCTCAAGAATACGTAGTTTATATAATTTATATAATTTGATAAAACAGAGGATGAGATTTATTTACTGAAGATAAAGTATACACATTCAACTGCGTAGCTCTAAGGCTGAACTACAAGTAGGTACGCCAAGACTCTACATAAGGTGGGAGTGGATAAACACGAATTCTCCATAATCCCTGCTACTGAGATTAACGCGAGCGATCTGCGAACAAAGTTCGCATGAATAAAGATGACGCCGAAGAATATAAGATACACTTGAGCACGTCGAGACACGACGTACTCTTATTTAGAGTACACACTTTATTTATCACAGTGTATAGCGAGTACAATTTGCTTTTTAAAATTCGATTCAGTTAATATAACACCAATTCCAGGAGGTAATATTATCGAAAAAGAGTTTCCCATAATTCTTATCTACAAAGACAAATTTACAGTTTTTTTCTCGGGATTGACGTGGTTTCATTTTTTTTTTGTTCGTATTATTGTTGTTTTATTTTGTTTTTTGTTTTCGGAACAACCATCGCGAAAGATTATGCTTGGTGTGTGTGGTCGTGTATCGTAATTGGGTTTTCAGTAAGTGACCAGTGTCTACGCTAGTGTATAATATGAATTCATCAGATTGTGCGATAGTTTACACACCTATAACATTTTCAATAGATTACTTTGTCTATGGCGAGACTCCAATAGACACAGCGACTGAAATAATTAAGCTTACTCTGCAACACAGCCTCGAGCTACACTGATCTTAATAGCGGCGCGTCGATCACGTGGTACAGATTTACTAGCTCCCCCCTCAATCTTCACGCGTTCTAATTTTGAATATTGAGCAATTCTGAATCATGCATGAATGCAAAGGATAAATATTTTATTATTATCGCAAGCTGCCTTGGATGATGGAAACGTCGTGCCTTGCTATGGTCGTTTCAGAAAATGTGGAAATAATTTTGTTTTTTGATTTAGCAATTTTGTTTATTTTCTACAATGACCATACCTAGTGTCCTTTTCGTTCTTCCACCAGTTCATATATCTTCCAATATAATATATTGTTTGAGATGTCTAAATCGGCCGATTTATAAATGAACATATATAAAGAGGTAGAAAATACATGTTGGGATAAATCTACATGTCATAGTACAAAAACAAAAATTTATAAAAAGAAAGTTTTCAACATTCTTAATTAAAACATAAACATAATATAAATAAATTATTTCCGTTCATCTGTGTATTCGTTCAAGTAAAACATTTCTCCTAATGTAGGTACCACGTTTAGCGTCAAGCTTCTTATCTCTAGAACATTTCATGTCTTGTAAGATAATAATACCGAAAGTTGCCGGTGGCATCAATCACTCGGTATCAGATCACGTCGATTGGCCACAATCATTAAGATCATGCTGGTAGAGGTGGGAGGCTTCTGTGAAACCTTTTGTCGTACATACAAAAGAGTAATTTATGTATAGGGCACATTCAAATATAAGAACAAATGAATAAAATGCACAGTCAGTCAGTCAGCCTCCGTGTATGCGTTCACTGCTGGACATAACGCTTCACGGATATAAAGTATCAAATAGTTTTTCCCGCCAAAAGAATATTCATGGCGGAGTAATAATATTTACTCGTAATGATGTAAAATTTAAGAAAAGATCGGAAGTTCATGAAATGACCCAGGAATTCCATCTAGATTGCACGGCCATAGAAATTCCAAAATTAAATTTAATTATTATTGGTTTATATAGAACTGACAATGGTGACTTTAGAATTTTCCTTAAATCAATTTTATTGACACTATTTAAATCATTTTGCAAATGACAATAAGAACATAATTTTGGCTGGCGACTGGAACATTGATTTTTTGACAATTAATTCAAAATGTAGCAAAATAACCGACTTGTTAAAAACATATAACATGTACAATTTGGTGACGTTCCCGACTCGAACTTGTGATGGGTCAGAATCGTCTATTGATGCCATAGCCTCTAACTTGTCTCCAAGATCGATCGCAGTGTCCGCACGTGTCACTGCAATCAGTGATCACGACGGCCAGCTCGCCTGTCTCAGGGAGAGCTCTCTGCAGGCCGGTCGCGAACCTCCTGCCTCTGTACAGCGGAGGCTTCGTACACCCGGCAGAGTGAGCCAGTATTGCGAAGCTATCGAATTATATGACTGGAGTAAAATAGTATGTAACAGTAATTATTCAATTGAAGTTAAGTTTGAAAAGTTTATAAATGTATTAACCTATTATATAAATATGTATTTTCCCATGAAAATGTCAAAAAGTAGAAATAAGAAAAACGAATTCTGGATGAATGACGACATATTATCACTAAAGACAAAACTCTGTCACACATTTGAAATGAAAAAACAATTCCCTGATAGCGACGTTTTAAAAAAATGTATTGAGAAGTACAAGACAGCTATAGATATAATGTCTTGGCAAAGTCGTAGAGATTGCATTGAGTCAAGGATTATGAATAGTAATAATCCTAAAAAACAGATATGGCGAGTGATTAAAGATGAAACCAACAGAGGGCAGTGCAGGGAAGATGGTATTCATAAGCTTATAACCTCAGATGGAGATGATGTTCCTATTGAAAACATTCCTGAATGTATGAACATGCACTTCCTGAATATCGGAAGTAAGCTTACAGCCCTGAATCCAGCTTCTCCAAGCAAAGCATTGCCCCTAATGGTAGACATTCCCAGTCTTGATGCCGACCAAGCCTTTTGCCTACCCTATGTCACACCTGCAAAAATTTCAAAATTAATACGTGACAAATTATCTAAAAAAAGCAGTCTTGATATTTTTGAGTTGTCGGGAGAGTTGATTGCCAAATGTTCAAATAGTTTGTCGCCATACATATCAGTATTGGTTAACCAAATGTTTGAAGAGGGTACCTATCCTAATGTACTAAAACAGACCCGTGTATGTCCCATTTATAAAGGAGCCGGCGAAAGAGCTGACCCAAATAACTATAGGCCTATAAGTTTAGTGCCAGCACTATCTAAAATCATAGAATCTGTTATATCTGACTCTGTAATTAAGCATCTTGAGGATAATAAACTTCTTTCTCCCAACCAATACGCATACCGTAAAGATCACTCCACAAAATCAGCTGGCATGAAGCTAGTAGGAGAGATAATAAAAGGTATAGACAAGAGGAACAAGGTTGCAGGTATATTCTGCGACTTGTCGAAAGCATTCGATGTCGTAGACCACAACCTCCTCTTGCACAAATTGGAAAAATATGGAGTAAGTGATAAACCACATGAATTGCTAAAGTCATTTTTAACAGATCGAAGACAGGTCACTGAGGTCACTTTAAAAGGAAACAAAAAAAGTTCCGAGCCAGGTAAAATTAAAATGGGTATTCCACAGGGTTCTGTATTTGGTAATACATTATTTTTAGTATTTATTAATGACTTAGCCTTGATTAAAATAGATGGTGTTTTAATACTTTTTGCCGATGACACTAGTATAATAGTCTTTGCTGTAGCTGCTGTAATATAGTAGTAGGAAACATATCGGAATGGTTTGCTGCGAACGGACTGATACTAAATACATCGAAGACCAACTATATGGTATTTTCCGGACGAAACTGTGGTCCCCGTGAGCTCTCTATTTCGGCTCCATTCATCCGGCTCTATTGGCTCCCAGTCATGTATACGATTTTTAGGGTTCTATATTGACCCAACTCTAAGTTGGAAAAGTCAAATAGACAAACTATGTGACAAGATGGCTAGAGGTATTTACGCACTAAGAGAGTTACCCCGCTTGATCAGTCCGGAGGCTTTGAGACAGTCCTACTATGCGTACGTACACTCATTACTGTCGTATGGTGTAATCCTGTGGGGCAACTCAACCGATGCTGAAAGAGTGCTGATACTGCAAAAACGAGCGATAAGGGTATTAGCCAGTGTACCGCGAACAACATCTTGTAGAGACTTTCAAATCCTTTGGTATATTAACTGTGTGCTCTCTATATATATATGAAGTAGTGGTATATGTACGCAAAAACATGGATTCTTTTGAGTCAAATGGCGCAAGTCATAATTATAACACACGCAACTCAGAGCGTTTAAAATCTGTTGCGCATAAATCGGCGATGGCTGAAAAAGACCCTGACGTGATTGGACCCAAATTGTACGAAAATGTTCCTGATACAATAAAATCAATAAATAGTGACAATGTGTTCCAGAGTCAGCTGAAAATATTTCTCTTAGACAATCCATTTTATAGGTTAAGTGAATTTTTTTCATACTGTAAATAAAAATTCTGCTGACTTTGATAATTCAAATTGTTTATATGCATAAACACAAATTTTATTAATAACTTGACTGAACCCTATGTTCTTTGTTTTGTATTTTATTATCTTTTTTAATGAGTATATTTTTGACTTAGTATTTTTAATTTTTTGCTTAGATATAGTATGTTATATTTAACATAATGAAAACTTAGTATGTAAGTTATATTTAAAAAAAGCTCTGTAAGGTTTCTTACCCGGTTCTTCCTTATTGGTGGCGCCTAGCTCTTCTTGGAGTTGGGGTTCGCTGAAGGCAGCTAGGGGAGCTCTCGAAATAAATAACTGGTGGACTGTATTACTTTAGGTTTAATGAAACGAATGGTGTAAAAGAATGACATGAATATGTAAGACGCGGTGCGTGCGCTCGCCGTTGCGGTGCTTGGCAGAATCTCGGTAGGCTGCGACGGAGAGGGGAGCTGCCGCCGCCGCCCGTCGCCCGCGCACCTCCCCGCAGTACCGTGTGCCTAGTGGTCGACGGTGCGGAGACTAGTGGTCGCGTGAACATCCTCCCCGCCTTGGAGCGATGGATCCAACTGAATGTCCTCCATGGGTAGTGGGCACAGCCGGGTGACTGTTCTTCTAAGGGTGCCGCTCCGAGTCTTGATGTCCGCACCCGCGCGACTCCGTCGGAGCTTGGGAACAGCTGGACGACCCGGCCGAGCAGCCATCTCAGTGGAGTCTCCTTGATGATGACCAGAGTTCCGTCCTTCAGCTCGCTACGTGATGTTTGCCACTTCGTTCGCTGCTGGAGTTCTGTAATGCATTCTTTATAATAGCGGTTCCAGAAGTGCTGTTTCAATCTCCCGATGCGCTCGTATCGCTGCAACCTGATGGTGGCGACTCTCAGTGACCTGAGGATGAGGCAACATCGTGAGAGATCGTTCGACATGGAAATGTGTAGGAGTGAGTAGAGAGTAGACACTAGGATTGGAAGGACACTAGGATTTGTAGAACGCGAATTTAAAATTGTACTTGGCCGAGAGTGGTATACATTTCCCCATACGTGAGGTGAAATTATTGAAACCGAGTATTAAATTATTAGAAGTTGATAAAGTGAATGAAATCGGTGTTGATATACCTACGTATAATTTTATGTTATTTGATTTGAAAACGATTAACAAGGTAGGAAAGTTTAGGTATAAATGACGAATTGCCGTTATGTACTGGGAGTGCGATCATGTCGCTGACAAGCTCCAGGTGAAGGGCCAGAAGAGCAGACAAACTACAAATGGCGGTCAGCTATCGAAACTGACTCGCTTAGAAAACTGGATTCAGTTATTAGCGCTGCTGCTCTGAAAGAAGTTCATCATTGATTACAATAAAATTATTCATGAAAGATTATGTAGGTCTATACTGTGAATGAATTTTAATTTGTATGCATCGTAAATGCTCCGCTTTTATGTTATAGTTTAATAAGATGTTAATGTGTGAATGCATGATGCATGTTATGTCATCTGAAAATGGATGTTGGTACGAGAGGTTAAATGAATTTAAGAATATTGATTTGAATGTATAAATGTTATGTACGAGTAGGTATGAACGTATGAATGCTTTTATGAATGCGTAAATATGTTTTTACGAATGTGTTGAGTAATTTTGTGTACACAATGTGAATGAATGACACAATGTGACAGCAAAATAAATGTATGAATGTGTGAATAGTTTTGTGTACACATGTGAGTGAGCGACACAATGTGACAACAAAACAATGTGTGTCATTTCATTATCAACGGATGAAAATGAAATGTATTTTACTAAGTCTTGCAGCGTACTTAGTAAGTGTATTAGGTATTGCATGTACCTACATATGTAGATGCACCAGAAACTGTATGTACCTATGTATGTGCACCATGTAGGTATGTACCTTTGAGTTTGTGTTCATAGAAAGAGCATTGTTTCAGCATTCTTTCTAATGAATACGCTGTCGTTTCGCCTACTCAAAGGAATCCCTTACTCGGAAGATGAATCCTTGAGGGGAAATGCGACTGCATGGCTGAGTGGATCAATCAAATCAACCAGTATGTGTTCATAGAAATAGCATTGTTTCAGCATTCTTTCTAATGAACACGCTGTCGTTTCGCCTACTCAAAGGAATCCCTTACTCGGAAGATGAATCCTTGAGGGGAAATGCGACTGCATGACTGATCAATATGATTGACCGTTTGTATGTGCGCATGTGTGGCGTGTGTGTTTGCGTGTGTGTGTGACGTGAGTATGTGTGTGTGTGACGCGTGTGTGTGTGTTTGTAATGAATTATGAATTATGAATGATGTAATGATAGGTTGCACTCACGCTTCCCTTGTGTTCAAGAAGTGTGAAGTATGTGTAGGTATGTAAGTATGTTATTATGTAAGTTATTAGATTATTGCATTTTTGTATGTTTATCGGAGGCGATAGTTCCTGAAACTAACCAACCGAACTTTGTTTTGTGAAGTGAAGGTTTCTTTTTTCCTAAACTCATGGATTCTGAACCTAACACTTCCCAAAATACCTTTGACCCGATTAAAATATCGACGGGGGATGGTGTGTTATAGGAACTATCAGCCAGCTGTATGTGTGACGGAACAGACAGTGTGCTTGTGTCGATGAATGAATGTGGTATTGATTGAGTGATGTGAGGTATGACATAGCATGAGATGTCTGTATTGTATGCGTCTAAACGTGACTGTATGTTGACATGGCACCTTTGAGTGACAGGACTAGTTTTGTTGTTTATTCCTGAAATCGAAGCGTTTGCTGCATGTCGTTTCAACTTAAGAGTTTTGCTAAACCGCTCCGTGATGAAGCATGACGTGCTTCCGTTGTCTAACAACGCCCTTGCTGTATGTGATCTACCCCTTTTGTCCTTGACCTTGACAATCGCAGTGGACAGGAGGACCTGCGTGTTGTCTGTGGATGAGAGTGAAACACTGTTCTGGATTGTTTGTGAAGATTCTGTATTTAGATGTAGTAAAGTGTTATGCTTGACTGTACAATATCTGCAATGATTGTATTTGCACTCACTGGCCCGATGCCCTGAATGAAGGCAGTTCGAACAGAGTTTAAAATGATTTACCTTTTCAATTCTTGATTCAATAGGTAAACTTATGAAGTTTGGACATCTGAATAGGAAATGGTTCTGTTTGCACAATGGGCAAGTTGGCACTGGATTGTTCTGTGATGTGGCAGCAAAACATTTTGTTTTAACCTTTGCTTCTGTCACTTGTTTTGATTTCGATTCCTCCATGGTCTCCAGCAAGTCGGCTCGGTCGCGGAGGAATTTATTTAAATCCTTTCATGTTGGTGAACTGGTGAGCGTGCTTCGAAACACCTCCCATTCTCGACTTGTGACCGAGTCGAGTTTGCTTGAAACCATGTAGATAACCATCGTGTCCCAATGAGTCACTGGTTGTTCCAGTGTTTCGAGTGCACGTAAGTTTTTGGTGTAAGTGTCTAGAAGGTGCCGTAAGGCTTGCGAGCACTCTTCTCTTATTGATTCAATGTGGAATAATGAATGCATGTGATTATTAACCAGTAATCGTTTATTGTCATATCTCTCTAAGAGAAGGTTCCACGCAATGTCGTAGTTGCTAGAAGAGAACTCAATTGACTTGATAGTCAATGATGCACTTCCCTTCAAAGCAGCACGAAGGTAATGAAATTTGTTGATCGTGTCGATCGTTTCATTATTGTGGATCAGCGAGACAAATGTATCTCTAAACTCGAGCCAGTTCTGATACTGACCGGAAAAATGAGGTAAGTCAATTGTAGGAAGTTTGATTAATTGCTGACGGCTCGGCCGACCTGTACTACGGATACCTTCCTGGGAGCTTGCCAGCGACCGATCAGTCTCCGGCGCCGGCGCACGGTTCACGTTGATTAGGTGCTGTGCAGTCGACACCAAGGAGTAGTACATGATGTCGAACTGCTCGCGCTCGACGTACTGCTCATCTGGAATTTCAGACAATAATTCTATATCAGTCTGTAAGTTGTCGTAGTCCGAGTGCATAGCTGTAATTTTAGTTAAGCGAATGTCCAGTTCATTAGTTTGCAGATCGCTCAGAATAACGCATGATTCTAGAACTTTCAGAAAAGTTTTAAATTGCGTTAATTTGGCCTTGTAAGAGCCTCTTTTTTTTATTGATTCCTTTAGATCACCCATTGTTTCCAAATATTAATTTTAAATGAGGTAATTTATTAATTTCCAAATATCATTTTATTTATGTTTACTTATGGATTTGTCTTTTTAATGTGATTGCACTTAGGTAATATACGATAGTACCTTATTTACGAAGCAGACAAGTGAAAGCGATCTGAAACTAGAAATAAAGCGATTAGTTTTCGTTTAAATTTATAAATTGCGATACTTAAATTTTGTTTTAACGGAATAGGTAGGCGACGCGCGACGACGTGCTCGTACGTAGGTGCGCGCTGGAACCGGTTATCGGCGCCGATCGCAGATCACGGAACGCCGAATCTGTGCGGGTAGAAAACAATGTAAAAATGTAAGTTGAAACGAGATAATGATATTATGGATGAAGACTGGATGAAAGATTTAGATTATATTATTATAAGCAATTTATTGTAAAGCGTATTGTATGACAGATTTATTTAATTGTAACGGCTAGCTGAGCCGTGCTGGCAGAGGGCGTATGCGCCGAGCTGTGCTGAGCTGTGTTGTTGCTGGTGCGCGTCGATTGGCTGGCGGGCAAGTGGAAGGAAGGAACACCCCTCCACCACGAGAGGCTATAAGAACCTACGCCGGATGGAGGACTTTCTCTTTTTATCTCTATCCGCCGATCTACCGCACGCTGCCGTGTTATTTTACTGATAAATAAAAATATTATCACGGGCGAGTTAATTTCATTACACTCAGAAGCGGGACATTACGAACGAAGATGAAGAGGCGATCCGGAGCTGGACCAATCATCGTGGGAGCGAAAAGAGGACGACGACCGGAACGAGAAGATGAAGAAGCTGAAATGGAGCCGCGTCCAGCTACCACGCCGCCGCCATCCGCTACACCACCACCACGACCAGCGACATCCATCCTGAAGGATCTGCTCACCCAAGAGGTACAGAAAGCTTTACACGAATTACAAGACGATCAACCTACATTTAAGCATTCCAAAAGTCATCGAGCTGCCACTCTTATACCCGAGTTCGACCCTGAATCAGACGACCACACTGTGAAAAGTTGGCTGAACAAGATCGAGCAACTCGGAGATATTCATGGCTGGGACGAGAAGACAAAATCGTTTCATTTGCAAGAAAAACTGAAGGGTCAAGCCAGAAAATGGTACAACCGACTAGATGTATATAACCATACGTGGGTAGAATGGAAAAACATGCTTCTCCGTGCATTCCCAAAACATCGAGATTATTCGAACATGCTGGAAGAATTAATGAACAGGAAGAAACTACCCACAGAAAGTATGACTAAATACTATCAAGAAAAGATTGCAATGTGCTTCCGTTGCAATTTGTCAGACGAAGCGAGTGTGTCGTGCATCATTCGCGGACTACCCACTACCCTGCAATCTAGTGCGCGTGCATTCCAATGCAGGCGGCCAGATGAGCTGTATGAAGGATTTCTTGCTGCCTTCGAGGACTACCGTGCACCGGCATCTGAAATGCGAATAAATAAGGAATACCAAGTACTGGACAAGAAGTGTACTTCTTCGGAACCCGAAATATGCCACCGCTGCAAGAAACCTGGTCATACAGTTAGGACATGCATGCTCCCAGACTTACGACGTTGCTTTAAATGCAATAAGCAGGGACATATAGCTCCTAGATGTCCGGATAACAACAAGGAAACCGTAAGAGAAATAAAGGTACTGCAAAATTATAATGACCTCTATAAAAAAAACGCTAAACTGAATGGAGCTCACATCAAAGCCTACATAGACACCGGAAGCCAGGTCAACGTCCTAGCGGCAGGAATAGCTCGGACCATGAACTTAGAGGTAACACCTTCAAGTGTTGTGTTGAAGGGTTTCTCCGGAGGATTAATAACGAGTCGCGGAGTAGTGAAATTCCAACTGGAGGTTGACGATGTACAGCTTCCCTGTCAAGCGTACCTGACAAATATCAACATGAGTGGGCTAGCATTGCTGATCGGTCAACCTATAATCAACGCAGAGGGGATGTCACTCATCGTACGTGATAAGACGGTGCTGCTGAGTCGAGATAACGAAGATTTCCTGTCGCGTATTTCATGGAACGAAGAATGTGACCGGTACCGCGTTGTCACGGCGGATGACGAGGTATTGCAGCCAGGAGAGTCAATCGTGAGGATACGGGTGCCGGGCAATCACCTCGACAACGAAGTGACCACTCCGGCGCGACACTTTGAACTGGGCGGAATATCCTACTCCTTGCCAGCTACAGTGCTGAAGGGCGGAGATGGCTACATGAAGATCATCAACACAGGCGCCGAAGACATCAAATGGAAGGCTGGCGAATTGCTAGTTCGCGCTGAAAGTTGCTGCCAATCCACTACACGCGGAGTTCAGGTTAGTTCACCCAACAGTGTGGTGCAAAAAGTCTTACGAACACAAATTCTTCAGAATACTTCAGATCCTATAGGGGGGATTCATTTAGATCAGATAAAAACAGGGACATTGGTCGATGCTCAGCGAGCTGAATTGTTGAGCATCCTGCAAAAATATTCAGGTTGTTTTTCAAAACATTCAGGCGACTTAGGGTGTACCAGTTTAGTCGAGATGAAAATAAAATTATCATCCGATACGCCTGTTCACAGAAAACCCTACCGCATGTCATATGCCGATTTAGATGAACTCAATTCCAAAGTACAGGACTTATTAGACGCGGGAGTAATCAGAGACTCAGAATCGCCTTATGCATCCCCGGTGGTTTTAGTTAAAAAGAAAAACGGAAAAAATCGTCTTTGCATAGATTACCGGGCTTTAAATGCTATCACTATAAAAGATAGGTTTCCTTTACCCCATATAGACGACCAAATCAACAAACTTGCGGGTAAACAATACTTTACTAGCTTAGATATGGCACAAGGTTATCATCAAGTGCCCATTGCTGCAGAGGATGTGCATAAAACTGCATTTATTACTCCTGTAGGCCAGTACGAGTATTTAAAGGTCCCATTTGGTTTGGCCAATGCCCCTTCTGTTTTTATGCGACTAATCCGAAAGATTGTCGCATCTGTGGATAGTGACGAGGAAATACTCGCATTTCTCGATGACCTATTATTACCCTCCACCAGTATCGAAAAGGGATTAGTTCTTCTCGAAAGTGTATTAAAAAAGTTTGATTCGAACAATTTGAAGTTAAATATGGAGAAATGCGCATTTCTACAAAGAGAAATTTCTTATTTAGGTCACGAAATAACCGCAAACAGTATTCGGCCGGGTGAATCAAAACTATCCGCAGTATCCAAATTTCAAACGCCCACCAACGTTCATGAAATTAGACAGTTTATTGGCCTTTGCAGTTACTTCAGAAAATTCATACGTAACTTTGCCGTTATTGCACGACCACTGACCGATTTGACAAAGAAAAATGGAACATGGTCGTGGGGAACTTCTCAAACTGATAGTTTCAAAACATTAAAGGAGCATCTATGCTCCAGACCAGTGTTAGCGCTTTATGATCGTAATCTATGTACTGAGATCCACACAGATGCCAGTCACATAGGGTTGGCAGGTATTTTGCTTCAATGGCAATCAGATGATAATCTAAAACCGGTTATGTACTTTAGCAGGGTGACCACTAAAGAAGAATCCGTATATCACAGCTATGAATTAGAGACGTTGGCGGTGGTTGAGTCACTGCGCAGGTTTCGTATATACATCACTGGTATACATGTGAAAGTAGTAACAGATTGCTCGGCAGTGCGGGCCACGCTAACTAAGCGCGATCTCGTGCCTCGAATTGCTCGTTGGTGGTTGCTCATACAAGATTATGATATTGAGGTTGAATATAGGCCGGGAGAACGCATGAAGCACGTAGACGCTTTAAGTAGGAACCCAATAAGTTTTGTTAATATTAAACGTATTGAGGTTAATGATTGGTTTCTAACGTCGCAAAATCAAGACCACAAATTAAGACAAATAATCGAGCTTTTGAATAGCGATAAGGCCGATCAGGAGATAAAAAATAACTACGAAATAATAGATCATAGGTTGTATCGTAAAGCGCTAAATGGAAACAGGCTAGTAGTTCCTAATTTAGCACGATGGAGAATACTGCAGATGCATCACGATGAAATCGGTCACGTCGGCCTCAAGAGGTGCGAGGACCTAGTAAAAAAGGATTTTTGGTTCCCGCGTATGACGCGTTTTATAAAAAAATATGTAACGTCATGTTTACATTGCGCATACGGAAAGGGCCAGTACGGTAAGCGTGAAGGTCGTCTCCATCCTATACCTAAGCCGTCTACACCTATGGAAATGGTACATATTGACCACCAGGGTCCGTATTGCAAATCCAAAAGGGGATTTCAATATATTGTCACAATAACTGATGCTTTTTCTAAGTTTGTCATCGCTAAGCCGACCCGCACTACCAACTCAATTGAAACGGTCAGACATTTGCGAGACATATTTAGCCTGTTCGGTTTCCCAAAACGAGTAGTAACGGATCATGGAAAAGCTTTCACAAGTAGAAACTTCCGTAAGTTCGCGACAGATAAACAGTTTAGACATACACTCAACGCAATTGCATGCCCCCGCGCTAATGGCCAGGTAGAGCGTACACACCGCACCCTACTAGATGCTATGCGTACAATTACTACCAGCGATGATCAACATAATTGGGTCAATAACCTACCGGAAGTCGTATGGGGTATAAACAATACCATTAATGACACTACCCGGTACAAGCCATATGATTTGATGTTTGGTCACCAAGGCAGGTCGGTATGCGATGTATCGAGTACATCAAGACCCGCGCAGTCCGTTGAGACCCGTCGTGCAATTGCTAGCAAACGTATAGAGGAAGCAAGTGAGGTGATGAAGCGTAACTTTGATAAAAGACGAAAATCCCCCAAGCAATACAATAAGGGCGATTATGTCCTATGGAAGGAGGCGCCGACTAGCGCTGCAGGAAAGGTGAATACCAAATTGGACGATTTATACTCGGGGCCTTATATCGTGACCAGAGTGATAGGTAACGATCGGTACCAAATACGCGCAATAAAGGGGCTCAGAGGTTACAAGAGTTTTACTGGGCTGGTCGCCTCTGATTCCCTCAGACCCTATTCGAGCATCGCACAGGTTTCTGAGAGTGGAAGCAGTACAGACGAACAGCTGGAAACTGAAGACCTGATAGATTTGCTGGAAAGTTAATTAATGCTGTCTATTGTTTGCCCAATCGCGGGGCAATTGTTGCAGGATGGCCGAGTGTAACGGCTAGCTGAGCCGTGCTGGCAGAGGGCGTATGCGCCGAGCTGTGCTGAGCTGTGTTGTTGCTGGTGCGCGTCGATTGGCTGGCGGGCAAGTGGAAGGAAGGAACACCCCTCCACCACGAGAGGCTATAAGAACCTACGCCGGATGGAGGACTTTCTCTTTTTATCTCTATCCGCCGATCTACCGCACGCTGCCGTGTTATTTTACTGATAAATAAAAATATTATCACGGGCGAGTTAATTTCATTACATAATTAATTAAGCAATTGTTTGCAAGCTTATTTTTAAATAGAATGAAGCAATGTACACAACTAAGCCAAATAAAATATTGTAAAGCAATAATCGTGCAAAGCGAGAATGAATATAGGCAATGAAGTGAATGAATGCAATATTGCAGGAATGATAAGAATGAGAATGAATGGGAGAAGTGAGAAGATGGGAACGATCTCACGCCGCCGCTGATGTGCTCAACCCGGGTGAGATGACTCGAGGTGGAGGCTGCCGCCGCGCCGCGCGAGCTGCGTGCTGCGCCGCGCTGGAGCGGTGCGCTGGTCGTGCTGGGCGTCGAGCTGGTTGCTGTCGACGTCGCCCGATGCGCTGCCACCCCACCTTGTCTCGTTCCGCGTTGCAGATTGTTGTTCTGCTTGCTGGTGATTCTGCCGTGGTGTTGTGGCGTGGTGGTGTTTCGCCTAGCGTGCACGCCGCGCCGCCGATCTCGGTAGGTCGCGCGCGCGGCTGATAGTAGCTGGGTACTCCGCGCCGCGTGCTGATTTGTTTCTTCGGTTCGAATGGACCATATGGTGGCGCCTAGCTCTTCTTGGAGTTGGGGTTCGCTGAAGGCAGCTAGGGGAGCTCTCGAAATAAATAACTGGTGGACTGTATTACTTTAGGTTTAATGAAACGAATGGTGTAAAAGAATGACATGAATATGTAAGACGCGGTGCGTGCGCTCGCCGTTGCGGTGCTTGGCAGAATCTCGGTAGGCTGCGACGGAGAGGGGAGCTGCCGCCGCCGCCCGTCGCCCGCGCACCTCCCCGCAGTACCGTGTGCCTAGTGGTCGACGGTGCGGAGACTAGTGGTCGCGTGAACATCATAGATTGCACTACTGAACGGGACATCATAAAAATGATGACGAACCATACTGAATATGCATATGTCTCAATGAAATATTGTTATTGTTGTGTGTTCTTTATGGCGAAATAAATATCTGAATCTGAATCTGAATCATACACCTCTCCAATTTTCCTCGATTCCTCCCGGCCTTCAGCGGTACGAAACCACTGCTTCCCGCCGACGTATGTACTTGATGTCGTCATCCCACCTGACGGGTAACCTTAACACACTCAGTTTCTCACCCTGTCCATGGTCGCCAGTTTGGGATGCAGTTACTCCAGTGGTCGTCATCGTCTCTTCGGCTGATGTGTCTAGGGCACTGTCTAATATCGATTATGATACGTCGGCAGATTGCTTCACTCATTGCCTCAACTTCAGAGTTCACGTATCGCACTTGTACGTCATATCATAAGTCATAACCGGGGGGACGGGTCATAAATACGGTCATATGGCAAAACAAATAAAAATACAAAACTGACTGCGCAAACAATAATTTCTCGAAATAACCAGGTCACTTTCAACAAAAGTATGCACAAACGCTCCCACATTTTGCCGCAAAGCTTATGTAAATCTCGTTGCTCATTGCAGTGCTCAAAATGCATAAAAAGATGCAACAAAACATGGCCAAAGCTAACAATAAATGAAAAATGCTCCTTCCAAGATTCCTAGAGCTTTCTTTTGACCGCGAACATGATTCAATAAATATTGTAATGTTCGCTTTTATGCAGTCTGAATATTCTTTGCGGACTCAAAAGATGGCGCGCCGCTTATACTCTCCTCGATCGTGGCGTGATTACACAAGCAATATGCATAACAAGCCAGTTCCACTACTAGTCACAATTAAGTGCTACTATTATCTACATAAAGACGTTTGCAAGTGATTGAAATAGAGCGTAATAACTTAAAAGATGGTGATAACGTTGGCATATATGGTATTCCAGGTATTTCAATGTTGTAAAATATGTTAAATTCATAAATTGTACATTTATGTGCTTTTCCAGTTCACCTTTTACCTTTTACACACCGCCGATTACTTCATGCAAGCGCAACATTAAAACACTTAACAAAAGTTTATAATCACTTTAGTTAGAAGGTTTTGAAGAAGTAAGATATTGCACCCCCTGCAGCACAAACAATGGTTTTCCATTCCTTACAGACTGATAACGCAGTGACTGCATGAATTCAGAAAAGAGTATCTATTTTCTCTGTTAGAATAAAATATATAGTCATCTATCAAATTTAATGCAGTCATTGCGAAATCAACCTGTATACAATTTCAACCGGTTAGCTATTAAGGTTCCAAAGATATAACCATCGGACGGACGGGCGGACGGACAGACAGACAGACAGACGTTATAGTCTTAATAATAGGTTTCCGTACGGGGTAAGCAAACATGGAACTCCAAATTAATAGCACAACTGCATAATACGAGCATGCACAACAGGTTGTAGTATGAACCCTCCACGGCCACAGTGTGCGGCGCCGAACAACGCGTCGTCGTTCAAGGCAAAATTCAAATTATCATCCGATACGCCTGTTCACAGAAAACCCTACCGCATGTCATATGCCGATTTAGATGAACTCAATTCCAAAGTACAGGACTTATTAGACGCGGGAGTAATCAGAGACTCAGAATCGCCTTATGCATCCCCGGTGGTTTTAGTTAAAAAGAAAAACGGAAAAAATCGTCTTTGCATAGATTACCGGGCTTTAAATGCTATCACTATAAAAGATAGGTTTCCTTTACCCCATATAGACGACCAAATCAACAAACTTGCGGGTAAACAATACTTTACTAGCTTAGATATGGCACAAGGTTATCATCAAGTGCCCATTGCTGCAGAGGATGTGCATAAAACTGCATTTATTACTCCTGTAGGCCAATACGAGTATTTAAAGGTCCCATTTGGTTTGGCCAATGCCCCTTCTGTTTTTATGCGACTAATCCGAAAGGAGGAAGCAAGTGAGGTGATGAAGCGTAACTTTGATAAAAGACGAAAATCCCCCAAGCAATACAATAAGGGCGATTATGTCCTATGGAAGGAGGCGCCGACTAGCGCTGCAGGAAAGGTGAATACCAAATTGGACGATTTATACTCGGGGCCTTATATCGTGACCAGAGTGATAGGTAACGATCGGTACCAAATACGCGCAATAAAGGGACTCAGAGGTTACAAGAGTTTTACTGGGCTGGTCGCCTCTGATTCCCTCAGACCCTATTCGAGCATCGCACAGGTTTCTGAGAGTGGAAGCAGTACAGACGAACAGCTGGAAACTGAAGACCTGATAGATTTGCTGGAAAGTTAATTAATGCTGTCTATTGTTTGCCCAATCGCGGGGCAATTGTTGCAGGATGGCCGAGTGTAACGGCTAGCTGAGCCGTGCTGGCAGAGGGCGTATGCGCCGAGCTGTGCTGAGCTGTGTTGTTGCTGGTGCGCGTCGATTGGCTGGCGGGCAAGTGGAAGGAAGGAACACCCCTCCACCACGAGAGGCTATAAGAACCTACGCCGGATGGAGGACTTTCTCTTTTTATCTCTATCCGCCGATCTACCGCACGCTGCCGTGTTATTTTACTGATAAATAAAAATATTATCACGGGCGAGTTAATTTCATTACATAATTAATTAAGCAATTGTTTGCAAGCTTATTTTTAAATAGAATGAAGCAATGTACACAACTAAGCCAAATAAAATATTGTAAAGCAATAATCGTGCAAAGCGAGAATGAATATAGGCAATGAAGTGAATGAATGCAATATTGCAGGAATGATAAGAATGAGAATGAATGGGAGAAGTGAGAAGATGGGAACGATCTCACGCCGCCGCTGATGTGCTCAACCCGGGTGAGATGACTCGAGGTGGAGGCTGCCGCCGCGCCGCGCGAGCTGCGTGCTGCGCCGCGCTGGAGCGGTGCGCTGGTCGTGCTGGGCGTCGACCTTGTCTCGTTCCGCGTTGCAGATTGTTGTTCTGCTTGCTGGTGATTCTGCCGTGGTGTTGTGGCGTGGTGGTGTTTCGCCTAGCGTGCACGCCGCGCCGCCGATCTCGGTAGGTCGCGCGCGCGGCTGATAGTAGCTGGGTACTCCGCGCCGCGTGCTGATTTGTTTCTTCGGTTCGAATGGACCATATGGTGGCGCCTAGCTCTTCTTGGAGTTGGGGTTCGCTGAAGGCAGCTAGGGGAGCTCTCGAAATAAATAACTGGTGGACTGTATTACTTTAGGTTTAATGAAACGAATGGTGTAAAAGAATGACATGAATATGTAAGACGCGGTGCGTGCGCTCGCCGTTGCGGTGCTTGGCAGAATCTCGGTAGGCTGCGACGGAGAGGGGAGCTGCCGCCGCCGCCCGTCGCCCGCGCACCTCCCCGCAGTACCGTGTGCCTAGTGGTCGACGGTGCGGAGACTAGTGGTCGCGTGAACATCATAGATTGCACTACTGAACGGGACATCATAAAAATGATGACGAACCATACTGAATATGCATATGTCTCAATGAAATATTGTTATTGTTGTGTGTTCTTTATGGCGAAATAAATATCTGAATCTGAATCTGAATCATACACCTCTCCAATTTTCCTCGATTCCTCCCGGCCTTCAGCGGTACGAAACCACTGCTTCCCGCCGACGTATGTACTTGATGTCGTCATCCCACCTGACGGGTAACCTTAACACACTCAGTTTCTCACCCTGTCCATGGTCGCCAGTTTGGGATGCAGTTACTCCAGTGGTCGTCATCGTCTCTTCGGCTGATGTGTCTAGGGCACTGTCTAATATCGATTATGATACGTCGGCAGATTGCTTCACTCATTGCCTCAACTTCAGAGTTCACGTATCGCACTTGTACGTCATATCATAAGTCATAACCGGGGGGACGGGTCATAAATACGGTCATATGGCAAAACAAATAAAAATACAAAACTGACTGCGCAAACAATAATTTCTCGAAATAACCAGGTCACTTTCAACAAAAGTATGCACAAACGCTCCCACATTTTGCCGCAAAGCTTATGTAAATCTCGTTGCTCATTGCAGTGCTCAAAATGCATAAAAAGATGCAACAAAACATGGCCAAAGCTAACAATAAATGAAAAATGCTCCTTCCAAGATTCCTAGAGCTTTCTTTTGACCGCGAACATGATTCAATAAATATTGTAATGTTCGCTTTTATGCAGTCTGAATATTCTTTGCGGACTCAAAAGATGGCGCGCCGCTTATACTCTCCTCGATCGTGGCGTGATTACACAAGCAATATGCATAACAAGCCAGTTCCACTACTAGTCACAATTAAGTGCTACTATTATCTACATAAAGACGTTTGCAAGTGATTGAAATAGAGCGTAATAACTTAAAAGATGGTGATAACGTTGGCATATATGGTATTCCAGGTATTTCAATGTTGTAAAATATGTTAAATTCATAAATTGTACATTTATGTGCTTTTCCAGTTCACCTTTTACCTTTTACACACCGCCGATTACTTCATGCAAGCGCAACATTAAAACACTTAACAAAAGTTTATAATCACTTTAGTTAGAAGGTTTTGAAGAAGTAAGATATTGCACCCCCTGCAGCACAAACAATGGTTTTCCATTCCTTACAGACTGATAACGCAGTGACTGCATGAATTCAGAAAAGAGTATCTATTTTCTCTGTTAGAATAAAATATATAGTCATCTATCAAATTTAATGCAGTCATTGCGAAATCAACCTGTATACAATTTCAACCGGTTAGCTATTAAGGTTCCAAAGATATAACCATCGGACGGACGGGCGGACGGACAGACAGACAGACAGACGTTATAGTCTTAATAATAGGTTTCCGTACGGGGTAAGCAAACATGGAACTCCAAATTAATAGCACAACTGCATAATACGAGCATGCACAACAGGTTGTAGTATGAACCCTCCACGGCCACAGTGTGCGGCGCCGAACAACGCGTCGTCGTTCAAGGCAAAATTCTTCAAGAGGCGGGTCTAGAAATAAAGTCTTCGAAGTTTTCAACACAAAGAATAAATCCTAACAAAGACTCGGGTAACACGTTCCTCCTTGCAATATTTTAACAACAGCCTTCCTCAAAGCTCTTGCGTTTATTCTATTCTTGTTGTAGTTACTGTATTGTTATTTTTGCACCTTGTACGAGTATTAGACATACAACTCACACCGTATCGTGCGGTGTTAGTTACTCACAAACTCTATTTTTATGTCGATTTTTGTTTTAATAAAGTAATTGAAAAGGTTCTACGTCCAGTGAGCGATAAGGACTTTGTGTTAGATTATATTGCATATATTGTAAAAGTAAGCAGATATATACATACCACACGCTGTATATCGACAATCGGGGTAAGCAGAGTAGTCGGTGTTGTGCTGTAAGTACTCTTGTAAATTGCAGCACAACACCGACCACCACATTTAGCAAAGTATTAGGACAAGATAACTATCAAGCAGCAAGTAAGGCACAAAGACCCATCCTGCTACAAAACTCGGTAAAAGAACCGTGCCAAAGTGAGAGGTGGTTAGCCTGTCGCCCTTATGCACGATATCTTGTCCTTATCCCTTAGTCGCCTTTTACGACATGCTGTGGGGCTATTATTTTAAAACACCGACTCCACGCGACATACCTCTGTACACGTTTTTCTATTTTGTATATTTAGGACGTAATTGAAGAGGATTCCCTTATCATTTTGTATATGTATAGTTAAGTACTATATTCTTCTTCGAGATGCTTTTTATCAACTTTCGAATCGATTGTATATTCAGCAAAAATCATAAGCATACTATGTAATGTATATGTGTGTACTGATGTGAGTGAGTGAGTATATGTATTCTCATAAGTATTCAACTGGCAATATGTCGATAGGATCATCCTCGGATTTATAAAATACACATCATAATATTTGCGTTGCCTCAGCCCTTCTTAACTTTGTTACCTAGTACCTACTCGATAATCGGCACGCCTGCTGAGTCGGGGTGGTATCCCGACAAGCGTTAGCTGATCGTCGAATTTCCACTTTTCGATTGCCGATCGCTTGTTCAAAACGGGAAGGGGATTTTCGTTGCGGCAAAGAAACTCGCACGGTCAGCGTTCAAACCGATGAGTTCGAAATTTTAATGGAGAACTGCGAATGTTTGGTTTTAAGCATTGTGTTTTAGAAAACTTTTCCAATATTACTAATTACTATCTACCTTATAATTTACTCATATTGACGCGTAAAAATTTGTGCTGGAATCAATATTTTAATTAACCTTTGATCATCGGTGGGGTAGACGGGTTTTATTCATATCTACATGTTAAATAGCAGGTAGGTAATAAAATAATAAAATTTATAAAGATATTAATTGAATTTAAACAACTGTTTTATGTGTGGCATACACTTATATAATTTTAGAAATAATACCAAAGAATACTCGTGGGGTCGCCACGTCCCCGCGTGTCTAATGAAAGGTTAATAATATTGGCGAGTGATAACAATCGAATGGCTTAATGTTTTCAAAGGCATAATGTAGTAAATGCTCGAAATTCTTTTCGGTAAATACCTATTGTAAGAAAGTGAAATATTTCATTCCAGCATTACATTTTCGGATCAACACGCGGTTAGTCGGGAACATCTGTCTGTATGTTGGATACTCAATATGCTCTCCTTGCTGTTATGATTCAAGTTTAAGTGTATGTAGCTGCCGATACAGGCAGCTTTATTGCCCCGCATAAACTATCTCACGTTCGTGTACTAGCAACTTGCAAAATTATTACACGCCTTACTTATTCGCTCTAAGCTCGTACGGCGTGGAAATAAATACCTCGAAGAGGCTTAACTTGACGAGGTTGCGAAAGAATAGTGCATAAATACTTAATTAATAAAGTATGTATATCTCCATCACAGTTGTTCATGTTCACTTTATTATTTTATTTATCATCCATAGACAGCACTTGGATTTGTCATATTTTAATAGTAACAATTAACCAGTTCGCGAAGAAGATCAGGCAAGATACTTCACTGGTATTTTTTTACCTCCACTTAGACCATATTTACAAGTGTTTGGCACTGCCTACACAGTAAGTGTTATCATTATCATTTCCTTATAAGTACTCTTTATTTCAAATGTTTACAATAAATTTAATATTAATTTTACATAAATTATACTAAAAGTAATAAAAATACAATTGAATAAAAACTGTAATACCACCGGCGGCGGGTGACAAGCCTCCAAGCGCTCCGGCGGGTGCAGGGGTGGCTACGGAGCTCTCCGAGACGACGCGAAACTATAGCTTCGAGCGATGGTTGGTGGTACTAGACACGTAGGCCACCACCACCCCCATCTCGGAGAGCCCCGTATCCGCCGGACTGCACGGCGACGTCGTCGCGCAGGTCTTTTAAACGTCTTCTTCTTCGCGCGCTCGTCGCCTGATGTTTGCACTGCACCATCGGTAGCGGGGGCAATAGACGGGACGCGAGGTCCCGATGAAGATGACCCCAAGCTGGCCGATGGTGAACGTCGCCCTCGCCGTAGTTATTGCGGTTCGGCCGACGTCAACGCTCCATCTTCGTCGTCGATGAAATGCACCGACAACCGCGTGGAGCTTGGTTGTGGGGTGTGCGTGTGGTGTGCGAGAAGAAAGGCGGCTCTCGTATTAGACGATCCGTACGCGGGGATACCGGGCGACGCGGTGGGTGGAGGCAGTGCTGCTGCGGGCGAGCGGTGGCGGCGGTGGCGTTGAAGTCGAGCGTGGCGGCGGCGGCGACCGACCTTCGCCGCAAAGCCCGCTCTCCATCGCGCGGGTTGCGTCCCGGGTGGTCTGAAGCCGATTATCTGTCACCAGGCATGTTTTTTTTATTTGTTTTATGGAAACTGACACGGTTGGCTACATAACATACAAAATCCGTGATGTCAGCCCATAACACTGGGTGAACTAGGTGCCATGTCAGTGCTTCCCTTCATTTCATGTCGGCTACACTGAACTAGACGGAAACACGAACTATTTACATAGCCGTTTCGACCGCCGTTTCGTTCAGTGCGGTGGTACCAACCCGGCCGGGATATATCTACCACCTAGTAAGGTAAGAAGGGAAGGGACCTACAGTTTAAAGTGGAATCCGAACCACGGTCAGCCTCCAACGGTCGAGCGGTCACCCATTCAAGTACTGACCGCGCTCAGCGTTGCTTAACAACAGTCGACCGACCGCACCACTGAGCTACAGAGGTTGTCGAGTTGGTGGAGTACCGGGGACGCCGAGCGGCGGCGGTGGTGATGCCGGCACGGTGCCTCCAACCGTGCGGGTCGCTGCGCCGCTGCTGGAGAAAGAAGGGTCCGCGCGTGGCGGAAGCTCGGTTTGTTCGTCCCAGGCAAAAACTTTTACTCCGACATGTCGGTTTGACAGTTTTTTTTTTTTTTTTATAGAAAGCGCGACATGTGGCACCGTTTCACTTACGAGGAGGTGACTTACGATGCCCATGGACATTCTGTGATGCACGGGGTTTGCGAATGCCATGCCGGCCTGACAGGAGCCTTTTCACGCCCCTTTTGAATAACCCCAGGCTGTACTTGGGAGGAAATATATGAGCAGGGAGTGCGTTCCACATTTTCCCGGTTCTGTGAATGAAAGACCTACAGAACCGGTTGGTGCGCATCCTCGGTAGGTCGATTGTATAGGGGTGCATCCCCTGCCCAGTACGCGTAGACTACGCGTACTGGCGTACACTACGCGTACACTACGCGGCGTAGTGCGGAGGTGGAATCGGGACGACGGAATCGCATTAAACAGCTCCTCCGAACACTCCCCGTGAAATAGACGATAGAACACACTTTTTTCTTCTATTATTATTATTCTCTCTTTAGAAGTAAGTATTTTTCGGTTCATTATTTTTATACAGTGACAGGAAGTAATACCTACCATTTGATAATTAATACTAAGTAGTATAAAGATCAAGAACACATAATTCATATTCTAAAGTCAACAAAGTGGTGGATTCCCAAAAAAATTTATTGTTAATAGGTGACTTTAACTTGGGTTGCATATCATGGCATCCTGGGGCGGATGGGGTTGGTCTTTCTCCAGAAGTCCATAGCTCACAGCTTGGACATTGTCTCGTCGATTTTATGTCTTTGAATAATTTTCAGCAGTTCAATAGCGTACAAAATTTCAACAACAAAATTCTGGACCTCGTTTTAAGCAACCTTACAAGAATAAATCTGACCAAATCGAATGATCTCATTAACAATCTAGACAAACACCATCCACCGCTGGAATTATCCCTTAACTATACAGCTCAAGAGTTACTGAACCCTAGACGTCAAAGCAAACTCAATTTCTTTAAAGCTGACTACGAAGCCATTATGGCAGAACTTGATGAAGTGCCTTGGCTTGATGTTCTGGGTCCTTGTGATTTAGTGAATGACATGATTGATATTTTTTACTGTCATCTACACAAAATTATTACTTCTCATGTACCTAGAACTAAAAATAAAAGTGTGAGGTATCCCAGCTGGTTCAGTTTTAATCTTATAAAAAGATTAAAGGAAAAAGATAAAATAAGGGCACGATTTAAGAAGTATAGAAATCCGCTGGACGAGCTGGCATATCATACTCTCCGAATTAGATGTGATTTAATACTGAGGAACTGTTACTCGTCCTACATGCATCACATTGAAACTTGTATAGCCAGTAATCCAAAGTATTTCTGGACTCACTTGAAAGATCTGCGTAGAAGCAAAAGCACCTATCCCGCCGAAATGTCGTATAAAAATAGTTTTTCCTCTGAAGGTAAAGGGATATGTGATCTGTTTCTATCGCATTTTTCTTCCGTATATGATCCGCCATTTGGTTCGGTTCCTAACTTCCAGAACTCTATCAATACTAACTCCCTTACTAAAATAACGTTTAGTAAACAAACTGTGCTGATTAAATTAAAAAGACTTGATGTTAGTAAGGGGGCTGGTCCTGATCTTATACCGCCTATATTTGTCAGAAATTGTGCTGCCTCTCTAGCTATCCCACTCACTATTATTTTCAATAAATCGCTCGATACTGGTGTATTTCCCAATTTGTGGAAGGAAGCCAAAATAGTTCCCGTCTTCAAAAGTGGTGATAAAAATTCAGTATGTAACTATAGGCCCATATCAATTTTGTCAGTATTTCCCAAAGTATTCGAATCTCTAATTTGTCCTATACTCAACTGGCATATGAAACAGCTACTCACAGAGAGGCAGCACGGTTTCCTTCAGAATAGGTCCACTAGCACTAACTTACTATATTATGTGAATGCTCTGACTGAGTCGGTTGATAAGCGTCTACAGATTGATGCCGTATATACTGACTTCAGTAAGGCATTCGACAAAGTAAGCCATAATATATTGACTGCTAAATTGTCGGCGTACGGTATACAAGGCCCTATAAGGAACTGGTTCGCGTCGTACTTAAATAAGCGCGTGATGCGAGTCGTGGTGGGAGGCTTCGAGTCAGATAATTTTTCCGCATCCTCTGGTGTCCCACAAGGCTCGCATCTTGGACCTGTTCTTTTCAACATTTTTATTAACGACATAACCAACTGCTTCAGAAACAGTGATTACTGTTTATACGCTGACGATTTAAAAGTGTACAGAGAAGTGAGTTGTGCTGGTGATGTTAGGGCAATGCAGGAGGATATAGAGAGACTGGTCTCCTGGTGCGACCTCAATCAAATGTCACTTAATCACTCAAAATTCTACTATATACGATTCACACGTAATCACAAATCAATGGAATCGCAATATACAATAGGTGGCAATGCACTCAAAGAGGTGGACCATACTCGCGATCTTGGTGTTACACTAGACTCAAAGCTGCGCTTTGATATGCACATTAACAATATAATTGGTAAGGCATTTAAAATGCTGGGTTTTGTTTTGAGAAGTACAAAAATGTTTAAATTAACTAAAACTAAAATAACTTTATATAATGCTCTGGTTCGCAGTAATGTTGAATACTGTTCCATTATTTGGAATCCGAACTATAAAACTTATGTTGATCGAATTGAGAAAGTACAACGAAAGTTCATGCGTAATATTTCTTACCATAACAACTTGATGAAACTCCTCCCATCTTATGGTGACAAGCTAGAGTATTACAATTTCTTGTCTTTGGCTGACAGAAGGTTGTTATTGGATCTGTTATTCTTACATAAGTTAGTCAACAGTCAGGTGGATTGTCCTCAGCTTCTGAGCAGTGTGAGTATCAACGTGCCTCGTCTCACCGCTAGATACAATGATCCTTTCAAAATAAATTTATATCGTACTAATCTTGGATACTATGCTCCACTGCCCAGAATGCTGAGGCAATTCAATGTGTTCAACAGGAAGTGCAATGTGGACTTATTCCACGATACCAGAGCGTCTTTAAAGTTTAAATTTATAAAATACTGTAGGACCGATTCTTCTTAATGTTTATTTTGTTTTAGTGTTTATTTAGGTTTTTTTTTCTACATCCATATTATAGTTTAAACTTTTTTTTTCTTCTTTAGCTAAAATAATTAACTTAGTTTTTTGTGTTCTATTTGTATTTTTTTTTTTTTTTTTAGTTTAGTTTTGTATTGAAGATGTAGTTGTTGTTTTATTCTTATTTAAGTCTTTGTTTTTGTTTTTTACTTTTATATATTAGTTTTTATTCCGTATTAAGCTTGCTGTGCTCACCTGTCATTGGGGTGCACATATTACTATGTAGTATTTGTGTCATGAGTCTTCTATGTTTAAATGCTGTGTGTACTCTGTTGGTGTTTAATATAAATAAATAAAAAATAAAATAAAATAAAATAAACATATTTAAATATTGCATGATAAATAATTCACGTATCAGTACTGTAAACTGCGAATGTAGTGCATGCCGACCCAGTGTTGGTAACATGGTTATATACATGTAAAACGTATGATATTGACATGTCTGCTTATTTATTTCCTTGTCGTACGAAGTTCGAGAGTTGTGTGAACGAGGCTTAGCAGAAACTGAAGCAGAATTCGAATTTATACGATGAAGTAATTTTGTCGATGTTTAATACCTAAGCATCTTTATTCAACGAGTGAGTCAGCTTGGATATACCGCAAGTGTCCTTTGCACTGAAAGTGTTATTTTGGACTACAGTTTTATCGACTAAACTAGACGTTTTTGCTATAATTGATAAATTTACGGATTAACAGTGATTTTTAAAAAGACTTGCATAAGTCAACTTTTCGCCCGCTACGTCGTCGCGGGCTTCATCCTTCATTCCTGGAGCCGGCGACGTCAGGTGTCTGGTGTCCGTTGTACCAAAAGTTAAACTGATCTTTTCAAAGATTGTATCTACGGGTATGTTGCACAATATTCGGCGGCGGTGTCAGATCACAATCCAAACCTCGTACAAAGTCTCGACTGCACACAAGCCCACTTTGTCTTCTCTCGCTGGCTTGGCAGAAGTTTTTACCTTTATTTATATTGCGTAAATATTTTTTATCCAGTAAAATATCTGAATGTTCCGGCTAAATTAAGAGTTTACTGGTAAATTTTATTTAATTAATTACGTAAACCTAATTATTTATTTTTACTTCAAGTCGGAAAATGGCAAAATTTTGTTTAATTTGATCTGGTTCGGTATTCGCAAGAAATCTTTTGAAAACGTGCACGCTAAAAATCTCACTAAAACGTATTTGCTAGCGTTAAAGTCTGCTTAGAGTCGGGTGGAATGGAAAGTAGCGGAAAACGAAAGATGGAAATAAATGAATTTATGTCCGGGACTGAAGGCGCACATGGCCCGGGCGGAGCCGCTCCTGGTCGCTTTCACCCGCCGAGACGCGGCGCTGGCGTCACTCCGCATCGCGTACAGTCAAAAAAAAAACTGTTTAAAAAAACATTGAACCGACTTAAAACCCTAAAAAGTATTAAATAATATTTTGATCTTGAGTAGAAGGCGGTACAAAAGCACAAAAGGGTCGATCTATAAATTTTCAGGTGTGCTTTTGTACCGCCTTCTACTCAAGATCAAAATATTATTTAATATTTTTTAGGGTTTAAAGTCGGTTCAATGTTTTTTTCAACAGTTTTTTTATTTCACTCTTTTTAGTAACATCACAAAATATTAAAATCGATTGACGGGAAGTGGATGATTGAAAAATGCCTTAGTGTGAAAGTATTCAGCCCTTAATTTCCCACCCTTAGGGGTGGTATTATTTCATAAAATTTATACCCTACTCATGAAAAACAGAATAATTAAAATCGGTTGAAAATTGGCAGAAAAATCGAGTAACATACCTACACACAAAAAAACATGCAGACGAATTGAGAAACTCCTCCATTTTGGAAGTCGGTTGAAAATAGACATACGTGAGAGCGAACGAAGCCGCGAACTTTTTTTTTATGCGTTAATTTTTCTTTTTGTTCTCGTGTAACGGAAGCTATTTTGATGTTGAGTGCTTTATTTAAGTCAAAATCTTGCCTATTTAGTTTGGAAGTGCAATCTTTAATATTTTTCACGAATGCGAACGCAAAGGAGAGCAATGTGTTACACTTTCATGTATATTCCTATGTGATTAAATGAGTTTCTTTTTTTTTTCCCTCGTTAACGAATACTCACTAGTACTCAATACGGCTGAATGGATTTTGATTTGGCATAATGAGGTGTCCAACGATTTGTCACAGTACCTAGCGCGAGTAACATAGGTATAAAATAAAAAAAATTAAAAAGACAAATTGATGGAAGCTAGCCATATTGCCAAACTTGGATTTTTTTTATACCTATCGAGTAGGTAGAGTCTAAAAAGACAATTTCATAAATATTCTGCACATTATGTATTTTTTTTTTATGGAAACTGACACGGTTGGCTCCATCATCTACAACATCCATGATGTCAGCCCATAACACCGGGTGAGCTAGGTGCCATGTCAGTGCTTCCCTTATGCAATGTATGCTTTAGAACTGAAACATGAAAAATACTCTCATCATATAATAGGTATGTACTTCTTCAGGCTAATTGTCTATTCGAATCCCTCTACAAGCCCGACTACAACATGATCTACTACTACTTCCTTGTTCATTTAATTTTTGTAAGGGCGCCACACACCTTCAATTAATATTGCGCAAGTCCAGACTAATTGTGCAAGTCTGCATGACGCCCCAAGTCTATAAAATTGCGCAATAAACTTCCCACACACGTAACGGTACACTTGCACAAGTCTTGGACTTACGCGATATTAATTGAAGGTGTGTGGCGCCCATTAGAAGTCGGGTTTAAAACTTAAATATTTTATTGTATTTTTGTTTAGTTCAGATTAGCCCTTTCACCGTCCGATGTTGTGTTAGCTTGTGATAGATTGTACTCTGTCTATGTAATAAGTTATTTCCGGTGTTAAACGTTTCTTGTACAACGTACGAAAAAATTGCTTTAAATCAGTATCTATTCAGTAGTTGCCTCATCCGGGTTGTGGATGTCGAAGCATCGTCGGAGCGGACACCAGCTGCCCACGATGCTCAATGACATTTGTGCAGTGCACAACCCGACTGCACCGCAAAAATGCAAGGACAAAACGACCAGAAACTTCCGCGGTTTTCTTTCTGCCGCCCATTAAATATGCGGAGAGCTCTCGCTTCCTGTGTAACGAACTGGACAGCGAACATGCGGGTCCACAATTAATTCTGATACCAACTGGTAGCGTATAATATACTCTACTCGCTGGAAATAATGTGTTGGTCAGAATTTTTGATATTGGAAATAAGACTACCGAAAAATAGGAAAAAAAATCCTCGAGTTCTGATTAACTGTTGTTTAGAGATGTTTTTATTTTGTGTTTTTTCCATGTTTTGTCGAAGTTTTGTTAGTGAATATTAATATAGTTATTTAATTGAAACAAAAAAAATAAACAGATAGTTTAATTTGTTCGTTTAGGCTTTTACCGCTGTACACATTATATTACTGTTTTCGGTTATGCGGTATACGCATAAACGAAAACAGTACTTAAAGTTCCAAAGAAATGTCTGCGCCGTGTATAACTAAATTACAAACACAAACATTTCAAATAAAGCTCCAAATAAGTAAACGTTAAGAGCCACATAACGGAGCTGCAAAGACACCGCCGGCATTCCAACGATATCACGCAGGACAAAAGTACAAACGCAATGGACACAATATGAAAAGGAAAAAGTCGAAATAAGAGGTACGTGACGGCGGTGTAAATAGGCGTTAACTAGATGTTGAGAGTTTGAGAGCCTGAGTCCGGCGGCCGAGCGGGTTATTTCGGCAATTGTAGGCTCCTTAATGCCACAATTATCGCCCGCCGTCATCCGTGCTAAGCCCACCATTCACACCACGCCCCGGCCGAGTGATCCGGGCGGAAGAGATAGTCGAAGCCTCCGCTGACGGCTTAAGCATTCTGTTACGATTTGAATTTGTCTTGTTCCGCTCCGTTCACTTTCCTAACTGAATTGTAGTCTATTTTGTTTATGTCACGGTGCAACGTACTACTTGTTCACAGTTAACTTGTAACTGATATACTAAATTTTTTCCGCATGCGGTATTTAATTAGCTCTAGTGAAACATTTTTGGACGATTTTTTTCGTATATCGTCTGGCTTACTTTATCGAACCTACCTTAGCTCATTGACGAGACTGCAGTTGTGTTTTCATCTGTGTCAGACACAGCGTAAACGTTTTCATTGAATCGGACCATTTAATCACAAATAACATAGATTATAAATTAAGAAAATATTTATGCTCTGTTAAAACCTACCTTTTCTGTTTTTAGGGTTCCGTAGTCAGCGATGCTATCGCGATCCGTAGCTAGCGAAGACCCTTATAAAATTGGTAAGAATTTCCATCAGTCCGTCCGTCCGTCTAGCACACGCGCTGTCCGAGGCGATCACTCCGGAACTTAAAGCTCAATCAATCTGACAATGTTGGCGTTTAAGACTTGCAAGGTTTGTGTTTTTTTTATGTAATCCGGTATGGGTTGCTGAGTCGGAGGGACAAAAGCACATGCAATAAACGGCTCCGACCAGCTAATATCGCCTCCGAGAAGGTAGGTGCCATACCGGAGACTTCCCTGGCTTGCTGGCTATACTGGACTAGAGGAGAACACAATCGAGGCTGCTATGCGGCCATCTTACATCCAGTACGGTGGTATCAACCCAGTCGGCTACAATTTGAGCCTACTACTTAGTAAGGGGCAAGGGAAGGGACCTTACACCGGTTCCGAACGGTGAAGCAGCAGGTGTTGTAGGTATGCAAGTAAATGTTTTCATCAGAAAAAACTCATTGGTACAAGCCGACCGGATTCGAACCTCGGACCTCTCGCATGAGAAGCCGACGCCCAAACCACTCGGACACCTGTCGCCGCCGCGCCGCCGGGTTGTGGTAAACGCGAAATATTAAAAAGCTACAATATTTAATGATTTCGTATTCAGAATATAATAAAATAGAAACGATTTATTGCACACAGTTGAAAGAAAAACCGTACACGAAAATAAATGTATCTACCTTTGGAATAATATGGCTGGCTGCCACGCTTTAATGCAGGCTATCCACGACGCTCATAACAGCACTTTTAAAAACATAAGGGCCGATTCTTTTGCCAACTTAAATTAAACCGTTCCGACGACGCCCCAGAACATTTTACGATGCACTTTCCAAGAATTTTGCCAACTTTCCTCAGAGCCGCGCGGCGTGAAAATTTCACCTATTCAGTTCTTTTTTTATTTTTTATTATTTCAGAATTCGCATGGCGGTTTTTAATAGGAAATTGACTGCACGGTCAATTTCCTGTATTTCATTTTATGCCCGAGTTTAACTTTAGCGATTTAATTTTCAAAACAATTCGGACGAGCTAAATTGCTCTGTTATTTACATATATTCAGGTACATTCATTTTAAAATGAAATTGTGGCAGTGATTCAGAAATTATTATTTTGTGTATGTGTATTATCATATCACGTATTACCTATGAACTAGGATTTTGTGCTACGAGGACAATTTCTAGAACTATTTGTTGTCAATTTCACTGTCATCAATAAATCGTGTTACGTTACATTGTTATAAACGGTCGCATAGGAAGTCAAATTGGAATTGGAAATTCTAACTGAACTGCAATACCTTAATTTCGGTTGCTCTACACTATGAATATTTTTGACTATGTCCAATTTTTCGGGGGTGGAAATATTTAAATAAAGAAAATAAAAACTTACATAACTTCACTTCATAATGAAATGAATGGAAGCACTGACATGGCACCTAGTTCACCCGGTGTTATGGGCTGACATCACGGATGTTGTAGGTGATGTAGCCAACCGTCTCAGTTTCCATAAAAAAAACATAACTTCACTAATATTTGTCCTGGGGTTGGAAGGGAATGTTAAGAGGACACTCGCCTTAGTCCAACGCTTTATATTAATTAATTTTTTTTATACAACGTAAAATACTAGCGTACCTAGCGTACCCCCAGATTGGCTGACATCACGGGTGTTGTAGGTGATGTAGTATGTATCCATAAAAAAGATGAAGTAAAATGTTCTTGACTTATTTTAGTGGTAGAAGCTAATTCCAATGGAACAATGCCCGCAGAGCGAAGTAGGTAGTTCAGTGCGGCGCTGATCGTGCAGATTCAGCGAGTTTCACACGACTGCATGTTTAGCGCTCACGCACTTCAGTGGCCCCGAAACCGCCACGAAATAAATCCATAATACCTCATTAAATCTCAAATCGGGCGCGTGAAACATTTTAACCGAGTTTACTGAGATACGATCTTAATAGGACGGAATAATTAATTATTTGCGCCGCACACGGGGCGCCGCCGCCGCCGCGCCCCACCTCGCCCGCACCACCGAATATATAGCACCGCCGCGCCCCACCTCGCCCGCACCGTCTCGTCGCGCGCGCCCCACGCCCCCGGCGGAGTTGAACCCCAAACGGCGCGGCGATGCGGCTTTAGTGGTTTCCCTAATTACCGCCTACAATCCGGAAAAGAGCCTGTTGTGGACTCAACACGGGGTGCGGGGCGGGGCGAGGGCGCGAGAGAGCACGGAATTACGGGGATTAAGCGCTGACGGTTTGTCGGACGAGCGCGATTGAAGTATTCTTCTCTAGCATCTGGTGAGACTCACGGAAGTGAGACTCGATATCTCTTATTTTTAACAAAATATGAAATAAATGTTTTAATTATTTTTCACTTTTCTTATTATTATCGTGAGTTTAGGTAATTAAGTAGCTAAACGATAAATTGGTTTTGTTATATTATGTGCGACGGCGTGTAGGTACATATAATTCTTGTTTTAATTAGTAAGTAGGTAAGGAAATACTACACAATTGGAAACATTATTATTGGCTGCAGATATAGATAAGTCTTGTCAGCCGCGGTAGCTCCGTGGTGCGATCGATCGACCGCCGTTCGTGATCTTAAAGCACACCTGGGCGCGGTCAGAAATTGAATGGGTGACCGTTCTATCGTTGAGGCCAAAGCATGGGTAAGTTGAGGCTGACCGTGATTCGGATTCCACGTAAAACTGTAGTTCGATTCCCGTCTTACCATACGACAGGTGGTAGGGTTTAACCCGCCCGGATTGGTACCACTGAATTTAATCAAAAGTCCTTCAATGCGTCTATGTAAAAAGTTCGTTTTTTTCGTCTAGTTCAGTGTAGAGGGCACGGCCAAAGGGAATAATTGGCATGGCACCTAGTTCACCCAGGGGTTATGAGCTGACATCACGGGTGTTGTAGCCAAATAACATGTCAGTTTCCAAAAGTAGGTTTGACTATGCGATCATTTGTGTAGTGTTCAATTGTATGTTACCTACATATATCTCTATACTAATAATGTAGAGCATCACTCACTTCAACGAGTACAATTCGCAATACACTCTCGCGGCCATGCCATGCCAGATGAACCATTTTGTCTATCACAATAATCCACCAGACGAGGTCTAACTAAGTCTGCCGGCTTGAGTAATTATTCAAGTGTTTAACTAATAGCTAATATACACTTGCCAATTTGTAGTTTCAACTAATTTATTGCTAATTGAACATTGTTAAATCAAACTCATCCCAATATACCAACACTCTTGTTGAATGTTTTAAATAGCTATATAATTTCAGACTAGTTTAAATTAAATCTTTAAAATAATATTTATGTATTGATGATTATTGTAGCATATAAGATTCCTTGAAATACCAGATAATAGCCATCGAAAGTTTCGAAGAAATTAAGTCGCATTAATTGAGGGTCGGAAGGGGGGGGGGGGGGACACTGCACGTGTAGCGACGTGTCGCATCTCGACGGATCGCCATGGACTAAGGCCCAATTGCGCCAGCACGAATTTAGAGTTAAGTAGCGAGTTATGGATTTAAACGCGGTTCCCACAGTCAACGGGTACTAGCTTAACGAGTTAAACTGGTTTATATAGTTAAATTCGTGTTGGTGCAAGTGGGCCTAAGTCAGGTGCTGCTGGATGGCTTTAACTTGATAGAATATAGCGTGCTGTTCGACTGCACTCTCAAGTGGAATCTATTAATTGGTGTATGTTTAGTTAATTAAAATAATTATAATTGTGTTGTAAGTAAGTTTGTAAGTAAGCTGTACGTTATTCGAATAAATTAAAATTAAAATATACGTACTTCTTTATCTCAATGCTAATAATTCATTTATAAAAAATATATTTTGATATTAAATGTTGCGTTGTTGTAAAACATAACGATTAATTATAAATGATTATTAATTAGTATTAATACAACTACGCTATTGCGTTCTATCGAAGTCTAACTAAAAAGCGAAACGAGTTGGCAATGAGGGCAGTGTTCTCGGTCCGCTAGTGCGCTCGATCAAAAACAATAAAAGGTCTCTTACCCCGCTATATCTCATCCGCGTGGAAAGAAGCCAAGTCGTACGTTCCGCGGGTGAATTTTGCATTCCGGCGGTAGTTGCGAAAAATTCTCCGGCCGCGGCGAGCAGCCGAGCGGCAGACGAATATGGACCGCCCGCGAGGGAGGTCGCTATCTAGGACGCTCCGCCGAGCGGCAGGAAGCTCAGGGGCCCGGAAACTTTGATAATGGCCCGCAAAAACGTGGATGTTTAATGTCGTTAATGCTACGGTGATAATTCCATTTTGGCGCGCGAAATTCAGATGGGATCGTAAGTTTTAAATTGTTTTTCGCAGTTGCGAACTTCCGCCACCGGCTGACCTCCTCGTTTATTAGACGCAAGGGATTGAGTTTTTACACTCATCGTCCGCGATGTAACCACCCGATTAACGAGGCATGCATAGAATGATAATAACTCGATCGACCGAGCCGACGACGGTCTATTTAGTTAGACTTATACAAGCATGCGCGGTCCCTAGCTAGATAGATTCTATTTACGATCGGGCGTGTGAGTTCGCCCCACCTTCCGAAATAGACCGCATCACGGTACCGCAACATGCACTTTCAACTAATCGCGCGATTATCACATAATCCAGCCAGTGTCAATGTTCGCGGAAACTCGGGGCTACATAAAGTAAAGTAGTCATTAGTTTTATCGCATGAAACAATTGAACTGTGAGCGAACACGAAATAAGCACTCAAGCTAATAAAACAAAGTGTCGATCAGCAAGTGTCGGCGTGCGACGGCGACGACGCTGAGGCGGTATGTCGGCCGGTGTCGGCATGTCGGCCTACAGGGATCGCATCGCATGCCGCATGATATATCTAACCCACTTTGCTGACATCCACACGCACGACACATCTTAAATCAACTTGAACTTATACTGCAGCAACAAAGTGAACTTGGTCGGTTAAAAAAACACTTCATTAACTATTTGGCAGATAGATTAGACTAGCTTTTGCCCGCGACTTCGTCCGCGTGGATAACTGGACATGATAAATTATTCTTTCCGAACCAGATGAAAACAATTTTGAGTATACATACTAGATTATACTGTCACTAGAACCAAAAGAATGTGGGAATTTCCACGCAATTGGTTGGAGGAACTGGTTTAAAATTCAGAAACCTGTACGTAAGAAAAAAAATTTTTTTTTTACAATTTTGAGTATACCAGGTAATATTTTCACCAGAACCCGCAATGGGTTTAAAAATTTTACCTCAGTCGGTTGGGTTGAACTGGTTAAAAATCAGTTCAATATTTTTTTTTTTTATATGACACAAGCTGTGCCCGCGGCTCCGCCCGCTCTCATATTTCACTTCACTGCTAATCTCATAAGCTATTTAGCGTGATAGTAAGTAGCCTATAGTTGATGGGAAGAATCAAGCTATCCGTAGAATTTTGTTTTATTAAAATCGGTTCAGTGGTTCTCGAGTTATAAGCGGACAGACAGACACTCAGACAGACAGAAAGCAGACGTTGGATTTTATTATAGGTAAAGGATGTGAAGTTAAATAAAAGTTTGTATTTTTTTTTTAATTTGAGTATACTAGATTGTATTGTCATCAGAACCAAAGGGGTGTGCAAAACTTCAGATCACTCGGTTGGGTGGAGCTGGATTAAAATTTAGTTGCAAGATTTGACAAGTTAAAATTAAATAAAAGCTTGTAATTTCTTTTTTACTTTTTTTTTTGTCACCTGAACCAAACGTTTATGCAAAATTTCAGTTCAAACGATTGAGTGGAACTGGTTTAAAATTCAGTTGCAAGATTTGACCTATAATAGCAAGTTAAGTTAAAAATAAAAAATAAAACGCCTGTAAAAATAAGAAAGAATCATGTGCTACAGTATAGTGATAGAGTCAGTATTTTTGGGAATTCAGTACGACGACAAATTTAGCAACTCAATTTGGAGGAAATTTGCCAGATCCGGTGACCTCGTAGAGGCCGTGTGGAATTTTCTTCCTTCCTTCAGTAAATGTCTGGTATTCTGCGAAATAAAAATCTGATTTCTTGTTAGTTTGGTAACCAACTACCTAATTTAAGGACTCCGAAATCTTTCGTGAATTTCTTGAAATTCCAAATATATTATGATGTCGACGTCGTCGTATTCTTATGTGCGTTTATTCTTTCCCTGAAATAATGTACTTGGTAGCTAGTTTGAAATTCTGAATTTTCCTTCAACTGTTCCCTTGCTAGCTCAGTTTTGCAATTTTAACATATCCCACCATCTTAAATTATTTACTAAAAATAATAAGGGAAAAATAAAGTAAATAAATAAATAAATAAATATATTCTGACTTTCATTGTCTACGTTTTATCGTATGTCGTCTAACATATATCTTTATATAATCATATATCTTTATGTGTAGCATGTATCGTTTATCGTCCAGCTTAAAATGTACAGGCTGTCTGTTTTATCGACTAGCCTGTATCGCCAATCTGTAACATGTATCGTTTATATTGAACCGTCAAACGTTTATCGCGTTTCGCTCAATGTCTTTGTTTCGTCATATAAGATGTATCGTCTACCGTACACCATATTATACTCGTACATACATTTATACAACCCATCGTTTATTGTTTATGTGTCCGCTTTGACGCGAAGGTGACAAGCTTCAGTCGGCGGGCATTTCCGCGGCCGTAACTTGTCAGTTACCATTTTGTAACCATTTCAGTAACATATTTTAAGGCTTGTTACTATATTTTATTCAAGCGACGACGTACCGTTTTACAGAATTTTTCAGATAACTTTTCCACTGATGTGAAACTTGCACAAAGTTTATTTTTCGAACTATTCTTGTGAAGTTCATTCTGAAAACAGTGAGTTTATTAAAACATAAATTTTGTTGTTTTGTAATATAATTTTCTTAAGCATTATTATTAGTGAGTTTAAATATTTCACCAAGACGGTTGTTAATTCACTAAAGTTAATAATAAACAATAAAAGTAATTACCTTTAAGCAAGCAACCCTCTGCTTCAGTTGGATGACACTTTCGAAGGTGAAAGCTGCTTTAGATAGCTCTTCACCTTTTAACACAGCAGCTGGAATGTATACGACGTATTTATTTGGCGAGAAGTCCGAAATAGCCTCGACTCACGCGAACCGCAGAGGTTTAACAGCTCTATCTCAGGGTCAAGCATGCACTGCCTATTTTCTACATTTCAGCGCAAGCTATGAACTGAAACGATGTTGACTGCGGCCACCGAGCTAGACGTACAGAAGTGGTATAGCGCGATAAAACATGTTAGTTAACTGTCGGTAAACAAGTGTGCGTGCCTTCACGTGCAATATTGTGATCACAAATACATTCAACCGATCCCATTAAAAACCATCTCATTATACGAATGCAATAACGCTCCTGACTCGCGTATTTACGGATACGAGACGACAGGTGAGTTACACGCACACAGGTTACACCAATAACTATGAGAGGCGCGGCGCTCGGGGCGCGACTACGGTCGGCGCGGTCGCCAGTATTCGGCTGAACACGCGACAAGATGCAAAAGCGAAATAAGCAACACCGTTTTTCACTGTCACTCATGCACAATTTTTTTTATGGAGCCTTACACGGTTGGTTACCTCACCTACTACATCCGTGGTGTCAGCCCATAACACCTTGGTGAACTAGGTGCCATGTCAGTGCTTCCGTTCGGTTGTGCCGGATACACTGAACTGGACAGAACACCACTTTATTCTTTCTCGTTCGCTCGCCACACTAGATCAGCACTGACGTGCTCTCAACACTCTTGGGAGACGCCTTGTGAAGCGGCTGTCTTGTGAAGGGATCTTATAAATTCCTTTGGACGAGAACATATTTTTCAGGAAAGATGTAATATGGGAAGGGCCAGTCTATAGATAGGATGTCGATGTGTATGGCAGCATATTTTCCAAAGTCTACTTCTACGGGAGTTAGCGAAAGCCTTTTTTATAAATTTTTTAATTTCTTTGGCGATTGTCTTTTTGAGACATTTTGAACAGTGTCATGTATAGTAGGGAGTAATCTGTAATGGTAAGGTGCGGTGGTTACTTTAAAAATTGATACTGAACGCACAGTCTGTAAAACGGAAAATATGACATCAAACGTTTATAAAAAAATTACATGTAAGCTAATAGACCGCGACAAAGTTGCCTAGTCGCCTAGCAATGAAATCGCGAATTTCAGTGCTTGTGAAACCACTATAATAAAAATAAAACCTTCAAGTTTGATTGACGTTTTGTAAAACAAAAATCTTTGTGGTCAGATGTTAGTTAACAAAATGCAGATCGGCTTGAAAACTTTAAGTCAGAAACTTTGCATTGATAAATCTCACTCACTATAAATAACAAAAGCTCGACTTTACTTCGACAACTATCTAGTATCTAGATTTATAACGTTCCCGAATATACGACAAAATACTGCAATTTGACCCCGAATGCCCTTTTGACCCGGCATACATTACAATACCCTTTGAGCCTCGAGCTAGATTTAGGGTCTAGGGTTGAGATAGGGAAATGAAGGTACAATTGCAAGTTTGACAAAACATTTATTCAGATTGTCATCGTAAATGATTATTATATAATATAAAAGACTTTCCTTACCTATGGAGAATTCATTCGTCTATCTATATATGTACGTCTGCCTGTCCACTTAATTCACCAAAAATTTTTATTTAGGTGAATTAAGTGGACTTGAGCAACTTTCTATCGACCAAAGTGACTTTTTATCGACAAAGCGCCGCGCGCAGATTCGCTTCCCTAGGCCATAAAACTTTATTGCCCAACCGGACAGGAGGTTTCTATAATACTATACGTAGACAAGTCTGTGTACTTTTAAAAATATTCTGAAGACAGGTTACAGCTGACGAGTTAGAGAAAAATCTGACGTTGCTCCCAGCTTTAACCCGAGCGGAGCCGCGGGAGCAGCTAGGTTGTAACAATAGAGAACATGCCACGATTTCAGTTGCCTCACTAATTAGCGGGTAAGATTGAATTTCACATACGAAACGAAGTAAAGTAAATATGAAAAGCCTCCGTGAGTGAACCTCCGTCAGTGTAGCTCGTTGTCAAACTATTTACTCAGCTGCCTCTTGAGTCGCGCGCGGCCTACTCGTACTGCGTATTACTACAAGAGATTACAGAGGATTAAACGCGCTGTTTATTTAACACTAGTACTATGAATAAACATGTGTAGGATCGATGAACAAGAACAATATTATTATTGCCTTATTGATCTATTTATAGATTCGAATAAAATGTAATGCAATGAAATTAAAATTAAAATTTTAATGAAATCAAATGAAAATATACTACAATGCACAAAAGAAGTGACAAAGACGGAATTAAGGCCTAATGGAATTCATAATATTTGATATATAATACCTAAAATAAGTTTATTTATTTAAACCCAAACACATAATACGAGTATAACACACATAAACAATTTAAAGGCGAAAAGAGTGTAGTATATAATATTTATAACACTAACTAAACCTAAACTAACAAATTTAAACTAATAAAAAAAAAACAAAAAAAATTTCATACGAAATAAATACGTAAATATAATGAGTAGTACGCAAATAAAATGAGTACCTACCTACAAATATAATTCAAATATATTGTTAGGTTTAAGGCCAAGATTATTAGATAAATTATTCGTTTTTTTTTATATTATTTATTTTAGGTAGACACTATTGCTTCATTTATCCATTTGTAAGGACCTTGTGGGACCTTGTTCCGTACCGTTGAAGGCCGAGAAGACTGTGGCGGATAAATTAGAGAGATTTCCAGCATTGGACGCTTACACACTGACTGATATGGTCCTTCATTTAGGCATAAATATGTTCTCGGATTATCTTTTTTTTTTAAGATTATCTTTGAAATAAGATGAAGATGGATGTCAAGCTCCTATTCTAGAAGGTACATCTTCCACTCCCTCACCCCGCCGCCGCCGCCAACACATTTATGTGTGTTTGTTGAGGTTGATTGGATTCCGTGAGTCAACCTTCTCACTTCGGCTGACTCCGCGCTGAATAAGTGATTTCTTTAAATATTTAAATAAATCTTCCTTCTAAGAATCCTCGAGTGGATTATTGTTACGGGTTTAATTTAATTTTGATCAAAATGTTGTAGAGTGTAACTCTACTTACATTATTTCAGTTATAGAATGTTAGAATTTATAATTTATCAAAATAATGTCGTAAATTCTTCTTTAAAAAAAAACCCATTTCTAAAATTGAAACCAGTAAGTACTGAAAATAAAAACTTTATAGCTACATATAATATATGTACTTAAATTAAGTAGGTATTAAAGGTAGGAACTTAAATTAAAATTTCACTAGGTATTTAAATCTGGAGCGAAATTATAAAACTAATGAACGGAAACGACAATTCAGCTCGAAGTGACATCGGAATTTCTGGCCTGAATTGCCAGCCGGAGCTGAATAGTGATGGGCCTCTGTACGCGGTGACATACTTGTGCTGATTTTCGTCCCATTCATTATTACCGGCCGGAAAATTCGGTCAGAAATTCCGATGGTTTTGTCTTCGGATATTGTGTTGACATAATCATTATTCGTAATTACTAAAATTACACACAACACGCCGTATCCTGACAATCAGGGTAAGCAGAGTAATCGGTGTTGTGCTGCAAGTACTCAGGTAAATTACAGCATAACTCCGACCACCACGTTTAGCAAAGTATTCGGACAAGATAACTAACAGGCAGCAAGTAAGGCACGAAGGCCCACCTGCTGCATGACTCGGTGGAAATACTGCGCCAAGGTGAGAGGTATGTATGTATGTATGTATATATTCTTTATTGAACACCAATTTATCAAAATTAGGTACAACAGGCGAGATGGCTAGCCTGTCGCCCTTATGCACGGCATCTTGACCTTAGTCGCCTTTTACGACATGCACGAGGTGAGATGCAGTGGGTGTATTCTTGTTAAGTACCGGCCCCACACAGTACTACTATTATTAAAATTACTTTATTTCATAAAATATAAAAAGTAATACTAATAACTAAAGAGTAAAACCTACCTTACATTAAACCTAAACATTAACTACCTAAACATTAAAATAACTATCAAAAGGGACATTTTCAAATGTCCCTAGAACACTTGTGGCATTACCCCGCTGGATGGCAAGGCTTACCCTTATTAAAATTATATTTTAATTATAACGAAATACAAAAACTTAAGCTGAGATTATATTTAGTTAATTTACTTGAATACATTATTTCAACGTAGAGAAAATTAGCTACTGAGCTGGCACGCAGGCCTGTTGTTCTACCGCTACTAATAGTTCTGGCGGCTCTGGTCAGGTGGTCCGCGGGGCGCGGCGGGGCGCGGCGGAGGCATCTCGGTGCTCGTACAGGCCGTACGTGGCTGCCAGCTCGACCGTGTAATGAGGGAAAAATTTAGCCAATTGCTTCCCCTGGCCTGCCAGCCGGGGGCAAACACAAAAAGGTAGTACAAGAATTAGAGCGTGCGGTCCACTTTTGGAGATTGAGGCGAGAGAAAGAAGCGCCCGAATAGCGCACCTGAGCCAGAGCTTGTGTTTCGTTTAATTTGTTTTGGTTTTATAGTGGAACCGGTAGCTCGATTCCAATCGTAGCGGGCATCTCACAGAACCCATTTCCCGGAAATGAACTTTCTGATGTATGAAACGAGTTACGAAAATATGAGAAAATTTTAAGCCTTTCCGTATATCTATTCAATGCTCTTACTGCCCATCTATTTCCCCCCAATATTTTACATCACATCATCACATCGCAAGACTGGCTAAATAAAACGGATTAAGAACTAGGTCAGTATAAGGAAGGGTCCTTTCGGAACATATTCCTAACATAAAGCGCAAAATCTTTAACGGAGGACACACACAGAATTCACTTTTTTATGGAAACGGACACGGTTGGCTACATCACCTACAACACCCGTGATGTCAGCCCATAAAACCTTGGGGAACTAGGTGCCATATCAGTTCTTCCCTTTGGTCGTGGGGTTTTCACTGGGCTTTTATGACGAATTAGCGAGAACAGCCAGTCTGGAAATATACAAACCTATAATATTGTCAGGTCAAAGCCCCGAGTTACAGCCGCGTCGCGTCGGTGGGTTACTTCGTTCGCGGAATCGCCATTAGCAGGTCAGTAATGCAGTGAAATTGTATTACTGCGCCGAGTAGCCGCCATATATAACCGAGTTACGAACAGTGGGCGAAATACCGCAGCCGCTGCGGCTAATATCGCTCAATTCTGCTCTTTAACATAGCAACGCTTGTAATTACTTCGTGGGCGAAATGTGTTGTGGTTTGCACTAAATAATAAAATTTAAAATCTGAATTTATTCGGGAATTTTGAAGTATTCGTGACATTTTTACAATTGATAATTTTAAGGTAAACTTCTAGGTTTCCTAATACACTTAGGTAGAATCATTATGTACATTCGCTAATATGTATTAAAATAAAAAATATTAAATAATTCAGTATGACATACCTATTAAACTTGTTTATTTGCATATTTTGTGAATCTTTCATGATGTAACAGCTCAATTATATTTAAAAACTAGCTGTGCCCGCGACTACGTCCGCGTGGACTTGATCTTTCTCAGCCTGTTATAAAACGCAACGTGACTCTGTCTGTCCGTTCGTTCGTATGATTCAATTGTTTTTGTGTTTTTTAATTGGGCAGGTTATAGATTTGATCCGACCTACATAAGTGAAGCCGCAACCAATGGTAATTTATAATCTACAATAACGCTTCTCTGTAAACTATATTGGAATTAGAATTTCCAGGAACACACATTTAAGCACACAGCATATAAATTATTTGAATAACTAATACGGGAAAGAGCCACGTATAGCCGACCGTGCGAAAAGCAACTCAAACTTAGATCTAAGCCTGCTACCCAACCAATGACAGTGACCAATCAGTAAGTCACAGCCTCAGGTCACAGCCCTCTCTTAATAATACTTACATACTTAAATACTATTTTAATATTTATTACATGCGTATATATTTATAATAAAAATAATAAAAAGTAAAAAATTCACGGGGTTCCCATAGAAGAAACTAAAAAAGTGTATGCGCGCCATCTACCGAAAAGACTATGACACATTTTAACTAATCATGAATTTGAATTAATATGAAGCATTTCATAAACACGCCATCATAGATGACGTGAGTGACGCTGACAATGAAATGGCCGGTTTTCTTATTGTTATTATTTGTTGTTATATTGGCCATAATAATATAATAATAACACATATTCTGTGACAATTTCAACGGGCTACCTATTACGGTTCAAGAGATACAGCCCTCGGACAGACAGACGGACAGACAGACAGACAGATGGCGTAGGCTTAGTAATAGGGTCCCGTACCGGATACGGAACCCTAAAATGAAATGAAAGGATAAAAGAACTCATAAATCTAATTACCAGATAAGAGCGCCATCTATCATTCATTAGTTGACTTATTAAATATACAAACAATTTTATCTGAAGACGACAAATTGGTCGAAATATCATAAAAATATGTGTTTTTTTATTAAGTAATGTAAATTATAAAAACAGATAAAAACCGCACACACGAAATCTTTCACCCTCACCAGTCTACAGCAGCCGTGTTTCTTTTCCATTACACTAAACAGAAGATCCGCGCGACGCCGCCGCCGCGACGCGGCGCTGCGAGCGACGCGGGGCGCTGCGGCGCGGTGGCGTGGTGCTATAAGATATTTTCTAACTAAACTTAAAAATTTAATATTTTTTCATTCTCTGGGTTGATTTTGATGAAATAAACTCTAAATGTTACTCAGAATAAAGCTTAATTTTTTCTAGTAATTAGATTTTGAATCCAATGAGTGGTTTTTGCGTGATGCGCGCACAAAGGCACAAACAAAACGACAAACCGACAAAAATTTCAAAAATGTTTTTTTTACGTTCTATTACTTATTCCTTTCGTCCCCCAGTTATTGTTTTTCAAAAATAGTTAATGTAAAGACACGGTAAGTCTACGATTTTATTATATGTATAGATATTTCAATTACCTTCCTAATTTTAAACAGACACAAATACCAATCTTTATTGTGCACAATTTTGGTTTACATGAAGCTCGCTAGGTACCCGATCTTTTGCCCGCGACCCTTCTGCGGTGTTGACATTTGCCTGCCAAAGTTGCCCGCAAACCTTGGCCCTCGATTAGTCATTTAAACGTCAAATATCCGTCAAATCTCTTCTTATTTAGATTATGTTATATTCACTGTAATGTAGTGTTTATCAATAAATGAAAAAAAAAAATTGCGTAGAGTTATTCATGAAAAAATATGCTAGCTAATCTCCGACCCTTAAATATCGTTTTGTTTACAAACGAAACATCCACAAATTACCATGTTCTGATTCTAAGTAGTTGAAGTGCCCAGAACACTTACATCAAACCACTGGAGTTTATCATTCAGCGAAATTAATTTGTAAACATACTTGACATTTACGACCTCAGGTGACGAGCGTCCTATTATTTTTTCTTTGTTAATGTTTGGGACTCTTTTTAGGACATAATTTCTACAATAACCGAGGATTATCTCGATAGGAAATGGTAGATTATCGAATAAACCGTAAATAAAATACAATACAGGTAGTATCTGTAGTTTTTATTAGCAAAGTATGAATATGAATATTTTATTACGAAAACGGGGAAATTATTTCGTTCGTGGACTTGCACCCAGTTTATTGGTGATAATCATAAACACAATTAGGCGCAATACCAATGAAATGGCTAGTAAATGTAATATATATTTCGAAAATATAAGCATTTTACACATGTATAGAAAAAATCACAGATTTCGTGCCTTGCACGACTATCGAGCACATTGAAAATTAATCTACGGAATTCGAAAAAATATTGTCGCTGAGGGACACGAGAAAGTCGGGATAAGAAAAAGGTTAGTTGGGTTCTGGTGATGGAGCCGGAAGGAAGCAATAGGCACTCCTCAACTACACATGATAAGCCCATCATGTTTGGGCTCGTTGGATTTGTCTTCGCAAGTACTCTAGTCATATATTATTTCCAGGGTCCTGATGATGGAGCCGGAAGGAAGCCATAGGAACTCCTAAACTACACATGATATATCCACCATATTTGGGCTCGTTGGATAAAGGAATTTAAGAATATAGGACTGTAATAGTATAGTTGTATTTTGTATTACTGTTATGTGTTTTAATACCTATCTCATCTAGCTCGTATATTTACTTTTTAAACATACAAGCAATATACATTCTTAGCAATACAATAACAAGCTAATACGAGTATGTTTGGTCTACACAGCTTCGCCTGCAAGCGCCTGTCTGCGACCAAGGCGCCACAATGCACTACAAAAGGAAACGTACATAAGCACATTTTGAAACCCGTTATTATGAACAATAAAGAGTGTTCTGATGCCCAGCGGTCTGAGTTGTTTCCGCGACGTTCGTTTCCAGCACCTTGAGTGGTGCAGTAACATTTAGGTGCCATAATAGAATAGGCTTCCAGACCTATTCGTCATTGTTATAAAAATAGGAAACATACCAGACCAAGTTACAATAAGACATAATAAAAAGACTACCAAAATTGTATGTACCAATTATTTCCAAAATTTTATTTTTAAATAAGACTAGGTATACATATCTAAATTGTTAAAACATTATGTTATTTTAACATTAACTAAATGCTTTGAATAAATAACCCATGAAGGTCGTTAATCAGTGGTTCTAAAATGAATCCTTCAGCGAGTTAAATACTTCCTGAGAGTGTCCTAAAATTGGTGCAACTAAAACATAAAAGGATAATTTAGTTCTGTTTGTAGACGTAATAATATACAGTTCTCCAATCATACTTACCTTCTAAATAAAGGGCATATGAGGGTATTCTTGGACCTAATAGCGGCGATACTTATCCCTACCCATCTTCCTCCCAGCCCTATCTTATTTCAATGACAAAGCATATATAAAAAATAACGTTGCATATTTTCATAATATAACACTAACCAAATTGAACTCGTCTATTTCACCCGCAATCCCTACAAAAAATGTTGTTTATAGCCAACTTCATGTCGAAAGTTTACACAAATTTATTCCATTTAGCCTTTCTCGGCTCGAGAAATAACCACTTGTTAGAGACGAAAATTACGAACATCCCCGCTACTGCGGCTCATCTTTAAATGGCTTCGTAGCCCTCAGATATATCCACAAATCTGCCAGCAATTTTATATTCCTGAACCAGTGTAACAAGCGGAGGCAGTGTCGGGATACACATGACATGTTAACCGTTGTTGTACGAATTATTATTTCAAACCAGGTTTAATACCCGTGTAATAATAAGTTTTTCGTATGCTCATTTTCATAATAAATACGTGATACTCTTGAATCTGAATTCAGTTTCTTCATTAACCGTTCTGAATTACCTTTTCGGTAATAGTGGTATACTCAAAGGGAAGCACTGACATGACAGCTAGAGAAACGACGTGTAGTAAATAGGCAGATTGCTCTTTGTGGCGAATTTCCAACTTGATACATTTCTTCATTTATACATACTTATATATTATATATATATATGTCGGATTGGGATGCGAGTCATCTAGTGATGCTCCATAGAATCACTCGGATTGGAACGCAAGCGCCACGTAGCGGTGCTGGGTGGAGTCTACGGCGGCGCAGCGGGGAGGCGACAGTCCGACAGTGACATTGGTGGCGGTCGCAGCGCACGGACGTAGAAATCACTCGCGTTCCGTATTACCTACCCTCTGAGATTTGTGCCTACCTTGTATTGTGTGTGAAGTACCTTTTTTCAATAAGAATTACATTCTGTATTACGAGGTTGGTGATTTAATTTCATGCGACCTAACATTACCTGCGATACGCCCATTAAGAGATAGCTGCCATGGATAATTCTGACGACGGCGGCCAGCCGAATCCATCATCAGAAGTGGGATCAATGTTGGGTCGAAATGAAGACAAAGAAAGCGGTAATTGGCGAGCCATGTTCGAATAACAAAACGCGAACATGCGCGCGCTGATCGAGGCCCTGCAAGTGCCCCAGCGGAGCTACCATGGACGCTTGCCGGAGTTCGACCCCGACAAGACGGATACGGACGCAAGATCTTGGTGCGCGACCGCGGATTTGTGCTTCGCTGAAAATCCACCACACGGCGGACAACTTGTACTGGCGGTGAGCGGGGCGCTGAAAGGTGAAGCATCGACTTGGCTATCTCAAGTAGCCTACCAAGGAATGACGTGGAGCGAGTTCAAGGTACTTTTCGCGACGAGATTTATTTTGACCGAGACATTAGCAGGTACCCTCATTAACCTGCGCGGCGAAAAACCGAGTGAAAAAGAATCGCTAGGTGCGTACACGAGTCGGTTGGTGTCTTCGTTAACTAACCGCTGGAAAGACGCAACAAAGGAAGAAATCGCAGTCGCAACCGTACTCGCTCACATATCCCAGTTTGATTCGAGACTACAACGGTTGGCGTTCACTACGAACATTATTTCGAGGGATAAGTTGCAACAAGAACTCGGCGCTATTTCGTGCTTGAAACGCAAGATGAATAATCCCGGTGAGTCATCGAACGCACTCGACGCTAAGCGAATAAAAATAACATCGTCGCTTAAATGTTTTAACTGCGGGAAAACCGGGCATAAGCGAGCCGACTGTAGAAGCAAGCCTGTGGAAGTTGGAGGACGACCTATGGTATCTACAATGACGATTCAAGCAGCGCAGCAGACGACTACAAAGCCCCTGGTATGCTACAAATGTGGCAAGCCGGGACACATCGGGATCCGGTGTATGAGCGGCGGCGGAGGTGGCGGCGGCGGCGGCGCTGGCGCTGGGCAAGGCGAGCGGCGCGTGGAGGCCTGCGTCGTGCGAGATGGAACATAATGGTGATTTGATTCTGGTTACTTATGATTCTGGCGCTGAATGTTAATTAAAGAAAGTGTTGCATCCAAATTGAGCGGCAAGCGTAATAGTGATGCTATTACGATGACGGGCATTGGTCAAACTCAGGTGTTCAGCACAGAGCAGGTTTTATGTTGTGTAACGATTAATAACTACCCTCTTGAAATTTTATTTCATGTTTTGCCCGACAAGTGTTTGCAAAGTGACTGAAGTTTTGGATGGTGACCGTTACATGCTGAAAGCTTTAAATTCTAGACGTACTTACAAGTGCGCACACGATAGGTTAAGAAAGATGCCAGTAGGTCATGTACCGGCCGAGTTTGATGATGTTGATGTTGATGAGGTCAGTGAATAGATTTTTGATTATGGAATTTGAGTAAAGTTTTGGTGGAAACGCGAGTAAGGACTCTAGCAGCCGTATTTGTTCGACCGTACCAGTAGCTATTACGTAGTCGTAGCCCGGTAGAAATCGGTGTCTCTTGAGGCAACTCAAGTAGTCCGTGGGTGCGCGGTGCGCGTTTAGCTCTGGCGGAGGTCGTGGTCTGTAGAGACCGTAGTGTGTGGTGATGCACACGGGCGATCCACGAGATGGATATGCGTATGGGAGATGCGATCCACGCGATGGATAGGCATGTGAAAGAGTCGCGATCCACGAGATGGATAAGCGAGGCAGCAATGCGATTGCTGGTCGGCTGTGAGAGCCGTGGCGCGTTAGAGGGCTGCTTACTCGGGTAGTGAGCGGGAAGCTCCAAAGTTTCAGTTGTGTGATTTTTGCATTGATGCAAGTGGCGGCGATGGTACATGGCTTTACTTAATTCTCCTACTCTATTTAGAAGCCCTATTATGAGGTGGATAGATGGCCAGGAATGGCCGAGTGGAGCAGGTACTCTCGTGAGTCGTTTGTTCTAGGTGCAGCTACACACGAGGACGTGTGCTGGCAGGATGGCCGTGTCGGATTGGGATGCGAGTCATCTAGTGATGCTCCATAGAATCACTCGGATTGGAACGCAAGCGCCACGTAGCGGTGCTGGGTGGAGTCTACGGCGGCGCAGCGGGGAGGCGACAGTCCGACAGTGACATTGGTGGCGGTCGCAGCGCACGGACGTAGAAATCACTCGCGTTCCGTATTACCTACCCTCTGAGATTTGTGCCTACCTTGTATTGTGTGTGAAGTACCTTTTTTCAATAAGAATTACATTCTGTATTACGAGGTTGGTGATTTAATTTCATGCGACCTAACATTACCTGCGATACGCCCATTAAGAGATAGCTGCCATGGATAATTCTGACGACGGCGGCCAGCCGAATCCATCATATATATATATATATTTTAATATAACTAGTAAAAAAAACTTTATTAAATAAAATAAAATATAAACCTTTAAATCTAAACCTAAAAAAAAATCAATAATAAAAACAAACGAGCCGGAATTGCAGCGTTGCCGGAGCCACAACGACGTCTCGGTGCCCTTTCTTCGTTTTATTTATTTAGAATGTCTGTTTCCAAACTTAAACTCTAAACCTGCGTTATACATAATATTGTCGACATTTCGTATCCAGATCGCGGACGACGTCGACGCCGGAGAATCAAGAGGTTCGGCGCTGCCGGGTCGGACACGGGGGGACTATTGACGGAGCAGCGGGTATCAAATTGGGCGCTTTCCTGAAACTCCCGGCGGAAGCGAACGGCGCGTGTCGGCGGGAATCTCGGCGTATATCCCTAATTTTTACAAGGATTATCAAAAGATTTTCGCACGTGTAATATGTCTTGTAAGATAAAAACCATATTGAAAAAAAAGTAGTCTGAAAGTTTCGGCGGTGTAATCGGCACGTTCATTTGCTTAATAAATTTATTTGTTCACTTCAATTTAATGAACGCATGTAACATTGCGTGTATCGTATGTACGTAATAATTTTTCTTGCTGATGTGTTCAACGTTAGCCAGAGAAATTATTGGGACAAAGTGTTAGAATTGTAGTTTTGGAATGTTTGTTTGTCGGTTTATCGATTTGTGTATAATATTTTTCCACGCATCACGTAAAAAGTACCCACCTAATTGGGATGGAGATTTCCGAAAAATATAGGTCTTAACTAGAAGTAAAATATAGGTCAGGTTTCATAAATTATATTAAAAATTTTGTATTGTGACAAACATAATTACGACTAATAAATTCTACAGCTTTGAAAATTTCAAAATGAGTATCATTCACAAACTCGTAAAGCAGAGAACGAGAAATTCGAATAGCTCACTCACATAGACGTATATTATTTCTCTATGCTCACTCAGTACAAAATTGACCGCGTAACTGGTTATAGTATCATACATGCCATAATAACTTTATTTATTGTTTCAATAAAAACTAAATAACTAATACACTGAAACTAAAACTAATCTAAAATAAATTTAAAATTATAAAACTGCTATGCTAGAATTCTAAATCCAACAGAGTCTACAGATCAAATAAGTCTCACAATTTTATATCACGTGGCTAATAACACTCGAGTTGACAAAGATAATTCAGTTCACAAGTGTACAGAGATTACGTAACTTCGTCTTTATGTAATTATTACTTACACATGCATTTATAATTATTACGAGTACTTGCACGTGCTCGGCTGGTTGATGCTTTTTCTAACCTTACAAATTCTTTGGGTCGAGCCGAGTAAACTCAACTAATGTACCAGTGAAATTTCAGTGGACGGAGGCCTCCTCGATCACGTAGCGAATTTACGACACGTATTTGGCCCAAAGGAAACATACGGAATATCGAGGTGGTGCCGCCCTGCATGGCACGTGACCTATACTGTGACATTACTCTTACTAGACTCTTCCCATTTCGTTAGCCGCTAAGAAATACTTGGTGGCTAAGTAAAATATTGGGTAAAACTAAAACCTTTATACCTTGGCAGTATACCTTACCTTATATGGCTTTATACCTTACCTTTCACTTGTAAAAACAAGTGAAAAATTTTGAACGCACATTTGGGATGGAGCTAACTCAGAAAAAGTGAAACGTCACGAAAATACGAACAGAAGTTGCAACGCTCCTCATTCGGTCGGCAGCGCGTATTGTTGCCCTGAGCACCATCTATGAGAGTCTTTTGAGGTAGAACCATTGTATTGGTTGTCAGATAGGTTGTGAAAGCATAAGTTGAAAGGAATATCGCAAGTCTTCTGGATGTAGTCCTCACACCTTTATAGGTCTCTTGATCTCCCTGGGCGTCATTCCACTCTTCGCCAGCCGATACAATATGATCTCTAGCTCTACTTCCCCACCGGATGTCCTCCCTTCTGGCAATTTGGCCTTCAACTGTGTAATATAATACCTATGTTATTTTTAAATCACTAATATACATTTTAGTTCAGATCGTTAAGTCAAGTTACCATAAGGCAGTTTAACTTTTCAGCAAATAATCTGAATATACCTATTTTTAGTTTATTTATTTATTTATTTATATATTACATTGTTAGGTACTACAAAGCAAGCCCAAAAATTTAACAATGTATGTAGAAGCTAACTATGTAGCTCAAAGTATCTCACCGCGTACTTTTGAAAGACTTTAGTATTGCAGTTGAAGACTAGACGTCTTCACGACGATCCGGAAACAGACCAACATTCGGTTGAGTGCGGCCAGCGCCCGTTGAATTGGACTCTTCCCTTTCTCACGAATTCAAATTCCAAATTCCAAATTCCAAATTGACGGATAACTTAGCTATAAAACGAATGTTTTCCTGACCCTAATGTTACAAATTGTATATGAGTGCGGGCCACTCAAATGCATACTAATGAAAACCCTTGGTTAGAAAATATCCTAGGTATGACGTCACATAATCGCATGAATGCTGGGGCGGGAAGTAGCGGGATGCGCGGAGCGGCGGCGTGTGCAAATGGCGTGTCTCCATACAATTTGGCACGTCTCTCTCCCCCACAACGTCCAACTCCACCGCCGGTAATAATGACATTCGTGTCTTCCGACCGACTCTTACCACCCGCCCCTACTCCGCCCCCGGCGGCGGCGGTCGAATTGAGTTCTTACGATTTCTCCGTTGTACGGATTCGTTCTTGTAATCCTGCTCTACCTCGGTTAGAATATTTCTGACCATGTTGTTAATACGTTAGACTAGGTACTTGCTTTTACGTTTGATCGATTGTTACATTCTCTCATTATAGTTCGAAATATCTGTTTACCTACGGGTATACGAGTATTAAATTCATATAAAATGTGTTGGGTGGTGTTGGTTGCTTGCAGTTTAGTTTGTAATAGATATTATTATATCATGCACGCACTGAGAAGCAATCTGTGGTATTTTAATTTTTAATCTTTCAAGCTTGGAAGGATAGGTCAAAAGTGAAATAACCTTCTGAAGTTTGTTTTTTATTTGTATTTTTTTTTATTTCTAAGTGCAGTCAACAACATTGTACGTACATCTCATCATCGTCATTACTGCCCAACTAGGCAAAGTCTGTTCTGGCTAGCATTATACATGAGGTCCGTGATGTCAGCCCATAACACCGGGTGAACTAGGTGCCATGTCAGTGCTTCCCTTCGGTCGTGCCGGCTACACTGAACTGGACGGAAAACACAAACTATTTACATAGCCGTTTCGACCGACGACGTTTCATTCAGTGCGGTGGTGCCAACCCGGTCGGGCTGAACCCTACCACCTAGTAACGTAAGAAGGGAAGGGACCTACAGTTTACGTGGAATCCGAACCACGGTCAGCCTTCAACGGTCGAGCGGTCGCGGAACGGCCCAGCGTTGCTTAACCATCAATAGCGATAGTCGACTGTCTGCACCACTGAGCTATCGAGGCTGACAATGTATATCGCTGTTGATCGTAAGACGCACCAATTCCCAATAATCGGCCTATTATAGCTGATTAGTACCTAAGATGTCCTGTAAAAGGTTCTAATTCCGAAGTCTCCGAGCGAGGGCGGGCGTGGGCAGGCGGCGAGGCCTACGCGCCGCCTCTGAGCTCTTGCGAGCGCCTACGGTTGACTCACGGGGCGGAAGAGGGTCTACTGCGTAACGAATGGAGCATGAAATTGACATTGCATTTTTAATGTTTTACTTTTAGTAAGTAGGTATGTACATATTAACAATTTATTAATAATTGAGTTAAAGGCGGTACATAAGCACAAAAGGGCTTCATCTATCAATGTTCTGCTGTGCTTTTGTACCGCCTTCAACTCACTTATTTAATATTTTTTAGTTCTAAGTAGTTGTTTTTTTTTAAGCCGGTTCAATGTTTTTAAAACATTTTTTTTACATTATACTGTACAGTATTGTGACAGGTGGGACTAGAAAAATAATTTAATTGTAATAAACGCAAAAATATAAGTATTTACTGTAGAGTTTACAACTTTGTTTTATGTAATCTGGTATAGCTGGCTGCGTCAATATCACCTCCGAGAAGATCTGGTATAGCTGGCTGCGTCAATATCACCTCCGAGAAGATCTGGTATAGCTGGCTGCGTCAATATCACCTCCGAGAAGGTAGGTACCATACCGAAGACTTCCTTTTGGAGTGCTGGCTTTACTGGACTAGAGGAGAACACAGCCGAGGCTGCTATGCGGTCATCTTAAATCCAGTACGGTGGTATCAACCCAGTCCGCTACATTTTGTGCCTACCACCTAGTAAGGGCGAAGACTAAAGTAGGATGCTGAAACTCTATTTCCCGATGCAGAAAGAACGTTAAGTTCGATTCCATTAGATATAAAGCGAGCAGAACGACCACCCGAACCCACCTCGCATTCGATTACTTTCAAAATTAGAATAAAAAAGCTTTCCGAATACACCTCGCTGCGGATTGGCAAGCGAAATAACTGGCCGAGACTAAATTAGCTCCTCGACTCCGCGTCGAACATGCAAAAAGTAATGGGCCATCTACTTTTATACCGCGGCCTCGCCCCTCCTGCCGCCGCGATGCCGCCCCACTCCTCGCGCCAGGCATAATGCCTCTCGTGATGACTATCTTGCGATTCGACTCGCTCTCGAGGTCGGGGTGAGAGGCCGAGCGGAGCGCAAGTGTCCTGCGAAACTTACCGCCTCTACATTTAGAACAGCTGTTTAAATAGAAACTTATTTCGGATCTTTTGTAACCCTCACTTGCCTCGCTCATTTAAGATTGATTTCAACAGAAAATGTCTGAAACCCACAATTATAAATATCTGGCTGCCCAATCATTTATCTATCTACCAGCGAAGTGTACAATTTATCACTGAAATCTACGAGGGTCGCGAAAGCCACAGCGCATATTAACATATCCATCAGTGTACCCGGGCGAGCGTAAGTGGAACTCAGGTGGAGAACCCAGATGGAAAATTGTCTCCTGGACTAGTTTACTCGGGGTACTTTGATCACATAGTCAGGTTGTTAAACGTATGCCCGTCACAATAGCATCTAGCTGGGCTGGAGACTTTGCTCGCGTTAATGGTAACATCTGGATAAATGCAGTTTTGCCTCCCTGACATGCACCTAAGTTGATTGAAAAAAATATATTGTTACAAGGGAACACTTAATATGTAGAGATAATGAAGGGAAGAAACAAGACTTGACAAGTTGAACAGTAAGTACACTAAAAGACCTTGTCCTTACTAAGTCCCTATCAAGTCATTAATCCTATGGTAGTGTTAATTCCATTGTTTTTTTTTTTATTCAACATGTCCGCTTAATACTGGTTGCGCCAAAATGTATGCAAGTTCCTATTTGTATATTGAATAAAAAGGGCCGAACATGAATTTTTTTTAAAGCTGATTTTATTTTATTTTACATAAGTGTTTTAGCTCCATATAAGGCCAAACATTTATCGGAGATGGCAATAGCAAATTTTCATGCCTATACAGCAAGAAATGACAATATTAGGGATTATTTAGTAAAACTATCCGTTTGGCAGTGCTGTTTTTTGCGATTTTCCAAAAGTTTAATTTTTTGAGTTGGGCCCCAACTTTACTAAAGGTACGACATAGCTACAAAAACTTCTAGAATTAAAATTATATCCTAGGGTTAGTTTCGTTCGATTCTAAAAAGTAGAACGTTCTATAGAAAGCCGCAGTTAAAGAGCAAGTGGTTTCGGAATTACCCGCAAAAGTCAAGAGCTTGCTTTCATGTGCGGGTTCAGTGAAACCCGCTGCCCTCGCGAACTTCGGGCTTTGAAGTATTCGAGTGCCCACTTTAATGTGTACCCTCGAGTGTCTGTCCACGTGAGCGTACATTATCCCAGATTTTTTTTTTCTCTTTTGAGAATTGCGGAAAATAGTGAAAATTTAAAATATTTGATCTAGTGTTTTTTGATCCTGACATTTTGGTAGAAGCGACTCCAATAAAGTCTCCCATTAGTAGTTAATTAAATTTTTATGTCCTGTGAGTTTTAATTATAATGTCATTTGCTAAAACCCCCTAGCGAAGAGAGCGCTTATCTCAGCAGCTAAAATCTGAGCACCAGAGAGATTCCTAAATGTATGCTACAAATTTAATACTAAGGCAACGAAAGCGCTTCGATAGTATGGCTTGTTAGTGCGGGATCCAAGTGAAATTTAGGTAATTTCCGTGGGACATACCTCGGCCATACCAACTACTGGTATGTACGTGTTCGGGCTGTTCTCCTGAACACCATAAGTGCGGTAGTCACTTTCTAAAATAGTGGAGGGGATAGTTATGACGTCATAAAGATGGCGGCCGGGCCTGTCATTCTAGGCGGTATATCTCGATAGTTACTCGACCGATTTCCTTCATTAAGGTGTCAAAAAAAAGCTAATAGAATGAGGATTATTTGATCTCTTACTATAGTTTATGTTAAACTAATACGAAACTAAATATTTACAAAAAACCGACATTTCGGAAAAAATATTTTTTTTATTTTTAAAATAGCTCGGTAACCATCAGGATTTTGGAAATTTTGGTTATAATAAAACGCATAGCTATATTCAAGACGATTATAATGATCTTTAAATCATAACGATTGAGATATAAACAACGGAGCTACAGTCATTTAAGTGATCGTTGGTAGCGTCAAGCTGGCTGTAGCGGTCGGGCGCGCGGCGACGCACTATGGACAGCCCCCATACAAGCAACTGACAAAAATGGTTTTGGCAACATACCACCTGGGGTAATGAGTTGGTTCGATAGCCCATGAAATGTACTTGTTTAATACGTACATATTTTAGATTTTAGTTGAATTTCCTCAGTTATATGACGCTTGAAAGTTGAACAAATTCTTTGCGCAAACATCCGCATATTAAGGGAGCGCATATATTTTATGTATATTTTCCTCAAAAATACTTAAGTAAACATATAGAAACCCATACATATTCGAAAAGCATTTTAGGTAACTGTGTTGGGTTTTTTAAAGATATCATTCCTTATTTAAAGCACTAACGAAAACGCGAAATTTATCTAAAACTACAATTTTCATCTAAGCTTTCAAATGGTATCAGGGTCTGTCCGGGTGAATATTATAATGGTTTTATATAGCCAGTACACTGTTTATTTAGAATCAATAAACAACTTTCTGCAAAACTCCGCAAATTGGCACGAAAATTAAAAAAATATGCGCGCTGTTCGCACGCTTCGCGCGCTGTTCGCGTGAATGATTTTTTTTTAATTTAATTTTATTATTTTTTTATGGAAACTGACACGGTTGGCTACACCTCCTACAACATCCGTGATGTCAGCCCATAACACCGTGTGAACTAGGTGCCATGTCAATTCTTCCCTTCATTTCATGTCGGCTACACTGAACTGGACGGAAAACACGAACTATTTACATAGCGGTTTCGACCGACGTTTCATTCAGTGCGGTGGTACCAACTCGGACGGGATAAGCCCTACCTAATAAAAAAATTTTTATAATCGGATAAGGTTTAGGGGGCGAGATAACATAAATGCCGAAAGACGATTTTGTATGGAGTATGGAGAAAGGTAACTTCCGTCTCGTCTTAACACCGACCGCACCACTGAGCTACCCAGGCTGATTTTAAATGATTTTATTTGAAAAGTTAACTTAAGAGTACTGATTTAAGAAACTGAATGTATAAATTATGCAAAGAAAATACACTACAACCTCAGCATTCTCACGGTAGGTATAGCTACTTCGTAACGGAAACAATTGCGGTTAAAACTATGATATGATTATATATGTACTTACACCAGGTGTGTTTTGTGTTATTTATGTTTTGCACACCATTTCTGAACCACAGAGTGTAAGGAGATATTACACACGCCACATTTTTTTCGTACGAATATAAGCCATTCTGTGAGGGGTGGTACATTTACACACTGTACTGCCTGAATATTCGTGCCAGATGAGTGCAGTGTAGTGTTTCTGAAACTATATGGCGTCTTTCAAGTATTCTAAAGGTGAGCTATCCACTGTAATTCTTGAAAAATGGAACCATATTATCTCAAGTGCAAAAAAATATATAAAGGAGCATTACATTTTGTCCGATCGACCTTGCAAGGAATCCGCAATTTCATCAGAGAGTATACAAAATCGTAAAGCTGTGAAACTTTTTGGGGAATCTGGTTTGGACAACGTCTATCATTCATACGAGTACATTAAAGGAGTGAATTCAATTGGCGAAAAAGATGAAGCCTCCAATGTTAAAATAATACGTGTCGTACGCAACTCAATAAAACAAGAAAAACTGCAATGAAATTATCAAAGGAAATTCTGCAAATTTTTTTCAATTCAACGACGATGAAGCTTTAGTGTCTTTAGATCTGACTAAAGTGCAATAAAAATATTTGTGAAGCTGTTTATTGGAAAGGTACTCCATCGTCTTCCCTTCTTATAATAAAATTCAGGAAGCAAAAAACAGGTGCTATCCTGTAAGCGCATTTAATGCGTTAAATATTTAATGTTTAATTTTTTATTTATCACAATTATAGGTACAAAAATGTTTTTATTATTATATTATATAAAAGTTGATACTTTATTGGTAAATGAACATAATAATTTTTTATCTTATTTTCATAGTTTAGAAATACATTATTTTATATTTTAGGATTTTTTTTTTATTAATAATAAATATTATTTGCAATCAAATGTTACTGTTTTTTGAAGATTAACTATTCAAGTAATACCATAAAAAAAATTGTCAAGGAAGGTATTCTAGTTTAGAAGATACAGATTTATGACCGAAAAGTGGCACTTTGGCCAATAGTGCGACGGCGCGGCGAGCGGGACCGGACCGCGACCAATGTAGTATAGCACAGACATGGCCACGTTTCCAGTCATTATGAAGTAATTGGGGCAGAGTTCCGAACTGTATTAAAAATGTATGTACAGAAACACACAGATTCACACTTTAGACCTTAACACATTACACTCCTCCTAACGTCGCCGTCGGGTAAAAAGACAGAATTGTCGAAAAAAATTATAAAATTTAGTACAGAAAGTCTTTACATACCTTAGGTACTCAAAACTTACATACCTAGGTATCTTAACATATTTAAAGATATGTCCTAATTCAGAAACAAAAAAATTATATGAAAATCTCAATGGATGGATGGATGGTGATCTTCGGTATTGGTATAATTGCGGTCGGCCGAGTCGTCAACAGTAGGTACTTACGTTACCGCGCTGAGCTTGACGCTACCAACGCTCACTTAAATGACTGTAGCTCCGTTGTTTATTACTCTATCGTTATGATTTAAAGTTCACTATGATCCTCTTGAATACAGCTATGCGCTTTATTATAACCTAAATTTCCAAAATCCTGATGGTTACCGAGCTATTTAAAAAATTAAAAAATATTTTTAATCGAATTGTCAGTTTTTTGTAAATATTTAGTTTCGTATTAGTTCAACATAAACTATTGTAAGACATCGAATAATCCTCATTCTATTAGCTTTTTTTTTGACACCTTAATGAAGGAAATCGGTCGAGTAACTATCGAGATATACCGCCTAGAATGACAGGCCCGGCCGCCATCTTTATGACGTCATAACTACCCCCTCCACTATTTTAGAAAGTGACTACCGCACTTATGGTTTTCAGGAGAACAGCCCGAACACGTACATACCAGTTGTCGGTATGGCCGAGCTATGTCCCACGGAAACCGTTATTTGAAGGCTTTTCAGAAATGGATCTTGTACTATGTGGTCTGCTTGATATTTATCTTGTCTTAAAACTTTGCTAAACGTCGTGGTAGGTGTTGTGTGGTGTAATTTATTAATGTTAATTTATTTCTTGCAACACAACACCGTTTACTCTGTCGACCTCGATTGTCGGGATACAGCGTGTGGTATGTATGTATGTAGTAGAGAAGACTCGAATTACTGCCGAATGCGCTCCGAATATCCTGAGTCCGCATCTAATGCTCAGAGCAGCAGGTAATCCTAGCGAGCCTGCAAATTGAGTAATTACCCGGGATGCCCCCGGCCACCACGGCGGCCGGCGGCGGCTTCTATTATTTCTGTTTATGTAAATAGCCAGAAACGGGATTGACTACATGGCATTATTTTTTTTTTTTTTATGTAAACCAACATAAGTGGCTGTGCCGAGAGACCAATGGTGCATTCGACAGAGCCAAAAACACCTCTCCTCGCGAAACCACGCTCAGTTAGGTGCCATGCCAGCAGATTTGCGGACTGTTGCTAGGCTGTCTAGCCCGTTAATACGACGTTTGAAGACACCCAGGTTAAAGGATTCGGGAAACACACTCGACGGAAGACAGTTCCACACCCTAGCGGTGCGACAAAGAAACGATTTTTAGAACCGATGGGTTCTCAAAAGCCCAATGTCAACAAGAAAAGGGTGCTGAGTCTCTCTGCGACGAGTCATGCGGAGATAGGACGGGTGGCAGGGAATAAGGGATGCCAGTTCCGCAGAGCAGCGCCCGTGATAGTATCTGTAAAACAGACTAAGCGAACCCACAAATCGTCTTCCACAAATCGAAATACACTTGACTTTGGCTGGCATGCACTCCATTTGTAGCAGATAGTGGCAGCGGGTTGTTGGACCGTGACCCAAGCGAGCTGGTCGTCGGCTTCTCTTGCCAGAGGTCCAATGTTCGAATGCGGTCGGCGTGTAACAATAAGATTTTTTTTATTAAAAAAATTACTGCAACAGCTGGTATATTGGCACGAATTCCATGTAAAAATGTACGTATTGCCCACCCCAACGCATTTCCGCCCTTGCCACACTATTAAGTGGCATAAAGTGTAATATAGATATATGGAAAAAGCGATCAGCTCTTATATAGATAGATAAGTAATATAGATATGAAATATGTAGTATGTAATATATAGATAGTAATATTTTAATATATATATTATGCAAAGAGAGCATCTAAGGTATCTAACAATGCCCATGGACATACGTGATGCCCGGGGATGACAAATGCCATTCCGGCCTAACAGGAGCCTTTTCATGACACTATCGAAAACCCCTAGGCTGTACTTGGGAGTAAATAGATAAGCAGGGAATGCGTTCAACATTTTCCCGTTTCTGCGAATGAATTACATACATATACATATCACACACGCTGAATCCCGACAATCGGGGTAAGCAGAGTAATCGATGTTGTGCTGCAAGAACTCTGGTAAATTACAGCACAACACCGACCACCACGTTTCGCAAAGTATTCGAACAAGATTCAGTCGATCAAGCAGCAAGTAATGCACGAAGACCCACCTGCTGCATGACTAGGTGGAAGTACCGTGCCAAGGTGAGAGGTGGCGAGCCTGTCGCCCTTTAGCACGGCATCTTGTCCTTATCCCTTAGTCGCCTTTTACGACATGCACGGGGAGAGATGCAGTGGGGTTATTCTTTTTAAGTACCGGCCCCACACGGTAACGGCGAATGAACGACCTTTTAATTAAGATGCACCAGTAAGCAAGTGCAATAGAGACTGACACCTTGACATGACTTTCGTGTCTTTGTCTTTGTTCACTGTATATGCCCCTTCTATGTATATATTCACATGATTCAAGTCTATGCAGTACGAACTAGGCTAGGAAGAGCTCGGTCGCTAGAGACTGGCTGTCCATGCTTCGCCGTTCCTTACATAAGTTAGCAGACAGACAGTTCTTAATAACTTGTAAGTTTGCGGATTGTTTATTGGCTAATTGGAATTCTCGAGGAAGGACCTTATTGGTTGGCTAATTCTAACTTCGCGACGAATTAATCGACTGATTTACGGGCCAGAATAATTACTGAGATAACATTTATTCAATTGTATGGTATATATCATTTTAGTTAGACAATGGTTTTTATGGTGTACAATAAAGTATAGTTTTTATGTTACTGTTTATGTTTAGCGCTTTTGATTGTGTTTTCGGTTTTTCTTTATTTTATTTCTTAGAAATATATAATAGGTATATCTCTAAGCTGCATCGCCTTCGTAAATTTTTCAAAATTAATAAAACATTACATTACTATTCCATTCCAAATCCTTCAAAGTTTACACATCATTTCTACACTCACCAAACAGTTATCATAACCGAAAGGTATTCTGGTAGAAAATGTTTAGAGGCATTAAGTGTTACCTTATGCCCATATTTTTATTTAAGTGCAATAATTTATTTTTATGGAAACTGACACGGTTGGCTGCATCACCTCATACATCCGAGAAGTCAGCCCAACACCTCAGTAAACTAGGTGCCATGTCAGTGCTTCCCTTCGGGGCGCCAGCTACACTGAACTGGATGGAAAACACGAGCTATTCACATAGCCGTTTCAAGCGACCTTTCATTCAGGGCGGTTGTATCAATCCGGGTGGGTTAAACCCTACCACCTTGTAAGGTGAGAAGGGAAGGGACCTACAGTTTTACGTGGAATCTGAACCACGGTCAGCCTCCAACAGTCGTGCCGTCACCCATCCAAGTACTGACCGCGCTCGGTTGCTTGACAATAGTCGACCGACCCGACCCGACCGCACCACTGAGCTATCGAGGCTGACGAAAATTACGGTTGTATTGTAATACTTCTTACTGGAATGATTGAGCTCTCTTGTTCGATTTAAAATTTTGCTTCCCACGCTGCTGTCTCCACATCGTTTTATCCGAGCATTTTTCCCGTCGTCAGTTTAATTAACAATTTTCATTTGTGAAAGTGTAAAATATCATCTACCTCCATCTTTCTTATTGTTCTCATCGTAATGTATGCCGATTAAAGTTAAATAAAATCAAACGTCACACGCAAAGCAGTTCGAACCTAAAATACAACCAGCTGTGTTCCGCCCCTAACGAGCTGGTTTTCCGTGTTTTCGTTCCTTGTTAAATTCGAGAAAGAAAGAGCTGCTAGGCGCCAGTTCATGTGTGCGTCGGCTGAGAGCAAAGGAATAACAGGTGAGTCCGATCTACTTGTATGTTTTACAGATACTATCACCGCTGCTGCTCTGTGGAACTAACATTCCTTATTCCCTGCCACCCGTCCTATCTCCGCATGACTCGTCGCAGAGAGACTCAACACACTTTTGTTGTTGACATTGGGCTTTTTAAAACCTATCGGTTCTCTAAATCGTTTCTTTGTCGCACCGCTAGGGTGTGGAACTGTCTTCCGGCGAGTGTGTTCCCCTAATCCTCTAACCTGGGTGTCTTCAAACGTCGTATTAACAGGCTAGACATCCTAGCAAAAGTCCGTAAATTTGCTGGCATGGCACCTAACTGAGCGTGGTTTCGCGAGGCGAGATATTTTTGGATCTGTTGACTGCACCATTGGCCTCTCGGCACAGCCACCCATGTTGGTTTACATAAAAAAAAAACTTGCTTGTCCTGAAACCCCACTCTTCTCCGCTACATCTGGCAGTCTTCCAGATCAACCTATGCGTTAAACACATTGTGTCACAGGCCGGCTTACCTGACCAGCTATAAATATGAAATGTGTTAATCCGACGGATCGCGGGAGCGGAAAATATGTCAACTCGGCGATCGTCGACGGACTATCTTGTTTTATGAGCCTTCAGAGGCAGCAAGAGAGTTTTGGCTCCAGAAGGACGAACCTGGGCGGTTCACATGTTCGACATAATATTCTTCTTAGAGAAATTTTGGCACGTCCGATGCTTGGACATCATGGTTTTTCGTGATATATTATTAACATTTCAAACAAAATTACTATCTTGAAACACATACCTAGCAAGTTAAGATCTTTAATCAGAAAATATATGATACGATTTTTTTTTTATAAAGTATTGGTACCTCTAACGTTTTCGAGTCAATTGCATTTCTAATAACTAATCCAACATCTTGGTGGATCAACATTTAGATTTACGTAGAAGTCTGATTATGTCAGTGACGACAAAATACAAAACAACAGAAATATTGAAAACAATCCACTTATTTTATATATTGTGCAATCTTAATTAGGTAACTACATATTACACAAGTTTTACGACTACGCAAAACTGCCTCAATCCACTTATTCTGTAAGAGTATGACAGCATAACAAAAGCAATGCACTCAATGAGACCCCTTTCAATACAAACGTTAAATTCATATTTGATAAGGGATTCCGGTTCCGTAATGGTCGCTTGGGCCAATAATTTTCAGTGTATTGGGTGAAATCTGAAAACATAATAATGGTCCCAAAACGGTTTCGAAATTCTCGTAATACGCTCCCAAACGAACGACCTCCGTGCGAGCCAAGCATACGTAATTCGCCGTCAGCTGCGTTCCGAAACCTCTATACTCTGGTCCATACGATTTTATACCACCCCCAAATGTTGTAAATAAGCCCAAACAGCAATTGCATGGCCTCAAAAAGGAACGAATTGTCAAAAATAAAGTCTTCGATAACTATATATTTACTAGCAGAAAGTAATTCACAGCCCAGTCATTCTAAATGTCTATATCATTTGACCTACTAAGACGTGCCCAGTGTTCATATACCTAAAGCCATATTCAATTTTGAATATGGCTTTTTAATTTTTGAAGTGAAAACTTCTTTAGCGGCGCTTGGCACGTTCATCGTCAGTCTCGAAAAGAGACAGATTTCTTTTTATTATTTAAAATGTATCCTTAAGTCATTGCATTAAGGGCATCGATGTATATGTACCTAAAGGCCTTGGCACATATACGTCGATGATTAAGGGTTAAGTTACGAGTGGCTCAGGATCAATTCTGTTCATCTCTCAGTGACAGTAAAGCCGAAAGCAAATCAAGGGAATCCGATATTCGTTTGGTCGTTTATGTGATTTCGTAGCTCAATGGTAAGAGTGTAGGATTTGTATTTTTGGACCATGGGTTCGAATGCCTCAAATTTTTTTTGATTTTTTTTTTGTTTTGTTTTCTTTTTTAAGCAAAGTTACGGTGTTTATATTTTTATAGGGTGTTTAGTTTTTTTTATAACCACCTAAGAATTATTTTCGGAAATACAAAACGTTTTCACTTCTGCCGGCACTCCCGGAGTGCAACTGGTTTTTTTATAATTTTTTTTAATAACTTTACTTCGGTTATTCAAACGGCAGTCGAAAAATGAAGAGTAACGTTAAAGTAAACACAAGCGATTTCACAAAGCAAATTCACCCTCCAATGAAGCTGTTCCGGAACGCGCCATCTTTCGCGCTGCGACCGATATCGAGGGACGGACGTCTACGCCCGCCGCTCGGTCCGGATTGGATCCGGCAGATGACACAAATACACCGTTCACATACCACTATACCGTTCTCCTGTTTGATCTTTAATGCATGGATAAGATACCGTTAAACGGTTAAAAGAGAGCTCGGGATTTTCTCGGATAAACTCCTTGTCAGACGGAAAGTCAGACGGCAACGATCTTGTTCAGACAATGTTTTTATGATACCAGAGGCAGGTCCTCTGATTGTGGGGCTCGTTACGCCGCATTACGTTCCCTTGCGGATTTAGGACTTACAATAATACAAATAACTTTCGTGGATTAAGGATAATATCTAGTTATATCGTGCATATGGTATCGTAAGTTTACTTAACTATTTTTTTTAGGTTTATTGGAACCAGGTTTCTTCCGAACTTACTTAAGGAAGTTTTCCCTTCTTACCTTACTAGGTGGTAGGGTTTATCCCGGTCGGGTAGTTACCACCGCACTGAGGGATACGTCGGTCGAAACGGCTATGTAAATAGTTCGTGTTTTTCGTCCAGTTCAGTGTAGTCGGCGCGAACTGAAGGGAAGCAATGACATGGCACCTAGTTCACCCGGTGTTATGTAATATTAATTAAAACAAATCATTCGTTATAATAGTTTCATATTCTTAAAAACATTTCGTTTCATAGTGTTATGTATGAGTCTTGTGGTTACAATTACACATTTAATTGTTAGCAAAAGCGGCTTACAATTCAGGAGCGACAGGCGGCACACTTCGACCATGTACGATTTTATGTACCTCTATTATTATTTACCACTCGACAGAGGCCAGTATATTAACCTTGAAACGTGAATCATATAATATCATTGTTAAAAAGCACTGTTCAGGGATTCATTTCATTTACTCACTGACAAAAGTTCACCCTTTGCCGATTCGGTTTCCTCCGGCGAAACCGTGACTCGATCTACAGTTCGACTGTCATCGTGGGAGTGTCAATCGTCTCCTGTGCACGCTTCAACTTGACAATGGTTCTTTGAACCAAATCACTTGTTACTGTTTTACTATTTATGCATTATTTACTATTTATTAAGCACTGTTCTTTGTTCTCCAACTAATCATGTTTGGGGAAGTTTGTGGAGACAAATAAAACTAGCATACGGGTTGCCTTGCCCCGCCACTAATCTTAGTCCCAAGGCCAGAGTCCCAAGGCCAGGTAACAAGTATTCGCTTGAGTTGTGTCACTATAAATAAATAGTTCGGTCACAGAATAGTATATTAGTACTGGGTTCGGTGTGACTGCCAATTCACGATAGGTATCACGAGTACCTATGTTCTAACGTCGTTTCCGGTTGTCTGCACACAACTGTCACTATGTTTTACTTGGTTGGGCTTGGTTCTATTCTCGGTTCTATTCTAATCGTTATTTTCACTGGAGCGTCACTGTCATGTACGTTTCGTGAGTTCTAGAGCTTCTCTACCGTCGCGTCGGCGGTCCGTTCTGAGGAGCTGTCTGAATGGGACTAGTCCAATAATCTATGTTCATTCATCTCGGGACGGGAGCAGCGAATGTTTACATTATGCGTCCGGGCCGGCGCGAGAGTCTTCACCACGCGTATGACCTCGGCCCGCCAATAATGAACCCCATTGTTCCATCATAGCTCGCGTCTCCTAGTCGAGCGGTCTCTAACCTTGACTTAGTATTTCTTCCTATAACAAATCTAGGATACAATGCTCAGTATGTTTCTACTCTCGTCATCGTGTGTGCGGTAGATACCTGTATATCCTGACACCAGTTTAACTTTGATTGGCAGAATAACATATATTTCCTATAAGATACTATACTATAGTTCTAGCCTTATTTATTAATTTCGCAGATTTCTTAATATTATTGTGTCTGTCGCCAACAATCATGATTAGCTAATTTAGCAATGCGCTGCGATTGTAGCAGTTCCAATATAATTCAATGCTTTTATGTAAGTACCCAATATTATTTTTTTACGCGGAGCGTCATAGCGAAAATTGCTTCCATCCATTTATAGTGGTAACGGTGCCCATGAACTTTCAAACATGATGCAACAATCAATGAAGTGCATTTTGCAACAAATATTATTAGCAAACTAAACACTGATTGTAACATTTAATTAGGTATTTATTTGTCGGCTTATTTTTCTTAAACTTCTCTAGACCATAAATCCATACTAATTGCACATCGCTTACCTAATTGTTAGCCTGGCGTGATATTATGTATTTAAATATACTTACTAGTATATATAGAGCAATCCCATTCAAAAGATTGAAAAACATCTGATAAAGGAGACCGTTCAATCTTCTTAGAAGCCTTGTAAAGGATTTAACTGGCAGTCGGGTAGGTACAGCCGGAATTCATTCAGATAACACTAATTAAGGCTTCATTCATTACCTTGGGTCGTGGCGCCACCTAGTACAAGATAAGTAACTGCGAGCTAACACTCTGAGGTCTACGCTGGTCTTAAGGGAGTATGTTGGCGAAGGAATCATCTAACACAATTGAATGGGTTTAACTAATGATAGTCTACCTATAAAAAAAGTTAGGAATACAACGAAAGAAACTAAGAAAGGTAGAAAGGAAAGAAAGAAATAAATTCTAACAAATAAAGCGAAGTTTCTACGGGTGATCGGCGACCGGCGACCAAACTGTGTAATGTACGTCAATATACTTTTAATTCGAGAACCACTTTATCGATTTACATGCGGTTCTCACTGTTACATTCTGTCCCTTCACAAGATAGTTCAAGGCTATCGGCGGCCTGAGCAGTGAGCAAAAAGTTACCCGAAGCGAAGCCGCGAGCAAAAGCTAGGAATAAAGGAAAAAAAGTAAGAAAGGCAGCAATACGAGCAATATTACGAACACGTGAGCAACCTATAATGATTTTCACAAACATGTTTTTATAAAATACGCCGTCAATTTAATTCCACCGTTAAAATTCCTTCATAATAGCTCACTGCAAACACTATATCAGTTAAAACAGTATTTTCTCGAATATGAAACGCGAATATGAAATTGACATTCGTACTCAACTGTAAACAGCTTTACCTACCTGGGCACCACGGCTCGCGATAACACCTCTGTAATCCCTGACATTTCGTTTTCACGTGCACTGTTTTACAATCGCACCATTCGTAGCCTATTTTTTTAAAAGTATGAGTAGATACTACTGAACACTGACACTTTTACTAAAGTGTTAAATGCATCCTTAAATATTTGTGGTTGCAGCCCGATGTCATATTATAATGATGCGGAACACCTTTTGTTATAAAACAAAACCAGAACGAAATATATGCGGCTTCACTCGCGCGAAATTCGTATTTAAAAAGAAGAAAATAAGTTAGCCCGCTACCGTACCTTTATTTCGGCGGGCGGAACAGTTCGGTTTGTATGAGAGCCACATTTATTTTTATTTATTTTATTAAGCCTATATCATCTGTCCCGTATAATAAAATGTGCTTGTACTAAGTTTTATCGAATTCAGATGATCGGTTTAAAAGTTACGGAGGAACATACATATGTACGTACATACAGAAAACAATTATAAAAATCGTAAATTTAGTTTTAGTATCACACATAGAGTCTACAGACGCAGTATCTCATAAAACAAAGTAACTTACCATCCCTTACAGATTAATTATTATTAGTATTGATGATGACAAACTAATAACGTTATGTACCGTGTGGGGTCGGTACTTAAAAAGAATAGCCCCACTGCATCTCTCCCCGTCGCATGTCGTAAAAGTCGACTAAGGGATCGTCAGCCTCGGCAGCTTAATGGTGCGGTCAGTTATTGGATGGATGACCGCCCGACTGTTGGAGGCTGACCGTGGTTCGGATTCCACGTTAAACTGTAGGTCCCTTCCCTTCTTACCTTACTAGGTGGTAGGGTTTATCCCGGCCGGGTTGGTACCACCGCACTGAGCGAAACGTCGGTCGAAACGGCTATGTAAATAGTTCGTGTTTTCCGTCCAGTTCAGTGTAGCCGGCGCGAAATGAAGGGAAGCACTGACATGGCACCTAGTTCACCCGTTGTTATGGGCTGACATCACGGATGTTGTAGGTGATGTAGCCAACCGTGTCAAGTTTCCATAAAAAAAAAAATTTACTATTCTCCCCTCAGCGGCGTGTGGAGATCCGTTATCTCTGTCTACCATTGGAAAACAGACGTGACAGTATTACATCTCTTGGAGGATAGCCTAAAAATTGTCAGATTATTCAGGTAAATGTTCAAGTATTAGTCAATCTCGCAGCTACTTTGTGACGTAGCGTTGTTCCCCGTGTACCTAAATGTTTCCTATTTGTCGGGAACGCTACTAAGGGTCCTTTCCTAGATGGAGATTGAATAAAACAGTGGTTACCTAAGTGATGTATTTATTTGCCTATTCCTTTATATATATTACTTTCTTAATTATAACCCTGCCTCCCTATCCAGTGCCAGCCCATGCGGTAACCCACACCAGGCTGACCCTGTTTAAAGTCCTGCCTACCTATCTAGTCCCAGCCTATGCGGTAACCCACACCGGGCTGGTCCTATTAAATTCCTACCTATTCAGTCAGGTGGCTCTAACCCATGCGGAGACCCACACCAGGTTCGAGTACCTTCCTATACCAGATCAGAGTCCATGCGGTAACCCACACCAGACAAGGATCCGTTGACACCAACAGCCATGCGGTAACCCACACCAGCTGCTAGTGGAGGTCTACGATTCACTAAGCATGCGGAAACCCACACCACTACAGTGAACCGGAGACCCGGCCGAGCTCGCTATCCGAGCTCAACTGCCTCTTCGTCTCGCTGCGAGCCTATTTATATCCGCGCCGCTCCGTAGTGTCGTGTGCAGCGGCGTGGCGGCGCCGTGGTGGGGCGCCGTGTCGATCTCTGGCGGCGAGGCGGGGCGTGCGGGTGCGCGCCGAGCGGAGGGGCCGTAGGCATCTTATGATGCACGCGCGGCTTGCTCGTCACACTCTCCCGTTGCTTCGGAGATTTTTGCTTCTGTGACAGAAAAAATCACTTCAAACATATATTTAAACATCCTAATATACGAACTTCCGTAGATTTTTGCTCGGGGTATTTACCGAAAATAAATCTTATAGTGAGAGAGAAAAAAAAATGCCTTGATACCCTAATTTAAAAATAAATGCCTCTATCTAGTTTACAACAACAGCCATTGAACTATAACATTTTGTGATTTCTAAGATGTAAGTTTTAAAAAAATGAGCTTTATATTTTTTTTTTTGAGTGTAGTTAGATACTGTCTGTGGATGATGTATTACGAGAAAAAAAAATAAAAAAATAAATAAAAAAATGTGGTTCTTTTCTTTTCTTCCTCTCATTCCTTTCTCTTCTTTCGTCCGATGACTTCTCCTTTGTCGTTCCTTATTCTCTCCCCTCTATTTTTCCGTTTTCTTCCGTTTTTTTCCGCGGTTGTAGCTTCCGTTATTTTTTTCGGCCTTTCCTCTTTCTCTTCCTCTGTCGGTGAAAGTGGCATCGGTGAGATCGGCGGCGGAAGCCACAGCATTTCCTCCAATGCCTTTCTCAACCCGTCGCTCACGTGAATCTCGAGCTCCTCCTCGCTGCCCTTCGTCGCACCTCTATTTGGGGGCACCATTGGGCGAGTTGGTTTGCGCTCCATTTCACTTGAGTTTTGACTGACGGATGACGTTTGTCGGTTCGTTTGACTTAGAAACAACATTTGGCTCCTACCCGCAGTTGGTTTCATATCTTTTATATGCACCGTACTTTTTTTGTTGCCATCTCTCAAAATATATATCACCGGTGATATTTGTTCAATTATTTCGCACGGGCCTGCGTATTTTGGGCCTAATTTTGCCGTAAAATTGTTTGCTGCATTTGATATGTGGTGTAATTTTCTGTACACCATTTCTCCCTTTTTTGGTGTCCATGGCCGTCTTCTTAGGTTATAATGTTTTTGCTGTTTGTCGAACGCTTGTTGTTGGTGTATTTTGACCAGTTCGTATATTTGTTCAAGTTTTTTAATCTTCTCATTTGGCTGTATTGCTGGATTTGGGCATTCGTTACGATCTTTTGGTAGTTTAAACTCTCTTCCTGTCATTAAAAATGCGGGTGTAAATTTCGTGGTTTCTTGCACACTTGTATTCAAAACTAATGTAAATTCTGGTAGGTATTCATCCCAAGACTTGTGATTTTGTTCCACGTAGCATGATATCATAGTTTCCAAGGTTCTGTTGGTTCTTTCAGTTGGGTTTTCCTGTGCCGTGTATGGTGCTGTTAATCTTTGTTTTATTCCATATTTGTTTAGTAGGTCCCGAAATATCTTGCTTTTAAACTGCGTTCCGTTATCTGACAAAACTATTTCTGGGCATCCAAAACGAGTTACTATGCATTCCCGAAATGCGTTAGTTACTGCATTTGCTGTAGCTTGTCTAAGTGGTTTGATTTCGACCCACTTGGAGAATTTATCATGGAATACAATTATCCACGTATGACCTTTTGATGACCTGGGCAACGGTCCGATCAGATCTGTTGTGATAACTTTCCATGGACGGTCTACCGGAAACCCGTACATATATCCTGGTGTTTTTCTTTGGTCTATTTTATGCGTTTGACATACTTGACATTCATTAATGTACTTTGTGACGTCTCGAAACATTCCTGGCCAGTAATATCTTCGTGCCATTCTTTTTAGTGTTTTTGTTGTTCCCATGTGGCCTGCTGTTGGTATATCATGATTTTCTGATAGTATTTGTTTTCTATCACTTAGTGGAACACATAGTTTCCATTCGGTTTCTGGGTCGATTTTTACCATGTACGAGGGGTTTAATTTTCTTTTGTACAAGTTATCATTTTCTATTTTGTACTCTGTGTACTGGTTTGGTTCCTGTGTAATTTTTAGTTTTAGACTTTTGTACCAGTCGCTTTTGGTAGTCTCTCCTATGGTATTTACTGGGCTCCTTGACAGCGCATCTGCTACTTTGTTTAAACTTCCTTTCCGATATTCAATATTGAAGTCGTATTGTTGAAGTTCTAATGCCCATCGTGCTAACCTTCCTGAGGGGTTTTTCATTGTGTGTAGCCATTTGAGCGCTTGGTGGTCTGTTACTACTGTAAAATGGTATCCTTCAATGTATTGTTTCATTTTCTGAATGCCCCATACTACGGCCAAACATTCTTTTTCTGATGCGGAGTATTTTTGTTCACAATTGCTTAATGATCTACTTGCGTACATTATAACCTTTTCTTGTTCATTTTCTTCTTGAGTTAAGACCGCGCCAATTCCGACATTACTTGCATCAGTTTGGATTTTGAATGGTTTGCTAAAATCTGGACATCCTAGTATAGGTGCTGTTGTGAGGTCCGTTTTCAGTATTTCTAATGCTTTTTCTTGTTCTGTTCCCCATTTAAATTTATGTTCCTTTTTCAGTAGTCTGTTTAGTGGTGCTGTTTTATCTGCGTATTTTGGTATAAATTTCCTGTACCATGATGTCATACCTAATATTCTTCGTAATTCCTTTATGTTGCTTGGGCTGTTTATTTCTTGTATCGCTGTTACTTTCTCGGGATCCGTTTGAATGCCGTCCTTGTTAACTACGTGCCCCAGGTATTTTAACTCTGGCTGGCAAAATTTGCATTTGTCTTCGTTGAGTTTTAGGTTCGCTGTTTTTAGCCTTATAAAAACTTCCTTTAAATGTTTTAGGTGTTCGTTGAAGGTTTCGCTTATAATTATTATATCGTCCAAGTATGCAAATGCGTGCGGTTCCATTTCGGCACCAATGACCGTGTCTAGTAATCTTTGGAAGGTTGCAGGAGCTGAGTGTAATCCAAACGGAAGTACTTTGAATTGGTACAATCCCCTTCCTGGTACTGTAAAAGCAGTGAACTTTTTGCTTTTTGGTGCTAATGGTACTTGCCAGTAACCATTCTTTAGGTCCAATGTTGATATGTATTTGGCTTTACGAAGCTTCTCCAAAGTGTTGTTGACCTGTGGTAGTGGATATGCATCCATTATTGAGTTTTCATTTACCTTTCTGAAGTCGATACAAAAACGATATTCTCCAGTTTTTGGTTTCTTTACTAGTACTACCGGTGAACTATACGGACTGTCAGATTTTTCTATAATGCCGTCTTTTAGCATTTTTTTTACTTCTTCGTCTATGTACTGTTGCATTTTTGGATTTTTAGGAGAATATCTTTGCTTGATCGGTGTGTCTGTTTTCATTTTAATCGAATGATGTATAAGCGTAGTTTGACTTTCTACTTTCCTTAGTTTTGGTAATTCCTTGTCCAAAAATCTTTGTAATTCGTGTTGTTCTCTATCTCTTAGGTGTGCGTTTCCAATTGCACAAATCAGGGGTTTTTTCTTTTTGAAACTATATTGGAATCCTAACCGCTTTAGGAGACCTTTCCCCAAAAGTATACCTGCGGCTAAGTTTGGTAATAAGTAAAATTTATATTTTATTTCTTGACCTCGAAAATGTAATGGGATTTTTACTTGTGTGTGGATTCTTACTGTTTTGCCGTCAGCTAGTATAACTTCACAGTTTTTCTGTTTTCTTTGAGCATGGTGTTTTCTGCAAAACTCGTACATGTTCTGGTCAATAAACGAACGTTGTGCACCTGTGTCAATGAGGGCTTTGAAAGTTTTGTTGAATATTTTGAGTTGTACATTTGAGTGTAGTTTTATTCTGCCCTTTTCCTGTTCTCGTTGCTCGGGCTCGCAACAGGCCGATAGTTTTCCGTTCTTTTGATACAGCAATCTGTTCTGTTTACCCCAATTTTCCCACACTGACTACAGAACTTTATCGGATTTCTTTGGCATTCCCAACGTTTGTGTCCCCGTTGACTGCATCGCCAACAACATGTTAGTGGATCGTAGTTTCTATTGACTTCTTGGTTGGACGAATATGAGTATGTCTTTTTTTCTGACTGTAATTTCTCTGTCTGAATTTCTTCAAATTCGTGCGCTAATTTCATGAGTTGTGTTATGCTAGAGACGTCGGTGGTTTTAATATACATTTTATAGTCGCCGCTCATATTCTTGTATATTCTCGCTAGTTGTTCCGCTTGAGACATATTTCCTGATCTTCTAATTAATGTCTGCAAAGAGGTGACATAGTCTGTAAATTTTTCTTTCGGTTTTTGTTTTCGTGCTTGGATTTCTTCTAAGCTTTCTTCGTATTTTGGCGGGAAGTAGAATAGTTTGAAGCTTCTTTCGCAGTCCTCCCAATTTTCCCATTCGTCTTTATTGTTTCGGTACCATAGTTGTGCCTTGTCCTTAAGTAATAGAGGCAATGCAACTAGAAGTTGATGTTTCGTTATTCCATAGCTACATTGTAATTCAATTATTCTTTCTAAGAATTCTATGCTTCCTTTACTTCCATCAAACTGTAAGTTCCATTTTCTTACAGTTTCGAAGCTGTTAGTTGCACTTGGCTCTTCGTTCGCCATTGGCAACACTTCTTTTTGTGACTTTAAATAGTTAACGAAACGTTTTCTTAATTCGTCTACGGTACCGTCCGTTTTTAGTCCGGACTCTTCCATTTTTTGTACCAAGTCTTCCTTTTTCCTTTCGTAAACTGTCGCTAATTTTAAAGTCGCCATTTTGTATTTTTGTTCGGGCGCCAAATGTGACGTAGCGTTGTTCCCCGTGTACCTAAATGTTTCCTATTTGTCGGGAACGCTACTAAGGGTCCTTTCCTAGATGGAGATTGAATAAAACAGTGGTTACCTAAGTGATGTATTTATTTGCCTATTCCTTTATATATATTACTTTCTTAATTATAACCCTGCCTCCCTATCCAGTGCCAGCCCATGCGGTAACCCACACCAGGCTGACCCTGTTTAAAGTCCTGCCTACCTATCTAGTCCCAGCCTATGCGGTAACCCACACCGGGCTGGTCCTATTAAATTCCTACCTATTCAGTCAGGTGGCTCTAACCCATGCGGAGACCCACACCAGGTTCGAGTACCTTCCTATACCAGATCAGAGTCCATGCGGTAACCCACACCAGACAAGGATCCGTTGACACCAACAGCCATGCGGTAACCCACACCAGCTGCTAGTGGAGGTCTACGATTCACTAAGCATGCGGAAACCCACACCACTACAGTGAACCGGAGACCCGGCCGAGCTCGCTATCCGAGCTCAACTGCCTCTTCGTCTCGCTGCGAGCCTATTTATATCCGCGCCGCTCCGTAGTGTCGTGTGCAGCGGCGTGGCGGCGCCGTGGTGGGGCGCCGTGTCGATCTCTGGCGGCGAGGCGGGGCGTGCGGGTGCGCGCCGAGCGGAGGGGCCGTAGGCATCTTATGATGCACGCGCGGCTTGCTCGTCACAACTTATTATATGATATTATGATGTATCAGAAACTGAACCCTTCTGCTTTTTAAAGGAGAAACGGGCCTTTTGTTCGTATGTATACTAGTTTTCCAATTGATTTACTAAGCTTTTGGGGTCTGTAAGATCTAAAATTTGAAAATATTAAATGAATTTTATTATTTAAATATAACATTGTTTAAAACCAAAGAAGAGGAAGCAATTTAATTAAGAACGGAAACCTATTAAGCGGCAAAGCTCTTTCATCTATTTCTAGAATGCTCTTGAATACTAGTTACAAGCCTATAGCATGAAATTGTAAAATTTTGGAAATGTAATTGTTTGTACGAATTGATTACAGCTTTTATTAAAGACTTTTGTTGTGAATGTGATAATTTACAATGAGTTTTAAATTCTTGTTTGCTATTAACAATAAGTCAAACTTAATTGTATGATGACAAAGGATGTGGATTCATTCTTTAGTCTCTCATTCAGTCGAATCAGTAGGAAGACTGGATTCTCACACTGGAATAATGCGGTCCAGAAGACCAATGAAATACTTATATAACATTTTCTACTTCTAACTATAGACCTAAATAAAACAATTTGTGTAAAATTTTAGTGTAAATTATCCTGGTTTAGACCAATTCATTTCAGTGTCAAAATTCACTTGCTAAGCCGAACGTGATAGACATGTAGGACGGAAATGCTGAGTCAAATCTCACGTCACTTAAACCGGCTAACTTCATTGGCGTGGCTACTCCTGATCCACGTCAATTAATATAATTTTGAATGCAATCCAGAATGTGCTTACGATGCGATGTCCGAGTGGTGAACGGCTGTCAATAAACTGCATTATATGCACCCACCCAAAACCGAAAGTCGGATGTTTTGAAGGTTGTAGTAGTCGTTGTAGAAAGGGTCGCCGCCGCCGTTTGGCCAAAAACTAAAATTTAGATTTATGAAATTAGACAAAATATTTTTAGCACTTGCAGTAGTTCTAATATAATTTGGACCGTCTTGCAGTAATTTTAAAATGTTTTCGTATCACAATGTAATAATACGAGATAGATACGGTAAATTTTATATTACGATCAACAACAGAGTCAGGAAATGCTTTCTTTTTTTAATATTTCAAGAGACTAAGTACTTTATTAAACAATCAATCAATATAAAACTAAAAAGGCACAGAACACAGAAACGAAAAAGTATTTTTTTTCGCTTAATAATTATTATAATAAAAGAGAGTTATGTGTAGATGTGTAAGTACTAAGTAGCATTATTAACGGGTGCGCTGGTTGGACGTCGCTCTCGGGCATGTACCTGGATACAAGTGTCAAGTGATAAGTATAATAAATACTAATTTTGTATAAAACTACACAATTATTGTGTAGTTTTCCAAACGTGAACGCCTCGGACTACTCCAAAAAAGATGGTGTGTTCAATCCATGCCTAGATCCTGACTACTCTTGTTGCTGATATAGTTGACCGCAAAATACTAAATGTTTGACGCCAGCTCACAAAGAATATAATACTGCCAGTGAAGTATGTATGTAGGTGCCATATCAGTGCTAGTAGGTATAATGTTTACTAAAAGTGTCTGGTTGTTTAACTCAATGTAATTCTTTACCGTGATACAGACTATCATATTAAGCTGCTTTTTACTTCACGGATGTAAGTATAGGTTTTGTCTACGCCAGTAAGTAAATATGACATTACTGAAGAGGTGTCGTGTTCGAAATCCTCGCAATCCATCAATCACAGCCGCGCCGCCACCGCCCCGCCTCCGCCGCCTCCGCCGCGCCGCCAACAACTCAGGAAATGTAATATTTTGCGTGGCTCGTGCTTATAATATACAGGGTGTCCAAGGTTGGGTCAGGAATGTCGAAGGATCGTAATATGTATCGTGTATAGAGTGCAGTGACGGAAGATTTTTTTTATCTGAATGATTTCCAATTTTACCATTTTCTATCAAAGTAAATGAATACGACAGTGTGAGCGCGCTCTATGCTCGCGCGCGATGCGCGCACGCACGTAAAAATGATTATGGAAAAAAAAACCCTGCGAAGTTTCTTACCGGTTCTTCTTCGTGGGTGTAATCGAACCGGATAGAACAAACTGTAACAAATTCGAGTAGTCATGCTGTCTAATGAATGCTTAATAAACAATATACAATACGTACAGTGACCTGTGCATCCCACAATGAAATACTATATCACCTTACATATTATGCTAGTAATAATTCGCTTGTAATAACGTAAGTGTAGAACCTCAGTGGAGTAAGTATAACTACGAATTTTCTATCAAAGTAAATGAATACGACAGTGTGAGCGCGCTTTATGCTAACGCGCGGCCGCGCAGGGCTAGGCGTACCACACCCCGCCGCCTCCTCCGCGCCGCTTGCGCCTTCGTGGTGCGGTGCGGTCGCTTTTAGCGTGCATAGATTTTGTAAAATAAAAACTTCATATCTCGAAAACTAGCACAGGTAGGACCATTTTTCTTTTTATAATGTGTTTATTAGATTTTATACAATGGCTCCTTTCGATATTCCTGACCGAACCTTGGACACCCTGTATTGCAGCTTGAGTTCCTACTAAGTAACACATTGTACTTAAGACTAAATTGTATGGTAGACGGCAATTTGACAAATTCTATGGGCAAATTAGACTCGTTTATCGGTAGTAACGACATTACCACGTAAAACTGTGGATCCCTTCTCTTATATTACTAGATGGTAGGGATTTAATCTACCACCTCACTGAGTTCGGTCGAAGCGGATATTTAAATTTTAATAATTCGTGTTTTACCTCCAGTTTAGTGTAGCCGGCACGAATAAATGGAGCACTGACATGACACCTAGTCCACTGAGAAGGGATGGGCAAACATTTCAGGTTTAATAAAAACATTACTATGATCTTCTCTGGTTATTAGTTTTAGTTTAACGATATTTCATTAAAATTCCCACGAAAACTACAACTCGATACAAAAAAGCGATGTAGATAAACTTTGTTTTATCCGGAGAAATAAGATCTAAATGAATACATTACTATAAATAATATTGCCTTCTCCAAATCTGATTCGTTCCGTCCTCTCCAGGTCTAACCCTACATAACGTCATACTCGTATCTCCTAAGGAATAACGATAATATTTAAATATCGCAAATAGCGGGAACGTCATATTACGGCGCGCCCCTGAACATCCGCCGGCCCACTATCCCCTTGGGCTCACTTCAAAGCTCAAAGGCGTAATACCTTTACAGGTGGTTTCCCCGCGTAACGAGGAAACCAATAATATTTAATATCGTCGTAAATAGGAGAAAAGGAATGTGGAAATTTTCCGGCCTCCATAAATTTCCAGCTCATACATTATTTTCCCAGCTCAACCGAGCGTCCAGGGCGAAGGGTTAACTGATTGTGCTCTGAATGCGAAAATAAAACGAGCAAGTGTCTTAAATAATGTGTATTTGCATAAGATTATTTGGGGTATGGCTTTGAATATTTTATAGAAATAATAATGTTTTTAGTTGAATATAATGCTTTATTTCATTGTGAAATGCGCGCACGCACGTAAAAATGATTATGGAAAAAAAAGCCCTGCAAAGTTTCTTACCGGTTCTTCTTCGTGGGTGTAATCGAACCGGATAGAACAAATTGTAACAAATTCGAGTACAGTCATGCTGTCTAATGAATGCTTAATAAACAATATACAATATACAATATGCACAGTGACCTGTGCATCCCACAATGAAATACAATATCACCTTACATATTATTATGCTAGTAATAATTCGCTTGTAATAACGTAAGTGTAGAACCTCAGTGGAGTAAGTATAACTTTTAAGTATTTAGTAAAACGTAGACGTAAGTACCAGATCACCCTCGCAATGATCCAGACAACGTTCCCTGGCACGACTCACGAGGTACGAGAACACTTATGTTTTATAGTTCCGCAACGATAAATAAATGTTAACCCTAGGAAATTCTTCCTATTTCTTTCTCTATCTTTTCATCTGTATATTTTTAAACGGTTACATGTCTTTTGTTATGTACACTAGGTAAAACTATTAATATGCATTTTTAATAGATTTGGCTTGTGCCGGATCATATCATCATACCTCACGTAAATAGGGACTGAGTAGTCGTATCGAAACATCGTAGTCTCAGGAAAAATTTTGTCAGACTTGTTTTATACTAGCTTTTGCTCGCGGCTTCTTCCGCGACTAGACTCAGTTTAATAGCAAATCATTAATCAAATATTTAACGCAATCAAAAAATTTTATGATAATAACCAATGATATTATAAGTTAAAAGGAGGTAGATAGGTTATCTGAGCTCCCAAGTGGCACATTAAATACAAGACCACAGTCCTGTCTGAAGTTAGTCGCTCACCAACCACGCACGCGTTCGGACCGCTAACCACGAGCCGCTAACACATCGGAAATGTCGTCGTGTGTAATGATATTCTGCACTAATTATAATAATTGAAATAACTGAACTATAAGTGATGCGCCGACTCGAATAGTCGAGTCGGCGCATCACTTATAGTTCTTCCTCTCAACTTTTCAAGGACGTGCCATGTGTGAGCACTGAATGTCTTAGATAACCTATCTTTCCGAAAATATCATTGATACTCGTAATAATAACCGATCGCTTCTCTTATGTTCTCTCTTTCTCTCTCTGTCCCTCCCTCCCTCGTTCCTCCACCCCTCCGTCATTCTCAGCCCTCTCCATCCGGAACTACCATTCTACACTAAATTCCGTTCATACTATACTTTCTTTGATACTGCTCAGCCCTATTGCTATTTAGCGTGATGGTATATAGCCTATAGTGTGAGCCTCAAGAACTTACTCATTACATTGGTGCTACCCGTAATCAAAATCTGTTCAGTGGTTCCGGAGTTTACCTCGAACATACATACATACAGACAGACGTTCTCTTTTTAACATCCGACGAAAAAAGGGGGGTGTTATAAGTTTAACGTGTGTGTGTATGTGTGTATGGGCGTATCTGCTGTGGCATCGTAGCTCCCAAACGAATGGACCGATTTGGATGCGGTTTTTTTTATTGGAAAGCTCGTTTAATCGGGATGGTTGTTACCTAGGTTTGTAATCAAATAATCAAGTAATTAAATACCTAATCAAAACGTAAAAAGTGGACCGATTTGCTTGCGGTTTTTTTAAAAGCTTGAAATAAAAGTTAAATCACACATTAAAATAAACCCCGACCCTTAACCCTCGAATTCCCGCGCATCTTTGACTTTTTATATTTTATTTACTTAGCGGTCTCCCGACTCCTTTAAGTAAGTAAACGGAAATTATTTTTTACTTTTTAAGGGTAGGCGTTTTTTTAAATTTGTAATTTAACTTTTATAAGATGCAGAGATTAAGGAGTACGCAGCCGCAGGGCGTACCTTGTAAGTTTCCATATATTGGATTGTTCTCTCTCCTTTCATTTTCGATTGAAGTCTATTTTCCATGAAGTTTTATTCCAATGAAATCTGCGCAGCATTTTACATCAACAAAGTTTATTAATTATTAAGCTGTCAATACTGTGCCAGAGCGCTCGGTGAAGTGGGTTCGATCGGGCCCAGTTTTAGAACCACGCATGGTGGAACACTGTCGGTCGTCTTGGGTAAAGGTAAATGTACTTTCGTTGTAACAATATTATGATGAATATTCAGTAAATGTTTGCCTGTCTCAGATGGGGTTTGATATTTTACTAAACGAAGCGTACTTTCTCGTTCTCATAGTCTGTAAATAAATGGTACACCGGCGCTTGCGATTGTTTAGGATTTTGAGTTAGTCAGGCAGCTGCACTATGACTATGATTTTAATTCACAAAATATGTTATATTTTGTGAATTAAAATTTTCTTTCGTGTATTATGTACTGCACCATGTCTTTGAAAAAATTAAAAAAATAGATTTTTTTTATTTCCATACGTTAAATTGACTAAATTTTCATGAATAATTACATCCTTCTGTTGTGCAGCATCGTTATACTTACTACATACGAGTAGCTACAAATACGTTGCAGTCTGATATTTTTTTACGGTTTTTAGGTCAAGACGTTACTACCACAACGTAGTAACTACTAGTAACGTATATTACGTTACTACCACAACGTAGTAACTACTAGTAACGTATATTACGTTACTACCACAACGTAGTAACTACTAGTAACGTATATTACGTTACTACCACAACGTAGTAACTACTAGTAACGTATATTACGTTACTACCACAACGTACAGTTTCCGGCTGTAAGTAATAAACATCGAGCTTTAGAAAGAGACCATACGGTTGTAGAGTGTCGTCCCTGTCGCAAGAACTCGCACGTCTCTGTGCGACAGAGACGACGCCCTACAGCCGGATTGGCGCTTTCAAAAGCCCGATGTTCATTACTTAATGCCGGGTACTGTACGCATATGACAGAAATGGATCTTATCAATCCATGAAACTCCTTTATCATTAGCTTTTTCTATAGAGAAAGGAAAGAGGTATAATGGTCACCTTATGGTAACTTTTCCACTAATTTTAACGAAAATATTTACTGACTGAATTGGTCGACATTTTCTGAATGAGCACTGTATAAATAAATAAAGGAAGCAGTTTATCAACATTTATTTCAGTAAAAAAAGCTTAACATGGTCTTTTTACATTGTGTCCTTACTCTATACACAAATCACAGAAGCATAATACACGTAGTAGTAGACTCGGGGTTTCTAGTACAGTAGGTGGGTAGTCGAACTTTACAAGTTGTACAGGGTCATTCGGCAATGACTACTAACTCTTTAAGGGTCGATTCTGGAACTGAAATAAACAACTATGGCGTTTGTAATTTTCGGTTTATAAAAAAAAATCTTATTTTCTCATACATTTTTGTGCGGTAAATTAAAAAATGTCAACATCAATATCCTTATAATTTTTTTTATATTTAAAAAAAAATTATATGCACAGGCCATAATTGTTCAGTTGAGCCTAGAATCATACCTATAAAATGTTGGTAGTCATTACATAGGTATATGTACTAATGATACGTATATTTGGGAGTCGTCATCGGCACAACAATCCAAGCTGGCGGCGACAGGTGTCTCGCGAATCCATAAAAAAATATCTACAAAATATAATAAACTTACAATGTCTACATATTTAATTCTGCTGGCGAATAGGGTTTTTAATATTACATAGGTGGCCCGAGCAGGAAACATCGAGAAGTTATTACAGGTAAATGAAATCATTCAAAGTCAAAGTCAAAGTCAAAAGTATTTTATTTCAGCGAGCATTGTATGTGGAAAATGCATCGTGCTATAGAAATCGTCAACATTTACTAGATTCAATACAAATAATAAACAAGTCGGTGGTTCTAAATAATTGCATACAGGCTCAATAGAAAAAAAAATACAAAAACGGTCAATAAAATAAATAGTAATCACATTATCGCATTATCATTCAAAGTTGTCTGTCAAAGCGTTGGAGTGTATGAATACAAGGTTGACTAGAAGAAGCTGCATTCTGTCATACGCAACTAACAAGTTCGCCTGCCAAACAATGACTTGGCGTGCATGATCAAGAAATCACCGTACACTATACAAGCTCTTCATAAATCCAAACTCGCCGTCAAGTAACTTTTCTCATAAATAATAATTTCTATAGGGCAGAAAAAGTACAGAGTTTTTGGGAAATACACGCACATACCTACATTATTATATTATTATCGTACCTTCTAATAGCATTACTTTTCGGTAAGGTATGTTATATATTTCTTTCTCGGGACACCTTTATGTAATCGATTCGAACACATTATTTAATCTAATACAATTTGTAGATATGACAACGATTTGCAATCCTAAATATAAATTATTTTTAGCAATATTTTTTTTAATATTTCCTTCCTATGCACATAAATCAGAGCAAAAAGTTAAAATTTAAAAGTTAAAAAAATGACTGTTTCAACCTAATTCTAAAGTATAGGGCAGAAGTAAACTTGGATACAGGGTATGAGCAAATACTGAAAATAGTTTTATTGTAAACAGGTAATAAGTAGTTACAAATATGTATTTGATATTTCCAACTTTACGTATACAATTTTAGTTTTTACTTGAAATAAATTTCACAAAAATATGTTTATTTCAAAGTAATCCTTATGTACGATGAAATTACCCACTAAAACTACATTTATTTATAAAGAAATTTAATTTTTTGTTTTCAAATGTATATAAGAATGCATTTTGTAATCTTTAAATCGCTATCGCAGATTTTCAATGATCTAATTCACGTGTTCTAATATTGATATGTATTATTTTACGTAATAGTAGGTATAGTACATTTACTAAATTGTAAATATAAATAATGTTTTCTCGCTAATAATATTACCAATTGGAAATAGTAATTACTTACAAAAATTCTAAATATTATCATAGCTCATAAAATATACATTTATATTATAGCGTTTCGTTACCTACTTTAATTAAAACTAAACTATATTAAGTACTCAAAAATTATTCTAACTTTTAATTTGCATTAACTACTTATCCTATGTAGAAACAATCATACAATGCAAGCACATTTATATGTAGTTTTCATGACAATGCTTGTTATTGATCTGATCAATGTGCATCACGTAGATTATAACCGCAGAGCAGCGATCGGCGATAGAAGTTTCTAAGTTTGGATGTATGTATATATTCTTTATTGAACACCAATTTATAAAAATTTGGCGAGCTTAATGCCGCGAGGCATTCTATTCTAACTATGTAGGAGGTAATCTCTGAAAATACTCATACGATTTAAAAATTTATTTGATAAATTTTTAGAAGGTACCTTCAGGATGGACATAGGCTATGCGAGCGAAACCGCGGGCAAAAGCTAGTAAGGTATATAACGACGCCCATAGATATTAGGACGTATTCGGGAGTTGCGAATGCCATGCCGGACTGACAGGTTCATGCCACTATTCATGCCCCTCTTGAAGGACCCGAGACTGTATTTGGGATATGGGCAGGGAGAGCGTTCCAGAGTTTACCGGTTCTGTAGAGGAAAGATCTGAAGAACAGATTGGTATGCATCCGCGGTACGGCAAAGAAACGATTTTGAGGAACGATGGGTTCTCAAAAGCCCAATGTCAACAATATGAGTATGCTCGGTTTTGGGTCCTACTCACTTGACCCCTTTGGAACAGATGCCCGATCGGGTCTAGGTGTAAAGGTCATTTATGTAAAATAAAATATTTGACTATACTTAAACATTTAAATTATTAAAACTGCACTAATTTCTACGATATTATGACTTTATGACAGTGAGATAATTTAGTTGTCTGTCCATTAAGGCCATGTAACAGGCAAACAGATAACGGATCCCTTTATACATGCTTTATACCATTGTGGGTACGGAACCCTAAAAGTAATAAAATAACACAGCACACAAACATCTCCCACAGTTGCAACCACTTGCGGTAAGTTCGAATCAAGATAAATCCCGCAAATGTTTTAAACAGTCATACATCGGGCTTGCGGCAACATTCTCACTATAAACTGATGCGTAACAGTTATAAAGCTAACGATAATATACGACAAACGGCCGACGCTCAACGCCTCTGCTGCAGCGAATATGTTCAAATTGTGTTTTAGTGGGGAGTTATGCTTAGCCTAATCGTAGTATCAGCGAGGGCCTTCGTCTCAGTTAGCTCTCGTTATCCTAAACGGTTTATAACCAGAATGTACTTACAGTAAGCATGTATGTATAAAATTGAATTTACGTCGAATTTGCATGATATCTTGGGGAAATCTCTGGGTTAGTGGAACTACACACAGTATTACAATTTGCGATGATAAAAGCACAAGAAAAAATAAACAGATGCCATTTTAGTAACAGTGAATTATGAAATGAAGGGAAGCACTGACATGGCACCTAGTTCATCCGGTGTTAGGGGCTGACTTCACGGATGTTGTAGGTGATGTAGCCAAACGTGTCAGTTTTCATAAAAAAAACAGTTTTCTTTCGCACTATCTGACCAACTTTCCTTTCATTAGCTCTCTTAATTAACAAACCAATTACACATTTTAGATTTTAAAGCTTGCGCCACACATTGGCCAAATAAAGCAAACATTATAGTTTTATCGCTTTTGGGGTTCCGTGCCGTACGCGTACCAATTACACTTTTTAGATTTTAAAACTTCCTCCACACATTGGCCAAATAAAGCAAACATTATTGTTTTATCTCTTTTGGGGTTCCGTGCCGTACGCGTACCAATTACACATTTTAGATTTTAAAACTTGCTCCACACATTGGCCAAATAAAGCAAACATTATTGTTTTATCTCTTTTGGGGTTCCGTGCCGTACGCGTACCAATTACACATTTTAGAATTTAAAACTTGCTCCACACGTTGGCCAAATAAAGCAAACATTATAGTTTTATCTCTTTTGGGGTTCCGTGCCGTACGCGTACCAATTACACTTTTTAGATTTTAAAACTTCCTCCACACATTGGCCAAATAAAACAAAGATTATAGTTTTATAGTTTTATCTCTTTTGGGGTTCCGTGCCGTACGCGTACCAATTACACTTTTTAGATTTTAAAACTTGCTCCACACGTTGGCCAAATAAAGCAAACATTATAGTTTTATCTCTTTTGGGGTTCCGTGCCGTACGCGTACCAATTACACTTTTTAAATTTTAAAACTTCCTCCACACGTTGGCCAAATAAAACAAAGATTATAGTTTTATAGTTTTATCTCTTTTGGGGTTCCGTGCCCTACGCGTACCAATTACACTGTTTAGATTTTAAAACTTGCTCCACACGTTGGCCAAATAAAGCAAACATTATAGTTTTATCTCTTTTGGGGTTCCGTGCCGTACGCGTACCAATTACACATTTTAGATTTTAAAACTTGCTCCACACGTTGGCCAAATAAAGCAAACATTATAGTTTTATAGTTTTATCTCTTTTGGGGTTCCGTGCCGTACGCGTACCAATTACACTTTTTAAATTTTAAAACTTGCTCCACACGTTGGCCAAATAAAGTAAACATTATTGTTTTATCTCTTTTGGGGTTCCGTGCCGTACGCGTACCAATTACACATTTTAGATTTTAAAACTTGCTCCACACGTTGGCCAAATAAAGCAAACATTATAGTTTTATAGTTTTATCTCTTTTGGGGTTCCGTGCCGTACGCGTACCAATTACACTTTTTAAATTTTAAAACTTGCTCCACACGTTGGCCAAATAAAGTAAACATTATTGTTTTATCTCTTTTGGGGTTCCGTGCCGTACGCGTACCAATTACACATTTTAGATTTTAAAACTTGCTCCACACGTTGGCCAAATAAAGCAAACATTATAGTTTTATCTCTTTTGGGGTTCCGTGCCGTACGCGTACCAATTACACATTTTAGATTTTAGAACTTCCTCCACACATTGGCCAAATAAAACAAAGATTATAGTTTTATAGTTTTATCCCTTTTGGGGTTCCGTGCCGTACGCGTACCAATTACACTTTTTAGATTTTAAAACTTGCTCCACACATTGGCCAAATAAAGCAAACATTATAGTTTTATCTCTTTTGAGGTTCCGTGCCGTACGCGTACGGAAGCCTATTACTAAGCCTTAGCCGTCCGCCTGTTTGTTCTACCTTTAAAAACTTTTAAACCGTAATAGCTAGCCGGTTGACATTTTCAAAGACTAATATGGCTGATATCTTAAAAACAATTTAAAAAAAGAAAAAGAAAAAAATTCAAGGACTCCATACAAGGAGTATGTTTTATTTAGTTTTTTTTTTGCTCTATCGTAAAAACAGAAATACAAAGCTACAATCGTCAAATTTTGGTGTGATTATAATGCAATCTCTGAAGTAAAACAACAAATAATAATAAAAACAGGATAATTTCGTGGCGGTACGGAACCCTCGGTGTGCGAGTCCGACTCGCACTTGGCCGTTTTTTCTATTGCTTACTTAGAACGAGATAATATTTTGGGAAAGCAGCGTTTTTCTATTATTGATTAGACGTAAAGTTATATTTAAGTATACCTAAGTTAAGATGTACTGTAAATTTGTCCTACCTGTCTGAGAACCCAATAAATAAATAAATACTTCTATAATGTTTGCATTTTTATTTGGTCAACGGGAGAAGCCAAAATCAATAAAAATATTATCTAATCTTATTATGACTAGCTTGCCTATTTTTATAATGATATATATTACAACGCATTATTTCTAGCTATAAATATAATAATCTACAGTCAAGCTTATAATACTATAAACATAATACTGTTATTATTTCATTTATTTAATTTCAAATTCAATTCGTATTCACATTTATATGTTATTTATCTTGTTTATTGCCTCTCCAGCCAAATACTAATGTTTAATTTAATCTATGATAATAATACATTTATAAATTTCAGGATATAAGTACGTTTAGAAAACTGAACACGACCAAAGATAAAACTAAGCAGGCAGGTAGTTTCAAAGTCACAGCTGCCCCCAGCGCTCGCAGTTTTAGATCTGTAATAGATTAAAAAAAAAATTGTGAAATTATTTAGTGAACTCTCCTCGATCGAATGTTGGATATTTTCAGGGATATTATTGTGTGCGGGAAAAGCTGTCAGCCTCGCTCGGTAGCTCAGTGGTGCGGTCGGCGGTCAGTACTTGGATGGGTGACCGCTCGACTGTTGGAGGCTGACCGTGGTTCGGATTCCACGTAAAACTGTAGGTCATTTTCCTTCTTACCCTACTAGGTGGTAGGGTTTATCCCGCCCGGGTCGGTACCATCGCACTGAATGAAACGTCGTCGTCGGTCGAAACGGCTATGTAAATAGTTCGTGTGTTCACCCGGTGTTATGGGCTGACATCACGGATGTTGTAGGTGATGTAGCCAACCGTGTCAGTTTCCTTAAAAAAAATAAGATTTTTCAGGTTATTTGCAGCCAGAAAAAGTATTGTTTTGTACTTCAGGTCGTAACGCACAATACTTCTTTAGCTATTATGATAATAGAAAGTGGCCTCATGTTTAATTTTAAATTAATAAATTGCGTACCGATAACTGAGTTCTCCATTGAACCGTCGATGATGGAGTTCATTCTTGTATCTAAAAACACAAAAAGAAAATTATTTCACAAGCAAATAGCAAATTGAATAATTGTTAAATCCTGGCGGTTTATTCAAAATATTTCAAAATTAATTTATTCTGATATTATAAACTTATTTTGTGGGTATGTAGACGGAGGGAAGATGTAGAGACTGACAGAGGCAAATAGTTATAAAAATGTCATCAAAAATATTAAACCAAATAATTAATGGCTCAATTAGTACATAATATAATTATATGTACCTTGTCCACTCCTTATCACCGGCGGTGACATTGCTGTAAACAAGACGTTTTAGTGTTACATAAATGATTCAAATGACAGAAGATTTCGAGTCCTTCATCGAAATCTGGACCTTCTAAAGACAATCTGGAAAATCAATCAACTGCACTCTAACCAATACGATATCCATGCACAAGGTAATAATGGAGAAAAATAGAACAAATGAAAACGAAACGGAACGCAACTTAACGAAACTGGACTGAACGGAAGTGATCGGAACAGAACGGAACGAAATATAATAGAACAGAAATGATTATGTATTGCACGCCAATAAAGTCACAATGTAATTAATGTTGACAAAGGTGATTGTAAACATCTTACGGTAAACTTTGATAGAGCCCTCTGTGTCTCCGAGTGAGTTCTTAGAGACGCACTTGTAGGTGCCGAAGTCCTTGCTGGAGATGTTCCGGATCACCAGCTTCATCAGCACCTTGTACAGATTTTCCACCTTCTGCGGCTCAAAGTCCCCTCCTGATCAGAAAAGATTGCTTGAAGTTCATTTTATATATTGGTTGTAATTTAACGTATCTTCAAAATTTTAATATGAAAATTAATAAATTTGTAATCATAACCCTTAACATCTAAACCGTTTTCTTCATTCAAACATTTATACATAAAGTCATAAAGTCTACTATTTCGTATTTGTGTAAGACTTGGTTAATTTATACCACTTTATTTAATTTATTTAAATCTGTTACATTCTTTAATTTGTTATTTGTTTTGAAAGCTCATTCAATAAGTGCAATATGTGAATTCTATACGGCTAAGTATTATAATTATTTATGCCTGGTGTGGACCAGTGACAATGAACGATCAACCCGTATTGTCATTGGCTCTGTATTGTGCACTACTTAATTCATTGTGGACCTGTGTGTATATTATGTTGTATGTATTGGATTTGAACAGATAATAGGGATAGGAGTTAAGTACGTTTGGTACCGTATCATAAAGATATGTAGTAAATAGCTAGTTACAAGGATTTTGTCGAATTTGGCCTAAAATTCCATTTTTCTTACTTTCTTATAATTACTATTTTCTGTAGCCGGTACGACCAAAGGCAAGCACTGACATGTACCTTGGATTGGCAGAAAAATGGTACAGAAATACTATTCCTATTAATTTAAGTGAGCTATTGTTGAGCTATACGAGTATGAATATATATAATTTGGCCTCGGAAGCGGCTCTAACGATTCGATGAAAAGTTGTGTTTAGACGTTTGTAATGTTTGATTTACCTTCGAAGTTTATCTAGATAGGTGACATGCTTGAAAAAAATTATTTTCACAAAAAAAATCAAAATATCATGTTGTACGCTCAGTTCTATCCTAGTATTATGTACGAGGGAAAATATAATTGTAAAACGCACGACCAGCTGTCAGTCGGCTTAGTCATAACGTGGATCATGTATTCGGTGGATTATTATAAGGGCTATACTATCCGAGGAGGTTAAGCGGCGCACAAAAGGACATCGGGATGGCCTCTTGCGCTGCTATAGGAGAACCGCGCTCGAGTTCCTGAAGCAGCGCATCAGTATGGACATCCAGAGAGAAAATGACAAACTTTATGGGCCTAACCGTACTAAACCTTGCTACTAAACCGGCCAAGTGCGAATAGGGCTCGCGAACCGAGGTTTCTGAACCACAAAAAAAAAACGTTGAAAAAAAACACGTTTCTTTTGTGGTTTAATTTTTTATTTATTTTTTCTTTATTTTTTTATTATTTGTTATATGCGCCATAATAACACATGTTCTGTGAAAATTTCAATGAGCTAGCTATTACGGATAAATACATAGAAGATAGAGCCATCGGACGGACGGACGGACAGACAGACGGGGCGTAGACTTAGTGGTAGGCTTCCTTACGGGGTACGGAAACCTAAAAGTATTCTGCAATATATGTTAGAAAATGCCTAGAGGCATTAAGTGTTACCTTTTGCCCATATTCTATTTGAGTGCAATAAATATATACAATACAATACAATACAATAGAACCCGAACTATAAAAGAAGCTAAGATTGTGAAGATTGATTCAGGAAGCCGTGCGAGCGCGGTTCTCCTGAAGCAGCGCATCAGTATGCCCAGCCAGAGAGAAAATGCCACTAGCTTGGTAAAGGGCCCATATCATCTCCCTTAGAGGGCTATGTTTACTATATTTTAGTTTTTAGTTAGTTATATTGTATAATTGCTTTATGTAGGTCCATTTTATGTCATTATTTATATTGATTTCTACTTTTGATATTTATTTTTTAGATAATCTTGTTTTATAGAAAGCGCAATGCCATATAGTCGCGCAATCCTTAAGAGCGCGGTACTACAGCATCAAAATGCTGACTGAATTGAAACTGATTGAATAGTGAAGCGTTCGCTTGTTTTTTTATAGTACTTGTTCAAAGTTTGTTCAACCAATTTATATTACACGAATATTCAAATCTGTCAAAAGAAGTAAAATTTTATCTTACATCATCTGCAATTAGTAGGTATAAACTAAAAATAATGTTTTAGAAAGCTGCAATTTCGAAACAAAGAGAGCATTTCGGAGTATTTAGGACCATTTAGTAGTAGGTACGTTTGTGATTTTTTTTTTTCAAATATTAATTGACACAAATAAAAATAAAAATCTGTCACCAACTTTTAAATATGGTCAACTTTTAGGCAGGATTTTTTAATATATATAATTTTGAAACTCCTTGAACAAAAAACCGAAACGAAAATGTGGCAAATTTTGCAAATTGTGCCTCACGCTGTAGTACCGCAGTCTTCAGATGTCTAACGACGCCCATGGGCATTCAATCGTGTGCGGGAGATGCCGGTTCGCCACGCGTATTCACCACCCGATACTTCTTTGTAATATTTATTCTTCCTACAATGACATAATATACATAGAATTGTTGAAAATTAAATACGCCGAGATATATTTTTACTAACGGGTAACCTTCGAAATAAATCCAAGACCTTGATAAAACTACCTTCTGTACTAAATACCTGCTTTATTACTAAGCTATTTCAATTTACTCTGGCGCCTTGGCAATCCAAGGTCTCGCTTTGAAAGACCAAATTATCAATAAAGTAATCAGTTAGTGTATAAGATTACATTACTTTTAGTCATTTATTTAGTTATTTGAAATGTTTAAGTTTAGAGTCTTGAGACAGTACTTTCAACTCAATATATTTTTAGATTTTCGTACCCCGTATGGAAGCCTATTACTAAACATACAACGTCTGACTGACTGCTGTCTGTCTGTCCGTCCGTCCGTCCGATGGCTGTATCTGTGGAACCGTAATAGCGTTATTATGATACGTCTTATTATGGCGGACTTAACAAAAAATATAAAACATCCCATACAAGAAACGGGTCCCCATACAAGAAACGTGTTTTTTCAACGTTTTGTTTTTGTGCGCGCGTCCTACTCGCTTTTGGGGGTTTTTCTACTTGTATATTAATACAGTCATTGTTCATCTTAATCTTTTATCGTTTATATTAATAAAGACATTTGATTTGATTTGTTTAAACAATATGGCCATTAGGGACAAAATAATCAAACAGAGCGACAATAATATTGGCTGATATTCTGTTTCGTTCAGTGTAGCCGACACGAGCAAAGGGAACCACTAATATGTGATGGCCTTCCAGGTGACAGACAGAGCAACTAGGAGTAATGGTCTAACATCACGGGTGTGTCGTACGTAGGTGATGTAGCCAACCATTTCAAGTTAAAAAACACTGTATGCCAAAGTGCATGCCGCGCCAGGTCCTCGCTAATCCTGCGTGAGTGATACAGAGTCATTGACAGTGGCGGTGCTAGACGAAATGTAGACGTCAGCGACATCAACTTTGCGAGGCCTCTTACATTTCCCAGTCAGAAAGAAAACGATCAATAGAATGACACTGATGTATGAGTAATGAGTTTTATTGCTAATCAAATGTAGACAAAAATTACATGAACAATCTCAAATTAAAAAAATTAATAACCCAACAAGCAATAGCCCAAATTGTGCGACCATATTTTCATGAGAATTTTTCGCGCGATCCCAAAGGAAGTCAGCTATGGTAAACGATTTTTTGCGAGGCCCCCTCAGGCGCTCGCCAACGTCGCCGACGCGTAGCGCCGCCACTGGTCATTGAACACAGTTTTTGCGCCTCCCGAAGAGCCGTATGAAGCGCATATTGAATGCATATCCCGGGCTGCTCGATTAATAAACAATCGTTTGTCCACCGACATGAATAGACGGATTTCAGTTCGGCCAACTCCGCCGCGCCGCCGTGAATGAAAACTGTGTGTGCTTTGCGTACGATAAAATAGAATATTGTGTGAAGTCAAATATATAGGTACATATATAGTACTTTTGCTGCTGTAAAATATTTTAGTGTTTTACGTTGTCGTAATAAACAAAACAAAAGTCATAATTGTTTAATACAATTTTATCTAGGTACTGACTAGACGACGCTATATAGTCCGTCATCAAGATCTACCATTATGCCAAATTTCAAGTTTTACCGCTACTTAGTTTTTGAGAAAAACTTATGTGATAAACGGACGGACACGGGAGTGAACTTATAAGAGCTCCGCTTTTCAATTCTTGAGTTCTTTTTTTAAATTTTTTTTTATATGGAAAATGACACGGTTGGCTACATCACCTTCAACATCCGTGATGTCAGCCCATAACACCGGGTGAACTAGGGTGCCACGTCAGTGCTTCCCTTCATTTCATGAGACGAAAAACACGAACTATTACATAACCATTTTGACCGACGTTTCGTTCAGTGCGGTGGTACTAACCCGGCCGGGATATACCCTACCACCTAGTAAGGTAAGAAGGGAAGGGACCTACAGTTAAACGTGGAATCCGAACCACGGTCAGCCTCCAACGGTCGACCGGTCACCCATCCAAGTACTGACCGCGCCCAGGTGTGCCTATTAACATTGGACCGACCGCACCACTGAGCTACCGAAGCTGACAAAAGTTCTGTCACATGATTCATTATTTTGATATTTGTGACATTAACAATCCCTTATCAATCTTAAAATAATAAATAGTAGTTACTATTTTTACTCGAATAAATATGGCATAATTTGCCGGATGCCGTAGAAAAAAATTATGTGTATGGGAGAGCTAAGATTTATCCAAAAAGATTCACCGCCCAAAGGTAGAGTAGGTTCTAAAATGTATCTAGAACTTTGTTACAATGACATAGCTTTTTGTGTGGTGACGTGGTCCTCTGTAGAGGAAACCACAGACGAGGCTTTTATGCGGACATCTTACATTCAGTACCTACCTACAAAGCTCCATCTAAAAATTGTTCCGAATAAAGCGAAACAAGGATCACACACGTGTTGCTTACAGAGATGTTAGTTAGGGGTGGTTAGGGTCTTAATCCCGTAATAAATGAATGATTTAATTATAACGGTACAGGCGTACCTTCCTGTTTAACCCATTATTAATTATTTTGTAAATCCGGCTCCACTCAATTTGGAGGGGATTAGTGAGAATAACTCTGCAATGAATGTTATAAAGTGTTTCGTGTTTACCTGCTTTTGGGAGTTTTTCAACTGGTTTATGTTGAAATGAAATAAAATCAAATTGATGTTTATTTTTCATAGCATACAATTACAAACACAAACAATAATTGTTTAATTTTGTTAACAATAATAAATTATTACACAATTTATTTATTTATGATCTGAAGGCACATAAAATGCACTTAGATTGGCCAGAGCTTAAATTTTAGGCAAAAAACACAATATTACAAAAGTATCCAATCTATGAAAAATAGGTTCTGGGCATTTGATGCTGAGCCGAGAACTACCCAAACACTTAAAGTTGTACTATCTCCGTCAGTGTGAAGTCAAAAGCTAAAAAATCCTTTAATTCTGAATGGACAAGTATGTATGTATATATTTAGGTATTATGTATTATATAAATTGTAATTCATATGTATTTAATTTAATCTATAAATAGTAATTTATACGTTTAATGTAACTAGTATGTACTTATATGTAGTGTATATTATAGTATATATTATAGTTATTTTCCTTATATTATATTTTACATTCCCACACTCAAGTCTTTTGCTACTACCTACTTATATCTCGCAACATACGACTCTCAAACATCCAAAGGTTGACTGGGAGAAATCCCTGTAAGGGATAAGTCCGCCTTTGCCCCTCATGTAAATTTCTTATTGTGTGTTTATGTTAAATGTTTTTTGGAGCAATAAAGTATTTCTATCTATCTATCTACCCAGCATCGCTAACTTTAAGCCCAGCCTCCAGAATGCTCTATTTAATCAACAGCTATAATATATTTTTTAAACAAATAGATGTTATTAATATTAATATAATATAGTAACAATATGAAAATGAGCAATTAACATATAACACAGCTAACGTATAAAACGTGACAATTAAAAATAAGAAGAGAAATAAGTAGAGAAATATGAATGATTAATGATGAACGTGACGAAAGTGACCCAGACAGAACAACTCAGGCGCTAGCATCTGCGACTTCAGAAGATGAGCAGATAGGTGCATATTGAAGAAAGCAAATTATTAATAGAGGAGATGCCGTCTCCTGCGCGGGAAGCCGCATACTTCGGCAGCTCCCCGATGCTTCGGGATCGCCAGCAGCCTCCCCACCGAACGCATATCGTACCTGTGACCTTCACCGTGCCACCTCAGTTTCTTCCACAACAAGTTGGATATTTCACATAGAACTTTCAATTTGACGTGAATAGAAAGACGCGATAGCTGGAAGATGCATTCACATACATTTCGTCGTCCAGTGTAAAAACAATTATTCCCCACCAAATAAAAATCATGTTATCATAAAACAGTGCAATAAAACATACCCTGGGGAACAATCTCGCCGCTCTCCCTGGTCCAGTAGTTGATGGACTTGGGGTAGGCCTCGGACATGCACTCCAGCACGAGATCCGTGCCTTTAGCCGCGCCCACCAGCTGGTTCTGTATCCATATCACCGGCGGAACTGTCCACAGAACAATTCAAATCAAATAAAATCAAATCAAATCATTTATTAATTCAGGCACTTGTCCCATTGCACACACAACAAATTCAAAATACACTAGGATTACATACACACATTAATTATTAAATACACAATAATTATAATTATAATTCACATTGCACATCTTTCTCCCTCTATTTTCTCTGTCATGTTATGTAGAGTGTTATAAAATGCAACTTCTCTCGTCTGTCTGTTAGCTGATAACTCGAGAACATAGACTGACATGGCTGATACATGAGACTATAGGAGATTTCTGTTTGAATACAATATTGTGTCCGAACTCTTGAATAGGTATGTATATCGAATGTCAATCGACTTAAATAAAGAACTTAGTTTATCATGGAGCTGAATGGACCGATCCATTCAGCTCCACGAAAAACAAAATTCTTTTAAAAATAATCAACTGTATTATTTAAAACCACTCGCACATAAAACATACAAAGCGACAGCGAGTTTTCGCTGCTACAACGGCACACGAAACCAACGGCATTGCAAAAACGCCGACTCGGTCGGATGTTTCAGGAGTGTCACGCCCAGGCATAGCAGAAACAGCTAACGGTTATTTATATTGATTACGCATGAGCTTAAGGTCTCTCCGGAAAGAAGAGCGGGCGCGATGGAAATGTGCGAATAATTTATTGTGCTTTAGCGTTTCTGTTTTTCTTTCTCTCTCAAACGGCAACGGCATGTGGCCGTCTCAGTCACACTGGGCCATAACGACCATCCATGCGTCCATAACGACGAAACACCGAAATCATCTCAGTACCTACACGGCACGCTTGTGTCGCGTAACTATTATTGTGTTTTACCTAGATGTTGCTTTGTGTATGAGAAGTCTACAGGCCGCGAAAATTCGCCTTTGTAGGTAGGTACCCGTGCGTTGATTGAGATCAGAGACTCGGTTATGAGATTTTTTTCTCATCGTAATTACTAGATGTTAGTGTCAGTTCGATGATCGCCCGGACGCGAGATTCGATTCGATTGTATGGAAAAAGATGAAAAAATGTTTCGATCGGACGATATCGTCGAACATACGGTAACAACTCGTAATAGCCATGCCGATGGAACATATCTCCGGTTTGCTATAAACAAATATTTGTTAAAGCAAACTTAATGATTAGAGCCATGTTACAAAATTTTGAATTGGCTCAAAAAGACCTATAGAATGAAGGGTTACTCGATTTATTTCATAGAAGTTTTTTTTTGGTTCTCATTTTCGGGTACCCTGCACTTAATTAATCTCTAGTTAAATTAATCTATGGCCTGCAAGCAAATATTCCATCAGCATCAGTTTCATGAAAATAGATTCAGTAGATCCGGAGATAACGTGCTGCGTGTGATCGACAGACAGACAGACACCAGTTTTCATAAGTGTACCTTTTTCGCAATTTTACGGCGGGCGGACCTCTAAAAATACGGCGGTGGACAGAATTTATGATCAATATGAGAAAATTATAAATTCTCTCAAAGCTTATATTATAAGTTATAAGACAACTTTTTAGGGTTCCGTATCCGGTACGGGACCCTATTACTAAGCCTACGCCGCCGTCTGTCTGTCAGTCCGTCTGTCTGTCCGTCCGTCCGTCTGTCTGTCTGTCCGTCCGTCCGTCCGTCTGTCTATCCGAGGGCTGTATCTCTTGAACCGTAATAGGTAGCCGGTTGAAATTGTCGCAGAATATGCGTTATTATGGCCGATATAATAACAAATAATAAATTTAAGAAAAAGTAAAAAATTCACGGGGGTTCCCATAGAAGAAACCAAAAAATGTATGCGCGCGCGCCATCTACCGAATAGAATGTGAAGCATTTTAACTAATTATGACATTTAACTAATATAAAGCATTTCATAACACGCCATAGATAGCGTGAGTGGCGCTAACCATGACATGGCGATAAGGGACCTTGGTACGCGAGTTCGACTCGCACTTGGCCGGTTTTTATTTACACAATACACATATTACAGTTCATGAGCAACAAATTGGAGACAGGTGCAAGTGCAAGTGTTGTTCTACAGTAAATCAGTGGCCTCAGCATAAAAATAAAATGCTCACAGTGAACGATCAGCATGATGCGTTTGCTGACCGTAGGCGGGATGCCGTTGGAGGCGATGCAGAGATAGGCGCCCATGTTCTGTCGAGACACGCGGCTGATGTTCAAAACAGGGCCCTCCACCGACGATACTGTAACAACCAATTGCTATTCAAACTGTGATTTGCAACGAACGGAGTTAGAACAAGAAATTTCCTGGATCTACCATCCCTGAATTATATCCTTATTATTGTATTTTAACCATTATGAATAATGGTAATATTTTATTCATATAAATTATGTTAAGCAAACCAATATTACATTAACCTGAAATTTGATAAAAAAACTGTTTTGGCAAATAACATTGAAATTTGAATTACAAATTATTGTGCAGTTTTATACTTGAAAAATTTCTCTTGAAATCGGCATAGTTCTTATTATCCACCGACAATTGAGCCTCAGGACCAAATAGCGTATTTTTAATACTGAAACCGAGCCAAAAACCGATGGTGTACAGGGAGAATCGATAAGGGTGTAACCCATCGGTTGTAACTGTTGGTTGCGTTTTAAGAGCTTACGTCGCATATCAGTACTTAGACGAGAGGCGCGCTAATGTATGTATGGTCTGCAGACTCAAATGGTCGCCGGTAGTAACCTTAGACTACCTAGCTTATTTTAGGTAATCTGAAACTAAAAAAAACATAGGTACCTTGTCGGGTCGTTTCGGGTTTCGTACCGTGTGGGGTCGGTACTTAAAAAGAATAGCCCCATTGCATCTCTCCCCGTTGCATGCCGTAAAAGTCGACTAAGAGAAGGAAATTCGTCAGCCTCGGTAGCTCAGTGGTGCGGCCAGTCGACTGTTGTTAACGCTGAGCGCGGTCAGTTTTTGGATGGGTGACCGCTCGACCGTTGGAGGCTGACCGTGGTGCGGATTCCACGTTAAACTGTAGGTCCCTTCCCTTCTTACCTTACTAGGTGGTGGGTTCAACCCGCCCGGGTTGGTACCGCCGCACTGAATGAAACGTCGATCGAAACGCCTATGTAAATAGTATGTGTTTTCCGTCCAGTTCAGTGTAGCCGCCGCGACTAAAGGGAAGCACTGACATGGCACTTAGTTCACCCGGCGTTATGGGCTGACATCACGGATGTTGTAGGTGATGTAGCCAACTGTTGCAGTTTCAATAAAAATAAAAATAAACCTTGCAGTCCATTAGCCAAGGTTATAGGCTCAGAGTGCTCCCGTCGCCACGTGATCTGAGGTTGCGGGGCGCCCACCGCCGCACAAGTGAGGCTCACGGAGGCACCCTCGCGCACTGCCTGGTCCGCGCTCGTGCCTCGGTCCAGAATGTCCGGGGGCACTGGGAGAGACCATTTCTATTAGATTTACACTGTTAGCTTTTGCAGACAACGCTTGTTCAAACGCACTTCTAGGAAGGGGCAAATCTTTAGAACTATATACTAACGTAAGACAATTTTTGTTTTGTAGCAAAGCTTTCTGACACACGTTTAAGGGTGGGGACCTAACTCAGAAAAAGTGAAACGTGACGAAAGTATATACGAACGAAATTTGCAACGCTCCTCATTGTCTGGGCGCCATCTTTGAGTCTCTTGAAGTCGAACCATTGTACTGGTTGTTACCTAGCTCGGCTGCGAAAGAATAAGTTGAAAGGAATATCGCATATCAACATTAAATTAATAATTAGATTTTATATGCAAAGCGTAAGGTGTCCCAGTACACCTCTTTTTTTTTTTTTTTTTTGGATAAGCAAAATCAGTCAAATTAGTTTTACGTAGTCTAGTCTAGATTACCAAAACTGTTCTTATCAATACATTTTGGGTTGAAATTTTAAGCTGCCACACGGTACAAGGAAAATTATCTAAGTACCTAACATCCTATTTATATACTTGGCGGAAAGGCGGACTTATTGCAAGAATAAATGTTTCCAGCCCACATTTTTACAAAAAAAAATCCTTCGCAGGACGGGCTGATTTTGTAAGTTCTTTCCATAAGTCGACCTTCGAAAGCCCTTGGATTGTTGTCAGTCATAAAACTCCTACAATGTGTCGCATGTTAACGGGGCGGCGGTCTCAGCAGGGAGGGGGCGGTCATGTGCAAGCGTTTAATTCAGCGCTGACGTCAGACCCTCCGGGAGCTGGCTTCAGGGCGTGAGTTGCGAGCGGAGCGCAGCTTAACGAAGCGGACTCATACAAGACACGTCCAGCAAATAGCGCTCTGGTAGTCCAGAACATTCGAGATTACTTTCAGTGGAAGTAGAATAGCAGAAGCAGTTCTGATTAAGTATTCGTACTCGTAGCACGTTTTAGATAAATACATAAATAAAATTATAGCCTCTTTTCTTGCTCAAATAAATTAAAGTTTTCCTAATGGAGGAATTTTTCGTGGGTGTCAGAAAAAATCTTATTTCAGAGACTGACTTTGACTTTCAGCGCCAAGAAATAACGTTAAAGTATGTTAATAAATTGTATATGAAATAAAATAGAAAAAAAAGGCCGAAGAGTGCGAGTCGGACTCGTGCACCGAGGGTTCCGTACCACCACACAATATAATATATTGTGTGGTGGTACGGAACCCTCGGTGCACGAGTCCGACTCGCACTCGTCGGTCGTTATTTTCGATTTATTTTGGTGAACACATAACACACATATTATGTGTGTTATGTGTTCACCAAAATAAATCGAAAATAACGAAACGCCTAAATAAAAATGACAGCAATGGTTTGATTGGCAGGCAAACCATTGCTTGTTGTAGTTCAAATACAAAAAAATCTTTTTTTTGTCGCAACTATTACATTGTCGAAAAAACTGCAGTTTTTCTGGAATGTATGGCTTTATATCTACTAACCCTTAATAATATATATATATAAATATATTTTTATTAAACATTTTTAACTATATCATCAAGAGACCACCGAACTTAAAATATTTTGAAGCACTTTGACATGTTAATTTTATTTATTATTAACATGTTAAATTAACATATATTGTGCTCAAGATATGTAAAAAAAATTATTAGTACCAAACTTACCCCGATATTAATCTCAAATAAATGTTTATCTAGTTATTAACGAGCGATTTAAGTGTGCGTCATCAAGAACTATTATTATTCCAAATTTCAAGATCCTATGTTATTTAGTTTTAGAGAAAAACCTATGTGCCAGACGGATGGACAGGGGAGTGATCTTTTTGAGAGTACCGTTTTAAGGTACGGAACCCTAAAAAAATGGCTACTAGACAAATATATTATTTATATCTCTTTGCTACTAGCGAATATTGAATTAGACTTCAACGAGCCATACGAAAGAAACCCATTTCGCATTCTAGTTCGCCGTCGCCGGCATATTTTTAATGATGTCGAAATAATCAATAACATTTTTTTTTTTTTTTTTTGTTTTTTTATGGAAACTTGCCACGGTTGGCTACATCACCTACAACATCCGTGATGTCAGTCCATAACACCGGGTGAACTAGGTGCCATGTCAGTGCTTCCCTTCATTTCGCGCCGGCTACACTGAACTGGACGGAAAACACGAACTATTTACATAGCCGTTTCGACCGACGTTTCGCTCAGTGCGGTGGTACCAACCCGGCCGGGATAAACCCTACCACCTAGTAAGGTAAGAAGGGAAGGGACCTACAGTTTAACGTGGTATCCGAACCACGGTCAGCCTCCAACAGTCGGGCGGTCATCCATCAGTAAACTGACCGCACCATTAAGCTGCCCAGGCTGACGATCCCTTAGTCGACTTTTACGACATGCGACGGGGAGAGATGCAGTGGGGCTATTCTTTTTAAGTACCGACCCCACACGGTACATTAGTACACGGTACTTAGTTGATTTCAATTCAGAATTAAGCCATCGATGATTTCAACTGAATGTAATTCATGCATCTTCATTATATCAGCCAAATGAGTTTCTGGCACGCGTGTCGCTCCCCCGACGCGGGATAAAACGCGTCACGTGTATCACCGACCATAAAAAAGCTCCTCGCGCTCGCGCGGAAGGATATTCGTCCAGCACTTAAGCGCAGCTTTAACTTGAAGAGGTCACTTTGCGAACTGTCGGCTGCTCCATTCGGACAGATTTAGTTCAAATTCGTAGTCGACTGCGCCGCGCGCTGTCGACGCCGCTTCAGAACTTTGCGAGGATCTGTTGCGGAAGAGAGTTCTAGCATTTTATGACAGTTCTTTATTTAAATGCAGTCGTATTTATTCATAACATAACTTTAATGGCGGACAAATGTTTGAGCGAGAGCGTCTAGACGTTTTCGGTTTTTTTTCACGACGACGACGTGGACAGTTTTTGAAATAAAATGTCAGTACGCTTGTAGTATCTTTTAGGTTTTTAGGGTCCGTCACCAAATTGCGAAAGAAGGGACCACCCTGTTGTCTGTCTGTCTTTGTGTTCGTCTCACGTCGGTCACACGAAGACATCTTCGAATGTACTGAACTAATGTGAAAATACGCATAATGTTTGGCCGCAGACAAACTATAGATACATTTGTGTAATAGATGTAGAAAGTACAGGGAATCGAGTATCACGTTATTCTATATAAATTATTGAGGCAATAAAAAAAAATATACATACATACATACACATCACACACTCTGATTCCCGACAATCGGGGTAAGCAGAGTAAAATTACGAGTACCTATTTAACATGCTATAACCAAACTTAGTTTTTGTTTCAACAAATATTTCGTTTAAAAGTTGACAAAAAACTGCGGTTTTGTCTGTTTCATCGTTTCACGTTGGTTGGAAATATCTGAAATAAATTTACAATAAAGTTAGACTGATGTAGTTGTGCATAAACATCGAATTGAATGAACGCAAATCGAAGTGACAAATTTCGTTCACTTTGACAAAAAGCGTTCACTTTCGACTGTATGTAGGTACACTTTCGTTTCACTGCGTAACGGCGTAAAACTACATATAATACGAGTAGACTAAAATGTTACACCAAGGTATGCGGTTTTCTGAAAAGTCCATTCAAATTGGTTTAGTCGTTTTTAAGTGATGAGTACACAAACATACAAACCGACTGAATCAGTCAGTCGGTCAGTCAGCGCGTAAGTGTCCACTGCTGGACATAGGTACGCCTCTCAAATTTTCCTCCCGTCCTCCCGGCCTTCAGCGGTACGGAACCATTGCTTTCCGCCGACGTACTTGATGTCGTCGTCCCACCTGGCGGGTGGTCTTCCCACACTCTGTTTTCCAGTCCTCGGCCGCCAGGTAGGACACGGTTACTCCAACTGTCGTCGTCACTTCGGCTAACGCGCCCAGCCCACTGCCACTTGAGCTTAGCCACCCGGTGTCCAATAACGACTACCTTTGTGCAGTCTGAGACTTGATGATATTTATCATGTATGTGTGTGCATACAGAGTCATTGTTAGTCACTCAGTCTTAGCGAGGTGCCATGTCAGTGCTTCCCTTTGGTTGTGCCGGCTATATTTAAATGGACGGAAAATAACAACTATTTTTTATGCCCGTTTCATTCGAACAACCTCGGTTCAGTGCGGTTGTACCAATCTAGCCGGGTTGAGTCCTACCTACAATATGTATGTACATTGTAAGGTATGGGGAACGACCTACATAGGTAGTTTCAAGTGGAATTCCAACCACAGCCAACTTCAACGGTCCGACGTCTACCTATCCTAAATGAGACGACACCCTCGTAGAATATATAATTACATGAGAGAAAAGCAGCGGCGACGGGACCCTCGCCACGTGAACATGTTCATACTTGACCGGTTTTCAAAATAAGAGTGCACGACAAAGAATTACTTGTCGCCTTCAACGTCAACTTTTTTGCTACTACCTACTTACATTCCACTATATTATCGAATCTCAAACATCCAAAGGTTGACTGTAAGAAATCTCTGTAAAGGATAAGTCCGCCTTTGCACCTTATGTAAATTTTCCAATGTATTTGTTACTGTTTAAGGTTTACTGGAGCAATAAAGAGTTTTCTATCTATCTATCTATCCTATCTCCGCATGACTCGTCGCAGAGAGACTCAGCTCCCTTTTGTTGTTGATATTGGGCTTTTGAGAACCCATCGGTTCTCTAAATCGTTTCTTTGTCGCACCGCTAGGGTGTGGAACTGTCTTCCGGCGAGTGTGTTTCCCGAATCCTTTAACCTGGGTGTCTTCAAACCACGTATTAACGGGCTTGACAGCCTAGCAACCGTCCGCAAATCTGCTGGCATGGCACCTAACTGAGCGTGGTTTCGCAAGGAGAGGTGTTTTTGGCTCTGTTGACTGCACCATCGGTCTGTCGGCACAGCCATCCATGTTGGTTTACTTAAAAAAAATTACCAGCTTTTCCTTAATTCTGGCAGGAATAGGTACCTATCAGATGGTGTTGCAAAACATACCAGGGAACATATTAGGACAGTGGGATCTGGCACCACCAAAAATATGTTTAAGTGTAAACAGTTAACACTAAAGTGTATCCGGCAACACCACATAATTTGGAATTCTAGCGGGAGCTGTGCGCGCGGCCGACGCCGCTGGTATAGAGCTGTTCACTACAATGCCGGCTTAAATGTTTCCGGTCAGAAAAAGCAAAGCACGTAGAAATAAGTGCAACATTAAACGTAAATAATGTTTTGAGGGAGCACACTCGATTTCCTATTTGTAAAGTGTTTTTGGCCTTTATTTATGTTGTGCGCCGGTGGGGTACGTGCCCGGAGTATAAATACGCGGTCGGACTCCGGTGGCGCGACGCGGCGGAGTTCAGCGAGGGGGGAGCTTGTGGGGAGCCGGGACAACCCGCGCCGGTCAGAATGAACCGACTTCTGTGTAAACATACGATCTTTGTTCTTTGATACAATTTAGCATTTTATTGGAATGAAAATTCTTCATCATAAATATATAAAGAACAAGCGGTTGGGCGGAATTACATACATACATACCTACAGAACAGAACAGAACAGAATAGAATAGAATAGAATAGAACAGAATAGAATAGAAACTCTTTATTGCACACAAATTGAGGAACAACAGTACACGACAAGAAACAAGAAATACAGCAGTGCGCAAAGGCGAACTTATCACTACAAGTGATTTCTTCCAGTCAACCTTTGGGTGATGAGGAATAAAATACAGAGAAAGAAGTATATACAAAAAGTGAACAAGAAATTGTATTGTATATAAAATGCACTACATCTTTCGGTCTCGACACGAACACAAGCGGGTGTGTAGAGCAAATTGTTATGCGATCTCGTGCACTCGGAAAACTTATCCGTCGCTAGGAAATACTCGCACTGCGCAGAACTTTAGCCGGTCGCCTTCGGAATATCGCTCGGGAACACAACCCAATATGCTGCGTTCACGACTTGCTTCCATCCGTGGGCAACGACATCAAAACTTACTGAAAGTCTGAAAATATAGACATGGTTATAGTATTTTGCTATATTATTTGAGTATTTTGAAATGTATTACTAACAAGTAAGTGAACGTAATGTGTACGTACTAAGCTATATATTTTGTATATGAGATTAAGATAGGATGAAAAAAAAATATAGGATAGGTTTTTATTCGTCTTAGGTATTTCAAATTCTGTCAGTAATTAAAGTTCTGTCATTTTTCTGTCAGTTAATCAGTCAGCGTGTATGCGTGCAATGCTGGACATACGCCTCTCCAATTTTCCTCCAGTACTCCCGGATTTCAGCAGTACGGAACCACTGCTCACCGGCGACGTACTGGACGTCTTCGTCCCACCTGGCTGATGGTCTTCCCACATTCCGTTTTCCTATCCACGGCTGCCAGTATAGGACACGGTTACTCCAACGGTCGTCGTCTTTTTGGCTAGCGTGCCCAGCCCACTGCCACCAGACTAGAGCTTAGCCACCCGGTGTCCAATTGTAGCTAGATGTTTCTAGATGAAAACCAGTAAAAATAAATAATAACGTAAAATGTTGTCAGCCTCAGTAGCTCAGTGGTACGGTCGGTGTTAAGTAATCCTGAGTGAGGTCAGTACTTGGATGGGTGACCACTCGACCGTTGGAGGCTGACCGTGGTTCGGATTCCACGTAAAACTGTAAGTCCCTGCCCTCCTTACCTTACTAGGTGGTAGGGTTTATCCCGCCCGGGGTGGTACCACCGCACTGAATGAAGCATCGGTCGAAACGGCTATGTAAATAGTTCGTGTTTTCCGTCCAGTTCAGTGTAGCCGACATGAAATGAAGGGAAGCACTGACATGACATGACCTAATTCACCCGGTGACATTATGGATGTTGTAGGTGATGTAGCCAAGCATGTCAGTTTCCATAAAAAAAATGTCATGCCTCTCTAAACAGACAATTAGGTAGGTACGCACATTCAATACTCGTACATACATGCAAGTTATGCGTTTCTTTAAATTTGCTTCAGTTTCAGAATGGTTTTAAAATTAATTCGGAATCATTTATTTATTAACCTATATTTAAAACCACAATAGCGTAAAACACGTAGAGACAGTTTATCTACTTTAACATTTCAGTGCAGCTTTTCTGGTTTCTATGGAGACTTCTCAAGGTAAAAATGCTCCGAAATTTCAGTAAATCGGTCGATTCTTATACGACCGCGTCACACGCACGCTACGTTCATAAATTTTTATTCCTATTATTCACGAGTAAATTGTTTATCCTCGGAAGAGGGAGCCTTTGTTTAGTAAGGAAGGGGCACCCTGGAGTAATTATGTTAGTATCTACACGGAGGAATAAATAGTACCTATGTGTGGTGCAGGCTCTATATTCCCAAAATGTCTGCTATGAATTGTGTACGATAGGGAAAATATTATATGATTATTTATGTATATGTACATTAAATCGTCAGACAGATTGGACACACACCTTGACATTTACCGGAGGAAAGCGCTATACTTAATATTCTGAAACAATCATACAATTATTAAAATTATGTTATAAATTTATTCTGCAGAAAATTTCGTTGACTAATAAAATTTTCAATCAATAAATATTATAAAAAAGCTTAATTAAGCTAAAGTTTCTTGTCCACCTTATAGCTGGCTTGCACCTCGCTGAGGGTGGTTTCGTGAGGAGTGATGTTATTGGCTGTGTATGATCTTCCATCTGACCTTTGAGAACAGCCATCCCTGCCGGCTTTTATGAAGAATAAATGCCATAAATGCCAACAATATAGTAGCTAAAGTCTATTACAGACAGATAAACAGAGATATACCTACCCGGCCAATTTTATAAGCGTGCCTAAGCGCGACTGCATAACTACAAAACTGTAGGTCCCTTCCCTTCTTACCTTACTAGGTGGTAGGGTTTATCCCGCCCGGGTTGTACCACCGCACTGAGCGAAACGTCGGTCGAAACGGCAGCCCATAATACGGGGTGAACAGAAGTTCACCCGGTATTATGGGCTGACATCTTATGGGCTGATGTTGTAGGTGATGTAGCCAACCGTGTCAGTTTCCATAAAAAAAAAAAAACAAAAAAAACTACAAAACCCTAGTTCTTCTGAGCATTTGTTTTCAATGCAACACAAAAGCAAACGCAAAGGAGACCACAAACGAGGGATTCCGGCGTGAAACAAAGCGAAGACAAGTGCATTCCCCCTCCGGCCTGATGCCAAACAAGACGAGGTTGGCCATTGAGGCATCCGCCCCTCGTTGCTTCTGTGCATTGTCTAGTTGACACTGAAAAGATACGGTTGTAGGCGAAACTGCAACCCGCCACACAAGCGCTCTGGGCTGCCGCGGCGACTTCAGGACATTTATAATTTTAGGTGGATACTTTTTAGGGTTCCGTACGTATATGTCTTACGAGTATAATGGCGGATATCCTAACAAATAATAAAAAAAAACAAAAGTAAAAATAATGCGGTTTTTTTTCTCTATCGTGAAAACGGTAATAGGTACTTAGTTAGCGTTGCAGTTAATGTGATTATAGTGAAAACTCTAAAGTAAATCAACAAATAATAAAAACCAGCCAATTGCGTGGTGGTACGGAACCCTCGGTGCGCGAGTCCGACTCGCACTTGGCCGCCTTTTTTTCCTATTGTTTTTATCGATTTTCTATCTTTCCCAACAAGGTATAATAGGACTATGTTTATTCATTACGATCGTAGGCCCTTAGCTATTTATGTTTTAAAGAAAACTAAGTCAAAATATTTCAATCATTTTTAGAAATACAAGAAAACGGAAGTATGTACAATGTAGTGTTGGTAAAATAATCAACGGATCGGTTCAATTTACTTATTTACTTGTTGTTTACAAATTATTTACTTATTGTCAAGAATATATATATTTTTTTAATAATTCGTATGCTTTCGATTGAATGAGATACTTACTTTTAAGCTCAATCATGAAATCATACATCGGCCAAACTAAGCGCAGCATCGCAGAACGGATTTCCGAACACATCAGAGCAGTCAAGAACATGGACAAAACCAAGTCTGCCATAGTTGAGCATGTCGACTCCGGAATGCAGCACTGGATAAGATTCGACCAGGTGAAAATTCTGGCCACTGAAAAACGACTCTTTCCACGCATCATCCGTGAGTCCATCGAGATCTCGATGCATGCCAACTTCAACAGAGAAGACTCCTACAGGCTGTCTCCGGTATGGAATCCCGTGCTCGCCCCCTTGAAGAGCGGCAGGTCTGGCAGTGTGCACCAGCAGCAGCTGGAGGACACCGTCAGTACATTCTGCTCCTCGGCGGAGGTGCGGAACGCAGCCCAAGCCGAATTGGTGCCTACCCACAGCTGCAACTACAATCTTCGCAGCCGCTCGCGGTTGACAGGCAGTGTTCTGTTAACCGCGGGCCCGACCGCAGCCAGGCACTCGCCCTGAAGATGGACTGCACGTGCCAGTTCGAAACGTCGGCCTCAATGACCGCGAATTCAAACCATGGTAAGCCAAATACCAACCAAAAAATTTTAAGCTCACTCTAATTTATGTACAATAAAGAATTATGAAAAATCAAACAAGACACAGGTATATCTATAAAATAAAATCTAAAAATTAGATTTTAAAATAACCAGACCGTCATATTCTTACGCGACTTCTGCGACTGTGTCTGCGGTGAGCCCAAGAAAGTACAGATGTCCCAGACAGGAAGGCCGCGCGCAGACGTGGTGAATGCAATCCAATTGTCGCGACAAGTGGGCTGTGAACGAGCCTACCTTCCACCTTCTTACAACCCTCCCACTTTATTCTGGCACGCGGCTTTGCTGGCCGCTTCTTGCGGAGTCTGATGTGATCGACAACGCCAGCTGATACACCCCTGACGTCAGCCAATTTTTGACGTGATAACGTCTTAGAAATTGATGAACACCGGCTGCACGCACGAACAATGTCACGTTCCATCTGAGCCTGTGTGTGCAAGCGAGAGCGCATAGCAAGCGATAGAGAAGCACAATCGGCCCAAGCGTCGGCTTGTACACATTTATCTCTCTGGTTCTAAATTACCAGGGCAGCACAAATTGATAGGAGGTTACTCGTACCATAATATATTAAGCGCATCTGGCCGGTCAGAAAAGATTTCAAATTTAGAATATTGACGTTATCACGTAAAACTATAGTCCGTAAACCGACTTTACAGACAACCATTTTTTTTTATGGAAACTGACACGGTTGGCTACATCACCTACAACATCCGTGCTGTCAGCCCATAACACCGGGTGAACTAGGTTCCATGTCAGTGCTTCCCTTCATTTCATGTCGGCTACACTGAACTGGACGGAAAACATGAACTATTTACATAGCCCTTTCGACCGACGTTTCGCTCAGTGCGGTGGTACCAACCCGGTCGGGATAAACCCTACCACCTAGTAAAGTAAGAAGGGAAGGGACCTACAGTTTAACGTGGAATCCGAACCAAGATCAGCCTCCAACGGTCGAGCGGTCACCCATCCAAGTACTGTCCGCGTTCAGCCTTGCTTAACAACAGTCTAGCGACCGTACCACTGAGCTACCGAGGCTGACGACCTATTACAGTTTCTTTCTGTCGTCACTAGGTGCGATTCCGGTGCTTTCCTTTGGTCGTGTCGGCTGCTTTGAACTGGACGCGTGAAAGATGAACCTTCATTCAGCGCGGTTGTTGGCTTAACAAGAGACGGGACTTACAGTTTTACATGCAATCTGAATTGCCGCCGCTCGTTTATGGCATTTGTACGAAAAAAAACTGTTTAGTGAAAACGTTGTTCACACACAGAGGGTTCCGTAGCCATATTTCCCTTCCTGTTGCACGTATAGCGAGTGTGCGCAGCAATCACGCGGTCGCACTCGCACGTATTTCGCGTTCAGCACGACTTATTTTGTATAGATATATTGAGTCCTTAGTATCACGCCATCTATCGGTGATCGTTCATGATTTTGTAGTTAAAATTTTCGGTAGATGGCGCTCTTCCACATATCATGATAATTTTATGGTAACCCCCTTATTTTTTTTACTTTTTGCTTTTGTTATTATTTGTTGGCATATCCGCCATAATAACACATATCCTGTTAAAATTTCAACCGACTACCTGTTACGCTTCAAAAGATACAGCCCTTGGACTGACAGACGGACAGACAGACAGTCAGACAGATGAAGTAGGCTTAGTAATAGGCTTCCGTATGGATACAGAATCCTAAAAAGTACAGTTTTCTATCTATACCAGGTATAGATAGGATGGGTGGTACAGTACAGATAGGTGGTAGAACGTGACACGATGACATTGAGGTGGTCTACCTCGCCACTTTGCGCGTTATTACATCTTTTGTGTTTGCGTATTCCTCTTGTTAGAGGCTGGTTACATAGAGCCAGGTGCGCTGAATTGAGGCTTTACTTTATATTCAGAGGCACTCTGAGCCAGCTGTTGAAACGTTTGTTCTATCTATTGGAGATATTTTTGAGCAAGTTTCTTAATTAGATATTATGTACATATTTTATGGCAATAATAATGCAAGTTTACTACTTACATAAGAGTACTGTCAGATCTCTTGCGCGATATTCTTGAGAACGGTGGTCACACATTGAATATCTTCCGATGCAGAATATTATTATGGGTCTGTATTATCTTATTATTATTACTTTAAGGGAGCACTTCTCCTTTATCCGCAGCTTTGTTCACGAAACATAATATCTTAGTTAAATTGTTTAAGTTATGTTAAATCAATTTAGAAGTGTTCGTCTGTTTAACGATAATAAGGCCAGGGAGGCCAAGTTATATATCAATATTGACGATTTCGTTTACTGTCTTTATCTCTCTCTTCGTTGTCTCTCCAAATCGTGCAAAAGGGACAACGACAGCTGCAGCTGCAGAGGCTTAATTACCTATAACATAGCAATGAAGCCGACTTTAGGCGCGTGCCTGATTAACTCCCCCAAATGTAAACATTTTGTTTTAAATGTTTTTTGTTGTGTTAAGAAGACTGTAGGCTGGGATTGCACGTTTTCGTTTTTTTTTTCTCAAATTATGCACTTATACAATATATATTATTTAGAACGCTGTACCCTTGCACTCCCACATGGAGCGCGCGCTCCACTTTTCTTCGACGACCGTTGACTCCCACATGGCGCGCGCGCTCCACTTTTTTTTTTTTTTTTTTTATGGAAACTGACACGGTTGGCTACATCACCTACAACGTCCGTGATGTCAGCCCATAACACCGGGTGAACTAGGTGCCATGTCAGTGCTTCCCCCTTTGATCGTGCCGGCTACACTGAACTGGTCGGAAAACACAAACTATTTACATAGCCGTTTAGACCGACGTTTCATTCAGTGCGGTGGTACCAACCCGGGCGGGTTAAACCCTACCACCAAGTAAGATTAGGAGGGAAGGGACCTACAGTTTTACGAGGAATCCGAACCTCGGTCAGCCTCCAACGGTCAGCGGTCACCCATCCAAGTACTGACCGCACCCAGCGTTGCTTAACATTCAATAGCGACAGTTGACTGTCTGCACCACTGAGCTAACGAGGCTGACAGCTCCACTTATTGCGCGCCTTTTGCGCGCCGCTAGTTATAATTCATTAACAAATTCTACCAATTTTCTACCAAAAAACTGAATACTGGTATTATTTCTTGGTTAAACTTACTAGTAACTATTCTCAGACACGACTGGGAACACAATCAGCTTCACACAGAAAATAAATATTGAAGTTGACAGAAAATAAAATGTCACTTTTGGCAGCTGACATTTCCACTGACACTGGAATAGACAACGATTGTACCCGTAAACGTAGTTCGGTATTCGATAGTTCGTTTCTTTGCGCTTATTTGGTATGCGATATATAAGGCGAAATTATGCAGTTTTGGTCAGAAAAAATCGAAAAAAAATGTCGAGTGTGTTTTGTTTTGCCTGGAGTTCAAAAAATCGGTCTGTGCTTCTAAATAAGTGAATCCTGAAGTGTTTGGTATCACTGAACGCGTAATTTCAGTACAAACAAGACTGGATAACGAGTATTGATGGATAGATCGATTGAGGCGGGATATTCGAATTTGTGCGGGAGCGCGCGCGCCAAAATTTCGCGTTTTTGAGCGCCGCTAAAAGGGCCTGGGAGCCAAGGGGAGTAGGACTATTTAGTACGTCTGAGCGTCAAAGGGTTTAATTAGTGAGAAATAAATGCCTTAAATTAAAAATGTTTGAAAACTATATCTTTTATATAAGTAAAGTAAAAAAAAAATCTAAAAATTTACAGACATACATAGATCTAAGCAGATTTATTATAGTGAGAGATATAGAGAGATTAATACAGAAAACTTCAGAATCTCAAGAATATTCCTTAATTTGACTGAGAAAACAGACACGCACCATTGTATGGGAATTGGAAATTTCATTATCCTTATAAATAAGTTCTAACGGTCTAGAAGGAACAGCGTCTTAAGCGGCGGGTGGTCGAATCCGGTCGGCGTGTACCAATGAGTTTTTTCTGACGAAAAAATTTACGTGCATACCTACACCTGCTGCTTCACCGTTCGGAACCGGTGTAAAACTGTAGGTCCCTTCCCTTGCCCCTTACTAGGTGCCTAGGTAGGCTCAAATTGTAGCCGACTGGGTTGATACCACCGTACTGGATGTAAGATGGCCGCATAGCAGCCTCGGTTGTGTTCTTCTCTAGTACAGTATAGCCAGCAATCCAGGTAAGTCTCCGGTAAGGCACCTACCTTCTCGGAGGTGATATTGGCTGGTCGGAGCATGCGCTTTGGCCCCTCCGATTCAGCCACCCATATCGGATTACATAAAAAAAATACCGAAAATTTTCTGTGTAATTATTAAGTCATCGATCTACCTACTTTTTTTGTTCTATAAAGCTATCTAAAGTGCGACCAAGGAGAAGCGATACGAAAGTTCATTCACCTAAAACACGACCGTGGAGTTGACAATATGTATCTATCTCATTCCATCTTGTGCATTTTACATAATGTTTCGTTCTCTCTGTCTCGTTAACTTTGTTTACATTTGGTATCGCTTCTCCTTGGCCGCACTTTACTAAGGTTTCCGTGTTCACGTGAATATTTTAAAGAATTTTAAATATTGAACCTCCGCCTAACTCACCAACAACGTCCAGGTAGCCGACTTGACTCTTCATGGGGTCCGTGTTGATCTGGCACATGTACCAGCCGCGGTCCGTCTCGCGCACCTCCCGGATGTGCAGGAACCACGTGCGGTGGTCGCTGTGCGTCACACCGACGCGCCGGCTCTTCGTGATCACGTGGATGTGGATTGTGAGGATTGTCTGTGTGTCCACGCGCAGCCACGCCACCTGGGACAAAACATTACATAAGGCAAGACATTCTTGTCCGTCAGTTACTGCCAAAATGTATGGGGAAAGTGAAATAAGGTTTTATGATTTTGAAATAATGTTTTTCAAAATCATAAAAGTCGGCAGAACGCAGGAGCTTGCGTCACACTAAATGAGATGCAACTGTGAAAAATTTGGAGAGAACACGTCATTGACCGGGTGGCGAAATTGGTGACGCGTTTGCGGCTCGCATCAGAGATCCTTCGGAAGTGTCTATAATAAACCTCAGGTGGTTTTTTTTTATTGAAATCCCGATATATGGCGCCGAGCCGCCCATAAGGTGTCTAATGACACCCATGGACAATTGGTCGTATGGGGGGTTGCGAATGCCATGCCAGCCTGACAGGTGCCTATTCACGCCCCTTTTGAAGGACCCGAGACTGTACTTGGGGCCGTCGTTAGGTAGCATTAATTTTTTTACTAAAAATAAGTTTTGCGAAGTCTAACCTTTCTGCAGCGAACTAACCTTGTATGTGGAAAGGTCGTGTACGGTGCACGCGAGGATCGCTTCCCGGCCCACCGGCGCCGTCACGTTCGTGATGGGTGCACTGAAGTCCGGCTCCGCTGCGGACAAACAAACCGACAATAATTATAGTGCTTTTATAAGTACTCGATATAATGTTGGAAGAATTTGTGAAATAAACTAGGAGAATCTATAGGAGGAAGCTGTTGCAAATACCTACTAGTTTTAATCAAATTATAAATAAATAAAAACTAAAATAGGTACCCAATCCTGCAATGTGTCAAGGATATAGCTGAAATTAATAAACCATGAGTTTTCTTTGACTTATTATGACATTGTTACATGAGCAAGTTTATCGTCGCTACGGGTAGTTCGTAGAGGGTCTACGACTTTGTAGATCTACGAATGTGTGAAAGTAGATTATCAAATATTTAAAATGTACCGCTAAAATATAAGCGTGAAATAATAACAAATTAATATTAATAAGATAAGTGTAGTCAAATTATTGTGAAATCAAATTGAGAAGTAGATGGAGAAAGTAGGAAATGAAACACTCAACATTCGCCACCTAATTCCAAATTGAAACAAATCTGCCGGCGAACACTTCACTAAAATGAAAATCACAGCCTGAAATGAACAGATATCATATTTGAAAAGTTCGGACTAAGCATTTGACTGCCGGCGCGCAGGCTGTGTTTCCTGAAGATGAGGCTTCTCCGGCAGGCTACGCTCTGGCGGCCACGGTGCCGTCTAACGACCCGCAACACCTCCGCCGTAACTTAATTCAGCGGCGAAATTAGAGGCTTTGAACCTTAAAGACTTCGCTTAAAAAGAAAGCTTTTAAAATAATCAGACTCAATGTGGCCTTAAAATAAAAAAAAATCTGGCGTAAATCCAGGTCAGTCGAAACGAATGCTGCCAGTATACATTACAAGAGAAAAATATGTTCGGTGGGTTCATAATCCAATTACCATCCATCTTGAAGAAGGATGTTTTCAAATATTTAATAGATATGTACATTTTCTCAATATAATACTATTAACATAAACAAATTAAACTGCTATAAAAATCCAAATCATATCTTCTTCAGCAAGATAAAAAAACTTGTTAAGAACCCGATGCGATTTTCTCTATAACTTGTTTTATGTTTAAGATTCCTTTATAATTAACTTTATAATTAACACAAAATAGTGTTCATGCCGTAAAGCATAAAGCTAAATGAGCTGTTCATTCAAGTCATCTAAAGCACACTACGATAAATAATTATTTTTTGTTTATTTACATTTTGTTGTGGAAATATCGCCTCGAGCAGAGCAAACTTGATACATTATTTATTACTGTTTATACAATTTCAATATTATTAAACGGTTTTATATTTTAAATAGAGTAATCTAGGCTACTTAAGAGCTTTGCAACGATATATCACTCGACCTATTAGAAAGGTATTTATTTTCAACTACATGTTTGCGGCCCCTGTCAAATATAGTTGAGGACTTTGCTTCCAAGTTTCACGAAAGTCTCTCAAGTCGTTTAGTAGCTACACACTTGACATACAAATGGACGGACAGACGTCACCTCACCGATTTTATAAGGTTCTAGTCAACGACACTGACTACGGAACCCTAAAAATGGTAACCCTCCCTCCGGCGGTGTTGTCCACTCGCCCGTACCAAGTGCGCGCTTGACAGATATTCAGTCGGCCGGAATGTTAGGAAGACGCCAAACGCCCAAAGAATGCTGAACAAGAGGGATGTAATGAAGTGGGTAATGGTTGCTTTGTGGGATTTCGATTTTGTTTGTAGATTCGCTTTAAAAACGACGATATATTTTTAAATATATATCGTTTCAGTACTTTCATGATATTCGAAAATGATGTTAGCTTGTCAACACTAAACATGAAATATGTTCTGTATCTGCATGTATGTATGTAAATAAACATGTATTAATAGTTCGTGTTTTCCATCCAGTTCAGTGTAGCCGACACGACCAAAGGGAAGCACTGACATGGCACCTAGTTTACCCGGTGTTATGGGCTGACATCACGGATGTTGTAAGTGATGTTACCAAGCGTGTCAGTTTCCATAAAAAAAATAATTTGACCCAGATTTTTTTTTAATAAAATGGTTTGCTTAGGTACGTACGAGCACAATCATTGACACCATGTGTTGAATTTATATGGGTATTATTTAAATTTATGCCACTTAATGTGTGGCAAGGGCGGGCTTATTGCCTTAGGTAATTTCCTCCAGTCCATCCGGTGAACCTACATATTCACATGGAATCCGAACAATTGAGCAGTGGGTGAAGGTATGCACATAAATTTTTCAAATCAGAAAAAAACTAATTGGCACACACCGGTTGGATTCGAACCTCGGACCTCTTGCAAGAGAAGCCGACGACGCCCAGACTGCTGTTATGCTGAAACATAATTAAACTATATTTTACGTAATTTTTTTCTTTTATTTGGCGCCCACAGAATAGCAGTGGTATCGCGGTGTTCTTCGCGAGTAAGTATGGCGGTGAGGGGCGAATGCCACAACAGCGAATTCACAATTCAAATAAAACCTTATAAACCGTGTTTCTGGAATCAAACTTGGAGTTTAATGAAAATAGCGGGGCGGGAGAGCCCGACTGCAATTTTATGAAGTTTTATTATTATTGCCGTAATTGCGACATTTTCGTTCTGGTCTAGCTGGTGAAAGAAATAAAACTTAGCCACGACAATAATAATTCTGTGTTTGCTTTATACCCGCTCCTTGCATATTAAGTTGGCAACTTCATATCAAAGAGGCGTATCTACCGAACATATTGTATTATGGATAAGTTTCAGTTTGTTGCCTCTCCGTGTTATGGCAGGTGGGTGTAGTATGCTATCTTCATTACCACGTCTCGCCGTAATGTTATTCAGATAAATATTATATACGTACAAGTTTTTACTTCTTTTCTGGTATCATGTAATTTTGTAGTGTTAATTTTAACAAATAGAAATTATATCTGCTCGTTATCGCTCGAACCCGCTGTTACGTCAACTAGGACGGAATTATTATAAAGTAGAAGTTATATTCCTGCACTATTAAAATGTACTATAATATTCTACAGATCACGCACAGCCTAAACCGGTGGGTCTAGACGCATACAATTTTGCATAGGCTTTCCTTATATAACGTAGGTGAGCACTAAAAAAGAATTATTGAAAATCCATCCCCTAAGGAGGTTAAATAAGGGATTAAAGTTTGTATTCAATCAAGTACGTCATTTTTTAAGTTCGAAGCAAGGAAATTTGTACATATGTAGGCTTCTGTTCATAAATAAAAGTAGTCAAGAGGGACTGACGGAGGGAGGGAGGAAGAGAGGGGGGAGAGACAATATCTTGCGTTGACTCAAATTAAGCATAAACTACTAGTATTTTGCCCGCGAGTTAAGCCGCGGGCAAAATACTAGTAGTTTCACATTTTCATTCTCTATAAACTCGTAGAGTTCTAGTCTAACATAACAAACGACTTCTAATCAGGCAGTCGTAAACTATTATCCAATCCAAATATAACTTCTAAATGTTCATAAAGTTTCTAGGTCACGCCCGCTCCGCTCCCACTTAGCGCACAATAACTAGAAACGTTCGATAAGGTCAATGAGAACTAATACGTGCCTCTATTAATATGGCTTTATTTATAGCCAGTATTTAGCCAGACGTTGCTAGCCGATGGTTGCCGTGATAAGGGCCAATTGTAAAGTTTGTACCCTGCACGCTTGCGCCCTCTGGCGACTCACTGTTCAACGCTTGCATACTGCTACTAAATATAGATACATACATAAAACTGGTACCTCATTCACGTCCGATCATGGCGGTCAGCATGTTGGGAACTGAGCTGGCCAACATGTCGGTCGGTATTAGAGCATCGCGCACGTCTTTGAACATGTGTCGAACTTCAGTGGAACGTACGAAATGCTGTCATAAGGTCGAGAGAGCGATGTGAAAGGGCGTATCGTGTTCGCCTTAGCCGGCGGCCTGCTGGACCATCGAACCTCGGTAGATAGGGGTAAAGCAGAATGATAAATTGAGAAAACGGGTTCCAGGCAAAGTAGTAAGGTAAGGGTGATTAGTACTGCAACGAACCTAATGAGATGTCCAGAGATGCATGTTATTAGATAATAAATATTAAATGTACGTACTACATAATAAATAATGTAGGTTGTTCACACACTGTTGTTCTTGACACATGCTGTTGTTGTTGATCACACGATTTGATAGAACTGTTCAAGAAGAACCAGGTATGAAATAGTTGAAGATGTATAATTATTTCAATTTACAGTGTATTTTGCTGTGAAATTATGGCGTTGATACAATAATTCGTGAGTACTTTTTGACTTTATCAGATATTTCTTATTGTATATATGTAATTATTTATATGAAATAATGTACATTGGTTGTATGTATTTGTGTAAAGTTTTTCCATGTAAGTTATGTATTTATATTTCATAATACTGTCCATTCTTTAGTACTGCATTGTCCGCCCCTACCGTTTTCCACATCCCAAAATTTAGTTCGTAAAGAATGCCGCAAGGCATTAAACTCGCCTTTCGTGACCCTTTATATAATGTTGCACAATAAAGTATATCTTTTTATTTCATTTCAGAGCAGTGCGTTAACGAAATGCGCCTTGCAGGCCTGCGAAACAGTAGTTGAGTTTGAGTAATGTCGACATGCGCTGCGTCATACATAACGCACGTTGCTCGTGAACATCGTAATGCAGTGCTGCGTTACACATGCCTATTGCTCTGTTCCAAATAACTGCATTGACAAACTGCAACTGATCTGAAACCGACTCGGCCAACACCGCCGACATTGAATGCTCGTGAATGGTCCACAATGGCGCCGTTGAAACGGAGGTGGTACTTACAATGAAAATCCTGCCTTATGTACATAATGGTTCTCAGTTAAGGCTATCTAGAAATATCTACACCACGCTAACAAAGTAATGAAAGCTTAAATATCACGCAAGTAACATTTCAACTAGCGCACAGATTCTCTCATAATGGATTTATGTATGTTCTAGTAGGTATATATAATATGTATATTTTTGTGGTTCCTTTCGTGTGGTGCGATGAACTTGGTGAAACGGAAAAAACGATAAGAAATATAAAAAACTTAAATTACATATACACAATACATACATACCTCATGGAATTAACTGATGACAATATGGGCTTATCTCAGCATGTGTTATAGGTGCACAGGGCGACATAAAGCGCTGTTTTTTTTCCAGATCCCAGATTGTCAGAAATAACACAATATAAACCACAGAAATAACACAATAGAAAAAAACCTCTGTGACAGACGGACGGACACCGGAGTGATCTTATAATGGTTCCGTTTTCCCCTTTATGGTACGGAATCATAAAAAAATAAAAAAGAACCAAATATAAGTCCCGCACATCTACACAAAGCAACAAAACGATAGGATAGAACAAATTGTGATAAGTTCGAGTCCGTCTTACTTCCATAAGAATTGTCAATAAACAATAAACAACAACAAAGGTAAACTCTATATAATAATAGCTAAAAGGATAAATTATTCCCAATGTAGATAATAATACAATTCCATATTATGTAAACAGTAAAAACACAAAACAGGTAATGTTTCGGGAAACACTCGGGGGTAGACATTCCTAGACTCCACATTCCATAACTAGAGGTTCGACAAATTTATTTTTGTTGTTATTAAAACAAGAAAGTGTTCATACGGCTCAACATTTTAACTTTAAAGTTTTATATTAATGCAAAATACTTTCCCTTGTGTAGCCTCTATTAATTTAGTGGTTGTTAAATCGAGAAAGTCAAAAGACGGGCCAAATGAGTAATAAGCCCCGAACCGAGATGTCTATCGCGTTGAAAGTTTAAAAACAAAAGTTATAATTAGGGGCAATAAAAGGGAACTCCACTTCCTGTAGCGCGGCTACGCAACAGCCTAGCACCAACATATTCAAAAGAACAGAACTGCTCAATACATACTTACTTACCCATATTTACACACATATACATATAGATACTTCATCACCTACAACCTGGGTGTCTTCAAAGGGCTTTTGAACAAGTGTTGTGCCAAGTTTGAGAGTACTTATGCTACTTTATTTATATATCATGTGATTATGTTTGCCTTTTTGACTGATGTTTAGATTCTTTTAAATATAAATAAAATCGTCGACGCAAACTTCCGGGCCTCTGATAGTACAAAGGAAGACCATTTGAATATTATTTTTTTTTAAACTCGTCGCTCACGCCAAGCATCAAGTGAAAAATTAGAAGCTTAAAATTTGTGAGAAAAATGTCTGCCAATGTTTTTTCGTATTTAGGGAGTTATCATGAATTGACGCGGACGCAACTAGAACCATGAGCAAATTACTTATCGTAAAAACCTAAAAGAATAGAATAGAATAGAATACATACAAGCATCAAACGTGGTGTGATTATAGTGCAAACTCTAAAGTAAGACAACTAAATAATAAAAAACTAGCCCGCTTACGCGGTTGTGCGGAACCCTCGGTGCGCGAGTCCGACTCGCACTTGGCGTTTTTTTTTTTTACAAATCTGAAGCGCTGTAATGCGAAGTCGCAGCGACGTAGGATCTTAATTGACTGGACCAAATCAACTGGTATTGATGTAAATTTTAACCCCTATCGATATGAAATATGAGCAAATGGTATAATGAAATGCTCGCCAGCTCCCAAGCTATTTATTGTGTTTGTGCCCAATTTCTTGAAGGTTGTTGGGTAGTTAAATATTTTAATCGTTACTCCACACGTAGGAGGGCGATCAGCGGCCGGATATAATGAGCTATTCACTTTCAAATATTGTATGAGAGATGGTTACGTTGAATGTTTTATTAAGCAGGCCAATTTGTGTGTTTTACTTGAAGGTGTTTACTTTATACGTAGAAAACATCGAAAACTTACCTATTTATGGTCCAAGGTTGCAAAGTTGATGAATTCCTCCTTCTGTACAACAAGCCGGCCTCGGTAGCTCAGTGGTGCGGTCGGTCAACTTTCGGTCGTGATCACACCTGGGCGCGGTCAGTATTTGGATGGGTGACCGCTCGACCGTTGGAGACTGGCCGTGGTTCGGATTCCAAGTAAAACTGTAGGGAGGGAACTCGGAAGGGAGGGACCCTTCCGAGGTCCCTACCCTTCTTACGGCTATGTAAATAGTTTGTGTTTTCCGTCCAGTTTAGTGTATGGAAGGGAAGCACTGACATGGCACGTAGCACGATGTCCTTGGTGATGTAACCAACCGTGTCAGTTTCCATAACAAAAAACACATTCGTGCATCACGCTAAACCTACACAAACCGGAATTGGTGTGCCTACCACCAAATTTTCATGGCCACCAGCCACTTACCCTTAGATGGAACCGACTCAATAACATACTTAAAGTTGTTAGTGGTGTTGATACTTAGGCGACAATTATGTTATTGAGTCGGTAGAGCTTTAAACGTACGACGTATTATACGACGAAGATCCAACGCCAACTTAGTATATCGAATCTTCCCTACATTACGAATGCGGAGTTCAGACACTGAAGTCAGTGGTATAGCATGCTCTTGATATCCTCGACATTTACGGTGATATGAAATGTGTAATGGTAATCCTAATATACATACCCAGAGTAATTATATAAAAAATCTCCTCTTCAATCTTCAATCTTCAAAATGCAATCTTTTGAGAATTTAAAGTGTTACTGCCATTTACTTACAGAACAAATGTATGTGCAAAAAGAAACTTATTGGGGAAAAAATCACTGACATCCATTTTTCCATAGCGGCTCAAAGTGCAAGAGGACAAAGGCATTCCTAACCGTCGAAGCTACCGCACAAGATTCTACGAAGATGAGAGCCATATATATGTGGATACCTACTCGTACATGGAGCGATCAGTCATCGTGTCGGCTGACAAGCCACTTACATTTATCAACCGTTCCCGCTGAAAAGTAAAATATGATGAGCGTCTCTTTCTTAAGTGGGGCCTTTCGTTTTTTTCATGATTTCCCACCGAGTTGGTACGGTTTATTTATTCGTGAGATTTCGGTTTCAGCCGACAACAGTTCGGCTCATTTGAGATAAGGACCAATTTATATTTACAAATTGAGAATGTTAATTTAAGGAGAAGGGATGACAGGGTATTTTATTTTTTATTTATTTCGTTCAATTTACCATGAAGAATTTCAAGTAGGTATATAGCTATTAGTAATGAAGTGGCTACAGTAAATTTAACCAATCAAAATCCCAATCTATAAACTGTGATTGCCAAACACAAAGTGTTTTCCCCCGCAAAATGATTCTAAACAACGGAGCGTCGTAGTCGGACGAGTGCGAGTAACCGCAAACACGGTCGGTGTAGACTGTAGGTATGACGGGCGAATCGTCTTCTCCGTCGTCGGATGGACTCGGGTGTTTGCGGAGCATTCGAGAGAACCTGCTACCCGCTCTACCTGACTCCCCAGAGACAGGTGTTTGATAAATTTTACGCTTCTTCGGACCAGCCTAGGGACTCGAAAGTGAATACTAGGTGAAAACTTTGGTTTAGTGTCCGATTAATCCGAAATGGAACAGACGTAACGCATTTTAAAAACTCAGGGGACGTGTGTAGTGGTTTTCAAACGACAGATTAAGTAATAGTTTGTGAAAAGGGTTTTTTACTTTTTTCCAACGTTCCAAGCTGGAAGGTTGGAAAAAAGTCCTATCCTATCCACAACTTGCCCAACAGGCCGGTATTAGTTACTTACATAAGTGTTTGCTTTAATTGCACGTGTTTTTCTGTCAGTAAACGAATAAACAAACAATATGACATGTATATAACACTAGCGTATGGAAATTACAAATTGGATACTGTACCTACATTTTACGTCCGCCATATAGTATGTAATAAATAACGCAGCGGAGAAGTACCTACTTTATATAAACCCAAGACGAATACCTATAAATTTCTTTGCTGATTCATTGTCACTGAAGATAGTCAATGGATATTTGAAGGTTGACATTGGATTTCCAATTGCGTTCATGACCGTTAACGATAACCGATAGTGAAAACATCGCAGTTGCTGTTCATCGAATCAAGCGTGCGAATAATTGTCCGATTCCAGTAAAGTGACTGTACAAACACCACGGCCCTCCTCATCCGCCGCGTACAACAAAAGCCAATAACTTGATCGAGCTCGCTCTATTTCCAATTCGCCGATCGGCTCGTCGCGTCGCACAATGGAGCGCTACCGATCAGGACGTCATTCAAATTCACACTGAATCGTTCCGTGCGAGTACCTCGACCATCTTTGTTCGCAGTGGAAGGGACCGAGACACTATTGTGTCGCGCGCATGGAGACTCCTTTACGTTTCCAAAATTCATTGAATCTTATTTGTGGACCTGATTCTTTGCAGTTGAGACGCCACTCCACGGGGAGTGCCGAATGTAGGCAATGGAAGATTCGTTAGTTGTATAGAAGAGGTACGTCCTCTGATAGGGCTGTGTTGAGATTTTTCATTCTTCGAGCTTATTCTAGCGAGGCCAAAGGTATCACTTAGCTTAGGTAATTCAATTTTCACTTGTGTTCTGCAGTGCGCGTTTAAATAAGTATTACGTCTAGTTTTTACCAGACTGCGCGAACCAAAAAGGAGGGTTTCTTGCATGTTGAACTGTCTGAATAATTGAATATCCAGTCATCATATTATGTATATAGCTTACATTTGAGATATCGTTGTACTGGTCTTAAATGTGCTGCTATAGGTTATAAAAAAAGAAAAATCCAATTGGCCGCCGTTAGGCGCCATAATATTGTCAACTTTGAAAATCGTTTTTCTTCAAACACCTTTAAGTGGGGTGTCATAGTCAAGAGCTCGACAAGGCGATTTCAAAAATATACCACACTGTTATGTGGGCGTTTAGAAGGATCCGAATAGACAGATAGTCCAACTAAATCATTTTCTACTGATATTTCCTTGTTTCCTTAATTTTTAACATTGAAAATGTTTTTTCGATCGCTTCAGTATAGCTCCCCATTTTCGCTGAGAGTGTGAAATCGTCCTGGTGCATGTCGCGAGTTTTGGGGCTACGCGAGAGGTTGAGGGCTCAAAAGACGCGTATCGGCTAGGGCTACAAGATGGTTAGATGGTTATTTTATATTTTTATATTTGATATTTATACATTTTTTACTTTAGTTAGACACAATGTCAAGCTTATCTCTTTTTCTGTTTAAATTTTAGTTTACATTTTTATGCTGCTTGTGTTTTTGAAAAATAATAAAAAATATATAAGTGTAATCAATATCAATCAATCAATACTATTAATAAGTCTGTAAGGGATGGTCATGGAGTAAGTTACTTTGTTTTAGGAAATATTGAGTTTGTAGCCTCTATGTATGATACTAAAGCTAAATTGACGATTTTTAGAAATCTTTTCTGTATGTATGTATGTATGTATGTATGTATGTATGTATGTATGTAAGTATGTATGTATGTATGTATGTATGTAAGTATGTATGTATGTATGTATGTATGTTTGTATGTACGTATTTTCATCTCCAAACCTTTTTTTTTTTTTATGGATCCTGACACGGTTGGCTACATCACCTACAACATCCGTGATGTCAGCCCATAACACAGGGTGAACTAGGTGCCATGTCAGTGCTTCCCTTCATTTCATGTCGGCTACACTAAACTGGACGGAAAACACGAACTATTTACATAGCCGTTTCGACCGACGTTTCGTTCAGTGCGGTGGTACCAACCCGGCCGGGATAAACCCTACCACCTAGTAAGGTAAGAAGGGAAGGGACCTACAGTTTAACGTGGAATCCGAACCACGGTCAGCCTCCAACGGTCGAGCGGTCACCCATCCAATCACTGACCGCGCTCAGCGTTGCTTAATAACAGTTGACTAACCAACCGCGCCACTGAGCTACCGAGGCTGACGAATTTTCTTATCCCTTAGTCGACTTTTACGACATGCGACGGGGAGAGATGCAGTGGGGCTATTCTTTTTAAGTACCGACCCCACACGGTACAAAATATACCTACCCAAAATACATCCTACTAATATTATAAACGCGAAAGTTTGTGAATGAGTTGCGTTCAGGAAGACGTTAAACCTACTCAAAGAACGTAAGTAACTAATGGTGAGGCCGAAGGCCAAGCTGCGTTCGGGAAGACTATTAACCTTCTCGAAGAAAGTAAGTAACAAATGGCGAGGCCGAAGGCCGAGCTGCGTTCAGCAAGACCCTAAACCTTCTCGAAGAAAGCAAGTAACAAAGGGCGAGGCCGAAGGCCGAGCTGCGTTCAGGAAGAGGATAAACCTTCTCGAAGACAGTAAGTAACTATGGGCGAGGCCGAAGGCCGAGATGTGTTCAGGAAGAGGATAAACCTACTCAAAGAAAGTAAGTAACTAATGGCGAGGCCGAAGGCCGAGCTGCGTTCGGGAAGACTATAAACCTTCTCGAAAAAAGTAAGTAACAAAAGGCGAGGCCGAAGGCCGAGCTGCGTTCAGGAAGACCCTAAACCTTCTCGAAGAAAGCAAGTAACAAAGGGCGAGGCCGAAGGCCGAGCTGCGTTCAGGAGAGGATAAACCTTCTCGAAGACAGTAAGTAACTATGGGCGAGGCCGAAGGCCGAGATGTGTTCAGGAAAAGGATAAACCTTTTAGAAGAAAGTAAGTAACAAAGAAGTTATTTTCTTCGAGAAGATTTATGGTCTTCCTGAACGCAGCTCGGCCTGCGGACTCGCCCTCTGTTACTTACATTCTTCGAAAAGTTTATCCTCTTCATGAATGCAGCTCGGCCTTCGGCCTCGCCCTTTGTTACTTACTTTCTTAAAGATGGTTTATCCTCTTCCAGAACGCAGCTCGGCCTTCGGCCTCGCCCATAGTTACTTACTGTCTTCGAGAAGGTTTATCGTCTTACTGAACGCAGCTCGGCCTTCGGCCTCGCCCTTTGTTACTTATTTTCTTCGAGAACTTTTATGGTATTCCTGAACGCAGCTCGGCCTTCGGCCTCGCCCATAGTAACTTACTGTTTTCGAGAAGGTTTATCGTTTCCTGAACGCAGTTCGGCCTTCGGCCTCGCCCTCTGTTACTTACTTTCTTCGAAAAGGTTACCCTCATCCTGAACGCAGCTCGGCCTTCGGCCTCGCCCATAGTTACTTACTATCTTCGAGAAGGTTTATCGTATTCTTGAACGCAGCTCGGCCTTCGGCCTCGCCCTCTGTTACTTACTTTCTTCGAAAAGGTTATCCTCTTCCTGAACGCAGCTCGGCCTTCGGCCTCGCCCATAGTTACTTACTGTCTTCGAGAAGGTTTATCGTCTTCCTGAACGCAACTCCGCCTTCGGCCTCAAAAAGTAATTCACTTTCTTCGAGACGGTTTATCGTTTACCTGAACCCAGCTCGCCCTTAGTTCTTCCTTTGAAATACGAATTTCACGCGAGCGAAGCCGCGGGCAAAAGCTAGTATTTTTTAAATTTTGTTATGTATGTACCTCGAAGGCTGTGTAATGCACGAGATCTGTGATTTTTTTTTAGCAGTCAGGTTTTATAATTTTTTTTATTAAACCTAATAAAGAATGGTTACTTGCGCTGCGCGCGCGCGCGCCCCGTATAGACACGAAATCAATAATAACACTTGAAGCTGCATAATAAGGAATGCATAAAGTGCCACACAGTAAAAACTAGTTAGTGGATTAATAATATTTGCACTGCGTTTTGTTGCATCCTACTCTCACAATAATCGCGCTTATGTTTAGCCTACTCTACTAAGCGTTTACAATTTGTCTACGAGAATCGGGTAACAAGGCATTTCTATTTTGGTCGGTCAGTTAAACTTCTCTATACCTTTTTACCCGACTATTTTCTTTATCTTCATGTTATAAGATCTTTGCAAAGACCTATCTAAACTACCTTCATACTCACAGTTTCGCTTACAACTCGAGTATTGCTGTTAGCACTTGTATTTGATTTAATGTTTACTTTGTGGTTAACATCACGGTAAATACCCTTGAACTGCGCGTGGGTAGTTAGAAATTTATATTGAGCGTTTAAAAATTTTAGCATTCGTCGTTTATTGCAAACGTAGCCTATATAGATTTATTTCATAACCACTTATTCCAAGAAACGGTTCTAGGAAAAATGAAATCACAAAGATGAATCATCTTTATAAAGTAGGGCAGACAGAAATATTATAAAGACGTTAGGAAATACTTTTTAAGACGCACCCGGCGTTGTCTCACAGATTTCCGACGCTTAGGAATGAGTCGTGAGTGGCATGTAAGTAGTGCTTGCCGGTTGCCGCCACGCAAGAGAGAGCGAGGCAAGAGTAAGAAAAATGAATTCACAAAACCCATCGCGATCCCTTTGTGTTATGATAATAACTCTTGTTCGATCACGCGAACTGCGACTTACCGGGCTAGCATCGCATGTCGACCGCAGGCGGCGAGACTCGCACCGCCTCCGCCCGCCTGCACAACCGAGCCCTCCGCCCGTGTTGATAGAAGCTCACTTAGCAGGTGATATCCGTGTGTAATACAATCAGAGATTATAGCGTAAGCGGGCATGTCAGTCAGAACCTTAATTTATTAGAAACTTACCAACTTTTAATGTTGAATATTATGGAATGTCTTCTTTATAATATTATCTCATAAGATGACAGCAGCTCTTAAACTACGAATATTTTTAATTTAATTTGTAATGGCGACGAAGGGAAATTGGTGTGAAATAGCACTTGGTTTAACAGAAATAAGCAAAAACGCAGTCGTCAAAGTATCTGGGTAATACGTGGGACACTCATGGAAGAGTAGGGTTTAGCGATCCAACGAAACAAGACCGCGCGTGGGCATTTTGGTCACTTACCAGAATAAAAAACCGGCCAAGTGCGAGTGTAATTGGCCGGGTTTTATTATTTCTTATTATACTTTGAAGTTTGCACTATAATCACACAAGTTCTAAGCTTGTACTAGACACCGTTAGAGAACAAATACAAAAATACTTTGAATAGAAAACACGTTTGCTATATCATTGGGATCCCCTTTAATTTTTCATGTTTAATCTTAATAAAAAAAAATTATTTGATAGGAATTTTTGAAATTACTTATGACAATTTCCAGGCTACCGCGGCGGATTTTAACACTTAATTGTTTCTGTTTTATTTTTGAAATATACGTATGCACTGAATTAGATTCATGTCAATAGCTTTATTATTTTGTGGTAAATTGTAGAGTACCTATCAGACTAAGTGCAATATTGGACTACAATAGTCCATCCATGTACCTCAACTGAAAGCCTATTGCGCCTGAAGTGTTATTTGACTATCAATATTGCAAGTACATAGGTACATAACCAACGTATTGTGCACAAATGTCCATTTCAGCAGAAATTCCATCAATGCAGTGCGCTTTACCGTTCACTGGAAATTATTGCTTTTATATCTAACTAGCTTTTGCCCGCGGCTTCGCTCGCGTAAAATTCGTATTAAAAAAGAAGAAAGTAAGTAAGCCCTCTACCTTACCTTTATTTCGGGGCGCGGAACAATTCGGTTTATATGAGAGCCACATCTTAGCGTAACAGGAACTGAATTTTATTTACCTTATCGTGTGCCCCGTATAGTTAAATTGGCTTGTACTTAGTTTCATAGAATTCGGATGATCGGTTTAAGATTTATGGAGAAACATACATACATACAGAAAGATTTCTAAAAATCGTCAATTTAGTTTTAGTATCATACATAGAGTCTACAAACGCAATATCTCATTAAAACAAAGTAACTTACTCCATGACCATCCTTTAAATATTTATTATTAGTAGTATTGATGATAATAGTGTACTGTAAAAAACCAACAATTCAACATGGAGTTTCTTCTGAGCGCTTTTAAATCGAAACTAATAATACACTTATTTACGTTACCAGTTTCTTTTCACACCCCTATTCCCTTATCCGTAAAGAAGATAATTTTCTTCCGTTTGAGCGACCTATACCTACATTTTTTATAACTTTTTAGTGAGCTTTATACGAAAGAGGGCGCCCAATACAGCCCAATAAGCTTAAATATAAGCGAGAAAATCTCTTCTTTCGTTTATCGTAAACCTTTTTCGGGAGACCTATTACTGAAGATTAATTACTTGACTCGTAAACCAATTACAATCATAGCGTGAGGGGACTTCCCTCCGTCGTCGTCGCTTTATTAAGGGGCTGTAATGACAAAGATAAAATAGACTGACTGAAGAGATAAATAAGTACGTAGGTAGGTAGGTACATGACATGGTCCCGTACGACGGATACGGAACCCTAAAAACATACAGATTGAAAAACAATTGCGTACAACAGCGGACTTATCAGTAGTAGTGATTTCTTCCAGTTAACATTTTCTATAGGTATTTATTATGTATGTTTCACTTACACTGCTAACAGTTGCCTACTCGTATAAGATTAGAAGAGGTTAAAATAAATAATATTACATTCCAATGAAATATCCTAAGATAGAGTAATATAAACAATTATTTTAACAAGAAAATCATCAAGCATTACCTACCTGCTTCTGCCCCATAAAGAAATGGATGAAAATAAAATAAAGACGAGCTAAAATGTAGCTGCATGGAAATAAAGTCGTACGCCGTGCGTTGATTACGTCTTGATAGAGATTGATTCCTTCCTTTTAATGGGTTTAAATGCTTTAAAATACGTTTAATGGGGTACAATATTTGCATTTTGTGATAGTTGCATCAGAGCCCTACTAAAAACATTTAAATGTAAAATTACTGCTAAGGAAATTGTATTACGAAAAAACTTTCGAGTATTTTTATTTAGAAACTTAAAAACATTCTAACTATAGTGTGACGGAACTCACTCATGATCTGGCAACTAAGCTTTTCCGAGCGTGGAGTTTACTTAATGCACCTGGGTTAATTCACCTAGGTGCATTAACTATATTATTCGTAAATATTATTTACCTGGGTGCATTAACTGGATACCAAGTTCTTTCGAAGTTCCTTAAATCATATCTCCTGTTATGCATAACGTTCTTCAGTTCCTTTAAAAGAAAATTTGTTATGTTCTGTGCTACTCAATAGTGCGTCTTGGCAAATTTTTATCATCCTACTTTAATCTTTGAGTTTGAGAACAATTTAGTCAAGTATTTAAAGTAGGATGATAAAATTTTTCCAAGACTATTGAGTAGCAAAGAATATAACAAATTTTCTTTTAAAGCAACTAAAGAACGTTATGCATAACAGGAGATATGATTTAAGGAACTTCGAAAGAACTTGGTATCCAGTTAATGAACCCAGGTGATTAGTATTTACGAATAGTATAGTTAATGCACCTAGGTGAATTAACCCAGGTACACTTTTTCAAACATAAATTTTTTTCAAATTAATTTTCTTCTTTTACAGTTCGATTAATTGATTCGATTTCACATGTAGAATTTCATAAGAGCAACGGCTGAATATTTTTTTTATAGAAACTGACAAGGTTGGCTACTTCACCCACTAGATCAGTGATGTTAGCCCATAACACCTTGATGAACTAGGTGCCATGTCAGTGATTCCCTTTGGTCGTGCCGGCTACACTGAACTGGACGGAAACAAGAACTATTTACATAGCCGGTTTAACCGTGTTTCAACAGTTTTACGTGGAATCCGAACCACGGTCAGCCTCCAACAGTCGAGCGGTCACCCATCCATCCACCGTGCGCGCCCAGGTGTTCTTATGATCAGATGAAGCATGTGCAGATGAATACCAGCGAAACTACAAGTCACAACTTGCAGTCATTAGCAGTAACACCCTGAGTTGGTTCATTCGTTTATGGTGGCAATTAGTTTAAACCATTTATGTTATTGGATAAAAGTTACCTTAGAGAAAATAAATATATTTGATATTTAAGGTTCCATAACTCAAAAGAGGAAAAACGGAATCCTTATAGGATCACTCTGGTGTCTTGTCTGTTTGTCACGCCTTATTTTCTCCCAATCTACTGGACGAAAAAGTTGAAATTCGGTACATATATATAGAATTTGACGGCCCAATCGCAGATGTTAAGCATAAGATAACGAATTTAGATTTTGGGGGTCAAATTAGACATTTTAAATGTTATTTACCAATAATATGAACACCGTGATAGATAGTAACTTACATGCATGTACTCTATTATTCGTCAAATTATTCTAAGAAAACTTCATGACGACGACACTGAAACCGCACGAAACCGGAGACTCCAGTGTATGTGCGATGACGTCGCTAATTGATCGTGCGAGGCGTCAAGCGGACACGCCGCCGCCGCCGCCGCCGCGTCGCGACGCGACGCTACGCTCGGCTCGGTGTCGCGACGCCCGCGCCGGCAGCGGCGTCAGCGTGTCGATACCTCATCCGGCAGATAAAGAGCGATTACTTCTCAGTTCATCAATGTCTGTGATAATGTGTTAGCTCGATTATTATATTAGTCTCCGTTCGTCTGAATTTTATGTATGGATCTGTATGTAGGTAAATGTCTCGGTAATAGATACGAGTGCTCTGTGATACAAGTAGTTGAAATGAAATGAAAATTAACTTTATTGTAAACTATAATAAAATTAAAGCGGCCAAGTGCGAGTCGGACAAGCGCACCGATGTTTCAGCACCACAAAAAATATCATTGAAAAAACGCGTAATTTTTTTACTTTTTCAATTTTATATTTATTATTTGTTATTATACCCGCCATAACAACACATATTCTCTGTGAAAATTTCAACCGGCTAGCTATTTCGGTTATATAGATATAGCCCTAGGACGAACGGACAGACGGACGGACGGACAGACAAACAGACAGGCAGACGGCGTATGCTTAGTAATAAGCTTCCGTACCGGATATGGAAACCTAAAAAGGGTCTCAAAAGGCGAATCTTTACCTTGGGGATGTGGAAAAGGCGTCGGGGCGAACAATGCGATACTAAAGACTAACATAATACAGAAAAGTAGTATGAAATATAAATAGATAGCTTACGAGTACATGGACAAGTTCTACATAATATGTAGATACATATAACCAATATATATTTCCTTACACATTGGTTGGTAAGGCTACCATGAGAGTCGACCTTATTATCTATGTTGTAAAGTGAAAAAGACTGTATTCCCTAAACACTTGCTACGCTGAAAAGGGTATCATTGAGAGTGACGTCGCGACAGCCAGTCGATGCAATGAATCGCGCGAGCGCATACCACGAAATTATGAAATATCGCATTAAAACTCGCAAACCAACAAACACACAAAATAAACATAAAAAACAAAAAATAAAAACAAAAAAAATTTAAAACTAAAACTAAATTGACGATTTTTAGAAATATTTTCTGTATGTATGTATGTTCCTCCATAACTCTTAAACCGACCATCCGAATTCGATGAAACTTAGTACAGGCACATTTGATTATACGGGACACATTAAAGAGGATCAGTAGGGTAAATATAAGTTGCTAAATTTGTTTTTAATATACGTAGTAGGGAAAGTTAGATTGATTATTTAATGAAAATTTGAAATTTCAAAGAAACTTGACCTGTGTAGGCGAACTCGAGATCACTAGATTGGGTTTAATAAATAGGCCGATCGCAATCTACGAGCCGTCTACTGGATAGACAGTAAACCAATAATCGGACCGCTTCTATAGGAATTATTACGAGATAAATAAAATATTATAAATTATGTTTCAAAGCCTGGGCATATTCAATTATCATTATGGCCTAAGATCGCACAATCAAATCTAAATATTTCTTCTCCTATTAATTTCGTTCACATATCTGATGCTAATTAGAGATGCTAACATATAATATGGACTCGCGGGTTCAAATACCAATTGCGATTCTCTGAAGCGGCTGAAAATTGTTTCCGTAATTTGAGCTTTACTTTCTTACAAACAATATTTATATTGCGCATCAAATATGTTTTCCATTGATCGATCCTAAATGACTTTACCCGACACCAATCCATGCGTTGCAGTCGACATTTCAACACTGTCGACCTAATTTGTCGACCACGTGTTCTTCCGGCGAAGTAAGTTGAAAGCGAGTGTCCTCGGTCACAACGAGAGCACTTTTGATGTCTGATGGCCATTTAGACTTAGCTCAAAGCATCAGCCGCTTCTTGCGACGTCGTCGTCGTCGCGACGCCACCCCCGCGCCACCCCGCCGCGACGCCACCCCCGCGCCACCCCGCCGCGACGCCACCCCCGCGCCACCCCGCCGCGACGCCACCCCAGGCCCTCGCGCGACCCTTTGAAATAGATTTTGAGCATCATCGAGATTAGAAAGCAGCAGTAAGCGCTATCTGAAGATTAATAATAACTCATTTAAATTTCTTGGTATCTGTAAGCCTACAAGACATTTAGGCTACTAGGTGCTTGAAATGAACCTACCTATTGGAAAATTCAATTCAAATATTACACTATCATCGTATTAATAAAATTCAGATTATCTATCAATGATATTTTCAATATTTAAAAACCTGTCAGTAACAAACAAGGATGCATAAAATATTTTGTCAAAAGAGGAAATTTTTTTTGAGGAATGTAAATGTTCAGTTTCATAAAGGCGGCCATAGATCACCAAAAACTTAAATTCAAACTGTCGTTTGGATAAAGAAATGGCGCTGTTCAACCTCGGGTGGATATTACGCAAAGAAAGTATGCGGTAATGGCTTATAAGCCATAATAATAACGGGCAAAATGCCAGAGAGTGGCTTCACGCGAAAAAAATCTCCCTTACGAAAACGTGGAAAGGAAATATGAATGAGAGATTGCAGCGTGGGCACTTTTAAAATTAAAATTCCTACCCTTGTTACCACATGAAAAGTGTTATCTCGTTACAGATATTTTCTGTAGCACTAAACGCTCCCGAGGGGACGAGACGCGGGGGCTGGCTGCGGAAGCGGTGGGGCAGCGGCGGAGGGTGCACGAGCGAGCGCGAGGCGGGGTGCCGCGTGGCGTGGAGGCGGGAGAGAGGGTACTGTGACGATATTTACTTTACTGTCAGCCCATACTTTCGTCCAAACATGGAGTCGCCTTCAGTAGATCTGAAATTACTTAGTCTAAAATGAAACCCCGAATTAGGCGACTATACGTCTCTCAAACACTTAGTGAGATGCGCAGTTATTGGAGGGTTTTTTTTATGGAAAATTACACTGTTGGCTACTATACTATATCTGTGATGTCGGCCCATAACCCCTTGGTAAACTAGGTGCCATGTCAGAACTTCCCTTCGGTCGTGCCGGCTACACTGAACTGGACAGAAAACACGAACTATTTACATAGCCGTTTCAACCGACCTTTCATTCAGTGCGGTGGTATCAACCCGAGCGGGTTAAACCCTACCACCTAGTACGGTAAGAAGAGAAAGAACCTACAGTTTTACGTAGAATCCGAACCACGGTCAGCCTCCAACGGTCGAGCGGTCACCCATCCATCCACTGACCGCGCCCAGGTGTGCTTATGATTCGACCGACAGTCGACCGACCGCACCACTGAGCTACCGAACCCGACAATCTCTTTCGCTCTCTCTATAACTTCCTAACCGAGCGGCTTCATCTAATGACTAGACTAGGTCCATTTTATTTCAGCGTAGCTGGTATTTATGATGTATAATAAAAGAAGTACTGTAAATTCCATCACTGTGCAAAACACAGATGAAAAGATACAAAGGTAAAGTGAAAAGGTTAGGTATTTTATTCTTCTAAACACAAAAACATAACATACAATCAATCAATAATATCTTAGTAATCTTATTAATAACAAACATACCGGTCAAACACATAACCCTCCTTTTTGCTTCGCCGTAGTTGGGTAAAAATATAAGTTAACTAAGATAAGCCTACCTGTATCGAAGTCTAGATCGTCACTAGATCTCCGAAAATAAAGTGTATTTGGTATTGAACCTCATTATTTATTTTATTTTTTATTTGTTTATTTATTCAATAAGAGTACATATTTTACAATGATTGCATATTTTAGCTCCTACGCTAAACTAGGTTTAACCAGGAGCCAACATAAGAACAGTAATAATTATATCAAACAACTTAAAATAATTAAAACAGAGATGACGGTAAGCGCCCAGACGGGATGACCTTGGTGCCTTGGTCGCGCGGTCAGGCTCTCGTCTGGGACGCCACTTGCGTCGACACGCTAGCTGATAGCTACGTTGTGTCAACAGCAAGAAAAGCTGGTGCCGCTGCTGAGGCTGCAGCGCTAGTGAAGCATAATCATTATATTGTAATAGCACAAAATTATGAAATGATTGCTTTCGCTGTAGAAACATTAGGGCCCTGGTCAGCTGAAGCAAAGTCTCTCTGCAAGGATTTAGGCAGTCGACTGATAGAAGTGTCCGGGGAGGCCCGAGCTGGGACCTACCTCTCTCAGCGCATTAGTCTGGCCATACAGAGGGCTAATGCGCTGAGTGTCTTGGGAACTTTCCCTGGATCGGTCGGTATGGATGAGATTTTTTATTTATCAACCTGATTTACAGATCTCATTCATATCACTGGTCCGGGGTTGTTCTTTTTTCTTTTATCACTCTGTATACTCTATAACCATATTGCAATAAAGACTCTTTCCTTTAAAAAAAAATATAAAAATAAAATAAAATTAAAACAATTGATATCTTAATTCCGTAGCAAATAATTACGTATTTATTTATAATTTGTAAAGCTATGTCAGATTATATATTTGGGTGGTGTGATTAGTGCATCAAATCAGTCATCCATCAGTCATCATCATCATCGGTCGTGTGCGATGGGATATCTGTATGTGTGAGTGTGTTTGCGTGTGCATAGTTCGCTACTTTGAGTTCGTTCATCCTCCTAAAGGTTCAGTGAGTCAGTCAGTCTCACTTGTTCTAACTCCCACTTCAGCTAAATTAATTTATATCCATATCCATACTTCCATACTAATATTATAAATTCGAAAGTAACTCTGTTGTCTGTCTGTCTGTCTGTATGTTACCTTTTCACGCCTAAACCGCTGAACAGATTTCGATAAAATATTGCACGGAGATGAATTGGATCCTGAGGAAGGACATAGGCTACCTTTTGTCTCAAAAAACAACCCTTAAGTGGGTGAAATAGGGGATGAAAGTTTGTATGGGGAACCTAGCATTTCTCGAGGTAGGGATATGACAATTCATATTTAGGCTTTTGGTATGAAATAAAGAATTACGTGTTTCAGCGTTTTTGCTAAATCAACCCTTAAATTACAATAGGGGATGATTTCAAAATTAGATTTTAGGATTTTATAAAATTTTGTACGGAGATGAATTGCATCCTGAGGAAGGACATAGGCTACCTTTTGTCTCAAAAAACAACCCTTAAGGGGGTGAAATAGGGGATGAACGTTTGTATGGGGAACCCATCATTTCTCAAGTTAGGGATATAACGATTCATATTTAGGCTTTTGGTATGAAATAAAGAATTAGGTGTTTCAGCGTTTTAGCTAAATCAACCCTTAAATTAAAAAAGGGGATGATTTCAAAATTACATTTTAGGATTAAATGATGGGGAGGGGGAGGGAAGGCGGAGGGGAGGGAGAGAGAGAGAGGGAGAGGGAGAGGGAGAGAGAGAGAGAGAGGGAGAGGGAGAGGGAGAGGGAGAGGGAGAGGGAGAGGGAGAGGGAGAGGGAGAGGGAGAGGGAGAGGGAGGGGGAGAGGGAGAGGGAGAGGGAGAGGGAGAGGGAGAGGGAGAGGGAGACGGAGACGGAGACGGAGACGGAGACGGAGACGGAGACGGAGACGGAGACGGAGACGGAGACGGAGACGGAGACGGAGACGGAGACGGAGACGGAGACGGAGACGGAGACGGAGACGGAGACGGGGACGGGGACGGGGACGGGGACGGGGACGGGGACGGGGACGGGGACGGGGGCGGAGGCGGAGGCGGAGGCGGAGGCGGAGACGGAGACGGAGACGGAGACGGAGACGGAGACGGAGACGGAGACGGAGACGGAGACGGAGACGGAGACGGAGACGGAGACGGAGACGGAGACGGAGACGGAGACGGAGAGGGAGAGGGAGAGGGAGAGGGAGAGGGAGAGGGAGAGGGAGAGGGAGAGGGAGAGGGAGAGGAAGAAGGAGAGGGGGCAGTAGCGGGGCGAGGCGAATATTATTTTAACTTCAGTTTCTTATTTTAATATCGATAGCTTTTTCCCGCGGATTCGTTCGCGTGAAATTCGTATTTCAAAAGAAGAAAGTAAGTAACTGAGGGCGAGGCCTACGGTGGAGCTGCGTTCAGGAAGACTATAATCCTTCTCGAAGAAAGTAAGTAACTAAGGGTGTGGCCGAAGGCTGTATCCTGGAAGACGCTAAACCTTCTCGATGACAGTAAGTAACTATGGGCGATAGTTACTTACTTTCTTCAAGATGGTTTATAGTCTTCCTGAACGCAGCTCGGCCTTCGGCGTCGCCCTCAATTACTTAATTTCTTCGAGAAGGTTTATAGTTTTCCTGAACGCAGCTCGGCCGTCGGCATCGACCTTAGTTACTTACTTTCATCGAGAAGGTTATTGGCCTTCCTGAAGGCAGCTCGGCCTTCGGCCTCGCCCTCTGTTACTTCTTCGAAAAGGTCATCGTCTTCCTGAACGCAGCTCGGCCTTCGGCCTCGCCCTCAGTTACGTACTTTCATCAAGAAGGTTTATAGTCTTCCTGAACGCAGCTCGGCTTTCGGCCTCGCCCTCAATTACTTAATTTCTTCGGGAAGGTTTATCGTCTTCCTGAACGCAGCTCGGCCTTCGGCCTCGCCCTCAGTTATTTACTTTCATCAAGAAGGTTTATAGTCTTCCTGAACGCAGCTCGGCCTTCGGCCTCGCCCTCAGTTACGTACTTTCATCAAGAAGGTTAATAGTCTTCCTGAACGCAGCTCGGCCTTCGGCCTCGCCCTCAATTACTTAATTTCTTCGAGAAGGTTTATATTTTTCCTGAACGCAGCTCGGCCTTCGGCCTCGCCCTCTGTTGCTTACTTTCTTCGAGAAGGTTTATAGTCTTCCTGAACGCAGTTCGGCCCTCGGCCTCACCCTCACTTACTAACTTTCTTCGAGAAGGTTTATCATCTTCCTGAACGCAGCTCGCCCTTCGGCCTCGCCTTTTATTACTTACTTTCTCCGAGAAGGTTTATCGTCTTCGTGAACGCAGCTCGGCCTTCGGCCTCGCCCTCAGTTACTTACTTTCTTCGAGAAGGTTTATAGTCCTCCTGAACGCAGCTCGGCCTTCGGTCTCGCCCTCAGTTACTTACTTTCTTTGAGAAAGTTTATCGTCTTCCTGAACGCAGCTCAGCCTTCGGCCTCGCCCTTTGCTACTTACTTTCTTCGAGAAGGTTTATAGTCTTCCTCAACGCAGCTCGGCCTTCGGCCTCGCCCTTACATTCCCCTTACATTCTTCGAGAAAGTTTATCGTTTTCCTGAACGCAGCTCGGCCTTCGGCCTCACGCTTTGTTACTTACTTTCATCGAGAAGGATTATAGTCTTCCTGAACGCAGCTCGGCCTTCGGCCTCACCCTTTGTTACTTACTTTCTTCGAGAAGGTTTTTAGTCTTACTGAACGTAGCTCGGCCTTCAGTTTCGGGCATAGTTACTTACTTTCTTTGAGAAGGTTTATAGTCTTCCTGAACGCAGCTCGGCCTTCGGCTACGCCCTCGGTTGAGTACTTTCTTCGAGAAGGTTTACAGTCTTCCTGAACGCAGCTCAGACTTCGGCCTCGCCCTTAGTTACTTACTTTCTTCGAGATGGTTTATAGTCTTCCTGAACGCAGCTCGGCCTTCAGCCTCGCCCTTTGTTACTTACTTTCTTCGAGAAGGTTTATAGTCTTCCTGAACGCAGCTCGGCCTTCGGCGTCGCCCTCAGTTACTTACTTTCTTTGAGAAAGTTTATCGTCTTCCTGAACGGAGCTCGGCATTCGGCCTCGCCCTTTGCTACTTACTTTCTTCGAGAAGGTTTATAGTCTTATGAACGCAGCTCGGCCTTCGGTTTCGCCCATAGTTACGTACTTTCTTTGAGAAGGTTTATAGTCTTCCTGAACGCAGCTCAGCATTCGGCCTCGCCCTCAGTTGCGTACTTTCTTCGAGAAGGTTTATAGTCTTCCTGAACGCATCTCGGCCTTCGTCCTCGCCCTTAGTTACTTACTTTCTTCTTTTCTTACTTTTACTTTTTTCGTTTTTGTTTGTAGCATAGGAAAATAACAGTAATCTTGTAAAAAGTGGAACTTTGTTATTGGCTATATTGTTTTTTAATCTATTATTGTAACTTTGTACATTGTAGCTGTTAAGCTTCCCAAATAAATAAATAAATAAATAAATAAATAAATACGAATTTCACGCGAGCGGAGCCGCGGGCTCAGCTAGTTCAACAATATTTTAATAAAGTATACATGATTTACAGTGGCAGGGAAAATTTGCAAAATAAAACCTGTCCATTAACATGGTAATATTTAATTTCAATTGAGTTTTTACAAATCAGCTCTAAACTTACACATACATCGATACGCACGAGCTCAGAGAAAAAAAAACGTTTTCGCCAATTCCGCAAAAAATAGATGACCATCTCAGTTTAAAGGGCCACTGGGACCAAAATATATCGGAAGGGTCCATAACAATATTAGGGGCCGGCCGGACGTCCGATACAGTGTGGATAGTGGTGAGTCAGCGCTATCGAGGGTCGCGGCCGCGCCCTCCGTCACCGAGGACCTTCGTCCTGCGGGAAGGATCAATGGAGATCTCTATTTCGGCGGGCGATATCGACGAGGATTGGTTTTCAATTAATACATGGGTCTCGTTACTCTTGTGTCGAACATAGATAGAACGTACATAAGTACTCGTAGATACGAGTATATTATCGACGTTAGTTTTAATTATATTCGTCTAACTAGTCGCCTTAAAATTTGGTAATAAATTTTTCTGGGTTCATAAAGTTAAATTCTTGAGACAAGAAGTCGATAAAACTGAATGAAAAATTTTGTACAATTATAAAACGGTACATGATTCCCAGAAAATGTGGAATATTGCGAAATATGTTTGTAATAAAAAGTCAAAAATAGTTTCCGTTCTTTTTTTATTTTTTTTTTATGGGGAGGACGACAAATGGCGCACGCCAGACTAACGCAGAGATGTAGTCCGACGGCGCCCACGGGCATTCGGGTATTTACGGGGGCTGCGAATACCTTGTCGGCCGGCTAGGTGCACCTTCACATTATGTTTGAAGGACCCCAGACTGTACATTAGAGGAAATACTTAGAGTAAAATTAAGTAAATAAAATAAAACTCAGAGCTTCGCGGTTATTTACTTCGTCCCGACGACGCCTTTAAGTAACTAAACGCAAATTATTTTTGACTTTTTTAAGGGTTGTTGATGTGTCGGTTTTTTTTTTATTTGTAATTAAACTTTTATTTCTTGCTTTTTATGATACGTAATTTTTTTATTACTTGATTACAAACATATCGAAGAAGCCATAATTGTTTCTAATAAAAAAAACGCATCCAAATCCGTCCATCCGTTTACGATGCCACAGCACAGGCAACAGACGTAAGGGTCAAAGTTATAACAACCTTTTGCGTTGGATTTCAAGGAACTAAATTTGAGGCAGATTTCAAATGTAAGGGGCGCCGGAGCAGACGTTGGGGGGCTTGTGAGGCGGGCGCACGTTGAGGGTAGCTGAGGAGGGTGGTTGCGGAGCCCAGAAGGGCACATGCAACCGCTCGGGAGCAGAAGTTGTTGGCAACATTACTGAGGCACGGTAAGTGAGTGATCACACTCGCGGGTCCGCCGCACGCCAGCCAACGAACCTGTATGACGTAGCATCCGCTGCTCACGACTCTGCTTACAACGCAACGGTATCTGCGGATATAGCAGAGTGAATGAGCGATTATGATTGCTATATTGGTAAGGAAATGTAATGTGGCAAAGTGATATAACTGAAAACTGGTCATGATTTTGTATTCCCTTAAATATATACCTATCTATCTATATATGTACTTACCAGCATGATTTCTAAAAACAGACCAAATAAAAATCGGTCCATAAAATTCAAATAGCAAAGTGTAAATTCTTATTATTGAGATATTCGAGTGTGCAGTGTCGCTTGTGGTATAAATGCAATAGAATCAGTTATTTTCTTAATTTAAAAATATTACTTTTTATGTAATATTTTATTAGCTTTGTATTACTGCTGAATGTTTCCAAATAAAAAAGTAGTTTTCCCTGATATTTCGTAAGCGAAAAATTTTGTTCCGAGCTCCTACAGTCTCGTGGCGTGACTACTTCCAATTATTATGTCATTTTTGGTGAAGTTTCCCGTTGTAATACCCTGTAGATTGACCAGATTCGCTAACTCGAGTTTTTCACTTAGTTCCTTAGGAGGTCGTGAAAGCTGTATTAGTCCGTTGAAAATGCTATGTTTATTTTTAACTTATACTGCTTCTGTTTCTTGACTTACGTTCAAAAGTATTTGAGTTAGATGCAGAAAACACTGAACCACTTACCGCTTTTTTTATAGACAGCCGGCGCGGGTGTCTGTGCCCAATACTTCAACGGAAGATCAGACACAGCCAATAACACCATTCCTCGCGAAACCACGCTCAGACAGGCGCATTGCCAAATTAGTGGAACTAAAATTACGATGAAGTAGTCCTTGTTCCAGATAGATACTTCGCCTTATATTTGAAATTAAGTTTAATACCTGGGTGACCGAGCTTCGCTCGGCGTCTATACATATCTAAATAAACTTGATAAAAAACATTATCTAAATAAAAATTTGATAAAAGGAATTTCCTATACCTACTGGAACGAGCCTAGAAAACTGTCTAGGTGGTCGAACTATTGCATGCCTTGTTAGTGTGAAAAAATGAATATTGAATATTGTATTTAGTTTAAAAAAAACACACTATTTTATTATTTATTTTTAGGGCTTTTAACAATAATTTCTTAATATCAGCCCCATAGTACTCATCTTCTCTCTAGGGTCCAGAGTCTCTAAGCGATAGAGAACGCTCAAAGAAATTCAAAATATTTACTAAATCTTGCTTGAAACCCTTAAAGTATATACCGAATAGGGTAGAATCTAGTAGTGGGCAATTTTTGCCCTCGTACCTTTATCTCCCAGTCGATTATAACAAACTCGAATATCCGACTTATTCCCGAGAATTGTCGTGTCCTTGATATCCGAGCGGGCTCCATTAGACCGTGACAAGACCACTCTTCGGGCCCGGCTGTGGGCCGCTCTTGTACTACATACACCTCCCAGCTGACAACTTTGAATTTAAGGACCAGTTTGCTGGATAATTAATCATAAGCATTTGGCAAGTTGCGAACAAGCGGGGCTTACACGAAGAGCTTGTTAAGATTGGGACAGGCTCGTCAAAATATCAACGTTTCTATCCCTTGTAATTAACTTTACATACGGGCAATTGTTCGGGTCCACCCTAGAACCTAGTATAGCAACTCAAAAATATCTTCCTATAACTAGAATATGTAAAACGTCGGACTACATAATTATGTATTACTGATTCACATTAAGCTACCATGGATCTGTAGGTATTTTATTCACAGAATCGGGAAAATATGGACCGTACTCCCTGCCTATCTATTTCCTCCCAAGTACAGCCTGGAGTTTTTCAAAAGGGGCGTGAAAAGGCTCCTGTCTGGCCGGCATGGCATTCGCAATCCCCGTGCATCACAGAATGCCGATATCTACTCTGGTCGAGCTTTTTGAATTTTTTCATACTCTTCCTTCATTTGTTCAACAGATCAAATTAGGTCAACGAAATCGCCAAGTTCGAAAAATAACGAAACTACACGTATTCAGTAGTGTGTAATACGGCCAATAAGTACAATAACGTACAGTTGAAATTATAATAAAAATTATATTCATTAGGTATATTTTATTTTACATTCCCACACTCAAGCATTTTGCTACTAGGTACCTACTTATATTTTATTACATAATACCTTCTCTCCGTTTTCCAACAATTTCAATGTTTGTCACATTAATGCTGAGAGCATCCCTGCACATTACTCCGATCTTCTTGCCACCTTTTCAAGTGAGCACATACATGCTTGTATGGTGTCCGAAACTGTTCTAAAACCCTCTCTCCCATCCGTATCTTATTCACTCCCTGGGTTCACGCTCATTCGCAACGACCGAACTAACAAAGGATGGGGAGGAGTGGCTGTCTACATCAGGAGTAATATATCCTATAAAATTATTTATATAATAATTTTATATAATTATATAAAATTATTATCATGGGTGACTTTAACACTTGTTTGCTCAAGGGCGACTATCGATGTCATAAACTTCGCGCTATTACTAGATCTTTAAATCTCGACATTCTCTCTCTTCAACCCACCTACCACATGCACGATTCCCACACCGTTCTGGACTTAATCATTACCTCTCGCAAAGATCTAGTAAGTAGTCACGGACAATTCACCGCCCCAGGATTTTCGAATCATGACTTAATCTTTGCGTCCTATAAAATCAAACCCCCCAAACAAAAGCCTAAGACACTTCTGCTGCGCAATTTTGCTGGAATGAATTTGGAGGCGCTAAGAGCGGACGCTGCCAACATTGACTGGTCCACGCTCACTGACCTCGATGACATCGACGCCAAGGTTCGTGCGCTGTCCATCGGTGTTACCGAGTTGTATAACAAGCATGCTCCCATACGACCCATAAAAATGAGGCATGCTCCTGCACCCTGGCTTACCCGTGCTATTCGGTCTATGATGGCGAAACGTGACGCATTAAAACGCAAACATAAGCTGCAGCCTACTGACGAGAACTGGAACCGATACAAGTGTGCGAGAAACCGGTGCAATAAGATGTGTCGAGATGCAAAACGTCGCCATATACACGAATCTATAGATAATACTTCTCCCAGTGATATGTGGAGGTTTTTAAAAACTCTTGGTGTTGGAAAAACCACCTCTGATTTGAATTCAACTTCAATGGACATCAACGGTATTAATCGCCATTTTTCATCATCTCCCGTGTCTGTAGATCCCTTAGTTAAAGCCAACACGTTAAGACAGATACTCTCTGTCACTATCCCCGACATTGATGAACCTTTAGAATTTACCCCGGTCTCCGACTGTGAAATTAAAAAGATTATTCTCTCGATTAAAAGCAAGGCCGTGGGTTGTGATGACATGAGTCGGGATTTATACATACCGATACTAGATAATATTCTGCCTGTAATATCTCACATTATCAACTATTCTCTAGAATCGGGGTGTTTTCCCGACTCATGGAAGAACGCCTACGTTATCCCTTTACCTAAAAAAACTTCCCCTTCACAGGCTAGTGACTACCGGCCCATCTCTATTTTACCCTTTTTGTCTAAGGTTCTTGAGCGAGTTGTACACCGCCAGCTATCAGATTTTATTTCCAACCACAATCTTTTAAGCCCGTTCCAATCGGGGTTTCGCCCACACCATAGCACCACCTCTGCCTTAGTTAAAATCACAGATGATATTCGCCACGCTATGGACAAGCGAGAACTCACAATTCTGGTCTTGCTTGGCTTTAGCAGTGCCTTCAATACCGTCGATTATGACATTCTCTTAGCTATTCTTAATTCCTTCAATATTTCACAGTCGGTGATCGGTTGGTTTTCATCGTATCTGCGTGGCCGTCGGCAGCGAGTACGAGCAGACAATGTCTGCTCTGACTGGTGTGATATCACAGCCGGCGTCCCACAAGGTGGCGTTCTTTCACCCCTATTATTCTCCATCTTCATCAATACTATTGTGGTGTTGCTTATGTGTCAATACCATCTTTATGCAGACGATCTCCAACTGTATCGGCACTTTTCTCCTGAAAATATTGGGACAGCAGTGGGACTTATGAATATTGACCTTGACACTGTCCTAGACTGGGCTGTTTGTCATGGTTTACCCCAATAAGTCACAAGCCATTATTATGGGTACAACCAAATTATTAACCAAACTAGATCGTAGTGCACTACCACCACTGGTTTTCAATGGAATAGTCATTCCATATAGCAAAACTGTAAAAAATCTTGGTCTGCAACTTGACGAATCGCTGACCTGGAATGGGCAGGTTAGTGAGGTTAGTCGCAAGGTGTTTGCTAGCTTTCATGCTCTGAAACGCCTACAAAATTTCATTCCTACTGCAACTAAAATCACGCTAGTGCAAACTCTTCTCATTCCTATAATTGACTATGCAGATGTATGTTATCTCGACATCAACGAGGATTTGCTTAACAAACTCGACCGTCTTCTCAACCTGTGCATTCGGTACATCTACGGACTGCGCAAGTATGATCATATCTCCGAATATCGCGTTCGTCTACAATGGCTCGACATTCGGCGCCGTAGAAATTCTCACGTTCTCTCTCTTCTATTCTGCACGCTGAATGACACTGGGGCCCCTGAGTACTTGCGGGATCGATTCCAATTTCTCTGTGCACATGGACTTCCTCTGAGATCAACCGATTCTCGAGCACTCGCCATCCCTTCTCACTCCTCCACTTCCTACTCTGACTCGTTCACCGTGAATGCAGCACGCATGTGGAACTCGCTACCCCTCGATATTCGTCTATCCTCGTCAGTATTTGTGTTTAAAAAGCGTGTTCTGACGCACTTTTTGGAACTTCAGAATTATTAACTAGCTCTTGAAGGTCTATCCTAAATATTGGTCAAATACTTTTTTAAAGTCTGTGAGTATTTTCGAAGATAACCTTCTACATCCAAGCTTACAAACGTTATTCATTAGTGTTCATGTAGATAAATGTTCTAGAGTCTATTGTTACCTCCCCTGTATATGTTATTTATAAGTATGTATGTTTATATATCATATATATTGTATATATTTATATATATATATGTATGTTTCTCCATTTATTTGTATTTGTGTTTTATTATCTGTTTAATTATATGTCTATATTTTATCATCCAGCATTCATTTATTTCTTCTCTGCCACTCCACACTTTTTCATAATAACCCAAAAGTTGGCTGGGGGAGAACGCCTACGGTGTTAAGCTGTACCTTTTGCAAAAAAACATTTCAAGTGCAATAAATATATTTTGATTTGATTTGATTTGATATTTCACAACATACGGCTCTCAAACATCTAAAGGGTGACTGGAAGAATACTCCGTAAGGGATAAGTCCTCCATTACCCTTCATGTAAATTATATATCGTACTTATTTCTGTAAATTCTTTTGAAGAAATAAAGTATTTTATCTGCCCTCTCAGTAAACGCATGAAATTGCCCGGGTGTATGAACGCGTGACTGGCTTCACACAATTTTTTCGCCATATTGCGGTGGATAGGTAACTAAAACTTTGCGACAATGTATTCGCAAAATACTCACATTATATTCTCGCAAAATACTCAAAATGGAAGTCAGCGCTCCTGAAAAGGGGCACACACCATACCCGTTGCTCGTATAGCTCCTCGTTGTTTCAATTAAAATTCCAAGACTTGATATGCATAAAATATTTTACACATCAATAAAAAGTATGGGTGTACGACCCGTATTTATTATTTTTTATTTATTTCGCATCCATGCTCATATTCATAACTCTTCGTGGCGTGTGGTCTATGATTGATTAGATTATAAAAATTATACACAACAAAAATACAACACGGCTTTACTAAACTATTTTCGGGTCCATATCCATACAGAAGCTTATTACTGAGCCTACGTCATATGTCTGTCTGTCTGTCTGTCCATCCGTCCATCCGAGTTCTGTATCTGTTGAACCGTAATAGGTAGCCGGTTGAAATTTTCACAGAATATGTGTTATTTGTTATGGCGAATATGCCATCAAATAATAAAACAATTAAAAATAAGAAATTAAGGTGGTCCCCATACAAAAAAAAACTAAATGAAAATATTTTTGAATGTCACCTATAAGAGATATTTGTAGGCACAACAAGAATTTCAATTCTTACTGAATTACGGCTCAATACGACCATCTAAATCTTAATAAATTTCATCATATTTTTATCTCAACAATATTCTAAAAATCAAATTGAAACACTTCTTGCGCGATTTAGTTCTTCCTCAATGGTGTTTGAAATCAAGACATTGTTCGTTTCGTCCAAGCAGGCTCGATTAGGGCTGCCTTACAGCCCCCATCTTCCTTTCTAGGTTCGTCCCCAGGCGAAGCATCCGACTTGTTATGTACTGTCGGCCGCTCCCGCGCTCCCACCACCATGTCAGCCCTTAATGGAGTTATTCTGTAATTTCGGAAAGATGATACATCACCTGTGAACTCTACCTGCATACTGCCTGCCGATGAAATGCTTATTTGAATTTTTTTTAATTAGTGTTGAAAAATCGCTGTTTTAAAATGTTATATTACTTCGATTCCTAAAGTTTTCCATCTCTTGTATTTACCCTCACCTGGACTATACTTGCATACTTTTTAGGTTCCGTACCGTACGCGATCCTACTACTAAGCCTACACCGTCTGTCCGTCCCCCCGTCTGTCTTACCTTTAAAGGGCTGTACCTTTTAAACCGTAATAGGCAGCAAGTTGAAATTTTTACAGAATATGTGTTATTATGACGTATAATCTAACAAATAATAAATAAAGAAGTCAAAAATTAAGGGCGGGTCTCCATACAAGAACCGTGTTTTCTTTTCAAAGTTTTTTTTTGTTTTTGCTCTATCGTAAGAACGGTAATACATACAAGCGTCAAACTTGGTGTGATTATACTGTAAACTCTAAGTTAAAACAATAAATAATAAAAATCGGCCAATTACCTGGTGGTACGGAACCCTCAGTGCCCGAATCCGACTCGCACTAGGCCTGATTTATAATTTGTTGCCATTCGCGTAGATTGAAGAAGTGATTCAATTGGTTGATGGTTTATTAGGAAAATATGATCATAATTAAAATAAAATAAAATACAATAACAAGGAAAATGACCATGTAATTAAAAAAAAATCAATATGTAACTCTGCGTCCGCGACTGTACTAGCGTTGAGGATATCGTCTATCGTAACCCGGAGGTGGTATGTCGTATTGGGAAAACCGCGAAATCTATTGAACCATTTTCGATTTATATGTGAAATACATACGAACAGCATATGGTACATTTTAAAATATGTAAATAAGGGAAGCGTACGTCTGCCAAAACAGCCGTGAATAGCGTTCTGCGGTAGAGATAGGGACCTGAATTTGGCTGTCACTTGCCCGCGGCAACAAAGGCTTTTACACTGTGCATTGTTACGAGTAGGTATTTTACGTACGTGCTAAAGGTTTTTCATGTCAAAATGTTTACATCGCTTATGGAAACGCGGCGCCGTGTGAAGATAGGAATATTATTCTCTACACAAGGCTACGTTTACTTCCTTCTCTGTTTCAAATTGTGAAGGTTTTCGGTACCTATCTATCTTATCTCTGTTATTTTGTTAGTCGATTTTTCTGACTGTTATATTGTTGCTTTTTACTTTTATAACTCAGTTCGAAACATGTTTAAATTAAATTAATGTATTGTGTTCCAAATGTTATAAACTGAAAGACTGTGCAGATTAATAACAATAAGAATAAATTCTGAAAAGAATACACATTTGAGTCGACAATTACATAAAATTAATATAATGAAAAATGTATAAATGTGACTATGATTCGCAGAAAGAGCAAACGTTTAATTATGTCTCACAAATTGAATGCCCGTCTCTTTCCATTCGTACGTTGAACGTTTCTGAAAACTGTGGAACTGCAGTCACACATTGTCTAGTCGTGAACGACAAAGGAAATAGTAATAAGGCTTTATTTATGGCGCATCGGCTACCAAGACGGCGGCGGTTGTTGAGGTTCCAGGAACCGTTTCACAACTTCTCGGGAATTATGGAGTCAAGTACGAAGAAATCCCCCGTTAAAGAGTTCCCTACTTAAATATCGACTGTGCTGCAGTTGTTTAGGTATAAGGGTTCTTTACCTTCGAAGCGTAATTTATTGCTTTCGCAGGAAAACCACGTAATATATAAAAACAGAACTTTCGATTTGGGACCCGTCGCGTAGTTATGTAGCTATATTCATAGATTTAATCTTTCAAATAAATTTAGTGTTTTCGAGGTCGAGGAGGCTTTTTCTTATTTTTTTTTTCAAATGAAGTAATTTATTTATTACACAAAGGAAACATAAATAATAAATTAAATGTAATCTCAACTAAAAGAAAGCAATTAATGAAATATTTACAAAACTCTCTATAAATAAGTTAAAGTAAAAATAAACAAGGAACAGCATGTACATATGACCTGTACTGTGTAGGCAGTGCAAGCACTTGTAAATGTAGACTAACTGGACGTAAAAAAAGTATCCAGCGAAGTTTCTTGCCAATTCTCCTTCGGTGCGATAATCGAACTGGCAAAATGCTAAATGTTTTAAACATTAACGCAGTAATTAGCACATCCGAAAATAACTTATTTGTGTGTGAGCATTTCGTATTTACGATTATCTTCGTGTGCTGAAAACGCTACCAAAACATGCGACAAGCAATCAGAACTTTCCGTAACTAATTATTCAAAAGGCTTTTAAAAAAGACGGCAAATTAATTAAGCTCGCCTCCGGCAGATGGAGCCCCGAGCACACTTTCAAGAGTTCCAGAGAAATTACTGACTAATGTAGTGTCATGTTGTCCTGCGTTACATTAATTAATGTTCAGGAGATTTGCGGAGCCCGTCTGCCTGGATTTAACTCTCAGTGAGTACGACAAAAATTTGCTTCCCTTCGTAAAATATAAATAATTTAAAAAGTTGAAGAATTTACATTTTTTTTTTATTAATTTCGTGGCATGCGTACTTATGCATTTTAACAATCATAAATTGTAAGTAATGTTGATTAGTACAAAAATTTATAATGTTTTCATAAAAACTATTATTTGTACCTGTTACTTTAATTCAATAATATCTGTGACGAAGGGGTCGTTTAAAGGAACTAGCAGTAAATGTTATGAAAAAAAAAAAGGTTTTACAAGCTCACACCAATATATTTTTTCACTCGACTACACGGCGAAGACAACAAAAGTAAGGGTTATTATAAGGATCGCAGTACATGATCGTATGCTAATAACAAAGCAACATTACGCTCTAGTTTCCCGCGGTTATTCCCTTACGACTAGCATTAAGCAGTGCAGCGGAACGACGCCGCGGCGGGGGCGGTGGTGGCACGGCCGACCACGCCTACTCCAGCCAGCTAGGCACCACCGACGACGTCCTGGGCGCGGAAACCTAGACGCCCAGCCTCGCCGCCGCCGCCGCCGACCCACCCTCGACGCATTGGCCAGCCGATTCTGAGAACCACCTCGTCGATACATCCTTCATACCATTTACGTCAAGACATTAAGTTCGAATTACTCACTTATAAATGCCTATGCTTAACATTGTGTATTATATTTACCACCAAATAATAAGTATATACCAAACAGGTTTGATAGAATACTAGCTGTGCCCGCTGCTCGGCTCGAGGTAAAGTCGGCTTAATAGCTATCTAATTTAAATGCATATATTATGGCACGAAACAATACTTCTGTATAGCTTTTGCTGCCCCAGTTCTTTCTTGATAACAGTAGGTAAATCACTAAGGGCGAGGCCGCAGGCCGAACTGAGTTTCAGGTAAACGGTACATTTCCGCAAAAAAAAAGTCACTAAGAGCAAGGCCAAAGGCCGAGCTGCGTTTATGTTACTGATATGCATTCTCGAAAATAGTTACCCACTAGGGGCGAGGCCATAGGACGAGCTGCGTTCCCGTAAACGATATACTCTCGAGAAGAAAGCAAGTCACTAAGCACGAGGCCGAAGGCCGAGCTGTGTTCAGCTGAACGATATACTCTTTCGAAGAAAGTAAGTCACTAAGGGCGAGGTCTGTTTACGTATGTAAACGCTAAGCTTCCCGAAGAATATAAGCCACTAAGACGCGATGATGACGGCAGAGCTATCGATTAAGTGAACGCAGGTCGGCAACCGGCATCGATTTAGTGACTTATATTCTTCGGGAGAGCATATCATTTACCTATGTAAACAATGTAGCTCGGCATTGTTTACCTGAACTCAGCTCGGCCTCCGGCCTCGCCGGTCGAATTCGTTTCTTGAAAATGTTTATTTTTATTTTTATGGAAACTGACACGATTGGCTACATCACCTACAACATCCGTGATGTCAGTCCATAACAGCGGGTGAACTAGGTGCCATGTCAATGCTTTCCTTCATTTCATGTCGGCTACACTGAACTGGTCGGAAAACACGAACTATTTACATAGCCGTTTCGACCGACGTTTCATTCAGTGCGGTACTACCAATCTGGGCGGCATAAACCCTACCACCTAGTAAGGTAAGAAGGGAAGGGACCTACAGTTTTACGTGGAATCCAAACCACGGTCAGCCTCCAACGGTCGAGCGATCACCCATTCAAGTACTGACCGCGCTCAGAGTTGCTTCACTACAGTCGACCGACCGCACCACTGAGCTACCGAGGCTGTTATTGGTAATATTACATTTACATTTATGCTGAAAACAACATGTTCACGCTAATGGTCTATTCTTGTTTCGCTATCCGAAATACAAAAATACACAAGTTTCTTAAACGTAAGGTACCTGTGTTAAGCGTATAAAGTAAGCGAGAGAAAGCCACACTATCTACCGCTCAAATCTACCCAAATCTGTTCTAAAGTACCGTCTCCATTTCCAACAAACGCCAGAAAATATCGCCAGGGGTGGAAATGGGAAGCAGGTTAAAATAATATTTTAAAAATAAAACAAAAATAAGAATAACAAACGTAATATATTTTTTGTGTGCGAGTTTTTTTTTTATTTCAACTTTGTACTCTATCCAAATTTCACTCGAGTGAAGACGCTAGCAAAAATTGCCTCAACTATACGCAGCTCGGCCATCGGTCTTACCTTTATTAGCCTAATTGAATACTTCGAGCCAACTTTTAGCTCCGACAATGTTTGTTCTAAAACGTTTGTTAGTGAGATAAGGAGTATCATACTTTATTGTCTTTTTTTAAGTTTTAAATAAAACATGTTTCAAATATCATTTTTATTATGTGTAAGCATCTATACCGGGACCCCGAGGATTTTAGGGGTTGGAATGAATTATGTATAATTTGGTAACAATGACACTTGCGTGAGTGAGATTTCGCTGATGTTTACACATCTTAACCATGAGTCCCGGCACCAGGAATAATTTTCGGTGTTTCAAACAATGACAACCCTGAAACCTCCGAATAGATTGTGGTGTAGGTGTGGTTGTTCGTATGTGTGTCACAGAATCGTGGTCGTGTGCCGTATGTCGCTTTGCGCCGTGTGTTGTGTGTTGTGTATTGCAGACTGAGTACAGGAAAAGTTAAGTGCAGTTCGCCGCTAGTCCGAAGAAGATATTTTATAGTGCTGTGCGATTACTCTGCGGTTAGGGAACGCGGGATACGTGCGCAATATCGATGAACATATTGTGATCGACTAACGATTATAAAGTTGACCTAGACTGATACGATTACTCATGTAGAATTGGTCACGCTTCGACAGAAGTGCATACTCAGTTAGTATTTAACATGAACATTATATAGAGCAAGCCTACAAATGTATGGAGAATATAAAAAAATATGTCTTCGAAATAAAAATAACTAAAGTAAAAGTATTTAATTCAGTTTCACATACACAATCCCCATTTCAGGATTCCATACCTTACTGCGGTCATAGATTTTATTATTTACTTTATTATACTGGCATTTTATTTAAATGTTATTGTAGGTATTTCTCGTTTACTAAACTTCGGTCGACCTATATTAAGCAAGGCGTGCACAGGAGACGGCTTGGCATCCCCTGAGCTCCGCTACACGGAGACCGTACTCGCCGCCGCCTATAAATTTATCATGAGACAACGTAACGTGGATAGAAAAATCCTACGACCTCCTTACATTGTGTTAACCCTAAGTAATTATGTAAGTCGAAGTGTTTACTCCTGAACTTAGAAACTGGACTTGTCGAGTGTTTTTTGACATGCAATGGTCTTGGTTTCGGGTCGTATGAGTGGCTCTATAGGGAGGTAAACTGGGAAATGTATGAAAGTGAAATGACGCCATCTGTAGTTCCAATCATGTCGTTTTGGCGCTACCGTCGCAATTAGGAGGTCATGTAGAAAGGTGACGCAGCGTACGCTAGTGTATGTACCCGGAATTTGTACAACGTAATTTGTGACCAAAATCAAGTCGCGCGGCGTAAGAAGCACTATAATAGTAATATAATATAATTTAGTAATATGATAGTACTAGTAAGTAATATAATTTATAGATAGTTCCACGTATTCTACGGCCTCGTCTTTTTGGTAATTTCTAAACTTATCCTCCTTGGACATACATACATTTTATATGAAAACGCACATAATATGATGTTATTTTTTATACTTTGTTCAATGAATTCGTAAAACTTATTTATTTACATTTTGAAAATCTTATTTTAAAATTTAAGTTAAAATTTAAACTTCAAAGAAGGTAACGTTAATGGCATGTTCTTTGAAATGCTTTAATATTTTTATGAAAATATGAATTGTTTTTTCATTCCAAATCCAGATCCAATGTTTAATTTTCTGAAAGGAAAGAGTTATCAAGAAATATCATACATATTTTAGTTTGTACTTCGTAGTTTTGAAGGCCTGTTTTACTTATCTACTATATGCTATATCAAATGTATATTATGTAGGTAGACATAATTTTCTAAGCATTCTCTTATGTGCTATATTGCAATATATTACATACATGCCTCGCATGTGTCGCATTGGTATTTAGCTAAATAAATAGGATAATGAAGTGACCAATTCCCATACAATGTTTTCTAAGTCAAATTCCTTAAAGAATTAGAAAACGTAATATTAAGATTTTAGATCTTAGATAGAATAATATTAGATCTATTACCACACTCTCTCACATCATGCACACACTCTCTCACAATCACACCCTCTCACACATGCACACACCCCCCAATAAACACACCCTCACACAAATCCTCCTTCTTTCATCCCAGCGAAACCCTAAGTGGAGTGAAATTTTAAAATTTTATATTTTTCAGAATTTTTAAAATGTTTAAATGTTTCAAATTATTTATTTAATTTAATTTTTTAATTTTAAAGTGTTTTTATGATGAATAGAATTTAATATTTTTTAATTTAAATTTTATTAATGAATTGTTTATTAAATTAGTATATTTGTTGTAGGTAGTTATGTATAGGTTATTAGTTTAATTTTAATTTTATTTTTCTTATATAATTTTTGGCAAGATGGTAGTCGATAAGAAAATTTGAAAATTCTAACTATGAAATCTATTATTAGCCAATTTGACATGACAATGTTCCATAATTTTATAATTTGATATTATGTTGCTGTTGTTTTCTTATACAAAAATAAATAAATAAATAAATAAATAAATAAATTACGGACCTATAACGGACGGTTTTTAATATTTTTTTTTTTTTTACTTGACTCCCATAAAATATATGCGCCTCTAAAATTTTTAATTTTCTAAATTTTATTTTTCATTAAACAGCGTTTAAAAATTGTATAGGTTATTACATAATTTGGAAAACAAACGTGCACACCTAGAATACAGTCTTCTTAATACAGTAAAAATATTTAAAAATAAATCATTTGGGGGGGTGTAATTAGGCACGCACCTAAAGTCGACTTTTTTTTTTTTCTTCTTTTTTTTTTTATGGAACCTGACACGGTTGGCTACATCACCTACAACATCCGTGATGTCAGCCCATAACACAGGGTGAACTAGGTGCCATGTCAGTGCTTCCCTTCATTTCATGTCGGCTACACTAAACTGGACGGAAAACACGAACTATTTACATAGCCGTTTCGACCGACGTTTCGTTCAGTGCGGTGGTACCAACCCGGCCGGGATAAACCCTACCACCTAGTAAGGTAAGAAGGGAAGGGACCTACAGTTTAACGTGGAATCCGAACCACGGTCAGCCTCCAACGGTCGAGCGGTCACCCATCCAATCACTGACCGCGCTCAGAGTTGCTTAATAACAGTTGACTAACCAACCGCGCCACTGAGCTACCGAGGCTGACGAATGTTCTTATCCCTTAGTCGACTTTTACGACATGCGACGGGGAGAGATGCAGTGGGGCTATTCTTTTTAAATACCGACCCCACACGGTACAACTTTATTGCTATATTATAGGTAAGTCTCTGCAGGTGCAGCTGCAGCTGTCCCTTTTGCACGAATTGGAGAGATAGCGAAGAGAGAGAGAGACAGCAAACAAAATTCTCAAAATTGAAATATGACTTGGTCTCATTATCCTCCTAAGTAGAAATTTTGTTGAAAATCTTTCCTATCCGCCCTTCCGCTCACGATGCGGTGTAAAACAAAGGTATTCACTCCGCCCAGCTCCGTGGCACAATACACATCGCTCGCCCCTCGGCCCCTGAACCCTGGGCCCCACACACAACGCTGATTTACTATACATTCCCTTCCACGCAACTTGCCGCCCTATACGACTAAACTTACTGTATAATAAAACTTTCTCTATTGCCACGCTGAGAAATAGAGCGTTTTTTGTGGAAATCGGCGCACCGGAGCCGATCGAAATTGGGACGGGAATAGCGCATTGACGGTCGCCTTACTGCAAGGGTCACGAAAGTTCAACCTTCGTATTCGTTTCGTAAATATTCCTATATTATATTGCATTTTCGCTAAGCAAACTTGTTTGTGATTATGTAAAAAACAGCAATGCAGGCAATGTGTGGGTTCGGTGAAATTTTCCATATTTTCTCGGAATAGAAAACTCATTTGCATGCACTCGTGTATCATTGTTTTAGCTCAATCGGTTCAGTTTTTATTGAGTTATGCTTCTTACGTAGAACATTATGGAGCTATTTTACGGTAGAGAAAATGTTTAACTTTTTCGACGCAAACGTGCAATTACTATAATACGATACAATATTTAAAATCCGACATAATAACCGTAAGTTAGTCCCTACACGGATTAAAATAGTTGCTATATTTTCACAATATAAACCCTGATATATATAATTGTGCAATTAGTTAATGTTTCATTAATTAGAAAAAGCTTGATGGAAAAAATGCGTTCATGCAGTTTTCATAATTTAATTTCAAATTGGTGCCAATTGGAGAGGATTATCAATGTACCGAAATACAAGTAAATTTTACGAAGTTTATCATGAGTATCCATTCTTAGCTCCACTTGCACCAACACGAGTTTAAAGTTAAGTAGCGAGTTATGGATTTAAACGCGGTTCCCACAGTCAAAGGGTGCTAGCTTAAACTGGTTTAGCGAGTTAAACTGGTTTATATATTAAATTTGTGTTGGTGCAAGTGGGCCTTAGAGAGGGCCACTGAACATTTCACGTTTGTGCATTTCTATGTAGACTATACATACATATGTACATATACATATCACACGCTATTTCCCGACAATCGGGGTAAGTAGAGTAGTCGGTGTTGTGCTGCAAGTACACTTGTATATTACAGCACAACACCGATCACTGCATCTATATGAAGACTATAATCAAAATAAAAAGAAAATAATCAAACATGCAGTAAGTACTTATTGGAAACCGTGAAATAAACTTTATTGTTTAGGTACGTTGTAGTGTTACTGTTTTTATCATGTTGAATGTTTAATTTTTTTTTATTCAAAGAGATATTATGTAATAACCTTAAAATTGTTCGTATTTCTTTCTCCAAAAAAATCTAAATAAAACCTTTTAGAATAAAATTGGTTAATCAAAATTCAGGGTGATTTGGATTAGATTTCGGCTAATATGGCAGAGTGAAACTGACCTCATTATTATTGCGTTATAGTACATAATTAGTATCCACATAATGTACTAAATACATTTTAAATAGAAATTAGGCATTCGTGAAGGCTTTCCTTCGTAGAGCACATTAAATTACTTCAATAAAATACTCTATTAGTTCGCTCACCGAAAATTCGTATGAACAAAGTAAACTAAAGAAACAAAGTCACGAGCCGGCCTCTAAGCCTGCAATGGAGCGTGTCGTTATGTCGTTGTGTCGTTGTGGGTCATGGGGGCTTACTTTATGGATAAAACACTAAAACAAAACAAGTGTCAGAGCTCGATAAATTCGGGTCAACTGCGGGCGAAGAAAGTTCGGAACTAGGCATAGAGTTGAAGATTAGCTTAGTATTGGTAAGATTAATTTAATATTGCTATAAGATTGGCTTAGTACTGGTGAATAGTGCAGATTCGTAAACAAGTCAACTTAATGACTCGTCACAAGTGTCAGAGCTCGATAAATTCGGGTCAACTGCGGGCGAAGAAGGTTCGGAACTATGCATAGAAATGAAGATTAGCTTAGTATTGCTAAGATTAATATTGCTATAAGATTGACGTAGTACTGGTAAATAATGCACAGAGATCGTAAACAAGTCAACTTATGACTCGTCACACTTTTTGTGCCATAATTACATAGCTTTTCCTGGGTTCCTTCTTTACATTTCGTTAGGCAGTTTCGTTGTATGGTGTAATTTGGTGTAACATATATGGCTGCAATTATTTGTTGTTTTCCTTAGCAATTCTTTATTTTGACAGGTATGTGATATAAGAAAGTAGATAATCCTTTTTTTTATTTCCTTTTAAACTTTTTAACAACAATGCATTTTTTAGGCTGCTTCAGAGGGGCCAAAGCATATGCTCCGACCAGCCCATATCACCTCGGAGAAGGTAGGAGCCATACCGGAGACTTCCCTTTGAATTTCTGGCTATATTGAACTAGAGGAGAACACAGCCGAGGCTGCTATGCGGTCATATTACATCCAGTACGGTGCTACCAACCCATACGGCTACGATTTGAGCCTACCACCTAGTAAGGGACCTATAGGTCTCCAACAGGTAGGTAGTAGATAATGCACGTAAATTTTCCCGTCAGAAAAAACTCATTGTTACACGCTGACCGGATTCGAACCTTGAACTTCTCGCAAGAGAGGGCGACGCCCGGACCACTCGGCCTCTCGCCGCTTATATCTTTAGTGAATTTGCGCCGCATTGTTAGTGAAAGTGTATATAGATTTCCTAACGGAGTTTTTCTTCGCTGGAATTTTTGATACAAACCTAATTTAGGTTTAAATAAATTCAACGATGGAAATTCGAACGTGCCACCTCTTGAACAAAGCTTGAGCGAAAATATTTCATGATATTTTTACGAATGTCAGATTCTAGTATTTCTCGTTTCTGTGGAGTTCACGGGAGAACGCTTCGGTGCGCCCGCACGCTCGCCACGGCTAAGCTGCAATATTTACGTTGAGTTAAGAAAATTGACGCCAATACCAACAGCACGCAGCTCCTTGCGATAAGCCGAGCCAAGCAAATCGATACGATAACGTCGCCTACGTTAAGTTCTATAGTCTCCGCGATCCTTAGTGTTGAAGACCCAAAACTTTATTATCTACATGAAAACTGTGAATGAGCAGACCATATCCAAGCGGTGAAAACCTTGCCTTGTTTTTTATTAAAGGCAGTGAGTTCAAGCCAGCAGCGGCCGTCCACAATGATCTTACTCACTTCGAATGTGGTAAGTGCGTAGTTTTCCATTTAAATTTAAAATTCCATGTAAAACTGTAGGTACCGATCGAGGAAGCAACGCTGGAGTAAATCAATGTTGTAGTAAGTAAAGCAAATGTAAAAAGATTAAAAACAAATAAACACTCAAATGAAAGATACACAAAGGGTTGAAATTTAAAACACAAAACATATCTGCTTAAAAAATCAATTATGTAACAAAAGTGATTGCCAGGCTGTCGCTAAGGAGGTGGGAATCTGAACGAGCGGGTCACATGACGCACAGGGCGGAAGGGGGCGAGCGGGGAGGAAAGCGTCGCGGGGGAGGGGCTCCTAAACGGACTTTTCCGTGACGGGAACTTCGACTCGCTTCATTAAAATTACGATGAAATCCGGGTCACCTCGCTGACCGGAATAATAACTTTTCAAATAGGTACGCGCCTATTGTTTTCAAATCAAAATAATTTCTTTTACTGCGAAATGGAAATATAGTGTTATTTTCCTTCGAAAAGTGACCACAACGCTCACGTTTATTTTTACGAGCCGCAGTAATTTTCGCCTTAAGGCGCTTAGTAACGCCACATGTGGATTTTTGAAGAAGTAGCCCGTGATAACTAGACTAAAAACCGGCCAAGTGCGAGTCGAACTCGCGCACCGAGGATTCCGTATCGCCATGTGCTTCATAATCTATTCGGTAAATGGCGCGCGCGCATACACTTTTTGGTTTATTCTATGAGAACCCCGTGATTTTTTTACTTTTTCCTATTTTTATTTTTCTTATTATATCGGCGCCGTCAAGTGGAGCAACGGCCAAACTTAAATAAAATAAAATAATAAATCTCCGCAGCAATCGTCGCAAAGAAACTGAAGACCCTTATATTATTTTTTTATCGAAAGCGCGACATGTGGCGCCGAGCCACCCATCCATAAGGTGTGTAACGACGCCGTATGTCTTCGTCGTATGAGAGGGTTGCGAATGTCATGCCGGTCTGATAGGTGACTATTCAAGCGCCTCTTAAAGGACCCGAGATGAGCATGGAGAGCGTTCCACAGTTTAAAGTTCTGTAGAGTAATGATTTGCAGAACTGATTGGTACGCATCCGCGGTAAGACTAGCGTGTAGGGATGCAATCCCTGCCCAGTGCGCGTGGTGCCAAGGACGAAAGGGGACGGCGGGATCGTCTCAAACAACTCCTCCGAGCACTCCCCATGGAATAAGCCATTTTGTTGTTGATACTTGGGCTTTGTACTTGGGCTTTGAGAACCAATAGTATATATTTATATTTAGTTAGCGCTTCTATAGTTCGCTAATCTGTTTGTATGGTGTCTCACTGAACGTTGTTTCGCGAACTGAAATGGATTTGGCTGTTTCGAGTACCTCTTGTCCCTCAACACAGCCACCCATAGTTTCATATAAATAGAAAATAAAAAAATATATATATAAAACAAAACACCAACAAATTTGAAACGAATAGTTACCAAGTACGCATACATAATAGGAGAAACAAGAAACACTAAAATATTGAAATAGTTTTCAAACTAGGTAGGTACTCGTACTAAAAATCAATTTCTCAAACCGATATAGCTCGCGGAAGTGGAAGCGAAGGACGTATTTTTCCTAAATGTGAACCTTTAAACCTCAAACTCAGTGGTGCTTTAAGTCAAATTTTCCGATTAGTTATTGAAATTATGGGATCAAATCTATATATTATAGTTAAACGGTGCCAGTCGTTTACAACAATATATATAATTTCCAAAATGTTGTAACACTTATCTAAGTAAATGATCTAGCTACCTACTTACATTTCACAATATTAACCAACTCTCAAACAACCAAAGATTGACTGGAAGAAATCTCTGTAAGGATAGGTCAGCCTTTAAATCAGTCAGTCAGTCTTGAAAATGCTCTTTTCTGTGATATGTTTCTGGAGCAATAAAGTATTTATATGTATTTAAATTCGTCCTGAGGTCTGACCTTCCGCAAAATTTAAAGACCCGTATATATGACCAGTGTGTCCTCCCGGTTATGACGTACGGGTGTGAAACGTGGACTCTGACGGTCGCTGTTGTCCAAAGGTTAAAAGTTGCCCAGCGAGCAATGGAGCGAGCCATGCTGGGAATATCGCTACGTGATATGGTGCGTAACGAGACAATCCGCCGACGCACCAAAGTAGTCGATATTGGACACCGGGTGGCTAAGCTCAAGTGGCAGTGGGCTGGGCACGTTAGCCGAAGAGACGATGACCGTTGAAGTAACCGTGCTCTACACCGGCGGCCGTGGACAGGAAAACGGACGCGGAAAACGGAGTGTGGGAAGACCACCCGCCAGGTGGGACGACGACATCAAGTAAGTACCTCGGCGGAAAGCAGTGGTTCCGTATCGCTGAAGGCCGGGAGGACTGGAGGAAAATTGGAGAGGCGTATGTCCAGCAGTGGACGCTTACACGCTGACTGACTGACTGACTGACATGTATTTAAATTAATCGTCATCATCAGGCCGCATCGGTCCACTGGTGGACATAGGCCTCTCCCAAGGCACGCCACCACACGCGGTCTTCCTCTCTTCTCGTCCATCCACTCCCGCCTATTTTTTTTGGTCGTCTGCCCACCTAGCCGAGGGGCGTCCTTAAACTAAATTAATCATGGGATAAATATTTTTTGTTATAAACTATAATTATTTATGTCGATTCTTGTCGGTCGTATCTAAGTTCGTTTCAATTACTTTCACAGTACAGGTAGGCAAGATAAGGAAGAGTTAAAAGCACAGACCCGACACTGTCGATTCTCCACCGCCCCCCGCCACCCCTCCCGCCCGCGAGTCACTCGCGCCGCGTGGATATGAAGGCTTTTCCTTTCGCTGTATATTAATTGACACTTCCTGCTTTTATCTTGTCAAATTTAAGCGCCTCGCGAATTTCTGTCGGACGTTTACCTTCAATATTACATGAAAGCGTTCCCGTTCCAGAACGTCATAGCGGCAATAAAGGTGTTTTATTATTACTTTTATTACCTACTTTTTATTTCGTGAACGGTTTATGTGCGAACTATGTCTGTCACACGCGTAGTCGGGAAGAATTATTGATTGACTGAAAACTCCCTCTGTTAAAAAATACCTACGCACGTTTTAATAATTTCGTATCGTGTGAAGCCGGTACTTTTAAAGAATAGCCCCACGGCACCTCTCCCCATATTTTATCGTAAAAGGCGACTAATGGATAAGGATGAGATGCCGTGCTAAAGGGCGACAGACTAGCCATCTCTTACCTTGGCACGGCCTTTCAACCGAGTTAGGCAGTAGGTAGGTCTTGGTGCCTTAGTTGCTGCTTGAGAATTATCTTTTCTTAATACTTTTCTAAACGTGGTGGTCGGTGTTGTGCTGTGATGCAGCACAGCGCTGATAACTCTGATTACCCCGATATTCGGGATACAATTTAATTTTGACCACAAATAGGGAATGACTTGTATGGCATGTGGTATACCGTTGGAAAGGGTATAAACTAGCAAACTTTTTAAAATAAAACAAAACTCTCAATTGCCGTCACTTTTTTTTAATTAATTAACCAATTAAGATTCTGTCATATTTTCACTCGTCCTCAGGACTTTGAGAGTTCATAAGTCCTTTTCATGGTATTGTAAAAACAAAAACAAAAATCCAAGCGCTAAATTTGACATAAGTTTAATAAATCCTGTTCGTATTACTTATATTCATGTGCTATAGAATCCTATTTATTACCTAACCTATTAAGTAAATAGCTCGTTCACCTATCTACACTATGCTATTACACAAAATGTGTCGGGAAATTCGAAAATATCTTTTAATAAGCACCTAATGGTACCACTCAAACAAATGACTTTGCTCTACATATATCATCGAGGTGAGTGTATTTCCTTACGCACTGCTCCCGCGGGTGCTATCCGCCGCCCCGCCGCGCCGGCCCGCTGTCGACACCAACCCCCCGCCCCCGCCCCGCCCCCGCCCCGCAGTCCCGCCCCGCAGTCCCGCGCTTGGGCGACGACGACGCCGACACCGAGAAGCCATAACCTTTTTAAACCTTTTTCTAAATGAACGATGAGTACTTTGTATACTGCACGTAAGAGTTACATAATTTAACGTCTTGGGGCCCTATAAAATACAATTTAAGTAGAGCGGCGGCGAGGTGAAGTAATTTCTAAATTATTCATGACTAAATTTTGAATGCAGTACATAGGGAATATGTATGTCAGAATTGAAACTATTATTCGTATCTAAGAATGTCAATAAAAGGACAAGATGGAATGCTATAGGGCGACAGGATAGCCACCTCACACCTTGGCACGGTCCTTCCATCGAGTCATGCTGTAGGTGGGTCTTCGTGCCTTTTAATTGTTGCTTGATAGTTATTTATGCTTTGCGAAACGTGGTAGTCAGTGTTCTGTTGTAATGTAATAGATTCCTTGCACTGCAAATACCGATAAAAAAATTCAAAATTCAAATATTTCAGTACAATACCTTACTTACTTACTCTTCTTATACCGATGTACTATGTATGTATCGATTTTGGGTCATTGAAAAAAACCAATAGCATATACCCAAGAGAACATAAGTATGATGTATTGGGTAATATCACAGAACAGTGATCGCCGGCCGTCTTCTCCCAGCTGGCCGCCCCTTCTTGCTCTTTGGGTAATATGTATGTATAAGTAATCATAAACATATACCGGATGTTTGATGACTATAGGTCATAAAGCAAACCAGGTACTCCTGGGCCTATTTGGAGCAAAAAAGTTAAAGGACATTTTGTTCTACGGTAAACTTTTTTTTTCCATACTAACCTAAATAATTTTATTTAGTTTAGTATGGAAAAAAAAAGTTGACAATAGAACAAAATGTCATGTAACTTTTTTGCTCCAAATAGGCTCAGGAGTACCTGGTTTGCTTTATGACCTATAGTCATCAAACATCCTGTGCATTAACATGAACAGCAATGGTCTAGTATAATAATGAACATACCATTCGCATCCTGGTTTTTTTCGCGTATAAAATGAAAAAAAAAAACACAGAAAACAACTGCATTCTACAGTTTCACAAAGTTCTTCAATTCCGTGTAACCAATTTAAATCGCTATCTGTTTGGGCGGCGGCGGCGGTGGTTGGGCGGGCGGGTGGCGGACAGTCCGCGCGCAATCGTTCCGCGTCCGCTCCGACATAAACAGACTGTGACTGACGGCTGTCACTCCGACAAACAAACAGTGAGTGTCTAATTTGCACCGGCAAGAGCTGAGCGACCCGGCTAATTGGTATTGACGCGAGCGAAAAATACGAGCGTCGAGAGTGGGCTGAATAAATAGAGTAAGTACATATATGTGCGTAGTTTACCACGAAACGCGGTTTGATCGATTTTAACACTTATTATCTGTAGCACAAGGTACAAAAACGGAGGAATTATTCTGCTATAGTAGTTCCAGCGCCGACGCGACATGGAGTGACGGTCTAAACGCTCTCCACGATAAGAGTTATAAGCTGATGAACTATGTGTATAGCATAGCGGATAGTTGTTTAAATGGCTGTTATAGCGTTACTTGATGTACCTAGTTAGTTATAGAAGGGCTTCGATTAAGGTGAGATTTGAAATTCCGTGTAAAAACTTTTAAGTAAATAAGCTGCAAGTTCATTTTTAGGTTTCAATACCCTGTAGGGAAGCCTATTGCTAAGCCTACAGGCCTACAGCGTCTGTCTGTCCGTCTGTCTGTCAGTCCGTCCGTCCGTTCGATGGCGGTATCTTTGGAACCGTAATAGCTAGCCGGTTGAAATGTTTACAGAATATGTGTTATGTTGGCAGATATAACAAAAAATTATAAAAAAATTAAAATGAGAACAAAAAAGGCCCCATACAAGAAACGCGTTTTTTTAAGGATTTTTTTCCGGTGCAGGAAACTCTGTGCGCGAGTCCGACTCGCACTTGGCCGGTTTCTGCATGTATTGTATCTATCGTCGCAAGAAAATCCCTTGTCTCCGTCTACCCCATTGGGAGACAGGCGTGGCGTTGTATACGTATGTATTAGAATCGATGAGAAAATAAATTCGTTTTTTTTTTCTTTTTGCAGCAGCTACATACGGTACGATGTACGATTTGGATTTACTGCATAGGTAATGTTTCACGAATAACAAACGGAGAAAATAGCAGTTAGATTTTGTTGTAAGACCAACTTTAATTACGGTAGAGTCGCGGGTAAATGCTAGCTTATTATTTTGTTCATGAAATCCTACTAAAGTCGTAAAACCAGTTGAACCACCATCCCAAACACAAAAACAGTTTATGTTAGGTTCAATATTAAAAGTTGCACAAAATGGTTTCATACTGCAAATTAGTTGTAATTTCTAACTGTATGGCCTGAAAGTATATTGCACCTTCTGAATGAGGTGAGTGAAACGGGGCTGTGTTCAAAATAACGCTACCCTTCCCCTTCATTCAAAGGCAAATACGAAAGGTAAACTACATCTACGTTACTTCGTCGCCGCTGCCCCTGCATATAATAAGGAGATCAATAGCACTGTTCCGATAGCTAGACACGACATGAAGTGTTTGGAAAGTTATAGCTGCAAGCAAACAAACCGGCGGCGGACAGCGGACTGCACGGGGCCCGCTACCCGCATCTCACTTTTGAAACCGCATAGTGGTGCACCGTACCATTGGAGGACCATCGACCTATGCGGCTAACTCAGCGCGGCCATATCACGGCTGTGGTAAAGCTGCCAGTGAATAGCCATTGGAAGTTTTCATGTTTGATTTGTAATTAAACCTGCTGTTGTTGAGTAACGGAACTCGAATTAACCTGCTGTTGAGTAACGGAACTCGGGTTAACCTGCTGTTGTTGAGTAACGGAACTTGCCAAGGATTGGGTTTTGACGTGATAACGTCTTATAAATTGATGAACACCGGCTGCACGCACGAATATCACGTCACGTTCCATCTGAGCCTGTGTGTGCAAGCGAGAGCGCGTAACAAGCGATAGAGAGGCACAATCGGCCCAAACGTCGGCTTGTAAAAGTACCAGGGCTGCAGAAATTAAAACGAGGTTACTCGTACCATAATATCTGGCCGGTCGGAAAATATTTCAAATTTAGAATATTCATGAAACAAGGGTTGTATGACGTTATCACGTAAAACTATCGTCCGTAAACCGACTTTACAGACAACCAATTTTTTTTTTATGGAAACTGACTACATCACATACTACATCCGTAATGTCAGCCCATCACGCCTTGATGAACTAGGTGCCATACCAGTGTTTCCGTTTGGTCCTGCCTGCTACACTGAATTGGACAGAAAACACGAACGGTCGTCGGTCGGACGGTATCCATCCAACGTCTGATCGCGCCCCCGAGGCCCCGCGCCGCGCCGAGGCGGGAGTTTTTCCTTTAAAATGTTATAGGCATTAAAAAATCATCACAAATAAAAATTATGATTTCGTTAAAAAGGTTTTCGGACAATGCCCATTGAAATAAATTCTAATTATAAATGCTAGTAGCCCAGATTACATAATATAATTACTCTATACAAATGACGTGTTTAACAAAATATAAATTTTGGCCAGTTTTGAAAGTTGAGTGCTAAGCGTCTCAAATCTTACCCATAGTATCATCAAATACCACATGGCGAATTTGGCAAGAAGCCTTTCTACTGTATACATACTGCTCATGTTGTGCCGGTAATATGGGAACTTAAATTAATAATTATAATACTTACTGCGTCTCGAAAATATGTAGTTGTAAATTGTGTCCAACATGAAGTTAAGAGAGTTGACAGCACCTGACGGAAGACTAACAAAGACCCGGGGGGAAAGGAGGCGGCAAGCGGCGCGGCAGGTACAAGTAGCTCGATTCCAAGTTAAGCACAACTTGTAGACTTCACTCGATCTCAATGTTATCTATGTGTGAGCGCGCAACCAACTAGCAACACTTGGCTGATGAGAATGACATGGTGAGGCTGTATGCGGCGGCTCGGCGATTGATCGACTACGCTCTCGGCTCTATTTAAAGTTTATGACACGGATGTTCTTTTCCGCACCGTGCTTTATACAACACTGACTTATACGGCGTGACACATGCAGTATTGTAAAAAAAATGTTTTAGATTGAACATTTTAATAGTTATACCTGTTCTAACAATACATTGTTACAATAGAATATCGATAGTCGAAAGGAAAAAGTGTATAATATGCACTACAAATCGATCTTCGCTGAAGACGAGAGTTTTTGGTGCTTAGACCTTTCACCTTTCCATCGTCGAACATCGGTCTGGGTGATGATGTTTGCGTCGTAATTGGAATCGAGCTTCTGTAGCGAGCTATGTAGAATGAAGGCTGCAGATAGTCGGTAGGCTGCTCCGGAAGACAAACAGTGAAACGAGCGAATAAACAAGCTGGCCTTAAGACGCGCGGGGAAGTTGCGCCTCCACCCCGCCCAGCCCCACGCCCGCCCCAGCCCAGGCTGTTTGCGCTCGTGTCGCTGCTGCTGTCGAGAATCTTCACCTGGCAGTTAAAGATAGGGGATGTGGCTCATTGACGAGTGGCTTTAGACGAATTTAGTGCTCAACTGAAACTCATACCATGTAAGGAAATTAGCTTTGAGTTAGTGGCATAAGTAAGACGCTATTGTCCAGCTGAGAAATCACACAATATCCACGCATACATGTTACGATAAAATATATTTTTAGGGTTCAGTATCTCAAAAGAGGAAAATGTTAACCCTTATAGGATCCCTCTTGTGTCTGTCTGTTTTTCTGTATGTTCGTCCGTGGAAATTGGGTACATATATGTATAGATTGATAACCCAATCACGTTCGTATAGCGTAAATGAAGTAATTGAGATTTTGGGGGTCATTTTGGGGACAAATTATTAAGTAAAATTTCAATTCCATCATGTTACATTCAACGAAAAAAGTTCGTTATAAGGAATATAAACGTATTTTTTTTATAATTTTGAAATGCGTAGTTTAAAAGACATTAAAGAAAATATAGAAAAATCTAGCATACCCACCCACAGTGTGTTATGGGAGCCGATTTTCTGACACTATCCTTTTTATTAAAAAAATCGAAAGTTGGTTATATTTCAAGTGCGAGAGAAAAACTCCCGTGTGTCAAAAATGTTTCGTTTTAAAGATACAAATTTTCAAAAATGTGCCTTTTAATGATCCGAAAAAAAGAAAAAAAATTCTGGTTGCAAAACGAAGATGTTTATTGAGAAATTATATTTACGGTTCCAAAGTACTTTCAAAATGCAATTTTTTTCAATAATTACCTAAGTGAAAGCTTTGTCTGGAATCGAAATATTTAATTAAATAGATTTTTTGTTTTCATTTTTTTTCTCAATCATTCCGCTGTAGTAGGTCGAGATATCTACAGGAAAGAAAGATCACCCAGTTATCTATGACCTCTGAAAATATCACAACCTAATACCGTGGAATCTAGAAGTTACATGCAATTTAATTTTTTCGGGTAATTTCCTGTGTTAGGGTTGTCATTGTGATAAAAAAAAAAATTATAACAGGGTAAAATCCGGAATCTGAATCTTTCCTATTATTTGACATATATATGGAAAGTATCTTAAATAATATCCTGTAAAACGTCACACGTGCCCCCGCACAGTGGTTTAAACCCCCAAAAAAGTGTAAATGGGCAATTTTTTCCGAATTTAATACTTTTTGTTGCAAATATGAATTGCACTTAATTAACAAGTAAATTTTGTTCTTACACATTTTTTTCTAATTTCACTATCTATGAAGATATTCAACGATATTTGAAATTATTACGTAGGATGAAATAGGTACATTTTGGTAAATTTCTCAAAATGACTGGGAAATTTCTAGTATTAAAGAAATAACATGCATGCCTAGAATATTTTGTAGGCTGTTGTGTATTGTGTATATTTTAGTTAAATATTTCGATTCCAGACAAAGCTTTTACTTAGGTAATTATTGAAAAAAATTGCATTTTGAAAGTACTTTGGAACCGTAAATATAATTTCTCAATAAACATCTTTGTTTTGCAACCAGAATTTATTTTCTTTTTTTCGGATCATTAAAAGGCACATTTTTGAAAATTTGTATCTTTAAAACAAAACATTTTTGACACACGGGAGTTTTTCTCTCGCACTTGAAATATATCCAACTTTCGATTTTTTTAATAAAAAGGATAGTGTCAGAAAATCGGCTCCCATAACACACTGTGCCACCCCCCATTATCTCCGAAACTACCGAGTTTATAATTTCGAAAGAAATAGGGCATATAGGACCTCTCTTATAGTTTACAGGAAAATCTACACCAAAATCTTAAGTCTTAAAATTCTCACGGAAAATAGGATGGTACTGAAACCCCTCCACGCAAGTTTGACTCGCACTTGATCGGTTTTTTTTTTCTGCTTTCCTATTCGATTACAGCTATTTCTGGCATATAATATAATATAGAATATTTTATATTTAAATTTTTGAGATAAAACACGATATAGTAAAAATGAAACTTATTTTCAAAGCCGTTCAAACCGTACTCTCATCTCTGTGTGTCGGTCTCTTCTACATAATACTTGAGCGATCGCGAATGTTTTCGGAACCTGACAACGTAGAATACCAGTCCAATGCTGACTTTTTGTATTGAGATTAAGTACAGTTATTTCCTTCTTATTATGTGTCTACAGATGTAACCGCGATGTTAACCCCGCCTATTAAATTATCCTCATACGTGACCTCACTCATCTTCTCCCAAGACGTCTCACACACAGCCTATCCCTGGCTTCACGTTGTAGATTCAAAAGACTTACAGCGTTGAAACGCGAAGCTTAGCGTGTTTATTCGACTATAGCTCTCATTTCCTTACTACGAACTTCAGCGCGAGTTTCGCTGAATAAATTAAAGTTTGAAAGTGTGTACATACACACAAGTGCAGCTGTGATTTATAGTACGGCTCCTCAAAATCAATCTCTTAGGGTGATGAATAATGAATAATATTGTATGATTTTTTGAAGCGATGCTTTTTAAATGTACATTTGGAATGGGGACGTAACTCAGAAAAAGAGAAACGTCACGAAAGTAAGAACGGAAGTTGCAACTCTCCTCATTGGAGCGCCACCTATTGATGTCGAAGCATTGTATTGGTTGTTAGCGTGAAATAAAATGGGGTAGACTGCTACCGTAGCAGTATCGGTAAAGGCTTCAGAAACTAGATTCTTACCTATATATGCAGATCTACCTCGATTGTTTTGATAGAATGATGCGTTATACGTATAAAATGTATTTAAGTTATTTACATATGTACGTAAACATCTACATAGTGCCCACGAAAACCGTTTGAAACTGGTTTTTTTTTATGGAAACTGGCACGGTTGGCTACATCACCTACAACATCCCATGATGTCAGCCCATAACACCGGGTGTACTATGTGCCATGTCAGTGCTTTCCTTCATTTCCATTTTTGAACCAGATTTGAACCAGGATACAATATTATAATGTTGATTAGGTAAACGTAAATATTTCCACGTTAATAACACAATAGAAAGAAAAGTAAGTTTTATATTTTCCCTGCGCATAACAATATGTACTAACATTTGTTTCATTTGTTCAAATAAATGTTTCAATACCCAAGTTAATATTTATTTTGTCCCCTCCAGCAATTGTAAATCGTTTCATAATCAATACCACCATTGTAGATTCTCTGGGGATTCCCACATATTGATCGGTAAATTCTTTATTAGCCGTTTGAAACATGTGGCGTTTCCCTCTTCCGGGTAATCGTATAGATACTTTACATTAGTATAGATTCATTCATTTTTGACATTGGAAATGTCTTTTCGATCGCTTCAGTATAGGCCCCTATTTCCAGAAAAGTGCGAATTGGCCCTGGTGTCGTGAGTTTTAAGGTTACGTGAATACTTAGGATCTCAAAAAAAGCGTATCGACGAGAGATAGAAGACTGTGAAAAAAATATAAAAAAAATTTGAGAGTTTTGAGAAAATCGCAAAAAACCGCTTAAAATAGCCGTTTTAGGGGGTTTGAAAAGGGCACTTTTAAACGTATTTCTAAATATATATTTTAAACTTTTATATTTTTATATTGTACATTGACTAAATATCTGGGCATGTATTTTGAATTGTTTGAAAAAAGTAAAAATTTTGGGAGTTAAGATTTTTTTAATTTTCCATGACGCGAGTTTCGTGTCGTCTTTATCTTGCAGTGTGAGTTGTTAAAATGGTTTTCGTGTATGCATAGACTTGAAAATGGAGAATTTGATTTTATTTTTTTTTTTTAAATTGCCATAATATTTCAGTATGAAAAAGCAAGTAAATTATAATCAATGGTTTAAATATGGATATATATTCTTTATTGATGACCAATTTATACAAATTAGGCACAATAGACGAGCTTAATGCCGTGAGGCATTCTATTCTAACTAACCTTTGGGATGTGGGAGAAGTATTTATTATGTACAAGAATAGTTTGTGGCAATGTTTTAAGTAATGCATTAAGATAAACTACAAACTAATCTCTGCTTTTTTTTTTAATTATTATTAAACGGTTTTATTTAGCTTGACTCCGTATATTTGTTTGTTTCTATCTTTGTTTCAAATCTTGCGACAACTTTTTCAACTACTTCTACTGAACCGATTTTTATGAAACTTTGCACACACATTGAGTTCTCGTGACAATACAATATTGTGATAATTTCAACTTGGTAACGAGGGTCTGATGATGGAGTCAGGAGGTGGACAGTGGAACTCTTCAACCGTTACTAGTAGTCCCCTCGAGTTTGGGCTCATTTGGTTAGTTTGGACGAGTGTCCCATACTTCTACCAATACACTTGGTGACGAGGGTCTGATGATGGAGTCAGAAGGTGTACAGTGGAACTCTTCAACCGTTACTAGTAACCCCCTCGAGTTTGGGCTCATTTGGTTGGTTTGGACGAGTGTCCCATACTTCTACCAATACACTTGGTGACGAGGGTCTGGTGATGGAGTCAAGAGGTGTACAGTGGAACTCTTCAACCGTTAGTAGTAACGCCCTCGAGTTTGGGCTCATTTGGTTGGTTTGGACAAGTGTCCCATACTTCTACCAATACACTTGGTGACGAGGGTCTGATGATGGAGTCAGGAGGTGTACAGTGGAACTCTTCAACCGTTACTAGTAACCGCCTCGAGTTTGGGCTCATTTGGTTTGTTTGGACGAGTGTCCCATACTTCTACCAATACACTTGGTGACGAGGGTCTGATGATGGAGTCAGGAGGTGGACAGTGGAACTCTTCAACCGTTACTAGTAACCCCCTCGAGTTTGGGCTCATTTGGTTGGTTTGGACGAGTGTCCCATACTTCTACTAATACACTTGGTGATGAGGGTCTGATGATGGAGTCAGGAGGTGTACAGTGGAACCTTTCAACCGTTACTAGTAAGTAGTAACCCCTTCGAGTTTGGGCTCATATGGTTGGTTTGGACGAGTGTCCGATACTTCTACCAATACACTTGGTGACGAGGTTCTGATGATGGAGTGAGGAGGTGGACAGTAGAACTCTTCAACCGTTACTAGTAACCCCCTCGAGTTTGGGCTCATATGGTTGGTTTGAACAAGTGTCCCATACTTCTACCAATACACTTGGTGACGAGGGTCTGATGATGGAGTCAGGAGGTGTACAGTGAAACTCTTCAACCGTTACTAGTAACGCCCTCGAGTTTGGGCTCATTTGGTTTGTTGGGACGAGTGTCCCATACTTCTACCAATACACTTGGTGACGAGGGTCTGATGATGGAGTCAGGAGGTGGACAGTGGAACTCTTCAACCGTTACTAGTAACCCCATCGAGTTTGGGATCATTTGGTTGGTTTGGACGAGTGTCCCATACTTCTACCAATACACTTGGTGACGAGGGTCTGATGATGGAGTCAGCAGGTGTACAGTAGAACTCTTCAACCGTTACTAGTAACGCCCTCGAGTTTGGGCTCATTTGGTTTGTTGGGACGAGTGTCCCATACTTCTACCAATACACTTGGTGACGAGGGTCTGATGATGGAGTCAGGAGGTGGACAGTGGAACTCTTCAACCGTTACTAGTAACCCCCTCGAGTTTGGGCTCATTTGGTTTGGTTTGGACGAGTGTCCCATACTTGTCGAACGCAAATGTATGAAACAGACATACCATCTGTTCAAATTGATTTTGAAAGGAGTTTCCAGCAAATTTAAATTATGGAACAGCTGAGAGACGAATGTTACCGATAATTTTGTCATGGGCCTCCACTGTCCATAAAATGCAGGGCAGACCTGTTGACCATGCTGTCGTGTATTTGGGCTCCAGACTATTTGAGGAGGGTCAAGCGTATGTTGCATTGAGTAGCGTAAAGTATTTAGAAGGGCTATGTATTGAGGAGCTTGATTGTGAGAAATTGACAGGTAAGAAACCGAGTAAAAAAGATGCAATGAGAGAGTTGGAAAGGATGAGAAGTTTGCGTAATGAATGATACGAGCCAAAAATCAAACTAAAAACGAGTAAATAAAAAAATTGGTAAAAAAACTTTTAAGTTAAACGGTTTTATTAAAAAAAAAACTAGACAAAAAATCAGCTGTATAAAAAACTAGAAAATAATAGGGACACAAGCCTGGGCCTTCTTAAGATTTTACGTCTGGGTAAGAAATCGTGCAATACTAGCGTGCTGTCTTCTCATGTCGGATGCCAAAGGGCACATTATGTCGCTGCGTCAGCGGAATAAGTAATAAATTGAGACTTTTAACAGACTAATATAAAAACGTGGGGCGTATAATATGCGTAATAACATGCGCCCCACGTTTTTATATTAGTCTGTTAAAAGTCTCAATTTATTACTTATTCCGCTGACGCAGCGACACAATGTGCCCTTTGGCATCCGACATGAGAAGACAGCACGCTAGTATTGCACGATTTCTTACCCAGACGTAAAATCTTAAGAAGGCTAGTTTTTTATGCAGCCTAGTTTTTTTTTTTAATAAAACCGTTTAACCTAAAAGTTTTTTTACCCATTTTTTTTTCTCTATCTTCTTCTTCTACTTTTTATAAAAGGGAACGTCTGTCTGTTTGTATGTATGTATATATGTTTGAGGGAACCACTGAACAGATTTTGATGTGGTTTGCACCAATGTAAAGATAGTTCTTGAAGCACACTATAGGCTATACCATCACGCGAAATAGCCTTAGGACTGAGCAGTATCAAAGAAAGTAGGTATAGGAAAGTATATAGTATGAACGGAATTTAGTGTCGAAGTGTTGTTGGTTTGGTAGAAGGGATGTTAGATATTTATATATATATATACTATAAATATTTAAATACAATTTTCGGAAGAAGATAGATTGCATCCTGCGGACTACCTTTTAACCTTTTATCGAAAAAAAAACGGAAGGGGGTGAAATAGGGAATGCAATTATTTTAGGGATATGGGTTTAAGGAGGGTGGGTGAAGGGGAGGTGCGGTGATGGAGGGGTGGGGAAGGAGGGGAGGAACGATAAAGGCGGGGGACGCAGAGGTGTGGGTTGGGGAGGGACCAGAGGGGAGGGAAATATGAAAGGGGAGGGAGGGAGGACGGTGGGAGGGGCGGGAAGGAAGTGGAGGGAGGTAGGGAGATGGGGCAGGTGGAAGGAATTTAGGGTAGGAGAGGTGTGTAAGATGGGTGGGAGATGAGGGAGGGGGCGTTGAGAAGAGGGGCGACGAACGAGGCTGAGGGGTGAGGGAGGGAGGGGGAAGCGGTGGGGTATAGATGGTTGAACGAGGACTGAGATAGGTAGGGATAGAAGTGTCGGAGGAAGGGAAGAGCGAGTGAGGCGAGAGAGGAGGGAGGCAGGGGAAGGAGGCGGTAGGGAGGGGAGGGAGGTGGGAGGGAGGCAGGGGAGGGAGGCGGGAGGGAGGGGAGGGAGGAGGGAGGGATGGGAGGGAGGCGGAAGAGGGTAAGGAAGAGGGAGGAGGGGAAAGAGTGAGAGGTAGGAAGGAGGTGGGTGGGGAAGATGAAAGGAGCCAGGGGGGACGGAGGGAGTGCGGATGGGGGAAAGAGGGGGAGTAAGGGGGAGCGAGGGAGAAGGGAGAAGGGAAGGAGGGAATTAGGGAGACAGGTAGGCAGATAACGAGGTTAAAGAGAAGGGGAAAGAGGGGGATGGAGAAGAGCGAGGGGCGGGAGGGGAACGGAGGGGAAGCGAGAGAGTTAGGGAGAGAGGGAGGGAGAAAGGGTTCAGAGAGAAAGAGAGAGAGTGAGAAAATACAAAAGAAGCGATCGTTTATCATATTCTCGTTTAAATCGGATTTGCTATTAAACCGACTTTACCGCGAGCCGCGGGTAAAAGCTAGTGCAATATGTAGCTAGTATGTATGCTAGTAAAAATGTATTTACTTCAGTAAGAATAGGAAAAGATTTCTCAAATTTACCATACATTCATAGACGTAGTGGAGTGTAAATGCACGGGCAGATTATTCCAGAGGCGAGCTTTTATACGTGTGCCGAGGCTTTTATACGAGTGTTTATACGTGTTTAGAGAAGGAAGTAATTATATAGTGAACAGGTGCGCGCTGTTAGAATCTGGAGTGTGTTCACTCTTTGAGTTCGTCGCTTCAGGCACACCAGGATATTTTCACGTCCACAGTCGGCGACTCGCTATATGCTTATATTTGAATACGTCCTAAAAGTCATTTTCAATGTACCCGAAGGTCATGTAATGCATGAGATCTGTGAATTTTATTTCAGATAATCATGTTTCTAAGGCTTTCGCAGCTTCCTTGGGAAAATTACTAATGGACATCATCTGGGGACTTAATCTTTTCAACAAAGAGGTGTACCCGCGGGATGTTTTTAATTAGTAGCAAATTTAATTATTTTGGGCGTTGTGTTTCGGGCTATCTAGCTTGAGATAAATTTATTCTTAAACATATTATTACTGTAAAGTATTAATAGTGTAATATATAATAATATAATATATATAATATAATGTATAATAGGCGGAAGACCGCGTGTGGTGGCGTGCCTTGGGAGAGACCTATGTCCAGCTGTGGACCGATACAGGCTGATGATGGTGATGATTATAATAGGAAATACATAAATTAATGATAGTAGAAAGTATTATACATTGACGAATACTAAATAACTATAAATTATAATGTGAGTATGAACATATTAATGTTCCTAAAGGAAAATTAATTTAATTACAATATTCTCAAATATAACGCAACTTCTCGTAATGCTGGCTAATATTTGATTAAGCAAAATAAGCATACAGATAGTATTTATTTTAAAAATAGGATAAGTAAATGTTCCCGTCGCGACACGGAGACGCGCGTCGTCGTGGCGTCGCGTCGCGCGTCGTGGCGCGCCGCCCGCCCTGAAGTGGTCGTCGCCGCCCAGCCCTAAGGTACCTACGTCCATCACTTTACGAGTAAATCAATAATTTCCAGGAACTCTCCGAAAGCCCTCGCGTATTCATGGAGCTGCGACTTTTGTTGTACTTGATCGATTCTCGCTCTGATCTTTTGTTTGAATTCACTCGCTTTACTGTAGACATAATTTTGTTGTTGAGCGCTCAAAAATAATTTGTAATTTCAAACAGGCGTGCTTAGAGATAATTGACGGAATACACAATATTCCGTCTCCTCGTTAAGCGCAGAAATTCTAAAACACGATCCTTCGTTTGCCGGGCCGCGAAATCTATACACATAATAAAACTGTATACTATGTTTGTCTGTTCAATGAAAATATTTGCTAAAAATTATTTTGGGGGAAGGTTTGTCTGTTAATTTGCTCAAGTACGAGTATCTCGTAAAAAGTACTGACCGTTGAATGAATCTCCGGAAAAATATAGGGCTTAATGTGTAGTACTTATTTCATCGCTATCGACTCAATCAAAAGACAATTTATGGTAATTGAAAATTTTCAACGCGAGCGAAGCAGCGGGTGAAAGCTAGTACCTATTTAATATAAAATGTACGTGGCGGTGAGTAAGTGAACAGAAATAATGTTGAATTAAATCTGAATGTGAACGTGTGCAGAGGATCCGCCGCGCTTTTAACGAAATGGAGAACGAGATCGTTAAAATAAACACAAAATAAACAAACCCCGATGCTTATCGGACCGGGTTGATGCTTAAAAAAACATGACGGAGTGCCTCTTCCAGGATCCGGAAATTAAAATGGAAAAGTTTCACCAGCGGGTGAAAAATTCCGGCTAAATTTTTTTGCGTACCTCAATAATCTCCTGCATTGCCTAAGTACAGCGTAAAGCTAATAAGCTATTTTTGTAAGCAGGTGTGTGGAATTATGAGATCTTTTCTTTATTTTAAATATACATTCTTAGTTTAATCTTTCTTCTGAAACCATTAGCTATAGAGATACGGGTGCGTTCATCACCCTTAGACATTATAAGTATCAAATGTGTATGTGCGCGTATGTAAAGTACACTTAAATAAGCATGCCGCACATGCGTGCATGCTTCATTGTAAAATTGAAAATTCCTGCTTACTCGAATAAGATTGAACCGAAAAAATCTATGTAAATTATACAGGGAATTCTCACCTCCGCCGCGCCATGCTGAACTTGTCTATGCAAGCTTGTGTCATGTTGCCGAGACTTGACGTTTGCCAAAATGCACTCGAGTCAAAAATTAAACCGAAACTCTTGCCGTCTCGGTTACATTTGGGTAGTGATATTCTGTTTCCCCTTTAGTACGAAACCTCTACTAACTTTCTCTTAAGTATTGAAACCAGTCGCTATGCTGGAAATAATAATGACCTACGCCAGTCGGTTTACCCATTGACAATGGGAGGCGTCACCTACCGGATATGATTTTAAAAACCATATAAAATAAAACTTTAAATGTCTACCTACATGCATTAAAAAAATTAATACATACTGCTTCATAAAATGCATAAAATGTCTTGAACTATAATGTATGTTATGTTATTTATACTACGAATAAATAAATCTTACATCATAAACACTAAAAAGGAATAGTTACTGTTTTCACCACACGTCGCGTCGTCGGCATGCCTGAACATTTCTCTACAAATAAGTGTTAAGAAAAAAAAAGCCATAACGCACGTTGGAAGCACGTCGCGTTGGTGCCTCGCGCCGCCAGTGTTGTGATAAAACTGAATTCCTTCCTAATGTCTGCGCCCGCAGCGCCCCCGGCGACGCGGGACAAGTTTAAACATTTGTTAGGCAACTCCGCCGCGCTTTGATAAAGGAAAGTTCAATTTGCGGGAATGCGGCGGAATTGGCGCGATACTTATCTCGCTCGTAATTGCCACATGCTCCGTAGCGACGCTTTCTTGTTGTTACACGTTGTCGAGCGGGCGACAGATTGGCTTGCGAATGGTAATGCTGGCGTTTTTATTGATTGGTCTAAATCGATCATAGAGAACTTGCTTTTACAATTCATACTGAGAGGTCTTTTATACCTTCTCAAGTATTCAGCATAATTATTCAGCTGGCATATGAGCACAGATGCATTGCACTAGAACACTTTAAATAAAGAAGAGCTAGCGCTGAAAAATAGTCAAGATATATTCTGTGTTCGCTGCAATACTGGGATGAGACGCCGACTGCGCGGTATATCGACTGAGAGAAAAGGATTGCAGACAGATAAAAATCGAGGAAGTGTGGCGCAGCTTCGACAGAACTAGTGACAAATGTGATATTCTGTAAGCAATCCGTTGTCAGGAGGGTGTCGAGGTGGCGTGCCGACCGGCAGTTTGTTGGGGCGGTGGCGGCGGTGGCGGCGCCGCGAATAACGACGACGACGCCACCGCCGCTACGCCGACGACGTCGCGTCGGCGTCGCCCCCCCGAACTCGCTGTCACGCGCGACTCACTAAGGACTGGAGCTGTGTGATTTTCTGTCATTTTGATACTGGCAGTTTTGGACGGGTATCACTTTTGATTCGCGTAAAATTAGGAGACATGCGGCCTAACAAGGCACCTCCGAGGCTCTGAATAAACTATAGGCATCGGGATAAAAGCAAGTCTTGTTTGTTATTTAATATCGAAAAGTAACTGTATTGAACTAGTTTCTACTTCGCTTCCGTGACATTTTGAGCTTATTCACAAAGTTCGTATTCAGCCAGGAACCATCCTGCATTTTATAATAGAAAAAGTTTTGATCCCTCGATGACCTGGGTTCCCATACACGAAATTGTTTTATTTATTTACACATATACCTACGCATTATTATAGTTATTTATTCCACTTTCAGCTACATTTGAATTTCGAAATCTGTAATATTTGTAGAACATTTCTCAATAAGTAGATATTGTTCAGTCAGTGGATATGACACAAAATGTCTCGTGCATCTTCTACGTAATAAAATTCTTAACACTGACTGGCAAACAAAGCACTTCTTAAACCTAGACTAGTCTAGATGGTCTAGACTAGAAGCATGTCATTTTGCATAGGAGTTTCTTGTATAATGTAGGTAAGCACTAAAAAAGGATTTTTGAAAATTCGTACCGTAGGAACTAGGAAGGTTAAATATGGTATTAAAGTTTGGATTAAAGTTCGTCATTTTTTAAGTTGGAAATATGGAAATTGGTGTTTAGGCTTCTGTTTATAAATAAAAGCCAATTGTATCAGCGTTTTTGGAAATTCATGCCTAAGAGGGAGGAAGATAGGGAGAGAGAGAGAGAGGGAGATAGGGATGAAGAATATATTGCCTTGACTCAAATTAAGTATAACCTACAATGCCGCGAGCGAAGCCGCGAGCAAAAAGCTAGTAATTTAGAAATCTAGGCATGAGCGAACGATGAGCGTATTCAGCGCAATGATATGACGAGCGAATGATGGAGAATGATGATGATAATGATGATAAAGGGCGCGGCGAGCGTCGCGGCGCCGCCGCCGCCGCGGCGCGGCGTAGGCGTCGCGGTGTCGCGTGAGGCGCTCCCCTATCCGACGCCGACCCACATTATATTGCTATTCGGCTTATTATGCATACTTCAAATGGTTCTTTGGAGGTATATAACACTCGCATCGTGCAAAATAAGGTTATGCTCGCGAACAGAGCTACTAGGTTTTTGTGTTCGCTGCGACCTTCAATTCAATTGCGTCAAGCAGTGCACGAAACGCCGGACAACAACAACGCCTCTAGTATTTTATCAATATGCTTTATTATGGTACCGACTCTGCACTTCATGAATAAAGAATAATTCTGCGGAAAGTTGTGAAAGAATTGGGCGACAGTTATGTCGCTGACCTAGGTAAGTAGTGCGACCAATCTGTCAATTTACATTTTATCCCTAACTGCGGCTTCGCTCCACTGTGCCAGTGTAATAATTGCCAGAATACAAATTCAATAGCAATAACAGTTGCCAAATAAAGTAATAATAGTAAAAAACTGAATTCTATTAACTGTATTGACATTTGGCAAATAATTTCGGCGCATTAAAGTGAGAAAACGGGAATTTTAAACCGTGCCGCTCAAAAAATGCAAGTAACTCTCACAAAAACCCAGGAAAAACCATGCCACTCTCGTTGGAAATAAAGAAAGATGTCATCACTACCAAAAAAAGAAAAATTACTTAATAGTCAAAACAATCGAAACAACAGAACAAACTCAAAGGCGGCCGGAACGACAGTTTTAATGACCTTTACGTTCCGGAGTACCTCGGACAGCGCATGTGACACACAGACGGACGAACAGACACCTGACCGATTTTGCAAGGGTCCCTGCCAGTATGACGGGCTACGGAACCCTAAAAAGAAAGGTATTACTTTTCAATTGTCTCCATTGCTCAAACATATTCTATTATTATTCGGTCTATAGATAGACCAAGGTCTATTTAGAACTTATTACGCCTTAAGTTGGCATTCCAAAAATACGATAGCCTTGCTATAACTAGCGGCTTTAAAGGCAACGTCTCGTGTAGATTAGCAATAATTTCAGACATGCAGTTATGCAGAAAATAACTCCACTCCGCCATTGTAAGTGGTGCGCGGCGACAATGGCGGTACAACGCCAAACGGCAACGTCACTTCCTTATTCACATATTGACTTTCATCATGCCTCTAAATCACAATGAATTCTGTTCATAAACTGTTACCACTCAAAATGGGCTTTGTTTTCTTGCACTTTTCACATCAACCATCAATTTTATCGATAAACCTAATATGGCTGGTAGATAATGCATGTTTGCATTAAGGGTTACATAGATATATATTTTAATTTAATTTATACATATTCTAGAATGGCATGGTATTTCATATTACAGTTATACATATTTTACTTCAGAGATTTACTTAAAACACCTACATGCTTCAAGTTTATTTCCAACGACTTTTCAAACGACTTTTCCAAATCGACCATCGACAATGGCTCGCAGCCGACATGCAAAGCTGTGAACTATCGCTGTAGATCGACACATGCTCTGTAAGTGGACACATGTTCGTCGTAGCTCAACAGAACTCTCACTAAAGATCGACGCATGTCTCACCGTACATGGAAGGAAGTCTCGAAGTAGATCGACACATGTTTCGCCGTAGATCGGCACATATCTCGCCGTATATCGACACATATTTCGCAACGGATCGACGCAGGTCTGGAGGAAGATCTAAACAATGTTTAGCCGTAGATAAACGCATGTTTCGCAATAGACCGACGCGAATGTTGTCGTAGATCGACGATGTTTATCTAGACGGACGTAAAGCCGGGTCCACATATGTATCATTTGCCCGATCCGATCATCGTATCCGATCATCGTATCCGTATCAGCGTATCACGTATCAAGCCCCGTATCTAGTTGTGGACGCCTCGATTTGCTCCGTATCCGTATCTTCAGAATTCCGTATCACCTGATGATGATTGGACAAAAACCGACTGGCGATGGATCGGGCCGTATCACAGCGGCGTATCGAGACCGCGTATCATGATACGCGTATCACCACCTGTCCAAATATGCGATCATGATACGCGTCGGCGATACGGAGACGGTGATCTGATCGGGCAAATGACACATGTCTGGACCCGGCTTAATATATCGCCGTAGATCAACGTAGGCATGTCTTGCCGTAAATCCACACATCTCTTTCTAAAGATCGACACATTTTAATTGTAGATCAACCCACATTTAGCCGTACATCAACCATAATATGTCTCATAATAGATCGACGCAAGTCTCGCCGTAGACCGATGCATATCTTGCAGGTCGACAAAAGTTTCATCGTTGCATTTCAGATCGGGAATGTTGAACAGAATGCAAGACCTAGGTATACGGTGTGTAATGAGCCGCGGCAGCTTGGCTCCGAGCCAGTTCGAGCCGACTTATAAAATTCACTCACTTCAGATTAGATCGTGACTGTTGTCGAGTGGGGGCGGCGCGGGGTCGGCGCGGGGGCGGAGTCTACAGCCACGCTAACTGCCTTGGAAACGTTACATGGAACAACAATTGTGATTGCGGGATTACAGTATTGTTATCAACCTTGATTTAAGAATTAGAAATTGATTTAAAAAAATCATGAAATGTTTCTAAGAGGGCGCAATGTGTTGGCTATAAGTACAGTTACATTTACTCAAAATGCGAGAGGATCTCTCTTGTCTACATTTTATAATTTTAAATGAACATAAATTAAATTATATTTAGCTACTTATGTAACGTAGGCACTTTTTAACGAATGATCCCATATTATTTATCTTTGATATATTCTTATTTATAGAATTTGTTTAACTTGTATGAAGTAAATGAGGACACCACGGGAATAACGATGGAGGTCGTTTTTTTTTTTTAAACAGAGTATGAGGATGTGTAGGTTTTGGCCCATGTAATTTTATGGCGGTGGGGAAGAACGCGAAAGAATCCAGAGATATCGCAGATTTTTAATGCCGGTTTAGGGAAAAACGATGAAGGTCGAAAAGATTGTAGGGAAAAAAGATGACAGTTTTTATATCTTTCTGTAAAAATCGATTTTTTTTAAGGCAACCTTATAGAATACTGCCTCTCTGTTATTTTTTGTTGCCAGATTGGGAGAATTATCGCTGATTGGGCTACCTCTGAGAAAAATATCCTCAAAAATGTCATGAAAATGAGTGTTCGGGCAAATTTTTTTTGGTTTGGATTACGTAATTTTCTGGTTTTTCAATTTTTTTCACACAAATTGTGTAAATTCTACTACTTAAACATTAAAATTGGGCCGTATGGCAACGCTGCTGTTAAAAAGAACTTTAAAAGGAAATTTTTTTGAAGAACGAAGCTGCGGTGTAGTTTTATGACAACCTTCCTTTCAACCGCAATGTGAATGACGATGGTGATGACTAGTTTACTTACCTTACTTATTACTTCAAAATTATTTTTAAAATATATTATTTAATTTTCATACTAAAATTTATATATAAAATAAATTTTAAAGTTAAAAAAATTTAAAATATAATATTTAATATAAAACGACTAGTTTAATTACCTTACTTATTACTTACCTTTCCTTATTATTCTGCTATAAATGTGTGAAAACTCTTAATTTATTATAAATAAAATAATAAATATACTATATCTACTATATAGGTATATAGTATATTTATATATAGATCTATAGTATTAATATTGTATACTATACTACAGTATAAATATACTATATTTAATTTATTAACTCATTCGCTAAATAGCTCATTTCCCTAAATTTTTTTTTTTTGACCCTCATCTTTTTTCCCTACAAAATTTTGGACTTTAGGTAGTTTATCTAAAATTTTGGCTTGTTTCGAAAAAAATATTTAAAATTTTAGTACATATTATAAAAGCCAGTTAAAATTCACATCTAATGAATGTTGAATAATATACACTTCATTAAGATGAACTCAATGAAATCATAGATTTAAACCTTTAAAGCCGTTTATCCCCCGTTCACAAAAACATGACCTTCATCGTTATTCCCGTGGTGTCCTCAAATGGTAATAAATTTTATTCTAAAACGTTGACTGGAAAAAAAAATATAGTTTACTAAGTTTGCCTTATGCACAGTAAATGCCGCACTGAGAACCTCAAACTGAAAAATGTAGTGCTGATATCTATTTCCTTTCATCAAAAATATATCACGACAGCTCCTCGTCTCAAAACGGCGGCAGATTTAAATCAGCTCACAAGAAATTCAGCTCCACTAGCTGTGTGCAATACTTACAAAGCCACCAAAGATTATAAAGCAGCGCGAAGGTAAGTAAGGAAGTAAGTAAGGAAAGGAAGTAAGTCGCTTACGAAGTTCCGCCCCTAATCACGCGACAGCCAGCACGCCGCACGACGTCACTCGACACCGCATCGATCTATTTGATCGCCCCGTGTTAAAAGGATCCTTGCCGACTGGGCGTTATTCGAGAAAACTTCATTTAATTTTTTTTATTTTTACTTAAAATAAAAAACTGTCTTCAATATTCATATATTTTTTTTTACGATTTATTATATAGGCTTAACTCAGGATTACTGCACGGAAAACAAATTTAAACGAGCAATTAGTTTATGATTAGTCGAAGTCAATTTAAGAGTTGTTATATTTTCCAATGTTGAAACAACGATTTTTTTTTCAAGACGATCAAACCGGCCTTACTACAAAATGTGTTGTATATTTTATGAAAATACCCACATTTGAAAGGAACCTTCACATACTTAGTTCTTTTGGATAAATGCGCATATATGCTGGGAATGTATAAGACGGATTTATCGACAAAAGCTAAATTTCTTCAAAATTTCGACTAGGATCACTATAACAAGAAGCGAATGCCGTCGCACCATCCAACTTTGATTATCTGCATCTAAACTTAAACTTATAGATAAGTAAACACCATTAATTTCAAGTTACTTCGCTTGCGTCGCTAGGGAACGCAAACTTGGAGCTCGACCGTAGGCATACAATATTTGTAGGACGTAGTTCACTAATGTTATTTATTAATAAGATTAATGGATGACTTCAGAGACATGGCCGTGTTTCCCATTAAACTAATATGGATAAACTGATTAAGCCACCATCGAACCGTGTGCAACATTTATGTTTATAAGTACGTCTAGTAAAAAAATATAATTTAGTTGTGTCCGTGGAAATAATTACTAAACCGCACATTTAACTTTCAAATCAAATCAAATGCTAAAAGATGAAAACTTTAAACCCGACTGATGAAGGAAACAGGAGTAGAAAGTATTTCAGTCGGGAAGTAGAAAGTGTTTACTTGTTTCCTTAGTTTTTATACACAGTCGGGTTTAAAAATATATTTCTTATTTGTTAATAAAGGCCATTGAGTTCTAAACCATAACGAGTAGTATATTTTTTTAATTGTATTTTCAAACTTCAAAAAATGCTACCCCACTGGATGGGTTTAGAAGAAATTTTTTTTTCAAAGCATGGAAATTAAAGCTCCTAGCGTCCGCTATAATTTTATTTTTTTTTACTTAAAGCCTATGATGGACACCTCATTCACCTAAATCTATTCAGCCGTTTCCAATCATTCACAAACTCGTCCACTCTCTTATCCACTCACTCACGTACGTACATAAAAGTTGAACACATTATCCTGCTTTGCGTTCGCGGTCGAGTAAAAATCTAATTATTTTCTTATTTCATTTAACTAAATAAAAAACAATTGTACTCAATAAAGTTTACTCCTTAACAACACATTTTCCCTTAACAAAAATTTGATCGGCAAGCACTCCATTTGACACAAAGAGATAGGAAAATAAACAAGTGTGACAAAGACATAAGTTTGTAAATTTCTTTTCATGCATTTTCTTTCACTTTATCGACAAAATAATGCCTCTTATAGATATTTATTTCCATGGTTGTTCGAATGTGCATATGTCGTTCGATATTTCATTGCATGTTATAGCATATTATATTATAGTACGTAAAAGTGTCACTAAAAATAACGTACTTTCATATAATATGTTTCCGCTTCAGGGAGCGCGACCGCACATGCTGCCCCGGCCACGAGTGCTGCGATATTATTTTCTATGTTTCGTCAAATGCACGTACTGTACGTGAAATATAATCCGCGAGCTGAAAAATAATGCTTTACAACATTTTTAAGAACAAAATATTTTACTTATTAGTTTTAAAAAAATAGTTAGAATATAAATTTTTTACTTCACGCCAAATAACAAGACTAATTTAGGAAAGAAAAACATACAGATAACACATTGGCGTAAAAATGCGGAATTATCACTGGAAGTAATTTCTCATAATACACCTTCGGGTGACAAAAAGTAAATGTTAAAAATGTGTTTGGTATTTACTATAATTATCTACATTATCCACATACATGTGATTTGCTCAAAATAATATGTAGGTACCGGTAATTATTACCTACAAAAATAGCAAACCAGACCAGATGCAACTTATAATTAAAGTATAATATGTTCAGAAGAATAACGTAAGTATATAGGTATACCAAGTAAACACATATTGAAAGTGTGGATATTTATAAAGCACTTACTACCAACTACACTCACCGCCTACCACCGCGCGGAAACAGTACGTGTAATTCCACGGACAAATTATAAAATCGTATATTTCACATTACGCACTCTCCAAAACGCTTATTCAACGACACGTGCCATTCCAGCTGAAAGCGCTACGTCAGTCGCTGACGCATATACTGGTGACGTGGACTGCTGTTTTAATTGAAGTACCTATGTGGGCGTACAGACTAGACTAGACTCTAATAAATATAATTGTGTATGTCTGTCAGCCTGTCCGTGCCGTAAATAGCATGCAAACTAAATAAATAAGAATATTCAGACACCTTTCATTCACAAACGATCTTGACCTTGTAATGGTCCTGCCATTACTATGCGCAGTACGAAGACCTTTAATAGTTCATATTCTAGATCAGTTTTGGTTATTATTCCACCAACCCGACATGCCTGGCGACAGAAGCCGCTGCAGACCACCCGGGACGCGACCCGCGTGGTGGAGAGCAGGCTCTGCGGCGAAGGCCGGCCGCCGCCGCCGCCGTGCTCGCCCGCAGTAGTCTGCCTCCGCCCACCACGTCGTCCAGCACGAGAGCCGCCGTGCATTTTCACATCCCATACGCACACCCCACCACCCAGCTCCATGCCACGCCGCCGGTCCATATCATCGACGGCGAAGATGGAGCTTTGACGTCGTCCGATCCACAAGAACTACGGCGAGGGCGACGTCCACCACCGGCCAGCTTGGGGTCATCGGGAGCTCGCGTCCTATCTAGTGCCCCCGCTACCGGTGGTGCAGTGCAACTGTGAGGCGATGCGCGCGCGAAGAACGAGATGTGTGAAAGAGCTGCGCGACGACATCGCCGTGCAGTCCGGCGGATACGGAGCTCTCCGAGATGGGGGTGGATTGCCTATAATACAATTGTATTTCGCAGGACGATATAATGGAGGCAAATTTAATATACGTATATTTTTTTATGTTGAAAGAGTGGATTATAATAGACTAACGAAAGAGACGCACGTACCTAGACAAAATCGGACGTGTGCTCAAAAAGGGTCGCGTGAGCAGTAAGCGAAATTGACAAGCATAGATTAAAAACTTTATAATTCTAGAAAAGGAATCCCAGGTACGTCAGGAACATGGTACTGAGAGATACGTTATGAATGTATGCCCACTTCATTGCGAATAGGCGTGACGGATGTTTGAAAACATTTAAAATTAAATATTGAATATTTTAATTGTCGCTTCAGGTCAGGACGCAACGAATTTACCTACACCATACTCGTATGTGCAAATATCGTATAGCCTCTCAGAACGTACAAGCCTCGGTTAGCGAGGTGGGAAATAGCAACGCTGGCGGCTGCCAATCAACGTGATCTTACCTCGTTACCTCGCATCCACACCCACAATCAAATTACATCTCGACTCAACGCACGCTCTCTCACCACACGATCAAACCTAACTCGCCTAAAGCAATGCAGCTGACCATTCGGTCATCAATAACCAAGGGGATAAGAGAATTGAATTCCTACTATTATAAAACGTAAGGTCTGTACGTATTTCTGTTTGTCTGTTATTCTGACCGTATGTCTGTCTATGTAAAAGGTAAACTCGAATCGTCTTAAACGATTTACGTGCAGTTTTCGCTAATGGAACTTGGCATTATTATCTCGAGATGTTATTTATGGTATGGTTGGCTGCATCACATATTATATCCGTGACGTCAGCCCACTCTAACACTCACACACACATGGTTCGATCGTCGAGATATTTAACTATGGACTGAGTAGTGAACAAAAACCTTGAGCGAAACGCCACGCCACATGAATACACGCCGATTTATTTCATACTTTATGTTCATCATCATAAATTTTGTGAAGACAATGTAACAAATAATTATATAAAAAAGTTCCCAGTGTGTATGTCAACTAGCCGTGCGTAGTTCAAGAGTTTAAGAACCTCCACCCAACCCGACATTGCCGCGAGAGGAGCTGCGGACGAAAGCTAGTATTATGGTACAAGATCCGGCCTAATGTGGTTATACCCTCATCTGTTATTCTAATAATACATAGTTTATTGGAAAGATAATTATGTAGGATAATTTATCGAGACTAGGTTGCCTAGCGATATCTTGAAAAACTTAAAAAAAAATCCATATTTTTACACGTTAAAAAAAACTCTGATTTCTCCAGTCTAGAAAACCTAGTCGCGACCATAGTTAATAGAACATGTATATAATATATTATGTAGGATACATGTTCTATTAACTATTCATGTTCGCCTGCATTTTACTTCTGTCACATCCCAAAGGTTAGAATAGAATGCCTCACGGCATTAAGCTGGCCTATTGTGCCTTTTGTATAAATTGGGGTTCAATAAAGAACATATACATACATACATAAATACATACATGTTATCTTTTCGATAAAGTCTTATCGTTCTTCTTTAGCGTCAAAGCCGAAAATAAAGTCGATTGTATATCGAAGTACTGAAGCATGATTAGTACTAATATAAAATGTATGTCTTATCCGACTATTAGATGAGGATATAACCTCCATAGGCCGGATCTTAGACCATTTTAAAATGCATCGTCTGCCGCCCGTGTTCGTGCATCTCTGTAGAGAGGGCCATTGCTACTTTGAAATGTGCTAATGAATAATACATTCACGGGGGGTAAAAGTTATTTCACTGCTTATGTAGTAAAATGTCAAGGTCATAAAGCTACTTTAACTTTGCAATTTAAATAACTTTGCCGCTTTGAAACTTAGTCTAATAGCGTCGCTTTGTACAATTTTAAGAGAGGTTGGCCTTTTTGCCCGCAAAAGTATGCCCGCATGCATGTACTCGTATTATCTAGAGCTTTCTGCGACATACTGGCAAAAGGCGAAATGCAATTTCTCAAATCAACGTATTATTATTGTTACATAGTGTCTGTGTTTGCTCCGCCATAATAACGGATAAATGATGTACATACTATAAGAAAATTAAAGGGAATCATAATCAAATTCATGAATTTATGACCAAGATAGAAACATTATATTTAGTAGGTAATTTAGTTCTTTAACCACGTAGACACACGAAACGCACCTTATCACACACACACACACCCGCACACACATGGCAGCGGCTGAAAATCAGCGTCAAATACTTCTGTTCGGCCCTGGCACACGCTGTGCCGATTTGGCCAATATTGCATTTAATTAAGTCTTAGTGTACTAGTGTATATTCATAGGGTTAAGCTTATATTATGCAAAATAAACATTTATCTTATCTTTGGTTTGTATGGTAATAATTTGTTATAAGAAAAACATTAAATGTCAGTTGGAATTGAAATGTCTTTTACATGGCAGCAAACTCACTAACTGGCGACGAAAATTATTTAAAAAATCCACGCCATCATGGCGAAATCGACCATCGGAGAGTTCCACGAGGAGAGCGACACATGGGCGCTGTATGTGGAACGCATGGAGAACTGGTTTCTGGCGAATGATGTGAGCAAGGAAAAGAAGGTACCATTCATGATAGCTTCTATGGGGAGAGACGCTTATGAGATCGCTTCCGCTTTATGTTATCCTAAAAAACCAGCAGAAAAAACATACGTGGAGTTGGTGCAAATCATGGACGAGCATTTAGGGCAGAGGTCATCCAAGTTGGTGGAGCGGCACAAATTCCGCCAGTACAAACAACAGCAAGGAAGCATAGAACAGTTTGTACTTCAATTAAAAAAACTCGCTCGTTTCTGTGAATTCGGCGACCAGATAGAAGAACATCTGAAGGAACAATTCATATGTGGGCTTTCAAATGACAGCATTCGTCAGCGATTGTTTGAGGTTGATGAACTGAATCTTTCTGAGGCAGTAAAGCTAGCTATATCCTTGGAAGTAGAAAAAAAGAATGTATCTACGACATCTGAGAGTGCTGTACATTCTGTGATGACCAAGCCACGCGAACCGGCGAGCCGTGTTTTCGGAAGGAGTGACGGAGGCGGCGGCACCAGACAACGTGAACCCAGGTCCGGTCCCTCGCGTACCGCTCGCGTAGAGTACAATCCGCGCGGAGGGCAGCGCCCGACGGCTGCCGAGGGCAGGTGCGATGTATGCGGTTTTGAACACAAGATGGAAAATTGCAAATTTCGATTTCATACTTGTCGAGTATGCCTCAAGAAAGGGCACTTACAGAAAATGTGTCCGGAGAGTCAGTCTCACTATTTTCTGGAGGAAGAGAAGGAACATCAAGCGGAGCTAGAAGAGGTAACATTTAGCAATAATAACCTATCTGCTGAAGATGATGATGAAGAAATACAGGTCAACGTGTGTATGGAAGGCGAGGAGTTAACCATGGAAGTGGACACAGGTGCCAAAGTATCATGCATCAGCACTGATCTATATTTGAAGAAGTTGCGTCATCTAAAACTGCAGCCTGTCAATGTTAGGTTAAGGTATTATACTGGGGAATGCGTTCCTGTGTATGGTATGGTGCAGCCGCTTGTCGAGTATCAAGGAATGAAGAAACGGTTAGATTTATTTATAATCGAGAGAGCCAAAACTTGCTTGTTGGGCAGACGCTGGATGAAAGCTTTAAATATTCATGTATCATTTCCAGTAGCAATCAATCAGCTCACGCACGGTGGTGTAGGACATCGTGTTTCTAAATTTAATGAAGCAAACTTTGTTGACAGATATTCTGAGGTGTTTGCTGACGGACTGGGACGATACACCGGTGATGCTGTCGCACTGAGGGTTCGGACGGATGCTGTGCCAGTATATTTGAGGGCGAGACCGCTACCGTATGCTCTCAGAGACAAAGTTGAAGATCAATTAAACAAAAGCATACAGGAAGGTATATTACAACCGGTAGAATCTTCAGAGTGGGCCACGCCTATTGTTCCTGTCTTAAAAAAAGATAGCATTCGGATCTGTGCTGATTATAAAACTACTGTCAATAAAGTTTTAGAGGTTGACCGTTTCCCCGTTCCACGTGTGGACGATTTGTTGGCTAGTATACAGGGTGGTGAGCATTTCAGCCAAATCGATCTAGCTCAGGCTTATTCGCAATTGGTACTTAGAGAACAAGATAGGAAATATACAGTAATCAACACACATCGAGGCTTGTTCCAGTACACTAGGTTAGTGTTTGGACTTTCTTCAAGTCCTGGAATATTCCAAAGGAGGATAGAGGAAATTCTAAACGGCATACCTAACATAGTCGTGTATCTAGATGATATATTGATCACTGGTAAGAACGAAGATGAACACATTCAAGCGTTAAATGCTGTTTTCGACCGGCTTAAGGACTGCGGTCTGCGAGTGAAGAAGGAGAAGTGTAAGTTTTTTCAACACTCCGTTGATTATTTGGGTTATAAGATTTCTAAAGAAGGGGTTTCAGCATGCGATGATAAGTTGAAGGCTATCAAAGAAGCACCGACGCCGACTAATGTAACTGAATTACGAGCGTTCATAGGCCTCGTTATGTATTACGGAAGGTTTGTGCAGGGCATTAGTACTATTTTGAATCCGATTTATTCACTTTTAAAAAAAAGACCGTTTTCGAATGGAATACAGCTTGTGACAGGGCGTTTGCAGAGATTAAGCGAATAATGATATCGCCACAAGTATTAGCTCACTATGATCCAAATAATCAACTGATTTTAACATGTGATGCCAGCTCTGTAGGTGTAGGAGCGGTTTTGTCAGCGATCACAGAGCAGGGGGAGAGGCCACTAGGGTTCAGCTCGCGTACATTAAACTCCGCGGAACGTGGCTACTCGCAGATAGACAAAGAAGCTTTGGGCATAATTTTTGGAGTAAAAAAATATCATCAGTATTTATATGGTAGGCGGTTCATCCTCAGAACAGATCATAAACCGCTGGTCTCCATTTTTGGACCCAAAAAAGGCATTCCAATAATGGTGTCTGCAACGGTGGGCAGTTTTACTCTCTGGTTACAACTACGATATCGAGTATATTTCTAGTAAGAATAATAGTGCTGACGCATTGTCTCGTCTACCTTGCCAGGGTAACGCGCAAGAGTTACAAGAAGAGTGCACGTATTTGAATTATGTTGAAGATGAGCTACCTTTAAACCATAAGCAGGTAAAATCAAACACAGGAAAGGATCCCATTCTCAGTAGGGTATTGCGCTTAGTGCAGACAGGGTGGCCGTCTTCTTGTCCAGATCCAGAGCTATTACCGTTCTTCCGCAGGCGAGATGAATTATATTCGGAGCTCGGTTGTATAATGTGGGGGCATAGAGTCATTATACCTCCAAATTTGAGACAAAGGATCTTGACAGAACTGCATTCAAGTCACATGGGAATAGTAAAAACGAAAAGTATCGCACGTAGTTATGTATGGTGGCCCAAAATAGATGCAGACATTGAGGAGATTTGTAAACGATGCGAGGTTTGTGCTGCTGAGGCACCGGCTCCTCCGCGAGCACCTCCATCTCCTTGGAAGTACTGTAGTAAGCCTTGGAGTAGAATACATTTGGATTTTTTAGGTCCATATTTGGGTGATATGTACTTGGTGATCAAGGACACCACAAGTAAATGGTTTGAAGTATTTAAGATGAACAGAACGAATGCATCCAGTGTAATACAAAGGTTGAGAGAGACGTTTGCTAGATTCGGGGTTCCAGAGATCGTAGTAGCAGACAATGGCCCTCCATTTAATGGAGGAGAGTACGCGGCATTCTTGCGACAAAACGGCATTAGAATGGAATTTAGTCCTGTTCATCACCCTCAGTCAAACGGAGCAGCAGAGGACGCGGTAAAAATTCTGAAACAGAGATTAAAGAAGGCAACTAGAGAAAAGGCAAATGTAGATTTAGTTTTACAACAGTTTCTCCTCACTTATAGAAACACAGAAGTTAGCGAGACAGGGTCATCACCTGCAATGCTGTTACAGCGTAGGCGTTTACGTACCGCACTCGATCTGTTGAGGCCGGATGTTGGTGACAGAGTACTCGAGGCTCAGCAGAGCCGGACAGCCGCTAGCACAGGAGTAGAGAGGAGCTTTGTTATCGGTGATTTGGTATGGGCACGCTATTTCTTAGGGAACGATCGTTGGGTGTCTGGAGTTGTAAAAGAATTGTTAGGTTCCAGATTATACACGGTGGAAAGGTAAAACGGTCAAATCATAAAAAGACATATAGATCAATTGAGATCGCGTCACCCAAATATACAAATCGAGACGTCTGAACGTCAACAAACGTCTATACCTACTTCTGAAGATTCGAATCAAACATCAGGCGAGGATGACACGGTCGTACTTCCTCAGGAGCCAAATTCCTTAGAACAAATGACACCTCCGCCTGCTGAAGCATCAGCGTCGGCACCTCCCGACCCTCAGCCCCCAGCGCCACCGGTGTCTTTGCGTTGTTCCACACGTCAGCGCCGCCCTCCCGACTGATTTGGCCAATAAATATATATAAGTAAACAGAATAAATAGATTAGTTACATACCTTAAATATTTATTTTTTGGAAGAGATAACCAGAGGTAAAATGTATTGTGTTAGTTTTGTTTAAGAAAGGATATAAAAAAAAAACATTTTTATTTTTTGTTTAGGTTTCTGTTTCATTGTATATAGAGGGAAGTTATTTATTTTGTAATAAGTGTGAGGGTGGTTTGTATGGTAATAATTTGTTATAAGAAAAACATTAAATGTCAGTTGGAATTGAAATGTCTTTTACATGGCAGCAAACTCACTAATCTTATCTACTTCTTATGTACACCATTTATTATGACTTTTAGCCAGATTTAAACCGGTTCTATCCCTTTGAATTCTACTCATACGTACTCACCACAGAGCATCAAATGCGCGCGCCCCTACTAGAGGCGCCCTGAGCGCGATTTCTCTACAACGCCGTTGAAGCCTGTGGGCGTGGCCTATGACTTACATGTGTGTGTTGTGCGTGTGCATTTGTTTTGTGTGTGTGCCTAACTTGCTCCTCTTTGTGTGTAGTGTCGATACTAGCGCACACACACACACATACGAAGCGCTAGCAGCACTGCGTGTAGTTTTTGGGTTTCAAATATTATCGCTTAGGGCGTCTCTAGTAGGGGGCGCGCGCGGTAGGTATTTGATGCTCTGTGGAACTCACATACTGGATCGTCAACCAAACAGCGGAGTCCGACGCCCGCGCCCGCCCCACTAGCATTCGTTACTTTTGCTCGCATAACCCGATTTAACTACGCCGCCGTGTTCCGTACGCGCCGTTCACAATTTGAATGCTTTAATTGGTTTCGACGGTACTCTACCCCGCTCTCATAGACTACTAACGATGCTTGTGCGTGAAACTTGCTGTTGTCACGCTAGTCAGCCAAATCAGGACAGTGACGGGTCGGTTAGCTAGTGGTTAGGCGCTGACCTTTCGTGGCAGAGCTCGAAGTTTCGTAACGTATGGTACTAAGTTTCACGGATTTTCGAAGAATATCTATCACCCCAGAGAAGAAAATGATGAAGGATGCTGAAGTCGTTGAGTCATGATCGAATGTAAAACTGACTTAATACTTATAGTCAGTTATTTTTCAGATTGATATGAGACTGGCGGAATTTTCGACGTGTCGGAGTGTAACCTACACTACCTACCTATGGATAAAAGTATACAATTAACAATAAACAATATATCATTATTAAAAATTTAACCGTTTTACTCAGGGTCGTCTCTGAGCTATGTGGCTCTCTGCTCTATGTGGATGTTTTGGGCCAAACGTATGGCCCATCCTCATGAGCGCTCTGCCGGTGCGACGGCACGGTTGACAGAGAACTGTCAATTTTCCGTCCGTCGCGTATGACGAAGATTAGATTATAAGAAGTAGTTTCGTAGCGTCGGGCAAGAGAAGGTTTGGCCGATGCGTATCTCGGCGAAGAGGCAGAAAGCTCTGACGGTGTCCACTTCCTATCGGTCGTGTCCGTTCTATATATACATAGAATTTGGTATACACGCGCAAACTGGAGAGGCCACTTGTTCTTTACAGAACGTAGCATCTGCATAGAGCATCTGGGATACTTTTTTGTCGATCGTGAGTAATTAAATTTTCAAGATGTTTAACAACCACGGAAAACACCCAAATAAACAATATACATTTAAAATCATTTATTTATTTATTTTCGTGTAATTTTTTTTTTACTTATTTCTTTTACACAGTTACGCTTGGCTGCAAAGTCTAAATCCGGTTAAGCAGTTTTTGCGTAACATAAAGTACTAATATAAAGAAATAATTATTTCAGTTTACACATTTTTGAAAATGAAAATTCTTAAATAATATGCCTAAGTATGATAGTTATATCGACAAATTCAAATTTAAAAAAAAAAAAACAAAAATATTAAAACTTAAGAACTGCGAACAAACAGTCCGCGTACGGAATATAGACACCTGGCCGCTCCCCAAAATAAAACCAGGAATTTCAGAGCATGCTAATTACGAATTCACAGTAAAAATGTTAAGGACTTCGCGGAGTGGCGGTTTGTTCCACGTAGCATTAAGTAGGCTTACGGTCTGGCAACGTTTCATTGTTTCAGAGTTTGGGCCAACCCTTCGCCTTTACACCGCACCGGACGAGAGTCCGTAGTATCTTTTTTTTAAGAATTCTACCGAGTGAATCGTGTAACTCCTTTATTTTGTAAACAAAGGGATGTACGTGTGCATTTTTTGTGAAGCTCGCGTTTGTATTATATTGAGTGGTTTATTTTGTATGTCTTACGTATCTCCTGTGTGTGTGCGTGTGTTTCGTACGAGTTGTTTGTTCATCAGATTGATTAAGTCGATCCATTTGTGGCTGTTTGATGGATGAGTCGTACACCTCTCGCTTGCTGTATTGTACTCGTTCATCATTAGCTACACACACACACACACACACCCTCTCACGCTAATATATATATTCGGTGCCCTCACACACAATACCTACTATATAATTGATAGATAAATCTGCGGTCATCGAATAAGCTATTTCAAGAGGAGTTTTAATGTCAAGTCGGAGGTCGAAGGGCTAAGGCCTCAATTAACGTTGTCTGCAAATGGTTTTGTTCTTCAAATTCAATATTCGAACGGGAATCGAGAGGGATATTTAAAACGTATGCACGCAAATTTCTTGTCGACCAAAAAACATTTTGAATTTAGAAATTCAAATACTAGATGTATAACAAGCGTAATAATTTAATTGCATGTCTGTTTCATAACGAGTCAAGCTGTAAGTAAAGCAGTAGCGTTCATGATAAGAGACACCGCTCGGGAATATTTGCAAAACTGAAAAATGTTGTAATGGACTTTTAAAAAGCGGTCCCTTATACTTAAATTCCACTTAGAGCATACTATTGAGTTTATGGTCCCATTAGTCGTAGTTAGAAACTGAAATATATTTTAATTTGAGTCTCCAATGCAAGCGCGGTGACCCCGCGGGGCGGCGTTTGCACTCACACTCGGTGACCACAAATTGCCATTACTATTCCGGTAAAGCGAGGCTCGTAAAAAATCCTCGCCGCTTGCGCTCCACTCGTGGGCGGGCGGGGCGGCGTCGCTGGGCGGGCGGTGGCGGCGCTGGGCGGCGACGGAGAGCCGGGATGCCTCTTGAATTACGACGTACCTGTTACAATATTCGTTTAGGATTCGGATAGTTTCCGGAATGAGAGCAATGACAGTTTGTCTAAACTTTTTATTATAATATTCTTATGCATGAAGATCATTAGGAGAGTGGATGAGGCGGCAGAGGTGTGTCAGGATCGTGGCACGTGGAGATCCGTGGTCTCTGCCCACCCCACCGGGAACCAGGCGTGACGTTATGTATAAATGTACATTCTTATATTTTCTCCATGTACTTACATAATATTTAAACGTATATTTTCCATTACTATCACGAGGCAGATCTATGATTACTTGTAACGTATAACGAAGGCTTTAAGTAATAATAACCATATTGATGTACATTTATTTTTAACAAATGTTTAATCTCACAGAACAGCGTTGGTCGGCCGTCTTCCTCCGGCTCGCCGGCCATCGATGCGCCTTACTCTGTGTCAAAACTATTAGGTACCCTTATTTACCATGATTAGATAAACATTTTATTGAGGTAAAATTAAAAAAAAAACATTATTGGCTATCTTGTATGTGGGTAGCTAAATATTGACTCTACATCGAACCCCGCACGTCCCCTCGGCTCTCTGAAGTAAAGTATCAAATAAACCCGAAATATTGAACAAAATTGAGTCGGGTGAATTATCCGAGTCTGTTTGCGTTGCAATCCTCCCACCGCTTTCACACAAATCATTCCATCACAGATTCAACAACCTCTTCGAGCCGAGGAAGAAGTAGGAAGGTACATCTACATTATCCTATACCTTCGAAAGTAACTTAACGTAGAAAGTAACTTGTGAATACATTCCATTTTAATTTTAACTGTAGCAGCTAAATGTAAAATTTTTGCTGTTACAATATCGTGGAACTAAAAGTTGTTAAAAATGTATCACGGAATAAAATAAAATGTAATTTTTTTTTGTATACCTATTATAGTGTTTGCTCGCTCGCACTATAGATGTAGCTACTTTAAAAAAATATATATATATAAGTGCTATATTGGTGACTATGGCAGTGCACTTATAAAATTATTAATGTACTCGTATCATGCAATAACAAAATTATTATTAATCAATAACCGCAAATAACCGGAAGACCGCGTGTGGTGGCGTGCCTTGGGAGAGGCCTATGTCCAGCAGTGGACCGATACAGGCTGATGATGATGATGATGATGATGAATAACCGCCAAGTATTCTAGTTTCTCTCCAGTTTAACCAATCCAATAATAGAATTTATAATTCACTAAATAATTCAATAAATGACTATGGATTTGTTTAATTATGAGATCTAAAATCAGGCCACTTATTGATGATTGTGTTATTGCATTTAATTGTTCCTGTAGACGTTGACTTTTGTCACTGAATAATTTTCGTATTTAACATTTTTAATTCGCGCATAGTTTTCGTTCACTCGAATCGATCCCATCGAAAATATCGTGACGATATAACGATCGCAACTCATGCCAAATATCATTAGTGAAAATTGTGCGTGAAATTATTCGGCTGTTTTCGAGTTTCATCGTTACAGATAGACGGACAATTTTTTTTATAATAATATAGTAGAGAGGAGGAGAGGGCACGTTTGAATCCACAAAGACATTACAAGGTAGTGGTGAGGGGAGCTTCGCCGCGACCGCGACGCGATATCCGAATTCGAGTGTGCTTTGTTCCAACTAGTTAGCCATTTTGAGTTGGAGCTAGCGAGATTGATTGATGTACTCCAACAGGGCTGATAGATCGTGGCTACATCCAATTAATTATGTGCCAGACCGGTGCGGGAGAGCGTCATCGATTGTGGGAGGCACTATAACTTTATTATTTACTTACGCCATATCAGTTATACGCTTTGTTCACAGGTGACCTAATTGATGTGAATATATTAGAACATACCTAGTAGTATTGATCAGATACGGGACGTTTCACGTAAGAGGTCGATCGAATCCCGAGCGTATACTAATGAGGTGATGAATTATCTAAGCATTTCCGTGCTTTGGCGAACCCAACATTTTGGCGAAGAAAAAACGTCATGAGTAGTTAAATATGTACATAATTCCTAACACCAGTTTATGAAAATAATTATAGGTGTTACCTACCACAGAAATACCAAAGACATTCATTTTTAACCGACTTCAAAAAAAGGAGGAGGTTCTCAATTCGACTGTATTTTTTTTTTTAGATGCAGAATTACTCACTACAAAAACAAACGCCGCTGTAAGTGTTCAGTTATAATAAATTTTTTACACGGAATCCTAAAAATCGTAACGAAATATGAAAGACCGCCTACACATCTACGAATTCGTGTTATTATTGCAAGTTTATTTAATAAATACGTCGTTCAAATTGATCCAACCTGAGGGTTAGAAGACTCAATTTCTCTCTACACAGTAGCGAAGCGCTCGTGTAGGCGTCGCTGTAACAATGTATGAAAAAGAATTACTATTTTAAATTCAAATGAATTTTGATGCCATCCGTTCATAATACTCTTCGTATTAGTTTCTCCTAAATATAGGTTGAACACATGTAAACACAACAAGCGCTAAAATCATTATTTGTATTTTGCAAGACAGACTGAACCTAGTGCAGTAGGCCCTATATTAAATGTGAATGAATGTGTTTGTTTAGTAAGTGAATTACCCATTTTCCTGAAACCACATGAAGTGAAAACTATTATTAAGCAAAATTTATATTCTCTGTTGCCATGATCATAAAATTATAACGCAAATTATAAATTGTGACGCGCTTGCAGCCTCCGCTACCGGTGCAGCGCCGTGCGCAACAGCGACGCACGCAAGAGGGCCAACAAAGATAGAAGAGCTGCGTGACGTCGCCCCGCAGTCCGACGGATACGGAGCTCTCCGGGATGGGGGTGGTGGTGGCCTACGTGTCTACCACCACCCGACGCTCGAAGCTAATCTCGCGTCGTCCCGGAGAGCTCCGTAGCCACGACCTGCACCCGCCGACGTGCTTGGAGGCCTGCCTCCCGCCGCCGGCGGATATTTACCGTTTTTATTTAGATTAATATTGATTTTGTATATTTTGATAAGTTTTTGTATAATATAAAATATGTAAAATTAATATAAATACGTGGTAAAAATGTGAAAATAAAAACACAAACTGCGCACAGTGCTAGGTAACTCCTGCTTCTGTCTATATCGTACATTTAATGCCAGACTAAGCCACCATACCACAATTCAGTATTCCAATTAATAAATCTTTGCACGCATGAGACTGAAATCAAAATATGTTTGTTGCGCTTGAAATTTGCAAAAGCTGGCGATATAAATATAAAATTTTAACAGATAATAAAAATATATTAATATAAAAAATATGTAAATACCTTACATACAAATATATACTATCTTCCACTCTCGAGAGACTCTAGCAATATTTTATCTGTTTAAGTGTAGATATTTATTTATAAAAGTGTAAACATTGTAGAGCAAACATTAATGAGACGAAAGTTTGAGCTAAACACGAAAAAGTGCTCAATTTCCCGAGCTCCGGCGGAGGTGCAACTTTGAACTGGCTGAACGAAATATAGCTGTGATGAGGACCGCTTCGAAATCCAGACGTCTGGCGGCAGATTTAACCACCTTCGGATCAAATCTGTCAAATGTATGAGAAACTTTTTACCAACTTCAACTGTAACCGACAAATAACCTGTCGAAAATGTGACCTGTTTGAAAATTACATGGAAAGTTGATCGAAAATGTTGAAGTCAGGCCATCTGTCTATTCGGATCTTAACATACATCCTAACACGCCCGACTACAGCATCTATTAATTTTCCTTGTTATTTCTTCCTTTTTCCTAGTCAGGTTTTATAAAATGTAAATTCTTTATATTTATTTCAGTTTATTATGTTGCGTTTTTAGAATATTTGTGTCTGCATTTGATTACTCATAATAAACATTAATTAGTCTACTTTACCACTTTGTAATGCTTATTTCGTGAGAATCCCGCTCAGTGTTGGACTGAGGGCGAACCATAAATCAATACTGCAGACATTTATGAAATTCTTTTCTGCAGGCGTTGACTTGTTTGCTGTTTTATGGCGGAGTTTTCAATGCGTTTGCATTTCCGTAAATTCGGCCACTGGTTTTTCGCGATGGCACTATAAAGTTAAAATTGTATTTTTCATTCGGTATTATTATTTTCAGACAGTACGGTGGAAAATTTGAACTTTTTGGAAATTCATGACACGTGTCATGAAGATATTCGCATACGTGTAATATCAGGTAAATTGTATGTTACAATCGCCAATTGCAATAATATTATTAAATGGTAACAATATAATTATATTATCTGAAAAATATTTGTATTTTTATTTTACAAGTATGCAAAATAAACCTAGCTCACAAATCGTTTTTTATTTTAGTTTAATAGTTTGCACATTTACTGCATTCCAGAAAAATATAAGGCATTAAGCGTACGAAGGACGGACAGAATTATTTTATTCAGTCTTTGGTTGATGAGGTCCAAATCTTATTAAAAGATAGAAACATGTGAGTCTTCAGACGTCGTATAAACAAGCTGTATAGCAGTCCGCAAATCTGCTGGTATGGTGTCTCAACAGAGTGAGCGTGGTTTCGCGAGGTGAGGAGTATTTGGCTGCTTCGGGTACTTCTGGTCCTTTTTTATGAAACCCATACTGGTTTTCATAAAAGAAATGCTCTTTTCCTCCTCACTAATAAAGCGGAAAATCTGTAACGATACGCCGACCGACGCGTCGCCGCCGTCGTCCATTCAATTTCCATCTATTCCGTTCCTTCGCTTATAAGTCGAGAACTACTCGACCAATTCACGTGTGGTTTATCACTGACGTATTTTGACACATCTAGGGATAGTTATAGAATATGAAGGGAATCCGTAGGAATAGTTAAGTGTATAATGAAAGCTTCTCAAAATGAAACCTAGATTTAAACGTCGAACCTCAAAATCGATGAGGCTATGTCGAATGCGAGAATTGACCGGTTATTCGGCGCATGTTTCAACAACCCACACGCCTACGATCTCGAATAGTTTTCTCTTTGTTTATGAGCGTTGTTCTCGGTGTATGCTTAGCGGACCGGCACGGAGACGGCGGGCGCCGCCTGCCGGTGCCGACCGGTGCCGTCCGGTATCCGGTTAGCGGAGCTTAGTATCACGTGCCGGCGACAAATCAATGATCAGTCGTACCCCCGTGCTGTCTGTAGGAAGGGCAAATTACACGAGAGCGTGATGTCGATAGAACTGATATTTCCATGTTGGGCGTGAAAGTTACTATCATACGAGTAGCTATTATGTGAACTAAGCTTTTAAGTTTTTGTATGTGCTACTAATACATATATTTAAAAAAATAATAATGAATTGCCTAAAAATGACTGATAGAAAAGTGTGGGCCGCGCCGCCGCGGGCAAGTTAATAATAAAGCTAATTCCGTTTTTTTAGTGCCTTGATTTTTCATGGAACTTGACACGGTTGGCTAGCTAGAACATCTTACTTCACCCATGATGTCAGCTCGTCACACCGTGCTGAACATGGCAGTGCTTCCCTTTGGACGTGCCGTCTACACTAAACTGGACGGACAACACGAACTATTCTCGTAGCCGTTCCTATCGACCTTTATTCAGTGTGGTGGTTGGTTCCAATTCGAACGAATTAAATACTGCCACTTAGATGGAGGAAGGTAAGGGAAGGGTAACCTACAGTTTTACGTGGAATCTTAACCACGGCCAGCCACAATGGTCGGACCTTTACACATCCAAATAACTTTGGTGATGGAACGTATGTGCATAGCACCACCGCAACGAGCCATACCGTGGCCGACTGGCTGAAATAGACAATATTTAACATTTTATTACATTATCTAAGGCACAAAGGCGCAATAGGCCCCTAGATATATTTCTTACGATCAACCTTTAGATAATTTAAACGTATCATTAGTATAAGACTATTTTCCACTATATCGACACGACGAGACGTCCCTAGAGAGGACGTCCCTAGCGGGCACCGCAGCAGACGCTCGAGAGGCGAGCAAGCCATACAAATGCTCGGTACATTTGTCTACGCCGCGCCGCGCCCGACTCAATACAGATTTACTTATGAGTTGCTCGCACTGGTAATCGGACCCGCTTCCTACGACCTAATAACCTCGGAGACACACACATATTGTTGTAACACGCCACACGACGCCGTGTTATGTTTTTGTATAACGAACACTATATTTATTATTTTGAACTTAACTATTACTTATTTCGAACTTAATTATACTTAACTACATATATACTATTTTGACAGTTTCCCCTAGAGTGGCGCTACAGGTAGCCAAATACATGTATCTGCAATAAATTGCGATATTTTGCACACCATACTCGTACATATTATATATTCTGTGGCGGGTACTTTTTTTTATTGTAAGCGCGTCCTGCGACCCTTAAGGTGCATAATGACGTCCATGGACATTTGGTCGTATGCGGGGGTTGCGAATGCCATCTCGCCCTGACAGGTGCCTTTCACGGCTGGAAGATCCCGAGACTGTGCTTGGGGGGAAATATATAGGCAGGGAAAGCGTTCTAGAGATTACCGGTTCTGTAGAGGAACGATTTGCAGAACCGGTTGGTACGCATCCGCGGTAAGTCCAGCATGCGGGGGATGCAATACCTGCCCGGAGCGCGTGGTGCGGAGGTGTAAAGGGGACGGCGGGATCGCGTTAAAGAGCTTGATATTATGATACCTTGAGCAATAAGGTGCTAATCGTGTAATTGTGTGTAAGCGCCGGGTGGCCGAGTGGTCTAGGCGTCGCCTTCTCTTGCGAGAGGTCCGAGGTTCGAATCCGGTCGGCGTGTACCAATGATTTTTTTCTGACGGTAAAATTTACGTGCATACCTACACCTACTGCTTCACCGTTCGGAACCGGTGTAAAACTAGGTCCCTTCCCTTGCCCCTTACTAGGTGGTAGGCTCACATTGTAGGCGACTGGTTGGTACCACCGTACTGAATGTAAGATATCCGCACAACAGAATCGGCTGTGTTCTCCTCTAGTCCAGTATAGCCAGCAATTCAAAGGGAAGTCTCCGGTATGGCACCTACCTTCTCGGAAATGATATTGGCTGGTCGGAGCTTTGTCCCCTCTGACTCAGCCATCCATACCGGATTATGTAAAAAAATTGTTTCGATCTTCTCGCCCAGCACACCAACAAAATGACAACCAATTTCGCTCCCATTCAAAGAACAAGATACTTTGGACCAACTTGAAAAATGGCTTTGGACTCAACTCCTTCAAAATAAAATTATATCGCCGACCCCGATCTCCAAAATAATCTCACATCACATAATAACGAGGCGTGTGGCGCATATGTCTCGGCATAAAGCCCTCTTCACACGGGGCACCGAATCAATATATACTTAGGAGCAGATTCCGGTTATTAGGCGGGTAAATGATAGGTTGATTACACGTGGCGGTTATTTCGTTAGGGTGAGCATTAACTGAACTAGTGTGGGCTTAGCGTTCGAGGTGTTAGAAAGAAAACATAACGTACTAATTAGATCTTAGGCCTAGAGTCACTGGGCGCGACTTGGTAATAGAATTATGAGTGAATTTACTTACATGTTTATGAACTAAATATGTTTGTTTTAAGGTACATTAAGATAGAATAATAGGATTAGAATCGCTAGGCCTATGCCTGAATATTATCTATGAGAATGAAGTAAATAATTGTTTTACTATGAGCTGTTCCAGCTGCTTCTCGGCAAAATATCCTATTACCATCCTTAGTTGTGCCGTAAAACGTGAGTTAAACCCCCATCTGAATTGATTAAGTAGTTCTCGACTGGTAAGCGAACATAAAATCGGCGACGGCGCGGCGCGTCGGCGTATCGGTCGGAGCGCCGTTACAGATTTTCCGGCTTGTTCATTAGGTGTGTGTTTTTTTTTTGTTGAATGAAATTTACTGTCGAATGGACATTGTTTTATAATTTATACTATTCACTCATACCTGAAAATGAAGATAATAGCAAGCAATACACTTAAGTACCTACTAGAGAAGTCTTACAATCTCGTAGGCAGTCAGTCAAACATTTTATTAACTCGGTAGAACGGTTGTAGGTATGTAAGTATGTAGGTACTCTACGTAAGTAGGTACTCTATGTAAGTAAATACGTATATGTGCCGGACATATTTGGCAAGGTTGAAAAAAGTTTTTACCTGTTTCTTTTTTTTTATCGATTTTTTTTCCAATCCTGAAATTTTTCCAAAGCTGTTTGAGAAAGCCATAATTATGTCATCATATTTGAAAAACATTATTATAATAAAAATTGAATGTTAACTCACGCAAGACATCCCCCCGGCCGACTGGAACCGCGCTGGCCAGCAACAGCAGCAGTAGCGCCCCCGCAGGTCGACACGCGCCCGGTTGCGTCCGCGCACCCCCTCCGCGCCGCCACCAGCGCCCCCGCATCACTACCACCGGCATTTCGCACTTGACTGTCTTCCTTCACACTATACCACACACACACTCAATAATTTTTTTATTTGTAACTTTGTTTTAATGTTGTTTGTACATGTTTTAGTAGTAATTATCGTAACTGAGATTATAATGAGAATGTTCTTGGTAAATTTGTATTTATGTTAGCTAGGATATAACACTATTGTTAGTATAGCAGATATAATCATTTATTTAACCATAAAATTCTGTATGTTTAAGAATAACAGAGCCCCTGAATATTACAATGTAGAGTTAATAGTGGTAGAGAAGTTTTTTATTGTGACATAATAGTGTATTGTTTGTCCTGAATCATGTAAAAACCGTTTTACATAAATTGCACAAAATAAATTACATATATTTACCCAGCTGCCAAAATATTTTATATACCACGAAAAATGGCTAAACACGTTTAAACCTCAGTCCATTAATTTCGCCTTAACACATCATGACACTGGGCGCATACTTGGGAGCGCTAGGTAGGTATATACACCGGTGAGAATATCAAATCAGTATTGTAATGAAGCCATGAATGATGCAGAGCGCCATCGGAAAACGTCACTTATGTAGCCAGTCCCGCCTCTGTTGCATATTCATCGGCTGATTTACCTCTGCTATAAATTTCGGTTGATGTACGTGCGCGAGCTAAATGCTCTATCATATGTACCGCCAGCCGCGGCGAGGACTTAGCATGATTCTGCTATCGCTGGCGCAATATTATAATATTGAGCGGAGGAGCGCGAGAGGGGGGCGCATCCCCTGTGTGCTAGGGATTGGAAGAGGTGAAGTATTGGTTTTCAGATTATGTCCTTTGTTTGACCGCGTACATGCCGTGTACCGAATTATTCGCTACTTCTGAGGTCCACAACTTAAAATCTACTTCATGCATGAAGTTTTAATCGAAACATAAAATATATAATATAGGCTACATTAATACGTTCGAAAAATACAATCTATATTATCCTCGAGCTTGACTGTGCGCTGCCGTACGCTTTGGTATATTTTTTTTAAAGCGTCACAGCTCGCCTCGTTGAGTGTTATTAAAACTTTTTAGTAGTTATTTATTTATTTTCCGCTTTTACATCGAACTGTATCTCGATATTATTAGTTTCTGTAACCGACCGCTCTAGGTATAATACATGCATACTTAAACAAGTAACAACTTGCTACCCTTCTGTCTTGTTCTTCCTTCATTTTCCCTTTGTGTCTAAAAACTGTGTTTTCATCGCAAATTTTCGGAAATTTAATGAGTGTAAAAAACGTTACAGCTAAATTATCTTTTAAACTTCAAAACTTGGGTGAAACTTAATTTAATTTGATTACAGCAAGCGGCCATTAAGCGGTTCAAATGAACTTTTGAATATAATAAACAGTCCGTACTTTGGCAGTTGGGCTATACCACTCTATACCTACCAATAACACGACCATTATGTAGTTCAAAAGTTCTGTTTGCAAGGTTAACTATACCTAAGCTTACAATTACCACCATAGAAAGCATTACGTGAAAATCACATCTTCTCTACTATTCAGATTATAAAAACAGAACAAAAATAATAATTATAGATATATTATCAGTAATAGAAATATTACTGCGCTTAGATCGGTCTTCTAGACAACTCGCATACGCAGAAATTATAGTTTCATCTTACGAAGGCAAGTTAGCTTTATGGCGGAGGCATATAATCAATCGATCAAAATTAAAACAAAAATCGCAAGTGCTTGCTTTAAATGTTAACTCTAGCACTTATGTCATAGTGTCATTATGACTTAACATCTAACTAACGAAGCCATATGAAAATCATATGGCTTCGTTAGATGCAAAAGCTATAACTTTTTCTTTGAACATTCATATAGCTGAAACGTCAAATAATTCCACACTCCTTGAACACGCTACAGTGCTATGACTATCGGATTTTCCTCAATACACTCCTCCATCTAACACCGCTCAAGTTACCTTCGGAACGCATGAGAAGATAAATCCTTTGACAGAAGAGTTTAATATCACCTAGATGCGAATAATAGGTTAGATCTGTCGACTGCGCATCTGTCTGGTGATATCAAAGACGCAGGTGCAAAGCAGATCCCATATTAATATCTCACTTCGACTTCGAATTCACCCCCACGTTTAATGACAGCTTGGCTGGGGAGTCGGGGCCGCGCGGGATTGCTTCGCTCACACTGACATTGTCTTTGTAAGTGCCTATGCTTGGTACATACTGCAACTACGGGTGTTAAATTGGTTTCCGAAAGATAAAGTCAGATGGACTGACTTATAGACATCGTCGGACGATATGGATATACATAATTAGTACATACACATTTGCATGGAATCTGGCATAGTTGAAACATCACGGGTCGGCTATACTCTCGATGGTGCGTATTGTTCCGACACCTGGTTCCTGGTGAACTCGGTGATTCCCTTAGATCAAGCAGTGGGCTGGGCACATCTGTCGCAGACCCGACAACCGCTAGATGCGGTTGGTTATGATGATGATGACGATGACGCGAATGAGGAAAGACCTTTTTGACCAGTACCAAGCAATGAAATCGTAGCAACCCTGTTTTAGTATCAATTGTTATTGTTTGCTTGCAATGCTTATTTCTTCTTTGAAAAAGGCAAATTTCAGCTTTGTCGCATTCAGCATTGCTGAACTAAAAACAGTACAAAGTTTTACTTTTGCAGTAGGTAGGCAATTTTCCGTTCAGCCCGAAGTTGTTCTTAAAAGATTTTTCAAATATAAAGCAAGTCAACAATTCACCGATTCCGGTTGTGTACTCAGCACATACAAGTTACGGATGGCAGTGAGCGCGATGCCGTGAGCGAAGCCGGGTGGAGACGAGATCCGTTGCACTGTAGAGGCTCTATTCCCAGTAATACAAAAACACTATGTGTCACATCGCCATTTCATTTCATTTCATTTCATTACTATACTCGCAACTGCGAGAGATCAGATGCTCGAACACCAGTGCACGAATGATTATTTCCCATCAATATTCAACACAATCCCATGAACATTCATGAAGACGTCGTGAGGAAACCCGTTTACTACTAATACCAATGCTATAAAATGTTGTTTCGAACACTTTTATTCTAGCATGAATGTGCCTATGCCTACCTCTATGCCATACATGGCTTACTATGGTCAACGAAATGTCGTCGGCAAAAAATACGGGTACTACTAACCACGGTAGTAAGAAACAAAATTTACCCAGAAAAGTATGTACATACATACATACGTATCCGGGCGATCGGGGTAAGCAGAGTAATCGGTGTTGTGCTGCAAGGACTCTCTTAAATTACAGCACAGCACCGATCGAATAGTTATCTTGTCTGAATACTTTGCGATATGTGGCGGTCGGTAGGTATTGTGCTGTAATAATTTACCCAGAAAAGTGATGTTTAACAAAACTTGACATGGTTAGCGTCACCTGCTACGTCCGAAATGTTAGCCCATTGCACTGAAACTGCATTCTGCAATCATTTACCCCTCGGCACCTCAGAGTAATGCAATAAAATATACAACATTACCAGCTACGATTTCCTATAAACGTCGAGCAGGTGCGCTTACTTGGAATCGATTGAGTGCTCCATCGCGCCGGTCCGCGACAATGTGTCCGCATCCGGGAGCAGTGACACGCGATGGAGCGGTTCGGGAGCGGTTATTGAACGGGTCCATCCAGCGGGAGTACATGTGGAACTGCTTGCGACCATAGCCTAATCAGCGCTTCTTCTAGCAGATAAAACTATGATAGAGTGTTTGGCAGTAAGTGCACCAGCAACAGTACTATCGGGCGAATCTACACTTTTAGAAATGTTAGGCTATGCGTTCAACCAATGTTTTTTCCTAGAAGCAAAACGACTCTGCAATTTACGTGGTTTTTTTTTTTATGTAATCCGATATGGGTGGCTGAGTCGGAGGGGCCAAAGCGCATGCTCCGACCAGCCAATATCACCTCCGAGAAGGTAGGTGCCATACCGGAGACCTCCCTGGATTGCTGGCTATACTGGACTAGAGGAGAACACAACCGAGGCTGCTATGCGGCCATCTTACATCCAGTACGGTGGTGCCAACCCAGTCGGCTACAATTTGAGCCTACCACCTAGTAAGGGGCAAAGGAAGGGACCTACAGTTTTACACCGGTTCCGAACGGTGAAGCAGCAGGTGTAGGTATGCACGTAAATTTTTTCGTCAGAAAAAACTCATTGGTACACGCCGACCGGATTCGAACCGCGGACCTCTCGCATGAGAAGCCGATGCTGAAACCATTCGGCCACCCACCGCTTTTTAATTTCGAAAATATTTGGGTTTTTTCGTCAACAAAGAATATACGACACACGTGCTAGACTAAAAACAAAGACTTAGATTTTCTTCGATCGACGATCACTTCTCACATACTGCAATTAGGTCCACGCTACAACAGATATACGAGTATGTACTGACTAGCTGTTGGCCGCGGCTTCGCTCGCATGAAAATCGTATCGTTGTATTTTTATTTAGGGAACAGTACAGGTTGGGACAACTTTAATGAGAATCTAGACGCAATTGTGCACGCAATTCGTTCCTTCGCTGGGACCAGTATCCACACCTGCCAACACCCATACAGAAGTCAAAAGTGAACAATTGATAAAGAATAAAACAGATTTAGCTCCCAGGGAGTGGGAGATTTAATTAACGCCTACACTTGACATTTTATTAGTACAAAGCGTCTTGTAAAAACTAATTTTAGATGTTCTAATTTTAAACTTTCTCAAGGCGAGCCTTGGATGCTTGCTTCTGTTTTGCTGATTAATTTGTTACAAAAACTCCCTTTGTACTGCAATATCTAATAATAAATGCCTCGTATAATAAACTCAGCTATTCACTTCATTATATTTACCCATTTTGCAGATCCGGCCACGATGTTAAAATACCTAATTACATACAGCTGTCCTGCCAGTATTTTTCGTGATTTTTGTAAACTCAACCCGAAGTTTTCTTAGTTTGCATAAGTGTACGTATACTTCGAGTATAATGATAGTACATGTGTATATATGTGACTATGCTCCGTCATTTTATTTTGATGATGACATTAAACTATTTTTTGTAAAAATCAGAAGCATGCAGAACAGCCAGAAGAACTTAGTTCATGTTTTGGGAAGCATGCCACTTAAATTGTTCCTCCTGGAACAAAATAAGTGTTATCATTAGGTTTACAATTAGGCTAACTGTTTACTACATACGAATTAAACTGTGAAAACCCTTAGTATATATGTAGATACTTCATTTAAATAAACCTTTTATTGACCTTAGCTAAGAATGTGAAATATCTTTAATACACCATACTATTTTTTTCTATTGAAACTGACACGGATGGCTGCATCACCTACAACATCCCGTGATGTCAGCCCATAACACCGGGTGAAATTGGTGCCACGTCAGTGCTTCCCTTCGGTTGTGCCGGCTACACTGAACTGGACGGAAAACACAAACTATTTACATATCCGTTTCGACTGACCTCTCATTCAGGGCCTAGTTGAAGGTGCCACCATTTCCTAGAACAGTCAGGAAAGCCATAACCTGAATATAAGCGAGCTCGTGTGGGAAGTTCACTGAACCCACTCAAGATCATCATCTCAAGTATTTTACTGTTATTTTCATTTTAGGTATTTGAAGGCTTTCGTATCTGCCCTTCTTTCTCAACGGACATTTTATTTTCAGTCATGTCTATCAGCTTGTTTTTAGTATATATTAAAAAAAAATTAGATAATATTTATTTGTTAACGTTTTCATATCGGCATTGTTACTGTATTCAACAATTTCGAGATATTTTTTTTATTTACGGTTTTTTTTTTATTTAGCACTTTTCTGTGATAAGGTGGTATATGTCCCCTAATAATAACTTTATCGAAATTGAATTACGACTGAATGAATGAATACATTTCGGTGATAAAAACATAATCTGGAATCCCCACTACCGCTTGGATTAACGAAGATCAGCCTTATCTTTTTAGGTGCCTCATTTTCCGAAAGAAAGACCGTTTTATTTAAAGTGTGTACATAAATTAAATTTCGTATATTCCTAGAATTTCAAAGAGATCAGAAGAACGAAAAGTGATGAGTGAGAAAGGAAAAATATATTACTTTTATCAATCAAGTTCTCATAGACTCTTGGTTAAGTAACGTCTTACTGGGTGATTTTGGAATGGTAATAGTCATACTTTCTCACATTATTTCTCCGGCACCATCGCTTGTGCCATACCAAAATAATGTTATACAACTGTACTCTTTTCAGCGGCTGAAGTCAATATGACTGCGGCGGCGGTATTCAGCTGCTATTGGATTAAGGATGGGCAGACTGAGGAAGAAATTTGATTTATTCAGACTTTATCGAATGATCGCTTCAGCGCTGTCGTTGCAAAATATTTTCCCTGTGTAGACCCGCCATTTTTTTTTTATAGTTACAACCTTATATGCATGTCTCTCGATCTACTTGATGGGTAACTATAACTTAAATTCTTATTTATTACAATTTTAACATAATATCCTCCACCTATAAGTAGGTATTTATAATATACCAGCTATATTAGGTATTGATTTAAAAGGTATTCTTAACCTTATTAATGAATACCTTTTCAGCGATTTTAAAGCTATAAAATAATATTGTTCAGATGGCGCCTCGTGGTTTGAAGTGGTCACAAACTTTACCTTATCTCAGAGGTCAATCCTTTCCACCCGCGCGCCATGGGAATAAACTCTGACATGGCATACGAGCATAGAAAATTGTCCGACGCACAATGTATGCTTATAATTTATATGCTGCCCAAAAATATAAATTTATTATTCAAAGTCCATCCCTCATATCGCGGAAATTTGGCCCATCCCCTCGCTAAATCAAGTGCCCAACAATAGCCTGCCCCGCCCTCAAGGTCCGATTTGCCTTTTTAGAATCTTTTCTGCCATAAAAACGACCAAAAAATTATTTAAAAATACTTGTGCTGCGGGAAATGAACCAGCAATGTTTTAATAAAATTTTCTATCGGTCGCGTCGTTTAGTTCCGTTCCGTTCAGTTAGTTTCGTATCATTTTTGTCAAACTACTATTCCTGCTCAGGATCCTGCGGCGCTTGTGTCGACACATATCAGCAGTTTGATCGAGTGGACCAATGGCGAGTTCGGTTATGTGTAGGTAGGTACCGTTAGTCGTTTTTAGAGTTCCGTACCAAAACGGATCACTTATAGGATCACTCTCATGCCCGTCTGTCTGTCTGTCCGTCTGTCACAGCTTATTTTCCCCGAAAATTTAAATTTGGTATAAATAAAGTTTGATGACCCAATCGCGGACGTATAGCGTAAATGAACCAATTTAGATTTTGGGAGACAAAATGGAAAGTTAACAAAATGTTTGTCCATCATGCGTCGTATAAATATAAAGGGCTCGTTATAAGATATACAAATAAATTTTTTTATCATTTTAAAATGCATACTTTAAAATATAGCATTTCATTTCAAAATAATGAGACTGCATTTTATCGATGTTTCCACAATGGCAGCGGGTTGCGTGTGTCGTTCTTTATAATACCTCGCTCATTACATGAAAGAAGTTTGTATTGAAGAGCATTTAGTCCAAAATGAGCCCTCGAGCGAGCAATTTTCTCCAACAAAACAAATCTCGAGCATGTATTCTGTGATTCGCCTATTATGACGGATTAGCTTCCTCCGTTATTTCTTTCGCAAATCTTTTGGTAGATTAATTTGGTCCCTCTCAGCGGCGGCCCTCGACGTCAGACGTCCCGGGAATTGACTGAGATTCAATTTTGGCCGGGCTTCAAGTGCCGCTTTCTTTTGAGATTTCGGAGTCCGTTTTCATGAAATCCTGACGACAATAGGGATCCGTGGAGGGCGATTGATGTGAATTAAGCACATTTCCAATTTATTTTAAATAAAAAAAAATCTGCTTGCGTTGACTGTATCGTGTATAATTAATTGAAAGATTATTTCAATTATTTGCACTTAATTACTGGCAGTCAAAAACCGCAACCACAAATTTTAAACTCAGCAACGAAAGCCAACGAAAATTAATAATGCACACACGCGGTAGCTACTTTACCGAATGGATACATTATTGAATTAAAATTTGTAACGTTTATTTTTGTTCACCATACAACTATGGCCTTGTATCTAATTGCTTCACTCATTCAAGCTCAATTTTCCCGCTTACATTTACATTATAATAAAGTTCTTTTACAATAGAAGCATGTATATATAGCATCCCAAATTGTTCCCTCTTCAGCCATTTCTTTAGCTGGAAGCCACTTCCGACTTAGCCAAACAAGCGTTATGTAAATTAAAATGAATCACCGGGCGGACATCAGTTGAAAGAGTTCAAAATGTATTTTATAGCTAAATGCATTAGTCCAACAATAGCCCGCCAACGCCGCCCGCGGCTAAGTGGATGCGAAACTGCGAGATTCGTACGGCGCGGGATTACGGCCGCGGTGTATTTATTGCCGCTGCTTCCGCTCTAACAAAGTTACTTAAATGAAATATGCATTCGGCGAGGAACAGGATTATGCCATTTTTGTTTTTGACTTCCACCGGTTACTCTTTAAATGCGGCCGGATTTATAAAGGCGAGCTCGGCACGTCGTCGTCGGCGGCGGCGGAGGCGGCGCGGCGCGGCGGCGGGTCGGCGAGCGCAGGATTAACGCCGTCCGATTCTGTCGGCCGTTCTGATTCACTCGCCGCGAGATCCACTAGGCAGGTACCTCCGACTCCCGCTCGCAACCAATCCGCCCTCCGGACTACGCTTAATTATTCCGATAGATGTTTCATTATTCCGCTCTCCTTGTTACTAGATTAAAACGTCGGAACTACAGGAATAATTTTGTGAAAACTGAAAGATTGCAAATTAGATACATATTAATGGACTCGTCTGAAGAACACCTCGACGCGCTCTCTCAAAAGAAAATATGATTATTCAAAGGAAATTAAAAATGCGATTTCGACATTCATAGAGTCGATATTTACAAAAAGTGGCTCTTAAATGGCCAAAGGAAACTGAAAATATGCAGCTCGTTAGTCAAAAATGCGGAACGAAATGTTTTAGGGAAAAAATGAGGTCAATATTTGCATATTATGTACTTCGTTCGAAGGAAACTCTCGCTAGGTGTCATTTCACACACACCTCGCTTCCTCTCTCATCTTCCATCTCTGTTTCTTTCGCATAATTTCAAGTAAATAAGTTTTAATTGTCACTATATAATATTATTTTATTTGACGTAGTCACTCAACAACACATTTACCTTCCATATTTACATAAGGTTTAGATAAGTTTAGGCGCCAAGTAAAATAATTTCACGAGCAACAAAAATTGTCAAGTTTTGGAAGCTCGTCCGGTTTGTCGGAACCAAATAACAACATACGAGTATGAAGAACTCGTCTACAAAGAGAAATCTTTACAATACACTTGACAATGGTGGAGCGGGCTGCGGAGGCGCCGCGGTGGCACGGCAGTGGCGACGCGGGGTGGCGGCGTGGGGCGGGAGGCAATACGGGGGCGGCGGCGGAGGCTCCGGCGGAAGGCGAGCAGCCTCAGTGGCGAAGCGAGGGGCACAAAGAGGACTAGACTGCATAATAAATGGGGAACTGGCTTCTTTGCGCTTATTAAAATGTGATTTATGTTTATCGTTCATAATCAATGTAGCTCGGTACTTAAGGACAAAACTGTGTACATATGTACATGAGAATAGAATATGGAAACAAAATTATTGAACTGTGTGACCCTCCGTTACTAGCAAGAATACAAGAAAACAAGAAAAAAGCGAATCTGAAGACCAAACCCTCTGAAATCACTACCTTACTGCATAATTATCCCAAATAGTTGGTTATAAAATGGAGTAACATACACATAAAACAAACATACAGACGAATTGAGAACCTGCTCCTTTTTTGAGGTCGGTTGAAAATCTAGTCAGAATCGTATTATTGTCGGACCACATATATTGTCAAAATTTTTTAACAGGAATACGAAAATTAACTAAATTATTTTATATTATTGAAAGTGTTTATGTTTAACAATTGAATGCAAAATTGCAATTAGCATACTAAAAGTAAATTCACTTCTTGGAAATTAGCGATATGCTTTTTAAAACTCCACCACTGTGCATATAATAATGTAACTCTACTGAATCTTGGAAGAGCAAAACTGAGAGATAAAAAAATGATTGAGTTCCCGGAAGTTTCCAGCGGTGACGAGGTAAATCATACTTGGTCAGAACGATCCAGAATGACTGGCATGAAGTAACTTTTTATTACAATTATGTATATTTTTTTGCATCAGATTGATTGATTATATACGGAAATTTTAGTACGATTCTAGCATTAAAATAAATACATACCTCTAGAGAGGTATTCACTTGTCGCAGAGATGAATGTAAAGAGCTCAGGCCAAATAACCAATATGTATCTGTCCTGTCATACATATTTTACTCGCGTTTTTTTGGCTACATCACCTATACAACTTGGTGCCACGTCAGTGCTTCCCTTCGGTCGTGCCGGCTACACTGAACTGGACGGAAAACACAAACTATTTACGACCGACCGAGTTTCGACCGACCTTTCATTCAGTACGGTGGTACCAACCCGGGCGGGTTAAACACTACCACCTAGTAATATAAGAAGGGAGTCATACCCCTCAGTCGCCTTTTACGACATACACGGGGAGAGATACAGTGGGGCTATTATTTTAAAGTACCGGCCTCACACGGTACAAAGTTACACGTGTACGTATCGCCAGTTTCAAATTGTAACATACAATATGGACAACATACAACAGAAATTGAGTGCATGCCGACGAGACAATATTGATGTTTCTTAGGTAGGTACGGATTTTTTTAATAAAAAAAAACACACACATATGCACAAGACATAATATTACAGTGAAATAAAATCAATAACTTACAACCTAGCCGAAAATGCCTGCACAATGTGGTTATCTGACCGAGCCGCCCGTTCCAGAAAACCCGCATTCGCTTTCTAACAGTCCGTAGAAGTCGTCGAGCCTATTCTCACCGAACATTTTCACCTATGAATAACCTATACGCATACTGCATAATAAATTATCATTACGTAGCATATAAACGCTACCGCGGAGTACAAAGAGCGATGAGCAAATTGGATTTGCTTACCTGCTAATGAGCTGCCCAATTCAAAATGTAGGTATGTTTACAGTGTTTTAACTCACAAAGTCATACTTGTAGTTGTGACAGGCGCGCTTGTGTGTGACGCGCGGCTCGGGCGACACTGAGCCAGGCCTCACGCACTCTATGTACTTGCGCGCGCTAACTACCTACCGCCCAGCGGGCCGCCGCGCCGGTGGCGGCGGTCTAATTCAGTGAAAATTCGTCAGCCGCGCGAAGCATACCTACACGCTCGGCCACGCAACTGCGCGCAGCTGCAAAGTAATAATCACTTTACACTCGATCACTTAGGTAAATTTTCGCACGCAGCGATTGGCGACGTAAAACAGTAGGCTATTAAAGCCGAAGGTATGGAACTTTTTCTATGGAGTGAATATCTGTTACGAAGTAACTATTACGTAATCTGTGACTGAGCGCTCTTGAGCTTACGCACACAAAAACAATATGCATGTGCATCTACACTCACCCAAACAAAACCAATACGCCTTCGTGAGATAAAACAACTATACATTTGCACAAGGACTTCATATCAATTTAAGTACCAACGCTAAAGAGCTCTTATAATCTACAAACTTTTCCTCCATATTCAGGCCACAGTAAAATTGAAATATGATATCGTGCTTCGTCGCATTATGAAACATTTAGGCTATCGACTTTAGGTTGTCGTTCACGTAATTTAGTTACCTAGTCTAACTACTTGTAGTACTGTAGGTTGGTACGATGCGTACAATACAATCGTAAAAATATTAAATACTAGCTGAGCCCGCGGCTCCGCTCGCGTGAAATTCGTATTCCAAAGAAGTATGTAAGTAACTAAGGGCGAGGCCGAAGGCCGAGCTGCGATCAGGTAATCGATAAACCTTCTTAAAGAAAGTAACTAACTAAGGGCGAGGCCGAAGGCCGAGCTGCTTTCAGGTAAACGATAAACCTTTCTCAAATAAAGGAAGTAAGTAAGGGCGAGGCCGAAGGCCGAGCTGCGTTCAGGAAGACGATAAACCTTCTGGAAGAAAGGAAGGAACTAAGTGCGAGGCCGAAGGCCGAGCTGCGTTCATGTAAACCAAAAACCCTCTTCCGCCTTCGGGCCTCGCCCTTAAAGACTTCCTTTCTTCGATAGAATATAATATCGTTTACTCAATCTATTTATTTCATAAAAATAAAAAAGTAATATTAATAACTAAAGAATTAAACCTACCTAACAAACATTAAAATAACTATCAAAACGGGCATTTTCAAATGTTCTTAGAGCACTTACGGCATTACCCCGCTGGATGGCAAGGCTTACCCTTTGAATGAAGTACATAAGCCCTTGATGGCGGGACACCAGTTGCGTCAACCAGCTCAAGCCTCTTTTGGCTTCACTGCTCCACGGACCGAGGGTTTCAACCGCAAACGCAACAAATTCGAAATCTTGAATTATATTTCTATATTTGCTGCGTTTGAGGTTCTCCGCCCCAGCCTCAACCGCGCCAGCCGCTCTTGAAGATGTCCTAACGTGACTTGGAGCCAATGTGAGAACACAAGTGGCGTCCCACATCAAAGAACTACCCTTAGTCCATGGCACTAAGGTGATAGCATCGGGCCTCTTGCCATCCAGCCGGGAATAACCGCGAGGTTCTAGGATGCACGGTATATTTGCCGTTAGAAGCGTGGACTTTATAATAAAATTTAAATTAAATTAACTCAATCTTAATATTAATTAACTTTATTCGAGATGGTTTAGCTTCTTCCTGAACGCAGCTCGGCCTTCGGCCTCGCCCTTAGTTACTTGCTTTCTTCGAGATGGTTTATCATTTGTCAGAACGTAGCTCGGCCTTCGGCCTCGCCTTAGTTACTTACTTTCTTCAAGATGGTTTAGCTTCTTCCTGAACGCAGCTCGGCCTTCGGCCTCGCCCTTAGTTACTTGCTTTCTTCAAGATGGTTTAGATTCTTCCTGAACGCAGCTCGGCCTGCGGCCTCGCCCATAGTTACTTACTTTCTTCGAGAAGGTTTATGGTCTTCCAGAATAGAGCTCGGCCTTCGGCCTCGCCCTTAGTTACTTACTTATTTCAAGAATGTTTTTCTTCTTCCTGAACTCAGCTCCGCCTTCCGCCTCGCCCTTAGTTACTTTCATCGAGGAAGAATATCGTTTACGTGAGCGCAGATCCGCCTTCGGGCCCGCCTTTAGTTACTTACTTTCTTTTTTTTAAATACGAATTTCACGCGAGCGAAGCCGCGGGCAACAGATATGTAAATTTTATTGCACCAATGACAGCGACATAACTTCGACTTTCAATTATTATTTTTATTTATCTAACAATTTGTCACCGGCCAGCTCACGTCGAGATGACAGTTCTCCGTTGTCAACATGACATTTAAAATTGTTTTTTACCTTTACTTTGGATTACGTGATTTTTATTATATTTTTTAATTATTATGTTCATCCGGGATATACACTGTCACTATAAAAAGTTTCGTCAAATTCCGTTCAGTGGTTTTTGCGAGATGCGCGTACAAATAGACATTTTTGCATTTACGATTTTATGATATGTATAGAAAGAATAGATATGTATAGACTATTGTGTTCAAGTTATAAAAAAGAAGAACTGTCATTTTCGTTGTATCTACTTATTTTTAAATTTCGAATGAATATTTTATTCAAATTGTATTTGCTGCCAGTTCTCAAGATATAATTTATGTACTTTGGACTACGTGATTTTAAACGCGCAATAATGTTTATAATTGTTAATTTTTTTTATTTTTGTTATTTTTTTTTACGTATTATGTTAACCCGGCATATAAACTGCCACTATACAAAGTTTCGTCTAATTCCGTTCAGTGGTTTTTGCGTGATGCGCGTACAGACAAACAAACAAACAAACAAACAAACAAACAAACAAAAATTTTAAAAACTGTTCTAACATGTTCAGTATCTCATTTTAAGCCACCCTGGTTAGTTTTTTTCCGAATACATTCAATGTACAGACTTTTTTACCTCTACGATTTTATTATATGTATAGATAATCAATCACACATAATATGTATATAACCTATCACAACGAAGATATTTATTGCAAAATACGAACAATATTATGAACGTATTTAATTCAATATTCTGTCTTAATTATTAAGTTTCCATATCCGTACGGAAGCGTATTACCAAGCATACGCAAGCCGTCTGTCTGTCGGTCCGTCCGAGGGCTGCATCCTTTGAACCGTAATAAGGTAGCCTGTTGAAATGTTCACAGAATGTGTCTTATTATGGCGGATATACTGAAAAATGAAAAAGTAAATAATGAAGGGGTCCCCATACAAGAAACGTGGTTTTTTTTTCAAGTTTTTTTGTTTTCGCTCTATCGTTAAAACGATTATACATACTCGTATAAGCGTTAAACCAACTCAAAAGTAAAACCACAAAACAATGAAAACCGACCAATTGCGTGGTGCTCGAATCCAACTCGCTCTTGGCCGGCTTTTATTGATATGGCGCAGAGCCACCCATAAGGTGTCTACGAGTAGGTGTCTAAAGATGCTCATGGACATTCTGTGATGCACGAAGGACCTTCGAATTATTACAAAACGAAAATCCCGAATTTGTATTCCCCATTTAATTTCATTTAGCGCTATACGGTCAGTGTTTTTTTTTTCTCTCTCTCTGTTTCAATAATCGCATCAATAATTTACTGCAAGTAATTCGGTAATTGCGGTAATTTCAATTTAAGTTCGGTATTTGCGAATATCGTATTCGTATTATATACTGATATTCTGCCACATGACATGTTATTCAAGATTCACAGAACTTACTGGCATTTGAGAGCTATGTATGTACTTGCATGGAGTTTTATTTCTGTACGAAATACCCTCGACTTAATTAAAAGTGTCTTATGATCTGTTTAGCAAGTTCTAATTCAATGCATTAAAAAAATACAAGAAAATGATGCGCTAGCCTGATAATAATGTTAATAATTATTCATTCTAAATTTAAACTAATCACTCACACTGACTTCGGTATATCTACACGTGTAACGTAATTAAGAAAACTGAACGTATGTTTCCTGTCCTGCTCCTTACACTGGTAGTACAAAAATATATTTAACTTAAAACATTATTTTATTAGTGGTTATATCGTTCGCAATCTTCGGGTTTTACATAATTTTTTCGTCCGTTTTAATTATTAAATTACATTGTTAAAGTATTTACACTTTTTACGTATTTAATGTACCATGAAGTAGTAGAATTTATGCAAATTAAAATAATGTGCAGAAAGTTTTAAAAGTTGCGGTTAGATCGCGCAAAGAGTTTTCCGCCCGCCTATGAACAGGCGCGAAACCGACCAGACGCGGCAAGGCTCCCGCGTGTACTGACGGAGAGGCTTTGCTGTCGAAGCCAACTTTACTTGCCGAAGGGTAGTTATTCACCCCCTGCCGCTCGAGTCACTAACCTTTTGTCCGATCGAAATACTGTAACGCAAACCAAACGTGCAAGTGAATACGATGTCGTAATTAAAACATGCAACTACAGATTTTAATAAATTAACACAAAGTGCAATAACTCGAATAATGACTCTTTTTCATATAAAACAAACAAATCTAAAAAAAACACTGTTAAAGATGTATATTTTTCTGTCCAAATTGTATCTACAAACAGTACATATAAATTACATAAACAAAACACAAATCCTACCAACCTACGAACTCACGAATTCGTGCACAAACCAGCACATGAAGGACTGTGAAAAGTTATATTTCCAGACCATTGACTTATTATGTATATTACTACATTATATAGGTCGATGCTCCAGACTGTAGAAAAATATTTAGACATCCTTACAATCGCCTATCGACTGGAGCTTCATATGAAATCTGACATTATTTCCAGAAGATTTACAACTCTCCAAAAATAAACTTGGCTAGAAGTCTAAACTTTAGGACGTTTTGACAGTTCAAGACATTCAGTACTTGAGCGAAGAATTTGGCTATTGGTCACTATGATATCTGAAATATTGAAGGATGATACCATCGTCCAGTCGGCTTTGGAATAATGACTACGTAATATTGTCTAATCTGAAGAAAGAAACATATATCACAGAATGTCCATGGGCATCGTTAGACACCTACTCGTAGGTGTCTAACGATGCCACATGTCGCGCTATCCATAAATATTCCATAAACATTTCTGCCATTAAGCCGCCTTCGTTATTTTTTCTTGCCGACATTTTCGTTGTTCATTGGTTTTCAAATCATTCAGAGTTTTTTTCTGCATAACTTAGCACACAAGTTAATAATTATTATTAATTAATTAATCAAATGCTTCTACTGCCTTTGCCCTTTTTAATGAGAATCAGCAGGGTGGCCATGCCGAGAAAAAAATATTGACAGCTAAACCACCCCCACCTCACGAAACCACGATCAGGGAGGTGCCATGCCAGAAGATTGGCGGACTATATTGTGTTGTCCACCTTGTTTACACGAACCTACTATCCTAATAATTATGTACTGATGTATTACATCTCTACTCTACTTATAAAAGGGAACATCTGTCTGTATGCCAACTTGAGGTAAACTCCAGAACAAATTTTGATGTGGTTTGCACCAATGTAAAGAGTAGTTCTTGAGGCTCATTATAGTCTGTATACCATCACGCTAAATAACCTTAGGGCTGAGCCGTATCAAAGAAAGTATAGTATGGACGGAACTTTGTGTCGAAGCATAGTACTAGATGGCATTAGCAGTTCTGTTGCGTTGCGTTGCAGTATTGGTTTGGTAGAAGCGATGTTAGATACATAGAATAAAGAGTAGATATAGGTAGTCGCCCGCACGCACATTATTGACCTCAGAATTGAGTCTAATACTTAAAATCGGATTTGCTATTAAACCGAGTCTACTGCGAGTAGACGCGGACAAAAGCTAGTATTTGTATAAAATCGTTATGGGCTTACTGACTCACCTCCCTATGCACTATCTCCCTCTGGCCCCGCGTCTATTTGCTAAAATTGTCTGACGAAAGTCTCCCTCTGTTACCGCACCCTTCGGGCATTTCTCCTTTTTTCATTAAGTAAATAACAGTCGCTAACTTTACTAATATTTCTACTAAACTTTACTAAGGTTTTGTAAAGAAATAATAAAAAATAAATAAAAGATTCGTGAAATTGTATGTAGTCCAAAACATGTTGGGCTGACAGATTTTTTTAGTTATGATATGAATAAGCGACTGTAAAATAAGTGATAAGATGGGGCAGTCCGTTCTAGAAGCCCTCAGCCCTCCGCGCGGAGCAGACATTAACTTTTACGCGAGGTGTTTATGTATCAATTTACGTTTTATTTGGTGTTGGGGAGCTCCGTTACGAGTAATTAAGCAAGAGGCAATCGTCCATTTTATTTGCTCTAAGTCGAACGCCTCGCTCTGAGATAATTATCTAATTGTTTTACGTAAAATCAATATTTGCTCGTACTAATTAATCATTGTCTGGCGGTATATATATATATATTATTTTTTTTAATAACGTATCTTTTTTCTCTATATTTACTAAGACAGAATAATTTATTTTGAGTTACAATAAGGAGGTATTTAATTTAAAAGATAGATATACTAACCACTTTATTGCTTCAACTACATTTTAATTTAACCTGCGCACAATTTTACATCAGGTACATATGCGGAATTATCCGTTACAGCGATTCATATTCCTTTAATTGCAACCATTTATCTCTCGATAGTATGTACGTATTTTAGTAATAATACTTCATTATAAGTTTCGTAATTTTATAAATGTTTATTTATTTTATATCGTAATTTTGTAAATGTTTATTAATTTTAATTATCTACGTGTTCTTACGGTATTTAGTAAGTATTTTAACTTTCCCCGCGAGCAATTGTATTTATTTATTTAATTTTAACACAGGTCAAGAACACCGCGTCGCGCTCTCTAGTGGCGGCTGGCTCTGGGAAGACGGCTGCCTAGCCTGCCTATCGCTGTTCTATGTAGTTTATATAGTTTTTCGTTTAATTTTACCATTTCTAAAAAAACACAAATTTCCAGAAAAAACGCAAACCTCTGGTAAACGATGTTCTGTTTCGACTCACCCCTGCACACATACATACACAACATCGCCAGAGAGCAGAGGGCGCCCCGCCCCGCGCCCTCACGCACAGCGTGGCTGGGCGGGACGGCACAGGCGAGGGGCGCCGGCGGTGTAGGTGGGGTCGGTAATGAGATGAAAACAATCGAATTTCTCCCACTTTGTCCGATGTTAATTGGAGCTTTTCTAACGCGGTTCACTTCGCTAAATGCCTCGCTTATTGTCCATATTCTGTACAAACATTTTTTCTCAGGGAGCAGCATTGTCCATTAACGAAGACTCGAGTAGCGGACTAATTGAGAAATGGAACAGCCGCATGGCGTCTGCTCCGCCGCCATCTAATTTTACACTTTGATGCCGTCGCTGAGAGCCCGTTCTACTTCTAATTAATTTTACACAACCGGCGAGGGCGGAGAAATCTTTTCGATCTCAAACTGATGAAGTGGTACGGAAACGTAAATTATGGCTGCTGCGAACATTTATAGAAATACATGGCAAATTGTAACGGTTTTAACCAGGGTTGTTGCGAACATCAGCATCAGCATCAGCATCCGCGGAACTTCAGCATCATTTTCAACATCAGCATCGCATCAGCATATGCATTGATCGATGCTGATTATTAATGCTGATGTTCGAGTCGTACATGACCGCGGAGGTGCAGAGCTTATGGCACCTGTTTTATTTTCGCTTGCGAGTTTTGTCCAATCGTGGGCTCGAACAGCGGCGATTGTGATTGCAAGCAAACACAAACTTGTCTCATTCATTTTATTACGTTGTAATACGTCATTGCGGGTGAGAGACATCTTAGATCTTATGTTACACGTTACAGCAAAATCTTTAAACAAGTTACCATTAAAGCCAAGCAACTGTTCCTTAAAAACAAAATTATGAATTCAGATAATAAAATCAGAATGGCCTGGAACATAATTAAAGAAGAAACTGGCAAATCTAAAGACTGTAACACGAAGCTAGAGTTAAAAATTGGATCAGAAATTACTTCAGATAATACAGGGATTGCCAATCATGTGAATAAATTCTTTTCCACAATGGCCCATAATACTACTCATAGCCTAAAGGCTAGCAAAGAAGTATCGTTAAACTGCCTCAAATCATTTATCCCTCGGAATTCTGAATCAGCGAAATTTGCATCTGTCACATACCTAGAGACTAAGAGAGTAATTAGGGACCTGAAATCTAAACGTTCTCTAGACCTTTGGATTATATCACCTGTATTATTAAAATATGTAACAAGTGTCATCGGCCCGCTAACAGATATTGTAAATGACTGTATAAAAAATGGCATATTCCCAGATTCATTAAAAGTAGCCAAAGTCATACCTTTGTATAAAAAGGGATGCCATAACAATGTTGAGAACTATCATCCTGTCTCTATATTGACAGTTTTCAGTAAGGTCTTTGAAAAAAAATTTATAAAAACGGTTAATTAAATTCTTTACATATAATGAACTTTTAAATTGTAAACAATTTGGATTTCGGAAAGGACTTTCAACGGGTGATGCTATAGCTTCTATGTTAAAATCTATATTAACTTCTCTAGACGACTCTCAGCATACTTATGGCATCTTCTGTGACGTGTCCAAAGCCTTTGACTGTGTAAATCACGAAATATTATTAATGAAACTAGAACATTATGGTATATTAAAAGACAATGAATTGCGTATATTTCAATCATATTTAGAAAATAGAGCTCAAATATGATAGAATTAAAATCGAATGTAGAATCAATTACAATGGGTGTGCCGCAGGGTTCTATCCTGGGACCATTATTGTTTCTAACATACGTTAACGACATCTCGAGCTGTATAACAGACGATATAGACATGGTAATGTTTGCAGATGATATCTCAGTTGTACTGAAAAACAATGATATAGATAAACTAAGAGAATCCTTTTTAACTGTACTAGAATCTCTAAAATCTTGGTTTGAGTGCAACAATCTATTACTAAATGTTAACAAAACTAATATTATGCACTTTGTTCTTGGGACTCATAGACGTAATAACAATGATGGCATATTAAAAACTGCAGAAAACTTGTCATTAAACCTTGCTAATGAACTAACTTTTCTTGGGGTAATATTTGATAAAATCGTTACTTGGAAAGCCCACATAAACTCTTCAGCTGGTAAGCTGAGTTCCGCTTGTTATGCTATCAAAAAAATTAAAGAGCTAGGCGGAACTCATGCTGCAACAATGGTTTATCATGCTTATTTTGAGAGCATCATGTCATATGGCCTTATGTTTTGGGGAAATGCAGCAGATTCAAATAGAATATTTTTATTACAGAAGAGGGCCTTGCGGTACATGTTGAATATGAAAACTAGAGATACTTGTAGGACAGCGTTCGGGGAGATAGGAATCATGACTTTACCAAGTGCATATGTTTACCAGAACATAGGCTATGCCAGAAAATATATTCATGATTCCTCTCTTAATTCCGACAATCATAACTATGATACACGGCGTAAGAATAATGTACAATTAATAAGACATAGATTATCTAAAACCTCAAAAAGCTTTATTTGTAATAGTGTTAGATTTTATAATAAACTGTCTTCTAACATAAAACAATTAGATGATAATAATTTTAAACGAAGAATTAAACAAATGTTAATTGAAAAGAGTTATTACACTGTCCCCTTCTGCTACAGAAGCATTAACCAAAACAATCCTTCTGCTACACCAGGTGGCGCGCGCGATCGGCGCCGGCGCATCACTCTCGAAAAAAAATCATTTTGGAAGATTTTTCCATAAAACTTCATGAACTAACATATGAATTGTATTTACAGATAAATATTCTAGCTATAAATGGCATTTTTTTATATATATTACGTATTCTAGGTGACAAAATTATTTTGTAAAGTTGTTCTATGTGAAAATCGCGACGTCTCTCAGGTTTTTTTTTTTGTTATAAATTTATTAGACCGCCAGTCGGTCACATAGTATTTTTATTATAAACACTAATAAATAACGGACCTAATCATACCTTTCTTGTGTATCAGCAGCCCCCCGTGTCGTTCACAATAAAATTTGTATGGAGAAATTTGTATGGTTTGGTTTGGTTTGTATTGTTTGTATGGAGAAAACTAGGTCACAAAAATTGCTTATTTCTCGTAAATGTACTGTATGCAAACACTAAACGGCATATATTATTTCAACTACAGGAACTAAATAACATTTCTATCACCTCACTTTATCCAGAAAACGGATTTATATCCAGAAACAAGCCTCTAAAAACAGCCGAAATTGGTACCGAAAAGGAGGCGTTTTCTTAGTATTTTTACGAAAAATTCAGATCAACTCAGCACAAACAAATGCACTCAATACATCCGGAATATAATGAAAAAGAGAAAAAACATCACTTATGGGTTCATCTGCACAAAAAAACACTCAGAAAACCCGAAAACAAAAGAGCAACGTACAACGCCCTCCTATTATAACCGCTGTCTCGATGACACTGACAGCGCGGTAAATCTGACATTTCTCTATGGGGGAATGGTTGTTGCCTAAAGGGAAATTTATTCTACTATTTGAATTCGTCACTTTCAAATACACACGGCTAAGTGAGATAAAAGAATAAAATAATTTTGTTGGGGCCACCCAACAAAACAAAGAAAAAAAAGAAAGCGGCCGATATCGGCCGCTCCGTTGGTGAAGGTATAATGTATAAAGCGGCCGATATCGGCCGCTCCGTCGGAGAAGGGTGGATGCTTTAGCTGACCATAATTTTATCTGAGAATCTGACTACTGTTTTTCCCACTAAATAACTTGACAATTGGATAGACTTTGTATTTTTAGATTTTTAATTTGACTTATTACATTTCTTTGTAATAAACTTTTACTAATTGTTGTTGAATTGACTTGATAAATTTAAGCATGAAATAGACGATGGCACTATACACCAGATATAGGTAGTGTAAATAGGCAGAGTGGTCAGATTCTTAAGTATTCATGTTTATGCTATAAATATTAATGCTCTTGTGAGCAGTAGTATGGGTTAATTATTTGTAAGTTAATATACCTAATATAATACTTATAAGGTACTAACAAAACATTGTGACTTGCGAAGTTTGTTTGTCAGTTCTTCTTCGCATTGAATTTAGAACTGGCGGACTTTTCGACATATCCAAGCGTAGGTTACCTACCTATGGATGAAATAAACAATAAACAAGAGCACAGTATTTTTTTTTTTAAACTGTTGTGAAATTGGAGAAAATAATGCCGCCCCTTTGAAAAGTGAAATACGGACTTATTTTAAATTAGTGAACCAAGAAACCGCAAACTGTAACTTGTGTAAAAATTATTATTCCCGCAAAGGTCGTACTACTAAACTGGTACTGGTATCAGATTGATTCTTTTTTTTTTTATTAAATGTTACAAAATTATTAAAACACAATCTTTTATTTCAATACCAACCAAAACGTTGGATATAAATTCATTATATTCATATAGTTCAGTATTTTTCCCTTGTTTTAAAGAAAATAATTAAAGTCAGCATCAGCATCAGCATGCGCTGATGTCAATGATAAAATATCAGCATCAGCATCAGCTGACGTGAAAAAATGTGCATCAGCAACAACCCTGGTTTTAACTCCATATTTAGCTTCCCTTATTCCTCGCCATCCAACCTATCTTCGCAGCAGTCGCCGCAGATAAACTGAGCACCCATTTGTTGTTAACATTGGGCTGTTGAGGACCCATCGGTTCTCAAAATCGTTTCTTTACCGCACCGCTAGGATGTGGAACTGTCTTCGGGCGAGTGTGTTTCCCGAATCATTTAACCTGGGTGTTTTCAAACGTCGTATCAACGGGCTAGATAGCCTAGCAACAGTCTGCAAATCTGCTGGCATGGCGCCTCACTGAACGTGGTTTCGCGAGAGGTGTTTTTGGCTCTGTCGACTCTACCATTGGTCCCTCGGCACAGCCACCCATCGGTTTACATAAAAAATATGGGTTTTCGGAAACGACCGTGAGCAAAGCCACGTAAAGCCGAGAAATGTTGTAATAAGATTTTAACTCCATTCTACCTGTGGTTCTACTGCATCACTTTTTCGTGACATTCGTTACGAATTCTAAATTCAAAATATTTATAATCACTCATCCTAATCCATCCAGATAGGGAATGCCGCCAGTGTGTTCCCACAAAAGTTTTACAAGATACTTTCAAATTATGAATAGATTTTTAATAGGTATACTTTAAAGTGTGTGATCTAGGTTTATTTCGTTTAGTTAATTAATATTATGTTGTATGTTTGTTTTTTTTTATGGAAAAAAACTATTGTTTGTCTTTATTTGTGATGCCAATACATAATTTCACTTGTATCCCAATCGTCTGTGTTTGTGTACATATATACCTTATATAAGGTGTTCGTGGAGAAGTAGAGAAGTCATTGTAGTAGATTTCGTTCTATTTTGGGGCGACCGAATACAAATAAATCGCGCCAAATTCCTCAATTGGCAGTACTAAAATATTGAAGCTCCCCAGGCAATAACCGTTGAGGATACCATTAGTCATTCGCACTAAAACTACCATTTGTTAGCATAAATAAACAATTTTATCAAAGATGCAAGCCGCCCCGGCTTCCGTCTCTGCCGATGCGGTTATCAATTTCCTTGCTACAAATGATGGGAGATGCGTTCTACCCTTGAGGGTCGTAGCACCAGTGAATATGCACCCTCACGCCTCGATACTTCTGAGTCGCGCAGTGCGTACGCACCCTCGTGGATTGTTGAGGTAACATTAGGTTGTCTAACATTACAACGGCTACACACTATACCTATAAGTAAATACGTCACGCAGACACAGGGATGTGTTAATATGGAGTAAACCGTGTACAGCCCACTGGTGCAATATTTTCGCATGAAGGGACGAGAACACATTGAACAGTCCAGCGAGTATAGATTTTTTTGAATATTTAGTCAAAGCGCTTTCGTTTCAAACGAAAAGCTGGTGTGTTTGAAAATTTACGAAAAATAAATAAGTATAAGAATAGAAAGAAGAAAGAACGACAAAATAAATATGCAATCATAGAGCTGTTTCGTACTCGCGCGCCGGTGTGGTCCTATATTGGCCCAAAATGGCGTTTAGTATTGTATTGTATACCGACCAGTTCAGTGTAGCCGGCACGATCAAAGGGGGAAGCGCTGATATGGCACCTAGTTCACCCGGTGTTATGGGCTGACATCACGGACGTTGTAGGTGATGTAGCCAATCGTGTCAGTTTCCATAAAAAAAAAAACAAAAAAAAATTGTATTGTTCAGAGGTGCGCACTACCATTGTTGGTTTGCTCACGATGGTGTTTCCTTCATCTAAATTCAAAACACTGCAAATAAATTATTATAGATAAGTATAATATTTTCCAAAATTCGAAGGTGCAGACCCAGGATTCGAATCTCCAGCCTTTCGCACGGGATATCGGTGTCTGGGCTATCTGTCGCTTTTTTTTTTAGTACACAAATTGAGAGATTACTTTTGTGTAAAAGAATAGACGAGAATAGTTGATGAACAAACTTCATGGCAGTGTCTGCCTTTTATTTTATACACAGAACTTTGAAAGGTTAGCTGGCAGAAATTAGTTCTAATCATAATTCCGCCTTTGGCCGATCCTGTATTTCCTAGTTTCTATTCATGTACTTACTTACGGTTTTTCTTTCAATTGTGTCCAAGAAGGGCTTCTTTTCTATTCTACTAACTTTATTTAATCAATAAATAACTAAGGAAAAGAACAACTCCATAAGAAAAACTAAAAGACTCCAAACTGTGTTAAACTCTCTAAACCTAAAATCATTAAATTATTAAATAATTTCATTCTATTAATTTTCTGTATGGACTGGACAAATTCAAATTAAAAAATATTATCATTATGTACTGTATTACTTATGTAACAACAAAATCATATAGTATCCACATCAGCGACTGCCGAGTGCAGAAGGAAGGAAGCACTTGGAATGTGACGTGCGGTCGCGGTCACCACGCGGTCTGCGCGGTGCGGCCGGGGCCGGGGCGGGGGCGGTGGCGGTGGCCGGAGGTGACGGAGCGCCCGCGTATGGCGGTGGCGTGGCGGTCGACGCACAGGTCAAGAGATACATACTGAGCCCCTTTTAGACACTGTTTAAAGCCGACGCGACAAAAGGGCTCCTAGTTTCTAGGAGCAAGATGTGATGGCCTGACATAACGTCTGTCAACCTTGTTGTCTTATTTTTATTTTAAAATTTGGAAGATATTTTATTTGGAGAATATGCAAGCCGCCGCGGTTCGAATGATGTGTCACTTACCACAATAATATTTGAATTTGTTAATTTTCCAATGTTACATTCGTTGCATGCATGTAGAATGTTTGTAAATTTTACAACTGTCTTCTAGAATGTATGCAAAATAATATATTCTAATTTCACAAAATCAAACATCCGATAATAAAGTATGCGTTTTCTTTGTCATTCAAAGTACAAATAATAATTTTAAGTAAGTATTCGACGCATTCCATTCCACATGTATTCCAACAAAACCCACCTTGCAAAATAATGACTTGGGGTGGCTCTGGAAGACTCGGTACGAATCTTATTGAAATAAATAACCCTCGAATTTGATACTTCTTGGCTCGACCGTTTTTATATCATTACAAATATTCGTACCTTCGTATGGTTTGGTACACTTCAAAATGCAACTAGAACCTTTTCACATGGGCATCCGTTCTCGGGGTATAGTATAATAAGAGGCGGACACCATGAAAATGTGTGCTACAAAGTTCCACACATGTATCTCCATTAAGATCTGAGGGTACGTATCTATAGCTCGAGGGTTTGTTTATTTTACTGCACTTCGGGAGTAGGGGTTGAGGCCAGCTTGAGGGAGCTTGGCAGGGTATCGATTACACTATTCTGCTAGACGTACATCTGGGAATTTTAATAAAAATATATCTCGGTTTGTTTACACTTTAAATATATTTCACTGATCTTAGAATATTATTTATGCTTACTGAGTCAAATCCGCATTTGGCCTGTTTAATTACTTTCAATATCTTCTCGATAGTAAAATTATAGATAAAATAATAAATGAGAAGAAATTGTATTTATTACGCGTTATGTATATTGTATATTGTTTATTAAGCATTCATTAGACAGCATGACTGTACTCGAATTTGTCACAATTTGTTCTATCCGATTCGATTACACCCACGAAGAAGAACCGGTAAGAAACTTCGCAGGGTTTTTTTTTTTCATAATAATTTTTACAAGCATTTAGTGACTATCCACATAATAACACCGCCTACAGTCGATTGAAAATACAGCTTGAGAGCAAGATCAAAAACAGATTTGTATCAACTCAATAATGTTAGTAATAAGTATACATACTACAACGTAGTATTGTCAAATAATAATAAAAAAAAAATTATAATAAAAATATTAAGATACTTGAAGTATCAAGTTGTCAATCGGTTAGTAAATAAATTTGAGTACAAATAGTACCTAGTCATAATAAGTATACATACTACAACGTAGTATTGTCAAATAATAAAAAAATTATATTATAATAAAAATATTAAGATACTTGAAGTATCAAGTTGTCAATCGGTTAGTAAATAATTTGAGTACAAATAGTACCTAGTCATGCGCTAACTAATTATGCAGTCAGAACCTCAAGATATAGTCCTGTTGACTAATGCCTCTTTTACATTATAGTAGGCTTTCTTTACAAGAGTTGATTTTATATATTTCTTAAACAAAGTATCATTTAGATTTTTTACCTCTTCTGGTATTTTATTATACAATCTAACACTGTTGCAAACAAAACTTTTCGACCTTTTAGATGACCTGTGCTTCGTAATTAGAACATTATTTTTATGCCTAGTATCATGCTGGTGCATATCAGAGTGAAGCGTAGCATCCTGTATATATTTCCTAGCATAGCAGATATTTTGATAAATATAAGCACTGGGTAATGTCATAATTCCTATTTTATCAAATACATTTCTACAAGAGTCCCTCGCCCTCATACTGAGTATACAACGCAGTGCTCTTTTTTGAAGAATAAATATTCTATTAGATTCCGCCGCGTTTCCCCAAAATAATAATCCATAAGACATAAGACTATCGAAGTAAGCATAATACACAGTTTTAGCAGCTTGTATGCCACATAATTCTTTAATTATTATTATTATTTTTTTTTTATGGCATAACAAGCTGAACTTAGCTTACCAGCAAGCGTATCTATATGAGGTTTCCAAGTTAGGGTGCGATCAAATATTACTCCTAAAAAGGTTATTTCTTTGGAAATATGTAATGTCAGATCTTCTGCTGTTTTAACAATTTCCTGATTAACAATACGTCTGTGAGTTCCAAGTGCAAAGTGCATTACATTTGTTTTATTGACATTGAGTAAGAGGTTATTGGAATCAAACCTATGTACCTACGTTTAACGCTATGCTATTTACTTTACGTTTTTGAAATGAAAATGAAAATGAATAACTTTTATTTTTCTTGTTTAACACACAGGTCAGTTTAAATAACACATAGAACAGTAAATAGACAAGAAAAATTGGACCTGACACAGCCTTGGTTCCTCCCCACCGAGCCCTGGAGCTGATGAGAGGGACGCTGATTTTAAGTCAGGCCCAGGTACGCAATACACTATACTACTTTAGGAATAAACCCTAACTAACCTATAACTAATCACAGTAAACAGAAGAAAAGAATAATAAGGAAGGTAAGAGCACAGTTATAAACGCAGTTATAAAACGCACACAACACAACATACACAATACATTCGTCCGTCCGTCTGTCTGTCTGCATGTCCAATTAACAATTTTGGGGGCATAAGGCCTTAATTTCTAACAACATTTTGTATACATTACATGTCTAACATTTTAATTCTGTACGATAAATTTATTAGCGCCAAAGATTTTTCGCCTCAAAATGTTATGTTACCTCAAATAAAATATATGGATGACACAAATTTTCAGTTTTTATCAAAATGATGAACAGGGCCGCCTATATAATGCCCAATTATCGATGTTCTGAATAAGTAAATAATAACATACATCTTCCAAAATATTTGGTACCTAATAGCAAAATAAAAACATATACTTATTATCTTGCTATTATTTATCTACTGAGTACTGGGCTGAGAGATGTTTGGAGCAAAACATTCTCAACTATTGTTTTAATTTAATTTTATACAAAACAAATATAGGTACGTATGTGCGTACGTAAACAGAGAACGATTCCAGCGCCCAAAAAACCTGAAGACCTAAATTAACTTACCAAAATATTTATTGAACATAACGAAACAATATAGCAAAAATAAAATAACTTTTCTAGAGAGAAGATTAAAAAGCCACCATCTATACCAAATTCAAGTTCAACCAACTACAACAAACGTTTGTGTGAGTCACTCCGGAGAAAAAATATAATTCATATGTCAATACAGATAGTAACGTTCGCACAGGAAAATGATCGTGCCGTTTCACTATTTATTATTATTCCATACATGTACATACCGCTTGTTGCCCAGTGGGGTAGGCAGAGACAACGGATCTCCGCGTGCCGCGATCCTGACACACCTCCGCCGCCGCCTCTCCCACACTTGGCCGTTTTGTTCTCCCACTCTCATAATGTTGTTCATAGGTATGTAGGTGCAATGACCGGCAGTAAATAATTAACATCGAGCTTTAGAGAGACCATCCGGTTGTAGAGCGTCGCGTCCCTGTCGCACGATTGCCGGATTGTCTCTTTCTAAAGCTCGATGTTCAACCAAAACTCTTGCAGCACAACATCGACTACTCTGCTTGGGTTTCCGTATCCGGTACGGGACCCTATTACTAAGCCTACGCCGTCTTTCTGTCTGTCTGTATTTCCGAGGGCTGTATCTCTTAAACCGTAATAGGTAGCCCGTTGAAACTTTCACAGAATATGTGTTATTATGGCCAATATAACTACAAAATAATAAAAATAAGAAAAAGTAAAAAATTCACGGGGGTTCCCATAGAAGAAACTAAAAAGTGTATGCGCGCCATCCACCGAAAAGAGTATGAAGCATTTTAACTAATCATGAATTTGAACTAATATGAAGCATTTCATAAACACGCCATAGATGGCGTGAGTGGCGCTGACCATGACATGGCGATACGGAACCCTCGGTGCGCGAGTTCGACTCGCACTTGGCCGGTTTTTTTATCCACCAAATTTTATTAGCACAGCGAGAAACGGCAAGTCAATATTTATCACCAAAGTGTCTTATTTGGAACTAGCTGAGCCCGCGGCTCCGCTCGCGTGAAATTCGTATTCCAAAGAAGAATGTAAGTAACTAAGGGCGAGGCCGAAGGCCGAGCTGCGTTCAGGTAATCGATAAACCTTCTTAAAGAAAGTAACTAAGGGCGAGGCCGAAGGCCGAGCTGCTTTCAGGTAAACGATAAACCTTTCTCAAATAAAGGAAGTAAGGGCGAGGCCGAAGGCCGAGCTGCGTTCAGGAAGACGATAAACCTTCTGGAAGAAAGGAAGGAACTAAGTGCGAGGCCGAAGGCCGAGCTGCGTTCAGGTAAACCAAAAACCCTCTTCCGCCTTCGGGCCTCGCCCTTAAAGACTTCCTTTCTTCGATAGAACACGATATCGTTTACTTAATCTATTTATTTCATAAAAATAAAAAAGTAATATTAATAACTAAAGAATTAAACCTACCTAACAAACATTAAAATAACTATCAAAACGGGCATTTTCAAATGTTCTTAGAGCACTTGCGGCATTACCCCGCTGGATGGCAAGGCTTACCCTTTGAATGAAGTACATAAGCCCTTGATGGCGGGACACCAGTTGCGTCAACCAGCAGAGGCTCAAGCCTCTTTTGGCTTCACTGCTCCACGGAGCGAGGGTTTCAACCGCAAACGCAACAAATTCGAAATCTTGAATTCTATTTCTATATTTGCTGCGTTTGAGGCTCTCTGCCCCAGCCTCGGCCGCGCCAGCCGCTCTTGAAGATGTCCTAACGTGACTTGGAGCCAATGTGAGAACAAAAGTGGCGTCCCACATCAAAGAACTACCCTTAGTCCATGGCACTAAGGTGATAGCATCGGGCCTCTTGCCATCCAGCCGGGAATAACCGCGAGGTTCTAGGACGCACGGTATATTTGCCATTAGAAGCGTGGACTTTATAATAAAATTTAAATTAAATTAACTCAATCTTATTATTAATTAACTTTATTCGAGATGGTTTAGCTTCTTCCTGAACGCAGCTCGGCCTTCGGCCTCGCCCTTAGTTACTTGCTTTCTTCGAGATGGTTTATCATTTGTCAGAACGTAGCTCGGCCTTCGGCCTCGCCTTATTTACTTACTTTCTTCAAAAATGTTTACCTTCTTCCTGTACGCAGCTCGGCCTACGGCCTCGCCCTTAGTTACTTTTTTTATTTTTTTTTTATGGAACCTGACACGGTTGGCTACATCACCTACAACATCCGTGATGTCAGCCCATAACACAGGGTGAACTAGGTGCCATGTCAGTGCTTCCCTTCATTTCATGTCGGCTACACTAAACTGGACGGAAAATACGAACTATTTACATAGCCGTTTCGACCGACGTTTCGTTCAGTGCGGTGGTACCAACCCGGCCGGGATAAACCCTACCACCTAGTAAGGTAAGAAGGGAAGGGACCTACAGTTTAACGTGGAATCCGAACCACGGTCAGCCTCCGACGGTCGAGCGGTCACCCATCCAATCACTGACCGCGCTCAGCGTTGCTTAATAACAGTTGACTAACCAACCGCGCCACTGAGCTACCGAGGCTGACGAATTTTCATATCCCTTAGTCGACTTTTACGAAAAGCGACGGGGAGAGATGCAGTGGGGCTATTCTTTTTAAGTACCGACCCCACACGGTACTTGCTTTCTTCGAGATGGTTTATGGTCTTCCCGAATAGAGCACGGCCTTCGGCCTCGCCCTTAGTTACTTACTTTCTTCAAGATGGTTTAGCTTCTTCCTGAACGCAGCTCGGCCTTCGGCATCGCCCTTAGTTACTTGCTTTCTTCAAGATGGTTTTTCAATTATCAGAACGTAGCTCGGCCTTCGGCCTCGCCTTAGTTACTTACTTTCTTCAAGATGGTTTAGCTTCTTCCTGAACGCAGCTCGGCCTTCGGCCTCGCCCTTAGTTACTTGCTTTCTTCGAGATGGTTTTTCAATTATCAGAACGAAGCTCGGCCTTCGGCTTCGCCTTAGTTACTTACTTTCTTCAAGATGGTTTAGCTTCTTCCTGAACGCAGCTCGGCCTGCGGCCTCGCCCATAGTTACTTACTTTCTTCGAGAATGTTTATGGTCTTCCAGAATAGAGCTCGGTCTTCGGCCTCGCCCTTAGTTATTTACTTTCTTCAAGAATGTTTTTCTTCTTCCTGAACTCAGCTCCGCCTTCCGCCTCGCCCTTAGTTACTTTCATCGAGAAAGAATATAGTTTACGTGAGCGCAGATCCGCCTTCGGGCCCGCCTTTAGTTACTTACTTTCTTTTTTTGAAATACGAATTTCACGAGAGCGAAACCGCGGGCAACAGATATATAAATTTTATTGCACCAATGACAGCGACATAACTTCGACTTTCAATTATTATTTTTATTTATCAAACAATTTGTCACCGGCCAGCTCACGTCGAGATGACAGTTCTCCGTTGTCAACATGACATTTAAAATAGTTTTTTACCTTTACTTTGGATTATTACGTGATTTTTATTATATTTTTTAATTATTATGTTCATCCGGGATATACACTGTCACTATAAAAAGTTTCCTCAAATTCCGTTCAGTGGTTTTTGCGAGATGCGCGTACAAATAGATCGAAGAAATAGACATATTTGCTTTTACGATTTTATGATATGTATAGAAAGAATAGATATGTATAGACTATTGTGTTCAAGTTATAAAAAAGAAGAACTGTCATTTTCGTTGTATCTACTTATTTTTAAATTTCGAATGAATATTTTATTCAAATTGTATTTGCTGCCAGTTCTCAAGATATAATTATGTACTTTGGACCACGTGATTTTAAACGCGCAATAATGTTTATAATTGTAAATTTTTGTTTTGTTTTTATCATTTTTTTTACGTATTATGTTAACCCGGCATATAAACTGGCACTATACAAAGTTTCGTCTAATTCCGTTCAGTGGTTTTTGCGTGATGCGCGTACAGACAAACAAACAAACAAAAATTTTAAAAACTGTTGTAACATGTTCAGTATCTCATTTTAAGCCAACCTGGTTAGTTTTTTTCCAAATACATTCAATGTACAGACTTTTTTACCTCTACGATTTTATTATATGTATAGATATGCCTGCGCCGCCCGCCGCGCTATGCGCTCTACGTTTTGCGAGTACCTATGTGTAACTTTGTTTAATTAATAGTTCAATGAAAATTAGTATTGACTAATTATAATAATTGTGTTAGCTTAAGGAAACATTTTAGTTGTACGTCGTCGACGGGGTAATATCATGGAAATAAATACCCAGAACAGCATTGCCAAAGATATTGTTGTCAAAGGTCGGCATTCACTCCATTTGGAGCAAACAGGCGATACGTGATAGATAACACAAGTGTGAAACAGACATACAATATATACTAGTAACTTCGTATTTTTGCACGTTTCTTTTTAACCGACATCAAAAAAGGAGGAGGTTCTCAATTCGACTGTATTTCTCTTTTTTATGTTTGTTACCTCAGAACTTTCGACTGGGTGAACCGATTTTTTTGTTATAGAGCCACCTATAATGTTTCTAAGTAAGTCCGTGGACATTACGCGGGGGTTATGAATGCCATGCCGGCCTGACGGGTGCCTATCCGTGAATCTCTTGAAGGACCCGACCTCTCTTCCCCTGAACACGTTGACCGTGCCCCGTCTATTTATTTATTCCATTGGTTATATTTAGATAGTAGTTAGGTTTAATAGATTAGTAGATGCTTTATACATAAATACAGTTATATATAAGGTCGTGCTCCGCGAGTCAACAGCGCGCGACATTTTGATTGAATCGCGAATAGGGTAATGAAAATATGCAAATCTCATGCGTGTCGATTTAACACAACGCGACGTCTCGGATTTCGTGTTTTGTTCGAGATTTTAAGCCATCTGACCTTTACTGTTGTTCATAAACATATAATTCTTTTATATTTATATTGTATACTAGCTGAGCCCGCGGCTCCGCTCGCGTGAAATTCGTATTTCAAAGAAGACAGTAAGTTACTATGGGCGAGGCCGAAGTCCGAGTTGCGTTCAGGAAGTCGATAAACCATCTCTAAGAAAGTAAGTACTTAAGGGCGAGGCCGAAGGCCAAGCTGAGTTAAGCGGTAAACGATAAACCTTCTCAAATAAAGTAAGTAACTAATGGCGAGGCTTCAGGCTGAACTGTATTCGAGAAAGAAAATAAACCTTCTCGAAGAAAGTAAGTAACTGAGAGCGAGGCCGAAGGCCGAGCTGCGTTCAGGAAGACCATGAACCTTCTCGAAGACAGTAAGTAACTGAGGGCGAGGCCGAAGGCCGAGCTGCGTTCAGGTAGACTATAAACCATCTCGAAAAAGTAAGTAACTGAGGGCGAGGCAGAATGCCGACCTGCGTTCAGAAAGACTATAAACCTTCTCAAAGAAAGTAAGTAACTAAGGGCGAGGTCGAAGGCCGAGCTGCGTTCAGGAAGACCATGAACTTCTCGAAGACAGTAAGTAACTGAGGGCGAGGCCGAAGGCCGAGCTGCGTTCAGGAAGACTATAAACCATTTCGAAGAAAGTAAGTAACTAAGGGCGAGGCCGAAGGCCGAGCTACGTTCAGAAATACCATGAACCTTCTCGAAGACAGTAAGTAACTGAGGGTGAGGCCGAAGGCCGAGCTGCGTTCAGGAAGGCGATAAACCTTATCTAAGAAAGTACGTAATTAAGGGCGAAGCCGAAGGCCGAGCTACGTTCAGGAAGATCATAAACCTTCTCGAAGAAAGTAAGTAACTGAGAGCGAGGCCGAAGGCCGAGCTTCGTTCAGGAAGACCATAAACCTTCTCAAAGAAAGTAAGTAACTGAGGGCGAGGCCGAAGGCCGAGCTGCGTTCAGGAAGACCATGAGCCTTCTCGAAGACAGTAAGTAACTGAGGGCGAGGCCGAAGGCCGAGCTGCGTTCAGGAAGACTATAAACCATCTCGTAAAAGTAAGTAACTGAGGGCGAGGCATAATGCCGACCTGCGTTCAGAAAGACTATAAACTTTCTCAAAGAAAGTAAGTAACTAAGGGCGAGGCCGAAGGCCGAGCTGCGTTCAGGAAGACCATGAACCTTCTCGATGACAGTAAGTAACTGAAGGCGAGGCCGAAGGCCGAGCTGCGTTCAGGAAGGCGATAAACCTTATCTAAGAAAGTACGCATTTAAGGGCGAGGCCGAAGGCCGAACTACGTTCAATACCATAAACCTTCTCGAAGAAAGCAAGTAACTGAGAGCGAGGCCGAAGGCCGAGCTACGTTCAGGAAGACCGTAAACCTTATAAACCTTCTCAAAGAAAGTAAGTAACTAAGGGCGAGGCCGAAGGCCGAGCTCCGTTCAGGAAGACCATGAACCTTCTCGAAGACAGTAAGTAACTGAGGGCGAGGCCGAAGGCCAAGCTGCGTTCAGGAAGACCATAAACCTTCTCGAAGAAAGTAAGTAACTAAGTGCGAGGCCGAAGGCCGAGCTGCGTTCAGGAAGGCTATAAACCTTCTCGAAGAAAAGAAGATAGAGATTAAATTATCGTCCCTTCCCCTCTCCCCGCGGACCCCTCCCCCCTACCTCAACCCCCCTCTTCAAAGCCACCCCCAGTATGGATAAAATTATTTAAAATCATTTAAAATCCTAAAATCTAATTTTGAAATCATCCCCTATTTTAATTTAAGGGTTGATTTAGCAAAAACGCCGAAACACATAATTCTTTATTTTATACCAGCCTAAACATGAATTTCATATCCCTAACTTGAGAAATTATGGGTTCCCCATACAATCTTTCATCCCCTATTTCACCCCGTTAAGGGTTGTTTTTTGAGACAAAAGGTAGTCTATGTTCTTCCTCAGGATGCAATTCATCTCCGTATTTTTTTTTATAAAATCCTAAAATCTAATTTTGAAATCAACCCCTTTTTAAATTTAAGGGTTGATTTAGCAAAAACGCTGAAACACGTATTTCTTTATTTCATAGCAAAAGCCCAAATATAAATTGTCATATCCCTAACTTAAGAAATGCTGAGTTCCCCATACAAACTTTCATCCCCTATTTCACCCCCTTAAGCGTTGTTTTTTGAGACAAAAAGTAGCCTATGTCCGTCCTCAGGATGCAATTCATCTCCGTGCAATATTTTATCGAAATCTGTTTAGCGGTTTAGGCGTGAAAAGGTAACAGACAGACAGACAGACAACAGAGTTACTTTCGAATTTATAATATTATATATTAAATATATTAATATATTAATATTATATATATTATATAAAATATAAATATAAAATATAAAAATATAAATATATAAAAATATAAAATATAAAATCCTAAAATCTAATTTTGAAATCAACCCCTTTTTTAATTTAAGGGTTGATTTAGCAAAAACGCTGAAACACGTATTTCTTTATTTCATAGCAAAAGCCCAAATATAAATTGTCATATCCCTAACTTAAGAAATGCTGAGTTCCCCATACAAACTTTCATCCCCTATTTCACCCCCTTAAGGGTTGTTTTTTGAGACAAAAAGTAGCCTATGTCCGTCCTCAGGATGCAATTCATCTCCGTGCAATATTTTATCGAAATCTGTTTAGCGGTTTAGGCGTGAAAAGGTAACAGACAGACAGACAGACAACAGAGTTACTTTCGAATTTATAATATTAGTATGGAGTATGGATTTATGAACAATACTTTTTTTTTCAGTCAGGTGAAATTTTTCTTGATGTTATTATCAACCGAGTTAGGATATTCAGTAAGGTTTGCTAGATAGTGTGTGCTTACATGCAATTATTTTATTCGGTTACCATATACTCTATTATAACCAATCCATATACAGGCTGTTCGGCACATCGACCGACACATTTTATTTACAGGTAAGTGTGGTCATTTGCAAGGTTTTGACCTATGATACCTTTTATCAGGTGTCACGTGGTATCAAGATACGATTTTTTTTTTCTCTATTTTTGAAAATTACCAACATCCCAGCTTCAAACCCTTGTAACTTTCTCATTTATGATTGCATGAAATAAAATTTGCAAGGATTTAAAGCTGAGATTTTGGTAATTTTCAATAATAAAGAAAAAAAAAATTTATCTCGATACCACGTGATACCTGACAAAGGGTATCATCGGTCAAAACCTTGCAAATTACCCCACTTACCTATAAAAGAAATTTGTCGGAAAATTCATATATTTTAGACATGACAGGAAACATCAATGAAAAACACGCATGATATAATTATTATGTAGTTCTCTAGTCGTAAGCGAACTTATACATAGATTCGACGACGGGAATTTGCGCTTTATCAGTTCGAACTCAGAGTTAATTAGGTACCCACATATTTTGAGAGAAAAAATAAAATAAACATCTTTCCACTTTCTACCCGCGAACTATTAGTTCTTCTTCTTCTAACCGGATAGAACAAAACGTGACAAGTTCGAGTGCAGTCTGTCATGTGAATATATCAATAAACAATACAATACAAATTAAATCAGACATGAATGAATGACATCATTAAGAGAGCCCTAAATTCAATAAATGTTCCATCAGTTTTTGAACCAGTAGGCCTCAGTAGGGATGACGGGAAGAGACCGGACGGGATGACGCTGACACCTTGGTCCAGGGGCAGGGCTCTGGTGTGGGACGCTACGTGCGCAGATACTTTGGCTGATTCCCACGTACTTGCGTCTTCACGGACATCTGGCGCCGCTGCCGAATCAGCCGCTCGCTCTAAGCACCTAAAATACTCGGCAATTAAAGCTAATTATGACTTACTCGCATTCGCCGTCGAGACTATGGGTAGTAGCTTGGAGTAAAGAATCAAAAAAATTTGTTCGGCAAATAGGTTCTAAATTAACAGAAATGTCAGGAGTACCTAACTGCGGAACATTCCTCAGGCAACGGATAGCCCTTGCTATCCAGCGTGGAAATGCAGCGAGTGTTTTAGGTACCCTGCGCGGTCATTTCGGAGACAGTTTAAACGAGATTTTTTATATATTATAGTTTTTAGTTAATTGTCTATTTAGTACCTATTTTTGCTGTTGAATAAATAAATTCTTTGTAGTTATAAATTGTACTATTACGACTTCTATTATACAATATTAAATCAGACTGTTATTGTTAGGTCAAAATACTGCAATAGGTTCCCTTGCTCATTACTAGGTGGTAGGCTCAAATTGTAGCCGTATGTGTTAGTGCCACCGTACTGGATGTAAGATGGTGGCCGGAGCATGTGCTCTAGCCCTTCAGATTCAGCCACCCAAACCGGATTACATAAAAAAAAATGAAACTTTTGTAAAAGTTACGATTTTCCGTATATCTAGCCTAGCACATACAAAGTGAAGTTGTGGAGGACGGAGCGCGCCAGGAGTATAATGCGCGGGGCGGATCTCGGCGTGTCGCCGCCGCAGCGGTTCATCAGTGGTCTCCCTCGCACCCGCACCGTACTTGTATAGTGTATTCGCGTGGCGGGTCGCCCGCTGCGGCGACGACACGCCGAGATCCGTCTCGCGCACTATAAGTGACTCGTCTTTGCTTTGTGCTCAGATGCACCTACAGCAGGTGAACGGAAAGTTTCCGAGGGAGCGAGTAAACAATCCACGAGGAGCAATTGGTTTTTCTTTGTAAGTCAACAGTTTATAACATTTTAGATCCATCAATAAATGTACAAATAATGTGTTAATAAATTATAACTTAAGTAGTACATCAACCCCATAACGAAGAGGGAATAGAGTAACTGAATTCAAATAATTTTAGCAGTTTAAGAGCCAGGAAAGGACACAAATTTCGAACACGAACTATGGCTTTTCCCAGAAACCTAGAAATTATTTTGACGTAACTAGCTCATTTCCTGGGCATCATAATATCAGGATCAAGGCATTGATTTTTCTTTGTAAGTCAAAAGTTTATAACGTTTTAGATCCGTCAATAAATGTACAAATAATGTGTTAATAAATTATAACTTAAGTAGTACATCAACCCCATAACGAAGAGGGAATAGAATAACTGAATTCAAATAATTTTAGCAGTTTAAGAGCCAGGAAAGGACACAAATTTCGAACACGAACTATGGCTTTTCCCAGAAACCTAGAAATAATTTTGACGTAACTAGCTCATTTCCTGGGCATCATAATATCAGGATCAAGGCATTGATTTTTCTTTGTAAGTCAAAAGTTTATAACGTTTTATATCCGTCAATAAATGTACAAATAATGTGTTAATAAATTATAACTTAAGTAGTACATCAACCCCGTAACGAAGAGAGAATAGAATAACTGAATTCAAATAATTTTAGCAGTTTAAGAGCTAGGAAAGAACACAAATTTCGAACACGAACTATGGCTTTTCCCAGAAACCTAGAAATTATTTTGACGTAACTTGCTCATTTCCTGGGCATCATAATATCAGGATCAAGCCATTGATTTTTCTTTGTAAGTCAAAAGTTTATAACGTTTTATATCCGTCAATAAATGAACAAACAATGTGTTAATAAATTATAACTTAAGTAGTACATCAACCCCGTAACGAAGAGGGAATAGAATAACTGCCTAGCTGGCTCTCACTGAACCAGCTAAGTACTATCTAATGTATTCCGACATTCTTGTCTAAACAAGAAAAAAATCAAATCAATATATACTTTTTTGTACACTCTAACTAAACACATGGAACACGATAGAAGAGCTTATATAATGCGGTATTATTTACAAACTAACCTTTAGGATTTGGAGAAGCGCATGGGGCAGAGTACAATGCAGCCAAGGCGAAACAAGGTGCCGTGTTTCCATAGTCTCATAATTCGGTTACACCTCACGAATTGTTTTTTTTATGTAAGCTGAAATGGGTGGTTGTGCCGAGGGATCAATGGTGAAGTCGAGAGAACCAAAATCACCTCTTCCAGCGATACCACGCTCAGAGAGGCGCAATGCCGGCAGATTAGCCGACTATTTGATTTCAAATTCAGATTTGAAGACACCCAGGTTAAAGAATTCGGGAAACACTCGCCGAAAGACAGTTCCACACCCTAGAGGTGCGACAGAGAAACTATTTGGAAATCGGATGGTTTCGCTAAGGTCCAATGTCAACAACAATAGGGTGTTCAGTTTCTCTGCGACGACGAGCGGAGATAGGTTGAATTGTACAGTTGTGGCACGTACCAAATAAATATTTACTTAACATTTATTATTTCTTACATATTTTTCCTTTTACTTTATTGGTCCCTGATGTGCTATCTTTGTTTGGTTTTACTTGTTAAACGGCTCCTGTAATTTATTTGGCAAATACCGCTCTTTTTATATTATTTTATCTTTAATTCCTATCATTCGTACAACAAAAGCATTCTCAGTGACAGGTATGCAGACAAAAAGATTCTTGTTGAACTTTCGATTCTAGTACGTATTATAATATTATTCGTAGTACGGATTATTTACAGTGCTGTTGGTGTCACGTCTTACAACACTTGCTTACATCACTGTCATACACTGTAACTACCAACACTGCCAACCGACTTGTTTCTGGTCAGCTACGTCAGCTAAATGAAGTCGTCTTTTCAATATACTTTTTGAATCCTAACACATATATTATGTACAAGAACATAACTATTGGTAATTCCACAGAACAGCGATCGGCGGCCGTCATCTGCCAGCCGCGCTGCGCGTTTCTTGCTCGGTCGTTATTTCGGAAGATTCCTATCAGGAGGGTGTAGCCATCATTTGCGATTTATTTAACTATATTATGTTTATTTATTTTTTCAAAAATTCTTAGTTTCAAGTTAATGAAAATTTAATTGCTCCCCAAAGCCTACGCGGTATCTCTATCGTCTATTTATTTATTTTTGACAGGCCGTCTTGGCTCATCCGGTTTGAAAAGTTCTGGTTTTAGCATTGTTTTTTTTTTATTTATTTTGAATCATGTTTTTGTTTTTTTTTATGGAAACTGACACGGTTGGCTACATCACCTACAACATCCGTGATGTCAGCCCATAACACCGGGTGAACTAGGTGTCATGTCAGTACTTCCCTTCATTTCGCGCCGGTTACTCTGAACTGGACGGAAAACACGAAATATTTACATAGCCGTTTCGACTGACGTTTCGCGCAGTGCGGTGGTACCAACCCGGCCGGGATAAACCCTACCACCTAGTAATTTAAGAAGGGAGGAGGGAGGGAGGGATTATTTGCTTTTATTTTAAGATTGTGAAGTGAAAGTAAAATGAAATAAAATGAAATGAAATATAATGTATTACACAATTGACAAAAAGGCGGACGTCAGACTTAATTTTGCAGATAGATACTAGTTTTGTGCTGTATTATTTTAAAATTTTCCGAAAGTTTTATTTCAAGGAAGGTGGTCAAATCTCTAACATGCATAATTTTCGCTGCTCCGGTCTGAGGGCCTAGTCTGAGTTTACGTGACAGCTACGTAAACGTCAAATAGCGATCGAATTAAGTTTTTATGTATGGAGCCCTCTAGTGGCGCCGCGGTGAGCGTATTGTGCTCCCATACATAAAAACTCAATTCGATCGGTATTTGACGTTTACGTAGCTGTCACGTTAACTCGGACTAGGCCCTCTGGTCTGGTCTGGCCTGTAACCGGGCTTCCGTATGCACTGACACAAATATAATATTCCTTTTATAATGATTCCGCCCGCCTCCGAGAAGCTATATTCATACAGGCGCTAGCGACGACAAGATATTGTATAAAGTATGGTCAAAATGTGTATAAGTAACAGCCCTTGGTAACAAAATATGTTAGTCTCTATGTTGAGCAAACTGTACGTGGAGTGGTGCGCACGGTGTCGATAATTTGACAGCATACAACATGACATTTATATAACACTAGCTTTTGCCCGCGGCTAACACTAGCTTTTGCACTAATAGCTAGTGTCAACATTCGGTTTTTGAGAACTCACAGTTTCTCAAAATTGTTTCTTTATAGCACCTGTCTGCTTCGATAGCTCAGTGGTGCAGACAGTCGACTGTCGCTATTGATGGTTAAGCAACGCTGAGCGCGGTTAGTACTTGGGTGACCGCTCGACCGTTGGAGGCTGACCGTGGTTCGGATTCCACGTTAAACTGTAGCTTACCTTACTTTGGGGTAGGGTTCAACCCGCCCGGGTTGGCACCACCGCACTGAATGAAACGTCGGTTGAAACGGCTAGGTAAATAGTTTGTGTTTTCCGTCCAGTTCAGTGTAGCCGGCACGAACGAAGGGAAACACTGACATGGCACCTAGTGCACCCGGTGTTATGGGCTGACATCACGGATGTTGTAGGTGATGTAGCCAACCGTGTCAGTTTCTATAAAAAAAAAAAAAAGTACCGCTAGGGCGTGGAGCTGTCTTCGACCGAGTACGATTGCCGATTTCTTCTACCTGTCAACGTCTTCAACCGTCGTATCAACAGAATGGACAGCCCCACAATAGTCCGCATATCTGCTGGTGTGGTGCTGGTGTGTGAGCGCAATTTCGCGAGGGGAGGTGAAAGTGACGTTTCCAGCTCCCCATACTGGCACAGCACAGCTACGCATTACGCATACTGGTTGTCAAAAAAAAAATCAAAACAAAACCCACATTATTATTTGCACCGATTAAAAATAATATAAAAAAAAAAGAAATAATTGTAATTATTACTGAAATATAATAATTTATTTAAAAATATATAAATAAAAAGAAAATTTACATTGTCGTTAAAAATATATCAGTGAATTGTATCGTGCCTAACTCTAGCCTGGCACCGGTGTTGCACATAGCCTCCGCTGGGGGCGCTTGTGTCGCGGGCGAGGGAGCTTGGGCGGGCGGAAAACTTTCACGCTTTGCTGCATTTTTAGGGTTCCGTAGTCAACAAGGAACCCTTATAGTTTCGCCATGTCCGTCCGTCTGTCCGTCTGTCCGTCCGTCTGTCTGTCCGCGGCTTAGCTCAGAGACCCTTAGTACTAGAAAGTTGTAAGTTGGTATGGGCATAGAGATTAATAACGCCGACAAAGTGGTAAAATAAAAATTTTGAAATATTTTTTTTTTGAGGGTCCCTCCCCTACACGTAAAGTGGGGATGAATTTTCTTTTTCACGTCTACCCCATCGTGTGGGGTGTGGTTGGATAGGTCTTTTGAAAATATTGCGGGTTTGTCAAAAGCATTTTTCGATTTAGGGATCCGTTTGCGAATTATTAAACTTTTAAGTGCTAATTTTTGTTAGAGTCAAGTGTCCCCCCCCCCCTGCCAGCTAAACGGTTGTTATTAGATATGTGAAAAAATTCACATCAATAGTATATATATCCAAGTTAAAAAGAAAACTATCACAGCTAAGTAGGCTGTACAGGTTGACGAGTAATAGTCGACCAACTTATAAAATGTACGGACGACAGCCATCATTTCACTGTTGAAGAACTTTTTCAAATTAACATTCATTTATTTCCCCTACAAAATTATACAAATAATCAAATAATTTATTTTGATAGGGATCCGCAACTACGGAACCCTACACAGCGCGTGGCCCGACACGCACTTGGCCGCTTTTTTTTTCCTTTTGGAAAACTACCACCTCCCGCCCCGTGGCAACTCCCCCTGAAGCCTACATTCAATACGACATTAAGCGGATTATGAACAAAAAACGGTTTCTCCCGATTTTGTTTCTGTGAGTTGAAACTCAACTCATGAAACTGTGAGTTTGGAGGACGCAGCAGGTGCAGAATCAATAAATATTTAACTGTGGGCGAAATCTATTTTATAAAAATGAATATTTTTTTGTTCGTTTGTTCGTCTTCTAAGCGTTCGTAAACCGGTCATCCGATTACGATGAAACTTTGGTGGGCTGTTGTGTGCGCGCGCACCCGGGAAGGTTTCTGAATTTCAAGGTGTCAAGGTTTCTCCTGTAAGTATGATTAATTTTTAAAATAATAATATAAATCTAAATTAATATTAAAAACTAGAAAAAATTAAAATCAAATAAATTTCGTCCAACTCCGCCGACTCCCCCACCGTGCCCAAAACACTAGCCGCGTGCCCCTGTGAATCTCCAGCTCTATTCGCTGTAGAAGAAAATATTTGGCGCGGAGGCGGCGGCGGTCAGTATATTGTATTTTTTTAAAATTACTTGACTATAACATGATGAACAGCACGGAAACATGGGTTTTCTGAATTTTCGAGAGCATACAAGTCTAGTCAAGAGACTCAAGGCGATTCAATTGAGTTTTAGGCTCCTTGCAGGATATGATATTTTTATTTGGTTTCCAGTACCGCTTCTAGGTAATTAGTTAAAAAAAAAACATAAAAGTGGAGCAGAAAAACACCGAACCGAAAAGTTCGAAAGATTCTACTGTAAAAGTAAATAGCTAAGAAATATAAATGCCTCTAAGGTTACCCTCATGAATGAGGATTAATTAATTGGATGAGTAAACTGAACTTTCTTAAATCTTCATGAAATTTAATTAAAAATCGCAAACGCAGCGGGAGTTACGTTTCATTTAGAGAAATCTTTCCATGAGACGAATAGTTTGGACAAGTTTTCATAAAACTGAATTTGCGCTGAAGCTAAAGCGAGTTTTACTACGCGAGACTCACGCTGCACTCTCCCGTACACCTCTTTCCCTCCCTCCGCCCCGCAATGCCCCCGCATGCCTCCGTCGCTCCCTGTTGAGGCTAGCTCGGAATAAGATTTATTTAATTTTATATTGTCATCGCGACGAGGCATATCTTCAGCTTGCTCAGCAAAGCCACTTTGTACGTATGGATTAACTTTAAATCGTTTTCAACTCATAATTTTCTTTTTGTGTTCAAATTTTAGATTCTCAGTGCCTCGCTCTTATGTTTTAGTTAGATAAGTATAGGTAGTTTTAGAGCAAAATACATAATTTCTGTTGTTTCTGATACTAATATAATATAATTTTCTGTATGATAAAAATAAAAGCACAACAAAGCAAATATTAAACTATCAAGAGCAAATTACCATTGCTATTGATTGTTTATATAGTTAATATATATTTACGCACGAGTACATAGATGTGTACATAATACACGAGGCAAGACGGTGGAATTAGTTAAACCGTTTTGGCACCGCGAGGCCTCGTGAGCCTGAATGCGTGAGCTATTAGTATATACCCTGCCCCCATCCCCTCACACCCCGCCCGCCCCGCGAACACGTCGCAACTCGGGTCCGGCTTTCCTTTCCTCGTTTTTCTAATACCCACGTTCACAAATCTTCGCGTCCACACGGCAGGTTGATTTTAAAGGAAAAGAGTTCAATGAGCTGGGACATTGATATAGATTGCACAGGCTCGATTCCGACATTAGAACAGTGATTCCTGAGCTGGAAAGGAAGGGAAGGAGGTTTTTTTTTAATTTAATGAATTCAAGATATCTCATTTTACCCGAAACTCTACGGTGTAAACAAAATTACTTCGCAATACTGTTATGCAATCATAGAATTTCGCAAGTGTAGAGTCTAGAGGACTCGGTAGCTCAGTTGTAAGATCGGTCGACAGTAAGAAAAAGATCGTGGGTTCGAATCCTACGTCAGATAATCTAACCGGAATGAAGTTTTTCTTTCGTAATTTTTCGTATATAGATATTGCTACATAAAAGAAACATGTATAATATGTAAATAAAATAAGAAAAATATCATTATTGCCATTTTCGGTTTATGGCAGCAAAATTACATAGTTAATCATGTTTCGTAAGATGTAGAGATGGAGAAGAATACGTGACAGGACAAATAAACTGAATTTTAGTGCACAATTGAGTTTACAAATAATTTAGAGTGGACAGTTTGTCGACGCGTCGTGCCGCGTGCGAGCGAGTAATTCTCCAAAACCTACCTCCTTTCCACACACAGGGGTCAGAGCAACCACGTACTCGTAATGCTACCGCGACGCGTTCCCTCAAAAATATGCCCTAATTAGAGTACGGTACGGTTTCAAATCACGTTTCGCCAGCGACCTGTAATTTTAGGCGGGCGATTCGTTCAGTCACGCTAAGGTTTTTCCCGACAGCAATTGCTCATTATTCGGCCACGCTTTCTAGAAAACATTTATTTTGATATGAAACTAACAATCTGCGCAATGTTACGTTTCGTTTATAATTTTTGCGTCACCACCGCCTCCGGCCCCGCTGCGACCCGCCTCCCTCCACGCCGCCGCGAGCTTTTCGTCGATTGTGCAGATTGTATCGTTACCGAGTTTATTTTCGTGAGCACGTTATTGAAATTAGATTTTTAATGAGTTCCATTGTATTGTGATCTCACTAGTCTCTTTTCCCGGTTCATTTGTAACAGTATAGCAGGCCTCGGTTCGTTTTATATAGAATTGTCTCGGAACCGCGAAGCTGGCGGCGGCGGCGCAGCGCGGCGCGGCTCGGTCGGTGGCGGCGGCGGCAGCGCTGCGACACCGCAATATATTTATGTTATCGGAAGATTGTCGCAGCGAGCGGACGAGGACGCAATTAAAAGCCGGAGCTATCTTACAGCCGCCCGCCGCCGCCCTCGCGCCCGCCCCGCGCCACCCAACCGCGCCCCGCGTCTCTCATGCCTCATCATATTTCACTCTTAATTGTCCTATTTTTCATGCGACGCGGGTCTTATCCCACCCCATAGTATTATTGTCGGATAACATATTTCCCTAGAATGCGATCGGCGTTTGGAATTCTTCCGATATTTGTTTTTCGGCGTATGCATACTGTACATAAATATATTAAGAAAATTTAATGTTTACTCGTAATGTCGTAATTAATACGACAGTAAAATAATAAACCATACACATTTACGAACATTATATTTAAAAAATAATAAATGTGATGTAGCCAACCGTGTCAGTTTCCATAAAAAATAAAAAGTAAAAAAATAAAAATAAAAAAAGGACATTAAAATTTACATTTGGATATTTCTTACTGAGCTTTAAAATCTCTTCCCGCCCATCAGCGAGATTTGCGTCAGAAGTTTCATTACGCGCACTTTGGGTGAGTCCATTTTTATTTGACTCCAAACAATAACGATGAACCGTGAATGCTAATGCAATATTGTTAACATTGAATATTGAAATAATAAATAAGATAAACTGGCCTGAGACATTAGGTATTTGCGTACTTTTTAAAATCCTCCCACCGGTTAAGAGTCTATCTCAAGAGACTATCTCGGGCCGGAGCAACGTTCGTCCTCGCTTATTTGAAACTACAAGAACTCCACAAGATACGTCCATCAGTATCAATGATAATGCGAAAATCCATTTAAACTTTCCTAGCACTCAGTCCTTATTCAATCGGTGCGGCCCAATGGGAACCCTTTTTATTCCCTTCGTTTCCGCCAAAAATATTAGATTAATCCTTCAGGCATTCGATGCCGTGATTTATAAAGCGCGGGGGCGGGAGCCCGGAGCTACGAGCAGCTAGCTCACACATCGCGTGCTGTGTGGCGGCTGTGCGGCTCCGCGCCGGTACATTCTCCTTTCTCCTCAAGAAATACCTACTCTATCCGCCAATGTTATGTAGACTTGTATATAGCACCACTATTGATGTATTCATTTGCTCGATTACCTATGTACCTGGTAGTGGGAATGGAATAGAATATAAACTATTTGTTGCACACAATGGAAAAAAGAACAGTACACGAGTAGAAACAAAAAATGCAGGAGTGCGCAAAGGCGGACTTATGACTGCAAGTGATTTATTCCAGTCAATATTTAATTAATATTTAGAAAATATCACGTGTATCCATGAAAAATAATATCAGAACTAAACAGAAAAATTGTATATTGATGAAGTATACCTACTCTAAAATCGATTGCTTCATGTAACTTATAATGGCCGCGGAAAAATTTTGTCGATGTGAAATTTGTCTAAACGTTGAAGTAACGCAGCTTTATGTTCTACCGGATGCAAGAGGATGTGAACACTGTCTCGTAGTCACTTCGGACAATAATTCCACCTCTTTCCAACTTGCAAAACTTCGGAGCTCGAACGTCTATACCAGACGGCATATAACTTGGACCAGTGCATTAGCTGATTTTAGGGTATCTTTGGTGGAGGGCGCGGGATGCGACGGCGGGGAGAGCGCCACTATCTTGTGACAGACTGGTCTTTAATCGTTAGGTAGAGTAGCTGACAAGCTAATATCACCTAAGATTCAATAAAAATTTCTCCTTCCTGGTAATGTATTTATGTCTGGCGCTGTTTTCCAGATGATAATTAACAAAAAAATACATATTAGGACCTCGCTTTGAACTCTTCTTTCTGAAAAGTTTGAATTTTAAAATCATCCATTAAAATGGTCAATACATTTATATGATTCCGAAATAACAAACTTCAGAGTACCACATTTCACAAAATGCGTATCTTTCTTCAAATAATACTCCCGCAAATATCTCCGAAGGTGTATTCTCGCAATAACGATATTACTGAAATATGATCCGGCACAAAGAGAGTAAATATAGACGCCTGAAAGGAATATCTACATTCGTGAAAAAAGGATACGAAAAACTCCACGGTGATGAAGCGTTTCGTTAAATGGAAACGTGATATTTGTGATTTTTCTTCGGTTTTTCGCGAGCGCTTCGTCCCTGCATGTTTTATCCTGGAATCCCGCCGCGACCGACACGTAAGTGTCCGTTTCAATTCCGCCCCTTATCAATCTGCTACCCTTAGCGTTGCTCGAGAGCACGGCGGCGCTCGCCCGCACCGCCGCCCGCCGCCTCCGCGCCGCCTCCACTAGTGCTTCGTCCTTTCAAATTCTGGAGCCCTAAATAAAACATCTTACGCCTGATTTAGTTAGCTGATGCGATCTCCGGAGATTACGACAGAGATTTGTTTACGACTCTCGATATTGTGCGGTGCTTTTATTATCAGTCGCTTTACATTACTTGGAATTGATGGTCCATGTGAATGGTCTACTCGACGGACGTAAAAGCAATCCTCAATGTAATGTGGTTCCTTTGTCTAGTGTCGTCGAATTTATAGAAAAACTAACTCTCGAAAATCTGTTTGAGATTGTTACACCTGCATTATTAGTTTATACAAAAACCCTTTGATCTAAATTTACTATGTAACTTTACACTAGATCTAAGTATCCAACATCGGTAGCTCAGTGGTGCGGTCGGTCGACTGTCGATCATAAGCACACCTGGGTGCGGTGAGTACATGGATGGGCTACCGCTCGGCCGTTGGAGGCTGACCGTGGTACATATTCCACATAAAAAACTGTAGGTACCTTCCCTTCTTACCTTACTAGTTGGTAGGGTTTAACTTCTCCCGGTTTGGTACCACCGTACTAAATAAAAAGTTGGTCGAAACGGCTTTGTAAATAGTTTGTCTTTTTTGTCCAGTTCAGTGTAGCCAGCACAACCGAAAGGAAGCACTGACATGGCACCTAATTCACGAAGGTGGTATGGGCTAACATGACGGATATTGTAGGTGATGTAGCCGACCATGTCAGTTTCCATAAAAAAAGGTAAATAGGTAAAGGTGATCAGATTCTTAACCATTCACCTTTATGCTATAAATAATCATGTTCTTGTAGGTAAGTATGGGTGAATTATTTGTAAATAACTATAATGCTTATACAGGGTTTTTCGGGATAGGGTTTCGTAACTTCAGGGTTCGAAAGGGGCCCATGTTTGAAGAGGAAAAGCTCTGCAACTTTTTCCCAGATTCGGTCATTTTATAGTACTTTTTAGTGAAAATCGTTTCATCGAGACTTGCTGGACGGTTAACGTCAGTCTTTATTAAAAAAACCAAAAATGATCACCTTACATGTTTAACTAGATCAATTTAACTGGATGTAGCTAAATTCCAAACACTTAATTTGAATGACATCAAAAGAAAAAGGGGACTAGACTAGGTCATTGCACTCCCTAGACCTAAACAGCACTGTTGCCCAATCTCGCCATACTCACTGTCCATCTAGTTTTTATTACAATTTTAAATGTTTGTATGAAAAAAAATTGAGAATTTCGATTTGAGTGAAGGATTTTTGGTACCTAGATACATACTGTGATGGAATCACACAAGGTAAAAAAGATAAATATATAGCCAATAGTAATTCAAAGCTAAATTATAGAACATTAAAACGTTTCATTAACAAAATAATTTATATTACAATTTAACTAATCACCTAATAAATTCAATCGTGACTGCACACTCCACTAAGAAATAAAATGGCGCGAACGGCCATTACAATACGACGCGCAATTAGACAAACAAGAAATATAATAACATCAGTTGGTTCGCATATAAAACACTATAGAGCGCCGAGGCGGGGAAGGTAGCATGAGGTAATCCTGACACGCGGTGAGAGGGGAACAAGACATGGGCGCGTACGAAACGGCGGAGAGGTGAGGTAAGAAGGCGCGCGTCTTGCGGGCGCGGGGTCAGAGATCGCGGTATCATCACGCCGTTTGAGCGCGGCTTGAGGTAGCGAGTCAAGGAGCGCGAGTAGTGATTATTTCGCTGCGAGTTGTTAGTATGAAAGAATGAATTATTGTCAAGACACGATCGTGACACGCTCATACTGCGGGGACACCGTACGTTTTGTTCCTATGTGTCAGAAACGTGACAAGCTCATACTAATAATTTATTTTTATTTCCATACTAAATTTGTGTCAGGACACGAATGTGACACGGCCATACTACGAGGCCGCCGTTCGATTTGTTCTTGCATGACACAACCGTGTCCAGCACATACTAATTAATCTAATTTTATCTCCATACTAAAATAGTATCAGGACACGAATGTGACACGGCCATACTACGAGGCCACCGTTCGATTTGTTCGAGCGTGTCACAACCGTGTCCAGCCCATACTAAAAATTAAATTCTATCTCCATACGAAATTTCGCTCTGTGACACGAACGTGTCACGGCCATACTACGAGGCAACCGAGCGTTTTGTTCCTGCGTGTCAAGAACGTGTCACGGCCATACTAAGAGGGCGCCGTTCGATTTGTTCCTGCGTGTCCGATTCGTGTCGAGTCCATACTAATGATTCAATTTAATCTCCATACTAAATTCGTGTCAGGACACGAATGTGACACGGCCATACTATGAGGTCGCTGGTCTATTTGTTCCTGCGTGTCTGGAATCTGGACATGACGGAGTTTATGGGAATTTGAAGTTTCGTGATCTCTGTGAAGATATCGCACAGGGTCTAAAATTATTTTAATAATTATTTATTAATGATTCAAACTAATACACTAAACATTTTATAAAGGGAAGAGTATATAAACAAAGTACCAGTTATTAAACAAAAACATAAAATAAAACAAAACAACGTTTCATTGAGTATGACGCCAACATTCAAATAAATATCCGTTGGAGCGTGCGCGCGGGGCGGAGAGAGGTATGAGGTAAACAAGACAAGGGGTGAGGTATTACCGAGCTGCGGGCGCGCGTGGGCCGCGGGGCGAGGCGGAGCGACCTGAGGTAATTTGTCAAGCGGTGCGGGAGGGGTTTTCGTTAAGCGGTGTTAGTATGAAGGAATGGTTTCGTGTCCTGACATGAATAAAACACGACGATGGTAAGGAGATTTCGATTGGTTTCTGCGTGTCCAGGTTCCGTACATGAATAGTATTATCAAACACGGAAGATGGTATCACGCATGTACAGGAATTAATATATAGACAATAAGAAAACTAACAACTTGGAACGTTAGCATTTTAAATGAAAATACTCGAAGAATATAGACGATATTAAACAAAAATATATAAATAAAACACTCCGTTATGGCGCTAAAAGTCGATTTATTAATAGAGCACATGTAATAACATCAATTAATTTATATAACAAAAGCAACAGTTCTCTGCATGCGGAGATGCACAATGGGTGCGGGGAAGTGGTGTTAAAACCCCCGAAGTAGAGGTAAATCGCATCGCTGACGAGCGAAACAGCTTTAGGTACCATGTGGAAGGTACGAAGAGGGTTTGTTTTCCCTCCAAAATCGAATTTATATCGTGTCACAAACGTGTCCAGTTCATACTAAAAACATAAAATTATCCTCCATACAAAATTACGAGTCCGGACAGAAACGTGACACGGCCATACTACGAGGCAGCCGATCGATTTGTTCCTGCGTGACACAAACGTGTCCAGCCCATACTAAAAATCGAAATTCAATCTCCATACAAAATCGCGCTCCGTGACACGAACGTGTCATGGCCATACTAGGAGGCCACCGTTCGATTTGTTCCTGCGTGTCAGGATTGTGACACGAGGAAAGATTATAAAAGGAGAGGGAGGGGAGCGTGGGCAGTTCAGTCTGTTTTGGGAGTCGAAGGAGACGGTCGTGCGTATTTAGCGAGAGCCCAGGTACGAAAGTTAGTACGGCTTCGCTCGCGTGAGTTTTCGAATAAGTTCGGGAAAGAAGTATCGCTCGGCTTCGCTCGCGTGTATTTTCGATTGGGTTTTCCTAGTGAATAATTTCACTCGGCTTCGCTCGCGTGTATTTTTGATTGGGTTTTCTTAGTAAATGAATTTGGTAAAAAACCCCGGTGATTGAAATTAGTTTAATTTCGTGAATATTAGTGTGGGAATTTCTGTAAAGCTTTCGGAGTTGCAAATGAAGGTTGAGCTGGATTTTGTAATTTTGGGGGTGATATAGGGGTTTTCAACTAGTTTTACGGAAAATATTTTGGATGTTCTTTTTGAGCCTTTTGAGTTCTGGATGAAGGTCGAGCTGGATTCTGGAATCTTGACTGGTGATGGAAGGACTTCCAAAGAACTTTTACAATGACACTATGTCCGAACTGGCCTACCATGAGGACTGGTACATTGGGAAGGTTTTCTTAGTTCATAAATGATTTTGTAAAAACCGGTGAATAAAGTTTGTTTGTTTCGTAAATTTTAGTGTGGGAATTTCTGTAAAGCTTTCGGAGTTGCAAATGAAGGTTGAGCTGGATTTTGTAATTTTGGGGGTGATATAGGGGTTTTCAACTAGTTTTACGGAAAATATTTTGGATGTTCTTTTTGAGCCTTTTGAGTTCTGGATGAAGGTCGAGCTGGATTCTGGAATCTTGACTGGTGATGGAAGGATTTCCAAAGAACTTTTACAATGACACTATGTCCGAACTGGCCTACCATGAGGACAGGTACATTGGGAAGGTTTTATTTTATATTAAAATATAATGGACTGTGACCTGATCATAAATTTCACGTACATAAAGGAAGTCAGTGAATAGAGTTTGTTTGATTCGTGAATTTTAGTGTGGGAATTTCTGTAAAGCTTTCGGAGTTGCAAATGAAGGTTGAGCTGGATTTTGTAATTTTGGGGGTGATATAGGAATTTTCAACTAGGTTGCGAATTATATTTTGGATGTTCTTTTTGAGCCTTTTGAGTTCTGGATGAAGGTTGAGCTGGATTCTGGAATCTTGACTGGTGATGGAAGGATTTCCAAAGAACTTTTACAATGACACTATGTCCGAACTGGCCTGCCATGAGGACTAGTACATTGGGAAGGTATTTTAAAATATAGAGAAGATTAAAAGAAACAAAACCCGATCTTTAAATTCGTAAATCATACGTATATAAGAGTGTTTGAACCACGCGTAATTATTAAAAAATATGTCGAATTTAAATATGTAAAATCAGTGGTTTTACCGTATTTTGATATAAAAGTATATTTTTATTAAGTGTTAACTTCGCGATTAGATTCAGTGGCGGGTGTTGTGGTTTCGTTTGAATTTATTGTTTTACGCTATTCTATTTGTAATGGTGTTTTATTTAAGGTGATTTTAGTGAATCGTGTCAGACCGGTTAGGATAGTGGAATTCAAAGGTAAATTTTGTAATATATATGCATATGCAACATACTGGCTAGTTACGTTTTAGGACGTAGGGAGATTGCGTAAATCAGGTTTAAATATACCTGTATAGGTTATGTAGATTATGACCAGCACACCATTTTAATAAACCCTTAAGAAAATATTCCTAATTGATTTCGGTGAAAGGTGGACCCCTGACCGCATCATTTGGAATAAAACAATTTCTGTAGGTATATCAATAGATAGCCACAGAAATATAAACCATAACATATACACTATACACTCACAATTAAAAGCATACACTTATGCCTTTAGGGAGGACAAAAGAATATCTTTTGAACTCCAACATAACACTACGAGATTAAATTGGTAAATCTGTCTGAAGATGTATATTTTGTACAGATCAGAAAACGGGGACTCCTAGGGACAAATAATAAATTTGTAGCTTAAGTACAAATTTATCTGCGTTGGGAGTCACGGGGACTGGCGATGGATAAATATCGTATGGACCGAGGGTCCATACGAATTTAGTGGGGCCAGTTCCACAAACCCCTTCAAAAGGGGTCAATAAAAGTTTGTATTGTTGAAGTTCTAAAATTTAGAAGAAAATATAAAATAATAGATTTCATCTATTGAACAGCACAACAAAATTAAGCTATCAAGTAATACATTGATCATAATTTAATAATAACAATAACACAAACATCAGAACACTTTCATTTTGAATTTTGGCGGGTCTCACAAGCTCGCAAGCGAGGTACGTGAGCGCGCTGTCGAAGCGTGCACATAGAACACAGAGGGAAACCAGAAGGGTTTAAATGACTATAGATGAATGAGCAATTAGTTTGGTAAGTGCTTTAATGTTGATATTAGAATTTACTAGAATAGATTTAGGAAATGAGAGTTAGTACTCTGAGTTATTACGGTACACAACGGCTTCCTGAAAAGGAAGTAATAATTGGGTCCATTTTACAGGAATTATGTGTACGAATTAGCGACACTGTTTCTGACAAACCTAGAGATCACTTGAAAGTTATACGCTGGCCATATTTCGATTCTTTATATTCTAGTTGTTCTAGAGCTAAAGAGTTGATTTTTGATAATTCTGCCTTTAATATCTAAGGAAAAACAATAGGTATAGGGTAGAGGTTATTACAGTAGTGCGCGTGACCAGCATATAAAAAAAAATTATGTAAAAATAAGTTCTTTTTTTAGTTATAGTAGTGTTATCATAAATCCATGGAATTCTAAGGTCCAGGTACGAAAGTTATCGCGGGTGTGCCCGTGACCATGGTTTAGGAAAGTTTAAAATGTGTAGATATATATATATAAACGTTTTGTAATGGTCTGACACGAGAAATCTTATTATTTTGTGCCAAAACGTAATTTGCGAGCGAATTGTATGGTTACGATTCGTAATGTAAGTCTAGGCGTGCCCAGTCTACTGCCAGTAAACATCGGAGCAGTTTCCAGCAGATGACATCTAACTATGGTTTGGTCCATAGCAACAATGTGAGTTATTCCATTATCCGGCGAGATACAAAATAAGTGTTTCTTTTCAGAGGGAAAATGTTGTACGTAATTGTGAAATGAATTACATGACCTACGCAATTACATCGTCATAAGTATGTTATTAGCCATTTATTATAAAAAGAAATTTTAATGTCACTTGCATAATGATTATTTGTTCTATGGAAAAGTGGAACTGGAGAATTATTGATTGATGAGCGCTTGGCCAAGGCCACAGAATACTTGCGGGCGCAGGGCTACCAAATTTTTGAAAGACTAGTGTGGACTGGTTTTAAAGATGAAGCATGTTTGGGTGCATTGTGTGTTTAGAGAAATTCGTGCTAAAGGGTTTGGGAAGTTTAATCTGACTTATTTAATTATATTGTTCAAAAAAAAAAAAAAGGGGAAATAGGAAATAATAATAATATGTGGTGCACGGAGTCGTATTATACAGATGTTGTTTATGTATGTGTCACATTATGCATTGAATTGTTTTGGAATAAAACAAACAGATACCAAAGTCCCTGTAGAGCAGCGCCGGTTGCTCTATTTGCCTGGTCTGTCGGAGGGGGAAGCGTGTGATGTGTGTATGTATGTATGATTTCTATTACTTTGTTATTATGTGGAAATTACAATCACGAAATTTGGAGTAAGAAGGTGGAATATTTTTGGCAACCCTACACAAGTTTGTAAATTTCGTGTTGATTAGGCCCATGAGGAGAGAACCATGGTCAAGAAAGATTGATTTATGGGTGCACGTGTTGTACTGTTTGTGTTTGATCATTAGTTTCGTTGGGCGTAAGTGTACGAATGACTCTTATCTCTTTCCCACTAGTATAAAGTGTATGCAATGCAAGTAAGAGTTAGAACGAGACAGTAGACTAGAGCGCTATTTTAGACTTGCTCTTCTAGTGGGGTATGAATGAGAGAGAGGGAGATACGACTTATATACGAGACTAACAAAAGTTAGAGAATTTAGCCACGTGATCGGTGCAGGTGTTCGGTTTAGACAAAAAAAATGGAGAAGCGCGTGGTTTAGCTCAGATTGCTAATGCATTGATGCTTGTCTGGTTTGTGTACATTGGTAAAAGAGTGGAATGAATATTGGTATATATATAATTGTCAGAGGAAATGAAATAGCAGTGCTGAGAAAGAAAAAATTTTTTTTTTTCATGTTTAGGTAAACGAAATGAATAGTGAATGATGAGTAGGTAAATGTATGTTAGATTTTACTGTTAATTTTTTGGGTAATTTGTGTATTTTTAAATGTGTGCTTAATAAACTGTGCGAGTATCATACCACAGTGGATGTTTGTATATGAAATGGTTTTACTTGATTGAGAATAAATCAATACATATTGATTTATTACTTCGTGACTTTATGTGTTGCTGTGCGATAAGACGACGGACTAGCCACCTCTCGTTTTGTCATGACTTACTCGAATGTTGTACAGACGGATGCGTTTTGTACTGTCGTGCGTAGTTACTGGAAAAAGTGTCGCAACTGTACTTGCGACGTGCTACACCTCAGTGGTGAGTAGCTGTGACAACGTGTCTTTCGTTTTGTTGAAGATAAAGATTACATATTTATCTAGTATGAATGTTTGTGTACGGTTTGACTGGATGGATTGTCAACGCACGTTGACTAGACCGTTTTGATCATTTTGTGACGCTGGGACATACGCTCATTGGACGGATTGTTGTTATCTTAACATGATTCAAGTATACTATGCGGAGACTCTGTTGAATTGATGACCGAGCAGGGCGTAGCTCGCGCGCGCGTCCTGCGGGCGCGGAGACAGAGTTCGCAACACCATCACGCCGTTGGAGGTGCGGCGTGGTTGGCGAAGTAATTGAGGAATGGGAAGGCCATTAGCGATGTTAACAGTAGTACGGTTCTTCTGTTGTGTCAAGTATCTCGTCGGGAAAACAATGCGCAGAAAATACAATTTATTTTGTCATGCACTAAGTCTTGAGATGTGTATGGGTTGAGTGATCGGCGTTGTGCCTCGGTTAATATAGTATTAAGCGGCATAGCATAGAATATTACAAGTTGTAGGATGCAGGTTGGTGCACAAAAAGCGAATGAGGAAATCGTTTTGCGGAGCCTACGCTGTCTGCTTGTATGTCTGCCTGTTCTACTAAAGTTGAAATTTGTTTCAGGGTAAATGTAGAGTTCTGTAGAATGGTTGTGTCTGTCCGTTCTACTAGAATTGACAGTTAATTCGGAAGGAATGAGGAGTTCTGTAATAAGCGTATGTAGATTTTGTTTCTGTCAGTACTCCTGGAGTGCAATTGAGGGTTTTATTGTTGTGCTGTGTCATTGTAAAGCATTGGGATGCTATGAGTTCGTTTTACGTCCGGTTCTATAGTGCCACTTAAACATTAATAATATGAACATGCCGGCTACAGCGTCAGAAACTTGCAGTTTCATAAGAACAAATGAGAGGCCGGACGGTTACAATTTGGAATTGTCGCCAGGCGAGGCGAATTTGTTGGGGCGCATCGGGAGATTTTTTTACTGATGAATTAAAAAACTTTTATCAAGTAATATGTTAAGAAGAGAGTATAGTTTTACGATAATATATAGGAGTGATTGTGAGTGAGGCGGAACTTTGCGGATGACGAATCGCGCTTTGTAGGGAAAGAAAAAAAAAAACGAACTTGCGATGTTTTGCTTCTTGCGAATTTGTTGGGGCGCATCGGGAGATTTTTTTACTGAAGAATTAAAATTTTATCAAGTAATATGTTGTGAAGAGAGAGTAGTTTTATGCTAGTAGAAAGGGGTGACTGTGCGTGAGGCGAAACTCTGCGGATGGCGAGTGACGGACTGGCCACTTCTCACCTTGGCACGGTTATACTGTTAGGTAGTGCGGGAAAAGGACCCTGTATCTTGTTGCAATGTGAAGGTTGACTTGCCTGGATGCAGCATGTTGGTATGTGTGGGAGATAGGTTTTATGGATGCCATGTCGGAGTGTTGGTTATCTGTGGAATTGAATATACGTTAGTGTGGTCAGCAGTATAACGCTGTTTATTTCACTGCTTGAGATGTGGGTTGGAATAAAATATATATATCAGTTTGTGATTGTATGTATTTGTCAAGCAGTAATGTATATAATTGGCTGTAGAGCAGAAGTTTGATATTAGATGTAACGTTTCAGCTAATTAGAACATTATAATTGTGCCAATTAATATAGATAATGGAAGGGACTACAGTTTTACAACGATTCAGAAAGATGAAGTTAAAAGTGTTTGTTGAAAATCAAGCAAGAAGGCTATTAAGCGCCTAGTCCGAGGCGACACGCAATAGAATTACTAGTTGATGGTTTGTTGCGGTGTGTTGTCGAAGGCGTATTTCACTATCAAACAGTGTAGATCCATTTTATCAACTTAGTTATGAATTGGAAATGTTGGATGGTATGTATTTGAGGAAGTATGTTTGAGCTAATGTAGGTATATGGATTCCGTGTTAACTGAAGTCATATATTTTGTGTATGGGAACGAAGCATAAATATTTGTCTAGTTGTATGAGTTTGTTCATTTTATAAAAGCGAGTACATGGATATATTAGTATTTATGTATTCTTACAACGTGATTGGGAGTTAGAAGATAAGATAGTCGTATCTTGTCTCACTAACATTATTGGGGAAATTGAATGGATGTGATGACGGTCTAATAGAAAACGTATGCATTAACTTTTCTATGTAGAAATTCAATTCTGAAGATGTGTATTATTGGATTCCATTAATTATCTTATGTCAACGTATTGACTGGAAGTGGAGGTTTTCCTATATTAAGTATCCTGTCTGCGGATGTCGGAGCAAGACACTGTTGTCCAGAAAAAATTTTTTGCCTGACGTACTCAGCCCATTGCCACTGGAGGTGGACAGTAGATGTTGCCTGTTTTATGGGTCGGTTGTATGTGAGCTGTTTGCTTGTGAAAATTACGTGAATGAAGGGGTGGGTCTAAGAGTTGCCGGAAATAATACATTGGTGCCACCATTTTGAATAGAGGATTGATGCGGCTGTATGGTTGATTCGAGTTTGGTTCAGTTCAGTGTGGCCAGCATTAACGGGGTAGGTAGGCATTCGTGTGAAACCTGTTCCGCCAAATTATTAGAGCAAATAGCTTAGATATTATAAGTAGATTATTAATTTAATTTAAATACGATTTAGATTTTGAAAAGAATGAAGTGAGGTCGTATATTGGCCGGTCATTCATTATATTCACACAAGATGCAAAACCGTGGCGGCATTTCAGTTCTAGGCTTTCTAAGAATCAATATGCGATTGGATAATCATTTAAATGTGGATGTTATAGAAAAGCTTTATAGAAAATCCATATTCCAAACTGATCTTCTTATGTGGAAATCTGTAAAATGATAAAACTAGTATGAAATGCCCGGATATTTAATTCCACATTTTATCTTGAAAATCATTTAAAAATGGATAATTCCATATAAATGGTAACGTTGCTGTGGTTGTGTATTAACTGACTCAGGGCGCCCGGTTCAAAAATATTTGAAGGAATATGGATCTTATCGCGAACAATAAGAACCATTGCTAGTGTTTGTTTTGCTTTCACAGCGTAAGGGGACCAGACTTGCGTACTAAAACAAATAAGTACCAACCTTACGGAGTGAATTTCGGAGTAAATCCGAAAAGGAGAAAAAAAAGGGGAAAGAAAATAAGTCGAATGGAGAAAGATTTGGTAGGGTACTCAAATACTCAAGAACCCGGGAAAATGGGAAAAAGAAGGGAAAAGGGAAAAAATTTAAAATTAGGAAATAAACATACCCACAGTTCACAATGTTCACATCATAGTGACATCTGAAAGGAAGTGGTTAAGAGGCAGGGAGGGAGTGAGGGGTTATGAAAAATGCTTAATGATTTTGCAGAAGCAAATTATACTTATACAATACTAGTATTATGTTTGGAAGTGAGTTTTGCGAAACATGGAGTATTCTATTTACTTGCCATCTATTGGTGTATTAGTGAAGTTTTGACATTACAACGTAGAAAATTTTGTTGGGCATTGTTATACATAGTGAGATAGGTGTCGCTGGAACAAAATAATTATATTTAAAATTCAAATTAAACTTTTCCTCCCTTTTACAAAAGTAAACATCAGGGCCCCTGCCGTGCTGGTTTCGCTCGCACGACGAGTTCGGGTTGCGTTCGACTCGATCGATCGCACGAAGCAAATTATTTTGGTACCGGCGTACGGGTGAGTGCGCATGCGAATGTTGTACAGGTGACGAAATTATCGAGCGAGTGTCGATCCACCAATCTTGCCACTATTAAATTTTACTAAATGTATTATGCTACCTAGAATGCAAAGCGCTCATTTTGTCAGGTATCAAACGGTCAATATAGTATGTATACTATTTGTCAGAATCTTTATGTTAATTAAAAGAGGAAAAAGAGTATTGACTAAATTGAAAACGCGTATAAATTGAACACCTCGATATTTAAGAGTAGCTATTTAGTATTGGTAAAAATTACATCGTGGTAACACACGTGATGTTGGTTGTCGGTCGGTCAGCCAGTTGTGTGAGTGATGATGACAATCATTTTGAATCTCTTCCCCTCAACCCTCCGCCTTTCCTCCAGCCATATTACCTAGCCACAAAAATACCCCGATAACGGTACTAACGAGGTGAGACCGCGGTGAAGTGCGGAGGAAAGCGCATTTATTCGAGGAGAGGAGGTGCCTAGCCTATAATGCCTATATAGAAATTCCGACGGGTAATACATAGCTGTAGATACCTAACTATCTAAAAATAAATAACTCCTGTATGTACCTATCTATTATTATCATACTTGGTTATACACTATAGCTCCACTACCGGTCACCTATAATTTAGTTACATAGGTAGGTACATACTTAGATAGGCACTGTCAAATTGATATGAGTCGTGTACTTAGAACACAAGACTTTATTTAGCATTAACAACGGTACCGTGCATGTGAGCCGGTCGGTATTAATGATAGTGGCCCCGCTGCGTTTCTCCCCGTGCGTGTAGAGGAGGAGGCGGCTGGGGTGCGGGGAACATGATGCCGTGCTGAGGGGCGGCGGGCTGGCCCCTGTCGCATTGTCGTGGTCCTTCCGCCGAGTCGTGCGGAGGGGTGGGTCTTCGTGCTTGCTTGCTGCTTGAAGTGGTTGGGTGTGTGTGGCGCGGCACCGGTTGCTCTGCTTGCCCCGGTTGTCGGGTTGATGGTCGGAATGTGGCGTGTGGTATGTGTGGTATGTGTGGTGTGTTGTGTGTGTGTGTGTGTGCCTAGGTACAGACTTTATTCTTATTTTATTTTAGTGATAGGTACATAAGTACCTACTTGTATTTTATCTATAATATTTGAGTGAATACTTAATGAATGAAGGAATGAACAACTTGTAGATAGAATAATACATGTTTAAATACCTCTACACTAGATTCAAAGAAGGGAATCATTAATTTGGCATGTGATCAACCTTGAGACTTTCTAAACTGTCGCAGGGGATGATCAAAATCAATCAAGTGTTTGAGTGAGCGTATACGTCAAGATGACTCGAAGTCCGAGTTCACATTTCGTGCAACTTTGCCAATGACTGTCAAAATGTGGTGGAACGACGTTCGAGTTCGAGTAGACCACGAGACCGTTTCGTGCACTCACTCACTTGTACATTTGACAGATACGACGGTGCCATTTATACCTACTCGTTCACTTTGCTCGAGCTCGTCGATCGAGTGGAATTACCACGGTCGGGCTGCTGAGTGTATAGCCTATTAAATGATAATGTTAAAAGTATGAGAGTTACATTAATCCGAATTAGTTTAAATTTATATTATTTATTTAAGGTTTACCATAACTAAAGATCTTGAACTTGCTCATTGATGAGTATTTTGAAAGGTAAAGTGACAGCGTAAAGTTTCGGCACGAATGTGTTTATATATTTTGTAGGGGGTCTTATATAAATACCTTGGTTCGTATTAGTCGGCAGCGGCCTGTGTCAGACTGCTGCTGGACGTGGGCATTTCCAGGGGTTTCCCACCTCGCTCGGTGTTTCACTTTAATTTTATTCTGCTCTTGCCTACCTATGGGGTTATAGGTGCACTTAACTGAAGGAGGAGCGTTCCATTTTATGCTTAGGCGTGGTCGACGATCGGGCGTCTGTCTGCTACAGAGTATCGGATAAACGACGAATGTGCTCGGACACTGCATATGATTGCGCAACATTTGTTGGAATGAAATTATGGATATTTATTTATATCTGTATGTGTAAGATTGTTTGGATAACTTTTGTTGTAATTGGGCGTTGCCAATGGACGAGCATACTAGAGAAGTAATGGGTATGCATTCTGAGTGAACGGTTCCGGACGAATGAATGTGTGAGGGGATGATCAGTGCCTGAAACTTTTGAAGTTCGTTACTTCCAGGAATTCATAACGGAAAGTGTGAATTGGTAAAAGTTTGAATCGAGGTTAAATGATAATTTCTCACAGAATAGTTTGTGAAGTGGAATTGTAAGGGGTATTACGGGGTTTGAGTGATTTAGGGGATTAGGCATTGGATGGGTACTTGCTGAAAAAAAAAAAAACGGAGGTAGATTTTAAAAAAAAAAAAGAGGGAAATTTTAAGAGTTAGTTGTGCAATTAGACCGGTTAATTGCATCGGTTGCGGAGTCCGTGGTGTTGTCCGTAGCATAGTATGGATGTGGTGCCACGTTGGTGCTATTCTTTGGTCGATTATTAATTTTAAATTTTCCAAATTCCAATAGAACTTAGACTAGGTAAGCATTCGTTGCATGATAAACTTGGGTTTAAGTCTGAAGAGGAGACTCAGATGCATGCTGTTATCCAAATTTACAGAATGAATTTCAGATGCGGATGTGTTTATTCTTGAAAGCAAATTCAAGAACCAGTTCAACAATTGAACGAGGAATATAATCACAAGTTGTGACAATTGAATAATAATATATGTTGCATGACGTTTTGAAATAAGTAATATTAAGTATATGTGAATATACGAATAATGGTTAGTATAAAATTGCGTTTTGGCACAAAATATTATAAAATCACTTTAATATGATAATTTAAAAGAATTAAACCACCCCGCTACTGTAGCTTTATTGATTAACTTTAAGAAGTTAGACTGTTTGTTTGGGGATCGATATTGTCTCGGATTTGGAAAAAAAAAAAAAATGAGAAGCATCGATTTCTAAGCAATGCTTGGCGTTCTTTGTCTATGCTATAAGTAGAATATTTGCTTGCAGCAAAGCGAAATAAGAGAAAGAGGAATTCCTGAAAATAGGTCGTGATAATTAAGAAATGAAATCCTAGTAAAATAAAAAAGAATAAATAATAATAATATTTCCAAAACGGAAAAAAAAAATTTTTTGCTATAAAATTAAAGTAAAATTGTTAAAATTGATAAAATAAGTTACTAAACACTAACAAAACTTAATCAATTCATATAATACAAACAACATTTTAAGTTAATCACATTGAAAAAGAGAAAACAGGGATTCCCAAGTTTCTTTAAAGAAACTACATATAGGAAATTCTATTCAAAAAAATTCTAAGTTAAAATAAAGACAACACAAGCATTATTCTACACTTAAAAATTTATAATGGCATAGACAAATAATATTATTATATGCTAAATTACTATTTTGTTCTGAAACCAAATAATTAGAAATTAATTATAAATTAAAAAATTTGCAGATTTAAGAAGAATTCACACATATACAAGACATTATACAACATTCAGACATAAATTTACAAATAGTACTACATGGACCACACACATGGAACACGAGCAGCAAAGAAGGGCAAAGAAGGAGGTACACAAAATGCTACGGGAAGAGTGCATAAGCGATTCGGGAATGTACCACCTAACAGAAGAGCAAAGAGGAAAATTATGGGGCCTTCCATCGCTAAAATAATTAAGGATAGTATTACCCCGATAGCTAGGCGAATGGAAGAATTAGAGCGTTCTTCTAACAGCGAAAAGGAAAATGGTTTTCAACGTAAAGAACCAGAAACAGCATGGATGCAAAGACCATTAACGTTGACCTCACCACCTTTCAAGCCAAAATTTTCCGGGGAAGGGAAAATTCACCCGGTGGAATTTATAGAAGAACTGGACAGATACATAGCAAAGACGAACCCTGGACGTGGCGGAGAGTTAGACTTGATCGCGGACTGTCTCATAGGAGAAACGAAAAATTGGGCAAGGATTTACAAAGAAAGATGGGAGAATCTCGACGATTTCAAGAGGGATTTTCTTGAACAATATTGGGGAAAACCAGTACAACAGAAATTGAAGAGAGGAATTTTACAAACAACATGGAATAATAAAACTGAGATGGCGACACATTTTATTGAGAACTTCGCAATGTACAAGAGGATGCAGGATGCAGGGGATGAAGAACATTGTGTACGAGAATTGATGTGCCAGTTTCCAGCAGATATCCAGCGGCTATGGATGACTGGTGGCGGATCTACAGCACCTGAAGCAATCTCCTTTCTCAGGAGCATGGGAAGCATAGAAGAAAACAAGAGAATTCGTGAATCATCACAATTAATACCAAGACAAGATGTTAAGAAGAATGTACCTGCGAGAGGACTTCGAGTAAACAACATCTCTACCTGGGAATCAAAGTATGGTTGGCAGAAATCATCGAACAATAATCCAACGTATGAGCAACAGCGTGAAGAAAATGGACATGTGGGAAACTGAATAAAGTTACCAGTACGACCCGACTGGTGACGATACCTAAAAGGAACAAGAGGGTCAATGTTAATTTACCACCAAAATTATTAATTAAAATGGGTTGGATGCCAGGAAGGGGTTTGGGTAAAAATGAGCAGGGTAGGAAAACCCCGATAACCTTGGTTGCACAATGTAACTCTTTTGGATTAGGATACAAATCAAACAAAAGAAGGAAAGAAAATTGTAATAATTTAATCAACCAAATAACCAATTGTATAGTATTGTTAAGAGAAAAGGCAATATATAGGAAGAACTTTGATAACGAATTTATTTCAGAATTAAAGGTTACTTCTGTATTCGAAGACGAAGATTATGAAGAAGACAATGAAACCAGCATATTACCGAAGTTACCGGAGGTACTAGCCAGAATAGACGGTCAATTAATAAATTGTTTGATTGACACAGGAAGTCAAGTAACTTGTATATCCAAAACTAGCTATGACGAGTTGACAAAAGGCGGGAAAACTTATCCAATCTTACCAATTTCAGCATTACATATTATTGGAGCGACAGGACAAAAGTCACCGAGAGTGTGTAAAATGGTATTGTTACCCTTAAATATAATGGGGATAATAATAAACGTACCATGTTTGATAGTAGAGAAATTGGTGAGACCCATCATACTCGGATACAACTTCTTGGAAGAAAATAATGCAACGATAATATGCAAGACACCAACAGCATTAGAGTTAAAAGGAACCGTAAATTTAAGAGTGCCATTACATGAGTCCAAAGTAAATAAGAAGGAAGAATATTTAAATAACAACATGACAATTAAAGAAAAGGATACTACAAGACAAGAAATTTTTGAATGTTTAGAAAACATAAAAATTATTAGCACACGAGATAAACAAAATTTTAAGAATGTGCTTATAAAACATGAAAAACAATTCTCAGAGATTCCAGGCTGTACGCAAAAATATGTACATAAATTAAAATTAATAGACGAAATACCTTTTGTGAAATATGCATACCCTGTACCACATGCTTATAGAGGAAAAGTAGCGGAAAAATTGGTTGAAATGGTGAACCAAGGTATATTAATGAAAGCCGCTACTCCTTATTCCAGTCCGTTAACTTATACTATAAAAAAAGATCAAAGTGTAAGGATATTATTAGATGCAAGAACTCTAAACACCAAATTGGAAGGAGAGATAGAAAACCCACCATTGATATCTGAAATATTGCAAAAATTTCATGGGGTAAAGTACCTAAGTACAATAGATTTAAGCAATGCTTACTTTCAGATCCCGTTACACCCTGACAGTGTGAAATATACAGGATTTACATTCTTGAATAGATCATATGTATATCTGCGCTTACCACAAGGATTAAAAACTTCAGTTTCAGCTTTTTCCCGTGCAATGTACTTAATATTAGGAGAAGACGTAACAGATTTCTGTGTAAATTATTTGGACGACATAATAATTTTTACAAAAAGCACCGTGGAAGAACATATTCACCACATAGACATAGTGCTGGATAAATTAGAAGAAGGCGGATTAACGTGTCGTTTAAAAAAGTGTCAATTCCTAAAGCAAGAAATCAAAATATTAGGACATATAGTTTCACAAAAGGGCATAGAAATGGATCCCGAGAAAGTGGAAGCTATAAATGATTTCCCAGTTCCAAAGAAAGTAAGACACCTCAGAGGGTTCCTCGGTTTATGTAATTATTATCGGAAATTTATAAAAGACTACGGAACGTCAATACAACCATTATGTGAATTACTAAAAAAGGGAACTAAATGGGATTGGACAAACGACAGACAAACTCAATTTGAAACAGTAAAAAGTTTATTTTTAAAATCTGTTATGCTAACACATCCTGATTTAACAAAGCAATTCTACTTACAAACGGATTGTTCTGCATATGCTCTTGGCGGATGTCTTTATCAAATTAACGATGAAGGAGATCACTTAGTAGTAGGGTTTTGCAGCAAAGGATTATCAGCAGCCGAAAGGAAATGGACAGTGAGCGAAAGAGAACTCTGGGCAGTAATATATTGTTTACGAAAATATGAAACATATCTAAGGGGAGTATCAATCATCATAAGAACGGATCATCAATCCCTAACTTTCCTAAGAACTTGGAAATTACACAACAGTAGAATAACCAGATGGTTATTGTATTTAAACCAATTTAACTTCATTGTAGAATATGTAAAAGGTACTGAAAATATTTGCGCAGATGTATTATCGAGATACACCAATAAAGCAGAGAAAATACAAGAATTAAAGGAAATATGCCCAGAGTTAGCAGCGTTTCGAGTAAAAGGAGTTAACGAATTGAAGAATAAACTAAAGGATTTAAAAGAACTACAACAGACGGACTTCGCTATGAAGAAAATCGCCGATACCATAAAAAACCAAATAAAACCCTCAAAACCTAAAAGCAAAACATACGAAATGATAAACAATATATTACACTTTCGCACTGCAGACAATATACCAAAAATAGCAATACCCGAGGGGGAAATAGATAACATCATTTGGAGATATCATGAGGAACTAGGACATTTCGGCACTCTAAAAATTAAAGGAGTACTCAGCAAGAAGTATTATTGGCTAAATATGGCAAAAAGAATTAGGGAAGTACTAAAAACTTGCCATATCTGCCAATTAGCAAAAGTTAATAATGTACGAACTATGGGAAAATTGAGCCCAGTAATCACAAATCACATAGGAGAAATAGTACTGGCTGACATATATGGACCACTACCACGATCCAGAGGGGGAATACAATACATATTCATCATTCAGGATGGATTTTCAAAATTTATAAGAATTTATCCTTTAAAGAAAGCTAACGCCACGGCTCTTTCGAAATGTTTGAAAAACTTTGTGAAAGTTATCTTCCCTGAAATCATTATGACAGACCAAGGTACACAATTCAAATCAATAGTATGGAAAAGATTGATAAATGAATTAGGAATTAAATTAACATACACTTCTGTTTACAATCCAAGACCTAATTGTGTAGAACGAGTATGCAAAGAATTAGGAAGACTGTTTAGAACATATTGTTGTGATAGACATACTAAATGGGGTTTTATAATGAAGGAAGTAGAAGACTGTTACAATGAAATAACACACTGTAGTACAGGTTTTGCACCAACATACTTACTAACAGGGAAAACATATCATTCACCAATAGAGAAATTCTTACCAAATATTATAAAAATTAACAAAGATAAATTAACCGAAGATAGAATTCGTGCTGCAGAAAATATTCGATTAAACGCAATAGCAAGAATTAAAAGGTATAACAAAAAGTATCAAAATGTGGTATTTGAAATAGGACAATTAGTAAAATTAAAAACAATACCTAAATCATCAGCAGAGCAGAAAGTCACGAAAAAATTCTCACTAATTTACGAAGGACCATATACCATAGCGGCGACACCTTATAAAAATAATTACACACTAGTACACCCAGACACCGGTAAAATTAGAGGAAACTTTAATACCATACACTTAGAAAAATATTATAAAGACAAGAAAATTAAGGAAAATTGTTGTTGAAAATTTAAATAAAACTGAAAATTTTCAGGGTTCAAACAAAACTACGGATGGAACAAATAAAATCAGTAATAATACAACTAACTGAAGAAATGATAACACAAAGATATAAATTACTACAACTCAACATTGAAATAAATATAAAAACAATAAGGAAAGAAGTCCTTTGTAATAAACAGGAAATTAGCAACAACATCTATAAGGAAATTTTGGAAAACACAGCAAAGTTGGACCAATTGGAAAAGGAAATGAAATTAGAAAGAAAATTTCATCTTGAAAAACAAAATAAGTTAAGAAAATGCATGAGCATTTACAGAAGATTAGGGAAAATAAAAAATAGAATGATCCTTTTGGAACAAAATAACAGGGTAGAGAAGGCGAAGATACATAAAGAATTACAAAATTTAAGACTGGCCTGGAAAGAGAATTGTGGAAAATAAGAAAACATAAATGAACTACATAACACTTAAAACAAAACAAATAAATAAAAAAATAAATAGATACAAAATTAGGATTTCAAAAAAAAAAAAAAAACCCCGCAACAAAATATTTTATGACCACCTATTTTCAGAGAAAAGAAAAGTTTTGATGAAAATACATTTTTGACAGGTTTTGAGAAGATCAGAAAAGAGACATGATGAATCAGAAGGAAATAGAGTCAAAAAGGAAAGAATTAATGCAGTTCCAAGAAGAAGAAGAGAAAGAGGAACAATTACTAAAAACAAAAGTCTACAGACTGGACATAACAAAAAGAATGTTAACAATAATGGAAGAAGAACACCAAGAAACAATAGGAACAGCGGAGGAACAGGAGCCAAAAGTAGGGAGCAGACTTCAACATGATTTACACAGAAGACAGAAACGGTTGGAGAAAGACATAACGCTTCACAAAAAAAAATCAAATATCAGGAAAGTCAGGAGAGAGAAACTAATATCAGAATATGAAGGACAACTTCAACAAATCACACAGTTTGTGACGACGGAAATGAATTGGTTGTCCAAACAGAAGAGCAAGAAACAAGAATCAGACGGGCCTGAGAGAGAAGGATCCATCATCAATCCACAGTCAGATTTGATTCCGGTTATAGAAGACTACATAGACCAGAATTTTAACCATATAATTAACACATTGGAGTTTTAAAAGAAAAAAAAACTAAATCTAAACAGATTTCATTAGTAAAGATTTTATTTTGTTTTCCATTCATACAGGGTGTTTTCTATTCATACAGGGTGTTTTCTATTCATACAGGGTGTTTTCCGTTCATACTGGGTGTCCATTCATACAGGGGGTTTTCCATTCATACAGGGGGTTTTCTATTCATACAGGGTGTTTTCCGTTCATACTGGGTGTCCATTCATACAGGGGGTTTTCCATTCATACAGGGGGTTTTCTATTCATACAGGGTGTTTTCCGTTCATACTGGTGTCCATTCATACAGGGGGTTTTCTATTCATACAGGGTGTTTTCTATTCATACAGGATGTTTTCCATACATACAGGGTGTTTTCCGTTCATACTGGGTGTCATCCATTCATACAGGGTGTTTACCTTTCATACAGGTTTTGGGTTAATTCACGTGCGTCCCAGCGTGAATTCCTTATAAAAAGGGGGGTCACTTAACATTCTCTGTTAGGGTTTTAGGTTAATTCACGAGCGTCCCAGCGTGAATTCCTTATAAAAAAGGGGGGTCACTTAACGTTCTCTGTTAGGGTTTTAGGTTAATTCACGTGCGTCCCAGCGTGAATTCCTTATAAAAAAGGGGGGTCACTTAACGTTCTCTGTTAGGGTTTTAGGTTAATTCACGTGCGTCCCAGCGTGAATTCCTTATAAAAAGGGGGGTCACTTAACATTCTCTGTTAGGGTTTTAGGTTAATTCTTGTGCGTCCCAGCTAGAATTCCTTTATTATAATATGAGGACATTAACATGTTCGATAGGGTTTAAAATTAAATCTCGCTAGTTCTGGCGTGATGCATCTGTGATAAAAATTACAATAAAGAACACAAGTACACATTGTTAATATAAGTTTAATTTTAAGGAGATTGATTTTTGTTGTATTTTATGTAATTTAACAGTTTGTAAACAGGTTTAATTTCATAGAAGAAGATTAATAAAATAAATTTTGTTGCATTTTATGTAATTTAACAGGTTGTAAACAGGTTTAATTTTATAGAAGAAAGTTAATAAAACGATTTTTGTTGCATTTCATGTAATTCAACAGGTTGTAACAGGTTTAATTTTATTTAAGAAGATTGAAAATATGATTTTGATACATTTTATGTAATTTAACAGTATGTAAACATGTTTAATTTTATAGAAGAAGACTAATAAAATGATTTAATAATAAAAAAAAAAAAAATTTTTTTTTCTTTAAAAAAAAAAAAAAGAAAACAATCCTTCTAAGCATTTACAAACAGGTTAGTAAATATTTATAAAAAAAAAAAAAAAAAAAAATTTTTTGTAAAATATATAAAATATTGACATTTTGTGTTATTTTACAGGTTACAAGAAAACCTACAAAGGAAAAGGATTGTGATAAAATAGGAACCAGAGAAAATTTATCTAATGGAATAACCTTGTAAAATAAAGTAAAATTAAAAAAAAAAAAAAAAAAAATGTAATTTTATTAAGCGCCTTGTCAAAATTGATTATGTGAAACAACCTACTGTTACGCATAATCGTTACACTATACAAAACCTTCTTCAATTTCTATTATCACGTTATCTATCGGTGACTTTTATCATGTTAAGGATACTTTGTCGGTAGCGAGCGTATTGAATTGTTGATAGACGTAGTTGTGGGTTACATTCTCATAAATACTGTAAATAAACCACTAGAGTAGTGCTCATTAAATTATTGTTAAAATAAATAGATTCATACGGGTTAGAAAATTAAAATTAAATTTCACAGAGTAAGTAAAGTCATGCGGGCGAAGAAAAAAAAAAATAATAAATAAATATATTAATTAATTCTAAAATAAAAAGAAAAAAAAATAATGAACTACTTGCATAGCCTAAGCCGGTGATGGTAAGGTGTGTTATGTGTTCTTCACGGACCAGTTCTGTCCTGCCGAACTGCTTACATAGCCTAAGCCAGGAGTGGTAAGGCGTGTATTGCATTGTAAACAGTGATGTACTGTATCGGTCCTTACGATAAATAATAATAATAATAATAATTCTCGTCTCCCGTCGCCGGCGAGAATACCGTCTTTTGTTTATGTCTGTTTGTATAAATTTTATATAGGTAATTTATTTTATAAATATATAAAATTAATATAAATAAGTAAAAAAAAAAAAAAAAAAAAAAAAAACGGGAAACAAATATGACAAAATAAATAAATAAAATGCTGTACAGTGAGGAGAGTTAGACTAAATTACTTCTAAATAAGAAGTAACAAAAATTTAAAATAGACTTGTTGACTTGAGTGGATGGTTTTGGATGTTTGTGTAAAATACGCGAGTAAACCTGCGGGTATTGTAGTGTCTGTACTCTGTAGTGAAATTTCCTTCTAATGAGAGCAGCGCTCTAACCTGAAGGGACCTTTACAAGGAATCAGGATACTTTGGCTTCGTTTGGTTTTCCCATACATTGCTTCGAAAATAATGTTAAATTAAATTCAGTGTGAAGAACACACAATTTGGGACTTAGAAAAGGTGAGGTGAAAATGCCTTAAGTGCAGAACTTTACATTTTACTGAGTCTGACTCACGCTGGGGAGGGATTATGACATCGTCTACTAAAGGCGTTCCGAACACAAAAAAATGGAGCGTTGGAAGTTCAGGATGACATTTTCTGGTCTATTTACAGTGAATGAGTGTAGTATTTGGTTTGAAATCATTAACCGGAGAAATGTTGGAGGAGTTAAAGTAGAATCGTTTACAAGCATACCGAGTCCGTCTATTCGTCAATAGGTGAGTTAGGATCCAAAATGATGCATGAGTCGATTTCGAAGTCTTTTGAAAATATGTATCCCGACTACTCTGCCTTTAATGGAAGCTTGTTGTGCTAGGATACATGCATAGCCTAAGCCGGAGGTGGTAAGGTGTGTTATGTGTTCTTCACGGACCAGTTCTGTCCTGCCGAACTGCTTGCATAGCCTAAGCCGGAGGTGGTAAGGTGTGTATTGCACTGTAAGCGGTGATGTTCTGTTTCGGCCCATACGGTAAAGGATGAGACTAGAGGTTCCTGCACTGTTGGGAAATCTGTTAGAGGCAGAATATAGGGATCTAAGGCTTTGAGGTGATAACTTTTGCCTAAATTCCTAGATTTATTAATAATAAACTAAATCAATTACACTAAAATATTTGTTTAATGTAGTATTGGCACGAGCTGCAAATGGAAGATAAGGGAAAGAGTGCAAACATGGTCTAAGCCGGAGGTGGTAAGGTTGTGGTATGCATTCTAAAAATCTTTTCTCTTTAAGCTAAGGGAGATAAATCCTAAGCTGGAGGGTAAGAACTTCCTAAAGCACGTGGACAGATGGTGTTGAAAAAAAAAAAAAAACACACAAATTAAAAATTATAGAAGAAGGGGGTCTCTGGAAGGGAACTTGAACCCTAACAGTGATAAATAATTATATATACAAACTTCTTGGAAGGGAACAATAAAACCCTAACAAAGAAGAAGTAATTTTCAAGATCATAATGTATATAGCTTCTTAACGAGATCAAGCGTCACGGAATGAGGTTCCGTTGACTTTGCTTCGTTACGAACCTCTATGCGGGCGACTGTGATGGAATCACACAAGGTAAAAAAGATAAATATATAGCCAATAGTAATTCAAAGCTAAATTATAGAACATTAAAACGTTTCATTAACAAAATAATTTATATTACAATTTAACTAATCACCTAATAAATTCAATCGTGACTGCACACTCCACTAAGAAATAAAATGGCGCGAACGGCCATTACAATACGACGCGCAATTAGACAAACAAGAAATATAATAACATCAGTTGGTTCGCATATAAAACACTATAGAGCGCCGAGGCGGGGAAGGTAGCATGAGGTAATCCTGACACGCGGTGAGAGGGGAACAAGACATGGGCGCGTACGAAACGGCGGAGAGGTGAGGTAAGAAGGCGCGCGTCTTGCGGGCGCGGGGTCAGAGATCGCGGTATCATCACGCCGTTTGAGCGCGGCTTGAGGTAGCGAGTCAAGGAGCGCGAGTAGTGATTATTTCGCTGCGAGTTGTTAGTATGAAAGAATGAATTATTGTCAAGACACGATCGTGACACGCTCATACTGCGGGGACACCGTACGTTTTGTTCCTATGTGTCAGAAACGTGACAAGCTCATACTAATAATTTATTTTTATTTCCATACTAAATTTGTGTCAGGACACGAATGTGACACGGCCATACTACGAGGCCGCCGTTCGATTTGTTCTTGCATGACACAACCGTGTCCAGCACATACTAATTAATCTAATTTTATCTCCATACTAAAATAGTATCAGGACACGAATGTGACACGGCCATACTACGAGGCCACCGTTCGATTTGTTCGAGCGTGTCACAACCGTGTCCAGCCCATACTAAAAATTAAATTCTATCTCCATACGAAATTTCGCTCTGTGACACGAACGTGTCACGGCCATACTACGAGGCAACCGAGCGTTTTGTTCCTGCGTGTCAAGAACGTGTCACGGCCATACTAAGAGGGCGCCGTTCGATTTGTTCCTGCGTGTCCGATTCGTGTCGAGTCCATACTAATGATTCAATTTAATCTCCATACTAAATTCGTGTCAGGACACGAATGTGACACGGCCATACTATGAGGTCGCTGGTCTATTTGTTCCTGCGTGTCTGGAATCTGGACATGACGGAGTTTATGGGAATTTGAAGTTTCGTGATCTCTGTGAAGATATCGCACAGGGTCTAAAATTATTTTAATAATTATTTATTAATGATTCAAACTAATACACTAAACATTTTATAAAGGGAAGAGTATATAAACAAAGTACCAGTTATTAAACAAAAACATAAAATAAAACAAAACAACGTTTCATTGAGTATGACGCCAACATTCAAATAAATATCCGTTGGAGCGTGCGCGCGGGGCGGAGAGAGGTATGAGGTAAACAAGACAAGGGGTGAGGTATTACCGAGCTGCGGGCGCGCGTGGGCCGCGGGGCGAGGCGGAGCGACCTGAGGTAATTTGTCAAGCGGTGCGGGAGGGGTTTTCGTTAAGCGGTGTTAGTATGAAGGAATGGTTTCGTGTCCTGACATGAATAAAACACGACGATGGTAAGGAGATTTCGATTGGTTTCTGCGTGTCCAGGTTCCGTACATGAATAGTATTATCAAACACGGAAGATGGTATCACGCATGTACAGGAATTAATATATAGACAATAAGAAAACTAACAACTTGGAACGTTAGCATTTTAAATGAAAATACTCGAAGAATATAGACGATATTAAACAAAAATATATAAATAAAACACTCCGTTATGGCGCTAAAAGTCGATTTATTAATAGAGCACATGTAATAACATCAATTAATTTATATAACAAAAGCAACAGTTCTCTGCATGCGGAGATGCACAATGGGTGCGGGGAAGTGGTGTTAAAACCCCCGAAGTAGAGGTAAATCGCATCGCTGACGAGCGAAACAGCTTTAGGTACCATGTGGAAGGTACGAAGAGGGTTTGTTTTCCCTCCAAAATCGAATTTATATCGTGTCACAAACGTGTCCAGTTCATACTAAAAACATAAAATTATCCTCCATACAAAATTACGAGTCCGGACAGAAACGTGACACGGCCATACTACGAGGCAGCCGATCGATTTGTTCCTGCGTGACACAAACGTGTCCAGCCCATACTAAAAATCGAAATTCAATCTCCATACAAAATCGCGCTCCGTGACACGAACGTGTCATGGCCATACTAGGAGGCCACCGTTCGATTTGTTCCTGCGTGTCAGGATTGTGACACGAGGAAAGATTATAAAAGGAGAGGGAGGGGAGCGTGGGCAGTTCAGTCTGTTTTGGGAGTCGAAGGAGACGGTCGTGCGTATTTAGCGAGAGCCCAGGTACGAAAGTTAGTACGGCTTCGCTCGCGTGAGTTTTCGAATAAGTTCGGGAAAGAAGTATCGCTCGGCTTCGCTCGCGTGTATTTTCGATTGGGTTTTCCTAGTGAATAATTTCACTCGGCTTCGCTCGCGTGTATTTTTGATTGGGTTTTCTTAGTAAATGAATTTGGTAAAAAACCCCGGTGATTGAAATTAGTTTAATTTCGTGAATATTAGTGTGGGAATTTCTGTAAAGCTTTCGGAGTTGCAAATGAAGGTTGAGCTGGATTTTGTAATTTTGGGGGTGATATAGGGGTTTTCAACTAGTTTTACGGAAAATATTTTGGATGTTCTTTTTGAGCCTTTTGAGTTCTGGATGAAGGTCGAGCTGGATTCTGGAATCTTGACTGGTGATGGAAGGACTTCCAAAGAACTTTTACAATGACACTATGTCCGAACTGGCCTACCATGAGGACTGGTACATTGGGAAGGTTTTCTTAGTTCATAAATGATTTTGTAAAAACCGGTGAATAAAGTTTGTTTGTTTCGTAAATTTTAGTGTGGGAATTTCTGTAAAGCTTTCGGAGTTGCAAATGAAGGTTGAGCTGGATTTTGTAATTTTGGGGGTGATATAGGGGTTTTCAACTAGTTTTACGGAAAATATTTTGGATGTTCTTTTTGAGCCTTTTGAGTTCTGGATGAAGGTCGAGCTGGATTCTGGAATCTTGACTGGTGATGGAAGGATTTCCAAAGAACTTTTACAATGACACTATGTCCGAACTGGCCTACCATGAGGACAGGTACATTGGGAAGGTTTTATTTTATATTAAAATATAATGGACTGTGACCTGATCATAAATTTCACGTACATAAAGGAAGTCAGTGAATAGAGTTTGTTTGATTCGTGAATTTTAGTGTGGGAATTTCTGTAAAGCTTTCGGAGTTGCAAATGAAGGTTGAGCTGGATTTTGTAATTTTGGGGGTGATATAGGAATTTTCAACTAGGTTGCGAATTATATTTTGGATGTTCTTTTTGAGCCTTTTGAGTTCTGGATGAAGGTTGAGCTGGATTCTGGAATCTTGACTGGTGATGGAAGGATTTCCAAAGAACTTTTACAATGACACTATGTCCGAACTGGCCTGCCATGAGGACTAGTACATTGGGAAGGTATTTTAAAATATAGAGAAGATTAAAAGAAACAAAACCCGATCTTTAAATTCGTAAATCATACGTATATAAGAGTGTTTGAACCACGCGTAATTATTAAAAAATATGTCGAATTTAAATATGTAAAATCAGTGGTTTTACCGTATTTTGATATAAAAGTATATTTTTATTAAGTGTTAACTTCGCGATTAGATTCAGTGGCGGGTGTTGTGGTTTCGTTTGAATTTATTGTTTTACGCTATTCTATTTGTAATGGTGTTTTATTTAAGGTGATTTTAGTGAATCGTGTCAGACCGGTTAGGATAGTGGAATTCAAAGGTAAATTTTGTAATATATATGCATATGCAACATACTGGCTAGTTACGTTTTAGGACGTAGGGAGATTGCGTAAATCAGGTTTAAATATACCTGTATAGGTTATGTAGATTATGACCAGCACACCATTTTAATAAACCCTTAAGAAAATATTCCTAATTGATTTCGGTGAAAGGTGGACCCCTGACCGCATCATTTGGAATAAAACAATTTCTGTAGGTATATCAATAGATAGCCACAGAAATATAAACCATAACATATACACTATACACTCACAATTAAAAGCATACACTTATGCCTTTAGGGAGGACAAAAGAATATCTTTTGAACTCCAACATAACACTACGAGATTAAATTGGTAAATCTGTCTGAAGATGTATATTTTGTACAGATCAGAAAACGGGGACTCCTAGGGACAAATAATAAATTTGTAGCTTAAGTACAAATTTATCTGCGTTGGGAGTCACGGGGACTGGCGATGGATAAATATCGTATGGACCGAGGGTCCATACGAATTTAGTGGGGCCAGTTCCACAAACCCCTTCAAAAGGGGTCAATAAAAGTTTGTATTGTTGAAGTTCTAAAATTTAGAAGAAAATATAAAATAATAGATTTCATCTATTGAACAGCACAACAAAATTAAGCTATCAAGTAATACATTGATCATAATTTAATAATAACAATAACACAAACATCAGAACACTTTCATTTTGAATTTTGGCGGGTCTCACAAGCTCGCAAGCGAGGTACGTGAGCGCGCTGTCGAAGCGTGCACATAGAACACAGAGGGAAACCAGAAGGGTTTAAATGACTATAGATGAATGAGCAATTAGTTTGGTAAGTGCTTTAATGTTGATATTAGAATTTACTAGAATAGATTTAGGAAATGAGAGTTAGTACTCTGAGTTATTACGGTACACAACGGCTTCCTGAAAAGGAAGTAATAATTGGGTCCATTTTACAGGAATTATGTGTACGAATTAGCGACACTGTTTCTGACAAACCTAGAGATCACTTGAAAGTTATACGCTGGCCATATTTCGATTCTTTATATTCTAGTTGTTCTAGAGCTAAAGAGTTGATTTTTGATAATTCTGCCTTTAATATCTAAGGAAAAACAATAGGTATAGGGTAGAGGTTATTACAATACATACATAACACACGCTGTATCCCGACAATCAGGATAAGCAGACAAAAAATTATGACCTGCTTAATTTGTCAGTTCTTCTCCGCATTGAACTGCCGGAATTTTCGACGTATCCACCTTGAGTAGCCTCCAATACCTATGGATGAATTTATAAAAAATAATATACAATAATTATATATTTTAGCTAAGCACAATTAAAAATTTTCTCTTTTAATTTTAAATATTTCGCTTAGGTACATATTGAATACATTAACTACAGACAGACTATAATGGTTAAAATAGTTTACCTGCCCGTTTATTCTCGCCGTAATAATGGAATGGGCGGACAAAAAAAATACTTGTCTAAATGTGTAATGTGTAATATCAATTTGATTTATTCAGACTACAAAATTATTTCTACCTACTGTAGTTACCAACCGCTTTCTGCAATCTGCTTTCGCTTCTTAATAAAAATACGAGACGAATATAATGGTGTTTTAATGTAGAAATCAAGATAGGAATAATACTTCTCTTGGGAATTGTTGCCCACTTTTTTACGTCAGCGCGGCGTCCTCGAATGAATGAAATGTTTAATGACTTGCAACGTTTACTTACAGTTGAAATTCGCCCCAGGTAGCAGCTGACTTTAATTCGTATAATAGCCTCCACTATTACTTCAGCGATAGTTATCTGAATCGTAATCATTATTTATCACTTCGAGATCATAGAAATAAAGCCCTAGAAGTGGCATCGACTTGTCAAGGAAGTGAAAGAAGAGTGAAGACACACATACCACGTAAGTATACTTAGATCTCTGTCACAGTTGTTCACACGCGTATCTTCTGTCTCCTACAAATGGAGTGTAAGCCGACCAAAATGTTGGTAGTATGGTTAAAAAGAGGAAAACACAACGTATGGGAATGCTATTTCTAGGTATTTATTTAGATTGTGGAGATAATATCAGCCTTTCGTTCTTTTTAATGGCCGTACGATCGACACGACGCGTAATCACCGAGCGCCGCCATTTTGTTGAATGATCGACGTCGACATGTTGAATGATCGACGTCGATCAACGGCGCCGCGCCGGGGCGTGGAGGCGGCGGCGCTTTGCCGAATCGCGCCCGTACTTTATTAAATGTATAATCGTTATTGCGAGGAATTCTAATTGAAATAACGCATACGTGAAGAATTTAATAAAAGTTACATATTAATTTCCATTATGACTTTTTTATTTAGACGAAGTAGCCTTATTTATTAAGCTTAATGTTAAACCGCTCCAGAAAATATTTTGTATATTATGAAATTGGTAACTGCCTACTTATTTGCATTCGAAATTATGTAGGAATGGTGTAAATCTTTATTAGACAAAGAAAAATTAAATTAAACAGAAATGTAACAATTGCCCGTCATTACGGTGGCGGCGGAGAGCGGAGGGTGCGCGCCGCATTCTTTCGAAGTGAACGGTTGAAAAAACCGCGCTATAGATTACTGTCCAGTCCACGCCTGATTACTATAAGTCTATCAAGCATACATGCGACACAATTCACGCTTACGATTAGTTAACAAATCTAAGCTAGATTTTGAATGCCCACAATTTTGGTTCAAAAGCATTCAACCATTCAAAATGCATATTTTCTGCTGAATTATTATAATATTGTTTATTAATTTGATATTACTGTAACACTTGTACATAGGTACCTACACGTAAACATTAATTGTGCATAATTAGTCATATATACCAGCACTTAAGAGTAATGTCAAATAGTAAGTCACATAATACAATCCAAAGTTACATGTAATGTTACAAAAGCCTGAATCTTCAACCTTTCTTGTCTCTACACGCATAACGACATAACTCCACCGCCCCCACACCGAGCACCAAGCACCGAGCACCAAGCACCAAGCACCAAGCACCAAACACACTCCACTCCGCAAACAGTAGGCAAATAAGACAAGTGAGACAAGCAATTTGCCAAACCGTTTCGTGCTACAACATGCGCACCACAAAGGTAGCCTAGTAAAGTACAGGAAGAACTTGGCTGCAGAAAACAGTGTTGCCATAAACACGTCCGCGCCCCCACCCCCGCGCCGCCCCCCTCCCCGAGCCCGCCTAACTGCAGCGGAGCGGCAGATGGTTATCGGCGCGGTTTACATCATTGGTGAAAACTTGCAAAGCCGCAACGATGCGTCGCGTCGCTACTTGGCTTGTGACGCTACGTGCGAGCGCATAAGGGTCGGGTTACATTGGATGCAGCTACGGGCAGCATAGTTTTGAAAATATTACCTTTCCATTTTATTCTCCTTCGTCTTATGTGGTAAGAAGTCTGAAGTGCGATAAAACAAAATATGTTTTATTATTTCAGTTATGTGTCACATTATTGAACAACATTTCAAAACACACACGAAACCTAATGAAAATAAAACATAATTTGAAAGGAAATTGTTACAACAATAAAACATTAATTGAAAACTTTATATTTTTAACCTGGCTGCTCCTATGGAGACGAAACGGAGCCCATATATTTTTTCCGCCAATTATCTTGGGCCCGAAACGGACCCCATCTTTATTCTCAAATTACGGTCGCACGAATTGGTCTATTGCTCTTTCAATCGTTGATGGGGGCTATAAGTGACACCGGCAATTATGAACTAACCATTTTTCTTGTCTCCAAAGACCAATTATGAATAATAAAACGAACGCTAGCTGTCAGCTGACAGTTTCTTTGTTCTCATAATTCTCACGAGTTTCGAGGTGACGCACTTCTGCGAAATTATTTATTATAAGTGTATTCAAGTGCATCTATGAGCTAAAGGTTAGTAAATAGTGTTATTTATTAGTTATTCTACCAATAGAAGATGCATTACGAGTTCGGGTGGCGACAAAAGTCATATTTTTCGTCGCTCAAAAATGTTTGTTTATTTTTGTATGAAATGTGTAAACAATGACTTTGAAGGCATATTTTTCATGGAAATATAGCTTATTTTTCTAATTTTCTTCGCATTATTATACAAACATACGATCAGTTGCAAAATAAAAGAAGGTTTAGTTCAAATAATATATTTATAAAATTGGGAAAAAATATCACGCGCGTGCCATCTCGGAGTTTACGGAATGTCCCAGGATGTTCATGTTGAACATCCGATTTCGCTGATTTCTGTAAAGAAAACGTATATTATACTTTACTATTTCTAAAAGTATGTTTCTTTACGAGTATTCTGATATAAATATTGTAAAGGTATGTTTTGAATTTATTTTATAATGAATTTTTCAAAAAAAAATTGGGATTTTTTTTTCTACCTAAAATATCTGGTACTTCTAAACAAGGTAAGCCTCACTGTTTCACATGGATTTTAGGAAATTTTCTAGGCTTTCTAGGACAGAAGAGTTTATAGATCTAACTTTATTAGTTTCCGAAATATCTGCGTTTATGTCGAGGTCGGCGCTCATGTGCGCGCGCGCCGTCCGCGGGCCACGCCCATGCGGGAGTCTGGGGGCTGTAGACATATTATAACGCGGGAGCATACAGGTAGAGTACCTATTCTACACATTCCACTAATACTATAGTGAAATACTGATTACACAAAATGCCTTCTCATATCTCCTGTATCGACTACTTATCTTTTTTTATTGATACGTCAGACACTTGGGGCCGTCAGGTGAATTGTTGTGCCGACAACGCCCAAAAGCATTCGGTTTCGAAGGGGTGTTGCGAATGGCATGCCGCCGTGACAGGTGCCTATTTACGCTTCTCTTGAAAGATCCTATGTCATACACTGAAGGAAACAATCGGGAAGAAGTGCGTTCCAGATTTCACAGTGCGAAAGATAAAATATATTCTGTAACGCGTAGCGAACGCCCACTTTAGGCATTTCTACAGTAAAGGGGTTCATTCCCTGTCATCTACGCGTGGAACTATGGAGAAATGGTGAGGTCGGAATCGCATCGAACAGCTCTTCAACAGCCGTTGATCACACTTAGTGAACCAATGCAATGGTTAAAGTTTGCAGGACACTTCAAAGTCGTTGACTTGGCGAACTGCACGACTTTGGATCGAGTCTAAAAAGCCAAGTCGACACTGAGCAGCCCCACCCCAAAGATGCGAGCACTACTCCTCCCATCTTCTACTCCACTCTCACCTGCGACTTGTAAAGGAGCAGGATTTCGTCAGGCGTAAAGCATTTCAGCGCCTTATGCAGAACGACCAGTTTTTTGGAGACCAGCTCAGCTTTGTCCTCGATGTGACGGCTAAAGTTGAGTTCGCCGGTTAAGTCCATTCCCAGGATGCAGAAGTGATCATCGACGTTCAACCTTGTGCCCTGGAATGCCTTGGTGAATCTAGTCAGAGAGTCCGGTGTAACCGCACACTAGCGTAGACTCACGGTACGATCACAACTTGTTTGAGTCAATAATGTGTCGGCACGCCGGGACTTGCAGGCTCTGCTGGGGGGGGGGGGGGGGGGGGGGTGTATCGATGTAGTATCTACACACTAATCGTCTGGGGTAGTTGATCAACAGCGTTCTAATTGAATAATACTGAATACAGGAACGAATAATTTGAATAAGTAGACGTACTTATTTAGCCAAATACTTGAGCTCGTATCTAAAAAATTTCATTTGTAAAAATTATGAATGCAAAATTGTATTACTGTTAATAATTTAATTATTAAATAGATGTTTTAATTTAAAATAATGAAAGTAATACATAAACATGGATTAAAATAAATTATATATTTACCTACTTATTTCTCTTTCATTTGGTTTAGGACTTATATGTTTCTATTTACTTAAACATATATAAGTGATGATTGTAACTACAAGTTCAATAGCTACAATTTAATGTGCTAAAAACATTTAAATTATTCAAACACAACTCCCGAACAAGTTTGGAAATGTAAAAAATTCTTGCTTCAGGGATATTAACAAAGTCAGTGATATTATGTTAAAAATATGTAGATGTGTTATCCGAGCTCCGCACGTAGCACTTTAAAATCAAGACATTTGTCTTACCTGAAGTCAGTCTCGCACCAACGACACACGTGTTCAGACATGTTCGGACAATGCAGAGCAACATATACTTTTGCTCTCAACAAAAGACATGCCGTCCTACTTTCACTTGTAATATAGTGACATTAAAATTATCTCGTGGCATTGTGGTTCATTCGCTCAAGGTCGTACCATTTGGTGACACCGAATGTCGTGTAGACAACGTATCTTTCCCTTTTAATCATATAATGTACCTAATTGGCCAAAGCTGTAAATTCAATGGTGATTTTGGTAGTAGGCGAATGCCTAACGAACCGCTCATAAATAATAACATCCTGATTTTATTAACCAAATTTCCTCTTTGTAAAATTACATGTACAATTCAAGGACCTCGAAATGGGTGAACATTAGTAAATATTTGAATAAGAAAATTATTACTCGGCCAACCGAACACGTTCATTATAAACACATTTTACTTTTATCCTGTAAGTCAATTTAAAAATTAGATGCCTCTTGAAATCAATTTTAAACTGAGTTATCGCATAGGTTTTGACCGTACCTTCTATCGTGGCATCACCTGGTTTAAGTGAGCGTTTTATTAATACAGTGTTGCAGCAGTCACTATTTTAATTTCAAAGTGGTAATTCTCGTAGTTTTGTATAAAAAATATCTATTACAATTACTATATATCTAGAATCTGAGTGTCTAGTTTCCGAGATATACTTTTTAAAACTTATACTTTCGTCAAATATAAAATACTAGCTGTGCCCGCGGCTCCGCACGCTCTCATATTTGACTTCTCTGCTAACCTCATAAGCCATTTAGCGTGATAGTAAGTAGCCTATAGTTGATGGGAAGAATCAAGCTATCCGTAGATTTTTTTTTATTAAAATCGGTTCAGTGGTTCTCGAGTTATAAGCGGACAGACAGACATACAGACAGACAGACATAAAGCAGTAAGGAAGGATTACTAGGTAACCTTACCGCAGGGTGACGCCGCGCGGCGCCTCACCCGGAGCTACTTTTGAGCGCATGATCGGTCGCACGCAAAACGAGCGGTTCATGTATAAGTACTTTAACATTGAAGAACACATTATGCCATAATATTGAACATCTAATCTCTAAAAGTTAAGCCAGTGACTTTGATCTATGTATGTGCAATCGTATATTATGCTATATGTATTTGCGAAATTTTTGTTTACTCTGTTCACGGTTGTTACAGTCCCTTGGAGAAATATCATGATGATACACAGCCCATACCCATCTAAACATATTCTAAATTTCATTAGTAAGAGCTGCTGTATTTATTGAATAGAGTATTTAAAGCCGATGTAAATACCGGTTCGGCCACTTTTCAGTTTACTCGTTGCAAAGAGACTGACAGATTTGCATGTCATAATAGCACAGGATAAAAAAAGACATTTACGAGTAGGTATGCTTGTTATTTATTTATTAATTACGCTGTAGAAAAAAAACTCTCAAAATATATTTATTTTATTTTATTTTATTTGAACCTCAAACTGGAACACAACATTATGCAATACCTACACAAGTAACCTAAAAAATTACGAAGAATTACAAGAAAGATACGAAAACAGCAAAAATAGCAAACATGAAATCTCCAAGATGTCTGGCCGTGAACACATTGAAATGGATTGAATTAGAATTTCGATTTGAACACCTACGTAGCCATTTCCTTGAAATAATTGCCATTTTTACTGAATTCAACCTGGTTAGTTATGATTCATATTTAATTCTAAAGAAAGAACAATTTTGGAAACAATTAATATTTGTGTATGAAAATGAGAATTACTGGATAAATAAGTCGAATTTAACACACATTTTTTTATACATATATTTTTTTTATAAAATGCACTATGTAGGTAGGTATATATTATTATATTCCTAAAACAAAAGCTTATATTGAACCCCTGATTGCTGTTTATTATTCAAATTCACTTATTTATTTGTGTAGAACAAACGAGAGTTTAAGTAAATATGTCACAGAGCCATTAAAGGTAAGCCATCATTACTGCCCGCCCGACCTGCGTGATTCTTAACACTCGACAAGACACAGCGAAGGACCGGTAGTCTGTATGGTTGAATTTAATATTAAATTGTCGAAAGACCTACGTATACATACATATGTATTATCATTGTTAACTTTTCTGCGGTGCGAAGTCCGACTTCTTGTAGAACGCAATGTTTTCCAGTCAACCTTGTACCTATATATATATATATAACAATATAATTTTCCATTGTTAGTGTAGGTAGAGCTTTTTTTACGGTGTTTCCTTTCACTGGATTGATTGGTACATGATATTATGGGTACATCCATTATGTATGATTAATTTGAAGAATATCGAATTGGCAAACACACTATGAGACTTAAAACTAATTCTTCGCTAATTATTAAATATGTATGTTGTATTTGTATAAATTGGTGTTCAATAAAGAATGCATATTGTACCTACATTAAAATAATAATTAAATAGTTTTATTTTCACAACAAAAACAAATTCTTCGCCTCTGTTGAGTCCATAAGAAGTGCGATTCTATCAGGAGACGCAAGAATGTAAGCTAACGGCTAACTCGTTACTTAACTTTGATCAACCATAAGTTCCAATCTAAAACAAGATAATATTATTAGCATGGTGTCGGTTCTAATTTTACTATTGTGTACCTAGACTTCTTGAGAACTGTATTCCTAATCGATCTATAAATAATTCTACAAAATAATATTTTAATACACACTATTCCCTAAAACTCCTGCTATAGTCAAGCCGGCTTTCGTCGGTGGTATTATTTTTACAGAGAAATTGCTATTTACATAGCTACACGGCAATCCGGCGAGGCAGAATTTAGCTGGAAGGGCTGCCCTTAATATATCATTACGTGAAATAACGTATGAAACCTGCTCAAACTACGCCACGCTTAGAATTGATGTATCGCATGCGACGCCACCCCCGCCACTGGCGAGCCACCCCCGACCAGCGCCGCCCCCACCCCGCGTCGACTGTGCAATGACTTGTGAATCGAGTAATCTACGTAATATAGTGAGAGAGCTTTAAGGAAACCAAATATATGGAATCAAGTTCTATGTGACAAATTCGAGTGCAGTCTCATTAAACAATCAATCAATAATGCTCATTAAACAATCAAAAACAATAAACACAAGTACAGTTTCGGGTCCTTCAAGAGGGGCGTGATTAGGCACCTCTCAGGCCGGCATGGCATTTGTAACCCTCGCATATGACAGAATATCCATGGGCGTCGTTAGACACCGCGGCGCCACATGTCGCGCCTTCAATAAAAAAAATCTTATGTGTTTTTTTTTTACAAAATACTAAATTTATATTGCTTAACCTCAGTAAACATATATTTCGTCGCCCTAGTTCTTGTTTTGGGCATACGCCATTTATAAAATTTTACAGGAAACGGTTTTTTCTGTTTTAAAAATAAAACATTAATCCTTTTTGCACCAAAATTTAACAGTATGTAGAAGAAATGCCCCTATAGTGGATAGCACTCTTTTTTTATTTATATACACTAAAACAAATTAATTAAAATTACTAACATTTGGATATGCCACAAAGTTGCAAAAAGTCCGTTAACTTTTATGGATATGCCCCAAGACAACGTGGATATGACATTTCATGAGTAGCATTCTCTCAGTTCTTGTTTTTGGCACGTCCTAGTTTACACACACAGGTTGTTTTTGTTTTTATTACGCCTAAAGAAATTTTTACAAATTGTTTGAGTGAGATTGGTAGTATTCTCGCATCGATCATGAAACTTCTTACACGTATTCAAATTAGCGTATTCATAAACTTTCAACATAGGTATATAAACTTACTTAATATTTTTAAATGTAATATGATATTGAAGCTACACCGCGCAAAGTAGGTATATAATATATATTTTTTTATGTAATCTGATATTGGAAGCTATACCGCGCATTCAATTTGAATTTGATACACATCCTGACGACGAAAAAGGCGCAGCCTGTATAACAGCCAGCTGTTTTAGGTTAGTTTAATAAATTGTAGATAAATCTTATTTACGTCGCGTATCTTCTTCCAAGAGTGTTGCTTCCTGGTTCAGGAGTCACTTCCATGTCCATGATGTCGATTTTCAGACGAAAATCAGCAAAAACCTTTGCAAACTATTCAAAAACACGAATGAAAAACGGTTCGCGTTGTAAATTCCACTGATAAAGATAGACAATATGGCGTCTACTGAGATGACGTAAGCAAAATCCCTGCGCTCTGATTGGCGGGAACATGGATATACCCAAATTAAGAATTCAATAAATATTAATTCGGTAAATTTTTGGATATGCCAAAATTAAGAACTAAACGTTTTCTTCACATGTTGGATATGGATTCTGAAAAAAGTACTTTGCTGTTTAAAAAATAAGATCTTTTTTTGTCTATCGGATGCGTAATTTTTTTTTCAATGTTTCTACATTCATAACTCAATTTCGCCAAAAATGGTCTGTGCCCAAAACAAGAACTAGAGCGACGATTTGTAGCCATTTACTAAATTACATAATATGCACATTTTTTTCATTTCACGTTTTTTTATTTATCCTGGCTCAGCTAATTATTTTTGGTAAAATTCTAGGTGTTGATAAGAATTAAGGTTTATATTATTCATAAGTATAATAAACCTTTACTGTAAGTAATCGAAGGTGAGCGCGGAAAGAAATATAATACGACCGAAGGGAAGCACTGACATGGCACCTAGTTCACCCAGTGTTATGGGCTGACATCACGGATGTTGTAGGTGAAGTAGCCAGCCGTGTCAGTTTCCATAAAAAAGGACCTACAAGATAATTAAAGACAAAACATATTTTCAGGAAGCTTCCTTGGAGTTACTCAAGTACTCGTAAGTCAACATGCTGTCTGAATTCCCGCTTTGAATTAAAATTCCGTTATTGAACTACTTAAATGAATAATATTTTATTTAAGTGTAGTCAATTATTTTCTTAGAATTGTAATTTTTTATTATTTTGTATTCCTTATTCTCTACCTAAGTTATTAGTCCTTTGGTAATATTTTCTGCTCATTAACTGCATGTTTTCTTCGGTATCTAGTTCGATTACACCTACGAAGATAATTCGGGAAGGACTTCGCAGGATTTTTTATATATATTATTTTGCAACCATTCTTATTCGTTTTTAATAGATAGATAGATAGACAGAAAATTCTTTATTGCTCCAGTAAACATTAAACAGTAATAAATACATTGGAAAATTTACATAAGGTGCAAAGGCGGACTTATCCCTTACAGAGATTCCTTCGTTTTTTTTTATAATTAAATTTATGCCGTTGGTTTTCTAAATAAACAAAGCAGAATTCATAAAAATGTAATGAAATAGTGACCAGCACATAATAGGTACGGGTAGGTGCCGACAGTTACCAAAAATACGTTTGAAACCAAGGATTAAACAGCACAATTTAAATAATAATAATAATGTATACAGGTGGGTCTTCGTGCCTTACTTTCTGCTTGATAGTTATCTTGTTCGAATACTTTGCTAAACGTGGTGATCGGTGTTGTACTGTAATTTAAAAGTGTACTCGCAGCGCAACACCGATTATTCTGTTTACCCCGATTGTCGGGATACAACGAATGGTATGTATGTCTGTATGTAAAAATGTATACTGTTATTTCTTGCATTAGGTGAGTATCCATCCGCGAATGGTCGAGGCAGCTGAATCCTGGCCCCCCGTGCGTCAGCCTGAACTAAACTTTTCTCTACTATCGTTAGTGCTGCCCTCAGGGCACGCTCGCCTAGTCGCGTCCGCTTTTCACAAAATTTTCAACCAACTGGAAAATAGGACAGCGGTACAGGGAAACCTGGTCACCAACCACGCATACACGTAACGAAGATACACTTTAGGTAGGTATAAGCAGCCTACATGACAATGGACGACCCATATTGTAGTGGTTGAAACTATTTGATAAAGGTTAAATAATTTGTAATTATTACAAATTTAAAAAACCCCCGACCCTTAAAAACTCAAAAATAATTTCAGTTTACTAACTTAAAGGAATCGGTAAAATACCCGTGCAGCTCTGAGTTTTTATATTTTATTTAGTCGGTGTTTTTTTTTTTATTTATAATTTTACTTAATTATATCGGTTCACTTTTTAAGACAATAATTGTTTTATTACTTAATTACTTGATCACAAACATAGCTAAGAACCATCCCGATTAAACTATACTTAGGTTCAAATACATACTTATTCTTAAAATATATGATGGAAGATAACATTTCTCATCTCATAATAAAAAGAAATTTATCAGCAGTTGCTATTATTTAGTCATATTTAGGTACTTTAAATTTTAAGAACACTACTATAGAGAAACTACTTCGCCCTGAGGTCTGACCTTCCGCAAAATTAAAATACCCGTATCCTCCAGATTATGACGGTCGCTGTTGTCCAAAGGGTGAAAGTTGCCCAGCGAGCAATGGAGCGAGCCATGCTGGGAATATCGCTACGGGATTGGGTACGTAACGAGGCAATCCGCCGACGCACCAAAGTAATCGATATTAGACACCGGGTGGCCAAGCTCAAGTGGCAGTGGCCTGAGCACGTAAAGTACGCAATAAGTAGCAAATCAAGTACGTCTGCGGAAAGCAGTGGTTCTGTACCGTTGAACGCCGGGAGGACTGGAGTAAAATTTGAGAGGCGCATGTCCAGCAGTGGACGCATGCACACTGATTGACTGACTGGCTATAGAGAAAGTAATCATGACATCCTCAATAAATCACCTATATCACCTTAGAAAATTACGGAGCATAGTCATGTGAGTCATACATCAAGCATGATAATTTATTCTCTCACGTAGGTAAGTGAATCAGATAAACACTCAAATCGGTCTTTTATAATAATACGGGTATAAGGTTGGCAAATATTTCACTAACCACTTCGATTGTTCGCTCGACAAAGGAGCAACCTGTACGCACAGCCGGGCCAACAAACTTCCTACCTGTAAAGCAGTTCCGAATATTCCTCACACAAATTGGCCCGCTTAAATTCTCCTTCATACTTTATGGGCCGTTATTAAATTTAATCTAACCCCTGTGCGGACCCTAATCGGCAGTCGTTTTCTTTCAATGCTGTTGTAATTGTCGTGGAGGTAATGATATAGCTGAATTTGCTTGTTCGAGAGTTAATTTCCTCGGCCGGTTAGTATAGCGGAGGAATACTAATGGCAAACATTTTGAATATATTTGATGTAAGATAACATACGACATCGGGTGGCGGTTTCCGCTTCGTTACCTCGTCCTGTTACTTCTCTACGGTAAATAACAGCTGTAAGGCTTAATCACATTCTCGTTAAGGCTGTTGTCACCATGCAATTACTTTGCGATTAATAAATTGATTCAATTCTAATTTACGTACATAGATACGAGTAGATCAGTTGAACTGAGAAAACCGTCTAATGTGGTTTGCGACACTGCCACTTGATTTTAAGTTTATATTATAGGTGTCTACAGTTTGACGAGGTTTGCTTTTACGCTTTGCTACGACCAGGAGATTCCTCGTTGAATAACCTTAAAAAAATTTAAATTAATTTGCATGTAAGTTAGTCATTTTATTTTTGTTTAATTAAAGGTAGACGTTAACCGTCCACCATATCTCGATTAAACTATTTTCACCAAAAAGTACTATAAAATGACCGAATGTGGGAAAACATTTCAGAGCTTTTCGTCTTCAAATATGGACCCCTTTCGAACCCTGAAGTTGCGAAACCCTACCCTGAAACATCCTGTATAATAATTGAACCCAGTATCCGTCGCCAGCGCGTTGCCAATTTTGCCATCGGGACGATTATAAATTATCTCTTGAATGAAACGGTTTCAACTTCCATTATTTTAGACAATTTTCCTTCCGTCAGCTTGCATGATCTACGGATTTAACTCTAAGTCTAATTAATCCTCAAGTTAGTATCAAAGTTGTCATCTGCGATTTCTTATATGGTAGACCCAAAGATTTGAGATGTTTGTTTGACTTGAGGCCACCGAAGTAAGGGAATATACTCGTATATTTTTATTAAAAGAACTTCCAATAGTATAAAGAATAATAAATGTGTGCAGGCATTGCTCTAATTGGGTATTAGGCTCAAATTTGAATCCATTGGTTTATGCGGCCAACTTAGCATATCCAAGTTGGGCCTCAAATAACTTGGATTACGGGAGCCTCGCCAGGACCGGTGTAGGGCTCGTACGGCGATCCTCTCCGAGGGCCGTATGCAAAGCTACCGCTGAGCCGATCGATATCGGCCCCGATAATGTAGCACTCACGTTTGCTTCCAGCCTCGGATGGATTATAAGTTGGGAAGTTCCGCCGCTTCTCATGAATACACTAATATCAGTCAATCTTGTTGCAGTGTTCCACATAACTAAGAAGTTGAACGGAGAACGGTGCTGGGTGCGACGCCCGGGTCCGGGGCGCGCGGGCTCTGTCGGCTGAGGTGTAACGGGAGCTTGGACGGAGGTAGAGAGCTATTTGTATGATTATGTATGTGTAGTCATTTGCTTTGCATATTGTGGGATGTATGTAGGTAGTTTGCTAGAATAATAAATAATCTGCGTATACTGTTTGAAAGACAATAAGCAAGATATTACAAAATATGACTATGTATGTACTTATGTTTAATTTTTTTTTATAGAAAGCACGACACGTGGCGCCGGCACCCATAAGGTGTCTAACGATACCCATGGACATTCGGTCGCACGCCGCGGTTGCGAATGCCATGCCTGTCTAACAGGTGCCTACTCACGCCTCTCTTGAAGGACCCAAGACTGTACTTGGGGGGCAGGGAGAGCGTTCTAGAGTTTATATAAGTTCTGTGGAGGAATGATCTGCAGAACCGATTGGTACGCATCCGCGGTAAATCCAGCGTGTAGGGATGCAGTCCCTGCCCAGTGCGCGCTGTGCGGAGGTGGAAAGAGGATGGAGGGATCGCGTCAAACTGCTCCTCCGAGCACTAATAATTAACAATATTTAATAATGTAAATAGGTCATAGTTCTAGTATATCTAATCAATCATAGTACTTTTCGTCCATTTCATTGTAGCCGGCACAACAGAAGGAAAGTACTGTCGTGGCATCCCTGATTTCCTGATTTGATTTCATTTGAATTAAAATGTTTTGAAGGTTGACGTTTCTTCCTCACAATTTGAACCTAGTCGTTAGAGGTTATAATTTTTATATCTTGATAATGCCGTGTTATTTCAGCTATGCTTACGATAAAAACCGTAAATAAGCTACCATATTTAGAATGCTTTTCATAGGTGTTAAAAACTCATAAAAACCGAAATGTCAAGTGTTCACATTTAACGGAATGTTAGTCGCGTTCACCGAGCACGCTTATCGCGGTTTTGTATCTACGCGGGAATCACCTCGCTGGCATTCAAACCCTGCACTTCTACTCATAATTTTACGGTTAAATCCTGCAGACATTTAAAACATAAACTGAAAATATAAACATTTTCTAGTTGCGTAATGTCACCGAGACTGAAAATTTAATGAATTTTCTGAAATTCGGCGAGCGATTCGCAATCATGTCGTAAGGTCTCCTCGAGAAATTACCTCTTTTGTTTCATCTCCAGTGAGCTCAAATTGGAACGGATATTAATTGAGAATATTCTCAAATTTATTTTGCTTATCGAATTACGTATATACTCGGAGAAAATAAGAGGGTAATTTACAACATTGAATACTCTTTCAATAAATAAAACTAGCTACACCACGCGGTACGGATAGAACTACTTCGCGCTAAGTGTTCGGCCGATGATATTCAATTTGCCGATAACACGTCTATAAAGTAGGATTCTCTATAAGTTGGCTGCGTATCGTAAAGTGTTCCCTGCAGCAGCGACCAGTAAATAAGAGATATCCGTTGCTTTACTACTGCTTCCGTCCCGCCCGGCCCACCTCGCCACACTTCACGTAAATTGTAGCGATATGCTCACTGTAAATTTCATTTGTCGATTTGGCCGCGGAGTTTGTTTCGCGAAATATTTTCGGGCGCAACGTTCATGCCAAAAGTTTTTTATCCGCAACGGGGATGTTTATGTGTCGGCTGCACCGGACGCCCGGGGGGGGGGGGGGGGGGGGGGGGCGGGGCGGGGCAGGCGCGTGCGGGCTGGGGAGCCTCGGGCGAGGAAGGCGAGAGTAGAGTCCGCGTCTGGAGACCCGCATCATTTGCATAAATATTGCGGAGTCCGAGGCTGTCCGTTTTAGTTTATAGGCGGGGAGCGGAACCTACACAAATATTTTGTTTGCTTTCGTGTTTCCTTTTTTCGCTGACCTGAATACGCTTTCACTTTCGTAAACGCCGAAATTGCTAAGCTTTTAGAAAATTAACGGAAACAATTATGACAAAAAATGTTTCATTTAGGAAATACAGTTAGGTGGAAACGTGATAAATCTGCAGGAAATTACTTAAGACTCCATTATTTTATTGTCTTTCTTTATATATATAATATTTTTATTAAAGTAGGTAGACAATCCTGCGGAAAGTGTTTTTTTTATTAATCCAAACAAGATAGAAGCAACAATATAAACTGCTTTCGTCATCGTGACAGCTTTCTCCCCTAGATTAATAAGCTGTATGCCCTTAATTGCTGTCGCCCGTGTCTTATTACGGTGAAAAAGGTAAAATTAATTCAAAGAGAAGTCTCCGGTATGGCGCCTACATTCTCTGAGCTGATATTGGCTGGTCGGAGCATGTGCTTTGGCCCCTCTGACTCAGCCAGCCATACCGGATTCCATAAAAAAAAGTAAGTCCAAAATGTTTGCTGCAACTCATTATTCAACTGAAAGATCTTTATCATTCTAAGATGTGAGTGAAGTGCAGATGAATAGACAACGCAGACGAGTAGCTATAACTTCATGCAATTTATACAAGCGAACGTTTTCGGTGCATCGTCGCCTTTTAAAAAATCATCCAATCCGCGGCTTGCCACGCCACAGTGCAACACTGCCACAGTGGCACAGTGGCACAGCAGCACACAGCGCTGGAGCCTAACGAACATTTGCAAGTGAATGATTTAGGGAATTGGAAGCGAGAGCCCGAGGGGTTTTAATATTGTGAGTGACGCCACTGCCGCGCCGCCACCGCCACTTCCATCGCCGCTGCGCCGCGCCGCCGCCGCCACCTACATCGCGATCGCCCCGCCGATGCCGCTGCGCAGCCTGCCGGTGTCATAGAAGAATAATGCAAGAAGTTTAATGCTGGTAAAATTATAAGGATTAAAATATACTGTCACATAATTAAGTTTTTTGAAAAATCCTTCAGTTTTACAACTTTCAAACAACGATATAGTAAGTGAGTAAGTCATACCTAAAAGTTTTACATAAATGTAGTTTTATCGTATTTTTAGCAAAGCGGTTCCGTGGAACAAACATATTGATTTAGATCCCAAACGTAAACTACACCACCACACTAAGAGGAATATTCGTAATCTAATGATTCTCTAACCCAACTAAGTAACCGTCACAATTTGTGTTTCATACACAGTGCACACATTTGTTACAAATACCAGAATATGTTTACCTTGTGTATAACTATTAAAGAGAAATAAAACACATTTACCTATGCCTACGTTATAGGTACTATTTATTTTAAAATTTCGTTTAGAGTCTGCAAAGAAACTAAACACTCTACAGTTGGTATAATTCCTTCGAGGACTCTATACGAACATCGATAGCTCTTCGATGCTGGCAAGTAGTTTGAGCCTGCTGTAACTGGCGGGGGAGGTTGGACTGCGGATGCTCAGGTAGACTCACTTATCATATCCGATACAAGCCTAGACTTAACTCCGTTCATCTGAGACGGGCGTTATTACATCTAGCTCAATACGGACAGTTTGCCTCGCCTGCAGCTCGTAGGTGCTATTGAAAACTAGATTTTCGGCATAATGATTATGACTATGAGACTACTGTCGCTTGTGTGTATTAGCCTCTGATTATATAGTGAGAAAATAAAAGGGGCATATGCGTCAAATCCGAAATGATGATTGGGATGAAATGATAATAGAAATGGCAATTGAATGGAGCGGGAATGAGAATGAGGATGAGAATTAGCAAGAGAAAAAGAATTAGAAAAAATTACTTTTCCCTTAAAAAAATAGATATATTATAGGCCGACGTAGTTACTCCAGAACGTATAAGAGTTCAACTTATTCTGGAAAACCGGTGCAGTAATCAGCAAAATATAAGTACATAATGGCAAATGTGAGTATTTATTTAAAACCAAAAATTATCTGCCTCTCATTTGGTTCGTGCACTCAAATAATTATAATGTATTCGCACACCGCTCAAAGCAAACGCTCTACAATTGGCACACAATAGTATATTATGTAGTGCATTTATGTAGCTTGATATCAACTGAAAACATAATGATGGTAGCAAATTTGCAGATGCCAGTGTGTTGATGTGCGACTAGTCGGTGGCTGTGTGTGCACCGCCTCGGAATATGTTCAGTCCACTCATTGTTGCCGAAGGATCAGTTGTTTATGCAACCTGACTGACCCAGTTGGCTACATCAACCCGTCCCGCTTCAACCGAGATGTCAGTCCATTACGTCTCGTTCCTATCGAGACTATGTGCCATGCCAGTACCTCTCGGAAGCCGCCCCCGCCCGCCCCCTCCACGCGACGGCTACGTTTGAGGCAGACGGAAAAACATGAACTATGTAGGTCTATTGAAACGTAAGTCATTTCGACCCGACCTTCGTGCACTGCGGTGATACCAAACCGGACAGCTTACCTACTATCTACCACCTACCTAGTAAGATAAGAGAAAGTACCTACAGTATTACGTGAAATATTATAAGTAAAACTCTATTATGATGTGTTATAATAGCAATCCCATTCATAAAGCGAAAAACTGCTGAGCGGCAACCCATCTCTTCGTTTCTCGCCCTGTCCGGCCCCCATCCCGCCCTGTCCCACTACTCCGCAGTCCCCACCCCGCGCTGCCACACAGCCAGAACGTGACGAGACAATAATTGAGTGTTGCCTACAATCATTGACTTCGTCCAATTATAAACGTCACTCGCCAGTGAAAATATTTCGAGTGTTCCGACCAACGAGCACCGAAACCGCTCGTTGGCTCCGACTGAGGTCCGGCAACGTGTTTAAATAAAAATAAAATTAAAACATTGAAATCGTGGCCGAGTTTTTGCCTTGTTTGATCTATGTGCACCGGTATTTTCGAGTGATTACTCGAACCAACAACCTAGCATTCAGTCAATATTATCGGTGTGTCGAGCGAGATCGCGGCACGTGGAGATCCGTAGTCCTATGATGACATTACCCACCCTGACAACCGTCAGGGAAACAGACTGAACGTTATGTGGGTAACGTTTTCATGCACATACCATGTATTGCTTAATTACATATTTCTAGGGTGCACAAGATAGGTTTATTACAAAATGCTATTTCTTCCAGTCTGTCTTGTAACAACAGTGCTTAGTTTCAATCGCACCGGGCGGGGCGGCCGCAGCGCCCGCCTCCGCGCCGCCGCGCCGTCGCGCTACGTAGTCGAGTAAATATATTATCGAATAATTTAAAATCTTCGATAATTTTTACATCGGCTCTCGCCTGAATCGGTATGGCCGTAGGTAAGCCATACACAACCAGCTAACCCGGGAGGAGTAGAAGACATGTTTCGTTATTATTGATATTATTATAGCATACATAAGGTGTTTCGTTAGTCATGTCAATGATTTCGGGAGGGTTACATACGCAGTCAAACAAACACTTTACGCAAAAAAAATATATGTTTTTTTAGCATTACTTTTCGAGAAATTTAACAAAACATGTTTGCTACCTAAACATTAACATGTGTGTAACAGTAGATAACATGCATTGTACGGGGTCAATGACCGTACTATGTTCAAACGCAGAACAGCTGTTTGTTGTAAGTGAGTCACAAGGTCACTATGATTGGTTTTTACAGCTACTTATTTGATTTTATTTTTTTGTTAGGAGAAAAAATGCTCTTATAAACATATTTTTTTTTTGCGTAAAGTGTTTGTTTGAGTACGTATGTAACCCTTTCGAAGTTATTGGCATGACTAACGAAACACCTTATATATACGTGTAAAATGCAATTTTAAATAAATCCCTAGCGAAGAATACCTTCGCACTTCATACGAGTTCAAGTGTCCGTTAAGAGTTTCTCAGTTGTATGTTACCATGAAAAATGCCACATGTTGTGATCTTGAATAGAGCTCATAAATGAAGCCGACACCGTGTCTCGTCTCCGGTCCTCGGTGCTGTCCCGAACTCAAAAACGAATGAAAAGTTCCGTAACGAGGCTACAGGCCGGGGGTCAATTCACTTCCAGCTGAATCGTATTTCGCATCGTATTAATACGGTGTTACATTAATAGGTGGTAGTGGGTACAGGGGCGCCGACTCCGGTGGTGCTCCGGTGCCCGAGCATCCACAAGAATTTTCGGTAGTTTTGTGCAGTACACAGGCGGGTGCGCACGCGTACAGGGCACGCACAGCAGGCACAGCACAGACAGAAGTACCTACCTACGTATGATCGGAGTAGCATGTGGCCGATTTATAATCCAGTAATTTATCATAGCACCGAGCGAGCACCCACGACAATTTAGAAAAGTCGGCGCCTATGGGTGGTTGTGAACCCCGAAAGGGGTGATCCTACTCAAACTGGACCACTTTTGTTCTAAATTAGATTAGTTTTTTCACCGTCTTCATAGAAAAGTGCCGAAAATTTACATTATTCAAATAAATTTATGTCTAAAATGTTTTAGTTTCACATAAAGTATCTTTACGGTGAAATCTAAATAAGTAGGTGCCACCTAAAATGTAAAACCGTGTTTAAACTGTAAGCTTTACATTTCTATACATTGAGAATATCTGATGATAGACAACCAATAAAATTACGAGTAAAAGTAATATAATGGATATTGGAAATATATATTATATTAAGTGCAATCGACGTTTCAATCAAGAAAAAGTTATACTTCTGGAAGCAAATGACCAAGCCCGATCTAGAAATGCTTAAAATCTCGTTTACAATGTTTTCTGAAAGCTATTCTCGTTTTTTCTGCCACTGAATTCGCCTCCTGCATGGCGTAGAGCTGCTTATGAAATTAGTGTAGTTATGTTTTATCTTTATTGTTACATCCAATTATATGGAGTGGCGCCACCACCGCCCCCTCCCCCCTATCTTCTTCCCTCATCCCACAACGCCCCCGCCTCCCCCGGACTATCCAGAGAGAAAACTGGAAGGAGTTCGTGGACTTACAGACTAATTTTACAGCGGTTATTTCTATAGGCAACCCTTGATAGTAGTTCACTATCAAGGATTGTCTATAGAATGTGAGTATAGTATAGAATGTGTAGGGAATGTGTGGAGAAAGTTGATATATTTTATATTTATGTTAATAGTTAACACTGCACCAACCATCAATTACCGTCATGGGATAGCCTTGAAACAAGGATTAAGTGAAATACCAGCTCTTTGGTCGTTGCTCCACTCGTGTGAAATTTTGAAGCCCAAGCGAGCCTCAGCTACATCTCGAGCTCAACTCGAGAACCTAGGTCAAAGGTTTAATGTCTTTGGCCTAGGACATGGGTTACTTGAAATGTACAAATGTGGCAAACAAAGGGAGCATGTAAGCCTCGATAGCTCAGTGGTGGAGACAGTCGACTGTCGCTATTGATGATTAAGCAACGCTGGGCGCGTTCAGTACTTGGATGGGTGACCGCTCGACCGTTGGAGGCTGACCGTGGTTCCACGTAAAACTGTAGGTCCCTTCCCTTCTTAACTTACTAGGTGGTAGGGTTCAACCCGCCCGGATTGGTACCACCGCACTGAATGAAACGTCGGCCGAAACGGCTATGTAAATAGTTTGTGTTTCCCGTCCAGTTCAGTGTAGCCGGCACGACCGAAGGAAGCACTGACATGGCACGTACATAGTTCACCCGGTGTTATGCGCTGACATGACGGATGTTGTAGGTGATGTAGCCAACCGTGTCAGTTTCCATAAAAAAAAGGGGAGAGTCGGTAGCAGACGACAGGCATCGTCTGAATATTATATTTAGTTACATCGGATGTACTGCAGTAGGTACTAGAGAAATCCTCCTCCATTGCTTCAGCGGCTCGTTATCGCGGGGGTGGGCGGAGGCGTCGCGTCGGAGGCGGTGGAGCTGTTTGCGGATCCATAATTGCATTTTAACTTAACTTACTGCTAATTTAATAATTTCTAATGGACCTTTAATTGTCTTTCTGAGTTTTTCAAGCTCCGGGGCGTGTTCGGGAAGAAGTGCCGTACCTCACACTAACAATAATCTTTTGTCTTACCGTCACGTACAATAACGCTCGTTATTTGATTATGTATATTTACATAAAGCCCATTACTCGGAGAAAATGGCGCGGACCCGCCGCCGCCGTCGAGGCACGGAGAAATAATCCAAAATGATTGTGTTGAAAGCAGGTGCTCTTTAGATATTCATCAAAGAGATTTGTTAGGATTCACTTTCTGTTTATCTATATTGCTGTTTTTATTACATCTTACCGTGTGGGGCCGGTACTTAAAAATAATAGCCCCACTGCATCTCACCCCATGCATGTCGTAAAAGGCGACTAAGGGATAAGGACAAGATGCCGTGCTAAAGGGCGACAGGCTCGCCACCTCCCACCTTGGCACGGTACTTCCACCGAGTCATGCAGCAGGTGGGTCTTCGTGCCTTACTTGCTGCTTGATCGATTGAATCTTGTTCGAATACTTTGCGAAACGTGGTAGTCAGTGTTGTGCTGTAATTAACCAGAGTTCTTGCAGCACAACACCCATTACTCTGTTTACCCTGATTTTCGGGATTCAGTGTAAGTGATATGTATGTATGTAATATATACAACGTTTGAAAATCTCCGAAAATCTCCGAGTAGCTCGAGGGGGGGTAGCGGTGCACGGTTGTCTTGTCGCGTTCCACCAGTCTTCCGATTGTCCGATGCACCCGAGCGCTGTGTCCGTCCAGCGAGCAACGTGGACGCTGCGCCGGCGGCGGCGCCGTGACGAACCGAACTTCGCCCAGCTGCAGCGCCAGGCACTCGCACCTCAGTCACAGATGAGATACTGTGTCCACCCACCGCGTGCTGTCGCTACACCACTCCTGGCAACTGCCAGGAGCGACATCTTGCACGACCTCCGACTTGCTTGACGTACATCAAGGAGCCCCAGCCCGGGTTGGCCGCTCCCGTCAGCGGGCCGTCCTAAGTCTAGCCACTTGCGACACCCCTTTTTATATTTCCCCCCAAGTATAGTCTCGGGTCCTTCAAGAGAGGCGTGAATGGGCACCTGTCAGGCCGGCGGCATGGCATTCGCAGCCTCCGCATGCGACCGAATGTCCATGGGCGTCGCTAGACACCTTATGGGTGGCTCGGCGCCACATTTCGCGCTTACTATAAAAAAAAGACATCTTGTCGATAGCTCAAAATTCAGATCTCAGTCTAGAAACTCACCTGTCTAATAAAATTAATTTGAATAATTTGAAATGTGTACGTTGCGCTTATGTACACCTACATGTACTTTGCGACCGAAGACTGAATAAATTTTCGTTTTATATACTTTTTTGCAGAATTTTTGAAACTGCTATATTTTTCCTGTAATAGTCAATATTATCCACACTGTTGATTTTTTCATTGTATACTTTCGAAGATAGAGGGGGGCGGACTAGTGTTGTAAAGGCAGAAAAATACCGAAAAATACATTTTGAATAAAACGAAAAACACAGGGTTTTTCCGTTTCTTTCATGTATGATACCAATACTGGATGAAATTTTCGCCGCGAAAAGCTCCGCCCCCTTTCCTGATTAAATTTCTCGAATGTTGATATTTTTTCGCCTGAATCTTATTACTAGACGAAATATAAGACACTTTTATTCTTACACATTTTTCAATAAAATCGATATTTCCGGAGAAAAAAAAATCTTAAATTATTTTTTCCAAAATATTCTCGATTGCTGATGTTTTTTTGGCGGATTCTTATTTCTAAACGAAATGTAAGACACTTTTATTCTTACACGTTTTTCACTTAAGTCGATATTTCCGGAGAGAAAAATAAAACAACTTATTTTTTCATATTTTCTCGAATGTTGATGTTTTTTCGCCTGAATCTTATTTTTAGACGAAATACGAATCTGCAGTGAACATTTCAAAAAGTGGCCGCCATTTTGAACTTTTTAGTTACTGGACCGATTGCTTTCAAAATCGATATCTGGGTGTCTGTGTGGGCTCTAAATACGAATCTGTAGTCAAAATTTAAAACAAGTGGCCGCCATTTTGAACTTTTTAGTTACTGGATTGATTGCTTTCAAAATCGATATCTGGGTGTCTGTGTGGGTTTTGAATACGAATCTGTAGTCAAAATTTAAAAGAAGAAGCCGCCATTTTGAACTTTTTAGTTACTGGACCGATTGCTTTCAAAATCAATATCCGGGTGTCTGTGTGGGCTCTGAATATTAATTTGTAGTCAAAACTAAAAGGTTCAAAATGGCGGCCACTTTTTTTAAATTTTGACAATGGATTCGTATTCAGAGCACAGAAACACCCAAATATAGATTTTGAAAGCAATCGGTCCAGTAACTAAAAAGTTAATAATGGCGGCCACTTTTTATAAATGTTAACAACAGATTCGTATTCAGGGTCCACACATACACCCAGATATCGATTTTGAAAGCAATCGGTCCAGTAACTAAAAAGTTTAAAATGGCGGCCACTTGTTTTAAATTTTGACTACAGATTCGTATTCAGAGCCCACACAGACACCCAGATAGCGATTTTGAAAGCAATTGGTCCAGTAACTAAAAAGTTCAAAATGGCGGCCACTTTTTTTAAATGATTCTGAAAATAATTTAAATGATTGAAACTACAGATTCGTATTTCATCTAGAAATAAGATTCAGGCGAAAAAACATCAACATTCGAGAAAATATGAAAAAATAGGTTGTTTTATTTTTCTCTCCGGAAATATCGACTTAAGGGAAAAACGTGTAAGAATAAAAGTGTCTTATATTTCGTTTAGAAATAAGAATCCGCCAAAAAAACATTAGCAATCGAGAACATTTTGGAAAAAAAAATATTTTTGATTTTTTTCTCCGGAAATACCGATTTTTTTCAAAAACGTGTAAGAATAAAAGTGTATTATATTTCGTCTAGAAATAAGATTCAGGCGAAAAAATATCAACATTCGAGAAATTAAATCAGGAAAGGGGGCGGAGCTTTCCATACAAATGCCGTCCTGGATAATTCAGAATCGCGGCGAGCAATAAATCGAGAACCAATGATGGTACGACAACAAATTAGGTCTTGTTTTGTAAGCAGTTCGGTACACTCTTAGATTATTTTATAACATCTTCCCCGGTTTTCCTGTAAATTGAGTAGAAATACAAATTTATGAAAAACATTATATCTCCATAAGCGGCCACTCTAGAGAAAATCATCTAAGAACAAAAGAAGCTTGTATTTAGTAATTAATTCGATCCCGAAAAAAAATCCAGCCCCGGAAATTGCCCAGGAAATTTTCAGAATTCCCATACAAAGTCGTGGTTTTAACAACTCCATATGATATCCTCTCGCGAACTTTACCTACTTTGGTACCAAATCACTCTACCTAATTACGATCCCTGATAATAAGACATACCTATTATGTGAAAATTTTCACGGGGTACCTACCTATTACGGTTCAAGAGATACAGCCCTCGGACAGACGGACAGACAGACAAACAGACAGGCGGCGTAGGCTTAGTAATAGGGTACGGTACGACGGATACGGAACCCTATAAAACACAAATTAAAACAAAGATTCCCTTGCCCCTTACTAGGTGGTAGGCTCAAATTGTAGCCGACTGGGTTGGTACCACTGTACTGGATGTAAGATGGCCGCATAGTAGCCTCGGTTGTGTTCTCCTCTAGTTCAGTATAGCCAGCAATCCAGGGAAGTCTCCGATATGGCACCTACCTTCTAGGAGTTGATATTGGCTGGTAGGATTATGCGCTCTGACCCCTCTGACTCAGCCAGCCACACCGGATTACATAAAAAAAGAGTTATTATGAGTACCTACATAATTTGGAAATGATAAGCTTCTCTGCGATAGAGCTATTTGCGACTCTTATTTCTTTTCCTGTTGAATCTTTCCGTGTTTTTTACGGTGTTCCTGTTCAATACGAACTTTGGTCACTCACTTTTTGGTTTCAAGCAAAACAGGAATAAAACGCGAAAATAGCAAAGGTATCTCATATGAAAATACTTTTCGAATTTTTCCGTGTTTTACGGTACCTAAGTCAAATAAATCCGTATCAAAGTGCAAAAAACGGCATCTTTACAACTCTAGGGCGGACACACACACGTGATTTTTGCAGTTTTTCGAAAATTTTGCGTTTAAAATGGTATTTTAAAGTTTGATATAAAACCAAAATATTCTACTATTCGACTAGTTAGACCATATACTTATAATATTTTTTTTTGCATTATTTCAATATTAAAATTTGTATTAGATTTTGAAAATGTCTTCTACAGATTATGCAAAGTAATCTTCTCTAGTTCCAGTCAGTCAGCTGAAAATATTTCCCTTAGACAATCCATTTTACAAGTTAATTTTTTTTCCAATTGTAATAAACATTTTGCTGACTTCGATGATTCAAATTCATGTTTATACGTATAATCTCGACTTTTATTAATGACTTGACTGAACCCTATATATGTATATTATTCGTATTTTTTATGGCTATATTAACCTCGACTTAATATTTTTTATTATTTATAGATATAGCATGTTATATTTAACATACCTAATTAAAACTTAGGATGTAAGTTATATTAAAAAAAAGCTTTATAAGGGTTCTTGCCCGGTTCTTCCTGATAGATTGCATTTTAATTAAAATTCAATTTAATTAAGATTTCATTGTTCTGAAATTGGCCAAAGCAACCAAATCATTAATATGGTAAAGTAGTCGGAACTATGTTTACTTTTGAATATGAAAACATATCATTTGGCACAGGAAATAAAAAACCTTTAAATCATTCAACTCCTCTTTAATCGCCTCTCTATTGAAATATATCACATTGACGTCATATAAACTTTCGTCCCGAACATTACCCCCCAACAAAGAGAATTCATCGAAATCTAATACGACGATAAAAATATATTCAAGGCGGCCCGGGCGAGCCTCCGCAACAAAATACGACATTTGATGAATAAACTCGCACAACGGTTTGAAGGCTTTCCGTCTACAACGAAGGAAATATATTGCAAATTATCTTCCTCGTGTGCGGATCGTAGACGATATGTCTAATGTTAAAACGTATAAAACGTATTTACACAGTATACACTCTGATTTTAAATAAAACATTGTTCTTTTATTGTCTGCCTCTGTACGATGTATTTTCATGAATTATTTGTAACAATTAATATGATTACCTATAATAACTCGTCGTACCCCATACAATATAGGAGTCGGAATTCATAACGTGGAAGGGACACTGGACTGCAAATTAGTCAAAAAAGTTGGTTGCGTCAGTACCTTAGGAAACCTTTATCCTTTATGAAGGGTGACTGCAATGCAAACCTACATGTACCTAAGATCACATCTTGAAGTCGTGAGAAAACATTGCTGAATCTGTAATTTGTTCGATTAGGTCGACGAGATCGACTCTCCGCTCGACGATGTTCAGTGGAAGCGGACGAGTCGCGAAGTCCGTAGCAACATAAAGATCGTTTCGGCAGTCTGTCGCTCCCCACGGTGATATTCCGAGCGGGCAACAGCGCGAGAAGGTCTGATAACAGGGATTTTTGTAGCTGCGTAAAATATCTCGCAATTGCAGAATAACGCCACCTTTATTGTGCAAAGGGCACATAAATGCGAGAGGGAGAGAAAATTTATTAGGTGTCAAATATTTGAATGTACGCGACCGGTTCACGGTCCTCCGCGAAACCTCAATTAGGTAGGTAGGTAGGTATCTGACTGGGACTAATAGTCGAGGCAAAATAATGAAATTTGTTCTGATGAGGTCGCATGAATTGCACTTTTGGTGATAAATGGAAATATTTGAGGACATAAATATACATGAAAAAAATGTATGAAATAAAAAAATAAAAATCGAACCCTAGAGTTGAAGGCGGTCGGTTATTTTTGTCTTGCTTTAGCACCACCGCCTTCAACTCTAGGGTTCGATTTTAATTTTTTTATTTCATACATTTTTGAAGGTGGTTTTTATATTTTTTTAAATAGTTTTTTATTTCACAGTTTTTTTAGTAATTTTTATTTGCTATTAATGTACTCGGGGGAATCGCTCGGCCTTCGGCCTCGCGATTCCGCCTCGCTTTCCAATCCGATCTTGACCAAAAAAAAAAAAAATACATACAGCCGAACATATCTCAGCCTCCTTTTTTGAAGTCGGTTAAAAACATAAAAGCATAATAATCCCTACTCTAACGATTCACGCAATAGGAAAATCTAAAGAAAATACTACTTTAATAGGTCCTTCGAGCGTCACCGAGGTGAAAATGTAATACTACCTCGAGGTTTACTTCTGGTGTAAGTATATTTCTAGAGTATCACCAAAAGTGCGATTTTGTATGGCCGCATAGCAGCCTCGGCTGTGTTCTCCTCTATTAGTCCAGTATAGCCAGCAATCTAGGGAAGTCTCCGGTATAGCACCTACCTTCTCAGAGGTGATATTGGCCGGTGTGGTCGGAGCATGCGCTTTGTCCCCTCCGAGTCAGCCACCCATACCGGATCACATAAAAATAAAACATGAAGATATCTACTGTATTACCGAAACTTAAATTCACAATTTTATCAGGCGTTAAGTATAGTGCCCGGGACGGATCTCGGCGTGTCGTCGCCGCAGCGGGCGACCCGCCCCGCGAATACACTATACAAGTACGGTGCGGGTGCGAGGGAGAACACTGACGAACCGCTGCGGCGGCGACACGCCGAGATCCGCCCCGCGCATTATAAGTATATAATTAATAACATGCGTTTCATACATTAATTAGCCAGTTTTTCACCATAAGGGGAAACTTTTTTTATTTTCTCTGCATGCTTAATTCTGAGCGTCAACAAATCTTCACGAATAATATATAAGAAAATAAATAGTTTTTCTAAATAACAGATCAACAATGAGTTTTGTTTTTATTTTACCTCAACTAAGTATATTGAAATAAGTAAGTAAACGAGAATGTAATGTTATAACACGAAACGTCACATCTATGTAAAAAGAAAGTGGTTTATCGAATTATTTTTGCCGCAAAAAAATGCTCGTTTAGATCCTTTTGTACCTACCCAAATATCGTGTAGGTTAATAATTAGTAGGTACGCAATGAATTGAAATGAACTGAGCGTGATTTTTTTTCTAAATTAAATTTAAAATATTTTAAATTATAAAACATTTAATTATTAGTATTGCGAATACTGCATATTATTGTAGAGATAAGTACCAAAGCGAATACTAGGCTAGACTAGACTAGGTACTAAGTAACAACAAAGAAAAAACTTCCTATGTATTCCGGAAAGATCCTGTATCTTTTCAGTTTTTCAATTAGTTTGGATTTTAAAGTGATGTGAGGCTGCGTCTGACTCGAATTTCAAGAAGGTTACCACCAATATTACTTACCTGACAGATCAGTTTTAAATGTAATACTTCATCTATCAGCGCAGATCGATAGCTTTTTGAAAACACGATTTCATTTACTTCACTCGATAGAAAAGAAATCATGAACATGCCTCTGAATTTAGTTATAAATAATATATATATATATTTAGTTATAATTTAGTTATTAGTTTAATGACCAAATCAAGGCCTTGGAAAAAATTTATTTTATTTGTTGAATATATATCTAAATCTGTAGCTTTTTATTACTTGTAAAAAATAAAAACCTAATTTTTGATAGATTGTGTTGCATCCTACTCCAACCAGCGAAAGCGGCGGCGGCGCCGGCGCCTTGAAAGAGGAGTACGGGGGAATACGGGTTGACAGGGCCTTAAGATGCTTTCAATTCAGAATTCTAAAAGAAAGAACCCCTCTATCAGGCGGGGCGTGAGACGGGAGTGCCCGTGAGGCGGCGCGCGGCGGAGGCGGCGACGGCGGCGGCGGCGGCGACGGCGGCGGAGGCGGCGACGGCGGCGGCCGTCTTCCTAGCCCAGACTCGCTCGCTGCGGTGTTACCCGCCCGCCCAGTTGTCGCGCGGCGATTATTCGCCACCGTGAAATTGCATCGTCTCCTTTACTAAGACGTCAGTCATCATCATACAAAGTCTCACCGTACATCCACTGCCATAACATTATATATTTTAAAAGCATATGGTAACGATACGGTTTGTTTCTTCCTTACTTTTTCTACACTTTATAGCAGGCGTGGCCAACTTGATCGGGCCAAAGATATAATTTTATTTTCCTGACTCCGTGCGATTTATCAAATTGCTTACCAGAATCAAATGAAAAATTTAGTTTATAAAGGTTATAGTAGGTATCCCTGAACTTGTCAAGAAAAGATTAACGTCATTGAATAAAGTAGAAAAATTACATCACATTTAATAGTACCTAGGTATTTATGTTAATTCAATATTATTAACGTGACGTAGTCTTTGTGTCGAAATAAAAAACTAAATATCAACTACGCGAATATGTAGATACCTATAGTTATGTCCAGTGAACCCACTCAGCATTTTTCGGCTTCTCAGATTTAATTAAAGAAATGTTTGTGTACCACGTAGGTGCCAACTGCTCAGATAGGATACGGAAATTTGCGCTGAAATTTTCCTTGTTCCATGGTTCAGGCGATACAATATGCTCATATAAAAGTAACAAGAAATAATTCCATAGTCATCATCACGCTAACTAAGGTATAGCCAGACCATAAAAAGAAATCAAATGCAAAGGAATGTTCTCCCATTAACCCACTTCCCTCACGCACGATACTTTGTCTGCCCCTGGAGGAAAATGTTCTGTACAAATGAGGCAGAAGCAGAACACAATCCACAACCAAACATAGAAGGGACGTTCATTGATATTAGGTACCTATATTGTCTTCGATTAATAGTCGTTAGTACCTATATAAGTACTGCAAAAGTGTTAAAAGACTCCTGACCAACAGATTTAAAAATTTCCATTAAACGTTTTCCTGAGACATTAGTCCGCCTTCAAGTCGGGACTATCAGCACTCCGATAGTGAAATTTTCTAACTCTCCAAAACTTCTCTCCTTCTCTTAAAAAACTCAAAACTTTTCTGAAACTTCACTTCAATCAAGGTTGGTGCCATAATTTATTTCATGAAACATTACCATCTTAGGTAAACATAATAAACATGTTCAATTTTTTTTGCAATTTCAATTTTTCGATTGCAATCCTAATAATTAGGTACTTTGATGGACAGAACGCCTTCGGTCGCAGTTGAGATGGCAGAAAATCTCCGCTGTGGGAGTATGCCCTACCGCCTCCTTCCTCGCCGCTTCCGCTGCAACGCTACCGCTCCGCTGCTGCAGCGGTGTGGGAATCAATCATGCTTGTGATTTAGTAAGCTTCCCTCTGAATTTATGTATAGTTCGACTAAAACGCATGTTCAGCGATTTACTTGCTAAGTTCCGACTGCGAGAGAGCGGCGTCTAGCGTAGCTAGCTAAACGCCGCCGGTTCATTGAGTTATGTGTCCGCAACGGCCAACTGACAATTCAGAGACGGCTTCTTTAATTTTTGGGTATTTCCAGAATAGATATACCTACGCAAGGAAATAATTGTCACGACATATTGTCACAAGTAGTTAATACTGTTACGAAATAGTACCTAAATATTGTATAACTACAAAACGCTTTGAAAATAGGAAACAAAAAAACCAAAAGCTATGGAAAAAATTTAAGTTAATTTCGAATTCGCCATTTACTACATTTATTGATTATCGCCATTTATTACTTTGAAAATAGGAAAAAAAAACAAAAACTAAAAATATGTGCACAGCTTTTTAAACCTAGTAGCAAAATCAATGCTAGTACATTCTCTTTACGTAACGAAACTCTACGAAACAGTAAGACAAAACTAACCCCAAAAAACTTTAGAAAGCCAATATTTAGTTAAAACAACAAATGCAAATAACTGAACAAATTAATAATCTACACCCATAATAGTGAGCTATGTAAATTAGAAGTACTTACCCTGAAATAAAAAAGGTAGCGGTTCCTTGTCTTGTATCTAAAAAGTTAAAACGCTCCAGCAAAACATTAAACTTTCAACGCTTAACCTCAGAATGTATTGAGAACACAATTTTTTTTTCCAATTTCCTCACCGTATTTTTTTTTAATATATCTACTTACTTAGTTTTTGATACAGATTAACTCCCTGAAAGGGTCGGCATGGTCAAAAAAACCCTGTACGGTGGGGCAGAGACGTTGTCAATAGGCGACGTGAGTTAGGCAACCTGCTGAAACAAACGTTCAACAAAAATATATTTAGGTATGTAAATTTGCTTCGAGCCCCCTAAGAGCGCTGACCTATTTTGTATAAATGAATCGAGCCGTCGGCTGTTCCTGTACAACCGGAAACCAGCCAAGCACGTACACATATAAATATGTCCCCTACCAACTTAACTTACCTACCTATTTCGATTGTCTTCTGTTTTCAGTCGAAACATTTCACAAACGTTTCGGAAGTCTCTACCTAGATCAACTATTACATAGGCATCGAATATATATACATATATACTAGCTATAATATACTTAGATAAGTACTCTGAAAACTCAATGCATATTGAGTACCTATATTGAATTTTTATTAGGTAGCTACTCACAGAGACAATGTTCTCGATGTGAACTATCTTTGAGAGCAATATCATATTTGCACAGATATTATTTCGCTTCTTTCATACTCAATCTGAAGCTGAAGACACAGCTGTGTGTGTCGTCGCCACTTGCGTTCCGCTTCGGGACCCTGCGAGCGCCGCTGGCCTATTAGTCCAAATGAATAGAGCCGGCTGCGCCCGTTCCGCCGTCACCCCCCAAACACGTATTTATGCAAAATCGAAAAAGGCTAATTGCGGAAAAGTTTAATGGGGCAATGGCGGTGAGGTGGCCAGTGTTTTGAAAAAAAAAAAACTATTTATGAAATATTTTCCGGAGTGGTGTTCGTGGTAGATGTTCTTTTGCCCTCCGCTGCCTACTAATAATTGTGAAAAGTCGAAAACTTTGTTTCGGCGAAGCAATTGAGGACCTAACTGGAACCAAAAACTGCGAAAAGCATCTAAAATTCTGAATTATCCATATATGTGTTAGAAATGTAACGTATCACGACTGGAAGCAACGATTATTATTCAACCTGTTAGCTTCCAACATTATCATGTTTACTGAAAGAAACATACATTTATATTTATTTCACCTTTTGGGGTTCTCAATAGTCAATTGCACCACTGAAATATAGTTTTCGACGAAACAATAATCTCAGAAGAGCGACCAACATTGAAGAAGTCAATGTAGACCAAACACCTTAGTCGTGCTCAGTACCTAGAGCTGAACATGTATAATATTCGAATGTATTTATCTCAAGTACTTAGACAGATAAGTTGACACGATACACGACTCTACCACATTTCAAGAGCAGTCAACTCTCGAAAACTTCACATGTTGGAATTGCTAGCAAAAAAATTATAATATTGACTATAAATATTCTAAGTATAAAACCATAGCTATTTCTAGTAATTTAAGCGGCGGGTGGCCGAGTAATTCGGGCATCGGCTTCTCATGCAAGAGGTCCTAGGTTCGAATCCGGTCGGCGGCGTTACCATGAGTTTTTTCTGACGAAAAAAATTACGTGCATACCTCACCTGCTGCTTCACCGTTCGGAACCGTTCGAAAACTGTAGGTCCCTTCCCTTGCCCTTTACTAGGTGGTAGGCTCAAATTGTAGCCGACTTGGTTGGTACCACCGTACTGGATGTAAGATGGCTGCATAGCAGCCTCGGTTGTGTTCTCCTCTAGTCCAGTATAGCCAGCAATCCAGGTAAGTCTCCGGTATGGCACCTACATTGATAATTGACTAGAGCATGTACTTTGGTACCTCCGAATCAGCCACCCATACCGGAATACATAAAAAAATACTGAATAAAAAAAAATGATGATTGAACAAATGCCGATAAAATAGAGGAGTACATTTTACAAGATACGTCTCTGACCATCCTCGCCGTCCCGCCGCCGCCGCGCCCCATCACCCCCGGCAGCGGCGTACCTAGTCTGATGGACACATTCATTATGGATGTAAACGAATTAGTTTTAACCTCTTTTTTATCGCCCCTGCCCGGTAGCTCGCCCACCCGCTCATTATTCTCGGGCCGAGTGTGTTCGCTTAAGTATGCAGCTCGATGACCTGATGGATCGCTGTGATTAGCGACTGCGATTAGGTGGTACGGCAGTTGCCGGCGCAAGATCATCTAGCACTGAACTAATTCATACAGCTTTTGAGGAATATGCTGCGGGTGTCCCAGTTGGACCGCATTTGCTTACCACCATGGCATTCCTATAGTTGAATAAGCTTTAACTAAATCAGTTGAACAAAACTTAGTAAAATATGTTTCCAGGACTCATATTTTTCGAGATACATTAATAGATCAGTTTCCGAGGTTGGACATTTTTGGCTACCCTTTTCCTAAACATAAAGACACACGAAACGCATAAAGCCTCCATGATTTCGAAAAATATGAGTTATGTAATATGAAACTGAGCTTTTTTACACTTATTCAACAAAAAATAATGTGTTAGTAAGCAAATCGGTCGAACTGGGACACCTGTATATGTCTGCATGTTTGTTAGTCTACAACTCATCCAGCCTGTCTGTGTATTGTCTATTAGCGATTATCGCCAAAAAATACCTATTTAAACTAATGATGATTTTATTTATATTTTGTGTTTACCTTTGTATATATTTTATAATTAGTAATTTAATTTATATTTCTATCGGGTTTTTCAATAGGTACGCTTGAACTTTGACAGCGTATAGCGGCCATCTTGGAAAATTGACAGCTTTGAAATTTGGCGGGAATACATATAATTTAGTCGTGACATTTCACCATGGAACGCTACATGCTTGAAAAACGCGTAGAAATTGTGAAAATTTATTATCAAAATCAGCTCTCTGTTGGCCTAACATTCCGTGCGTTGCGTCCAATTTATGGTATTCACGGCCGTCGTTTAATGAAAAAAATTGAGACAACCGGGTCTTAACACCGCTCGACTAATTTTTGTGGGCCTACGTGAAATCTCTGGTCTATGCAGACAAACCACACACAATTGCAGCCCTGAAGGTCAACATACTCGCGTTATTCATGAAATTGAGCCCCATTTATGTGAAGATGTCGTCCAAAATTGGCCCACCAGGATACACCACCTAAAACGGAGTCGCGGCAGCCCACAGAGCATGAAATGCGCGCGCGGTAGATATTTGATGCTCCGTGCGGCAGCCATTTGGCTCAAATTATATTCCATGCATAATGTCATCGAATGTCCTTTAAAATAAAATTTAAATTGTGGCAATATCACATAAACAGGTTGTTTTATTTAATTTCAAAGTTCGAGCGCTCTTAATGAAAAACCCTTTAAATATAAACATTTATTAATTAGACGCATTTAGAAGGTTGTTGGTGAGTGAGACAGATCATGAGAAATTGCTAGTAGCGATTAATTTCTAACAGAGAATAGGCCGTCTAACCACATTTGAACCTGAAATGTTGCATTGTTAGCGCTGACGTGCTGACGAATAGGCAATAATTTTTATTTATTTTTCAAATTGAATTTCACGCGTGTAAAAATCCTTACAATAGCTAGTAAGTAATAGGTATTATAAGGGCGTTCAAAGTTTCCGAAAGCCTATAACCCTTCCCTTTTGGCTTCGCCGTAGTAGGGCAAAAAGTAGATAGCTGATACACATATAAAATATATAAGGGGCAAGTTTTGAAATTAAAATCACACTAAAATGCTTTTACATATTTTATTGTTCAGCATTTCGCTCCATACAAAGCATCACAACCAACACTGCAGCAAAGCTTCTCACACCCTGCTCCAGTCTTGTAAGGGAATTCCCCTATGTAGTTGCCTCTGAAATATTATAAATAAATGTTCAGTAGGATTTTGTCCGTTCGTCTCACGTTCGTCTGCCCTTTTGTCCGCCCATCTCTCTGTTAGCTTAATAAATTTATTTTGCAGGTATTATGCATAACCACAGAGCATTAAATGCGCGCGCCCGCCCCTACTAGAGGCGCCCTGAGCGCGATTTCTCTACAACGCCGTTCAAGCCTGTGGGCGTGGCCTATGACTTACATTATGTGTGTTGTGCGTGTGCATTTGTTTTGTGCGTGTGCCTAACTTGCTCCTCTTTGTGTGTAGTGTCGATACTAGCACACACACACACATACGAAGCGCTAGCAGCTCAGCGTACGGTTATTGGGTTTCAAATATCATCGCTTAGGGCGCCTCTAGTAGGGGGCGCGGGCGGTAGGTATTTGATGCGCTGTGTGCATAACCACATTTCATGAGAAAACTTATAACGACATACATATTTACATACACGATAAATGACAACCTATACAACACAACATATCCCCTGTGTGCGTGGGTGATGATGTACGTGTATGTAACACGTACATCCTCTGCACGTGTTACACACACGTATATCCTCACCCACGCACACACGCACGCACGCACACATGCATGCTACAATAATGCAGTCTGATAGGTATATACTAGAACGATAAAAAAGGTATGGACGCCGGACTGTCAAATGCATGTATGAGAACTAGCGTCGCCGAGTTGCGGGGAGCGGAGTGGACTTACCGATGATAAGATATTCCAGTATTGTGCACACTAAACTTGGCTGTAGTGTTTTTACACGTAAACACAGAGCATGCGGGTATTTTAAACAGGTTTTTGCGAATGCAGCCGATGACATCCAGACGGGCCAGCGCGCGACCGTCTAATGAAACAAGTTGCTTTTACTTATATCGTATGCTTTTAGGCTCAATTCACACTGGGACGGCAGCGGCCGGCAGCGGCCGGCGCGGCAGGCTCGCGTCGCGTCGCCGCGCGCTTCCGCGCGTCGCCGCGCGTGGCCGCCCGCGTGCCTATGCTAGAGTCGAGTAGGTGAGTAGAGCGGGGAGAGCGGGGAGCGCGCGGCGCCGCGCGGCCGCCAGCGGCCGCTCGACCTTTTCGGACTTTTCAAGCGATATTGGTCTTTTTAAGTATGTAGATAAAGTTTAAAATTATTTCACACAGAAAGTGCGCGCCGCGCCGCTGCCGTCCCAGTGTGGATTGAGCCTAACTTATATCGTGTAACGCTGGCGAGGATAGGGTCCGGGGTCCATACCTTTTTTATCGTTCTAGGGTATATATTTTTGATATTTTATATTTTTATGTATTCATATACAAATTACAAGTAGGTAGGTACTTTTTAGGTTTCCGTATCCCGTACGGAAGCCTATTACTAAGCCTACGCCGTCTGTCTGTCTGTCTATCCTATTGCTGTATCTTCGGAACCGTAATGGTAAACGGTAAACGGAGGGACTTGAATCATTGCAACACAGGCGAACAATTGGTTCCCTTAGCCTGTTTTATAGGTACTACCATTGCCGATGTTCCGAAGAACTGGCTTCCCTCATCCCTCCTGCCCCGATCCGTATTCGTCACACCCGCCGGACTCGTTCGGAACATCCATATGTTGTTGACACACAACTTCTGAGAACGCATCGCTTTTCGAAATCGTTCCTATGTCGTACGGCGAAAATATGGAACGGTCTTCCGGCGAGTGTGTTCCCCACCACCTATAACCTGGGAATCTTCAAAAGGCGTGTTAATAAATTAGACAACAACCTCTTTGTCCGCCTTGTAGCTGGCATGGCGCCTCTCTGAGCGTGGTTTCGCGAGGAGTGGGGTTATTGGCTGTGTGTTAATCGTTCTTTGAACTTTTGGGCACAGCCACCCGAGCCGGTAGTCTATAAAAAAAAATAAAAAAATAAAAAAATAGGTAGCCGCTTGAAATTTTCACATAATATGTGGTCGAATATGTGACGATCAAAGGGGGAAGCACTGACATGGCACCTAGTTCACCCGGTGTTATGGGCTGACATCACGGACGTTGTAGGTGATGTAGACAACCAAGTCAGTTTCCATAAAAAAAAAAAAAAAATTATGGCGGATATAACAACAAATAATAAAAAATATAAAAAGTTAAAAATTAAGGGGGTTCCCATACAATAAATCGTTTTTTTGTGCGGAAACCTCGGTGCGTGAGTCCGACTCGCACTTGTTTATATTCTAATTGTCTATGTTCATGTAAATACTTAGTGTTAAGTTCCCGAATAAAATTAATAAAAAGTACAGAAGGTTGCCTGGCCGACATTGCTTTTCGCAATAAGTTCACCTTCTGCACTGCAGATCTACTAAAATGCACACAAACCCTACAATACAATGCAAAGTAAAACAATAGTAAAATATCTTACGGTGGGCCGTAGTTGCACACGTAAAGCAATCTGGTCCAGCCATTCTCCACTTTCTTAGACAGTCCACAGCCCAAGTGGGTGGATGTCGCCCATGCCATCTGAAATGCGGGATACGGGTACACCATCTAGTAATACTCGTAACTTACAAACACTGATTTGTTTACTTTGAACCACAGAGCATCAAATGCGCGCGCCCCTCCTAGAGGCGCCCTAAGCGCGATTTCTCTACAACGCCGTTGAAGCCTGTGGGCGTGGCCTATGACTTACATATGTGTGTTGTGATGTGTGTGTTATATGTGTGCATTTGTTTTGTGCGTGTGCCTAACTTGCTCCTCTTTGTGTGTAGTGTCGATACTAGCACACACACACACACATACGAAGCGCTAGCAGCACTGCGTGTAGTTTTTGGGTTTCAAATATTATCGCTTAGGGCGTCTCTAGTAGGGGGCGCACGCGGTAGGTATTTGATGCTCTGTGCTTTGAACTAATCTCTTGTATTCTGTGACTACTGCATCACACACACACACACACACACACACACACCACACGTATCGAGCGACAGGACCGCATGGCGGCGGCGGCGGTGAAATAGGCGATGGAGGCGTATCACGATTCGCGACACACCATTATGTTCTTTGCCAACGAATGAGCTGTGCTGTGGCATGCGCTGAGTATACAACGTGTCCCAAAACTCAACGTCAAGCGGGAACCAGGGAGTAGGCCAGTTCATGACTAACCAGGGAAAAATAAGAAAAGAAATCGGAGTGATTTGTTTTTTATGATATGTGCATTTTTTTTAAAACGTTGAAAATTTCTCGAGCAACATTTTTAGGTACTACGACTACAAATTAGCAAATATAATTGTTAAAAATGTCTTATTGGTAGCCTAAATAACTCTGCTATTGATCAGTATCCCAAATAAAACCAGAATGCATGTAGTTTTACCAAAAAAAATATTCAGTAAAATTTTTTTTTCTGGTTCCTGGTTCCCGCTTGACGTTGAGTTTTGGGACATCCTGTAGATCCGTGATATATCCGTGATGGATGACTGATGATGATAGAACTAAACAATGGTCTGTTCAGGGAGGACAAAAAATGGTCAGATTTCATTGTATGCATAACTTACTATTTTGTATCGTTTTGTAATTACAGTCGTATCGTTGGGTCATTGAGCCTGTTTTATCGGTACTACTATGGCCGCTGCTCTGATTAACTTGCTTCCCTTATCCCTCCTCCTCCTGTTCGCCTTCGCCTAACCCGCCATACTCTCGCGAAACACCCCTTTGTAGTCGACAGAAGAGTTGTTCGAACTGCACGATTCTCTAAATTCGTTCTTCTGCCGCACTGCAAAGGTGTGGAACGGGCTCCCTGGGAATATCTTTCCCCACTCCTTCCTACAATCCACGGATCTTCAAATCGCGGGTTAATAGCCTTTCCCCAGCGACATTAGTCCACCTCCAAGCCGGACTGGCACCTTCTCGGGGGTGAAATAGGCTGCGATTGAGGCTGCGACCTCGGGCAAAGCCACCCACTTCGGAAGCAATAAAACAAAAAACGCAAAAAAATATGTTGTTTATCTGTTAAATAAACAAATTAATTGTTTACCTGTGTATAATGTCCGACCATCTTGCCTCCAGAGGCGGCTCCAGTTTTGCTATATTCATAGTCGTGGTGTTCATTGAACCAAGCGGCAGTAGGTGAAGACATGTTCAAATGAACACGTTGACTGGTCGTACTGAACAGGTATAGATTCTCTCCAGTGATGAAACGGCCGGAAGCTAAAAATGTTCAGTATTAGTCATGAAGTGAAGAGAAGTGTGTTTATTCGACGTTTGAGATAGTCAAGCTGTTCAACAAATATAAGTCGAACTTTACAAACTTGGATTAACCCTCAAGCGCACTAGGTGATACAACTAAAGGGAAGCACGTACATGACATGACACCTAGTTTCATTGAAATTTATTAATAGAAATATGTGCTTTAGTAAATAAACGTGTATTTACTAAAACACATAGTTCCAACAAAAATAAGATCTAGTTAATGGCTGACATCATAGGCGTATCAAGGCAGGTGATGTAAAATTGTCAAGTTGTATAAAAAAAGTTAGGCACAGGTCTAGGGTATCACATGTAGGGCCTGAAACATGAGGTTCAAGCTGGTACGAAAGCGCTTGAGAAGAGGGCACCACCACTCGCCAGTGCGTGAAACATCCAAATTGCTAACTTCAACCTTGTATATAGGGCAATACCTTCGAGGGAAAAAAATCAATAGAGGCGCGGTCTCATACAATTTTTTTTTTCTCTCCTTGCTCCATCTTTCAGCAGCTTCATAGCCTTTATCAGATTCGTTGTATGTACTTTTTATTTTTGAAGCTGCTGTCCATCAACTACAGCTTCAACTTTTAATTGTGCCAGGATTACGGCTGCTCGGCCGGTACATTTTGCCGCTTTAGTCGCGACACAACTGTGATGTATGTAGGTAGCCACAAAAATATCAGTTGTCCGCAATAAACCGCGATACAAGATAGCGTTGTTTTTCTGGTGCTCCCCCTTGTTCCTACAGAACCTAACTCCGGACTTATCAGTGGCGACGAGAACATTAACGAACCCGAGCGAGAGTGTTGTTAAGTTGGTTTTTCGTAAAGGCGATCGATTGGGCGAGAAATGGCGGTGGGCAAAATGGGACCATTTGACCTCGCCAAGGACGACTGGGACTCGTATGTAGACCGCTTAGAACAATATTTCATCGTTAACGATATAAAACCGGCAATAAGAGTAGCTACATTAATAACAGTAATAGGAAGTGAAGCGTACGAACTCATGGTGAATTTGTGTACACCGGATAAACCTTCGGCAAAGACATTCGAAAATTTAATTATAATTATGAAAGAACATGTACAACCGAAACCAAGTCGGTTAGCGGAGAGGTTCAAGTTTCGACAGAGGGTGCAGAAAAGGGGCGAGAGCATCGCTGAGTATGTAGCGGAACTAAAAAAGTTATCTAGGCAGTGCAAATTTACGACAGCTAGTTTGAAAGAAAATTTGCGCGATCAGTTCGTGTGCGGTATTATGAGCGATTATATTAGACAAAGGCTGTTCGCGGAGGACGATGTCGCATTTGATACGGCATTCCAGCTCGCCGCATCCCTGGAAGCTGCGGAGACCAACGCTGCGCTTGTGGAGGACTGTGCCCGCGGGAGCGGTGACAGTACACAAACAGCAGAGGTGCACCAGCTGACCGCGACGGAGCGGGGAGCAGCGAGAGGAGGTACGTCTGGCTGGCGTGAGCGGCGGGGCGGCGGCGGCGGGCAGGCAAGCCGCGGGGGCAGCGGGGGCGAGCGCGCCCGCGCTACACCACCGTCGACCGGCGACGACAACAGCGCCGCCACCGGCCGGAATGCGGCGAGAATGAAACAGACCGACAGGAGTGACAGGCGTAGAACGGGCAGTGACGGCGGCGGCCTGTCATCGTTGTCTTACAAACATTGCAACGTGTGCGGAGGTAAACACGATAAGGAGGAGTGCAAGTACAAAACCTACGTGTGTCGTGTGTGTAATCGGGAAGGTCATTTGAAGAGAGTGTGCCCTAAATGGAGAGGCCAGAGCAACACATCCTTCTACAACATGGCCGAGGAGAACGAAGGATCGTTTTCGGAGAGTGTAACTAGTGACAGTGATGAGGTAATTATGCTCGACAATTTTTCTATTGAGACGAGTGAATTAAAGCGTTTCGAAGCCTATGTAGTAAAGGTTTGCATTGAAGATACACCGTTGTTAATGGAAGTGGACACCGGAAGTGTCATATCATGCATTAGTTACGATTGTTATGCCACACATTTCTCGCATTGTAAAATAGAAAAAACTGGGTTATCACTGCGTTATTATACAGGAGAGATTGTGAAACCGCAGGGCAAAATCACACCTCTAGTTAAGTATGGTGGAATTTGTAAAAAAATTGACTTGTACATCATGAACAGCGGCAAAACAAATTTACTAGGAAGACAGTGGATACATGAGTTAAAAATACACATAGCGTCACCCGCAGTTTATAGTATGAGGGAGGTCGGTGCATCTTTTAATATGGAGGAATTCAGTTCCAGATACTGTGAGGTGTTCTCGGAGGGCCTGGGGAGGTTCACCGGCGGCAAGGTCGGCTTCCAATTACGGCCGGACGCGCGGCCCAGATTCCTGCGGGCTCGTCCAATGGCGTATGCACTGCGCGAGCCGGTCGAGCGGGCGCTCGACTCGCTCGTCGCCGATGGCATCATCACTCCTGTCTCCACATCCGACTGGGCCACTCCCATTGTGCCGGTGATGAAGAAGGACGGTACGATCAGGATATGCGCAGATTACAAGTTAACATTAAATAAATGCTTAGAGGTGGACCGTTTTCCCTTACCGAAAGTAGAAGACTTACTCACGAAATTGCACGGCGGCCAAAAATTCACTAAACTCGATCTGTCACAAGCGTATGCGCAGTTGGAATTGGACGACGAATCAAAAAAATACACAGTCATTAACACACATAAAGGGTTGTTTAGGTATAATAGATTGATTTTTGGGTTAGCCTCCAGTCCGGGTATTTTTCAAAGGAAATTAGAGCAACTGTTCGCTGATATGCCTCGGGTGGGAGTGTTCCTGGACGATATTATAATTACAGGCGAGAACGACGAGGCGCACATGGCAACCCTAAGGAAGGTATTCGATAGGCTGCAGAGGTACGGTTTAAAAATTAAAAAAGAGAAGTGTACCTTTTTCGCAGATTCGGTGACGTACTTAGGATTTGTCATCAGTAAGCACGGAGTACACACGTGTCCAGAGAAGATCAAGGCTATAAAGGAGGTAACGGCACCTAGTAATGTTTCTGAATTGCGTGCCTTTCTGGGCTTAGTGATGTATTATGCCAAATTTGTACCGAATATCAGTACAATTCTAACACCATTGTACAAGTTGTTGGGCAAGGAAGTCAAGTTTGAGTGGAGCGAAGGTCACGAGGAAGCTTTTAATAAAGTTAAACAAATGTTGATTTGCAGTAAGATTCTCGCTCACTACTCGGCCGACTGGCCGCTGGTGCTGACAACGGACGCGAGCGCGGTGGGAGTCGGCGCCGTCATCTCACACGTAACGCCGACCGGCGAGCGGCCGATAGCGTACGCATCCCGCGTCTTGAACTCGGCAGAGAAGGCGTATTCGCAGATAGAACGAGAGGCGTTAGCGATCATTTACGGAGTAAGAAAGTTCCATCAATATTTATATGGCCGTCGGTTTATACTCAGGACGGACCACAAACCATTGGTTTCAATTTTTGGAGACAAATATGGAATTCCCCTAATGGCAGCGAGTAGAATGCAGCGTTGGGCAGTGATACTGGCTGGGTATACTTATGACATAGAGTATGTACGCAGTGACAGAAACGCGGCAGATGCGTTATCTCGGTTGCCAGTGGGGAGAGAAAAAAAAGAAGCAAGGGAGATGACGTACCTAAATTTTATTCAAAAGTTCTTACCGATCACACGAAAAACAGTTCAGGAACATATAGCAAAAGACGAAGCGTTAAAAAAGGTATTTGTATTTATACAAACAGGCTGGCCGGATAGATGCACGGACGACAACTTAAAGCCCTACTTTGTTAGACGGAATGAACTATACATAGATATGGGATGCATAGTTTGGGGTTTTAGACTGGTAATTCCGACTACTTTGAGAGAGTTCCTACTAAAAGAGTTTCATGTCGGTCACGTTGGTGTAGTCAAGATGAAAAGTATCGCTCGAGGCGTAGCGTGGTGGCCGCGCGTGGACGCAGACATCGAGACGACGTGCCGAGAGTGCAGCACGTGCAGCGCGGAGGGGGTGGCGCCACCGCACGCGCCGCCGCGCCCCTGGCCGCACGTGTCGGAGCCGTGGTCGCGATTGCATGTGGACTTCTTGGGACCTTTTCACGGTAAAACATTTTTAGTTTTGATCGACGCAACGTCCAAGTGGATAGAAGCATTTCATATGCAAAGAAAAACAGCTAGCGAAGTGATTAAGGTTCTAAGAGAGACCTTCGCACGATTTGGCTTACCTAAGGAGATAGTGTCAGACAATGGGCCGCCGTTCAGTAGTAGTGAATATGGTCAATTTATGGAACTGAATGGAATCAAGACGACATTTACTGCGGTATATCATCCGTCGTCGAACGGGGCGGCAGAAGGGGCAGTTAAACTGTGTAAGCGAGCGGCGAAGAAGTCCCTTCGAGACGGCTGGGATATCCATGCGGCGTTACAGGCTTATTTAATGGCTTATAGAAATGTAGCCCACAGCACGACGGGGGTATCGCCAGCCATGCTATTACAGCGTAGGAGCTTAAGGTCGAGGTTAGATTTATTGAGGGGAGAGAGACAGGTAGAACATCGAGTGCTTAACGCGCAAGACAGGCAGGTAGAATATACCGGAGGCAAGGAAAGACAGTTAACCGTTGGAGATAAGGTTGTGGTTCGTGAGTATACTGGCGGATGTAAGTGGTCAACGGGTCGCATAGAAAATTGTTTAGGGTCGCGTCACTATGTGGTGAGTAGAGAGGACGGTCCACCAATAAAAAGACACATCGATCAGATAAAAAAGAAACAAGTCACGGCACTCTCTTACCCTACTTTATCTACCGGTGCAGCGGAGGGGGCCACGGATTCAGGTAACAGCAGTGGAGAGGGAGCGAGCGTTTTGGTCGAGCAAGTGGGGTCGGGGTCTCGCGCTCCGGCTGCGGAGGTACCGGAGGTACCGCCCGAGGTGCCCCGAGTGGAGCGCCCCACGAGACTCAGAAAGCCAGTAGATAGATATGGCTTTGAATTTGATTAATCGGTGTTGATGAATGTATGTAACATGTCCAAATCCAAATAGTGAATATTATTTGATGAAGTTGGCTTAATTTTTTGTTTCTAGTAAAAAAAAAAATAAAATAAATAAAAAAAAAAAAAAAAAATCTATATTATTATGTTAAAATTAATTACTAGGAATGTTTGTTGAATTTGGTAGAATATTTATTCTTTTTGTTATATTGTTAAATTAAGGGTGAGGGTGTGATGTATGTAGGTAGCCACAAAAATATCAGTTGTCCGCAATAAACCGCGATACAAGATAGCGTTGTTTTTCTGGTGCTCCCCCTTGTTCCTACAGAACCTAACTCCGGACTTATCAACAACATATTTTGTTCTGCCCAATAAGCCCACTGCCGGAGTATTTACGTGCTCCTGGAGACGATTCTGTCCCACTAAACTGTGACCAATTACGTACAAAACTGACGTATGGAGTGTGACCAATTGACCATACATTGTTATTGGTTAACACTTTCAGGGGACAAATTTGAAATTCTAGCCCCGCCTCTATTGTATTCTTACCTCGAAGGGGAATGAGGTTGTATTATTACAAGTGGGTACTAACGAATTGTTTTATCAGTATTGTGTTCAAATACTCCCTTGGCAGCATACTTCTCAGCCTTCGAAGCTAACTCGTCATCCCATACCTATGAAAAAAATACATTTTGATTGAATATTCAGCGGAGCCTCGAAAATTTATCATAAAAATATTTTAATAATTTCGTTTTAATAACTTCATTGATTGACATGATTATTATTATACCATATAATTATATAAATGTAACTACATACGTTTATTTCAACATTTTATGTAGGTACAAGACATATTTTCACATAAATTTTACATGCTAGTATAATAATACAGAACATTAATATAAAAACAACTACCTATCTATGTACATTATTAATCAAGTGTTTATCCAACTGATTTTTAAAACTGTTCACTGAGATAACACTCATCGGTCATCACTTCGTCCCACTGCTCGGTTAGAAAGAAAGTAGGTACGTCCTTGGGTTTGAACAAAAACTGGTTCAGTTGAGTTTTTATAGACACAGAGCATCGAACTATTTACTGCCCTGTGGTTTGAGCGAATGACCACGATGTCCCGCATAATGTATACCGATTTAAGTTTAGGCATGTCATAGTCGGCATTTAGTATTTGAAAAGTTTTGATGAGATCTCCTCTTTCTCTTTTTTCCTCAATCATGTGTCGTCAGGCCGAGTGCTTCTAAGCGATAATAACTCTTTTTAGTTAAAAACAGACTTCACCCCCTGAAGTGCCTTCTTTCCAACATGGAGGTTTTTTTTTTTTTTTTCTGATATAGCCATCTGCCATCGGAATTCTACCATAAGCAGATTATTTGTTGTTTGGGGTATGGCGTTTGAGGTGGGCCATCCATTGACGGCTCTCCCTTTTGGTTGTTAGTGTCGAACATCTAGGGTCAACACTTGGTGTCGTTTCAGCCTTCCAGGGCCGGTGTGGTCCAGGAGTGCCGTGGCCAGAATATTTGGGTGATTTTTTAGCCTCGTCTTGTATCTGGTACAATTCGACTGGATCTCAGCTTTTACGCTCGGCACTTTGAGATGCTCGTGTATGTCATCGTTTTTAGAGAACCATGGTGCGTTTGATATGTTTCGAAGCACTTTGTTTTGGAATCTCTGCAAGATCTCAATGTTACTGTTGCTTGCAGTGCCCCACAACTGTATGCCATATGTCCACACCGGCTTGATGACCGCTTTGTAGATGAGGAGTTTGTTGGATGTGCTCAGTTTAGAGGCTCTGCCCATCAGCCAGTGCAGTTTGTTGAGCCGTAGGTTCAGTTCCTGTCTTTTGCACCTGATGTGCTCTTTGAAAGTCTGCCTCCTATCTAAGTGCATTCCCAGATAACGCACGGAGCTAGTGTGTGGTAGGGTTTCGCTTCCAAGTTTCACAGGAGGACAGTCGCCGACTCGAAGTGAAAATGTGATGTGGTGAGACTTGGGTGCGCTGACTCGGATCCGCCATTTTTCAAGCCATATGTCCACTTTGTCCAGGTGAGACTGGAGTATACTGGACGCCATTGCTGCGCTAGAATGGCTAGCAAGGGCCGCCATGTCGTCTGCGTAAGTGGCTGATGTCACATTGTCAGTCTCAGGCATATCTGCCGTAAAAATGGTGTATAGAATCGGACCCAGCACAGATCCCTGCGGAACTCCTGCTAGAATGTCGTGGAAGCAAGAGTAGTCTTCTCCAACCTTCACTTGAAAGATTCGGTTTTCCAGGTAGGATCTCAGGACTTGGTATATTGTGTGTGGTAAGAGTTTTTTAAGTTTATACAACAGTCCTTTATGCCACACTCTGTCGAAGGCCTGTTGTACATCAAGAAAAGCTGCTGAGCAGTACTGTTTGGCCTCGAATGATCTGTGCACCTTATCAGTGATCCTGTGTACTTGCTCGACTGTTCCGTGCTGTGGTCTGAATCCAAACTGATGATTTGGGATAATGTTAGCAGATTTCATAATTGGGCTCAATCTTCTTAGAAGTACAACTTCAAGCACTTTCGATGTTACTGGTAAGAGGCTTATTGGTCTGTATGACCTGTAGGTGACCTGATATGACCTGTGGTCTGTATGGTCTGTATAACATGGAGGTGGAGAAAATTAATAATGGAGAAACTACGAGTACTAATTCAGCAGACTTAAAATTGGTTTTTTCTCTGTTTCTTCTGTCATCACTAAGCAAGGGACTTATGTGTTACATTGGACTCTAAATTAACCTTAAGTAATCATTATGAAGCAGTGGTAAAAAAATCTAATCAACTTCTGGGATTTATATTACGGATAACCAAAGGTTTCATAAATTACAGTAGTGTATTCAACTTATATCAGAGTCTAGTCAGAAGTCGTCTAGAGTATGCCTCTGTCATATGGTCACCCCACTATGCTATACATAGAGACCGTATAGAATGTGTTCAAAAAAGCCGATTAGACATGGTTTAAAAAGGTCATTGACAACATATGACCAGAGATTGCAACATTTTTAATTAGATTCTCTTGTCGTTCGACGTAATTTGCTGGACATAATGTGCCTCTATAATATAATTAAAGCCCAGCTACATACTGCTATTCTTTCAAAATTTTTTTTTAACACTAGTGCTAGGACTAGTCTTAGGCGCCTATGCGACCTAAGTTGTTTTTGCTTCCGCTTTGTAACAATAACATGGCATACTATAACCCCATATTACGAATGTGTCGTTTATATGAGTATGTTAGAGATAATGATGCTGAAGTGGATATATTCAGTTACTCGTCTTACCGGTTTAAAAAACGTGTACAGGATATTTGACGTACACTGTAATTGTGTGTACGTGCAGACCGTGCAGTATGTTCTTTCTTTTATTCACGTTCCTAGATATAGGTACACATAGCTGTTATACACATACATTTTTCATTCGTTTCTGTTAGCTTATAAATTTAATTTTGCTGTCATTCACCTATTTATTTCTAGTTATTGTTATTAGTTTTTACTGTTTATATTTAACTTTTTTTTTTGCTCTAATTATTGTTCTATTTTTTTAAATGTAATTTTACTGCCCTAAATTAACCACGAAGTGTACAAACGTTTAGGAACTATGTCTCTAAATTATAGTAATTTTTGTATTTTAACATGATGTGACATATTTCTGTTGTTTGTGCCAAATAAATAAATAAAATAAATAAACTAAGTAAGATATTTATAGTGCAATATATGTCTTTACTAAGTACATATAGCCATGGTATTCGCATGGCGTCACTCTTTAAGAGCTCGTTGTATGGAACTTATTTCTCCAGTAATTTTCTCCACCTCCATGCTTTCCAACATTAAAATAATCATCGAAATCTTATGCAAATTTAAGAGTTTAATCATTGTCTCATGGGTCCTCCATAATCAGAACGTGATCAATTTCACCAATGGAACCATCCCGGAGTTACCCACTTTCTAATTAAAAAAAAATTTTATCGTCCACGGCGTGAACCGAAAAGGAAAGAAAGATTCCGACAAATTGAGAACCTTCTCCTTTTTGTAAAGTCGGATAAAAAAATATTATTAGTACACACCATAAGCTGCATGTCGGAAGCCTTGGGTTGACCAGGAACCTCGCCCCGGGCCAGCTGTCGTCGGTAGGTGTTGTGGTCATCCACGAGCGCCTTCACGTTCGCACACGATAACTTCACCGCTACAACCAACAAGATCGTTTACAATAAACCATCACGAAAAACAACAAAGAAACAAAATTTTACTTAAATTGTTAGGTCCCAATTGCGGGAAGGAGTAGGTATTGTTCACTGATTCCGCTAATATTATCTCGCAGAAATGTATGATCTCTCTTCTGTATCCGTGAGATAATGCTAGGATTAGTGGAACTACAGACAATCAGACGTTAGTTTTCCGTCCCATAATTGGACCATTCTGTGTAGGGTTGCTTCGCCTGCAACCTAATCCCGGAAAATCGGGGAACTTCACGGAATCCCCTTGAAATCAGCTACCACAGCCAGCTAGCTCTCCATGAGGGCTACCAGATTACCCGGCTGCCTGGCCTGCAGACCTCCATCAGTCAAAGTACAAATGGAATTAAATATACTTAAGGAATGGAATTGAATGGAATAAAATACACTCACTTATCGCTTGTACTGCACACATAGTAACAAGAATAACAGAAAAACTCCATATCAGCGACATTTTTTGCTGTCAAGGACCGAGGATGTCACCACAATGAGCTATTTTATAAGAAAGAATGTAACATAATACTATCTCAAAGCAAACAAGCAAAGTTTGCTCGGCACAGTCAAAGTAAATATTGCAAAGAACATTCTAAGGAGTCATCCCATGACACCTTGGTAATAAATATAAACTAAAAGCAATTACTTGGTACCTATGTACAAGAATGTTTAGATAATAGTTACAATGACTGCACAATGCTTGTAATGCGGAAACAATCAATTTGCAACAGTCTGAAGAACGGGTGATAAGCCACGTTCGTACGTGAGTGTTTGCCATATTTCACTACGTTGTAATATATACAGAGAAAAGGAATACTTAGGGCTAGCACGCACTGCGAATATTATCCGCGCTCTAACACCGCATCGCACCGCGCAGTGGATTTTTATTCGTTCGCAAATTAAAAAGTCACTTTCCATATATTACAAAATTGAAGAATAAACACACATGGATAATATTCGAAGTGTGTGCTGGGCCTACATTTTTATTATTTTCTTAGCACATGTTCTCTGCTTTGGTTTAGGATTAGATTTTAATTATGAAAGCAAATGAAAATCAACAATTACATAGGATAATTTATTGTTTAATTAAATTTATGTACATGATTCAAACAATTCACTACACATGATTGATTCAAATAATCATTTAATCTTAACGTTTAATAACAAAAATAAGGAGACTATTACATTGATTGAAATAAAATAAGCAAAGACCTGTTTAATAAAGACGGACACCGGATTTACATTCAATATCCTTTATATGTGTAGTGCAGAAGTTGGACAGACTCCAGAATTAAATTTGTTCCAAACTAAACACGTCTGCAATAGCAGCGTGACACCAACTGTTACACTGATGTAACAAAACTCTAAAGAATCACAGAAAGTTCAGTGAAGTGGGATTACTGACTACTTACGCATACTTACATCACAGGACTGCTTTGCATATTCAACTTGAAGATTTGCTTTTCATAATGAGAATTTCAAATTTAATTATGAATATGACAATGACATTTAGTTTTAATCAGTGAGAGGAATAGAGGTAAATTAACACGAAAGTAAAGGAGCGTGTTGCTGTCCAGTTTGGTGTAGCCGGCACGACACGACATGACAACATGCGGACTGGTGAAGTAGCCGACCAACCGACCCTGCACAACACAATTCACTCCGCTCATACTTGCACTCTATTCCTTACTATTACATATTGAAACTCTTTGGAGACTAAACATTTGAGCAACATTTTTATGCAGTAAGAGTTGGTTATAAATTTCAAAAAAATACATTCATATTTTCTGTAAAGTAAAAAGTTAAACTATTCATGACATATTTTACTTGACAATATCACCTGAGATTATAAGACAAATTATCACAATAAAAAGAAAAAACTGATACTACTTTGCTAAACATGTCCAAATTTTGTTGACCTCCCTAGCTCATTTCCTTTACAAAAATGTAATAATTTTAAACAAATACATTCCTAAAAAATTATGAGCTTTTGGATATTTGTTATATCAACAAAGCTATTCAATTTGAAGAATTTGGCATCTAACCTAAGCAAGGACTCTAGTTTTCTTTGAAAATTTAAATATTACATCTACAAAAACCTCTATCACACAAAATATCTACTTAGAAAAAGTAGAATCAATTTTCTATACATTAAATTACCCGCACATATTGACTTTTAAAAGAATATTTATATCTCACTCAATCTAGCAAGCCACTCCCCTCGCGCTTTTAAAAATGTGTGTGTGAGAATTTCATCCGCGCTTATTTGTTTGTGTGCATGACATGCCTCACCATTGTCTTATTTTTAATTCATTCAAAGGCGTCGAACAACGTACCAACAGTATAACAAGATGGAGTCATGTAAACAGCAGTCAGGTATGCATTTAAGGTATAATTGAATAAGTCCTTGTATTCTGATACTCACATTAATTAAATACCACACAGCACTTTGATCCATTTTTTATTTTCTCAGCCAAAATTAAAAATGTTCATGTTTGTATTCTTTGACATGAATAAATACATCTAAACGGTTGAATGACAATTCATGATTTTGAGGCGACTGAACCTTGATGTAGGTTTGGCGGACTGACCTAGCTTTGACGATGTGACGAAACAAATATCAAATTTAAAGGAAAATCATCATATAAATCTTTATTTCATTAAAAATTACTTTTTGTGTTTTTAGTCATTAGCTTGTTGTGTTTGTGTACAAATTCGAAAGAATATTAGTGTTATTATTTGAGGGAAGGAAGGATTAATCAATAGTGTTTATCAAAATTATACCTCTTATATTTATATTTGAGTCGCCCAAAATGTTACATGTTTTATAAAGAAATTGAATTCTACAATCGCAGTGGAGGGGTGTAACAGAGTGATTTCATTTATGACTACCAAAATACTGGTACAGTAAGCGGCAGTAAATAATGTACATTGGGCTTTAGAAAGAGAAAATCCAGTTGTAGAGCATCGGCCCTGTCGCACAGAGATGTGCGAGTAAGTGCGACAGAGACAATGCTGTATTTTATTCATTTTTAAGTTTCCGGATTAACAGTATGTTTAAAGACTTACATAAGTCGACGTTTCGCCCGCTACGTCACGGGCTTCATCAGGAACTGCGGGAGTTCCTGGAGCCGACGTCTGGTGTCCGTTGTACCAGACGTCAAACTCAGACGTCAAACAGTTTGACGTCTGGTACAACGGACACCAGACGTCGGCTACAGGAACTCCCGCAGTTCCTGATGAAGCCCGTGACGTAGCGGGCGAAACGTCGACTTATGTAAGTCTTTAAACATACTGTTAATCCGGAAACTTAAAAATGAATACAATTAATAACAGTGTAAACTTAAAAACATTAGTAATGCTGTATTTATTTACTGCCGCGTACTGTAACCCTAGTATTAAAAAAATATAGATCAATACATTATTTAACTAATTTAATCTAAGTTGTTTGTGGAATGAAATCTGTTCACAAATTCATAAAAATATTACTGTTAATGGAAATTATGGCAAATAATTTTAGGTACTTTCTTGTAGTACCATTTTTTTAAGTACTGATGATGGGAAATGTTGGTATAATTTTATTACTGCTCTTAATGAATAAGTCAAATTAAAGTCAGTAATAAATAGTAATAATTTAGATTAATTTAATTCTAACGAAAATGTGGAGCGATTAACATTCCATCTTAGTTCTCAATTAGTCAGTGATCCCACACAAATCTTAAGTTTATAACAAAAAACAATGCGAAATTCTCCCTAATTAATTCTAAAATAAAATAAAACCTACAAACAAAACTTATTTGTAGTGTAAAAAATATAGAGGACAATACTTTTATGTCTGTTAAATTAGTAGAAAATAAAATACCAATAGCTTATACCTACTGGTGTCGGGACTTCTTCGTAGAGGGCACACTACTGACTTTCGTTCATGAGTTTCGGCACCTGTCAAACTAGCAGGCTAACATCAATGTCTTTGGGTGATTCTGTATTTTTGTTGCTGCTAAATGTAACAAGTTATAGAAAGTGTGACCTTAATGAGGATTTTATGGAATATTTGTGATCCATTGATCCACAACGTCAACTCCCTATTTCTTTCCCGGAAATTACATCCGGATTCTTTTTTCTAATTAAATTGAGGAGTTCAAAGCGCCTCTATCCATTTAAATTTTTTTATTTTTCAAAACTTGCTAACCCACACACGTCGCGCACCGCACGACCTCTGACTCCGTCAAATGTCGGAGATATTCGCGACCGCAATTCGTTACGCAAGGTAAGAAAAAAATATATGAACACCTATAGCAAATTTGGCATGGTTGTAATCCTTACAACATTTCCTACAAAGTATCTACACTTTACAGTTCACTCACTAACCTTTATTTTGATTCCAAATAAAATTGTGAGTTGAACATAACACAAACATTTGAACATGGATAAAAACCTCCAATAATAACATATTCACATCAGAAATGTTGTATTCTTTCAAATTTATATACAAACACATAAAACTAATGTCTAAAAAGACCAAAAATCTTGTTTCTTTGTGGCGGCTGCCCGCTGAATTCGCAAGTGAACATAGCATCCGTCAACAAGTCAAGAATTCAACTGAGAAATCTCACAAATTTTTCATCTAAGCTGGCGGCATATCTTCAATTTTATTTAGAAGAATAGTGAGCCTTATCCCAATATTCAAAGAGCATGTATTTAAATGCCGAAAGTCAACCGCACCCCCGTTCCAAAATTGGAATGCGACGTTTCGGTCCCCTGCGACGTCAGGGCTCACGCACTCTATGTACTTGCGCGCGATAACTACCTACCGCCGACCGGACCGCCGGCGATCCATAATTCATTGGGCTGCCGACAGCCGCGTGGAGCTAACCTACGTGAGCGCGCGCTCACGCTACTGCTTCGTACGGTCGTACCTACCTATATCCAAAGAGTTTCTTTGCCTATTTCTTAATTCAAGTTGACATGGCTTCTGTTAATAGTGGCAGTGGCAATTTATGTGCAGTAGATGGATGTAAATCCAGCAAGAGGAGAGATAAAAATCTCTCTTTTTTCCACTTACCTGCTGATGAAGAAATGTGAGTATATTGTTTTTGTTGAGCAATAATTACCTATTCTAAAAAACCGGACAAGTGCGAGTCGGACTCGCACACGAAGGGTTCCGTACCACCGTACAAGATTTAACACTATGTAGGTACTTTATTTTTTATATTTTTACTATTTCTTGTTATAGCGGTAATAGAAATACAGCCCGCTGACAGACGGACGGACGGCGGGGCTTAGTAATATGGTCCCGTGGCACCCTTTGGTACGGAACACTAAAAATGGTAGGTAGATAGGAATTTTGGTTTATGTTGTGTTAAATAAGTCCGCCTTCTGCCAAGCAGAAAGGTGTATGTAAAGGTCGACTGGAAGTAATTGCCGCCGGAAATAAGTCCGGCTTCGCTTGGCAGATGTATTTTTAATCTATACCGAATAAAATCGGTTAGATAAGCATGCGTACAGGTAACAATAATAACATTACAGGGGTAGTAGGTAGGTAGGATTACCTGAAGTATTTTCGGGCTGAACTAATTTCTTCCTTTAATATATTTTAACGAGGGCGAAGCCGCGGGCTAAAACTAGTAGTAGCCTATATGTTAAACAAAAAAAAAATTGGTACCTATCTAACAGTAAAAAAACATTTTTAAATCTGTGCTGCAGCTCGCGAACAAACATTCACACATATTTCCTCTTTACAATATTATAATAATATTAAAGATTGTGTAATGCATTGATATTTTTATCGAAAGTAGCAGCCCTAACGTCACCGAATTTGCTTCAAGGCCCCGCGTCCGCGCGCAGCTGCAAAGCAATAATCACTTTACGCTCTTTCGTTTAGGTACATTTTCGCACGCAGCGACTGGCGTCGTAAAAGTTTAGGCTATTAAAGCCGAAGGTACGTAACTTTTTCTATGGAGAGATTCATCTGTTACGAAGTAACTATTTAGTAATCTGTGGCGACGTGTTAAGGCTACTAGTTAAATATAATGATGTTTTACCTCATTTACATTATCTAAAAAAATTACAAGCATTCTATTGCTTTTTTTTATTGAAATATTGATCGAGTAGGCTTTGCGTCTCTTTGTTGGATAAAGGCGAGTTTGCATTTTAACACTATGGATAAGGTTTGCATTTTATCACTACGGATAGAGACGGGTTTGCATTTTATCGCTATGGATAGAGATGGGTTTGCAATCACTATGATAGAGGCGGTTTTGCCTTCACCCAACCTGGCCCTGTGGACGGTATTATGAGACTGCCAAGCAGGTATGTAACTTCATACTGTCGATAAGTACTCCTTGCTGTATTTACTTGCACAGAAGCAATATTAACTTTAATTGTAACATAGCAAATGTTCCTGTATTAAAAATAAGCAAACTAACAGCATGCAACGGAGTCAAATGAAGGTGGATGCCATCACAGTTAGATACAAGACACATGGATACAATACGGCTCTGTGATTGGTGCAGGCGTGATAGAGGCGCTTGTGTTACTAAACGGGTAAAGCATTTCGCATCTGGGGGGTTAAGTTGATCGCGTTTGTGACACCTGAAGATCCTCATGTCACACGTGAATCCTGGGTGGTGCCAAATGAACAAGAAATGGTCTGCAGCCGCCCCGGTCATCTTGTGCCTTCATGGAGGACATAGGCTGGCCGGGGATCAAGGGGTTTTGCACGAAGGTCCCCGACCAAGAGGGACTAGTTTGCAAGCTCCGAGCCAGCCCCTCACTACTACTACAACAACATTACTAAACGCTTTATAGAGGCGGCTTTACACCTACCTACATTTCTAATTTGATTTTGAAGGTGCTGAGGTTGCGATGGCTCCACCGAACATATCCGCGCCCATTGGCAGTACAGTAAGGTGTCAATCGAGGGCACGATTGGATAGAAGCAGTTTGTACGTATTTGACATAATATGACAATAAAGGAAATTGCAATGTGTTGCCAGTAATTAAAAACCATCACCGGTAAAAAAATAGGATAGAGGCGCTTTTATAGGATCTAAGATCTATAGGACCCTACAATTATTACAATATTGATGAGATGTTGATGATATTTATAGCTAGTGTAAGAAAAACAAAAAAAAAACACATTTGACAAAATTAAGTTAAACTTTAGTCATCCATGACCATAATCCTAATTTAAGAAAGAATGTATTGAAACTGTGGAATATATATTATATATAATATGCTTCGTCATTTGTGTCAAACCCGTCGGGAGGGTTGCATACACACTCAAATAAACACGTTACGCAAAAAAAAAAAAAATTTTTTAGCATTACTTTTCGAGAAATTTAACAAAACATGTTTGCTACCTAAACATTAAAAAGATCAACCTGTGTGTAACAGTAGGTAACTTGGACTGTACGAAGTGAATGACCGTACTATTTTCAAACGCAGAACAGATGTTTGTTGTGTTTTTGAATGTGTGACAGGGAGTGTGTGCGTGTGTGAGTATGTGTGGGTACTCTTCACTTACAATAGTAGTTAGAAACTTACATACTAGGTACTTACCTACATTTACAAAAATTGCTGGAAATAGCCACCTCGCACTCGGATGCAAAGAGTGGCCTTCCTCACGCATGATGCTCTGATTCACACGAACTAGAGTGTCACTGTCACCTCTTATTATACCGAATGCGTTTACGATCCGGACACGCAACTCTTCTTCAAATCTAGCGGCCGGACATACTATGACGTACAGCTGTTCAAACATCGTCACACACAGCAGCAACTAAGTTCCATACGGCGGCGGCATTTTGAATTTGCGAAACATGACATGCTCTTTCGCGAATTGCTCGCAACACACTGAAGAAAAACATAAGCGCCCCCTCCGCCGCGCGCGGGGTTAGTGCGGGGGGCTCGGGCGTCGTCGTCGGCATCCCCCTTTGTCGCAAGTTCGCTCGCTGCCGACAAAGTAAGCCACAAGGTCAGTAGGCCTTTTGTCAGCGCGCGCGCCGCCCCCGCCGCCGCCGGCGCCGCCACTCAAACTAGCTACTTACCTACGTGTGCGGTGTGGTGTGTGTGCCTACGTTTCATGTTTTTTGGCAAGGGTCTAAGCATGATTGGTTTTTATATTTAATTTTTTGTTAGATGTTAGGAAAAATGCTCCTATAAACATATGTTGTTTTGTATAAGTTTTTCAGTTATGCGGTATAATTAAAGCGGCTCACTTTTATTAGTCGACGTTTCGTCCCTCGCTCCGGGGACATCGTCAGGACTCGCGGAACTGCGACGACCTGGAGGACACCCGACACGTCGTCCAGTCAGATGTCAACTGCCGGTCGCCGCTGACTTAGCTTGTAACGATGGTAAAGCGAGTCGTTTTAATTATACCGCATAACCGAAAAACTTATACAATGTGTAATAACGGTAAACGCCTAAACGAACATATATGTTTTTTTCTTACGTAAAGTGTTTATTTGAGTGCTTATGTAAACCTCCCGACGGGTTTGACAGAAATAAGGAAGCACCTTATATATATTTTTATGATTAGCATCACAATTACTGTAAAAGCCATTTACAACTTAGAAATGGGTCAAATTGGGGATGCACAAACCTAGTTTTAAATTACCGTTTACACTTTGATATAATAGTTACCTGCTTATGGATATTTTACTTTTCTGTGGTGCATAAGGCAAACTACCAACAGGATGCAATGTCTTCCAGTCAACATTATACACAACACTTCACCATTAGAAACATTTCCTCTCCGATATCAATATATTCTTATTATATTATATTCTTGTTCTTTAAAATTCAGAAACCCTGTATGAGTAAATTCGCAAAAGTAATTTATGAATTGTACTTTTTAAACTTCGTCTATAGAAAGTAAACTATTCGTTACCCATAGAAAGTCAGTGAGTGGTTAGCCCGCAACGTGAAGTGAATGTGACATCGTTTCTAAGTGGTGCTGGGGCTATCGGTGCCGCTTCCGCTGTTTTCAGCCGTTCCAGTCCCTGTTCCTGGACCGGTGCTCTTCTTGCCGCTGTTCTTCTTGGCAGACTTGTTGAGAGAGGCGACCTCGCGCAGCAGAGTCTGGATCTTGTTGTTCATGAGGCCGCACTTGGTCTCGTGCATCTTCTCCGTGGACTTCATCTGGCTGCGGAGCTCCGTCTGGTTGGTGAAGTGCTGCGCCTTCAGCTCTGTGATCTGGAAATGGTCAAGGCAGAGCCATTGTAGTTTTTATTTCAAAACTGTTAAGGTGATAAATTTCATACTAAAACATTTTTTATGGTTACGACAGTCTTGGAGTTCACCCATACTCAGCTTCAACCATTCTCCGTAACCTTTAAACGATCATCTTAGAGGCCACAGCATGAAACTAAGTCGAAAGTCTTTAATAGTTATATTCACAACATCTCATAACAAATAGAGCGGTGAACAACCGGAACCAACTCCCAGAGAAAGTAATAAGCGCACTTGGTACCAACCAATTTAAAAAAGTAGTGTCAGGCCTTCGGAGACGGCATTAATACCTGGAGCGATGTTATTGAATCTATTAACGGTATTAGTGTCGTGAGATGAGCAAAAGTATAATTCACATTTTTGTGCGTTCAATTCCAAACCAACTGTTGCTAATTCTGAAATAAGCGTGTCAAGATCACCTAATACGGTAAAAATTGACTAGATAAAAATACCTACCTAATAAATAAAACGTAATTCTCAAAAACTGTTCTTGTGCACTCAGCACAAGAACGAAAAGTCACTGGACACTTACCGTGCACAACTTCTTCAAATCACTCACCTACTGCTGAATGTCAAGAATAGACAGATCGCAGTAATAAATGACAAAAAAAACCGTAAGTCAATAAATAAAAAACATTAATTGACATGGTGATAAAGTCAAAAACTTTTAAGCGGATTTAGACGTTTCAGCCAAGGTTTTCTGTCTAAAATAAATAAATAACGTTACAACGGCAAAATCATGTGCAGAGAAATCTATAGATTCCAGTGAACCTCTTACCATTTTGTCTTTGGATAGAAGCTGTTGGTCCTTCAAAGTTATCTGTTTCTGCAGGCTGACTATGGTCTCCTTCAGCTGAGTCATGGCAACCATGTGGTCGGAACTGTTAGGGTCGACTTCTCCTGAAATAAAGCACACAATAATATACACATCAACCGCCAACACATCAAATCAAAAATTACACTATCGTTCAACCGATTTACACAAGCAATACAGAAACATTGAATGTTCGGAACACAGATTTCGAGTCGTGCTCAATAAATTAATAGGACAAGTAACATGCTCTACATATTATAGAACAAACAAAATACAACAGAAGAATACGAACGGGAAAAAAATCTCATTCCACATTCAAGACGGAAACATAAAAAATGGTTACAACCAATCAGAAAGAGTCATCAACCAATCGGTTTGTGCGTTTCTGTCAATTTGAATAAAATTTTGAAAATGGAACCTCCGTTCCGTTTAAAGGAATTTCCTTTCCAATTTTATTGCCAATCAGTTTTACCTTGCATTGGATTGGATTTAGATTTCTTCTCCGGTGGTTGTGACTCAGACATAGAGTTGTCGTTGGAGTTTAAGGCGGCTTTCACATCAGACTTGCGTTTGTCCTTGTGGCTACCTTTTAGTCTGGAAACAAAGATAGGTTTTTATTTAGTGCTACAGTCTAGTTATGTTATACATTTAACGATAAGTACTACAAAACACTCTGAATGCTTTGAAAATTTTATTAACTGAGAATTAGACCAATTTGAGTAACACATTGAACACCCCCATACTGGACTGAATTCGCCAGAACTCCCGACATACTTTACTAGGCACCCAGCAAAAACCGTTACTAAATATGTCATCTTGAAAATATGACATGTCATTTCTGCTCTCAGTTTGCCTTCAGTGAGGAAGCAAAAGTGACAGCCCCGAACTCGCCTTAAACGCCACCCCTGGGTGCCTAGTAAAGTATATCGATCTATATCTACTCCTGAATTTTTTTAAGTTTACATTTCATTCTAAATGGCAATGTAGAGATTCAATATTCCGGTACCAGGTCTTAAACCAGTACCGGGAAAACCAAGAAATTTGGTACCTTCCCCAATACAAGTAATTATTAAAATTAATCAAAAACTTTAGTATGTACTTATTTTAATCAAACTATGTATCATCAACCCAAGTACGATTTTTTAATAATATTTTAGACTCTTTTAGTAAACAACCAACATTGATCATCGGCTGCGTTTTATACAACACTAATGGTTGTGCCAGTGAGAAGAACCGCCTATTACGTTAAAGGATGCCCAACATCTTGGATGCTGTTTTAGCCTTGGACTTAATTAATTGCCAAAAAGCAACATCTTTGGAAATGTTGAAACCCAGTGGTCCAGGTACTCAGAGACAGGTACGACGCTGCCTTGGAAAATAGCATGGAAGGAAAGGGATCAAAAGCAGAAAACATGCAGCACTATGTATGTATATATTTAGGTATTATGTATTATATAAATTGTAATTCATATGTATTTAATTTAATCTATAAATAGTAATTTATACGTTTAATTAACTAGTATGTACTTATATGTAGTGTATATTATAGTATATTATAGTTATTTTCCTTATATTATATTTTACATTCCCACACTCAAGTCTTTTGCTACTACCTACTTATATCTCGCAACATACGACTCTCAAACATCCAAAGGTTGACTGGGAGAAATCCCCGTAAGGGATAAGTCCGCCTTTGCCCCTCATGTAAATTTCTTATTGTGTGTTTATGTTAAATGTTTTTTGGAGCAATAAAGTATTTCTATCTATCTATCTATCACTATGTCTTGCCAACGTTGAAGGCGACAAGGTTCTCCGGGCCCCAAATGGCAACTTTTTCGGGAGTGTTGTCTACCTTCTCAACCATATAATGTTGCCCTACACCACGCTGCGTGTCCCCACTATTCCAGTCCTTAACATAGCCCTCGTGCTCCATTCTGTTATATGCGTAGCTGTGTATGATGCCCAAGGACAGTATTTTTTTTTTTTATTGATTTTATTTTATTATACAGGGTGACCCAGTTATAGTAGTCCAAAAATTTTTTTTAGATGGAGGACACCATGTTGACTCATTTAAAAACAACATTAGTTCCGCGAAAATCAATAGTTTAGAAGTTATGATTTTTTTTTTACTTTTTTTGAAATTTCTCTATTTTAGTCACATTAACCGCTCTAGTTGGATATCTATTCCACAAAATCGAATGAAAATTGGTATGGAAGTAGAGGAGACATGTAGCTAGTACGTAATGAATAGTTTTAAGGTTACTCCTAGACTGTACTGTTTCTATAGCCCTTTCAGTGAATTTTTGTTCAGATTACATTAAAACTGATGAATTTTTTAAAAATCACTGAAAAAAAAAGTACTACCGGAGATTTGCCCATGCCCTTAAAAACTACCTATACATATCACAATTCTCCAGACCAAAAATTGTAGTGGTGTAATAATTGTAACATATTCAAAATTAACATCATTTGTACAAAGTCACTGCAATAAAAAGTGACGATTACCTTAATTTTTAAAATCTTATTTTTTTCACAACGTTAGTTCAACTACAATTTCACATTATTCACAAACCTGTCTCTAACAGCGCTAGTCTACACATAAAAACTATTTATTCATGTAAAAAAAAAATTTTTTTTTTTTTATTAAGGTAATCGTCATTTTTTATTGTAGTGACTTTGTACACATTATGTTAATTTTGAATATGTTACAATTATTACACCACTACAATTTTTGGTCTGGAGAATTGTGATATGTATAGGTAGTTTTTAAGGGCATGGGCAAATCTCCGGTAGTACTTTTTTTTTCACAGCGATTTTTCAAAAATTCATCAGTTTTAATGTAATCTGAACAAAAATTCACTGAAAGGGCTATAGAAACAGTACAATCTAAGAGTAAACCTTAAAACTATTCATTACGTACTAGCTACATGTCTCCTCTACTTCCATACCAATTTTCATTCGATTTTGTGGAATAGATATCCAACTAGAGCGGTTAATGTGACTAAAATAGAGAAATTTCAAAAAAAGTTTAAAAAAATCAAACTTCTAAACTATTGATTTTCGCGGAACTAATGTTGTTTTTAAATGAGTCAACATGATGTCCTCCATCTAAAAAAAATTTTTGGACTACTATAACTGGGCCACCCTGTATATTGTTAATAAAGATTGTAATCTTTATTAACAATTTACTGTCCTTAGTAGTGTGTGGTACAGCACAGAGCACTGCGGTACACTAGCGTTAATTGGAAAGTTGTCCGATTTCAGACCAACAACGGTAACGAAAATGGAATGACCTGCCAAAAAACTGTCGATCCAAGTGCAGAGTTTAGGTGGAATTCCTAAGGATGTGATCCAACAGGACGTTCCAATTGCGACAGAAGTTACAGCGTAAAAAACGTTATCACTGATACAGACACATACATATACATAAATAACGTCCAGATGCATGAGCATCATTGTTCTAAAAATTATATTGATGCTGCTGAATGCCAAGACTTACACACTTACAATACTACACAGTAATTTGACTAGAAACATTGTCATGTATGAAATTTTAATGTCGAAGTAATAGTATTAGAGTGTCATCAATCAATTTATATATGTTGGGAGTTTTAAAGCAATTTAAATTATTTCAAAGTGCATGAGAATAACATGAATATCGCACACATTTCGCAACTCTTTAAGAAAAAAGTTTGTTTTGCCACGCTACATGTGTTGTGATTGTGTGAACAATATAGAAGATAGAATGTTGGTCTTGTGCGTAAACGGCAGAACCTATTTAATAGTCATAATGGGCAGTGCTGATAGAATGCGGATGACAATAAAACGTTGGTAAATAAAGCCCTAACAAATAATAGGGTTCCTGTTTTAGTATGATAACAACAGAGAAAACAATGTAAGAACATGTAGATATTGTGTGGTACTAACTTGTGAGATCTGTGCTTGTGGTGCTTATCGGGGCCGATGCTCTGCTTGGTCCGCGCGAGTGCCCTCTTCAGGGACTGAGTGCACAGCCAGCACAGCAGTTTGCCCTCCACCTGACAAACACAATTACCCCTCCGATACATTTTCAAACATTTATATATACTACTTGAAAATATTTAATAATTTGTGAAATTTAATTCATATACAAGGTGGGCCAAAAGTAATAACCCTATTGGACGACGCTATAACTTTTCAAAATGGTGGCAAATGTAAATGTTTTGACATTTGTGAAGTAAACAGATGCAGAATACACGTCAATAAGCCATGGAACGCTATTCTCCTCAAGAACGCGGAATAATTGAATCCATTTTTTTGCACAATAATTCGTCTGTGGTATTGACGCAGCGTGAATTTCGTCGAAGATGTCCGATTTCGGCCAGATCACCCGATTTGGCCGCTCCAGAAAATTTTTTGTGGGGTTACTTAAAGTCCCGTGTTTATATAAACAATCCTCCGACTCTTGAAGCACTTAAAGAACCTATCGCCGGAAGTTCTGACACAAGTGATGAAAAATGCCATAAAACGAGCCCGTATGGTCATTAATTCTGACGGCGGACACTTGACCGATATCATTTTCTCGATTTAATGAAAAATATTCTAATTCATTAAATAAACATAATCCATAAGTAGAACCAATGTTTTCCTTTTTAAAAAAAATTACAGCCAAAGAACATCAGGTGATTACTTTTGGCCCACCTTGTATATATAATATATTTTATTTCAGCATTGAATAAGGTGGATTTGGCAGTGGGTTTGTGGTGGATTTATCATGGGATAAGAACAGTGTATTATACTCTGCACATCTTAAACAACCTAAGAACAATTTTCTTTTGGCAGTGGGTGCAAAATTTAAGGCATGATTGGCAAGATTCTCATCTACAGCAAATTGTCTGCTACGGTTAGATCGCACCCACACGGTACCGGCCCCACACGGTACCGTGTGGGGCCGGTACATAAAAAGAATAGCCCCACTGCATCTCTTCCAATGCATGTCGTAAAAGGCGACTAAGGGATAAGGACAAGATGCTGTGCTAAAGGGCGACAGGCTCGCCACCTCTCACCTTGGCACGGTACTTCCACCGAGTCATGCAGCAGGTGGGTCTTCATGCCTTACTTGCTGCTTGATCGATTGAATCTTGTTCGAATACTTGCGAAACGTGGTGGTCGGTGTTGTGCTACAATTTACCAGAGTTCTTATAGCACAACACCGATTACTCTGCTTACCCCAATTGTCGGGATTCAGCGTGTGTGATATGTATGTATGTATGTATGTATGGTGAGATCTAAATCCGTTCAACAGCTGTCAGTCTAGAGAATAAGAATAAGCAATTATTTATCACAATTTGACTATACATTTATTATATTTACACAATTATTTTAACAAAATATAAATAATCATATTATACATGTGACGAAAAGGGAGCCCACTCAGCTGATTGAGAGCTGCTATTACTGTTCAATATGAATATAAACTACAACCCTTAGCTAAGCTCTTGCTGACATGCATGTTATTATGGTGAGTAATGATAAGAGAGTATGTCACCTTCTTTTCGTCGTCGTTGCGGTCAAAGGCGCAGCGCTGCTTGCACTGCTCACAGCTCACCGCCGAGCCGTACCTGCGCTCAGAGTTGGTGCAGCGCTGGCATTTGTTACCTGATGTCAAAGAAGAATAAATATAAAAATAAGAACCTTTATGGAAAACTAGGTACATTGATGGATGCGGTACCTTCACGTCAACCTTCACTCAACACATCTAATAAGACATCCCATTGATGGTAGCTGAAAACTGAAGAGAAAAACATGGTCAAGTGCGAGTCAGACTCATATTCCATACCGTCATGATATTTCATTAACTGGTACAATAATAAACATTTAAAAGGCCACAGCAAGCTGTTCCTACACTTAGTAGTCTCGGGTCCTTCGGGTAAATGGGCACCTGTCAGGCCGGCATGGCATTCGCAGCCCCCGTATGCGACCGAATGTCCATGGGCGTCGCTAGACACCTTATGGGTGGCTCGGCGCCACACGTCGCGCTTACTATAAAAAAATTAAAAATAAAACTTAGAAAACCAGATAACACATGGGCCAGAAGTGCGAAGGTGAATATGAAGATTTTCGGGAATCATCTTGAAAATGTCTTTCAGCCAAATGAAGCACCAGATAATTAAAAAGAAGATTAGATTGTCCAATTCCTCAAAGTGATCTACAGCTTTCACTTCCACTGAAACCAATCACGGTTAAAGAACTAATCTGATTACCACAAAACTTGGAAAACAAAAAGGCCCCAGGCTACAATGTTATGACAAGTGAAATCCTCAAAAAGCTACCAAGAAATGGTGTAGTAGTCCTTGTTTATACAACTCTAAACTGAGACTACACTTCAATACTTCCCAAGTTGATGGAAACTCTCTCAAATAAATATGATCTTTAAGGAAGGCAAACCAATAAATAACCTCATACCGCCAATAAGTCTGCTTCCTCTGAACTCAAATTAAGACCGTATACCTACTCCGGCTGAAACCATTGCTGGAAAGCATTATATCAGATCACCAATTTGACTTCCAATCACACCATTTGACAATCGGACAAGTTCAACAAGTTGTGCAACAGATAAGACATACATATGAGAAGAAACTGATCTGCAGTGTTTTTCTATATCCAGCAGGCATTGGACTGTGGCGTAAAGGTATATTATTCAAAGTAAAAAATACACTACCCCACACAGAATACGACATGCTGATTGCATCCTACCTGGAGGTCCGAATGTTTGAGGATAAATATTCCACTTTCCACGAATGTTGAGCTGGAGTCCACAAGGGTCAGTAGTTGATCCTGTACTCTATATCATATACACTGCCGATTTACGAATATCAGATATTGTACTGGTTACCAAAGATTATGCAGATGATAAAGTGTCCCTTACGAGTAACTCTGACCCCTGCAGTAAGTAGCACATGCACAAGATTGATGTTGGACAAGTGGAGAATAAGAATAAAAACTAGCTCATCCAAATCAGTATTTATAACATTCAGACTGCCTGACTGATTGCTGCCATGTCAGTGCTTCCCTTTGGCCATGCCGGCTATACTAAACCGGACAAGGAGGATAAACCCTACCACCTAGTAAGGTAAGAAGGGAAGGGCCCTACAGTTTTACGTGGAATCCAAACCACGGTCAGCCTCTAACAGTTGAACGGTCACCCATTCAAGTTCCAAACGCGCCTAGGTGTGCTTATATCACGAACGACAGTCTACCGATCTACAGTCTACCGAAGAATTTTCAAAATCGGCCCACAATTGACGGAGTAATCGCGTAACAAACATCCAAAAAAAAGAAAACATACCATCGAATTGAGAATCTCCTCCTTTTGGGAAGTCGGTTGAAAACAGAATCTAACACAACATGTGATTAAAGCCACTGCAGTTTGCTGCTGCAGGCGGATCGCAGATAGATCATGAAGAAAAAAACTTTTTAGAATAATCGCCTCAGACACCTGACCGATTTTGTCGAAGTGTCCTTGCCAGAGTGGCTGGCTAGGGTTCGGAACTATAAAAATTATAATAATGAAAACTTTGCTGACCTATGAATGCGGCAATGATGTTGCAGTACTCGCAAGCAGTCGGCTTCCCGTACGCCTTTACGTTCGCCTCGCACTTCTTGCATATCGACGAAGTGTTGGATTTGCTGAAATGAACATTTTAATTAAAATATTACAATAAATGTTCACAAGAAAAACACGATTTCGCTGTCCATCCGTCTGACCAAATCTTACCTCAATTCGATCTTCAGGAAAAAAAACAGGAAAAAAAGTGTCCGATACCAAATACGACTTTGGTGACGACAGCATAAGGTTCAATGTGGAACCGTGCAAGTTGACTGATCGCAAAAATTATGCGACGTCATTCATGAAGGTGCAATAGATCGAAAATTTTGAGATAATATGTAACGGCCCGGTGGTGTAGTTGGTTATCGCGTTGGCAGCTCAAGCCAGAGACCCAGGTTCAAACCCTGGTCGGGATGTATTTTATCCAATGATTTTCGATTTGCATTTTTCTAATTAAAAATATATATAAAGCGAGTATGTGCTTAGTACTAACATAAACATAAAATATTAAAAAAACAACAATCTGAATTTTCCATAACATTAGATGAATTTCATAGTCACATCGACGGCAAAAAATTTTGTAGGGGTGATTTGTAACGTTTTTACGTATGATATCTTTTGTTAGATGTCACGTGGTATCGAGATACGATTTTTTTTCTTTATTTTTGAAAATTACCAAAATCCCAGCTTTAAACCCTTGTAACTGATCTGTTTATGATTGTATCAGCACGAAATAAAATATATTGAATTTTACTATGTATCCTTGTTCTAGAAAAAATCATATTTGATGAAGTCCCGAGAACGAGTAAAATATGACAGAATCTTAACCCTTTAGCTCCCACGATTTTAATATGCTTACCTACCGTTGACTCCCAGCCCTTTTCGCCGCGCGCAAAAACGCAAAATTTTGGCGCGCGCGCTCCCGCACAAATTCGAATATCCCGCCACAATCGATCGATTCATCAATGATCTGTATTCAGTCTGATTTGTACTGAAATTGCGCATTCAGTCATACCGAATACTTCAGGATTCACTTATTTAGAAGCACAGACCGATTTTTTTAACTCCAGGCAAAACAAAACACACTCGACATTTTTTTTTTATTTTTTCTGACCAAAACTGTATAATTTCCTCCCACAAGTCGCCCATCAAAATATAGGTATTGAAACATACTCTAGAATACGGGTACCCGAAATACGGTAAAGAGGACGGAGCAAGAGGACTACCAGCGAAGTCGCTCTACAGTCTCTTCAAGAATCTAGGGCTCCCAAGATCGACGCTAAGCTCATATATGGAGAGAGCTTCGAAAACGTCACTGGAAGCATCCTACAGAATATGGATAGGTAGAGAGAGGGAGGTCGAGAGCGGGACTGGTGGTTTCCCCGCGTCCTAGTCAACGCAGACTAGCTGACGAGGGCTTGAAGCGAGCCGAAACGTGAAGCATGCGCGGGAAATTTAGAGTGGCCACTCGCTAGTCCCGGCCTCGATTAATACCCTCCTCTACTGCCGATGGGCCCGGATATGTTCGGTGAAGCCATCGCAAGCTTAGATCCACACCTTCCTCTGTGTATTCCAGTGTCTGTGGAAATGTCAGTTGTCATGGGAGCCTTTTTTTTTTGACATTTTCAAAAAATATTTTCTGTGTGAAGGTGATGTGTTGCCCAGTCATGTTTGATAATAGTTACTAGTAAATTTAACCAAGAATGTATACCAGTAATCAGTTGTTTGGTAGAAAATTGGTAGAATTAGTTATGAATTAAATAGGGAGCCGCGCCGCGCCGACACCCGGCTGGGTGTTGTGGGAGTCGACGGATTCGCGCGTCGTAAAACCCGGCCGGGTGTTGTGGGAGGCCAAGGGTTAAGTATGTAGCTAGGTAATTAAAGAAATTTTTTAACCAGTCACACGTCACTTTTCCAAAATTGGAACGGCACTGAAAGGTGAACGAAATGTCGCGTTCCAATTTTGGAACAGCGGAGCGGCGGACTATCGGCATTGAAATACACTCTCTTTAAATATTGGGATAAGGCTCATGTTATACTTCTAAATAAAGTTGAAGATATGCCCTACTTGATCAAATTCACTTTGGCGTCAACCTAGGAGCAACAGATTTCTCAGTTGTTTTCGAGATTTGGTGACTGATGCCATGTTCACGCGCAAATTTGCCGTGGCGCCGAACCACCCATAAGATGTCAGACACATAAATGTGTCAATGCAATGTGCAATGTCCAACTCACAATTTGGAATCAAAGCAAAGGCGAATGTACTGTAAGTAAGGTATAGATAAGTTTGTAGGTAATTTTGTAACGATTCAACCATGCTAAATTTGATATAGGTGTTCATATTTTTTTTTCGAAAAACTTTTTGTTTCTTGCCTAACTAATTGCGTCCGCTCCTTATTATAGTGGGACCTTATTATAGTAGGGGTCTTTTCCCAATCATTTTTCTTCAGGCTTTCTTCAAGTGGGTCCATGGATCCCTCCGTGGTCCATTACACGAGTGCTGTATGTATAAGGACGTATGTATGTGAAGTTTTAGTAAACTTTTCCATTGATATGAAATAAAAACACAAAAATGTTTTTAATGTGTCCTTGATTTTCTTAATTTTTTTTTTTTGTAGGTAGATAAGATTCAATGGCCTCATACATACGTTGTTCGGTGTTTGTGTGTGTTTTGTGTTAGTGGCAGCGTTTTCACCTACAATTTCGTACATGACATGTAAAGAGGAATTGTCAATTTTAGGTTAGAAAAAATTCAAGTGCAATATAAAACAAAACCTACAAATTCCCTTCGACAGGGAGTCTGTGCTATTTTTAACATTCAAAAGTGGTCCATTACCATAAACAGTTTAAGAACCACAGCTCTTAGCTGCAAAAGGCAGTTTTGTTGAAAGTAAAAAAAAATTCCTCAACAACCTCCCTGTCAGCCTCGGTAGCTCAGTGGTGCCGTCGGTCGACTGTTGTTAAGCATAACTGGGCGCGGTCAGTACTTGAATGGGTGACCTCTCGACAGTTGGAGGCTAACGTAAAACTGTAGGTCCCTTCCCTTCTTAACTTACCAGGTGGTAGGATTTATCCTGTCCGGATTGTTACCACCGCACTGAATGAAACGTTGGTCGAAGCGGACATGTTAATAGTTCATGTTTTAAGTCCAGTTCGGTGTAGCCGACATCAAATTGGACCCACTGACATGGCACATAGTTCACTCGGTGTTATGGGCTGACATCACAGATGCTGTAGATGATGGAGCAAACCATGTCGGCTTCCATAAAAAGAATTATTTTATCCATTTTTCTATTTTAAAATATCAGTGTGGATTTGAAAAATGTGGCAAGGAAATGTATGTGTTATAATGTGGCTCTGCTAGAGTGAAAAATCTCGCCTCGCTCACCTAGTCTGCTGGAACTCTGAACGGCAGTATGTGCACTTCACCACGGGGAAAGTACCGCGACATTCCTGCAACACATTCACACATTACAGTCACAGAAGAACACATATTTAAAGAGTAAATTTTTATAAAAAGCAAGTTACAGTACATAAATGACCATCGGCAGGGTCGCTGGCAAGTACGTCGTACGTATGTTTTGGTCCCTCTTCGGTGCGGCAACATTTTCTTGCCATCGACGCTTGAGCGGGTAAACCAAGATAGGGGGGCTGGGGAACTGTTGGAAGGGGGAAGGGAAAGAGAGAAAACAGTTTTTCAGTAATGATATATCAGAAAATCTAATAAACCTATGAAAATTACAATAAAAAGGCTAGGGGAAGGTCACCCCCGTGACCCCCCGCTTCGCTTTTGGCTCCGTTTATATATGTTACTAGCTGTGCCCGCGACTCCGCTCGATGGGAATAATCAAGCTATCCGTAGAATCAAACTGTATTAAAATCGGTGCTCAAGTTATAAGCGGACAGACAGACATACGTATACAGACAGAAAGCAGACGTTCGATTTTATTAAAGGTAAGGATATAGAGTACACACAAGTATAGGTGGATTAGGGGCATCGCATTTCGAGTTTGCAAGAAAAGTTATCTTGAACAATGTATTTTTAATTAACCTATGGGCCAAAGCACATGCTCTGACCAGCCAATTACACCTCCGAGAAGGTAGGTGCCATACCGGAGACTTCCCTGGATTGCTGGCTATACTGGACTAGAGGAGTACGCAACCAAGTTTTACGAGTACAGCAAGGCTGCTATGCGGCCATCTTACATCCAGTACGGTGGTATCAACCCAGTCGGCTACAATTTGAGCCTACCACCTAGTAAGGGGCAAGGGAAGGGACCTACAGGGTAAGCTGGGATTTTGGTAATTTTCAAAAATAAAAAAAAAATCGTATCTCGATACCACGTGACATTTGACAATGGTATCATGGGTCAAAACGTTGCAAATGACCCCACTTACCTACAAAAAAAATTTGTCAGTGGATGTGCCGAACACCCTGTATATTAACGCCCTCCTCCCTGGCGCCCCTAGGATCCCCTCTACTAATCCACCTCCCAAATAGTTCCTCTTGGCATTCCCAGGCAAACCCTACTCTAGCAAAAGTTAAATAGGTACCTATACACGGTGTTGCAGTTGCCCCCGTAATATTTTTAACTGACATAAGGGGGTTATTCTATAACTAAACAACTGAAACTAAACAACTTATGTGAAGAAAAAACATTTTTTGAAACAAAAAAAATAATTTTTTCCATACAAATTTTAAATACCTAGGTATTCTCAAAATGTATGGAGAAAAAACATTTTTTTTTCTTCAAATAAAAAAGTCGTAGAACAAAAGTTGTTCTATTTCACGTACAGAATCACCCCCTTTCGGGTTTTACGGTTGGGGTTGCAACCATCGACATCTATTTTATAGATCGAACGTCGTACGATGCAACCTGTGCTAGACGTCGGTACAAGTGTGCGTGCACACACACGCAGTATTGTGATACGTGACACGACCCCTACGACGATACTATCGCGCGCTCGCCCCCATCCGCCCACAGATGACACGAACGAGCGAGAAAGACGTCATGCGGCGCGTTTGCCGTCTTTCCGCCCAGTCCCATCACCAGCAGGCAAGCGAGAACGAGAACGCGATACCACCGCACCGTCACACGATCCTATCCGTGACAGCATGGCTTCTTAACACGCCGTAACATGCTCAGGCGAAACAAACAACAACGTTTGTCACTGTCACTCTTTATAACAGCAACCGGGCATGCTGCACACACGCGTCACCGACTCGATACAGACTTGCGTGCGTTCAACACGCGCCGCACACGCCGTATGAAGCGGCTGTCCGTGAAATCTGCATTATATGCGGTTCTCGTCGAGAACATATTTTTTCGGGAGTGATGTATGGGATGGGCCAATCTATAAAATACATATCGATGGTTGCAACACCGTGTATATACCTATCGGATTCATACTTCAACTCGTGCACTGTGCACGAGTTATGTAGGTATCACTCCAATTATAGGCACGTAGCATTATTTCCTCGGTAACGAGTAACAATAACAAGATATCAAGCAAACTGTAAACTTGCCAACTCTACAGCGTCACTCGGACGGGAAGAGCTGACGTCAGAAAACTGTCATATTAGCGTCAAATAACAATTTCTAAATTCCTTTGTAAACTGTTCCTTACCTTGCATAGCTGCTCGCCCGGGGAGAGTTCCTCGAAAGGGTGGCGCGAAAAACAGCCCGAGCAAGCGAAGAGTGGAGTAGAGTTGTTGGAGCTCATCTTGCAAGTGATAGATAGATAACGCAGGGACGCCGAACTTTCTTGCTCAAGTTCAGCTCAGGTAAGCACTCGACAAGAACACGGAAGCTGTGATTACAGTGATTTATTACTGTGCACGGAAGGAAGACTGAGGTTTTAAGTACAAATGAACAATTGACCAGCAATACCCCGAAAAATAAGGAGCCTCATCAGCCTCAATGATGTGAATTTTGATGAAGAGACGGACGGACGGACCACGGACCACAGAGCAATGAGCAAATACAATACCTAACCAAAGAGTCAGTGTTGCCAACTCAAATTTTGAAATTCTCCTAGATTGACTTCTGAAATCCCCTAAAAATCTCCTAGAAAATTTTCATCCTCCTAAAAAATTCTCCTGGAATTCAAATTGTACAAATTTACTGTATTTAGTGTACTTATTTGTATTTGTACCGTGTGGGGTCGGTACTTAAAAAGAATAGCCCCACTGCATCTCTCCCCGTCGCATGTCGTAAAAGTCGACCAAGGGATAAGAAAATTCGTCAGCCTCGGTAACTCAGTGGCGCGGTTGGTTAGTCAACTGTTATTAAGCAACGCTGAGCGCGGTCAGTGATTTCATGGGTGACCGCTCGACCGTTGGAGGCTGACCGTGGTTCGGATTCCACGTTAAACTGTAGGTCCCTTCCCTTCTTACTTTACTAGGTGGTAGGGTTTATCCCGGCCGGGTTGGTACCACCGCACTGAACGAAACGTCGGTCGAAACGGCTATGTAAATAGTTCGTGTTTTCCGTCCAGTTTAGTGTAGCCGACATGAAATGAAGGGAAGCACTGACATGGCACCTAGTTCACCCTGTGTTATGGGCTGACATCACGGATGTTGTAGGTGATGTAGCCTACCGTGTCAGGTTCCATAAAAAAAAAAAAAATAAAAAAAAAAAAAACTTATAGTTGTATTTTTATGTAGGCTGTTGTGTATTGTGTATATTTTAGTCAAATAAATGTTTTTTTTTTCTCAAAAACTAAAAAAAAAAAAAAAATTGTACAAATTTCACCACATTTTTGGTGTTGCTTATCCGTACGGGATCATATTACTAAGCCTAGGCCGTCTGTCTGTCCGTTTGTCTTACCTGTAATGCCGTCACTTCACTTGACTTGGCTTAGCGTATTCGTGTTTGTTGCAAACATTTTAGTTTTATCTCGCTCTAAACAAGCCATTAAAGGGAGACGAAACGGAAAAAAAATTTGCCAAATACACGAATACGCTAAGCCAAGTGAAGTGCCGGCATAAAGGACTGTATTTTTTGCAAGCTAAAAACCGGTCAAGTGCGAGTCGAACTCGCGCACTGAGAATTATCGCGCACGCGCACAGAGGAGCTATCGAGCTATCCTTACATTAAGGGAAAATATCGATGCAAAAGAAAATGTATGTGTACAACACGATTCAAATAAGAATAGGATTCTACGAACTGTCAAACTGACGGGACAAACGCCAAACTGCCTTCACTTTAGTAAGACTTCCGTATGGCGTGCAAAAAAAGAAATATACAATTCGAAAAAAAAATAAGAAGAAATAGAAAGAGAATAATTTATCATCATCATCATCATCAGCCTGTATCGGTCCACTGCTGGACATAGGCCTCTCCCAAGGCACGCCACCACACGCGGAATAATTAATAATTAAGAGAATAATTAATTACTTCTAAATAAATATTTCTTTGAACAACAGAGATTCACACAGAGATACTGATAAATATGCGGTTGGTGTTTTCCATCTTTATTGACACACAGCAAAACAATCAACAAAACACAATCACGTTCCAGTGCGCGCGCACTCTACGAACATACATATTATTCCTCCACCTTAAATTAAAAGTTACCTAGAAGGATCTACGTTTTATAGTTTATAACTTTTCGCGGTCTCAATACCCGCGCAGGAACATCGGAAGACGTAGTGGCCGTTCTTGTAACGGCAGCTGCTGCTGGGTCAGCCACGGCGAACTCTCCCTCTGTCTCATCGGCGGCAGGTACAGCACGCCTCGCATCTTCTACTGCTTCCTGTACCTCTCCCGATGTCTCTCGCAGCACATCTTGCTCTTCCGGAAGCTGAGTGAGCGGCGGCGTAGTCAGCGACGGCGGAGCAGCCCATACTGTAGGTGGTGCCGGAAATGTCACTCTACTACTTCCTCCACCAGGTGACGACTGGCCCGCCGCAACAGCGTCATCGCCACCTTTGTACTCCTATAATTGGTCGACATGTTTTTTAATCGATATCTTCAGGTCTTCCGCGAACACGATATACGTATTTCTACCTAACACTTTTGTAATCACTCCTCTTTTCCACTGTACTGACTTATCTTGTTTGTAAATTTTAAACAAAACTCTGTCATCCTTTTTGAAAATTTTTTTTCTACTTCCACCCCTATACTTATTCTGCAAACACTGATTTTTTTTTTACAAGTTCAGCAACGGCAGGCGAGGACGGAGCTGGTCTATCGTTTAGCTTAAGAATATCGAGTCGGCTGCGCATTTGACGACCAAACAGTAAAGCGGCCGGAGAACGTTCTGTTGTAGTGAGTACGGAATTCCTGTATTGAAATAAATATTCTAACAACTTTGACTGAACTTCCTTCTTGTTAGAATATTTTAAAGCTATACTCTTTATCCCCTTTTTAATCGTTTTTACAAAGGATTCTGCCTGCCCATTACTGGACGGATGGTGGGCAGGGATAGTTATAAATGATATCGCGTTCAACTTACAGAAGTTTAAAAACTCTCGAGATGTAAAAGACGTTCCATTATCTGTGGCAATTGTATGTGGAACTCCAAACCTAGACATTACTTCCTGAAGTTTTTCTATGAGCCCACTTGAAGAATAATCAGACATGAGGAAACATTCCACCCACTTTGTGTACGCATCTACTACAATTAGGAAAGACTTATTATTAATTGGACCCAGATAATCCAAATGCACTCTATACCACGGATGTGGAGGGAACTCCCAGTTGCGGGGCGGTGCGCTGGGAGGGGCGGGCCGCAGCTGATTGCAAACCTCGCATGCTCCTATGTACCGCTCGATATCAGCGTCAATCTGCGGCCACCAAAACCTACTTCTAGCCTCAGCCTTTGTCTTAACGACGCCTAAATGAGTCCTGTGTAATTCTTTTAGCATTTTATCTCTATAAATAGTTGGTACGACCAACTTGTGACCACGCATTAGGCAGCCCGCTTCACACTCCAACTGCAGCCTACAATGGAAATATGGTGCTAGACGGTCATTCACGTTCTTTGGTGGCCAGCCGTTTAGCACTTGACTTACTACAGCACTTAGCAATTCATCGGTGCTGGTTTCACGTCGTATGTCCTCCCGCGTCACCGGCAGATCTCCGTCTGATACAAAATTTATATATGAGGCGCGGTCCTCCAAACAGGAACACCAGTCGGCCGGACCCCCCTCCCTCATGTTGTGCCTGCCTACGAGTGGAGGCAGGGAAGCACGGGACAGGTAATCAGCTGCATTTTCTGTACCTTTAACATACTCTATTTTAAAGTTATACGCTGAAAGGAAAAGTGCATACCTTTGCAGTCGGTTTGCTGTCATTTCAGGAATACCTTTGTTAGGCCCAAAAATGGCTAGAAGTGGCTTGTGGTCTGTTTTCAAAGTAAACGGGTCCTTGCGGCCATACAAATAGTGATGGAAACGCCTTACTCCAAATATTATAGCCGTCGCTTCCTTTTGCAACTGACTATAATTCCTTTCCGCCGTAGTGAGGGATCTTGATGCATACGCTAGCGGTCTCTCCAACCCGCCTTCTATCTGCGATAAAATAGCGCTTACTCCGTTCGGACCCGCGTCAGTGATGAGCTGCAATTACAATTGAGGATTAAAATGTGCTAACACTCTCTCCGATGCTAGCTCTAACTTAATTCGGTGGACCGCCTGCTCGTGCTCCTCGCTCCACTTCCACTTCACGTCTTTACGCAAAAGATTGTTAAGTGGGCTCAATACCGACGATGCATTAGGTACAAAATTTCGGTAATAATTCACCATACCAAGAAAAGATTTCAGCTGACTTACATTCCCGGGTGATGTAGCTTGCAACACTGCTTTAACCTTTTCTTTAGATTTATGTAGGCCGTCCTTATCAATGACATACCCTAAATACGTCACTGACTTTTCCAAAAATAAACATTTTTCGGATTGTAATATGAGACCGGCATCTCTTAATCTATCTAACACTAGGTGTAAGCGCTTAATGTGTTCTTGTCTATTACGGCCCGTTATGAGGATATCATCTAAAAATACGAGCACACCTTCTAAAATCGTTTCTAAGGTCATCTGGAAAATTGCTGGTGCAGACGACAGCCCGAACACTAGGCGCGTATACTTAAAAAGTCCCTTATGTGTATTTATGCATGTCAAATTCTGTGACTCGTCTTCTAATTCAAGCTGATTGTATGCAGACGACAAATCGAGCTTACTGAATTCTTCCCCGCCGCTCAACCTGGCAAACAGTTCCTCTATCTTAGGTAGTGGGTATTGATCTACCTCCAGCTGTTTGTTGATTGACACTGAGTAATCTGCACATAGGCGAATATCGCCATTTGCTTTTCTCTCCAACCCGCTATCTACTTGAAAATGTACGTCCACCATACCAGCCAACCTTACTGTTTGAGTCATCGGCCTGCCGTTCAAACACTGAATATTGTAAACTACTAGCTCACCGTCATTGCCGCCAATCCCGGCAACACATTCATTCTCAACACAATTCAGAGCCTTGCGAGGGCACATTTTCTTCAAATGACCATCCTCCCTGCATAAATTACATTTATAATTTTTGAAACGACAGTTGTTAGACGTGTGATTCTTATAACCGCAGACATGGCACTTAACACCGGCATTGGTGCCAAGGGCAACTGGTGCAGATCCTGTTATCTTGCAGACGCTCTTCTCCAATACAGTGGCCGATTTTGCACCGAAACGCGCACTCTGTATGCCTTGCGCCTTACTCACGGCTTGTGCTAGCGTCAAGGTTTCGATACTCTTCTCGAACAACTTCTCTCGTTCCGGTCCCGGCAACATGCCGAGCACGAACCTGTCGCGCAGAGTCTCATCCAGTTGTGATGTGAATCCGCAGTGCAGTGCGAGGCCTCTCACTCTCGCCGCCCACTCTGCCATTCCCTCCCCGGCCTCCTGTGCGGCCTGGTAGAAGTTCCATCTGTCGGCGAACCCGCAACGCTTCGGTTTGAAATGTTCGTCGAGCAGCGATGTCAACCGCACAAAAGTAATGGAGTTGATGCTCTCCGGAAAGGCTAGGTCGCACTTACGAAACAGCAATGTCTCGATTAGACTCTATATATATAAAACCCAAAAATGAGACGTTCGCACGACACAGTCTCGCTAAACGTAAGCAGCAACCAGGCGAGACAGTAGACCAATACATTCAAGCGTTAAAATTATTAGCTAAGGAATGTGGATTTAGAGCAGTATCTGCTGAAGAAAATGAGCAAGATTGTGTTCGTGATTCGTGATGCTTTCATCGCCGGTCTCTCTGCAAGTGCTATGCGCCAAAGACTTTTAGAAAGCACATACATTTCACTTGAAGATGCTCACCGTCAAGCAAGGTCACTAGAGTTTGCTCATCTCCATAATTGCTCTTATGAGCCTGAACAACACATGAACACCTCCGCTAACGCAATGAATGCTGCTCCAGTTAAGCCTACTGCCTCCATAAGCGCCGTGAATAAAGTAACAACTCAGTCAAGAAATTCGTGCTATTTTTGTGGCAACAAACGACATCCCCGTACAAGCTGTCCCGCAGCAAATGTAACATGTCTCTCATGTGGGAAGAAAGGACACTTCTCGAAAGTTTGCAGAAGTAAAGGCGAGACTGCAGCCGTAGTCGATGAAGGACAACCAGGAAGTGAGTCTGAGTTTTTGTCCTGCGTACTCTCAGCCGCCACTGGCTTGGCTGGAACAATGATAGCCACAATACAAATCAATGGCCACACTTCTAAAGCTCTAATAGATTCAGGAAGTACGAGCAGCTTCATTGATGACAAATTAGTAAAACTACTCGGACTACGTGTTCAAACTAATCCACTAGATAAGGAAGTCAGATTGGCAGCTTCATACTTGAAATCGAAGGTGCTCGGAACCTGCAAAGTCAGCATACAACTAAAGGACAATGACTATCAGGCTGAACTGCGCATATTACAAGGCTTATGTTCTGATGTCATCATTGGACGAGATATAATGGGACAGCATTCACAAGTCACACTCGACTTCGGCGGACCGAGACCAAGACTTTATTTGTGCGCTTTGCCAGCAGCCAACATAGAGCCGCAAAAATTGTTTAGGTACCTGACACCAAATTGTAAGCCAATCATCACTAAAAATCGTAAACATTCAGCTGAAGACCTTCAGTTCATCAAAGGAGAGGTAAACAAACTCTTACAAGATGGAATAATCGAAGAAAGTTTTTCCCCTTGGAGAGCTCAAGTTCTTGTATCTAAAAACGAAAATCATAAAAAGCGCATGTACATCGACTACTCCCAAACCATCAACAGGTTCACTCTCCTGGATGCCTATCCACTACCTCCATTGGAAGATGTTGTTGCTGAAGTGGCACGACATAAGATTTTCAGTAAAATAGATTTAAAGAGCGCCTATCATCAGATACCAATAGCTGAGGACGATAAACCATACACAGCATTTGAGGCATTTGGGAAGTTATACCAGTTCAATCGAATTCCTTTTGGTGTCACTAATGGAGTGGCCTGCTTCCAGAGAGCAATCAACCACATCATAGATGAAGAAAAACTAAATGGGGTGAACGCTTATTTAGATGACATTACAATCTCCGGATCAAATCAATTGGATCCCGACAAAAATCTCGAAGCTTTCATAAATACCATTCATAAATATAATCTTACTATTAACAAGGACAAAAGCGAATTTTCTTTGACCGAAATACATCTACTTGGCTACCACATCTGCAATGGTGTTATAAAGCCTGACCCGGAACGTCTGCGCCATCTAATGGAACTACCGGCACCCAATGATTCAAGCTCCTTAAAAAGGATTATGGGCATGTTTGCCCATTATGCAAAGTATATTCCAAAATATTCCGAGAAAGTAAGACCGCTTGTCGAAACACTACAATTTCCGCTCGGTAATGAAGCCATGAATGCCTTCAAAATAATAAAACAAGATATTGCAACATCAGCTGTCAATGCCATAGATCCAAAGGCCCCATTCACCGTGGAAACCGATGCCTCTGAGCACACCATAGCAGCCACCCTGTCACAAAATGGCAGACCGGTGGCATTTTTCACTAGAACATTATCACAATCCGAACTAAGTCATTCAGCCATTGAAAAGGAGGCATACGCCATTGTGGAGTCCCTGCGCAAGTGGCGACATTTTTTGATGGGAAAACAATTTAAACTCATCACGGATCAGCGTTCTGTTAGTTTTATGTTTGATCAAAATCATACTTCCAAAATAAAAAATGAGAAGATATTGAGATGGCGCCTAGAATTATCATGCTTCAAATTCGATATCATTTACCGACCTGGCTCACAAAATACCGTTGCCGACACGCTGTCCCGAGTTGCAGCTGTGTCTGATGTAGTACCTCACAAAATCAAGGAACTAATAAGTCTTCACGAAACACTCTGCCACCCTGGGGTTACACGCCTCGCTCACTGGGTTCGATCAAAGAACTTACCGTACTCTATAGAAGACATTCGAAAGATCACATCAGCGTGCAGTGCATGCTTACAACTGAAACCTGTATTCGGGAAAACATCAGGTACTCTCATCAAAGCAACATCAGCATTTGAAAGAATCTCAATCGACTTTAAAGGACCTCTGCCGTCTAATACGAACAATACCTATCTTTTGACAATGATAGATGAATATTCAAGATTTCCATTCGCTTTCCCATGTTCCGACCTCACAGCACAAACCGTGATAAAACGTTTAACTGAAGTATTTGCTATCTTTGGCCTGCCGAGCTACATACATTCTGATCGAGGAACAAATTTTTTGTCAGCCGAAGTGAAGCAATTTCTTTCAGAAAGAGGTGTAGCTACAAGCTGTACTACACCGTATAATCCACAAGGCAATGGACAGACCGAGCGCTACAATGGAATAATATTTAAAGCAATACAACTGGCTCTCAAGACCAAAAATCTAGAAACAAAATACTGGGAACAAGTACTAACTCAAGCTTTGCACTCGATCAGATCATTGCTTTGCACAGCCACCAATGAAACTCCTCATGATAGGATGTTTTTACATCCGCGGAGATCAGCCAATGGACAGTCGGTACCGTCTTGGCTGCAACCAGGCCCAATCCTTGTAAAGAGGCATGTAAGACAATCGAAATATGATCCTATTGTTGAAGAAGCTGAACTGCTTCATTCAAATCCATTATATTCATTAGTCCGATTGAGTAATGGACGAGAACTAACCATGAACAACAGGCACCTGGCACCGGCTACACGAGGAGAGCAAACAGACTTAGATTTTGTGGAACCAGCATATGAAACCCCAAATGCTAGGACTGATGACGAACAACCTGAACTAGAGCGAACCTGCAGCAGACCGGATATATCAGTTACAAATTCAGAACGAGATGGCCAACCTTCAACAAGCTTTAAAGAGCCTCCTACCTGCAGTCAACCCACTAATGACAGTTCTGGCCAACCTTTGCGACGATCTAGCAGAGTTTGCGCCAAACCCAAACGTCTAGATGAATATCTTTAAGGAGGGAAGAATGTGGTAAAAAAACATTATCTGTCTAAAACGTCACTTTAATGTCACTGCATTTTTAGTTGAATAAAACCTATGAATTAGGTAAAATCTTTCATTACTTCACCAGCTTATACGAGTCTTCCGTGAGTGAACTGATCAAGATTGCCTTCCTCTTCTCCGCCGACTTGTCCGACTCTTCATTAATATCGTTGGCCAGGAACCAATGTCGCAGTCTATCCATAAAGACCGGCCACTCCTGACTGCCACAGTCGAACGAGTCTAACTTTCCAACCACCGACATTCTAGGTTTTACGGTTCTTCTCGTCGCCAATGATAAATATGCGGTTGGTGTTTTCCATCTTTATTGACACACAGCAAAACAATCAACAAAACACAATCACGTTCCAGTGCGCGCGCACTCTACGAACATACATATTAGATACATACAACATTGTTATTCTACTTCAGCTCTTCAGCTACTTCAGGCTTCAGTACCACTCATTTCAGCATCGTTATCTGATTGTTCCGACTGCTGCTGCTGTTACTGTCATTACCTAAGAGTAAATGAAAGTTATTAGAATATTCATACATACATATATAGCGTCACGCCTGTTTCCCGGTGGGGTAGGCAGAGCCAACGGATCACCACGTGCCACGATCCTGACACACCTCTGCCGCCACCTTATTAGAATATGTTCATATTATAAACTAACGCACTTATACTAATATTATAATGAGGTCAGCCCTTGGTAGCTCAGTGGTGCGCTCGGTCGACTGTTGTTAAGGACACCTGGGCGCGGTCAGTACTTAAATGGGTGACCGTGTTTCGGATTCCACGTAAAACTGTAGGTCCCTTCCGTTCTTACCTTACTAGGTGTTAGGGTTTATCCCGGCCGGGTTGGTACCACCGCACTGAATGAAACGTCGGTCGGCTCGAGTAGACTTCTTGAGGCATGTAGATATTTCCATCTGATTCTGATACAATTTCCGGGTTCTTCAATTGTTGCAGGATCGCAGAGGCGTGTTCTTTTTCGCCCACGAAGAACTTATCAACATTGCTGATAATTTCTCGAGAAGTAAGTCAATAACAAACTTAACAAAAATACAAAAACAAATAACAAACAAAATTAACGCACTCCCTGCCCATCTATTTCCTCCCAAGTACAGCATGGGGTTTTCAAAAGGGGCGTGAAAAGGCTCCTGTCAGGCCAGCATGGCATTCGCAATCCCCGTGCATCACAGCATGCCCATGGGCATCGTTAGACACCTACTTGTAGGTGAAACGATGCCACATGTCGCGCTATCAATAAACAAAAAAAAATTAACAATTGAAACAAAGTAACGCAAACTTGTAAACCCGTGCGGGCGTGATAACTCCACCTTTGCGCACTCCTTCATTTCTTGTTTCTTGTCGTGTACTGTTCTTCTTTCAATTTGTGTGCAATAAAGAGTTTCTATTCGATTCTATTCTAAAAATATGTTCAAATATTTCGTACGAACCAATTATGGCAACACAGAGCTCAGGTTAGCCAACTTGATGGCTAGAGGTAAAGTGACGAGACATTATTCGTACAGCGATGGCCGGCTCATCATCCCTGTCAACGAGAAACGAAACGTAGTAACAAAAACGACATGACATTAACCCGCCGTTGGTCGCGCCTATTTTTGTAACGTCGTTGGTCGCGTGCGAGTTAAAAACTCACCTGTAGTTCAAGCCCCATAAAAGTGTAAATTGAAACTATTTGAGTTGTTATTTTTTGTTATGTGATGAATAAAACTATGTTTTTTAATTATAATGTACTTTTATTTAATGACACCAAATGAACAACTCAAACTATGAACTTCTTCACAAAAAACTTAAAAAAACTAAAACAAATTGTATAACATTCATTTCTTTGGAAATAATAACTTAAATAATCATTAAATAAGAGTACTTTATTTTATTTATTGTTCTTCGCGAACTGATTTAGCATAGCAGGCATGACAGAAGTGCACAGTGTGGTCAAGACATATGTGTATATTGCATGCAAAATAGGTCTTCCTCAATTAGGCTTTCGTATGGCTACGGAACCCTAAAAATGATGAAATCAGGCAAGAAATACAATTTAATGCAAAACAACAACAATACACACATATTACTAATTTGAAATACATAATTCAATCAAATGCTTACCCATCGTGGCATTGTTTTGTAGATCGTGCACCACTGCCCGTACGCAGCGCTTGGTCGCGTATGGAGTTTTTAACTCACCCGCACGTCACGTGCCAATTGATTGCACGAGCAAACGGACGACTGGCGCAAATCATTTTAGGTCCAGTCGATAGGCCGTCAGAGTTGCCAGGATTACAATTTTTTTCGGATTTTTAGGCCCGTGACTTAAATTTTAATAATTCGCGCAGGGTGAGTTTTTACCTCCATGCGCGACCAACGGCGGGTTAAGTTAGGGTAAAATTTATAGAAGATGCTTCGCGTAGCGACGCATCTTCTTTAGATTAACCCTGGCTATTTTTTTCACCCATACCACTTTCCTGCTATTTGAGGGATGAAGAGGCTGGCCTTCGCTGTACGAATAATGACTCGTGTGTATAGTGGATAAATTTCTCTTTGCTTGGGTGTAAGTAGGAACTAGGACGTAATATTCTATTCTCGAATGGATTATCCATTCGAGATATATATAATTATAGGGCATCTATTGTATGTATCCATTATGGATACATACAATAGATGCCCTATAATTTAGTTTGCGTGCGACATAAAAATCAGAATAATTCAAAAAATATGCAAGCGGCACATAACAGAACAAGGAACGCTTGCGCTGTAGATCAGCTGATTGTAAACGTGAAGTGCCAGAAACGAAACGTAACAAAAACGACATGCACCGCCTCAACATTAGGTTAGGGTTAATATAAAGAAGATGCGTTAGCGACGCATCTTCTTTAACCCTTTGGCTCCCGCGCAATGCAATATGCGCACGCCCGTTGACTCCCAGGCGTTTTCGCCGCGCGCAAAAACGCAAAATTTTGGCGCGCGCGCTCCCGCACAAATTCGAATATCCCGCCTCAATCGAACGATCCATCAATAATCTGTTATCTGTAATCTGCGTACTAAAATTGCGCATTTAGTGATACCAAACACTTCAGGATTCACTTATTTAGAAGCACAGACCGATTTTTTAAACTCCAGGCAAAACAAAACACACTCGACATTTTTTTCCGATTTTTTCTGACCAAAATTGTATAATTTCCATAGACGAGTCATACCTCTAAATAAAGCTAATAAGACGTACTCTCGAATACGGGTACACGAAATACGGTACAAGATCTGTGTATTCCAGTGTCTGTGGAAATGTCAGTTGGCTTGGGAGCCTTTTTTTTTTTGACATTTTCAAAAAATATTTTCTGTGTGAAGGTGAAGTGTTGCCCCCAGTCTGTTTGATAATAGTTCTAGTACTTTTAACCAAGAAGTGATACCAGTAATCAGTTCTTTGGTCGAAAATTGGTAGAATTAGTGATGAATTAAATAATGAGCCGCGCGCCGCCGCGCCGCGCCGAACCCCGCGCGGGGTTTTGAGAAGCCGACGGACGCGCGCCTAACAAACCCCGCGCGGGGTTTTGAGGAGCCGAAGGGTTAATTAACCCTGGTAATTTTTTTTAACCTCCAAAAAATCACAGCTGATCTACAGCGCCATCGTTCCTTTGTTCTCTCCTTTGCCAGACCCAAAAAATATACTACTACGGGGATAACGGGGATCTATAATCTGTGGATATACAAATCAAAATCAAATCAAATGTGAAATGAAAAATACATTATTTCTGTCCGTGATTCGTTATCGTTCGAGATGAAAGCTGACTGTAACGAAGAATTTGAAGAGGATGTTGTGCAAACAAGCGGCGGTACAGTACGCGGTCGCATGGAAAACACGGATTATGGCCCCAAGTTCTGGATCTTCCATAGAATACCCTATGCTAAGCCACCGCTGGGACCACTACGTTTTCTGGTGAGAATTTGTTAGGTACATATCATATTCATGTGTTCTACGTGCTATATTCCTCTTTGTCGTAGGTACACAATGTTGGTTGAAGAAATTACTAGGTACGAGGGTAGATCCAAAACTTCTCAGCCCGACCGTGAAATTTAAAGAAAAGTGGGTCCAAATCAATTTTTATTTTCCGACATAGTCTCCATCAAGGTCAGTGCACTTTTTCCACCTGACCTGCAACTTGTTTATACCTTCGAAGAAAAATTATTCCGGAAGGTTGTCAAATTACTCATTTACTGCGGCTATCACCTTTTTTTTTTATGGAAACTGAAACGGTTGGCTACATCACCTACTTCCCCCTTTGATCGTGCCGGCTACACTGAACTGGTCGGAAAACACAACCTATTTACATATCCATTTCGACCGACGTTTCATTCAGTGCGGTGGTATCAACCCGGGCGGGTTAAACCCTACCACCAAGTAAGATTAGGAGGGAAGGGACCTACGGTTTTACGAGTAATCCGAACCTCGGTCAGCCTCCAACAGTCAGCGGTCACCCGTCCAAGTACTGACCGCACCCAGCGTTGCTTAACATTCAATAGCGACAGTTGACTGTCTGCACCACTGAGCTATCGAGGATGACGATCCTCTCCGACCTCTTCTTTGGTCTATAATTTCGAGCCACCTAAGTGTTTTTTTTTTATTTTGAAAAAGGTGATAATTTTAGGGGGAAAAATCCGGCGAATAAGGTGGGTGGGGCAATAATTCATAGCCGCAATTATGGATTTCAGACATTGATTCAGCCAAAGTGTGAACCCGGGCGTTGTCTTGATGGAACAACATTTTCTTCCGCAGCAACCCCGACCTTTTTTCTTTGATTTCTTCCCGAAGTCTTCGCAAAAGGTTGCAATAATATTTTGAATTTATAGTTTCGCCTTTTGGTAAATAACCCACGAAAATAATCCCCTTCGCATCCCCGAAAACTGAAGCCATGACTTTGTTGGTCGACAAAACGACCTTAGCCTTCTTCGGAGTGGGTGAGCCAGATCTTTTCCACTGCTTCGATTATTGTTTCGATTCAGGAGTATGGTGGTGAACGCAGCTTTCATCCATGGTAACAAACGGGACAAAAAATCTCCGGGATCTGCCACAAACAGTTCCAAAGAATCGTGGGAAATTGTGAAGCAAACTCGTTTTTTTTTTCAGCTGAAAGCAATCTTGGGACCCAACGAGCACCATGGGAAACCTTATGGAACCCCAATTCTTCCGATATAATGTTTTGTACCTGGTCATAACTAATGCCTGTGATCTCAGCTATCTTATTGATGGTCAATCTTCGGTAACTCTGTATCAGATCACATTATTTTATTGACATTATCTTTCGTGGTAGATGTCGAAGGCTCCTAGGGTCATCTTGAATGCTCTCCCGACCCCGCTTGAACTCATCTGCCCACTTTTTGACACTGGAATATGATGGAGCAGATTAGTAGCTTTCACCCCGTGGCCAGGGCGAGAGGGAGGCTCATGTATAGTTGATTTATGCCCCCACGGACTGCCGGAGGGGGGCCATTTGGGGGGGCACACAAAGTACCTCCGAAAAAGGGGGCGAAAACGATTATAAAGCATATAAGAGGGGGCGGAGGCAGTAACCATTCTTAATAATTATTGCCCCCTCCCAAAACAAAAATTTCTTATTAGTATTTTCAGGTTGGGCTCGGACTCGCAGCCCGACCTGCGAACACAAGTTCCTCCGAGAAACTGAACTTCTACTGCGAGTCGCGATCTGCGACGCACTTCACCGAAACATTCCATGCAGAGGAATCTGCGACTCAAATCGACGCAACACAAACGCAACAAGACGCACATAACGTAAAATGAAGGAAATAGGAATGCAAATCTCAATTAAACACTAAATAATTGCAAACAAAACGCACACACTTCACGACAAGTCACAAAGAGCAAAATAAATGGCGTCCATGCAATCTGACCTGCGCGCTATGTATGCATGCATTGGGTACATATGTAGCATGACGAGTTGCTATAATAAAAAGGAAAAAACCACTTTTTTCAATATTGTTTTTTCATGTATTTCCGGGTGCGTGTCCCGCCAGGCGCCGCCTAACTCGCTCACTTCCCTCGAGCACTTGTCCGATAGGCCAGTTCGCGCAGGGACCGAGCAAAGCAAGCGACGTGCGCTCGGTCGGGTCGCTGGCCAGGCGGCTGGCGGGGCTTATAAAAAACACTCTAGGGAGTAGCCATGAAAACAGGTTATGTCGGGGCGGTGGATTTCATTTCCGCAAAATACGCTAATTTGCCCGATTTTTTTGTAAATGTCTTAAATATCCCTTCAATTGCCCGAGACCGTTCAGCGGTTCCGACCTTGGACTGCCATGGTTGCCCCGAACCGTTGAGCGGTCTCTCTAGACTAGTCACTTTAAATAATTTATTTAAATGTCATACATCCTACTAATCTCTTCTAACTTACGTACAGTCATTCATGAAAGAATAGGCTAGCTAAAAATGCACACTTCCATATGCTTGCCACTTCAAAATATTAATGGGAAGCGATCGGAAATTCAGTTCTGTTGTGTTCGCGGACGCAGAATAGCGTGCCATTGAAATTGTGTTTTGGAGTGATTTTTTGCCGTATTTTTGCTGTTTTTTGTTGAAAAACAATGGAAGGGTATGTAATCTACATGTTACAATAGTTTTTCGGACTTGAGGAATGATTTATTCGTCAATAATTTTGATGTTTCCGACCCACTACGAAAAACCGTTACGAAAATTTTGAATGGTAGGTTACTTTGATCGATCGAAATTCTATAGATTTTCGCCAAAACAAGTGAAAGTTTATTGAAATAGGTTATTTATTTCATTGTAAATGTTTTAAGAACATTATATCTGCCCTAAAGTGGCCTAGAAATTAAATTTTTCGAAAAATAAAGGCACGGTCGCTTCGGAAACCGTTCAACGGTTCGGGGCACTATCGGCGTGAGGTCACGTGACCGTGTCGCTGAGCGACCGCTCCACCTATATGGATAGCGGCTTCAATACATTTTAATAAAATTTAATTTTTTTAGTGTGCTTGTTTTGAGTGATATTTTCATTAAATTTAATGAAATTTATTTTGGCCGTAAATTTAATGGCGTACTTTTAATTTTGTGCATGGATTTTTGCGTTTCATTTATTTCATATGTATTTGCATAACGTTTTTAAAGAAGTATAACTTCAAAAAGATTTCAGCTTTAAGTCCGCCTTCTGGAGCATTTATCTGTAACCATTTCAAATACGGTATTAGATACCTTAAGATATGTTCAAAAAATTTGCTATCATTTCCCGAAAGCCTCCTCCATATTAAGTTATCCTTACTACTTACTAAATTTTGGTTTTTTTATTTTTATTTCTGTAAATTTCACTGAATTTTTTTCAATATTTTTGTACGGTAGTATAATTATTTTTCACTGAATATAAGAGCAAATTTAATAAACTATTTTTTAGTGTCCTTTTATTTTAATTCAGTCAGTAGTATTTGCTTCTAGAGCAGTTTTTGCTATGTAGGTCATTTTGACCATTGTTCCATTTGGCCTTGTATTGTTTAGAAACAAAACATCCGACACATGTAATTATTTTATTCTGAGTACTTGAAGAGCCCAGGCTTGTGTAAACACTTACATCATACCACTGGAGTGGATCATTCAGCCGAAATTAATTTGTAAACATACTTGACATTTACGACCTCGAGTGAAGAGCGTCATATTTTTGTTACACTTTGGAACTCTGTTGAGATCTACATTTCTACTGTAACGAAAGATATCTTGATAGGAAATGGTAGATTATGTAATAAACTATAAATAAAACACACAATAAATTCAGTATCTGCAGTTTTCATTAGAAAATATGAATATTTTTTTACCCGAATATGTAAATTAATTCGTTTGTGGACTTTGGCCCAGTTTAATGGTGATAATAATAAACACAATTAGACGTGATACCACGGCAATGTCTAGTAAATTTAATGAAGATTTAGAAAATATAGGCTTTTCATATATGCTTCATAGAAAAAAGTCTAGAAATAAGGTCTAGAACGCAGTAGGGTGGAGCGCGCTCGACTCTGCCAAAATGGCGGGGCAATCACGATTTTGGCATGATTTTGAGCCGGGCAATCGAAGGGTTAAGATAATGGCAACCGAAACGAAACCCCCTACTCTTTAACAAAAGGCGCCAAATTCGAAAATGTTACCTAATTTTTGCAATTTAAAAAAATTGTTTTCTCGGAAAGTATGCCTCTCCGGCAAAACATTGTTTCAGTAATATTTTTCTAATATCCTAAACTACAGGATAGAACTACCAGCAATATTCGATCCAGGGCGAAAGCTATTAATCCTCAGCCGTCTCAACTTCTTTACAAATGTAATTTTTTGCTTATTCAGCGAGATCGAAGAATTGGAATGAAAGTACGCCGCTCTCTGTAAACTCTCGAACCAACTCACAACTGCCAAAATGGTGTGTCATTTTAGTGTATAATTTCAATTGCAGCCTCCAGTACCTGCAGAGCCATGGATCGATACCTTGGATGGAACAAAATCAGCAGTGCTGGACTCGCAAGTCGACAGAGATATCAGGTTCTATTGGGGCTCAGAGGACTGTCTCTACCTGAATATACGGACAAAAACACTCCGCAGTAAAGATAAATTACCCGTTATGGTGTGGATCGGAGGGATCGGCTACTCTTTAGATTTCTCATCGAAGCTGTGCTCGGGATTGCTCACTGACGAGAATGTTATATTTGTACACATATCGTACAGAGTTGGAGCATTTGGATTTCTGTCGGTCGGCGAGGCGACAGCTCCCGGCAACTGCGGCCTTAAGGACGTAGTAATGGCTCTTCAGTGGATTCACAAAAATATCAGTGTGTTTGGCGGGGATGCCGACAATGTAACACTTTTCGGATCCGGCAGCGGAGGGTCCATGGTGCACTACATGATGTTGTCCCCAATGGCGTCGGGACTGTTTCATAAAGCGATCATTCAGAGCGGCAGCGCACTGCACAGCTGGGCCGTCACAAGAAATCCAGCGCTCGCCACCATGTTCTTGGCGAAGGAGCTCGGCATCACGAGCGAGCATCCCGTGGAGGTGGTGGAGGCTCTGAGGACGATACCCGAGTACGACATACTGAAGACATTCTCCGACATTATCATCACGAGGGCGCAAAAGGACGGTTTCCCGCTCTATTCGCTCTTCAGACCATGCATCGAGAATGAGTTTGAAGGTCAACCTGCATTTATTACAAAGAGCCCTTTCAAAATTCTCAGGACGGGGAAGTTCAATAAGGTCCCGTTCATTATCGGATCTAACAAAATGGAGGGGCACAGTTTTAAAAATTTCTCAAAAGAACTCGGCAGCAATTGTTATGACCTATATAACAAGAATTTAACATCGCTCGTGCCCAGTGAACTCTGTGTCGAGAGTCATAAGTCAAAAAATATTGGCCTCCGACTGATGCAGTTCTACGTGCCCGGAGACTCTGTGAAGGAGAAAACGTCAGAGCACTATTTTCAGTTTATGAGCGACTACCATTTCTTGTATTATGTAAATAAGTGCGTGAAACTGCACAGCCAGTACAGCAATGAATGCCCGCTGTACTATTATGTGTTCGACCACAATGGCTACTGGGGATTTCCTGAAGATTTGCAAATGTTCAATGTGCCGGCACACGCTGGTGAAATACCATACTTGTTCCAATTGAGATCAGTCAAATTTGAAGGTAGTCGAGACTCTTTCCGTACGAGGCAAAAAGTCATCAAGCTGTGGACAAACTTTGCTAAATATGGGTAAGTCTTTTGAGAACTAATTTCACTAGATACTGTAAAATTGACTTTTTAAATATTTATTTGATACTAGCTTTTGCCCGCGGCTTCGCTCGCGTGAAATTCGTATTTCAAAGAAAGCAAGTAAGTAACTAAGGCCGATCTGCGTTAAGTAAGGTAAACGATAAACCTTCTAAACTAAAGTATGTAACTAACAGCGAGGTCGAAGGCCGAGCTGCGTTCAAGAAGACCATAAATCTTCTCGAAGAAAGTAACTAAGGGCGAGGCCGAAGGCCAAGCTGCGTTCAGGAAGACTATAAACCTTCTTGAGGAAATCAAGTAATTGAGGGCGAGGCCGAAGGCCGAGCTGCGTTCAGGAAGACGATAAACCAACTCAAAGAAAGTAAGTAATTGAGGGCGAGGCCGAAGGCCGAGCTGCGTACAGCAAGACTATAAACCTTCTTGAAGAAAGTAAGTCACTGAGGGCGAGGCCGAAGGCCGAGCTGCGTTCAGGAAGACGATAACCTTTACGAAGAAATAAGTAACAGAGGGCGAGGCCGAAGGACGAGCTGCGTTCAGGAAGACCATAAACCTTTTCGAAGAAAGTAAGTAACTAAGGGCGAGGCCGAAGGCCGAGCTGCGTTCAGGAAGACTATAAACCAGCTCGAATAAATCAAGTAATCGTGGCCAAGGCCGAAGGCCGAGCTGCGTTCAGGAAAACTATAAACCTTCTTGATGAAAGTAAGTACCTAACTGAGGGCGAGGCCGAAGGCCGAGCTGCGTTCAGGAAGACTATAAACCTTCTCGAATAAATTAAGTAATCGTGGCCAAGGTCGAAAGCCGAGCTGCGTTCAGGAAGACTATAAACCTTCTTGATGAAAGTAAGTACCTAACTGAGGGCGAGGCCGAAGGCCGAGCTGCGTTCAGGAAGACGATAACCTTTTCGAAGAAAGTAAGTAACAGAGGGCGAGGCCGAAGGCCGAGCTGCGTTCAGGAAGACCATAAACCTTCTCTAAGAAAGTAAGTAACTAAGGGCGAGGCCGAAGGCCGAGCTGCGTTCATGAAGACCATAAACCTTCTCGAAGAAATTAAGTAATTTAGGGCGAGGCCGAAGGCCGAGCTTCGTTAAGGAAGACTATAAACCGTCTTGAAGAAAGTAAGTAACTATCGCCCATAGTTACTTACTGTCATCGAGAAGGTTTAGTGTCTTCCAGAATACAGCTTGGCCTTTGGCCACGCCCTTAGTTACTTACTTTCTTCGAGATGGATTATAGTCTTCCTGAACGCAGCTCGACCTTAGGCCTTGCCCTCAGTTACTTACTTTCTTCGAGAACTTGTTCGAGAAGGTTGAAGGTCTTCCTGAACGCAGCTCGGCCTTCGGCCTCGCCCTTTGTTGCTTATTTTCTTCGAAAAGGTTTAACCTCTTCCTGAACGCAGCTCGGCCTTCGGCCTCGCCTTTAGTATGTTACTTAATTTCTTTGAGAATGTTTATTGTTTTTATCTGAATCCAGTTCGCCCTCCGGTCCCGGCCTAAGTTACTTAGTTTCTTCTTTTGAAATAGGAATTTCACGCGAGCGAATCCGCGGGAAAAAGCTATCGATATTAAAATACAAAAATTCAATTAAAATAAATCAAATACTTTAGATACCTACCTAACTAAGTAAAATACTCCACATATTAGAATAACCGGAACTAAAATTTATTTAGCCTCTCCTGTGTCTCGTATAGCTAAATGTGCGTGTAGTAATTTTAATCGAATTTAGATGATCGGCTTAAATTTTATGGAGGAAATTCATACAAACATATTCGCCTCGCCCCGCTGCCCCCCGCTGAGAGAAGCGCAGCGCTTCTCTCAAGACATTCTCATCGTCGTAACTTTTAAACTATTTGTCCAAATTACTTAGTGTAACAGCCAAAGTTTATCTACTTTAAATACCAGAAGCGATAAAAGTATGTATTTTGATAAGAATTAATTCAAAACTATAAAATGTGCATTGTAAATACAGTATCCAATTTAAATTTATTTTTGGCTCACAATTTTGGCTATAGTGGCTTCCACATAAAAGGTAGATATATGCTGTCGCGGACTTTTTTATAGAACTATTTTAGAGAAACAACCTCACTATACACTATCTTCGTGTAACTCTAACGGTTTATGCAGCGCACGCCGAGATAGCTCTCAGAAGGCAGGATTTTTTCCGACTTACTTGACATTTATCGATATTTGGGCAAATTTACACAACGTCTTTATAAATTATAGCCTTTTTGATGTATAAGCTATAGTACTGTAAGGCTCATCAAAATCTGTTCTGTAGTTTTTGCGTGAAAGAGGAATATAGTGCGGCTGCTCGGTTCGCTGTTGAGTTTATAGGCCGCGCCTCCCCCGCGCCCCCTCCGCGCTGCGCCTCCGACGCGCCGCCAACTGCCGCTCGCTCGGTAAATACCTATGTATAGTACTAAGGCGCGCGGATTGAACATATCGGTTTATATGGGAGCCACATCTTAGCGTAACCGGAACTGAATTTTATGTAGCCTATCCTGTGTCCCATACAGTTAAATGTGCTTGTACAAAGTTTCATTGAATTCGGATAATCGGCTTAAGAGTTATGGCGGAACATACATACATACATACAGAAAAGATTTCTAAAAATCGTCAATTTAGCTTTAGTATCATACATAGAGGCTACAAACTCAATATTTCCTAAAACAAAGTAACTTACTCCATGACCACCCCTTACAGATTTATTATTAGTATTGATGATGATATTGAAGCTATGTTTACTGTACAGTATGCGACAATATATAATTTTTTATTTTTTATTAAAAGCGCGACATAATGGCGCTGAGCCACCCATAAGATGTCTCACGACACCCATGGACATTCGGTCGTATACGGGGGTTGCGAATGCCATGCCGGCCTGACACATGCCCATTCACGCCCCTCTTGAAGGACCTGAAACTACTTGGGGGGAAATATATGGCCAGGGAGTTTTCCAGAGTTTACCGGTTCTGTAGATGAAAGATCTGCAGAACCGATTGGTACGCAAAGTCCAGCGTGTAGGGATGCAATCCCTGCCCAGTGCGCGTGGTGCGGAGGTGGAAAGGGGACGGAGGGATTGCTTTAAACAGCTCGTCCGAGCACTCCCCATGGAATAAGTGATAGAACACACTTTGGGAGCTGATATTCCTACGGAGTTGCAGTGGACACTTCGGGGTCACCCACTAGTCGCACGGCTTGACGCTAGATCGAGTCCAGAGGTGCATATTTGACAGAGTCATCCCACAGGTGCGAGCAGTACTCCAAGCAGGACCTGATTTGTGAATTATACAAAAGCAGCTTTTGGTCCTGCGTGAAGTATCGCGTCGCACCTTGTTGGGTACACCCAGCTTTTTAGAAGCCAGCATGGCCTTCCTCTCGATATAATGCACATCGGGTTTTAGAAAATGACAATCAGCATTGTCTCTGTCGCACAAACTCGCACGTCTCTGTTGGACAGGGGCGACGCTCTACAATATACATTTTAACCCCTCGAGCATTGACGCGACCTTAAAATGGACGGACGGTCCACATTGAAATATATACTCTGCGACTAAGAAGTTACGCCTCAATTTTAGTTCTAAAAAAATTTACAATTACTTCTCCGAATTGTACCTACCCTGTTCGCTATCACCACAACCCAATGGAAAGAGAAAACACTTTCAAAGCAATGCTTAGGAGAAGGAAGAGAGAGTTGATAAAGCAGCTAAGGAAGGCTAAAGCCTCAGGAGACAGAAATCTATGCCACCAATTAGCCAGAGCGATGAGATCTATCTTAAAACTCATCCAGAAAGTATCTGAGCAAATTATGGTTGCTGGCAATGAGTTTCGAAAGGCTCAGAATATAGCAGCTTTCGAGAAGAACCCCTTTTATTTCGCCAAAAAAGCTTTTAAGGAACAGCAGGGTACAATTAGGCTAAGTACGGACGAGATGTTCAACTACTTTAAATCCACATATACCACCCCGGAGGCAGATATAACTTACAGGGATCCACCAACTCCAAAACCCAAAGAACCTGCTCTAGCATTTGATGCTGATTCACCGAAGGTGGAAGAACTGGAATGCCACATAAAAAAGGACACCCAAATAGTTCCGCCCCGGGGCCTGATGGCATACCATACATCATATACAAAAAATGTCCATCAGTGCGGAAACACATGTTGAACATCTACAAAAGAATTTGGACGAACAGAGAAGTGCCAGACTGTCTGGGTAAAGCTGTGTCTGTTCTTCTACCTAAAAAGAAAGAAGTTACTGATCCCAAGGATATTAGACCTATAGCCCTTACGAACACAATTTCTTATAATCACAATTGTTCTATAGGGAATATCCATAAAACGCGCCAATCTCACTCGTTTCATAAGAAACATTCATGGAAATATTATTATACCAAAATGTGCGACAATATATTCCACGACCCGCATGGGTGTTGTGGAATATAGTACAGTAACCGTAGTAAGATGCATAAAACCGTTGCGTTGTGTGAATCAAAGGGTTAAACATGTGTAATGTAAGAAACTTTACTCATAACTGGTTTCTTGTCTACATTTCAGACACCCAACACCAGTGGAAAACGACGATCTTCTTCAGGTGATGTGGGACCCAGTTTCGGACAAGAATAAATTACACTTCCTTAACATAGGATCTGAACTAACTAAAGGCTGCAATCCATTCCATGACAGAATGTCATTCTGGGATAATCTGTTAGATGAGACAACAATTTTAAGAATATGTAGTTGCTTTGATGAACTTACTACGTACTCTAAACCAGGTTCTATGGTCTAATATTGTTATTTATGCGAACAACACAACTTTGTATATTCTTAAAAATAAGGTGGCGAAGTTCCTCCTGGGATAGTAGGCACTTATTTTTATTGAATCATTAGCCTTTAGCAAAATCAACATTTATTCTATCGACTGCCTATCTCTTTGAAGTAACAGAATGAATTTATCTCATTATACTAATCGCATGAATAAAACGGGAAAACTAGATAACATACATAGTTTTCAAAATATTTTGAAGATGTGGCATTTTCTTTTCATAGAAGTACACGCCTCATTCCTATGCACCGCATCCCCTACCGCTGCACTTACCGCGGTCTCCCTTCTGTTGAATTTTTGTGCGATTAGTATAGTAAATAAAGTAAGTGTAACATTGTTTTTGTGTTCTCTGTAAAAGTGTAATCTACGATACTACACACATATTGATATTGGCGCAGATTTGAAATTATAGTCTTATAATTGGTACTAACATTATATTGTAATGCGGTTCAGGGTACATTTTATAGAAATTACATGAAAATATAATTAATCAGAGTCATCGTTAATAACATTTCTTCTCCTCTTTACTTTTCTTGATATTTCAACAGCTTCACCATCTGAACTCTCCGCTTCTACTCCAACCGTATTTGGCTTTTGACCTGTTTTAGGACCAGCATCTGAAATTGTCAATAAAAACTGTCCATGTTTATAACTGTTCATACGATACTACGACACTAAGATACAACTGGTACTACGATACATTTTAATGTTGTGTAGGCACATGATTGCTGTAGAAGCACAACTCAACGCTAGAATGTGAAACGCACAGGGTAATTTTGTGATAGCATACATACTTATATATTATTTACACAATAAAAATCATTTATTAAAAAATATGGCTTCAGTCTCTTTTACTACCAGAATTTTTACAAAGTGAAGAGTGCTTACTTTTGCGGAACCTTTTGTCAATGAGATGGAAAGAATACCTATTAATCTGACCATAATTTTTGAAAATGTAAATCAATATGGATGGCTTTGCCGAGGCATCAATGATGCAGTCAACACAGCCAAATTCGTCTAATTCAACGAAAGGCCATGCCACCAGCCGACTTATATTATTCTAATCTGCTTCTATTCTTCTCTGCTCATAAATATATCTATTTATTTACGTTGTTGTTGTTGTTGTTTGCTGCCCAGCCTCTTGGGAAGACGGGTGGGCCATTCTCCGCACTGAGACCTCAAGACGGTCCGTTGTACGTTAGGGGAAGGCTATTTATTTACGAGTAGTAGAGTATTTTACGAGTACATACCTGACGGAATATCTCTAAGAAGATTGTCAAATAAATTATCCGAGTCAGGCATATCTTCATTCGGCAGGGTTTTCTTGGCGAAGCTCAATATGTCGTCGTCATCGCTTTTTTCATCTGCTTCATCGATCTTGTGCATTTTTCCACGTCTGCCATTCTCTTCAGAACTAACACTTCTGGTCCTTTTGCGGTATGTCACAGATTTATCTATCGCTGTAATCTCGGCTGGTTGATTTGCTTGTCGCATTTTTCGCAAATTAGTAAACACATCGTCTTCATCACTGGAACCATCATTGTTGTTTATTGGTTGAGAAATACCAGTTGCCTCACTTGCTTCATTTTCCACAATCAGTGTTTTGTTTACGGCCTTCAATATCACTTCTCTGCGTGTTCTTAGTGTTGCGAATGGAAGTGAACTCGGTATTCTCCAGTAAATTTCCTAAAAATATTTCAATAACACAGTTACTGAACTGATTATGATAGGTCGATTTTGAGTGGGGGTCCAAAAATATATGATTTTTTTAAAATTGAAAGCACGACATATTCCCCTACGCCATCCATAAGGTGTCTAACGACGCTCATGGACATTCGGTCTTATGCGGGGGTTGCGAATGCCATGCCGGCCTGACAGGTGCCCATTTCTGCCCCTCTTGAAGGACCCGAGACTACTTGGGGGGGGGGGGGGGGGGGGGGGGGGGGGAATATATACGTAATATGGACGGTCCCTTGTGCAATGTGCAATGGGTAACAACACGCCCATTATTAGGGTTTCGTAGCCACCGACACTGGCAGGAACCTTTATAAAATCGGTCAGGTGTCTGTCTATCCGTCCTACTGTCGGTCTCTGTAACAGCCCTCATCGATTCGAGCTATCTTCTTGAAACTTTACTGTTTATAGATTCCCAGGAAGGTGCAAAATTTCATGTGTAAACTACGTCAGGGCTCCTCTACTTTAATTAATAGGGGCTCCAAAAACTAAGTTGAAAATAAACACAATTTTATTGATTGGAATACCAAGGAGGATATACATTGTGACACAAAAATTACACACCATACATTATTTATTACATACTTAAACATTAGTATTCTTCATTGCACCAGTGTTCAGCCTTTAGTCTTTGGGCTGCATCCAAGAATATCAGAAACGTATTCTTTCTTTAGTACGTAACAAAATGTATACCTGTTCATCGCTCGGAGGCTCCACCCCAAGAGTAGTAAGCACACGTTTGAACAGTTCATCTTCCATCGCTGCGACGGACTCCTCGGAAATAGCCACAAGTGGAACACCCTCCGACGCGGGATCAAAACCTTCAGCTTCTTGGTCCAGAGCTACTTCTTCTAGGCATTCTGCTAACCAGAGCAATGCTTCCGACATGTCTGTGAAATTCGAGAACAGCGTTATCATTTTCCTTCACCATATTGAAAGTTGGAGAGGCGTATGTCAAGCAGTGGACGCATAAACGCTGACTGCTTGTATTGAAGAAATTTTCTTGTAAATTTTGATTAAATTCACACTAACAGTGTTAAATTAGTGTTGTACACAAAGTTGACTGCAACAAATTACATTCTACAATAAGTGAACGCACTGAAGGAAAGGTCGGTTGAAACGGCTATTTAAATAGTTCATGTTTTCCGTCCAGTTCAGTGTAACCAGCACGATCGAAGGGAAGCATTGACATGACACCTAGTTCACCAAGGTGTTATGGGCTAACATCACGGATGTAGTAGGTGATGTAGCCTACCGTATAAGTTTAAAAAAAATTAAGTGCCTTCCGCACTGCAAAAGATTTTTTTTTATAAATACGAGTAATAAGCAAAGAATGATTTGATACCTTACTGAAAAACCGGCCAAATGCGAGTTTGCCTGCCTCGAGCACCGAGGGTTCTGTAGCACTATTATATTTTGTTCTTTTACGTTAGAATGTGCACTATACTCATAATCACACCAGATTAGACGCTTTTATCTATTACCGTTTTTACGACAAAGAAAAAACCAAAAACTTTGAAAAAAAAAACGTTTCTTGCATCGGGAACCCCATTAAGTTTTCCTTTTTGTAAATTTTTTTTTTCTTAGGATATCCGCCATAATACGCTATCACATCGTCTGTGAACATAACCGGCTACCTATTACAGCCCTTTAAAGGTCGGACAGATAGCATAGGCTTCTGTATGGATACGGAACCCTGAAAATGTTAAAGAAAGACCAGTGACTCACCTTTTTCAACAGCTTCTATAAGATTCTTCGCGATTTCCGTTCCAGACGCGACTCTTACGGTTTTTGGTCCTTTGCTCTTTTGTCTCGGTTTAATCGGCTTGTTTCTCCTTTGCAACTTCACGGGTTGCGGAGTTCTGGAGTCGATATCGCCGTCGGAGCCACTCTCACTGCTGCTGTCATCTGAACCACTAGATCTACCTACAATGTCAAAGAATTTTGTATACCTTACATACTTATACGTACGTATAATGATATGTCAAGGAATGTTAAGTATTAACTTGCTATCCATCAAACTCTCTTATAACAAGAAAATATTACATAATGCTTAAACATAAAAGTGTAATTAATCACGTGTTTTCTTCTGAAAAAATAATTAAATTAGCATTTAACAAAACTTAAATTAGGTACCCTTCTGATGTTTCAGTAAAGATTGTTTTCTATATTTGAAATTACATTTTTTTTTTAAACATTAATGGGAGGCGTATATCATTCCAGAATTGAGAGGCAGCATAATATCGGACGGAGCCCTCAAGCCCCATGGTGCTTGGGAATGATAAGGAGTGTGCCAGCACCCCTTGTGTTAAACCTATGGCTAGGACACACACACAAATTACAGTGTCACAGTAATTTGTAGTGAGATAAAACCAAGGCATCCATAGACGTATAAAGGAAGGCATCCGATAAAATATGTTGCCACGAGTCAAATTACCCTCAGTTTCAAATTTGAAAATAATATCTGATTTTTTTTATTTATATACACTTCAAATTTCAACTACTGTCTATATCTACTTCGAGTTTTTTTCAAGATTTCGAGTGCATTCCACTCTAGGAACTGAAACATTATTGAAATATGTTAGGATTCAACCGACCTATTTTACTGACTTGAGCCTTAGTTCCTAGAATCATGGAAACTTCTTTATTTGTATTGAAAGCTAAGCAAATATTATTTCTCTATGGTCGTTGACCACACCCATACTCTATCACATACACACCATTGACGATTCGCTTCTACAATATTCGATACGATTCATAATGTAAAAGAGGAGTAATTTTATTATTTTAATTTAATCAAAGCAATTACAATAAATATAATTTGACTAAGTGACGTTTTTGAGAACATGCTTGAAAACATATGTACATATATTCACGTACGACCGAATGTCCATGGGCGTCTTTAGAAACCTTATAAGCGGCTAGGCGCCACATGTCGCGCTTTCTATAAAAAAAAAGGGGTTTTCCCTCAAACGGGAATAGAAAATTTGTATGCTTTGGTATGTAAGTACAAGTATTTTTTAGTATACTAGCATGTGACTACAGCGGCTTTAGGACTAAATCTCTATGAATAAGATATTGTATTACATTGTACCTTTTTCCTGCAGCTTCGTTCACTTTGTGGTACCGTAGTGCGATCTGTTATTCAAATTAAATCTCTGACAAAAAGAAAGCTTACGTAGAAGAGAGCTTTTTAGCTTTTTTGCTGTATTCACAGTTTCGCCAGTATTGCAGTACTTATTATGTACACAGTCAGTCAGCGCTAAACATTTACAAACATTTATAGAACTTTGTCATTATTTATTATCCACTGAACTCTATACATAGACGGTATATTATTTCTCTATGACTCTATAAGATTCCATTATACAAGGTTGAACTGACCATTCCTTGTCAGTCCAGTCCTTGCATACAAGCATAATAGAGGTCAGTGTATATATACACGTCCCAATAAACACTCAAGGTCTTATAAAATTGCATCTTCACTATGATCAGACTGTTCGTAGATATCTTTATTTAAACTTCAATACCTGAATTGATATCCGATTTCTTGGATCTCTTCTTGCGGCACTCTTTTTTATCTTGAACAATGCCAAGTTCCAAAAGTCTGTCAACCAGCCGATGTTTGGACCTCTTCAAGGGCATTCTGTTGATTATGGCTCCCATTGGATCTGTGAAAGGGAAATTATTATATGGTGTTTATTTTCTACAATACTTAAGTTGGAGTTGGAGTATTCATTTATTTATTGTTACAATTTACCACCGCATATGCATAATAAATGTTACAACTTTTCGTCGTCAAAATTATGTTTAAATCACAATAACAATGAAAAAAAAACTAAAATTAACACCTATTAAATAAAAAAAAATTCATCCATCTCCGCCGGCTAACTCCCCCACCGTACCCAAAACACTAGCCGCGTTGCCCCTTTGAATCTCCAGCCCTATTCGCTGGAGAAAAAAAGATTTGACGCGGCGGTCGCCCAACTTTTCTATTAACAACTTTCCGAGCTATGTCAGTACATTATCCTATCTTTATCTCTATCTTCTCTATCTATATCTCTCTCTATCTTCACTATCTCTATCTCTACATATCTTCTCTATCTCTATCTCTATCTCTTCTTCTCTATCTCTTCTTCCCTATCCCTACTCCCTATCCCTACTTATAAAAGGGATCGTCTGTATGCATGTATGTATGTATGTTTGAGACAAACTCCGGAACCACTGAAAAGATTTTGATGCAGTTTGCACCAATGTAATGAGTAGTTCTTGAGGCTCACTATAGGCTATATACCTTCACGCTAAATAGCCTTAGGGCTGAGCAGTATCAAAGAAAGTATATTATGAACGGAATTTAGTCTCGAATGGTCGTAATAGATGGCGTTAGCAGTTCTGTTGCGTTTCGTTGGAGTATACCGCGAGCTAAGCCGTGGGCAAAAGCTAGTATAATATACGCTGATTTTCCTTGGGCTATAATGGTCATAATATTATTATAAATAAACAAAACAAAATAAATTACCTTAAATTACGTATCCTCTAATCTGACCAAACCCATCTGTAGACCCCATTCCATTATTCCATGTATGTTCTTATCCATTACCTAGACCAGCGGTTTCCAAAAGCTGTTCCGCTGAACCCTGGGGTTCCGTGGGTTACAGCCGGGAAAAGCACAAAACGCTCTCACTAATCAAAAACGTGTAAGTAATATGTTTTTTTGACGTGATAACGTCACGTCTTATAAATTGATGAACACCGGCTGCACGCACGAAAAAGTGTCACGTTCCATCTGAGCCTGTGTGTGCAAGCGAGAGCGCGTAACAAGCGATAGAGAGGCACAATCGGCCCAAGCGTCGGCTTGTACACATTTATCTCTCTGGTTCTAAAGTACCAGGGCAGCAGAAATTAAGAGGTTACTCGTACCATAATATATTAAGCGCATCTGGCCTGTCGGAAAATATTTCAAATTTAGAATATTCCCAGTAGTCTTACCACTTTATGACGTTATCACGTAAAACTATCGTCCGTAAACCGACTTTACAGACAACCAATTTTTTTTAAATTTTAAACTATAGTCTTGCTATTCAAATCAAACATGATAATCCGCCAACTATTTAGTATTAAAACTTAGGTATAGGTCACATAAATTTAGTTGTTATGTTCACAATAGCTAATTAACTTTTTAATTGACTTGGTGTTCCGGCAACTGAAGGACAATCATTTAGGGTTCCGCCAACAGAAGGACGATCATTTAGGGTTCCGTCAACAGAAGGACGATCATTTAGGGTTCCGCCAACAGAAGGACGATCATTTAGGGTTCCGCCAACAGAAGGATGATCATTTAGGGTTCCGCCAACAGAAGGACGATCATTTAGGGTTCCGCCAACAGAAGGACGATCATTTAGGGTTCCGCCAACAGAAGGACGATCATTTAGGGTTCCGTAGCCGAAAATAATTGGGAACCGCTGACCTAGACTATCGCCGTCGGCGGAAAGCTATTGTTCCGTACCGCTGAAGGCCGGGAAGACTGGAGAAAAATTGGAGAGGCGTATTTCCAGCAGTAAACGCTGACTGAATGACTGACTGACCTAGATAGACTATGAAAAAGGATTCGACCGGGTGCCTATAAGAAGGGTGCCTATATTTTGTACATTGTGGGGCCGATACTTTAAAAGAATAGCCCCACTGCATTTCTCCCCGTGTATGTCGTAAAAGGCGACTAAGGGATATGACTCCCTTCTAATATTACTAGGTGGTAGGGTTTAGCCCGCCCGGTTTGGTACCACCGCACTGAATGAAAGGTCGGTCGAAACGGCTATGTAAATAGTTTGTGTTTTCCGTCCAGTTCAGTGTAGCCGGCACGACTGAAGGGAAGCACTGACGTGGCACCAAGTTCACCTGGTGTTATGGGCTGACATCACGGACGTTGTAGGTGATGTAGCCAACCGTGTCAGTTTCCATAAAAAAAAAAGAAGACTTTTAAACCGGAACATTTTGGTATACGAGGAAAACTTCACACCTGGCTTTCTGATTTTCTCACCAATAGAACACTTAAAGTGAGAGTGGTGATGAGCTCTCCGAGAATAGGCCTGTCCACAGCGGACTCCCCCAAGGTTCGGTCATCGGACCAATTGCCTTCGGTATTTACCTAACGGGATTTCAAACGATCCTACAGATGATGTACCCTATTTGCTGACGACGCAAAATCTCCGGAACCCACTCACGCAGTACCATGACATACAGAATGAAATTGACCGAATTACCACATGGACGCAAGACTGGTTAATGACACTCAACGTGGAAAAATGTACCATCCTTCATATAGGAAAAGAAAACCCAACAAATACACCATTATGGGGAATGCTTTAAACAGTGTGAAGACACAAAGAGATATGGGTGTCACAATCACGAAGATTTAAAATGAGAGACACACATTATATTACTATAGTGAAGAAAGCAAACTCATTGCTGTAGGTGTAAAATAAATAAAGCTTTCTCCATATAACCCCTGAGCTTTTCCTAAAGCTTTATAAAACCTACGTCCGACCTATGCTAGAGTATGCATACCAGATTTGGGGTCCCAACTTCAAGAAGGATATTGACCTGCTGGAACGAGTACAACGTAGAGCTACAAAAATGCCGACAACACTGAAAAATAAGAGATCCAGATAGATAACCTTGGCTTGAGCACTCTGCAAGAACGAAGAGTACGGGGAGATCTCATTGAAACATTTAAAATTCTGAATGCCTATTACAACCAGAAGGCAGCCCTGCTCGACACTGCAAGCATCGTCCGGAGGTTTCTCACTTTGGAACCCGACCATCGGTAGCCTGGGTTCGCCCCGCCGCGCGCCGCCGGTGGTGGAAACTCCGTTTATTTCTATGCTTATTAATTTTAGATTTTAAGTTGTTTGTTAATGTGTAAAATTAATATAAGAAAAAACGTGTAAATAAATGAATAAAAAATAATCCCATACCTAACCACCTGCATGGACGCACAGTTTTACAGAGATCTACGAATGATAGAGCAACGCACGTTCATGATAATAAAACAAGAATCTTTACCGCTAGTGTGACCGTACTGTTCCCACATACTCCTCAGAACTTCGTCTTCTTCTTCTGTGAATTCAACAGGAACCTTCTCGCGAGCGTTGCTTTTCTTAGTCGGAGCTCGGAAGATAAGACCGAGCTCCTTTAGCTTCTTGATCACTCCTCTTCTCGTTCTGGTCTGGTCGATCAGGTTCTCTTGGATCCAGTCAATTACATCTGAAAAATTAATGAGTAACATGTTAGAGCAGTGCTGGGATACATAGGATTCACTCGAAGTCTATTTCGCGTGAAGTTTTCTCGCTTGCTATCTCGTTCTCGTTTATTCACTCGCACCCTTGACATCTGCCTCTCACGCTTCTATGTCGAGTGAGTTCACCTTTTGATATAGATCAATTCCCTAGGAATAGACCCGGTGTCCATTAAAAAGTATCAATGAGGTACGTAATATATTATCTAATATATCGGTGAAGAAACTTATTGTAGAATGCAATATCTCTAAGTCGACCTTGTACACAACAACATTTTCATGTCATACAGCATTTTGCGCGAAATTTATTGGAGCACACTGGGAGTTGGAAGCTCCGGCCTCCAGAATTAGTGGCAGGTGCTTTAACTACTAGGATATCCATCAGCTATCTCCTGCATGGATACATTCAATAATGGCATTGTTACTGACCTTGGTCAGTCTGCGGATTCTTTTGATTCTCCATATAAAGCTGTCGAAGCTCTTCTTCCTGTTCCTCTGTCCAGGTTCCAGGCTTTCTGAAACGCAGTTAAAAGTCTCATTCCTACATGTTATTGAGTTGTTGCAGCAGTAGGTTGAAGGCAAACATGGCAAGGTAATTTGTATACGACCGTTTTTTTCACAACTCCCAAGCTTGTTGATAATTTAGGATTATAAAGCTAATGTCTGTGATATGATAACACTAGGGAGTGCCATGCCCAAGACAAAACGCCCATTATGATATCAGATGCTGTCATCGAGATGCAAATATTTAGGAAAACAGAGTGTGGAAAGACCTCTCAGCCCCCGCCAGGTAGGAAGACGACATCCGGTACATTGGAGGACTATTGGAGAGGCTTATGAATGTTAAGCAGTGAACATTAAAATGCTGACTAACGGACCGAATGCTGTCAAAATAAGGCAGACTTGGTTAAAACAGGAGACAGATGCACACTCACACACTATGTGTGTGTGAATATACAATCGGGGTGGGCAAACTATTATAACAAGGGAGCCATATCAAGTAAGGCAAGAAGACAGCTGCTATCTACTGCATGACAATAGGTACGTATACACGGCGACGCTCACATTCGACACTAGCCTCGACATTAGTCTCACTGGCATCTTAACGATAAGCAATTTGTATGTAGACATCAAGTTCTAGAGCAGTATCAGTCCTAGTGTATTTACTGAATGACAAGCAAAGCGACATCGACATTTCCTGTCTATTACGGCAACCGTGATACTGACATTTAAGCCAAACTTGGTGTTACAACGCTGTATAAACGGCGACACTCAGTGTCGACACCGAGTATCGAGTGTTAAGTGTCGCCGTCTATAATGACCGTGCCGAGGTGAACGGAAAAATTAGTTTTCAAGTTAACATTTCTCATAAGAAATACATGGAAAAATACAATCATATTAGGAACTTACGATTCGGAATTGTCGTACTTGATGTATCCAACCTGAATTTCTTTTGCCTCTTGAGCCTTCTTCCAGAAGAGCAGTTCCAAAAACAATTTAGGCTCAGTAGACGCCGCTTCCGCGAATTTCCTTAATATAAATATCGCAAACTTCTCCAGCTCCTGAAACAATTTTGTGATCGAAAAATGAGATAAACAATATTTTTCGCATCACTCTAATGAGAACCGGCATAAGACGTCACCTATATCTTAGAAAATCGCCGAGAAAAAAAAAAATAAGTAGAGGCGCCGCCGTGTCCTACAATATAATTCACAAATTCTTACATAACGAATTTATACCAGCCACCCAACTTCCGTGCGACTTTGTTGCCCTAATCCCTTATCAATAGATTTTTCCTCAAATCCATAGACATAGGCATTGTCTTTACACAGGCTAGATCTAGGATCAGAACCTAGGCTTATGAAGTATCTACCTAAATGACTTCTTGTGAAAGGCCTACTCATATATTATGCAAAGAGCAAAACATTCTAAAGATCGTAGTTGGCAGAAGAAAAAGAGAAATATTACTAGTAAATCGGATATCTCACTTTGTACTGAGGTTCCTTGAGAGCGAGTACTCTCTGGAATACTCTGAATAGAGTAGCCTGGTACATCATGGCGGGCAGTCCGCTGTCCCACGCGATGCGGTGTAGAAGTTTCACAGCGCAGTGGTTCGTGTACGGCAGATTCTTATCGAACCTTTCGAGAAGGTACGTGCAGGCACTTGCCACTCGTGGGTGACTGAATCTGTCATGAAATTAGGCTTTTTAAGAAAACACCTCTTTCCATCAGTAAAATATTAAATTTGTTTGTAGCGATGCTGGTCTTATATAGGAGAGTAAAATTTTACATGTTTCCACATCTCTCTCTATGATATACAGAGTGTTGTAACGGTCAGTACATTAATTTTGCCAGTGTAATCCTCATGTTTTTGCGAGACAAAAAAGTAAATACAGTTTTTCTATAAAGTGTCTAGTTTTCGAGATATAAATTTTTGAAATTTATGTTCTCGTCAAGTGTAATTTAACGCGCGTGGGGTAAGGGCGCTAGCGCGGGAACGGTCGGGGTGGAAAAACTCGCGCTGCGCCGCGCCGCCGCCGCGCGTCTCCTCGCTCCACGCACTCTTCCTTGCTCGCTCTCTCACCGCGCGCCTTTCATTTCCACGTTCGTGCGGAACATTATATAGATCCTTTTTACACTAAATTAATCAATTAGTTTGTATGAAAACTGTAACTTTTTATTTAAAGGGAATTCCGAAAAAAGTTATTTGACTTTTTTGTTCCTATTGATCCCAATAATCATTTCCCAAATTTAATGTAGTGGCCGTTACAACACCCTGTATAGGTACGATACGGTCGATTTCCCCACCTTCGGTTAAATTGTAGCTGGCGGTAAAATCCTGTCGACAGTATGAAACATGTAAATTTAACCAACAGATAAATTACTTAAACAGAGGCGGCGAATCGGCCCTAGGTCAGCGTAAGTATGTAGATAAGTACGTAAATCGTACATTTTTGAATTCAAAAGCCGGTCAGCGTAAGTATGTAGATAAGTAAGTAAATCGTACATTTTTGAATTCAAAAGCAGGTCAGCGTAAGTATGTAGATAAGTACGTAAATTGTACCTATGTTTTGAGAATTTTAAATGAGAATTTTTCCCGCTTCTCACGCTAGGTTTCTGTAAGGTTCACTGCTCAGCCCCTTGGAGAAATAATGTCATGATACGGTCCGAGATATGCTAGATTTCGTTATTGAAACTACATGTAAATCCGTTCAGCAGTTTTAGAATTTACCCTATAATAATATTTTAAAAATAATAGAGTTCATATTATAATTTGTAGTTATTATTTGCAAAATGTTTTCACTCACCGCGTCGCGAAATCTGAGAACTGGAACTCAGTTTCTGTTATGGTGGCCGTGGGTCCCTCTTCCTCTTCTTCGTCTATGGGTAGAAGTGCGGTATTAGAAGGTTATAGGTAGACTATATTCACTATTGTATATACGAGTATATATACATCCACGCGAGAAAAAAACAATTAACTTAGCGCGAGTGGCGTTATATAGATAGATAGGTAGATAGAGTGTAACTTGGAGGTCAAGGACGGAAAAAGGAGATACAACGTTTAACCAAGTTGAACAAAACATTAAAGGGCATTTCTAACCTTCTTCATTTTCGTCATCTTCTGGGTTGACTTCCGGCTCAGCTGCAGTATCTGCAGCAAAAAAAAAAACAAATTAAACACGTTCCATTTTGATAGCCTGACACAGAGAAAGCTTAGCCAACTTGCACTAAAAATGTTTCGTTTATTAAAATTAGCATTAAGGTTGTTAGTATTGTACAACAACTAATTCATGGTATTTCTTATTATTGAATTCGGTATCCTATCGTTTATTCTCTTCCTCGTGCTCGCGAAAGATCCGTATGTCAAACAAACAGCAGAACTCACGATGTCCCTCACAATTAACCTACTTCCATGAACTAGCGCCCCACGTATCCGACCCCGGAACAATTAGGTAGTGGGGCGGTATATAAAGTAATTTAATCAAAGGAACGTTCCATCATGCGAGAAATAGGGTGTTTATCTTTATTACAGCTATATGGGCCGGCGCGCAGGCCGTGAATGTCGCCCACAGCATTCGTAATCCCATTATTAAGGGTTAAATGCCTCGTAACGCACTACAAAGTCTGGCCTCTCTACCTAAATGGATGATTTAACCAGTGCCGTACCGGACCGAAGGGTTGTACATCCCCGCATACAGCTTACGATACGACCCATTCGATTTACGCTAAGCAGCCTTGTATTACTTTCTTTACAATCGAATTTGTATCGGCAAATAAATGGACCCCAATGAGACGATGGCCCACATTAGCAACTTGAGTTGGGTAGTTGATCTAATTACATCGAAAGGTTTAAGAAGAAGAACCAATGGAAAATGTAATAGAGATATTTTCAAAACATGTATTGGTATAGGTATGTAAGAGGGATCTTACTAAGAGGTTTTGAGTATAAACCATTTAAAAAAAATCATAAAAAATTAAAGAACCAATATTTTCGTTGAGTTTCAAAGATTTATATTCGAAAGTAATGATGAAGTTGTTATGATAGTAAGACGGCTTTTTCCGTTTCATTTTGACCTAGTCAGTAACGAAATAGTTTCATTTAGTTGGGAAACAGCATGTCCTGAAGAAAAACATCCTCATTCTGCCAGATTCCGACCAGCAAGACAAATTCGCGTAAATACCATTGTTGGCACTACTGTACCGATATTTCTGTCCCGACATTTGTCTCAGGAAAATAAAGAATAGATAAAAGCCGTGTATCGCCGCCGCCGTCGAGCCAGTAGGCTTCGTAGCGTAGTAAACAACATTGCTCCAAGGCGGGCAGGAAGGCCATTTGTTATAGATTTTTGTGCCGTGCCTTCTTCGGAGCTGTAGCTCAATTCCAAATGAAACACGATTTTACTCCGTACTGTGTGGACGCTATGTGTAAAGTACAAGCAACTTTGTAGAGGTATGTATGTGTGACACGACGCGATGTGCCGATTTGCGAAGGTCGGGAGAGCCTTAATTGGCCGACCACGGTCCCGATGTTTCCAGTTGGGGTGGACGTATTTAGCAATCATTTGTATGAAAAATAATTATATAGTCACATACCTAAATAAGAAATTATGTATATATGTATAAGACGCAAGCTAGGGAACTCATTAGCCTGTAATGTTTCTGTAAATAAATAAATAAATAAACACTCCTAGAAACAAAGCCAACGCTGAGGACTACTTCGCTGTGTGAGTTGTCTTATGATGACTGATCCATCGTTTCACATTATACATATAGCTTAGATAACGAGCCACGAGATTGCCGTTGAAATATTTAGAAGTGTCGCAGTAGCACAGAATAGAAAAGAGTACTCCTATTATTTTAGGGGAGAAGGGGTTGGTCACTTGTCTGCAACTTATCTCGCTTCACGGCGGCGGCGGCGGCCGTGAAGCGAGATAACTTGCAGAAGTAAGGTGTCGCGAGGTTTACCAGTGCAATTCACACAAAGCTTTCGCGTTTGAGTAATATTTGCGTCCCATCGACTCGTGCCGAGCTTGGAATGAGGACGCTGGGCCCCGCCCCGCCCCGCCCCTCCATACATCACGGCCGACTAGCGCAAAGAAATAACAAGACGTCGTCAGTCACACGCATACGCCATTTTAAGACAGGCATTTGTTAGGGTCTCAGCCGGATTTACATAAATGCGCTCGCGGATTTATCGGTAGGCTTCATTCACTCGCTCGAACCCTAATGTTTCGTCCTACCGCCTCGACGTCGTCGTAGCACCCTGAGCGCTATATATCTTTAGAAAATTTACAAAACTTATTACTGCATTTTACATATCAAAGTATATTGCCGACAATAAAAATGGAATTAATAAAGTCTGCAAGGAAGTAAAATTGAGTGTATTCAACTACGAGTATATTGGCCTCGGCTTCAGACGACGAATTTTATTACGCACTTCGTCAGCCGAATATCAAGTGCCCCAGTCGTGGTGCTTCAATAGAACATTTAATCTTCACTCAAATTTTAAGACAACTTTACGTTGCACTGTAGACGTCGAGTACAAAGTTGGCGTGGCTATTCGCCAATTTTAACGAGATCATAATAAAACTCGAGTTTATGCTTTACCTACGCAAAATATGGAATGGAAACAGATCACAAATTAAAATGTAATATCAATTCCCTCCCAAAAAAAATGGACTTGGACGCTCACATTTATTTAGTGCCGAAAGCCGAGAAGAATTTCTCGTCCCTCATCTCTTCAAATAACAATTAAAATTAAAAAAGTAAGCGGTGCGGCGGGGAGGCGGAGAGGTGGGGCCTCAGGGCTGGGAGGGCCGAGCGAGCGGCGCGAGGGAAGGATGAGGGCCTGGGGGTTCCCGAGATCGTTGGCTTGCTTTAATTAGCACCATTAATTAGGGCTTTGGGGAATAGAAGCTGGAATATCAATAGCGGTCGGTTCGCTTACGAGTATTTTTCTTTTGAGGCATTAGTGAATGAGAAGGCAAATATTCTCACAGGAGCGACGTCAAAAGAAACGGGGCCTCATAAATATTTCTTAATAAAGTACTCTTTTTTGACTTATAGAAATAATATTGAACAACATAATGAGCCATTTTTTTATTTTGCTTCGCCTTCGACCTTGTAATCGCAGAACCTACTAATATTGTATGTAAGAAATGCAAAAGTTGAAAATTTAGACCACAGAGCGAGCAGAAATGCTGTCCCATATCTCGAATGTATTTATATGTTTCATCCAATGAGCATTCCCCTCCTTAGAACGCATAAATAGCGCTCCGGGCAGTATAGTGGCGCGGCAGAGGTCCGTTATTTTGTCAGTTAGGTGGAGAGAGATTTGGGCCAGAGCGTTTATTTCCCAGGTCGCTCACTGAGAAAATAGGCAACAAGAGCACATGAGCCCTCTCGGAATCAAGGGCCATAAAATACGGTCGTTAGGGACAAGGGTCAGCATTAGGGCGAAATGAAGAATCACGTTCGGGTTTCCCTTACGCTTGTTTCTCCTTTGTGGCAGATATGCAGGAAAAATTAAGAGCAAGTCAAGTGCTGCCTATAGGACACGTCATATTTATAGCAGTTACTTTTATTGAATCGTTACGTACAAACCTTGAACTGGCCCTCTGGCGTCCGTAGAGTTCGAGTGTGTGTTGTTCGTGTACAAACTGCCACCGCGCGGGTTCGGCACTTATTTTAGCTTTTGCCCGCGGCTTCGCTCGCGTGAAATTCGTATTTCAAAGGAAGAAAGTAAGTAACAAAGACCGATCTGCGTTAAGGTAAACGATAAACCTTCTCAACTAAAGTAAGTAACTAACGGCGAGGCTTCAGGCTGAGCTGCATTCTGGAAGACAATAAACCTTCTCGAAGAAAGTAAGTAACTGAGGGCGAGGCCGAAGGCCGAGCTGCGTTCAGAAAGACGATATTTCGAAGAAAGTAAAGTAACAGAGGGTGAGGCCGAAGGCCGAGCTGCGTTCAGGAAGACGATAACCTTTTCGAAGAAAGTAAGTAACAGAGGGCTAAGCCGAAGGTCGAGCTGCGTTCAGGAAAACCATAAACCTTTTCGAAGAAAGTAAGTAACTACGGGCGAGGCCGAAGGCCGAGCTGCGTTCAGGAAGACTATAAACCTTTTCGAAGAAAGTAAGTAACAGAGGGCGAGGCAGAAGGCCGAGCTGCGTTCAGGAAGGCTATAAACCTTCTCGAAGAAAGTAAGTAACTAAGGGCGAGGCCGAAGGCCGAGCTGCGTTCAGGAAGACGATAACCTTTTCGAACAAAGTAAGTAACAGAGGGCGAGGCCGAAGGCCGAGCTGCGTTCAGGAAGACCATAAACCTTCTCGAAGAAAGTAAGTAACTAAGGGCGAGGCCGAAGGCCGAGCTGCGTTCAGAAAGGCTATAAACCTTTTCGAAGAAATTTAGTAATTGAGGGCGAGGCCGAAGGCCGAGCTGCGTTCAGGAAGACTATAAACCGTCTTGAAGAAAGTAAGTAACTATTGCCCATAGTTACTTACTGTCATCGAGAAGGCTTAGCGTCTTCCAGGATACAACTCGGCCTTCGGCCCTCTCCCTCTCCCCCCCACTCCCCCCGCCTCCTCCCCCTCCACCCCCCCTCCCCCTCCCCTCCCTTCCATCTCTCTACGTCACATCCCCTCCCGCCCCTCCCTCACCTCACTCCCTCTATGCCTCTATTTACCCCCCCCCCCCCCCCCCCCCCTTCATTCCCCGTTCATAGCTCCCCCTGCCTCACTCCCTCTCTCCCTAAACGAAAATCCTAAGCATTCTAGTTCTCACAGAAAACAGGATGATACGGAACCCTCTTTACGCAAGGTCCACTCGAACTTGACCTCTTGTTAAAATTATGTTACCATGGGATATTCATTTAATTTACAGGAAACCTAAACGAAAATCCTAAACCTTCTAGTTCTCACAGAAAACGGGATGGTACGGAACCCTCTTTACGCGAGCTAGACTCGAACTTGACCATTTTTTTTTCAAAATTATGTTACTCCGGGATATACACTACCACTATACAAAGTTTCGTCAAAATCCGTCCAGCCGTTCAGGCGTGAAATAGGAACAAACAAACAAATAAACAAACAAACAAACAAATATACTTTCGCATTTATGATATTACTAGCTGAGCCCGCGGCTCCGCTCGCGTGAAATTCGTATTTCAAAGAAGACATTAAGTAACTGAGGGCGAGGCCGAAGGCCGAGCTGCGTTCAGGAAGACTATAAACCTTCTCGAAGAAAGTAAGTAATTAAGGGCGAGGCCGAAGGCCGAGCTGCGTTCAGGAAGACTATAAACCTTCTCGAAGAAAGTAAGTAACTAAGGGCGAGGCCGAAGGCCGAGCTGCGTTCAGGAAGACGATAAACCTTATCTAAGAAAGTAAGTAATTAAGGGCGAGGCCGACGGCCGAGCTGCGTTCAGGAAAACCATAAACCTTCCCGAAGAAAGTAAGTAACAAAGAGCGAGGCCGAAGGCCGAGCTTCGTTCAGGAAGACTATAAACCTTCTTGAAGAAAGTAAGTAATTAAGGGCGAGGCCGAAGGCCGAGCTGCGTTCAGGAAGACTATAAACCTTCTCGAAGAAAGTAAGTAACTAAGGTCGAGGCCGAAGGCCGAGCTGCGTTCAGGAAGACGATAAACCTTATCTAAGAAAGTAAGTAATTAAGGGCGAGGCCGAAGGCCGAGCTGCGTTCAGGAAAACTATAAACCTTCCCGAAGAAAGTAAGTAACAAAGAGCGAGGCCGAAGGCCGAGCTTCGTTCAAGAAGACTATAAACCTTCTTGAAGAAAGTAAGAAACAAAGGGCGAGGCCGAAAGCCGAGCTGCGTTCAGGAAGACGATAAACTTTTTCGATGAAAGTAAGTAACAAAGAGCGAGGCCGAAGGCCGAGCTGCCTTTAGGAAGACTATAAACCTTCTCGAAGAAAGTAACTATGGGCGAGGCCGAAGGCCGAGCTGTACTCTGGAAGACGATAAAAAAGTAAGTAACTAACGGCGAGGCTTCAGGCTAAGCTGCATTCTGGAATACAATAAACCTCCACGAAGAAAGTAAGTAACTAAGAGCGAGGCCACCGTCACACCCATCCCCCCTCCCCCCCCCCCCCATTTATTTGTTTTGAGTAGCTATAATTATGATTTTCCTTTAAAAAAAAACGATATTCCCATACAATCTTTAACACTCCGTTTCCTCCCCTTATATGTGAAAGTCCAACAATCCTGGACCACTTCGTTATTTTATATATGATGAATAGCTATACTTATGAGTTTCAAGTTCCTACCTTTAAGAAACCGATACTCCCATACAAACTTTCGCATCTCCTATTTCACCCCCTTAAGGGTTGTTTTTTGAGACTATGTCCTTCCTCAGGATGCAATTCATCTCTGTACAAAATTTTATAAACTCCTAAAATCTAATTTTGAAATCATTCCCTATTTTAATATCCCTCTCCTCTCCCTCTCCCTCTCCCTCTACCTCTCCCTCTACCTCTCCCTCTCCCTCTCCCTCTGCCTCTGCCTCTGCCTCTGCCTCTGCCTCTCCCTCTCCCTCTCCCTCTCCCTCTCCCTCTCCCTCCCCCTCCCCTCTCCCTCTCCCTCTCCCTCTCCCTCCATCTCCCTGCCTTCCGTTGAGTCTCGCCATCATCGATACTTCGAGTAAATATGGCAACCCCAAAGATGGTAAACAGACAGACATACATACAGACAGACAGAAAGCAGACGTTGGATTTTATTAGAGGTAAGGAAGAAAGGAAAGGATAAGGATAAGGGGGATTCCATCGCTCTACCTCCACCTCCCCTCCCGCCCCTCCCTCACCCCCCTCCCTATATGCCTCTACTTATCCCTCCCCTCCCCCCCCCCCCCCCTTCAGGATATTGTAATGTCATCGGTTCTTACTCGGGTGAATGATTCCGTGTCCGCTACATACAAATATTGCCAAGTGCTCTCATATATCACTTCACTGCTAACCTCATAAGCCATTTAGCGTGATAGTAAGTAGCCTATAGTTGATGGGAAGAATCAAGCTATCCGTAGAATTTTGTTTTATTAAAATCGGTCCAGTGGTTCTCGAGTTATAAGCGGACAGACAGACACTCAGACACACAGACATTCAGACAGAAAGCAGACGTTGGATTTTATTATAGGTAAGGAAGGATATTATAGTGAGATGAGATGAGATGAGATGAGATGAGATGGCGAAGACTGAATAAAGCTTGTTTGAAGCGTGCATTTTGGTTCTCTTGTGCGGTGTTAGGCGGCATTTAAGCGACGGAATGCTGCGATTGTGCGGATTAGTGCGAATATAACAGAATACAGAATGTGCATATTTGGTCACAAAAAGAGCACGCCCGAAGAAGTGGTTGACTGAGTTCGACTGAAAGTCGTCGCCGCAAAGTTGTTCGTCGGCGCAACCCGGGCGGCACGGCGGCGGAGGCGGCGGCGGCGCGGGGCATCCTGGCTGGAGACTCGGCAGAAGTTGTCTTTAATTGTTTTATAGGAAAATGTTGGGCGCCGCAGATGGCGACAATTACTCGCGCAGAACATTGGCTCTGCGCTGGCTGGTTGGCTGGAAGAACGCGCCGTGCCGCCGCTGACGACTTCTCATGCATATTCAACGCGTTAATTTGTTGCTAAATCAACGCCGCGCCGACCAGCCAACTTGGCGATGGGAAATATTTCAATTACAACGTTTCGTTTCGCGACGCGCTCTCTCACACCCTTTGCCTCGTAATTCCGCTTTGAGACACCCGCGCGCGCGCCGCGTGCTGCTACCAGAGGAAAATATTCAACTTTTATTTCTTTCTCGTTAGGTTTCATTGCATCGTTTCCGTAGAACATTTAAAATTTCGCACAGTCTCTAAATATTTATGAAGGTTTAAACTCCCTTACCGCGCTATAAAAATTCGGAACTTTTTCATTTATGCGAAGGGGGCGTTCATTATTAAATATATCAAAAGTGTCGAAATTTATGCGTCTAGTCTAACTTGAATTCGGTGAACATTAAAATCAAGATAAAGAAGATGATTCAACTTGAATAAAAAGTTAAATCGGCGAATATGGAAGGAACTGCGGTTGGTAATAACCTACTTAGATGACTTTTGCTCTCTTGGGATGGAGCAAAAAATAGAACACAATTTCACACCGAACATTCTGTAGATTGTGTTTCTACTTATTAAGTTCCACGTTTAATGTCTTATGCTGTGCTATATATTATGTCTTATGCGAGGGGTTAGTCACTAGAGCAAAAAGTGTACACCAGATTACCTGTAGGCAAGATTACCAGGATTACCTTGTGATTTCCAGATTCCGTAGGATTCCAAAGATTCCTAGGGATTTCCAAGATTCTTTAAGGACGTCCAAAGATTTCTAAAGGATTACCAAAGATTTCTAAGGGATTAACAAAGATTTCTAGGATTACCAAAGATTCTAGCATTTCGTAAGATTTCTAAGGACTACCAAAGATTCCTAGGGATTACCAAGATCCCTAGAGGATTACCTAAGATTACCAAGATTTTGATCGGATTGCTAATGATTTCTTCGGGATTCCTAGATTACTCGAGACTGCCTAAGATTTCCAGATTCCTCGGACTCCCACCTAAGATTACCTGAGATTACCAAGACTTTGATCGGATTCCCAATTATTTCCTTGGGATTCCTAGATTCCCTGGGATTACTCGGGACCGCCTAAGATATCCAGATTCCTCGGACTTCCACCGAAGGTTACCTTAGATTACCAAACAATTGTACACCAGATTCCCTAAGTGACTACCCCTCGGTCTTATGCTGTACTGTATATTTGGTTATCGTAACTCATGTCGATACCTTCTTATGTAGGTTCGTATTCGATGTAGGTATTCGTGACGACGTAAGCACGCCTAATCGTGCAATTTAATAATATGTTACGCAAATACATAGTCACAGCCCATATAAATAAAACCGTATAATCCTGTGTCAGCCTGAAGCGAATGATTTAGTCGATGCATCTATCGGCAGCGCACGCAGCCAGGAATAGTTGCCCATAAATATAGCCGCTTCACCGATAACGTCACTATTCAGTGCCCTGATTTGCGCGCGGAACTCGTTTAAAAACACGCTCGACGTCCATTTGTAGGCGAGACGGTTACGATTAAACTGGCGCATGCGTCGTCGGTTCTGCCGCGCGGCTCGCTGGTCAAGCGATTAATGACGTGCGTGAGATGAGAACGCTAACTACCCTCCGATCGTGTCTCGTGACTCGTGCGTGCGTGTTATCTAGATATTTACGCTCGAAAAATATGAAATACAGTGCGTTTCAGAAACACCCGACGATTTGAATTTTTTTAAGAGCGTTCCACTCATATTATGCATAGGATGTTGGCTTGTTCCAGTCCAGACACGTTGCTGACGGTAAATCTATGAAGCCTCTACCACTCGTACAGATGACTGTACCGTATAGGATTGATGCAGACATATGAAAAGTTAAAGATAAGGTATAGGGAATGTTCTAGGTTTTCAATCTACAGGATTATCTTTAGTGAACCTCGACGTTGAAACAGCAAGTTATTTAACTTCGCTCGATGCACGAACACACACACGTTAAACTTATAACACCCCTCTTTTTGCGGGTGGCGGGTGGGTCGGCGGCGGTTAAAAACGTTTCAATTGCACAAATCCCCGTACCAATTTTTTTACTTTTAGTTTTTTTTTTATTATTTGTTAGGGTATCCGCCATAATAACACATATTCTGTGAAAATTTCATTCCGCTACCTATCAGCCCTTTATAGGTAGGACGGAGGGAGTTGGCTTCGCTTCCGTGCGGATACGGAACCCTAAGAAACTACAAATTAGAACTGCATGCCGATTATTCCATTGGATTCATCAACTCTTGGGGGTCGTTTTAGGATATATATCACCACGCTATCTACTTGCGGTACTGAGCAGTGGCTCTAATTTGTGAGAGTAGTCAATCCATACAAATGTGCCTTAATTTGTCCTTTTCGAATTTCATTCGCGAGAAGCCGCAGGCAAAAGCTTAAATAATATATACTATATATTGCTCGTAAGCCGTAGCAATTATTCTCACATGCTCCGTTTACACACTACATGTCTCATTTTAGGTAACTTTAAGAAGAAAGCAGACGAAAGAGACTGTTTAAATACTCTTGAAAAGGTGTATTGAATGGATTAGACATCGGCTTATGTGCGTCGAAGGATCGATCGATCGCCGCATCGTCGTTCTAGAAGCTTAGTCTCGACCATCTCAGCAGCGGAAGGAAGATTCCCGTAACCCTTCTCAGCGTGGGCGATAAAAAGAGCGGAAACTTCTAAATGGTAATATTGGCTCGACGCGGCGGTTGCTGTCATTAAAAATCTCGTTAAACATCCATTGTGGCGCAGCGGAGCGGGCTTATTAGAGCTGCCGAGAGTGCGCATTAGCATACGCAGCTTCCGTCCGAGACCGCCGCCGCGCCGCCGCGGCCAATCACGTGCGCCACCCCAATATTTACATTTTTACAGTAGCAACAGCGGCTTTATTCCAACCCGAACCCGCTCCAGAGCGACGCCGAGTACTGTATTTTTCAGGCGAAATTTTCCTGTGCGACAAATCTTAATTTGGAACATTTCAGGGAAATTAACTGGAACCTTTTTTGAGCCAGGGGTCACTTCTATATGGCCTGTTTTATAACTCCAAGATGTTGGCAAAAAGTTGGGCGAGTTTGCCATACAAGGTGTAAGCTACCGATCAGTCAGGACAGATCGAATTTTTTTCCGAGTAGTTAGATCAATCGCACTAATACTGGTTCGACAACTCGGAACAATTCAAATCTGGTAGGTAAATGGTTAGATATTAATAAATAAATAAAATTATATCTTTATACAACTAGGTCCTCGTCGTAGAAGTGACACATTAACAGAAAGCCGCTGCCACCCAGTGTTAAACAAAAAAGCCATTTCGCAGACTTACAGAAGTTTACTTCAAATGCATTGGGACAAATACGTTGGGACATCAAGCTTCAACTTCATCGCAGATAAATTATAATAAAAAAGAAGTAGGAATGTAGCGGTGCGTGGGGTGACAGCACTGTCGCACGGCGCGATGGTGGACCGCAGTGCGGGTAGGTGAGCCACGTGACACGGCGAGACGTTCCGGCGGCATTAGAGCGAGGGTCGCGGAGCGGCGGCGGCGGCGGCGGGAGGGTCATGAAGGCGGCATTAAAAAGCGGAAGGTCGAGGGAATAATGAGATTTTAACGAAAAAACTTGTCTCCTCGTCTCCGGCCGAGGCTTCCGTAGCCAATTTATGATGCCATTGCTGTCGTGTCGAATTAAAAATCGCTATTGGACGTGACGCCGAAGTTTTGTTGTCGTTTAATTTTATCTCTGGGACGTAATGAAATTACCGGCGACGGCCTCGCTCGGCATCACTTCACGGATTATTAATTCGTATGTTTTGAATAGAGATGGATTTTTAAAGCGAGTTCATAAGTAGATACTTGTGACATCGAGCTCGGCGAAAAATTTGCTAAAAGTGCAATATAACTAAATAATATAGCACGTGATTGAAACAATTTAATAAATGTTAAATTATATGAAATATTATAAACAGTTGCTTCTAATAATTGTTTTATAATTTTAACCCTACCTTCTCTACCTATAAAAAGTTCTTTAGACATTTTCCCCAACACCGCAGCTATTATGTAGTCCTGTTTTCGTGTTTCCTTCTCGATTGGCCGCTGTGCGGTAGACAGAGGCAGAGGAATGTCAGTGTTTGCATTTTCCACGTCAACTTGCTCTATTAGAAGCTTGAGGGCATAAGTTCAATAACGGCGGGCGAGGCTGCACGGAAATTTGTTACCGTTAGCCTTCGCCCATGTGGTTACGACGACGTTGCAGACGTATGCCCCCGATCGCGCTAGGTCGCAGTGCAGCACACGACCCCCGGCAGGTGATATCTGTGTATTGGATTCCTATTCAGGGCCTTAGTTCAGCGGCGCACGACGACGACGACGCGGCGCTAGGGGTAGGTGCATACATGCGAACAGACGACCAGACGGCAACCTCATTGTGTTGCCAGTTCGCCAGGCTCTGCATTTAACTCGTGACGGGGGGCAGTTAAGGCAAATAATGCACTTATTTCTGTGAGTCACGCAGACCCATACGAACCTAGCGAGACGCCTTGTTTCAGGATAAGCTTGAGAAGCTTCAGGAATAGAAAGTACTCATTATTAGAAGAAAATAATCCATATCACTCAAATCGACATTCCTTATTTTTTTTTCATACAAAAAAATTTAAATTGTAATAAAAACTCGATGTACAGTGAGATTTCGCAACAGTGCTGTCTAGGTCTAGGGAGTGCAATGGCCTTGTTCAGTCCCCGTTTTCTTTCGATGCCATTCAAATTTAAGGGTTTGGAATTTACCTACATGCAGTACAATTTCTACTAGTTAAGCATGTAAGTTATTAATTTTATTTATCTAATAAAGGTGGACGTTAACCGTCCACCTTTATTTATCTAATAAAGGTGGACGTTAACCGTCCACCAATGCTCGATGAAACTATTTTCACCAAAAAGTACTATAAAATGAACGAATCTGGGAACCAGTTTCAGAGCTTTTCGTCTTCAAATATGGACCCATTTCGAACGCTGAAGTTACGAAACCCTATCCTGAAACACCTTGTATATTGTCGTACTTGGATTCGCTCTATTAGCTAGAGCTAGAGTAGTAACACTATCTCGCTGAATGCAAATTCCTTCTATTTGATTTGAAGTACATTATTTTGCTTACCACCTGCTCAGGTGTAAATATAATATGAGTAATTACATTAGCGAAATTATATCATATACCTTTTATAGGTATATGGTATTATACAACATTTTAGTTATGTAAATGATCAAATAAAAAAAACATGTTTATTTGTATAAAAAAGAGGTACATACAGGAAATATAAACATAATAAATATATATTAAAAAAACCCTGCGTTTCATACACAGTATTGCAAATCGTCAGCATTGCACCGTTATAGGCAACGAAACACAAGATCTATTATTTTATAAATATAAAAACTATTTAATTTCAGATCCATTTAAACCAAGAGTGAGTTCAAGTTGTGTGGTTCGTTATGAAGTTATAACAATGTAAGTATGAGTGTGTAATCTATACATATAATAAAATCGTAGAGGTAAGAAAGTCTGTACATTGAATGTATTCGGAAAAAAACTAACCAGGGTGGCTTAAAATGAGATACTGAACATGTTAGAACAGTTTTTAAAATTTTTGTTTGTTTGTTTGTTTGTTTGTTTGTTTGTTTGTCTGTACGCGCATCACGCAAAAACCACTGAACGGAATTAGACGAAACTTTGTATAGTGGCAGTTTATACGCCGGGTTAACATAATACGTAAAAAAAATAACATAAATAAAAAAAATTAACAATTATAAACATTATTGCGCGTTTAAAGTCACGTAGGCCAAAGTACATAATTATATCTTGAGAACTGGCAGCAAATACAATTTGAATAAAATATTCATTCGAAATTTAAAAATAAGTAGATACAACGAAAATGACAGTTCTTCTTTTTTATAACTTGAACACAATAGTCTATACATATCTATTCTTTCTATACATATCATAAAATCGTAAATGCAAAAATGTCTATTTGTACGGGCATCTCGCAAAAACCACTGAACGGAATTTGACGAAACTTTTTATAGTGACAGTGTATATCCCGGATGAACATAATAATTAAAAAATATAATAAAAATCACGTAATCCAAAGTAAAGGTAAAAAACAATTTTAAATGTCATGTTGACAACGGAGAACTGTCATCTCGACGTGAGCTGGCCGGTGACAAATTGTTTGATAAATAAAAATAATAATTGAAAGTCGAAGTTATGTCGCTGTCATTGGTGCAATAAAATTTATATATCTGATGCCCGCGGCTTCGCTCGCGTGAAATTCGTATTTAAAAAAAAGAAAGTAAGTAACTAAAGGCGGGCCCGAAGGCGGATCTACGCTCACGTAAACGATATTCTTTCTCGATGAAAGTAACTAAGGGCGAGGCGGAAGGCGGGCTGAGTTCAGGAAGAAGAAAAGCATTCTTGAAGAAAGTAAGTAACTAAGGGGGAGGCCGAAGGCCGAGCTCTATTCTGGAAGACCATAAACCTTCTCGAAGAAAGTAAGTAACTATGTGCGAGGCCGCAAGCCGAGCTGCGTTCAGGAAGAAGCTAAACCATCTTGAAGAAAGTAAGCAACTAAAGCGAGGCCGAAGGCCGAGCTACGTTCTGACAAATGATAAACCATCTCGAAGAAAGCAAGTAACTAAGGGCGAGGCCGAAGGCCGAGCTGCGTTCAGGAAGAAGCTAAACCATCTCGAATAAAGTTAATTAATATTAAGATTGAGTTAATTTAATTTAAATTTGATTATAAAGTCCACGCTTCTAACGGCAAATATACCGTGCATCCTAGAGCCTCGCGGTTATTCCCGGCTGGATGGCAAGAGGCCCGATGCTATCACCTTAGTGCCATGGACTAAGGGTAGTTCTTTGATGTGGGACGCCACTTTTGTTCTCACATTGGCTCCAAGTCACGTTTGGACATCTTCAAGAGCGGCTGGCGCGGCCGAGGCTGGGGCGGAGAGCCTCAAACGCAGCAAATATAGAAACATAATTCAAGATTTCGAATTTGTTGCGTTTGCGGTTCAAACCCTCGGTCCGTGGAGCAGTGAAGCCAAAAGAGGCTTGAGCTGGTTGACGCAACTGGTGTCCCGCCATCAAGGGCTTATGTACTTAATTCAAAGGGTAAGCCTTGCCATCCAGTGGGGTAATGCCGCAAGTGCTCTAAGAACATTTGAAAATGCCCGTTTTGATAGTTATTTTAATGTTTGTTAGGTAGGTTTAATTCTTAATTATTAATATTACTTTTTTATTTTTATGAAATAAATAGATTGAGTAAACGATATTATATTCTATCGAAGAAAGGAAGTCTTTAAGGGCGAGGCCCGAAGGCGGAAGAGGGTTTTTGGTTTACCTGAACGCAGCTCGGCCTTCGGCCTCGCACTTAGTTCCTTCCTTTCTTCCAGAAGGTTTATCGTCTTCCTGAACGCAGCTCGGCCTTCGGCCTCGCCCTTACTTACTTCCTTTATTTGAGAAAGGTTTATCGTTTACCTGAAAGCAGCTCGGCCTTCGGCTTCGCCCTTAGTTAGTTACTTTCTTTAAGAAGGTTTTTCGATTACCTGAACGCAGCTCGGCTTTCGGCCTAGCCCTTAGTTACTTACATTCTTCTTTGGAATACGAATTTCACGCGAGCGGAGCCGCGGGCTCAGCTAGTGTGTATATAACTGCAGTGTCGGAGGCTGTGCTGTGTGCATTTGAGCGTCGCCTCCGCAGCTATCGGCCGGCACACTCGACAGCGGCGGCGACGGCTGCGACGGCCGGTCGGGGGGCGGCGGCGGGGGCGGCGGGGGTGGAGGCTATCACACGCCCGGCCTCCGTCGAGCCAGCCCGGATATTATTATGCAATAGCGTGACATCATGAAATACCACTGCGGAACATTCGACACTTGCATTCTATTTATATATACTTTCTTCAACCGAGTACTAGACGCCAACAGCCATCACGTGTATAAAATATTCGCAAATGTATATAACAACATATAGGTACTTACCCACTTGAGGTGGAGGACCCATCGATTCGATTGGTGTAATACATTGTTTTTATTTATTACGGCACTCAAACCAGAAAACCAACTGATTTATGTTTAATAACATAATATTAGCAACAGTATCTTATTCCAAAAACATGAGCATACGACATGTTTGTACAAATTGTAATCCTATGTATGGAATCTGGCTACACAGATAGCCGGTAATTAATTAATGAGAATTCCTTTCGTTTTTTGGTTTTACAACTCTCCCCAGGAACATAATTCATACATGTACAATGCTCACGCGTGTAAGACGTTGGGTTTGGGAAGAATATGATAATAGGGATAATGCTACTGGAGGCGCGAGAGTGTAAGCTCTTCCTGTGTATTTTCTGCCGGGTGCGGGGTGCGCTGCGTCCGGTCCCCGGCCTGGCCTGGCAGCGCACACACAGCAGCCGCGTGCCAGTAGCTACTCGGTGACCGCTGTGATTGACGCCAGGCCCGCCCGGCGCCCCCGCCGCCGACTTTTTCAACCAAAAAATATTTATGCAACGAAAAATGTGTACGCTCCAATTTGCACGGTCAACGCGTACGAGCAAACGTGAATATTATCGCACACGTCTATGTATAATATAATAAATAATACATCTATAGTGAAACACGGACCAGAGTATACTTGTATATTGTATTGCAGTACATAAGTATTCGTTATAGGGACTGATAAAAAAAAGTAAGTATGTAAGCAGAATTCAATAGACCAGCCAAAAGACAGTCAATACATCGTCACGTATCCACTGTATAACAAGTGCATCACGTACCTAATGACCGCAGCAGTACCTACTTGATAAGTGACTATCTACGCCGGAAGGCACTCATATATCCCGGAAGGCGCCGTCCTAAAACACTCTCCACTGGCGTAAATCGCGGCGCGAAAGCTCACTTTGTGGGTAGAACAAAAAACTCGGGCCGCAAAGGGGAAGCCGAGGGAAGAATAGTGTAGATGGTGTATGGAAAGCCCAACAAAGGCACTCGAACAAAAGCCGCAGGGGCATTGAGAGGCTCGCGCGCTCCGCCTATAGCTCTTATAAAAAGTGCGTATATCATGTCATAAGCCAATAATCGCGGCGAAGCCTTCTACCGCCGCGCTTCGCGCCCGCGCCCGCGCACGGGCGTGATAGCCGCGTCGAGTTTGGACTTTACGTGGCGAGAGGTACCAGTATTTTATCCATAGGAGCTATACCCAATCGTGAATCGTAATTACCATAAAGTGCGAGTTTTACTCACGCACGGACGGTTCCGTATAGATCCGCTATACCATACCTGTCAAAAAACCATATGCGTCTATCTGTTATCTGTCTGCAAGGCGCGACATTGCAGCGCGCGACCTGTGGCGCCATCTATTATTTTGTAGCGTGAATATGTACGAATCTATTCTTAGCACGTTTCTTGTATGGTACCCCCTTTTTAACTTTTGGACTTTACGTGGCGAGAGGTACCAGTATTTTATCCATAGGAGCTATACCCAATCGTGAATCGTAACTACCATAAAGTGCGAGTTTTACTCACGCACGGACGGTTCCGTATAGATCCGCTATACCATACCTGTCAAAAAACCATATGCGTCTATCTGTTATCTGTCTGCAAGGCGCGACATTGCAGCGCGCGACCTGTGGCGCCATCTATTATTTTGTAGCGTGAATATGTACGAATCTATTCTTAGCACGTTTCTTGTATGGTACCCCCTTTTTTACTTTTCGCTTTTTTAATATTTGTTGGCACATCCGCCATAATAACACATATTCTGTGTTATTACTGTTAACTGTCAGATGGACAGACAGACAGACGAAGTAGGATTTCTGTCGGATGGACAGACAGACAGACGAAGTAGGATTTGTAATAAGTTTCCGTAAAGATACGGAACCCTAAAAACCGACTTTCGCGTTCTTCTATCCGAATAAAAAAAGTTGTCATAAACTCGGTAATATCGACGTATGTCATAAACACACATGCACGCTCGGTATCTCCACATTAATTGTCGTATCGAAAATGGAGATTTCGAAGCGGACGGGGCGGGTTTAATAAGTGCACTCACGAGCACTCGCGCGAATGCGGAATTAATAACAGTCGATGAAACAAAATCTAGAATAAAAAGCACCACGTCCCAACACGAAAACTCAATAAGCGCAGACGGTAAAACAGTCGAAGGAGTATTTTTACGAAACAAGCATTTTCAATTAGTGGAATACCGCAGAGTGGTCTGCCGCCTCCGCGCCTCCGCGCCGCCGCCGCCCGCGTCCGTCCGTAGTCCGTCGGATACGGCGAGGCTTGTGGCTGGCCTGCGCCTGCGGTCCACTTATTGCAACACACGCTATGTGCACTTGCTAATATCAATCAAGCAATCGGTATCGTGCTGAGGTACCGAGGTAGGGAGTGACTGTTGTGGCTCGGGTAACAACACACGGAAAGGCTATGTAACATGTCATCTCATCTGACTCATAGTCGGACAAATCCCGGCGTGCAAGCACTCTTCAATAATAGAAATATTTTTTGCGGTAAACACCATTCGTCATGCACAGCAGAGCATAGAATGGATAACTATTTAAATTCAATTAAATTAAGATAATCTAATGACAGGAGTCGTAAAATGGACGAGACCTTTTTAAAAAGACTGATTAATGTTGAAAAATATTGTATTAAAGACTGCAACAATGTTACGGTGCACCACAGCAACCACAAATTTCGCATGGATGGCAGACGACGGGCGGTGCGCGGAGGGTGCGACGGCGGAGGCGGCCGCTAGCAGCCAGGTTTCCTTTGTGAGGTATGCCGGTCACTTATTTCAATAGCCGCGTCGCACATCCTCACAAACGGAACAAATTGTGTGGGGAGGTCGCCGGAGCCGGGCGGCGGCGCGGCGCCCGTCCCGCCTGCCCCGCCCTGCCGCGGAAGACGCGACGCAAACAAGACGCACAACTTCGTTACGACTGTTTACGCATTCAGCTCCCCCGGCAGGCGGAGGCGGCGCGCGCGGCACCGCCCCGGCCCCAGCACCCGGTACGTCTCAACGGATTATTTATTATCAGGCTAATTTTCCAATTCTCCATCCCGCGCGCAGTTGGGATGTGGTGGAAATTTATTTCGAATGAGATTATTCAACATCGACACTGGAGCCGGCCTCTTACGGCGCGTCGAAGAAAATATAATTTCCGGCGGCGGGCGGGGCCCGCGCCGCCCCACGCGTCACTCGTTGCCTCGGCATTGGCAGGTAATTTCGTACAGTTTTGCAGACGAAGTGCGGCGATTTACGATTCCGCGATTTAGACGTTCGTTTCCGTCGAAGCGTGCCTCTTTGTGGAACAACCTGAATAGTAAGCGTCGCGGGAGGAGGCGTTGACGTACTAACAGTAACTCGTGGAAATTGAGAGTGATTTCTCAGAAATCTCGTTTGCAGAAAAATGAAAGCGTCCTCGCGCGCTTTGATAAATTACTTTCGCGAATACATTACGGTGACTATTTTCACAAATAGATCGGAAGGACTGTCGCGCAGCTCGTGAGGCGCTCGTGCCTCGCGGTACGTAATTAAGCTCGTAATTAAGAATGTGACAGGACGGGGCCGCGAGGGAGTGAGGCGGAGGCGGCGGAGGTGGCGGATGAGGCGTCGTGTCGTATCGACATCGCTAACGAGCTCGGCGAGTTTGTCTCGGAGAAGACGTGTGGGGTGCGGAGGAGGCGGCGGCGGCGGATGCGCGAGACAGCCATTGTAATCTAATAACCCAGCTAATTGCCGAATCAATTTCATCAAACTGCCGATAGGCAGGCTAGCCCTCGACTTCAGTCGAACCCGATACAACCCTCCGGATGTGGAGACCCGTCGCTGCTGCCTCGCCCGTCCCGCCCCGTCGTGCAGAACTGACGCAGACTAATGTCCGGCGTCGAATCGCACGAAAATCTCGAAAAATAGTCTCGAAAATCGATACGTATTCAATAAAATAGCACACCTCTAAGGGCTACAAATGTATTTCCCTCAAAACTATGTTTCCACGTAGTTGCGTTTCTAACATAAAGTGAGGTAGTTCAAACATATTTCGAAAATCAAACCAATTTTTAAATAAACTGAGATATAAGTAGGAACCCTATAACTAAATCCATAAAAAGACACATTATGGGCGACCCCACATGTCACGCTTTCTTTATAAAAATAACATTATGATCTTGACAATATGCGGCATTTTAGTTTGTTTGCTTATACGTTTTGAGTTTCAAGAATTTTCTGGCCGTCGCTGCTGGGCGGTGGGCCACAAAGGGGAAACATTTCATATTTATAGGATTGGATTGAAACATATTACATTACTTCAGGGTTTACACGTGTATTTCATTACAAAATTGTTGGCATATCCGCCATAATAACACATATTCTGTGTAAATTTCAACCGGCTACCTATTACGGTTCAAAAGATGCCAGATGCAAGACAGCCCTAGGACGGACGGACGGACGGACACACAGGCGGAGTAGACTTAGTAAAAAGCATCCGTATGGATACGGAATCCTAAAAACAAAAAAATAGTTTAATTGTTCTATGGAAAATATTGTATTTTATCATCTCTTCGAGATACAGGTCTCCTAGTATTTTTAACATAATATACAAACCGTGTGGGGCCGGTACTTAAAAAGAATAGCCCCACTTGTAAGGCGTGACTTTTGGGTGTAGCTATAGCCAATGTTATTGGGGGGGTGTGTGCGGCATATGGCCTAGAGCATGAGTAAAATAAAGTCAACCGTTACAATTTGAAATATTTAATTTATCGAGAAAATACGACAATTACATGAAAATAATATAAAGTGATCTCAGGGTTTGGTTCATGTCTGTACATATAAAGTGGCTTGCTGCCATAGACTGAAATTTACATAGACCTAATTTTACCACGCACATTCACCGAATCGTGCCACCAGAAGAAACTTAGCTTGGGCCTTCCGGAGCTCTCGTGGCTGCTATCCGGAAGACGACGGAGAGAGTTGAAGCCTTCTCTGGTGCCACGATGCGTTGCTTGTCAGTCCCGACGCGGCGCACAGCCGCCTGCCTCGTGACCGAGGTTTCGCGCCACTCGTGCACGAGGAATGCGGCCAGGCGAGGCGCAGAGACCGACACCGGATCCCACACGAAGGGACTCGCGGCCCGTTGGTGCAGCTGCACCCGCTCGAGGAACGCGAGCCCAACCGTAGACGACGTTAATCGCGCGGCGAGCTCAAGAGTGCAGTCCGTACATTCGTCCTGCACTCGACGGCGTTCGCTCCGCTGTCAATGTCGCTTCTTCTATCTGCCGAGCCGCCTTCGTATGAAATGCCTCCTCACATTAAAAAGTTAGTTTGCCGACACGCAGAACTGAAATATAAATATAATTCGGCTTGACAACTATCCGCGGGGGCAGCGTAAATGCCAGACGGGCGTGGAAAGAGAGATTAATTATTTTCGAGCGGATGAACTTGGGTGAAAAAAACCTAACACGTTTTCACAAAACTATTTCTGGAGAAAATTCACATTTTAAGTACGAGGCGACTAGAAATAAATGGCTCAGCACTTACAGGTGTTTCCCAGAAACGGTTCTCCGGCGCTCTCCACGCCCCTTGCTCAGATCGACTTCGCAGCACCAAAATTCTCCCCTCCACATTGTAAATTTTTCGCAGAAGTGACAATTTGCAACGAGCGACGTCCTACGTCACCCGCGCTGGTGGTGCCAACATCACCGCGATACGAATCGGCGCATTAAAAACTCACTCGACTTGCTCTCGATGTAAAATATAGTTTTAGACCGTTTCAGGCTTCGATAACTTATCGCGGAGAATCCACCCTGCACTACAACGTGATAGAAGGCTTAATTGATTTTATTAAACCCCGTTAAAATATTATTTACGCCATTAGGGAATATCATAGCGCCTTGCGTCAACCACAACCTGGCTACACCGGCTTTAACCTTGTCGTCATCGTTCCTTTCTATGGAACGTCCAAGGTCTTTGACCATATTTAAGGCCGGTGTAGACGATCGTGGTTCACGGCGTTACACACTGCATATCTCCCCGTGCATGTCGTAAAAGGCGACTAAGGGATAAGGACAAGATGTCGCGCTAAAGGGCGAAAGGCTAGCCACCTCTCACCTTGGCGCGGTCCTTCCACCTTGTCATGCAGCAGGTGGGTCTTCGTGCCTCACTTGCTCCTTGATAGTTATCTTGTCCGTATACTGTGCTAAACGTGGTGGTCGGTGTTGTGCTTTAATTTACCAGAGTACTTATGGGAGTGAAAGTTGGGTAAGGCAGGCGAAGCATGAGAGCAGGATAAATGATGTTGAAATGCGCGCGTTGAGAGGAGTATGTGTGGAATAGGAGGAGTATGTGTGTCAGTAGAATGGATGATAGGAAACTAATGAAAGAAATCTATGGAGCGAATGTTAGGGGAAGAGTCGGGAAGGGTCGCCCTAGACGCACGTACCTGGACCAGATCGGGCATGTGCTCGAAAAGGGTCAGGTGCGTAGGACCCGTAACCGACGAGCATGTATGAAGAACATTATGAGAGTGGAAGTGGAAGAGGCGGCAAAAGTGTGTCAGGATCGTGGCGCTTGGAGGTTGGGTTGTTTGCGTGGGTTGGGTCTGTTGTCTTTGCCTGCCCCACTGGGAGGCAGGCAGGCGTGACGTTATGTATGTGTATGTATGTATGAACTTATAGCACAACACCGATTACTCTGCTTACCCTAATTGTCGGGATACAAAAGCGTGAGTTATGTATGTATGCATAAAAACCTAACAATATCGTAAAACTAAGTGTAATTTATATTATTAAATGTAGTTTAACTATATTTTTTTTTATAAATACATAGTAAATCGACAGACGTCACAATCAAAGGATAATAGAGATAAAATAATAATAATATCCATTTAGGCTCCCACATTTAACCCTGCGTATAGTGCTGCGTTGACTATTAATTGTCAGTGGTAGTAAAAGTGGAACAATAATAATGTTTTTCCATTAATTCTGTACCACCGAATGGTACTGAATGTAATTTTTCCCCCGTTAGATCGATCAGTAGAACAACTGGTAGTACAGAGTGTAACAGTTCGCCATTAGTTAAACAGATACATTTTCGTGCAAGACACACATTTGAAGGAGGGAATCGGAGTAGTGTTTTTATTTTAGTGGGCGTGGCTTAAGGGAAGGGAGGAAACACTGAGCCTTCATTTCTTTGCACTGAAGCGTATTTTGAGTGCTCTTCTTTATGAAGGTTATAATGTAGGTCGTGTTTGGATTTAATTAGGCAATGTGTAGAGGAGCACACGTGACCTCGTTTTACTCCAAGCCCGCTGCAAACTTCACGGTCTACTCTACATGAGCGCACATCAGATATTAGGTCACGGGCCAGAGACGGAGTACCTACCTAACTATAAAGTACAATATAATCTTGGCTAACAAAGAAGTATCTCTATACTGAAGGGCATTTGGGAAAGAAAATAGAAATTATGAATCAAGTTACCAATTCGAAGTACAACTAATTAAATATTTAGATAATTAAACTAGACAGCTGAAAAAGAATTTCAACGGTTCGAACAATTAATTGGCATGTAACCAATTTACTTTTAATTCTTTAAGGCACTTTTAGCGATAAGAGTAAAAATAACTCAACTGCCATCTGCATGCAATGCAATTACTGATATATTGGTGTTTCGGAATTTTGTGACCCGAATTCTGATTCCATGTTTCCCATATTTTTTTCTTCAGAATTATGCAAAAAACTTTATCTTTCACAAACTTTTATGAACTTTCTCGGTTTCAAAAAAATCATCACTCAACCATAGATTTTGTCCTGAAATTTGCCAAATAACCGAATTGCCTTCAGGTAATTCTAATCAAAACTCCGAAAACAAATTTTATTGACACCCCTTCGTAGGGACTGGTTAATTTCGAGCGTAGTTATTCATTCATATCGCGCACGCATCTGTTCTTTATTCAGAAAGAAAATTGGATAACTTTCTAAGGCTGGTAGGCTGGAAAATATCTGCTATCTCATAATAAAAATATGCGATCCTTCGTGACGCCGCACTCTAATATTGCAAGCTTATTCTTTCAGGGAGAGTGAAATAAATCGGCCTGTTGCTCCGCCTCCGGGAAGAACTATTTTCACCCTTGTCCCAGACCGCTAAGGTCGAAAACTCCTTCGCAAAATTAGCCTCATTGGAGAGAAAATACCCTCAAACTTATCTCGAAACGACAAATTAATGACTTATGGGTAAGAGGCAAAACTTGTAGAGTTATTAAGAGTTGTTTTTATAAGGGAGCGAGGATATCGCGATATGAATCTTTATGTCGGCCCGAAACGAGTTAATTATACACATCTCGCCGGAGTGTAGTCGGAGTTTGCCCCGCCCGCCGCCGCCCGACCGCGCGCGGGAACTTCGGCTCTTTGTGGCCGTAAGATTACTGATATCGACGCGCCTCTGTTCGCCATTGAAATCTACGTAATTGGAGATTTGATTAGGAAATGAAAGAGAAGATCATCTGAACTTTTGCTAACTGGTTCTTCTTATTCAGTGTTTCAGTGTCGTGAACGAATTATTTGGATGGAATTTTTGGGCACGGCAAAAATAATAACAGCATTCACATAAAACGTTTTCATTTTAAATGAACTTCGCCCCCCTCCCCCACATCGACTCACAATGATGCGCGGCATAAAGAAAATAACAAAACTCTCGTCTAAACTGTCTCATTCCCCGCGACGAACGAATAAAACGAAACCGCATTGTTGCCAGAAAAAAAAATACAAAAATGTTCACTCAAAAGATAGGATATAAAATAAAAATGGGGATGGTTCGAAAGCGCGGCACAATAGCCGCCTCCGAGCGAACAGCGCGGCAATTAAACGCGACGTAATGTCGGAGCTCTTTGACGAGACAAAATATTAAATGACGCATGCTAATGAAGGTCCTGGCTTTGGTGGGTGCTTGTGGCGTTGTAACTTCAAGTCGATGCCGCTACATCGGTTCTTACTAATTAGAGCATAAAAGAGAAACACACAAACAAGAACTGCTTCGCTGTCGAGAAATCTAGCCCGTTGCGTTGTTAGTAGGTATCTCGAAGTCATCTTCTTAATTATTTATACCATATTCAGCGGCTTTAGCACTGTTAGGGTTAGCTCATATCGAGACGCGACGTGACGCGACATTTCTAGATAGCTATGCAATATAGAACTTATTTCCTACAAAAAAGTATAACTTGCAGTGAGAGCGCGAAAGCGAACCGGCCGGCGCGGGCGGCGGTAATCGTGGCGACAGACCGACGCGACGCGACGCGATGATGCATTTCGATTTTCGACACGCCGAGCTTCATCGTGCGGGGCGCCGCGCTGCCTTTCGAGCTTCTTCTTGCATCTATGTTCATGTCGCGTCGCGTCGCTTCGCGTCTCGGTGTGAATTGACCCTATCTTCCGTAAGCAAACAACGCTACGCAAAGTTTACATGCCATAAGACATCGTAGTGTAGTAGTGGTTACCTTGGGACCGAAGGTAACCACTACACTTCGGTAGACGTTTGAGAAACGCTATTTTCATATCCGTGGTCGGTTTATAATTACCTCACATGTAGGTATATACATGGCATGCCTTTTAAGTTCTGTCGTTTACATATTTACCGACAGCTATGAATTTGGAACTGTTCGATATTCAAATTTGTTTGAATTTAGAATCTCAAAACAATTGAAAGTATTAGGATTACTGCTATTGTTTAGTCATTGCGTCGTTTTGAATCTGTCAAGTCACATACGAATATGAATCTTACTAAGGAAAATGTCCGTGCAATAATTTTCTACAACCTTAAACCTAACACGGCTTCAGTGTTTTGAAGAGCTAACATCCGTGTTCCATGATGAAGCCCCATCTCTGCGGACTGTCGAACGCTGGTATTTAGAATTCCAGCGTGGACATACCAGTCTTAGTGACAAATCTCGTGAAGGACGTCCAAAATCCGCCTTCACTGAAGAAAACATCATTGCTGTGAGACAACTAATTCTCGAAGATTGTCATGTGACATATCGAGAGATAGAGGCGTTATTAGGCATCTCAGGGAAAACCATTCAGAAGATCTTGCATGAGGTGCTTGGTGTGAGAAAGCTAGTTTGCCGTTGGATCCCGCATTTGCTTTCCGACGATCATAAGGGGGCCCGCGTCAGATGGTGTTAGAAAACTCTTCAAAGGTTCAACCGAGGAGAGTCAAATCACGTCTACGACATCATCAGTGGTGACTACGATCCTGATTCCAAACAACAATCTACAGTCTGGGTCTTCCAAGACGAACCTAAGCCGACTAAAGTAGTTCGCTCTCGAAGCACTTCAAAGAAGATGGTGGCCACGTTCGTTGCGAAAACCGGTCATGTTGCGACGATTGCACGAAGATCGTAGAACGGTTAATGCAGAGTGTTATATATCACAGTTTGTTTACCACAAGTCATAGTCGAACTTCGGAAATCTAACCCAAAGCGACGCATCATCCTACACCATGACAACGCAAGCTCACACAGCGCTCGTCAAACTATTCAGTATTTGAAGCAGGAAAATGTAGAAATTCTTGACCATCCTCCAAACAGTCCTGACCTAAGCCCTAATGATTTCTTTACATTTCCTAAAATTAAGAAAAATCTTCATGGTCAAAGGTTCCAGTCCGGTGAAGAAGCAGTCGACGCTTTCAAGGTAGCCATATTGAACACCCCTACTTTGGAGTGCAATAAATGTTTTAATAACTGGCTCGAGCGAATGGAAAAGTGTATTAAACTGCGTGGTGAATACTTTGAAAAACAATAAAAGATACTATAAGGTTCTGGTAGTGTTTTTTTCTTCAAACGACAAAACTTAAAAGGCATCCCTCGTACATAGATGCCAAAAAGGTTTGTTCGAAGAACTCCGTGTCGTGTGAATATTTACCTATTACTTGTCTATTGCTGGTTTGCTGCTACCTCAGCCCGCGCTTCCGCACATCGCGCCTCACGCCACACCCGCTGACGCCTAGCTCAGTAGCGTTAGTATCGCTGTCGCGTAGCCAAATAATATAATACCGCCTAGCCACGCCCGTATTATATGTGTAATTGAGCTACCTACCACTCGCGCGTGTACGAATTTTGTTTTTTTTTTGGTGTTATTTGTTTTATTACTAACATTTGTTGTGTTCAAATGCCAATACGAGTAAAAAAAGGAATAGTAATATGACTATGACGTGTGCACTAGCTTCACTAGTCATGTCACTTAATTACGTAGAATTATTATTACATGGTAGTACATATTAATTCTATGCCTGAAATACGAAGTAACGACAGTTCAGTTTAACACCTGGTGGCGGGAGTATTCGTCTATCCGACTTTTTTGTCGACGGTACCGATAGCTGTTACGTCATAACCGTCAGCGGTGGCATACTGGAACCAGACGACTAATATAAGGAACACTTTGGTCGATCACGTTCGCGATTTTTACAAAGCTGGTTTGAGTAGCGTCTCGTTCACGATCTTTTACGCCAATTCCAAGCTTAAAGCATGCTTTGTGAATTTGCGTCTGTCGCTGCATACGTGGCCAGGATACTGCGCCTCGCATACCAGTGTCGCTTTATACAAAAGGTTCGCCTTCGAGTAATATTTGCGTCGTGGATAACTTGGAATCAAAACGTAGTAGCTCTCTCGCAAGCCTCGGGGTCCTGTGTTACCCGTGAAAGTTGATCACAAAAATATGTCTAATTAAGGGGAAAATTTAACCCTCCCGTGTAATTAAAATTCAATTTTTAACGATTTAAGAAAGATATTTTAAGGACGCGTCGAAGGGTGCTCTTTGATTCTCGGCGTCCCTTCGTTAATCGTATTGAGTTCATTATCGGCACAATAGATCGGTAGCGCCTGTAGCGCTAAGGGTAGGTAGGTTAGGTAGTGAGGGTTAGAAGTTAGGAGTTCGGAGGGCGGAACTGTCGCTCCCGGCTGATGGATCGTCCGCCGTGTGAATATTAATAGGGCAAACAATTTCCCGGGTTGCATAATAGATACGTGTTAATTTCGACAGTTAATGGGAAAACACGACGAACTTAGAAAAGGTTTCAGATTGGGTCAAAGATTTACGAATTTGCATAATATGTATTTTAAATGGTACAGAGGATCAGACCATTATCATAATCAGCAACATTAATTGTATAATTAGCGGAATCAAGGATTACAAACGAATGCCTAGTGGTTTTGTATGCATCTTCACGTGTATAAATACAGATTTGTAAGAGAAAATAAATAAAAATCCCTTCAGATTTTACGGCTTATTCATCCGGAAGGACACATTCCGAGCTCGGCATCTATTTCTCAACTATCCCGGCGGCGACGATCGACGCACGATTGACCCGATGAGACCTCCCGAGCGGTAAGGATCAAATGCGCGGGCGGGTGTCGGTCGACCCATCACCGCCACCGCCGCCCACGCGCCCAGCCGCGCCCTACGCTAACGTTATGGGTGATTCCATGATCTCGTGGCGTTCTGACCCATTCTCAGGACCCACTGTAAAAAAGAAAAAAAAAATTGTGGTGTTTCGACCCAATTACATTTAATTTTGAGAGGCGTTCTGACCCACTTACCAGAATACACAGATACAGTAAGTGAACTTCCTTTGTGGCAATTTGCAAAACTCCTATCATTTCTGCTGCCCTGGTACTTTATTTCCCATTCCCAGCTTACCAAGAAGTCTTCGGGTTTCCACTTTAATTACGGTGACTGTATTCTGACCATTTGAATACTTTATTGCACAAAAAATAACAAAAGGTGGACTTAAAGCCTAAATGCATATCTGCTAGTCATGCCTGAGATTGTGAGTAGTGTAGGTGGGTAGTGCGGGAAATTAAATGAGAGATTTTTTTCTTTTAAATAGTATAAAAATCCTTACCTATAATAAAATCCAACGTCTGCTTTCTGTCTGAGTGTCTGAGTGTATGTCTGTCTGTCCGCTTATAACTCGAGAACCACTGAACCGATTTTAATAAAACAAAATTCTACGGATAGCTTGATTCTTCCCATCAACTATAGGCTTCTTACTATCACGCTAAATGGCTTATGAGGTTAGCAGTGAAGTGAAATATGAGAGCGGGCGGAGCCGCAGCTTGGCACAGCTTGTAAACAATAAAACATAAATAATAATAATGACATACAACTAAATACATTTATTAATTACTTATGTTATATTTATGTTTTTCTGAAAATTAGGAATTAGAATTTTTTGTTGTTTTTTGTTGTTGTGTTGTTTAATCTGATATACACTCCGAAAAAAAAACATAGCACCAAAGATTCGTATATACAATCTTTTGGTAGTGCAGTTGGGAATGAAAAAGTAAGGCTCTTTAAAATTCCATTGTGCACTACTACTCAGTAGTGCAAACGGGAGGAAATAATTCCAAACGACACTACCGGTTTCGCAGCTTGTATTAGCCAGTAGTGCAGATGGGGAAAAAATTCCAAACAGCACTACTGGTAGTGCAGCTTGGTAGTGCAGAGTGGAAGGAACGGTTTATTTGAACGATGTATCCAAATAGAAGTATACTATACTGGTTTTGTATGTTTACTGTGCTGAAAATTCAGCACAGTAAACATAAAACACCAGTATATAATACTTCTATTTAGATACATAGTTCATAATAAACTAAATATTTTTTTAATAAAGTTTAAGTTTTATTATCTCATAGCTACAGATAGGTAACTGGTAACTGGCCATTTTCTATTCGATATTAAGAAAAATAACTTCATGTCACATTTTTTTCTGAACAATTTGGTCACATTTTATTTTATATATTATATATTTTTAACCGACTTCCAAAAAAGGAGGAGGTTCTCAATTCGTCTGTATGTTTTTTTTTTTTTTTTTTTTTTTTTTTTTTGTATGTTTGTTACGCGATTTCTCCGTCAATTGAGGGCCGATTTAGAAAATTCTTTTTTTGTTAGTTAGGTCATACTTCCGAGGTGGTCCCATTTCAATTTTATCGAAATTGGTTCAGTGGTTTTCGAAAAATCAGCATAATACTATGGTGTTCACCATAGTAACCTTCAGTAAAACTTGTGATGTGGTCGTTTTCGGCAATTTTCAGTTTGATAAATTAGTATGGTGTGTGGTTACCTTCAGAAAAACTTTTGTGATGTGGACTTATTCAGCAATTTGCAGTCTGGCACATATGGCGAATAATTCTGTACCACTTCAATCGATTCTTGGTAAGCTGGGAATGGGAAATAAAGTACCAGGGCAGCAGAAATGATATGAGGTTTGCAAATTGCCACAAAGGAAGTTCACTTACTGTAGGTATCTGTGTATTCTGGTAAGTGGGTCAGAACGCCTCTCAAAATTAAATGTAAATGGGTCGAAACGCCACTATTTTTTTTTTCATTTTGACAGTGCGTCCTGAGAATGGGTCAGAACGCCACGAGATCGATTCCATATTACGTATGAGAATATCCATCTCAATTACATTTTTGTTTCTAAATCTCTAAATTTCCATCTCCTTCCGGTCTATCTCTCTATCTCACTCTCTATTATTCTACTCCTTGTTTCAACATGGGCGGACCTTGAAAATAGAATAATAGATGAGACCCTTTGTTCGATAAATCAATGCAATTAAAATATTGGCTTTCAATATTTCAAACCAATTCCTCCCCGGAAGCATTACATTTTCCCAAGCGGTGGAGGAGAGCCAAAGAATTCAAAAGAATAAAACTGCTATTGTCATACATTGCATGCAATTTACTTCATCCTCAACATGTCCACACCAAACGCCTCGTAACTTGCACGTTGATAAGAACGTGAATCCACATGTGCGGTGCGACAGAGACGTATACAAGTATTTGAAAATTAGTCTCTGTGCACACCAATATAAAAAAAAATTCCCGCTCGAAAAATTGATGCCTGTTCAATTCTTTTGAATTCTTTATTAGAGCGGTTTCATAACGTGAAATGAAACAGCGCAATTCAATGAGCTAGCTACGGTCCCTTTAAATTAAAAAAAATACACTTTTTCTCTCTCCCTCGTTTTTAACAGCGCGAGGGGCACTTTTGAATTCGAGACAATTAGTTTTCGTTTGCATAAATTTCGGAAACGGGATTTGAAACAGGGAAAATGAGCGGATAAACTGTTTAATTTTTTTTTTGTCCATGGATGCGTATCTTCCTTCCGACAAACGCGAGACTCATTTGGAACAAAAATGTAAGACTGAATTGTACGCGAGGTTACAACCACACACTACCCACAATGTCCACATAGACCAATACAAATATATAAAACATTTACTCTAGTCTAACACCTAAAGCACAGATTACTTAATAGTTACTTCGTAACAGATAAATCACTCCATAGAAAATGTTCCTACCTTCGGACTTTAATAGCCTACTCCTTCACGTCACCAATCGCTGCGTGCGAAAATGAACCTTAACGATCGAGTGTAAAGTGGTTATTGCTTTGCAGCTGCGCGCAGTTGCGTGGGCGAGCGTCTATGTATACTTCGCGCGGCTGACGAATTTTCACTGAAATAGACCGCCGGCGGCCCGTCGGGCGGTAGGTAGTTAGCGCGCGCAAGTACATAGAGTGCGTGAGGCCTGCCTAAAGCAGTAAAGTTTCTACAAATTGATTTTAATCCTAAAATTCATATTATTAATATAATGTTGCTTTGTTTTGATTTGTTTCATCGAATTCACGAAACTAAAACAACACGGCGACGGTAGTGGCTCGCCTACTACCTAGCGAGATTTTGTTCTTCCATTTCATAAAAAGTTGAGGATTAAAGATTGTATTGCTTTGCAAGTTACTACAGTAGTCGTGAACATAATTTTTTATTTTGAACTATACCTATTTATATTGATTTTCAGGGTTCCTTATTCATATGGAAGCCTATTATAAAGCGTACGTCGTCTGTCTGATCGTCCGAGGACTGTATCTTTTGAACAATAATAGGTCATGAACAATAATAACAAATAATAATAAAAAACTAGTTAAAAATTAAAGGGGTCATATAAGTATCATAATACGCAGAGGAGCGCCATCTACCGAATTATTCAAATATTTTAACTACAAAAGTATAAACAGTCACCGATAGATGGCGTGATACGCTAGATACGTGCGAATGCGACCGCGTGCTTGCTGCGCACACGCAATACGTGCAAGAAGGAACATATAGCTACGGAACCCTCTGTGAGTGAACATCGTTCTCACTTAACAGGTTTTTATTTATTGATTTTATTTTTTGTATGGCTTGACTATATTATATGTATAGTAGAAACACGTAACTACTTTTTTCACTTCCATTTTCGCTTCCATTTCGTTTATACTCATAGAATGATATTACGATTAATAACGACCGAGTGACTGCCAAACTTACTACGAAAGGGTCACGAAGGCGGTCGGTGCTCGATCGCGTGGCATCCAACAAAAATGTCGCTTAAAATAAATCCCACGGAATCCTCTCGATATCGGACCGTGGTGGGTAACGACATTCCGGCATTTTTTTGCCAAAATAAATGTGAACGCTGTCAAGTCGAGGTAAATTTACGATTCGGGGCTTCGCTTTCCGTCATACTAGCCGCGGAGGGGGTTCGTGCTGGAGTCTGGAGGCAGGGGGGTGGCGGGGTAGGTGGTAGGGGCTCCGGACGACAAGTGACCTCGGCCGCACGTGCTCGGAATAACTTGATCGCGCGGTGCGATCTCGTTACTTCTTATCTGTTTTATTGCGGCACAGGTGAGATACAACTGGCGCCGGGGGGAGCCGCCCGCGCCGCAATCGTGGCCGCATTACGACGGGCGGACCTAACGAGGTCCACGGCACGCCACACGTCTCCGCGCCGCTCTAACAAGGCGTATCGTAAAATACGCAACTGGATCGTGAGCGTTGTTCCCGAAGAATTCTAGTTGCGTGCGGATGTATGAACATAAAATGTTCTACCTACCTTATTAGTATTTCAGAGGCATCAAACTCTGGGTATGTATGTACCAAATTGTCAACTTTTGTCGTCCATTAGATTCGGAGAAAATAAGCAGTGACAGACGGACCGACAGACAGACAGACAGGCAGACACTAGAGAAATCCTATAAGGGTTCTGTTTTTTTTTCATCTTTTGAGGTACGGAACCCTAAAATGAAGTATAAATAAATAATAACGATGTGAATATAAAATTTAAAACAAATTACTTAAGTATAAAATACTACATACACAAGTCAATACTCCACGTCACCCGTCATGCTCTCCTGTCTACGCAAATGTCTGTTCTATACTATATTTGCTGGGCCGTTGTAAACTTTACAGCACTCATTGCCCGTTCCTATCTGACGATACAGAACTTCACACAAGCTCACATCACGTGTGACTTCGTGAGATGCAACGACTATAAAGCGATAAAAGCGTATAACGATACCCGTTAGTGAACTTTCAGAGTAAGACACTAACGTTGTAGTGTTGGTGGCAAGGGGGTAAAGTAATAAGATGCGCGTCGCGATACCTTCTCACCATTTCCCCATTCACTTTTTACGACACTTTCATCTGACCTGGATCATAAAAAGTTAATCATAATACCTCGCCTTGTCGTAGATTCTCGGTGCCCCTATAAAAAGAGATTGAAAAGGAACTGCCTGAAATGGCAAGCTAAAGAGTATCCTTTCTTCGAATACTCGCGCATTAGGGATCCGCTGAAACATAGCACTGGCGTTCCTCAGGGCTCTGTGCTGTCTGAAATAATGCCACCAAATGCCACAAAGGCGAATTGCAAATTTATTACGGTGTTTAACTTAATCACTTACACAATGTAAAGAAAAAGAAATAAATAGGTATATTTAAATGAAATATTACTCTCTTCACAAAGTCTCAACACAAGACATAGAACACCATAACCGTATTTCGAAATGTTATCCACGGAACCCTGTACAGTGTTACTTCGGAAACTTTTTACTACGGCTCTGCATTACGATGGCTTTTTTCACGCATCTCCCATACAGACTGAACAGATAAGTTTACGTAGGCTTTAAATCTTCCCAACAAAATGGAATTCTATGGAACAAAAAAGGTACGATTAAATCGCTACCCATTATTCAGGTTGTAATGTCATCATCTATTAGGGCTCTAGAAGAGAAACATCATATTGAGCTCAGACGTTTCCGTCTTTCGACTTATTGCCCGTGGAGTCGCCGTAGTTGGCGAACCTTATGGAGGGAATTAAGAACTAAGATCTAGGAAAAAAGAAGTTAGATGTTTTGAACCTGGGTTCATATGAGAATTGGGTACACGAACCTACTGTTTAGGGTTTCGTAGCAACTGACGCTGGCAGGGATCCTTATAAAGTCGGTCACGTCGTCGGTCCGTCCGTAAGCCGTTCACGTTCGTCATTACTCCGGAATGTAAAGCTCAATTAATCTATTTTTTTTATAGAAAGCATCACATATGGCGCCGAGCCAACCATCAGGTGTCTAGAGAAGTCCATGGACATTAGGTCGAACGCGAGGGTTGCGAATGCCATGCCGGGTGTCTCTTCACGCCCCGCCCCGAGACTTTATTTGGGGGGAATGGTGTGGACAAGGAGAGCGTTCCAGAGTTTACCAGTTCTGTGGAGGAAAGATCTGCACAACCGATTGGTACGCATCCGCGGTAAGCCAACGCGTAGGGGTGCAATCTTTGCCCAGTGCGCGTTGTGCGGAGGTGGAAAGGGGACGGCAGGATCGCGTCAAATAGCTCTTCCGAGTAATCCCCATGGAATAAGCAGTAGAACACACTTAGGGCGCCGACATTCTCGCGCAGTTGCATTGGTGCTAGATTTAGCGGGACACCTCGGGGTCACCCACTAAGTCGCAAAGCTCGACACTGGATCGAGTGCAGCGGCGCGAGCTGGTATTTAGCTGAGTCATCGCACAAGTGCGAGCAGTACTCCAAGTAGAAGCTAATCTGCTATTTATACAGAAGCAGCCTTTGGGCCAGCGTGAAGTACCGTCGCACCTTATTGAGTACGACCAGTTTTATAGAAGCCAGCTTGGTCTTGCCCGCGATATGGCGCCGAATTTAGGTCGTACGACAGTTCGACTCCGAGGACCCCGAGGTGGTCGCTTAATTCAGTCGTCGTGCCTTGAAAGGAAGGGGCTAGTGTGAACGCCGCTCTCTTCGTACTGAACGCGCAAACTTGTGTCTTGGAAGCGTTGAACTCGATCATATTACTACGGCTCCATTATATATCCTAATAAACAAAGCGACGTTTCTACGGGCGCTCACCCGGCGGCGGAGACCGGCCGTGTAATGTACGTCAACATCCTTATAACTCGAGAACCACTTTATCGAATTACATACGCGTTTCACTGTTACATTCTGTCACTTGCCAAGATGGTTTCAAGCTATAAAATGTATATCATAACGCTACGTCATCGGCGGCATGAGCTGTGAGCAAAAAAACAGACAGCCGAAGCCCATCTGTTTGTTCTATTTGTTTCAAGATTTAGCGTAAGAAGTAAATAATTATAGTGACCGCTAAGGTTAGGATTCTATGTGATCCCACTTCCTCTGTTCTTACCGTGTTTGGTGTTATACAGTTTTGCGATTTCAAGCTCTCCTCATACGCTCCCCTGTCTATCGATTTCGCATCTCGGTCGCCCTTCTTTGTACTGATTTTATGTATATTGGCTTAAATATGGTAAAATGCGGGAATTCCTAAATCTATTATTAATGAGACGGCAGGAGATTGCAGACTGATTTGAGGTATTTATGGACACGTGCTAACTAAACAAAGCTGTGCCCCGTGTCCGCCGGACAGCGCACTCCGACACTCGCACACGGGCTGATAGGGATGTCCCCGTCACTCGGGACAAGCGGCGCGGTGCCCTAAGCTCCGGGCATCGGTAGCTATCGGAGTTAGTTCACTTTCAGGCAGTCTGTATTTCATTTTCAATCAGACTTCCAGTAGTCTAGAGACGATGTCTAGAGCACGACTCCGTGCGCAATCTTTTCTCCTTCAAAAATCCCATTAATGTGATGGCAGGAGTCTGTAGTCCATTTGTGGTATTTATGGACAAGTTTATCTAACTTAACACGGCGTCGGATGTAGGTCGAACAGCGCACTCCAACACTCGCACGCGGACTGAGGGATATCGCTAAAGTTGGGGACAAGCGGCTCGGCCGACCTCCCATAAGCCCCGGGCACAGTTGTTCACTTTCTGGCAGTTCGTGTTTCAGTTTCAATCTGATTCCCAGTAGTCTAGCGCACTAATCTCTCTATCTGAGCCGACCTAAGTCGCTGTGCGGCAGAAACACAAAATGGCAGAGGGACACCGCTAGGTTTCTAGTTTTCAACTCGCCTATAGACACCACTTACGAGACATTGCCAACTCATATTACCGACATCTAAAGTAGATTTTTCAGTTTATAGTTTATGACTGATGAGTTGACAAACGGGACAGCAACAACGAACAGTTGTTGATGTCAGCCTTAAAAGCTCAGTTGCGATCGATCGGCGACAGTTCGTGATCTTAAGCACACTTGGGCGTGGACATAACATCGATAGGTTCAACCGCATCAACCGTTCGACGGTTGAGGCTGATCGTGGTTCAAATTCCACGTAAAACTGTAGCTTCTTACCTACTACTAGGTGGTAGGGTTTAACCCGCCCGGGTTGGTTCCACCGCACTGAATAAAAGGTCGATCGAAGAGTACATACATATATGTAAATAGTTCGTGTTTTCCGCACGAAATTGTTCGTGTTTTGGAAAACATTATATTTACCACTTAAATTATCTAAGGCCTCCATTCCACCACATGTATATTTGTGCCGAAGCTTGTATCAGATCTTCTGTCACAATTTTTTTTGTTTTTTTTTTCTCTATTCGTAGTTTAGGACGATGATCCGAAGGGTCTATTCGGTCCTGAAGACTCTCGCCGACTATATATCCAAGTGATTCCATGGTATATACATACATTCGACTGGGTCCTCCATGGGTGTCCGCGGCTCAACCCGTGAGCTTTCCGTCAGGATGTTTGGACGCAAATCCCGACAGGCGCGTGTGGCCATTTCACAGTAAGCTCTCCATGCGTACGTCAATCAAGAGCCCCTGTGGTGCTGCATGTTCCCCCCGCCTCCCTCCGCCGCGACACCCGCCCGTCACACTTAACGAGGTGAGGCTTTCATTTCGGAGCATAAATTCCGACTGCCCTTGCGCTCAATTCATTCCATCAATATTAATCAGAGACTGGATGAGGCAGTTCCGCTATACTAAAATAAAAATATTCTGCACAAACTATATAATCAACAATAATGTTCTTGTGAGCGGGTAGTATGGGTTTATTTGTAAGTAACTATAATATTTAAAAGGTATTAACAAAATAATGTGACTTTCGAAGTTCATTTGTCAGGTTTTCTTCGCATTTCAATAGAACAGGCGGAATTTTCGACGTATCCAACAGAAGGTTCTACCTACCTATGGATTAAATTATACAATAAACAATAGCCCAAAAGCAATAATGTTCATAACGTCAACGCACAAGCCAATTAACTACTCAAATTTCAACGAGAATAGAGAAAGAAATATCGAAACATCAGAAAATCCATATCAGGCCGAAAGTGGTTTGAGCTAATAATGTTGCGAAAGCTGAGTGTGTAGGTAGACGGCCGCTCGCAATTGAGTTTATATCAAATATTGCATTACTGCGCACACCGTACGAGAGAAAATGAAATATTGACCGGCCGACCAACAAATAGTGCCTGGTAATAAATAGCGAGAGAATTTCAACGAATAGCGGGGCTTCTTGTTGCCGTTTCACTCGCATTGACTTTGCTATTTTAGATTTCATTTTACAGGTATACACTATGGTCTCGCTTTAGGCATAAACTATGGATCAAATTGACTAAAAACAGTCTAATTTAGTTGATAAACTAAGGATCAAATGATATGCACGATTTCGGAGACAAAAAATATGTAGATATCGTCAACATTATTTTAACCACAATACACTTTTTTTTTTTATTGACAGCGCGACATATGGCGCCGAGCCACCCATAAGGTGTCGAACGACGCCCATGGACATTCGGTCGTATGCGGGGGTTGCGAATGCCATGCCGGCCTGACAGGTGCCCATTCACGCCCCTCTTGAAGGACCCTGATTTCAAATTACTTCCCGATGTACCTATGTTACTTAACCCTTCATATACTCTGGTTGGACTAATCCATCATGAATAATGGCTAATTTGATAACCTCGTAAACACCAGCGCCCACATTCGGGCAACGCTCATATCTCTGCACCCAGACTAGCCCTCCAGTGCAACTGACATTAGGTACAACCAGGGATTAACGTGACACGTAATCCGAGATGCCGAGGAGCACTTAAATAATGGGCGCGCGCTATCTGGCGAGTAGATCGTGCCTACATTAGTCCAGATTAATGCGTCATTGGATGTCGGACGCCCGTATTCTGGATAGTCGATTAGCTCAGCTGTTGCCGTTGAGCCACTGCGAGGAGTCCGGCCGAACTTGAATGTCAGGATTGGTGCAAACTTAAGCACGGAGCTCATTGTCAGTAAGTTTCTATTGGCCGAAAATAGTAAAGAGCATTCAAGTCTGAGGCAAGACTCGAATCAAATACTACGGATATGACGTCATAATAATATTGGCAAGACTCCTAATGATCGAACATTATTAAGGAGATTAAAAAAAGGCCCTTTCTGTTTAAGGTTTTTCATATATTCAATATCTTCTAAAGTAGACAAATAGAAGACATTTTAGCGTCAGATTTTAACAATCGCATTCAAGGTTTCTTTAAAAAATCCATTATTATAATATTTAGTAAAACTGAAAACCAAAACGGTAGAGTTGGGTTTGTTTGTACTAAAATGTTTACCTTCAATAATAAACGTTGATTTTGCATTTTTTTTACCACAACGGAATGTATACACGATATAGCTTTTTTCTTGTCAAAATCACGGAATTGAATTTATTTTTTTCTTTAAAAAACTGTTAAAGCGATCGTTAAAATTCGCCGCTAATATGATCTTTAACTGATTCACTTTTGAGGATATTTTTAGGGTTCTGTACCTCAAAAGAGGAAAAAAACTTAACCTTTATAGGATCACTACATACACTGGCGGCCGTGGACAGGAAAACGGAGTGTGGGAAGACCACCCGCCAGGTGGGACGACGACATCAAGTACGTCGTCAGCAAGCAGTGGTTCCGTACCGCCGGGAGGACTGGAAGAAAATTGGAGAGGCGTATGTCCAGCAGTGGACGCTTACACGCTGACTGACTTATATGATCACTTTGTTGCCCGTCTGTCTGCCCGTCTATCAACATCATTTTTCTCAGGAATGTGTAGAGGTATCAAGTTTAAAGGTGTAAAAAATTCAAGCTTCTAAGTCAACGCAATCAAAAGATATGGCCATTTATGTCGATTTTAATACCCGCAAACTCACTCAAATCAAATAAAAAACTATAGAGTAATTTCCGTTGACCTAGAATCATGAAATTTGGCAATAAGCAAGGTCTTAGAGAACAAGTGAAGGAAAAAAATCCGACAATTGTTAATTTGTAGTTATATCAAAGCGGCGGGTGGCCGAGTGGTTTGGGCATCGGCTTCTCATGGGGGAGGTCCGAGGTTCGAATCCGGTCGGCGTGTACCAATGAGTTTTTTCTGACGAAAAAATTTACGTGCATACATACACCCGCTGCTTCACCGTTCGGAACCGGTGTAAAACTGTAGGTCCCTTCCCTTGCCCCTTACTAGGTGGTAGGCTCAAATTGTAGCTGACTGGGTTGGTACCACCGTACTGGATGTAAGATGGCCGCAAGCAACCTCGGTTGTGTTCTCCTCTAGTCCAGTATAGCCAGCAATCCAGGGAAGTCTCCGGTATGGCACCTACCTTCTCGGAGGTGATATTGGCTGGTTAGAGCATGTGCTTTGGCCCCTCCGAAACAGCCACCCAAACCGGATTACATAAAATATCACATAAAAAAAATATTTATATATATTTGAGCTACAAGAATTCCTGACAGTCAAACCATTGGTGTAGTTTTTATTTAGGCGTTTCGTGATTTTCGAGAATACAATTATTTTGGCAAATACATAACACATATATTGTGTGATGGTACGGGACCTTCGGTGCGCGAGTCCGACTCGCACTTGGGGGATTTTTTTTAAAGCCTAGGCTAAATTAGAAAAACTTAAAAAAGATGGGGCCTTTTTTAAATCCGCCCCTTAAGTTTCATCCAGCTCCAGCGTATGCCTATAAACTAAATATCATATTTCGATGCGACGACGTTGAGAGAACATTGCGATCGGCCCCCTGCCTTCTGAACTGGTATTACCGTCATATCCACGTCATTTAATCAATTTGTACCGTTGCATGTTTATTTTATAACAGTATCGATAGTTTCCATCACAATTTCCATGACAATAGTCGGCGGGTGTCGGAACCGCGTGCCGAGTAGGGGCCCGACCGTAGGGGTGGCGCCGTCCATCTTGATTAGAGCCGGGTCACTGCAGAGCGGTGCACGTCCTGTGGAGATTGATACGCTGATCAATCATGCATCCGTCTGCAGATGTGACGGCCTCAGTGCGTTGATGGCGAAATGAGAGCCGTCATTCCACTCGATGTGCCCCTCTCGCCGGCTTTTGTCGGTGCCGCATTCAAGTCACTACGATATTTGGGGTGGAGGCTTTGTTAGTGTAATTTTGCCTATTTTCGCAAGTTCTTTCTTTTTCCATGGTCCACAAAAGAAAACTTCATCTATCGTTGGATTGATACTTTTATAACAGTAGAAGTAATAAACAAGTACAAATCTGTCAACGATGAATACAAATTGTTTCATTTAGTAACTTAGTAGTTATGTCACATGCAATTACTGGTTACTATGTTTAAGAAATGAAAATTACCTACATACAGACCGGGCATTCCGACTTTCTTTCACGATTATATTAAAAGATCGACCTGCTCAAATTAGAAGATGGGAAGTTCATGCAAGAGTATTTTCAAGCAGAAAATAAATGACCTGCCAAAGCGTTTATTTCGCAATCAGACACTTCGACATTGAAAAGATGGCGACTGCCTGTTGCACGTTGAGTGAAAACCGAAAATGACAAAGAAAAAACGTTGGAGTCGCTTCGAGGGATCTGCATGGAACAGGCAATGAATGATGTAACAGGTCTATATCGACGATGCTTATTTGGAAAATATACCTTTACCCAGCGCTCCATAGTGCTGAGCTCGGGTATACATCCAAGGAGTAGCAAAGCAAGTTTGTCACTTGAAAATATACCCGAGCGCAGCACTTTTCTCGGGTATACTTTCAAGTAACGAAACTCCGTTTGGCTTCCTTTAATGTATACCCGATCCCAACACGATGATGCTGTTATTAATATTCCGTATGAAGGAAGGAAAGTGGTATGAGTGATGTTTTGGTGGTTTAAAAAAAAAACTAGGGTTAACCTAATGTTGAGGCGGCGCATGTCGTTTATATCGGGTCGTCGTATAAGTCGGGTATATTTTAAAGTGCCTGCGCGCGAAGTCCTGCATTTGAAAGTATACCCGACGCCAGCGCGATCAGTGACGTCACAAATGTTGGGTGAAGGTACATTTTAAAGGGCTTAATGATCAATTTCTGTGTTTCAAAATATACCCGATGCTAGCGCGGCCAGTGACGTCACGAGCGCTGGGTAGAGGTATATTTTCCAAATAAGCATCGACGATACCTCAGCATTATGTAAAGACGAAAATCAATATCCGTACCGATTAGAAGTCGTCCCAGTAACCAGCTCTGGTAACTCAGTTTGAATCCCTTCTGGCAGTGGGGCATGTCGACAAGAGGCGCTCAAGGGATAAGTACTCAGTAGGTACGTATCTGATACGATAACATTCATATTTCTAAAGCCCACGCGTCCGAGCGAGGTTCAGTGACAAACTTGTTTGCTTTACTAAAAGCACGTCGACCTATAGAAGCTCCTCGGAGTGCCTGCAAAAATAAACGTTTGTGGACCTTCTCACGTCCTCGGACGCACAGGGTGCGGTCATTCCGTCGCACTTACATGACTTGTCGAGAAAAATGAAACAGAAAAGATATTTAAATGAATTTACAGCAATATTCGTTGGAATTATGTATGTTTTTATATATTTTTTATGGGAATATCATACCAATGGGATGAATATCATACCAAACACTGACACGGCACCTAGCTCCCACAGCAACAAGGTGGCTACCGTTACGGCCGCAGCAGTTGATGGAATGAACCAGGCCAGGTTCCATAATAAAAGCGGTCAAGTGTGAGACGAACTGGCGTGGAGAGGATTCCATACCTGTAAACTATAAGAGGGAATAATAGAGAAATTATTTTTTTTTTTTCAAAATTTTAGACTCAGTATTTTCGGGGATAAGGGAAGGGCATGCTCATATTCGTAAATTTGCTCTAATATATTTGCAATTAAGCATTTTAAAATTATAAAGAAAGATTGTATATTTTCTTATAACAAGTCCTTTCATTAGATTAAGTCACATCATGCACTTGAACATTTTTTTTACTAATTTGTCCCCCAAAATCGAAATTCGTTCATTCATCTTATGCGTCCGTAAATGGATCATCAAACTAGAGAATATGTAACAAATTTCAACTTTTTTCGTCCAGCAATAAGCTGTGAAAAGACGAACAGACAGGCACGAAAATTATCCTATGAGGGTTCAGTTGGTTTTTTTTTTCTCTATTGCCCTAAAAACATTTACACACTTACATATTCACCGATTATTTAGTTATATAAAAGGAAAGGCTTTACCTTCACAATGTAGCCTGATAGCATACGCACATAATTCACACTATACAGCTACACGTGTAGGTTGGCACACGCATGCTCGAGCTAAAATATTTAAGTCAAAACACTCGAACGGCGCGTCTCGCTCGTCGCCCTGCGATATTATTTTCTGTGCGAGTAGGTATCCGGGAATATTACACCGCAAGCCGGTCACGGAATCAGTACGTGATGATGTTGCGAAATAAGTGTGTAACTCCTTTCGTGAAATATATGCCGCGGCCGCTCGAGAGGACTCACTGAAAAACTGCTCGCTTATGTACTGTAACGGCGCGGTTTGTGAAAACGGATGGCTGAAGCTGAAGGATGTAATAAATAGCAAACCCGTACGTATGTCGATGCGGCCGCGGCCCAGCACCGGCGACGCAAATAAAGCATTTCTTACGAACGTTTTCGCCAAAGCTATTCAACAATAACACTTTCATAAATCAAGTTTTCAATGTTGCGCATTATTTTTTTTTTTCAGGGCGCTCGGGTTACGTTAGGCACCATTCAGGAATATTATAATTAAGCAAAAGCCGCCAGACCAGACTTTCATTTATTTTAGTCGAAGTCAAAGAGGCGCGGCGTTCAAGATTTCAGAAGTGACAGTTGAAGTGTTCATTTCCAAAGCGACTAGACATTTGTGACACATTTGAGGCAAATTTATTGGTGACGTTTTTACGGCCTCTAAACCCCTCGGAGCGGCGCGGAGGTGGCGGCGTGGTGCGCGGGCGGGCAGCGGAGCGAGCGTCGTTTAGGACCCTCGGTGCTCCGAAGAACAGTCCGTACATAGCGAGATTAAATCTCGTCTGTAAAATTGCTTCTCCTTTACAGTTGGCGCTAATGATGTTCAAGTAGAAGGGGAGTCGCTAGGGAGGTGAAGATCTTTCAGTTATTACCGCGGGCGGTAAAAAATGAAATCTACGAGTACTGAGAGAATTCAATTAACTTTTAAAATGTTTTCGTTCACATTTTTTAAAAGCTCTAACAAGAGAATTATAGCTATCTACCATCTTAACAGTATTAGGTGGGTATAACTAGCTTTGAACTTGTGTTTCGCGTTGCAAGCATGCAGATAATGCAGTTAATGCAATGTTTCCATGATTCCCGGCAAGGTGATTTAACATAATGCAATTTTTTTTCAAATAGCAGGAGCCAGCTATGCACGTCTCTAGCGCGTTGCTTTGGGCTGGGCGGGGCGGGGAGGAGCGCGCGCGGCTGAAGAGCCGACAGTTTGGAGGGAGAGGAGACGCCGACGCGCCGCGCCGGCACCAGAAGCCGAGTTTTAGTGAGAAAAGTTTAGCATGAGCGAAGCTAGGCCGCCTGCACCGCCGCCGCGCCGCCGTGTCGCCGCCGCCGGCGCCGTCCCGCTACCGGCTCGGGGTAACACGTGTCATTTATTCCAATAAATGGCGACGTAGAAGGAATTGGAAAAGAAAAAGCGAAAACGGCACTTTCTGTCTGAGGGCGAGTCTTATATTTAATGCGGCCGGCCTTCCTCCGCGCTAACTAAACTTCTAATCTTTCCGCCCTAAACCCTTATTATCGCGGTTAGAGGAAATAGATGTTTTCTCTTCAAGAGAAACTAAATAAATCCGGGGAGACATGGGGAAGGTTGTTTTCGAAAAAGTTAAAGTAGGCGAGCAAATGTGTCGTCGCGCCGGAATCATTTGTCACGAAATAACGTAATCTCGGTAAAACAAACGCCAGTGACTAGACGCCGAATGTTTCCCGGAAGCGGGAGCAAATAGTCGGCCGAGTAATTCACCGACAAATAACCATACTTACTCATATCGTTAACGTTCAGGGGCGCGGGGCGTGGGCGGGAGTGCGGCGCGACAGGGGAAAGCGGTCGGCGCGTCGTAAAAGAAAATGAAGTAACTAAGCATTATACATAATGAGGTCTCGACAGCCCTAGCGCGACCCTTTATTACAATTCAGCAAAATATTAGTTGCGATGCGATGCGACCCGAGGATAGCCCGAGACGCGGAGCGGCGCGCGGCGGCGCGGCGTCGTCGTCGTCGGATTCGAGCTGGTCGTTAATAAAAATTCAATACTTCCTACCATTCTGGAGGAATCAGGCGGATTAGGAAAGGAAAACATCGACATAAAGGGGCGATAAAAAAGATTTGCGAGGACTTTTATTATCGACGTCTTAAGCCGTCGTCGAGTGCGCAGTTTAATAACCATCGGAGGCGGAGTCGAGCGCCCGCCGTGTCGGAGGCGGCTGGCGTCAGCGGTGGGGGGCGAAGCTTCGGTCGGGGGGCGGTTGACGCGGAGGCAAACGACGACATTCCGTCGGATCCGGAGCCGACCCCTCGACCGATTGAAACTTTGAAAGTATTCAACAGCTAGTACATAGTATTATTGGGACATGAGTCATACGGCGTGTTTGGATATCGAGTATAAATACTTTTAGTTATAATGTCTTCAGATCTGTCTGTAGAATGGATGATAGGAGACTAATGAAAGAAATCTATGGAGTGAATGTTAGTGGAAGAGTCGGGTAGGGTCGCCCTAGACGCACGTACCTGGACCAGATCGGGCATGTGCTCGAAAAGGGTCAGGTGCGTAGTACCCGTAACCGACGAGCATGTATTAAGAACATTATGAGAGTGGAAGAGGCGGCAAAAGTGTGTCAGGATCGTGGCGCGTGGCGGTTAGGTTGTTTGCGTGGGTTGGGTCCGTTGTCTTTGCCTGCCCCACTGGGAGGCAGGCAGGCGTGACGTTATGTATGTGTATGTATGTATGTATGTATGAACTTATAGCACAATACCGATTACTCTGCTTACTCTGATTATCGGGATACAAAAACGTGAGTTATGTATGTATGTATGTCTTCAGATAATGGATTTTAGCGCTTTGAGTAACTCTACGTAGTGTCTACGCCAAATAATGTTTTACGCAGGGTCTACGCCGCGTAGCACTTCAATCGACATGCGTAGAGTCAGCGCGAAAAAGTGATAACGGGTTCTACGCAGAGTCTGCGCCGCGTAGCACTTCAACTCACGCTACGTGGATTCCAAGCGAAATAAGTAATAACGTGGTTTGCGACTAATTTAACTGAAGGTACGTAATAACGTGCTCTACGTCAGGACAACGCCGCGTAGCACTGCCACTGACATTATGTAGAGTGTACGCGAAATAAGTAATAACTGGTCTAGGCAGGGTCTACGCCGTGTAGCACTTAAATTGACGCTAAGTAGATTCTAAGCCAAATAAGTTATATCGTGCTCTACGCGGAATCTGCGCCGCGTAGCCGTTCCACTGATGCTACGTAAAGTCTAACCCAAATAATTACTAATAAGTTGGAATTTTTTACGCCGCAGACGCTGCAGCACTGTGTAGTAAGTAATATATTACTTACGACACAGTATCATTACATTTTAGAGAGTTAGAGAGAATTCGTCACATTTTAAGTTAGTATTCGAAGTTACGCCTTTCTAACAAAAGGGGAAAGTGAATTGATAATTTGCAAATATATGAGTTTATAAACAGGTCGTTATACGTATTAAGTACTTAGTAAAAAAGAACATCCGACTTAACAACAGATGAGACAGGGAGAGTCCGTGTAGTCCCTAGTCTCGCTCGCCGCTCGGCGTAGCTCGCCGCCTCCCTCAGACAATACGATGCACATTATTACGGAGTTCTAGTTATCTTTTACGAGCGCTCAAAACAAGCGTCTCACGGTTATCCATTACGAGAATGTTATCTTTCAATTTCACTTAGCTCAATTTCAGCACGATTTCTATGGTAGAGATAAGGAGGCCGTTTTGTTTTCTTCTTGCGAAATTGTATATGGGCAATTTTTTAAACAAGCCTTGAGCATCCTGGAGCAACAAGTAAAATTATTTAATCTTTAAATAACAACTTAAAGTATGTGCTTTTTTACGGAAAACCAAGCAGCAAGTGTAGCACTATGATTTGAGTATTCCAACTGTTTACTGAAGCAGGCAAATTTCCCCGAAAGGCAGCTGTTTTCCATGGCGCCACATGTCGCGTTTTCCACATAAAAAAGAGGGCATTATATAAGAAAAAATTAACCATTCAAATCTTTACAAAAATAAACCAAAAAGAAGGATGGGGAAACTCTGAGTGAGTTAATATTTCTACCCAGCTGTGTTCACTCTAAAGTCTATAAGTATCGAACAAAAGACAGAAGAGTGCTTACCTACTGGTGAGTATCGAGAGTAGTCGCTGGCGGTGCGGTGGAGCGGCGGGCGCGGCGTGCAGGGTGACGCGCGACGTGGGAGCGGATAAACTTTAATATGTAAACAAGACAAAACGACGAACACTGAATGGAGCGGGAACATCGCACGCCGCCGTGCCGCGCCGACCCACCCTCTGATATTTTAACTAAAAGCTTCGGCTAAATCTTCAACCAATATGCAAAGTTCGAGTTTATAAACAAAACTACATTATCCATTTCATTATTTCGGTCTTATTCAGTTTTATCACTGGGTTTAGTGAGAAGATGCGATTAAATTAATATCTCTTTATCACTTCTCCGAAAGACTTCGGCCGTGTAATCCGTAAGGAAAATATTCTTCGCTAGCCGTCCAGTCTCGAGGAGCGAATAAGGCGTTCTCGACAATGGAACCTACAGAAAAAGTAAACGAAGAAAATATTTTCATTAATTCCTCTGCGCCGAACAAATTTGCGGCCGCATTAATTATTACGGTCTCATTCAATTTGGCCGGGGAGAGGCCTACGCCGAGCGCCAACGGCGCGACGTCGGCTTACCGATATAAATGTGCTGCCGGTCGTACAGCTTCGGTGGCATTCGCTCCGAGACAGTGGAGGCTTTCGCCGTTCATTCGCCGGAATATACGGAAGCCAGTTGTCGGTGGGAGTCGCGGCGAGAGGAATCCCGCCCGAGATACTCGTAGCGAGGGAGTGCATTGGAGCTGCAGTGCTCGCGAGCACGTCTGTTCGCCTGTCAAGCTGAACGAAATCTAGGTATTATCTGAGCAACTTGCCGCGTCCGCCTCGGGCACGTTCCTAGCGGAAATACTGCACGTCACGTCGCACTGTGCAAGCCTCCTACGAGTATTACATTTACAACAAATTATGTTTCTTCATTAGATAGAGGCAAAGCCGAAAGTTTATAGAAAAAAATACGTCCCGACCATTCGAACCTGGAAATCCGGCTTATGCCGCCAGCGCATTAAAGGGCGAGGCCGAAGGCCGAGCTGCGTTCAGGTAAACGATATTCTTCTCGAAGAAAGTAAGTAAATAATGGCGAGACCGAAGGTGGAGCTGCGTTCAGATAAACGATAAACCTTCTAGAATATAGTAAATAAGGGCGCGTCCGAACGCCAAGCTGCGTTCGCGTAAACGATATTATATTATATCGAAGAAAGCAAGTCATTAAGGGTGAGGCCCGAGGCTGGAGAAGGTTTATAGTTTACCTGAACGCAGCTCGGCCTTCGGCTTCGCCTTTAGTTACTTACTTTCATCGAGCAAGAATATGGTTAACCTGAACACAGCTCGGCCTTCGTCCTCGCGTTTAGTTACTTACTTTCTTCTAGAAAGTTTATCGTCTTCCTGAACGCAGCTCGGCCTTCGGCCTCGCCCTTAGTTACTTACCTTCTTCTTTTGAAATACGAATTTCACGCGAGCAAAGCCGCGGGCAAAAGCTATATGTACATGTTAATAAATATTTTCAGCGCATAACCAGTTAAACTGTTTTCTTTTTAAGATTTAGTATCACAAATTATTATTTTCATGTGGTTCTGAAAGAATAATTTGTCATGTTCAGTTATCCACGCGGACGAAGTCGCGGGCAACAGCTAGTAACATACAAAAATATAAATTACCAATTTAAAAACCCCCGACCCTTAAAGTAAAAAATAATTTCCGTTTACTTACTTAAAGGAGTCGGGGGGACCGCTAAGTAAATACCCGCGCTGAGTTTTTATATTGTATTTACATAGCGGTCCCCCAACTCATTTAAGTAAGTAAACGTAAATTATTACTGACTGTTTGAGGGTTGGGGGTTTTTTTTTTTTATTTTAAATTTATCTTTTATTTTAAATTGGTTCATCCGTGAGACTTACTTGTTTTATTACTTTATAACTTGATTACTAAAATAGCTAAGAACCGCCCCGGTTAAACCAGCTTTCTAATAAAAAAACCGCATCCAAATCGGTCCATCCGTTTGGGAGCTGCGATGCCATAGACGGACACACAGACAGGCAGACACACACACAGACAGACGGAGGCGTCAAACTTATAATAACCCTCCTTTTGCGTCGGGGGTTAAAAATAAGAAATGTTATTGATGTACCTACTTAACATGCGAGTGTTCACCGGCTCTACCACCGACCTTGACGAGCCAACCTTTGTACTATAATTCTCCAGTTAAACTACCACTAAGTGTCAAAATAACTGAGTAAAATGACATGAGCCACTTATTTATTTGGCGATAGTAAATAATAAGTATGTTCATAAATAATATGTTTTTTTTTTCAAGTGAGGTGGTAGTCAGTGTACATAATTTCACACAGAGCATAATGTAAGCATAACATAGCCACATAATTTATTTTTTCTGTGTATTTATACAGGGTGTCCCAGAAACCGACGATAATCCTTTAACAGGAGATAGGGCTGCTAATTACCTCTCAGAATATCTAATTTTAGGTTTAGTAAAAATGGCTTAGTTTTTGAGATATTGTCATTTTTGTAAAAATCCAAAATTTTCTCCCTCAGCTCATTTTTTTAAATGCCACAAGTACAAATGTAAGATTTTCTTAAATCTAGTTTTTGTCAAATATTCCTGAAAAGTAAGGCTTTCACACGGTATAATTTATTTTTTCATGTTTAATCCTGTTTAGCTGAAAAACGACTTAAGAGCCACATGTTAAAAAAATTTCAGCCGCATCCCTTGAGTTTGGCCCTTCGCGGTGAAAAAAAAAGTTACTACACTAAAGTGGCATTATGCAACAAAAATACGCTGATCTAATGTAGTTTTTAAAATGGTACATCACTTACCGATTTGCCCAACAATTTATGAGATATTGTTATTTAACTGCAAAAGGACCTCGGAATTTGATAACTGTTCTACCAAGTACGAATTGGAATAAAATAAACACTTAAAGTAAATTGGTATTTATTAACCTGTTAAAGTAGATGTTCAAATTGTTTACCACCTACACAAATGCTAGCTCGACATCTTCTCACAAATGCCCGGTTGATGCGTCGAGCAAGTACTCGATGCAAGTGCAGATACGTCCACCTATTCTATGTAGTTTGTGTTTTCCGTCCAGTTGAGTGTAGTAGCCGGCACGACCGAAGGGAAGCACTGACGTGGCACCAAGTTCACCTGGTGTTATTGGCTGACATCACGGGTTGTAGGTGATGTAGGCAACCATGTCAGTTTACATTTTATAAAACCTGAGCTAGGTACTGCCGTAATTCTTTCTTTTAGCTCTATCAAGTTTTCCACCGGTTTTCAGTAAACTTTTTCTTTAAAATAGCCCAAATAATAAAAATCTAACGGATTTAAATCCGGTGATCTAGACGTCCTGTCTATCTGTGGGGATGCAAGTGGCTAGGAGGCCACAAGACGTCCGTTGAATTGTAGAAACTTTAAACGGGCGAATTATCTTGAGTTTCTGCAACAGGAGCTTCAGAGCCTTTTAGAAGATGTACCATTGGCCATACGGAGGTGGTTGCAAAATGATGGCTGCGCAAAAATTACGCACTTCTCTAGCGTTATGGGCTGGCCCATTACGCTAGAGAAGTGCGTAATTTTTTAGACCAAGCATATCCCCACAGATGGATCGGACGTCTAGGTCACCGGATTTAAATCCGTTAGACTTTTATTATTGAGGCTATTTAAAAGAAAAAGTTTACGGGAAACCGGTGGAACCTTCATAGAGCTCAAAGAAAGAATTACGGCAGTAGCTCAGGTTTTTTTATGTAAACTGACATGGTTGGCTACATCACCTACAACATCCGTGATGTCAGCCCATAACACTGGGTTGAACTTGGTGCCACGTCAGTGCTTCCCTTCGGTCGTGCCGACTATAGTCAAGTGGACGAAAAACACAAACTATTTACATAGCATAGGTGGCCGTATCTCCACTTGCATCGAGTACTTACTACCGACGCATCAACAGGGCATTTGTGAGAAGTGTTTATTTTATACCAATTCGTAGTTGGTAGAACAGTTATCAAATTCCGAGGTCTTTTTGCAGTTAAATAACAATATCTCATAAATTATTGGGCAAATCGGTAAGTGATGTACCATTTTAAAAACTACATTAGATGGGCGTATTTTTGTTGCATAATGCCACTTTAGTGTAGTTATTTTTTTTTTCACCGCGAAGTGCCAAACTCAAGGGATGAGGCTTAAAAATGTTTAACATGTGGCTCTTAAGTCGTTTTTCAGCTAAACAGGATTAAACATGAAATAATAAATTATACCGTGTAAAAGCTTTACTTTTCAGGAATATTTGATAAAAACTAGATTTAAGAAAATCTTACATTTGTACTTGTGGCATTTAAAAAAATGAGCTGAGGGAGAAAATTTTGGATTTTTACAAAAATGACAATATCTCAAAAACTAAGCCATTTTTACTAAACCTAAAATTATATATTCTGAGAGGTAATTAGCAGCCCTATCTCCTGTTAAAGGATTATCGTCGGTTTCTGGGACACCCTGTATATGTCAGCAGCTTCAGGAACTCAGAAGTGTTCTGATGGTCACATAATAAAGATATATCTGTCTGTAGCATGTTATCAAACGTTACTGAGGGCAGTTCTCCGAGGAGCAAGAAACAAGCACGTAACTTAGATAAGGTTCTTGATAAATATATCCGATCGAATATCCCGAGTACCTAAGGCCAATCGCAGGTAAGTGTGTTCGCCATCAAGGTGAGACTTGCAAGCTTCTAAAAGTATCGCGAATTCCTTCTTGCTCCACGTACATTCTTGTTCGAGTATTAGTTGTGGAATAAAGTATGTTTTGTATGATTATGAAAGGAAACGGTGAGGAAAGTTTGGTGTGCGGGGCGCCTCTGCCCTGCCTCTGAGAAGAAGTTTTGTTGGATTCTCGAGGCCGAGCGCGGCCCGAGTTTGTGCCGTGCCAGTCCGCGGACGGTAAAGGGGCAAAATATATAAGGAAAAATGTTATTAGACAAATTATAAGGGATCATACGAGTACAAGTTTACCTGTGAAACGCTAAAAATCATAGCATTAAATTACTATAAAATTATAGTCAGAAATCTATTTGAATTGTTTTAGGTACCTATATGAGGGTATAAAGTTTGGTTGTTTTTACAAAGGCATGAAAAGAACGCAATTTGTCTAATTCTGTTTCTAATAACTGTTTGTTTCTCTGGATTGAAATTCGTGGTTCTGGTAGTTTTTTTTACAATTTTTCGTCCATACTTTTCTATAAAATTTTGACCGCAATTCGTCCTTGCCGACACGTTCAGATTATTGACTTAAAACTTTTACGAGCTTTTTATTTACTGGAGCATGACCGGCGTCGGACTTGTATAATGTCTTTTCAGTTAGTACCTACAGAGCGGGCCGAGTTGGCGTGTCAACAAAACTTCTCGTCGCGTCAACCCCCCGCTGCCGCGCCGACAACGTCACTCCACGGCGTGCTCCGCTTGTTGGCCGCTACGTGCGTATTTTAAGAAAAATCTTGGCTCGGGACGAACGCAGAATAAATCGGCTCAAACTTACAAACTAGACCTGTACCAACATCGCTTTAGTAAAGTTAACGCAGAACTTCTGCCAAATCCGATTCTCTAACATTCTCTCAATTTTCTTCAGTTTTGGAATTATATTCGCCAAGAAACGTAAGGATCAGGCTTTCAGGGTTATGTATGTATCGACACATAAATCAAAGTCAATCAAAGCGGTTCAAACTAGAAACAAGACGAAAACTAAACATAAACTTGTTTCACAAGGCACTTCAGTTGGATAACCCTCGCATACTCTCATGGTTTATTTATTCACGTGAGACGCTCTTATTGAATCAGTATGAATAACTGCGTCTGATATCGGGTGACACGACACGTCACTAGCAGCACTGCGGCGCGGCGCCTACTGTCACGACGACGAACTATCTAGTATAGGTGTTCGCTATAAACATATAGATGTGTAGTTTCGATACGATACATTTTTTAAGCTCTCTTTGGAAAGTTGTGTGTGTTAAGTACACAATATGAGTGATACATAATATGAGTGAGTGACAAATACTGTAAGTGATTGTTAGTATTTAAAATGAGTACCTATTAAGATTCGTATGTATTTTGCGGATTTTTAAGTTATTGCACTAAGCAATTGACTTAACTCAGCAACAAAATGTATATCAATTTACAGGATAAATGATTGTGTAAAAAGCCCGCGACATTCGCCACAAATTGAAAGCACTTCGAAGTAAATTTTGGTAAGTCTTCATAAAATCTTTTATAGATATTTTCAAAGCGATGTTCCGAATTGATCTAAGAGCAGAATACATCCGGATATGAGGCTCCATGTGGCGGCGGCGGGGGCGGCGGCGGCGGGTGTCGCTGAAGGCTTGGAGGCTGAAGGCTGGAGGTCGATCGATACGCCACCGCGGGCTCTTTCATCTTGCTTATCGCGTCTTAAAATTTGAATTGAATTACCCCAGATACGCTGAGAGGGTTACTGGATACCGGAGTTCATATTTAGATGAGATGCACGCTATACTATGTCTTCACCCTTGACTCTGGACTGGTAGCTTGTAACGGGCAGTCGTATTTTCATATAGGAGTATTACAGGTATTAAAACATGAGTGTGGACGAGGCGTTAAAATGTGGATATCCGTAATCCTTGCTGTTGGAAAAAGCCGTTATGTTCAGGCATATATGTATTGTAGGTAGGGGGCCGTCCATATATTACGTCATCTATTTTTGCCGATTTTCGACCCCCCCCCCCCCCCCTCCCTACAATCATCCTATCGTCATTAATCTGATGCCCCCCCCCCCCCCTCCCTCTCGAAAAAAATTACATCATTTTCATTAACTGTATGACAAAATAAGAATTGTTTTTTTAGCTGAAAAACAAGGAGGCACGAGCGGCGGCGTGAACTTTTAGTGCAACAAAGTGGTACACCTCGCGCATGTGTGAACGGTCGATTTAGAATAAAAACATCAGTAGTAACAGATATAATATATCCGGTATAATATACTGGAGTAAACATTTAAGATTATTATTATTATATTAGAACCCTGACTGCTAATTCCAATTAAAATTAATTATGTACATATGTGCGGGCTCGATTGAGGGAAGCACTGTCACGGCACCTATCTAACTCACCCAGGTGTACTGGGCTGACGTCGCTGGTGCCAGTATTGGTGTATTAGGTGATGCAGCCATCCGTGTAAGTTTCCATAAAAAAAATTCTAAAGAATTACGAAGGAAAAACATTTAAAATGCCTTATAATTTTTATTCAGGAAAATGAATGTTTTCCTATTACAGGTGTCAAAACTATGCATGAACCTGTAGTGCACGCGAACGAAGTCGCGAGCACAAAACTCATGACCCCAAAATATTGCATATGCAATATTTTGGGGTCATCCGTAATTTACAAGAATGACGTCAGTTTTGGCAAGACCCCCCCCCCCCCCCCCCCCCCCACGTCATACCATCATCATCCGCAGACCGGACCCCCCGCCCCTAATTTCAAATGACGTAATATATGGACGGCCCCTAGGGCATTGTAGGTATGACATTGATGATATAGAATTCTTGGTGAGATTTCGATTTTGCAATAAAATAGATCACGAAGATAAAACGTAGGCGCAAAAAAGAAAAGAAAAAATTGTTTGACGTCCGTGTGTACCTACATAGTAACTTGACAATATTTCTCTTTTTGAACAATTCCTATAAAATAAAGTATGCTTGTTTAAGGATGTTCCTACGACTCCACCGGGGGGTTTGAGCTTTCGAAACTGGGTCGTTAACCGAGTACGCGCTTCGTCAAATTTTATGTTCCACTTACAAAATGTAGGACCACGCGTAAAATAAATGAAGCCTGCGGTTGAATTTTATATCTCATGTCGCCGAGTAATTGTTTTTCAAATTTATATTTTTAAACTAATTAACAAAATCTGTCAAGTGCGAGTTTTACTCGCGCACGGATGTTTCCGTATCTACCCGCTATCAATAATATCCGCCTATCTTTTGTCTTTCAACAATGCAATGTATAAGCCTGTGGCGCCATCTATTATTCAGTAGCGTGACTAATAGATTTTTCGCACGTTTGTTGTATGGGATTTAATTTTTAACATTTTCTTTTTTTCATTATTTCTTGTTATATCCGCCATAGTAACACATATTCTGTGAAAATTTCAACGGGCTACCTATTACGGTTCAAGAGATACAGCCCTCGGACGGACGGACGGACGGATTTAATAAAAATCTTGAGTAGGAAAAAACGTGCAGTTTGGCTTGATTATAATTACATATTTAATGATTATCTGAATATTGATGTGCACAACATAAAACATCTTTACTCACTCAAGTCAAAAGCGCTAACACAACAGAAGGTGGAAAGTTTTTATCGCAAACAAAGATTTTTTAGGCGCGCCGCGCCTCCGCACCAAGTAGACGTATCAAATCAATAAATAATACATTTATTTTGCATTATTCTTAACCTATACATATTTTCACCATGCACTTAAAATCGGCTCAGTATGTGCCTCCAGCAAGTATATCGATGAAAGCAGAAAAGGCAAAGTGTCATAAAGTGAAGGCACAAGATACAGATCCCTGTACACAACAGGTCTGCAGGGAATGAGAGCGCCGCGCTAATAATAAACTAAGTTATTCCCGGGATTCCTTTTACGAAACAAGTTTATCGAGCGCTCAAGCTTTTTTCATCTCCACGGTAACAAAGTTATAAGTTCTGAAATAACGTTGAGCGGACTACGATTTGGGGACATGCGACGAAAACTGAAACTGAAAAATGTAACTGTAGTTTAGTGTCGTATAGTGACAACGATCAGTAAAAATATATTTTCAAATAAAGTGCTAGTTAGGGGAACATTAAACATTTCATGGATTATTATCATATGGGAAACATTTTCAGCAGACATTTTAAGTTTCAAACGAAAAGCTGAGATATTACGATGTAATAAAAAGGTGAATCCAACTTTTAATTTAATTTCGATCGGTATATTACCATCTATGCGATATTCCTTTCAACTTAAACACTGATACGACTTCAAAAGACTCTCATAGATGGCTGCCCAGCCAATTAGGATCGTTGCGACTTCCGTTCGTACTTTCGTGACGTTTCACTTTTTCTGAGTTAGGCCCCATCCCAAAGATGCGTCAAAAATCTTCGCCTAAAAAATCGTGGTCGCACACTTTCTTCTATCACACACGCACATTGCGGTTAATTTTTCTCAGAAGAAGCGTCTATAATAAATCAATCAATAGAAAGAACCAAACAGATCGCTCGTGGAGCACTCGACACTGCTTTCATTTATGCAGCGTTAGTAGAATACCAACGCTTGTTCTGTACGATTGAGCGCTCGCGAATTGTTATGACAGACAATTCAATTTTCTTCTCGTGCCGAGTTCTCGGGAGGCGCACGGGACATCTTTATGCAGAGCCCGCTGTGGGGGGATCGCGTCTACAGATCGACTTGGTCACCCTTTTTAACTGCCTGGCCAGTTTAAAGGGTTTACTCGTCCTTACCGTTTGCGGAAATTAGTAGCACATTTCTTTAAAATGCGAGTAGTAGCAAGCGGACGTCCGACGCGGACGACTACATTACTTCTTACCAACGTAAGGTGTTGCAAAGCCGTCCCAGTAACATATTCTGGTACAACTTCCACACAGCCTTCCGCGCTGCAAGACGAGCGTCTTTGTAATACACGGTGAGATGTATCCCATAATTCCGGCCATGTTCTAATATCCTTCCTTATCTTTAATAAAATCCAACGTCTGCTTTCTGTCTGTCTGTCTGTCTGTCTGTCTGTCGGCTTATAACTCGAGAACCACTGAACCGATTTTAATAAAAAAAATCTACGGATAGCTTGATTCTTCCCATCAACTATAGGCTACTTACTATCACGCTAAATGGCTTATGAGGTAAGCAGAGAAGTCAAATATGAGAGCGGGCGGAGCCGCGGGCATCATTTATAAAAAGCTCCGTATCGATAATAGAGAAAGCCACGCCGCTCAACAGAACCTGCACGGATACGCCTGCGGCGCTACATATGATCCCATAACGGACGAGCTCTGCGCGGACGCGCGGGGCGGATGGTCCTCGTCCGCGCCGCGGAGAAAAATCCTTCCGTTGTTCCGCTGTTTCACTGCATACATCCTCATGTACGTATACAGTCGTCGGCGACGGACGTCAGTCTTGCTACTATTTCCAGCACGTTTCAGAAATTTACGGATTGGTTCCATTTTTCTTTACATGTTTCCTTTTATTTATTAAGAGTATACAGGTTGTTCGGCACATCGACCGACAATTTTTTTTTTTGTAGGTAAGTCATTTGCAACGTTTTGACCCAAGATACCTTTTGTCAGATGTCACGTGGTATAAAGATACGATTTTTTTTCTTTATTTTTGAAAATTACCAAAATCCCAGCTTTAAACCCTTGTAACTTTTTTGTTTATGATTCTATCAGAACGAAATATAATTTGTGGTCAAAATTAGGCAGAGAGACAGAACAGAACGACAACACAACACGGGCACTCACTTCCCGTATTTGAGAGCTTTTTCGGGAGCATTTTCAAATTTAGAATATGTACCGGTCGCGCGGGCATTCTTGCAAATTATCCCTAAATTTGTTGTCGTTCTGTTCTGTCTCTGTGCCTAATTTTGACCACATAGTGAATTATTTGTATGACATGTGGTATACCGTTGGGCATAAACTAGCGAACTTTTTAAAATAAAATGAAGCGCTTAATTTCTGTCGGTTTTTTTTTAAATGAATTAAGAAATTAAGATTCTGTCATATTTTTACTCGTTCTCGGGACTTTGGGAGGTCATGAGACCTTTTCATGGTATTAACTTCATCAAATAATATTTTTTCTAGAACAAGGATACATCGTAAAATTGAATAAATTTTATTTTGTGCTGATAAAATCATAAACAAAAAAGAACAAAAAAGTTACAAGGGTTTAAACCTGAGATTTTGGTAATTTTCCAAAATAAAGAAAAAAAAATCGTATCTCGATACCAACTGACATCTGACAAAAGGTATCATGGGTCAAAACGTAGCTAAGGACCCCACTTACCTAATAAAAAATTTTGTCGGTCGATGCGCCGAACACCTTGTATAGTGATGGCGTATGAAAGCTTGTTTTTAGCGTTCCGTCGATTAGCGATTACTAAGCCTACGCCGTCTGTCCGTCCGTCTGGCTTAGATTTTAAGAGCTTTATTTTTTAACCGTAATAGGTAGCCAGTTGCAATTAAAAAAAAACTTGTGTTATTATGGCGGATATCCTAACAAATGATCAAAAAAATTAAGGGGGATCCCCATACAAGAAATAATGTTTTTTTGTCAATGTTTTTTTGTTGTTTGTGCTCTATCGTAAAAACTTTAATATTTAAAAGCGTCAAATTTGGTGTGATCATTGTGAAAACTATAAAGTAAAACAACAAATAATAAAAACTGTCCAAATGTGAGTCGGGCTCGCGCTAAGGATATCGAAAAATGAAAGAAAACAAATTTGTTTTTATAACACACATATCGAGACCGACTTGCACTTGGCAGGTTTTTTTATAACCACTAGTTTCCTGCCTGTTTACGTCACGCCATGAATCTAGCAGGTCCATGCCATTTTTAACATTTTATTCGATGGTTAAAACTCTAAACAAAATGTACTTAAAAACTACGAATAAATAAAGTAGCCCCATAATAATAACATCAATAGTAATTAAAAATTTTGTAATTTTACACCAAACACAAATTAGTACAATTTATTTGTTAATTTTTCATTAATTTGTCAAGCTAGAGTTACACACATTACAACGTTGACCTAAGCAAGTAGCGGCGGACTACCGTGCGAGTTTTCCTCTGAGAGAAAGTGTGGCGTCGTCGTCGTCGTGAGTGCTAGCTAGTTGACTAGTGTAACGCACTGTCGAAACTCTAGCCGTTATGTAAGTAGAGCGCGGGGAGGTGGAGGGTGTAAGGGAAAGTGCTTCCAACGTTTGCGGAGTATTCCTCGCACGCTCCTCTAACAATACGGCATATTCTCTTGCCGAATCACAAATCAGTAGAACGCCGAAAGCCTCGCAGATATACTGCCGGTTTTGTTTGACGAAAGTGGCGTACGTGAGCGAGGTACTAGATGCTTTTGATAATTTGATTGTGCTTCAATTCTCACGCAAATTGGCCCGTCGCATAGTCGATCGGTAGAGCGAGCTATTTGGGCTCGTAAAGGTCGAAATTATGTGAGTATATCAAGGACCTAAAATGAACGAAACGATTCCTATCTAAAACTTCGCCAAAAATTTAATTTTAACTTTTCAGCTTCCCTTTTTATCAAGCCTTTTAAATGCATAAATATGGTGGAAAAGCTTCATTCGATGGAAAAATCTAATAAGACTAATGATAAGAAGTATATCACCACCACCTATCGCTCGTAGCTTGCCTCGCGTCGTCCCGGAGAGCTCCGTAGCCACGGCCTGCACCCGCCGGCGTGCTTGGAGGTTTGTCTCCCGCCGCCGGCGGTATTACCGTTTTTATTTAGTTTTTGTATTAATTTTGTATATTTTTATTACTTTGTAGTGTAATATAACTATGTAAAATTAATGTAAAATTTAAAAGAAATGTGAAATAAAGAAAAAAGAAGTATATAATTAAAAAACAAAATGTAAGTGATAAACATTCTACGAAAGCGTCTCGTAGTCTCAAATAAGTACATTCGGCTAAGGCAACTTTTCTGAGTGATATTAATAAAAATGAAATGATCCTCAGTTTAAAAGTCGTAACATGCCTACATGCAGAACAGTAAAATTCGAAGTAGCGCAAATGGAAACTAAAAGTGAACCAGATGCATATATTTTATTACAATTTGAGGACGACGAGTATAAACGTTTTATAAGCGCTCGAAATTAGCTTCGTATACTCGGAGCCATCTAAGGGGGTGAAGATAAATATGTTTTGCGCTGCGAAAATTTCGCAACAAAATACAATGTCGATGACATTTTACGGTTTTACTTACGGTCTCTCTCCGAGCCATATGGTTCGACGCATCGAGCCAAACGTATGGCCCATCTTCATGAGCACTCTGGCGGCGAGACAGAAGGCTGCTGGCACCGGCAGAGCCACACAGCTCGCAGAACGACCGTGAGTAAAGTCGTAAAATATTTATGTTTAAATGTTTAACAACCACGGTTATTTAAAAACCCCATTAAATATAAAATTGTACACATCTGTGAAAATATGTTTAACGGCTATACCAACATTGCAGCAACACAAAAGAGTTCAGTGAACCCTTAAAATTGTTACGAACTCGACAAACATCCCCCCTGAGGACAGCCACCCAAGACTTATGCTAAAAGCAATTGCAATTGTCTTATTGTCTATTGTCCACTTACCTCTTGGTAATATTATTGTCCTTTCATTATTTATTACTGCCTTTGTCCTGAGTTTCCCTCTCGGTCGGAGGCACGCACACAGATACTAACTGTGGGTATTTTAAGCGTCACTGAGTACCGTGCGAAGCTAAGGTGTGATGGTAATAACCTACACCTGAGGTTAAATTGAATGTCTAATTTTAAAACATCGCGAAACTCATCACCAGCTTTTCGTTTTTAGCGAATTTAGCGTACAATACTGGTTTTTATTATTTCGAGAAACACTTTATGCTTTGCTTGTGTATCGTATTTTTAAGCTCCATTTTAGTATAAAACTAATAATTATTTAAATCGACGTAACATTCTGGCTGGAGTATACGAGCATTTTCGCATGTTCTTGAGATGTTGTGAGTACTTAGAGATAGCTTAGTGATTGCTATTATTTACTATATATATGCCAATGCAGGCTATTCTAATGAGGCGAATATATTCCATCCAGTTGCACGGGTAATTATTTTCAAGTGGAAATGTTTTGGTACCCCACGGGGAAGCAATATAAAATGTTTGGGGTCGGAATGCGGTGCCCGGGGCCGCTGCCTGTTGTCGCCATATTGGATTCTTGCCGAAGCGGTCTCCGGCCTCCACCTCCGCCGCCGCCAGGCGCCCAGATAAGCAATAGCGATGTGCAGGGGTATTTGGGGACACTTAATTATACGGACAAGACCAGTATCAGTCACCCAGGATGACCGAATATTTTCGTGACGAAATTCGCACCCTCATTAGTCGGCCACATTAAATATTTCGATGCAATCACGAAATATCTCAATTTTCAATCGGTCACATCCATTTAAAACATTTAAAATTTTCTTCTACCTACTATAGCGTCAATTAGAATTAAAATCTAAAATGCGGTAGCCGGCCCGCTGAAACTGCGGCGACCGTGAATTAAATAATAATTGGTGTCCCAATTATATTTACCACAAGTATATGACCGACAACCGCGCCCCCGCGCCGCGTCGTCGGCGCCAGCGCGAGAGGACGAACTATCGTAGCGTGTAGTGGTGGACCGCGGGCAGTCTAGCGTTACATAGGCGAGCATGGATGATGGCATACAATGCGTTACAAACGTGCCCATAACCCAAGGGCCTTCCTCGAGTTAATTACTGGAACTAGGGGCCGAGAATTCCCGGTGCGTCGCGTCGGCTGGAAGGCGAGGTGGCAGTCGGTGGCAGCACGCGACGCGACAATGCGAGACACGACCGCCCTTCACGGCGACGCGCCGACCGACCCACCCACGTTAATTCGATTTGAGGCGGCACGTGCATTCGGACGCAACTAGACCCGTTCACTTCACGATCGCACGTTTTCTATGAAATGTCACAAAAAGTTCATTGGGATCTCAAAATGAACAACTTAGCTTATTCTAATGTGGTGAAATGCTCAAAAATGCTTATCCATAAAATTGGGGCTTCAGAAACCGCATCGAAATCGTTAGTTTTAAATATTAATGAAAGATTTACCAGGAACACAGACAATTCCAGGCAAACCTATCAAACAGAGAGAACTCACCACACACGCAACACACATGCCCTCTCTGTTCCCTCGGATACAGAACGGGAATGACGATACTGGTATAGATTTAGACAAAATATGACAGGGAAAGTTGTTCATAGTAAATCACTACGGTTTGAGAAGGGTCGTCCTATTTATAAAATTGTAAAGAAGAAACTATGCCGGAATGTAAATGAAGATAAGTACCTACTAGGCAAATACTAAATCCGCTTCCTTACCTATAATAAAATCCAACGTCTGCTTTCTGTCTGCCTGTCTGTCTGTCCGCTTATAACTCGAGAACCACTGAACCGATTTTAATAAAACAAAATTCTACGGATAGCTTGATTCTTCCCATCAACTATAGGCTACTTACTATCACGCTAAATAGCTTATGAGGTTTGCAGTGAAGTGAAATATGAGAGCGGGCGGAGCCGCGGGCACAGCTAGTGTACTATAAAAATACACTTTAGCACAATAGTGATGAAAAGGAAACCAATCATAGCGTAAAGTGTCAAAGATGATGATCAGGGGCTAGCGATAAACCAAAACCAAGACAGAGTTACATACATACATACATAGGTCACGCCTGTTTCCCGGTGGGGTAGGCAGAGACAACGGAACGGATCTCCACGTGCCACGATCCTGACACATCTCCGCCGCCTCTTCCACTCTCATGTGCTTCATGCATGCTCGTCGGTTACGGGTACTATGCACTTGACACTTTTTGAGCACATGTACGATCTTGTCCAGGTACGTGCTTCTAGGGCTAGTTGATATAAATCAGGCAAAGCAAACCAACCGTAAGGTGCTTCTTTATTAGCTGCAAATATTTTGGGAGGAGTGCATATAGTGCACGTTCAGAAAAACAAAAAACATTATATTTAGCATTCGTTTTCGAAAAATTTGACAGGGCATGTCTGTCTATGTTCTACACAATCAAAACGTGCCACTAGGTACCTAAACAGATGATTATTTGAGGTCATTGACTCTCCTGTGCGACGCGCGGGTTGCGGCGCGGCGCGGCCCGGCCGGGAGAGTCAACGACCTCAAATAATCAGCTGCTTAGATACCTAGTGGCACCTTTGGGACCACAGTTTTGATTGCGTAGAACATATTATATGTTTTGTTGAATTTCTCGAAAACTAATACTAAGAACATTTTTTTCTTTACTTAACGTGTTTATAATACCTAGTTGGTACATGGCCCTCCGAAAATATTTGCAGCTAATAAAGAAATACCCTATATATGTAAGAGTACCGCCTAAAATCCCTATATCTAGAGCAGCATAGACTGTAAATGCTCCACTGAAATACTAACCGTGCGCTGAGGCGAAGCAACTGTCGCCCTCCCTTAGGTGGAATCAGTCGTGGCGGGACGAGGCGAGGCGAAGCGAACGTGCTGTGACTACTTGCAGCCTCAGACTTCCTCTAGCTAGAATAATACTACAACGCTCACGGCTCCGGCATCTGGTTAGCGGTAATTAGAAGCGGTAATTAAAAGCAGAGGCGAAACAAGAACACGTACATATCTCCTATGTATAAATATATATCTCCACATCAAATATTACCTTTGCGTTACTATGCATGCGATAAACTCGGAAACACGAGTGTTTCTTTCACTAAAATAATCCGTAAAATCTTAGAATATTGATATCAGTTAATGGAATCAGGAAGACAGCGAAGCGAAGCCGTACTCTGCGAAGTTTCTTGCCGGTTCCTGTGATAAACAATTAACACAACTATATAAATAATTATTATTTCGTCCAATGAGTCTTAAAGTCTTAAACAGGGGTCCAGGCTCTTATCGCTTGGGTTATTTTTCTTTTCTTTATGCATCTATGGGACTTTCTGCACTACTATGTATGATTATGTCTTGTCTAAAATAAAAAAGAGACCATGAGTTTTGATTAGCCACCTTTCCGGCACTCGTGGACATATCTTTAAATTTTCCTTGTCCGGAGGCTTCATTGTCCGTGTCAGTTAGCAGAGGATTCCATACACCGAGCATTCCATAGGTTGAGCTCACGGTTTTCTATAGCTCTTTTTCTTTTTAGGCATTTTTAATGAAGCCTATTTTAGTTTTAGTATGAGCTCTATGATATATTTTCACTAACTGTTATTTCATTAATAAAAAAGCTATCAGTAAGTATTTCAGCTCGTATATAATAAAATTTGTGCGCCATCAATGCACATGTATTGTACGACCTAATGTACATGGGCGTCGTTAGACACCTTATGGGTGGCTAGGAGCAATATGTCGCGCTTTCACTAAAAAAAATCTATTTGTAAAACCTATTTTTAATCATTCAGCTACGATCTAAAATCTAATACAAAAGTGCGGTAACTGCTGGTGACTATATTACGGTAGTGAGAGCGGGGACAATGTTATGGAAGTTTTAACCAAGTGCACCAGAGCTTAATTTATTTTCAAGAGCGGTAAAAGTTCGCCTGCCAAAAGTGCCGATAATAATTCGTGCCCCGGGTGGTAACCTCGCTGAAAGTGAATACTTTCCAGGCCAGACAACGTTTTAGCAGACGGTGCACGTATTCGTATCAATTTGTAATGAACCAATCGGAAATAGTACGAGAATATTTCCAATCGACGCTACGCTGGCAATTAATTATGAAGATAAACTCATTTATTATGCGGGATAAGTTAAAATTGTTAAAGAGCTCGCTGATTAATTTGCTGCTGAATAATTAATGTTTGCTTGAAGAAGGATTCATTAAACTAGAATAACATTTATGTTTCCCTGGTGACATTTGGCTATTGTGTTAATTCACAATGGACCAAGTAAATCTGTCATGATTCGGTGATGACATGATATCACTTCACTTTTGGGAACAATACACATACCATACCATTACGTCTTCAGAAACGAAATTTTGCCACTAAAATGTTTATTATAGAACTATAACCATTGTATATTTGGGGATATAATTTGACCACTATATACAGGGTGTCCCAAAACTCAACGTCAAGCGGGAACCAGGGAGTAGGCCAGTTTATGAGTACCCAGGGTAAAATAAGAAAAAAATCGTAGTCATTCGTTTTTTATTATATGAGCATTTTTTGAGAAACGTTGAAAATTTACATTTTTAGATACTACGACAATAAATTTGCAAATATAATTGTTAAAAAAAATTTATTGGTAGCCTAAATAACTCTGCTATTGATCAGTATCCCAAACAAAACCAGAATGCCTGTAGTTTTACCAAAAAACATATTCAGTTCAATTTTTTTCAAAAAAACTAAATGACTCCGATTTTTTTTTTCTTATTTTTCCCCGGGTAGTCATTGACATTTTTAGGTACTACGACTACAAATTTGCAAATATAATTGTAAAAAAAAATTATTGGTAGCCTAAATAACTCTGCTATTGATCAGTATCCCAAACAAAACCAGAATGCCTGTAGTTTTATCAAAAAAAATATTCAGTTCAATTTTTTTCTAAAAAAATAAATGACTCCGATTTTTTTTTTCTTATTTTTCTTGGGTAGTCATAAACTGGCCTACTCCCTGGTTCCCGCTTAACGTTGAGTTTTGGGACACGGTGTATATTGTTTGGGATGGAACTTTGTTATCTCCCGAGAGACACTATATGAAGGTGCTGGACTGACGTGTGAGGTCACTAATGGCGAGGGCCGTGTTGTTGACGTTTCCCACAACACCGAGGCAAACAACATCGCGATGATCGATCGGCACTTCGCTTTCGAGATGATCTATGACACGTAGAGACAAAAAACACGTTGGCTTAAACTGCGTTATGGGCTAGGCCAGATAAACTATCTGCAGGATATACTATACTATACTAATAGTGTTATAGCTCCACGTACAAAGTCCTTTAGAGGTCACTTCCTTGTACTCATATTTCTCACAACGTTATATTATCGCTATGAAATAAGTCTGAATCGTTGAAGTAGTAGTCTGAATCGTAGTGTAGGCCGGGAAGGGTTTACGCATGTGACCGACTTCACAGCAGCAAAATAACTTGGCACCGCGAAATGACTAGGGCGATGGAAAAGAACAACTTTGCACATTATGTTATTTACCGGTTATTACTAAAACACTGTTCTTTGCTACACTTATGCGCACAGGAATAGCTATTCAAGTATTAAACGAATAGTAAATTACATAACGCTATTATTTTAACTAAAAAAATAATCAAATCAAATCAAAATATGTTCATTGCCTTTTAAAATTTTGCAAAAGGTACAACTTAACGCCGTAGGCGTTCTCCTCCAGGCAACCTTTGGGTTATCATGAATGAGTGTGGAGTGGCAGAGACAGTATACGGTCTTTGAACATAAACACCGACTGCGATAGACGGATTTCGAGGGGAAGCGAGTTCCACATACGTGCCGCATTCACGGTGAAGGAGTCAGAGTGAGAAGTGGATAAGTAAGAAGGGATGGCGAGTACTCGGGAATCAGTTGATCTCAAAGAAAGACCGTGAGCACAGAGAAATTGGAATCGATCCCGCAAGTACTCTAGAGCCCCAATGTCGTTCAGCGTGCGGAAGAGAAGAGAGAGAACATGATAATTTCTAAGGCGTTATACCATTTGTGTAATATAATATTTAATGTAATACAGTGTTAAAAAAAATTTATTAAAAAAGTGTAATCGACGAATCATAATAATTATTATCATTGGCTAGCCACCTACATACTCATCTATAATAAATTATTCTGTATGCGTTTCACATCTAAGACCCGAGACGTCAATTTGTAATATTACTACACAACTACCTTCCTCTTGGTCCCCCGTCCCATCCATTTCAGACCAGTCGTCATTTATCAGCTGCCACCTAAACCATTTATCTTACGTTATTATAAAACGGGCCCTCCCAAACACAATCGCAACGAGACCGCACATTCCGCTGTGGAGAGACGTTGGATCAGCTGTGTCGGACGGTGCGGCCATATATGCCGCCGCCGCCGCCGTACCGTCCGCGTCTGACGACGGAGACGGAACGCATGACTACTGCTTGAAATTCTGTAGAAGGCTCTCGATGCAATGCACACAATGTAAACACCATGTATATTATGAGAACTTACAAAGATGCAATTTGTAACAGTGCACAAATGTGAATCGTTATAATTATGTCTTTGTTTGATTTTATTTTCTTTACTTTGTTCAGTTCATCCAATATATATTTAGTGCAATATTGAAGTGAGAACTCACATTTTGTATTCTGCAAAAACAGTATTTTAAGTTAGAAAATTATAGATAGAACATTCTTCTTTTAAAACAAAACGTGTTATAATAAGTTAATGAAATTATATATAGTTTGCACGATAATAAATAATTCACTGCCTACTGTTAATGTTTACTAAATGCGCAACAAGCAAAACTACGCTAGTAAAGTAGGGCAAAACTCAGCGGCGACTCCTCTCAGTTGGCGAGGTTGGCGCCGCCAAACCGAATAAAATGAATGACACCATTAATACAGAAGTATCAGGCTAAAATAAATGTGAAAAAAATTCGGAGTTATATTATTTAAGTCATATAATCCACGATTAATAAGATAAAACGTCAATCCCGTACCCGTTACATAATTTGAAATTTCGCGCGCGTCAAACGCGGGCGACGACGAATGACGACACATCAAGGCATTCATTGGCCGGTTGGCTACATTTTGAAGCGCCATCGTATTTCATACAAGGCGGAAGCGACCGATGTCCCCCCCGTCCCGCGCGGACCCGCTGATCAGCCTTTCGAGTTGGCGCAGCGGGGAGTGCATTTAGTGACGCGGTAGCGAGTAGAGCGAGCTAGCGAGCGAGCTAGGTGTGTGTGTGTTGCGTGTGTGGGTGTGTGCGCGCTGCGTCCACACGACGAGTATTCTTGTGCTGTGAAGTGCGATGCGATGCGACTAGCGAGCTAGGCTAGGTGTGTTGTATGCGCGTGTGTGTGCGCATTGGCTCGCGAGTTGATAGCTGCATAATTATATTCCGTTATGTAGGTATGGACTTTGTATGGATGAATCCTGTTCAGTGTTGTTAAATTTAAAGTGATTTATTGGTAATTATAATGGCAAACTCCTACCGAGCTATCTACGGAGCACTCAAGGACAAGAGAGACTCAGTAATTTGGCACTCTTACATATCTGTGGAAAAGGAGTTGCTAACAAAATTGAGGAAGAAAGAAGATTTTCACGATCGAGTCATCGAAAATTTCTTGTCTGTGGAACGAAGAGTGGACTTCAAGTACAAACAAAATGTAACAATTCAAGCTTGTATGCCTGTCTCGTCGTCGTCGTGCCAGAGGAGGGAGACGTCGCTGTTGTCGGCTGCAACTCGACAGCTTTGACATAACCAGTAGGTACCTACCTATCTACAGACAAATAAATCGTAAGTGAGCAAAATAAATCATTTAAACTAAATATTATAAACTATCTATATCGTAATCGTCTTTCAGTTTTTGAACTCATTGTGGTAGAAATAAATTAACGCGTAGGTACCTAAGTTATGAAATTATGAAAAAAAAAATCCTTAGCCAGAGCCAACCCAATATTCCGGACCAGGAGTCGCCGCTGGCAAAACTGTATTCATGCAGGAATATAAATCTTATCTCAACATAACACGAGCTCGGGGAGCCGCCGCCGCCGCGCCGGCACTGCCGAGCACACCTCTCCATCACGCGCGTATGCAAATATAATTTTCTCTCACATTTCCAGAAATCTTTCCTGTCGTGCAGTCGGCCCGAGAGGAATGAGATTACATTCATAGTTTTATTTATGAAAATTTATTTTCCCTCCTTTCGTTATTTTATTCAGGAACTGCTCTCGCTGCCCGTTCCGGTTTCGGGCCTTCAACGCACGCGGCTATTACTAGAGTGACCCTCGCGCGCGCGGTCGCCGCGCCGGGCCGAGGGGAGGTCTATATAAATCATTTCCGAGAGCGGAGAGGCAGAGGATGCGCCGCCGCCGCCCGCACCTCTGAGAAAAATCATCCGTCTTCTTTTGACATTCAAATTAGTCGAGGGCTATCTAATTTGGTTCTGTAAACACATATAATCAAAATAAACGCGCTTTTTATATTGCCGAGTGGGATGGTTTCGGCGCTTTGCAACTCATCGCCTAAGCCAGCCTGCCATTTTTGTTTTGCTTAAGTTAAGTTTTTTTAATTGGCTGAAAACCAAAGATACATACCACAATAATACAAATTGAATACGCGACTGAATTTAATAAAGGATAAGCGAATAATGTTGAACGCATTTCTCATTAGCGTGCCCGCAAGGCTGGCAAGGCCCCCGCCGCTAGAGCACGCCCGTACAGCACTTTGCTGCCGCCCAGCGTCGCGTCGCGCCGCCCGCCCCGGTAGCGACGTGCCGCCACCCGCCGCCCGGAGAGACGCGGCGAGCATTATGCCAATTTAGCCTTCGGTCCGACGCGACGGCGAAATATTCATAGCGCGCCGACATCCCCACTATAATGGGCCATCAAATAGTCATCAGGCGTCCGCATTACAAGTCACTAATATAAAATTACTGTAGGCGGAGGAAGATACTTAATGTAGTGTGAGGAGCAATGGGTTGGATCCGCGGCTAATGGAACGTATGCTCGGGGCGGGGCGGGGCGGGGCGGTGCATCGTGCGGAAGGCGGCGCGATATGAACACCTTTGTTGTAATCGCTATCGAAGCGGCCTCTTTGTAGTCTGGAGCGCACATGTGCCCCCGCGCCGCGCCGCGCCGCCCAAGTGCGAGTCGGACTCGCGAACCGAGGTTTCCGCACCAAAAAAAAAAAACATTGAAAAAAAAATACGTTTCTTGTATAGGGTTTCTTCTATTTTTTATTATTTGTTGTTATATCCGCCATAATAACACATATTCTGTGAAAATTTCAACAGGCTACCTATTACCGGTCAAGAGATACAGCCCTCGGACAGACGGACGGACAGACAGACCAACAGACGCCGGCGTCGTAGGTTTAGTAATAGGCTTCCGTACGGGATACGGAAACCTCAAAACGACAGCACGTAGAAACGCAGCTCGCAATGGTCTACCATTATCTGACATAACAATGTAAACTATAGTATACTGGTTTACGGGATGCAGGGCAACACCACATTTATGAACGAACAGTTATTTTTTTTCTACAGAACCCTAAAACATACGCCTCTATAAATATGAGTTTTAATTTGTATAAAGCTCACTCTAATTAACGAGGACGATGTTTTAATCTAATTTATTTGCAAGCTTGAACATTCTCACAAAGTTCATGAAGTGCTCGCGGCGCGAATCTTTCACCCAGATGTATCTTAGAAAACTCTGAATGATTCAAAGTGTGACCTGCGTGAGGCGTATCGCGCGGCCTGAATACTCTTTTGGTGCCCTTTTTCTCTGTCGGGAGCCCCATTCAGCGGCATATTGAAATAGAACTCGCTCAGAGATAAAGTGGCAGATCTACGAGAAACTCTCTGGGCCCGGCGCAATACTGAAATAGGTTACTTACAGATAAACTGCCGATTTTCCAAGCAGTTGCCGTCGACTGGAAAGTCGTCAATTCAATTCAAACGTCGAACGTTAAACGGAGTTTATCAGGAGATGCTTACCTGCAACAAAGAATGATAAATATTAGAAATAAGTTTACTGCATGCAAATTATACGTGAGCTGCGAATACAATATAAACTTTTTTTTATATGGAAACTGACACGGTTGGCTACATCACCTACAACATCCGCGATGTCAGCCCATAACACCGGGTGAACTTGGTGCCACGTCAGTGCTTCCCTTCGTTCGTGCCGGCTACACTGAACTGGACGGAAAACACAAACTATTTACATAGCCGCTTCGACCGACCTTTCATTCAGTGCGGTGGTACCAATCCGGGCGGGTTAAACCTTACCACCTAGAAGGGAGTCATATCCCTTACTCGCCTTTTACGACATACACGGGCATAAACATAATAATGAGGGGTGTTACTTGGGTAATTATGTATATAATATACCTACGTAGTTGTATACTTGTGATGAGCTAAAATTCCTAAATTTTATGTAGATATATTTTGTGTGTGTATGTATGTATGTATATGTCCTACTCATATATAGACACAAAGATATAGACAATAGCTCGACATACCTATACGATATCTATCAATATTTCCCCGTAATTATAGCTAGGTATTTCACTGTCCAAATTACAATTTCCAAAATTATTTAAAATCTTTAATAGCTCACTGCGAACATGTAATAAACTCATTAATGACGATACCCTGTCGTACGATCTTTCAAATTGCTCTGCGCCAGATTGGTCGTGAAACCTGATATTATGAAAATAATTATCTCTCTCGTTCTAGCTTTTCAGCTGAACCTCCGACAGATTGCTATCAGTGTTACTTTACGATGATCATTAATTAAGTCCAACGTTAAAGTTTGTAAACGTCCAAATAACGTGGCAGTTGCAGCTCCCGTGAGTTTTTCGCCGATATTTTAGCCTCCTTTAACGGGTTCATATTAATAATATTTTTCCTGGTCATTTTATAATATTCCAAAATAATAATTATAGCGAAATTCATGTTCACTGCACGTCCAAAATGTTTTAGTTAGATAGATCTTCCCATAAATTTTGATTAAATTCATTATAAATGAGGTCAGAAAATTGCTGTATCTTCCCCATAGAAATAACCAGTCAATGATCTTGATGATTTGTATGATGACAATGTTTGTACATTTTGTGATGTTCATTGGAGAATTAATCAACGTTAGTGACTTATAATTAAATATTAGAAGCTGAATGCTCTTATAGCATTATTTATTTGCACAATAAAACCTTATCTCATGTTTTAGGCTAGGTCGATGCTTCTCTCCGAAGAAAAATATTCGGATACGGCTCCCTCATTACTACGACACAGGGAGACTATTCTTTTCGGAAAATCCGTACAAAGGAAGCGGATAATGACGTGTCAAACGTCAATTTGACTGGTGTCACTTGATACTACACTAACAAGGGCAAACAAAGTCTATATATTCGCTTAACACTCCGGAAAACGCGCCATATAATGATGACTGGGGCACAGGTTCTTTCAATGACTCTCAAAATGTACTCAAAATTACAATATGTTTACGCGTATACATATATCCATTACCAAAAAGCAAAGTAATAAAAAATCTACTAATATTACAGATATAAATAATATATCATCCAAAAGACGCTCCAGAAAAAAAATGAAAGAAAATAATTTATGTCGTGTTCATATTTGAGCATCACTCACAAATTAAATGAAGCCGAAGGAAGCTAAAATAACGCAATTTATCCATGCAGATTGAAAGCTTTTAAAGCAAATATGGAAGCGTGCTCGCTCCAGGAATTGAAAGTCATGTGAAAAATGTTTCAGTGACTTTATCGCTACATCGTAGCCGCCAACCACTTTGTATTGTCGGATCCACTAACGCTGGTGGCGGCGGGGCACGGAGGAGGCAGGGGCGGGGGCGGGGGAGAATGTTCCCCTCGATGTAAACAATTTTTTCTACACCCGGGGTAGGACTTCTCGTAATCTGAGCCGGAGCGGGGCAAGGGTGCGATCGACGAAATACTTATCGGAGGAAGCTTAAATCACAGCGTAGGAGTAAATACAAGCAAACTTCTCCAAGATTCTCAAAGCCAAATACAAGTAAGCACACACAATTAATTTAGAGCGTAGGTAGAGTGAGGCTGAGCTATCTACTCAATCTGAGCCAAAACAAAAACCATTAGCAAGTTTACGGATAGCTTTACGTAGGAACGCGCAATCAACGCGTAAATAAAAGCTCTCGAAGTTAGCGGATTGCCAGAGTTACGAAGAAATAATTGTCCGCGAATTAATGGTTAACACGAGTATAACTACATAAGCTCGGCGAAAAATTCACCAGAACGTGTAACTGACGCGAAAGAAATGATTTACAGAAAGAAATATTTTAATATTTTTCCCTTCATAAAGACGAAGGAGCCCGCTAGATGTTTAGCTTTAAGCCTGAAATATGAAGGCTATTTACACTCTCGTTTCTCCCGTAATAATCGAGCTATTACAGTGTCCCGTTTCACAAATTACTAACACAGTATCAGCAATGTACCTCATCAGTTTAACGTTGAGCTTTTCTGCTTAGCGACTCTCGGTCGAAATTTGTTTGTGTTGAGATTGTTTCAACGTTTAGATTGAACTTGAGACTAAACATCCAATTGCTCCAAGATACATACAGAATTCTGTATCAGTTTATACCCGCATTTTCGCCGGCATTGTAGCTTTAAACGTATGTAAAAGTATTCAAATATTTAAAATAAATTACATAACGTTGGTTTGTGTTTCCGATACCTAGTGCCAATGCTTTACTTCGCCGCATGTAAAAATAAAATGGCTTACTTTAGTCCCATTCTTCGCATTTGTTGCACTTAATAAATAATTGGGGATAAAGATGTTTATCTGGATATATATAAATCATGTATAAATCATTACTCTGCAGCTCTTTTAAAAAAGTTTGTTGAAGTTTCGTGACAATACCTGTCTATTAGGTATTTATTAAAATTTAAAATTAGCTAAGCCTTATTTAGAATATTTTTTTTTTTTTATTATTTATTAGTAGTATCGAGAAATTTGCTTGTATTCTTAGATGTGTACTCAACATTATTGTTTTTAGTTAGCAATTCCAACATGTTGTGTACTTATTATTTTGGAGAGTCGACTGCTCATAAACTGTGTGGTAGCAAAGTTATGTGTCGTGTTTCCAATTCAATCTGATCCCGGGATCCGTGGAGACAAGGCCAACTTTTCTGTCTAAGTACCTAAAATAAATTAGAAGTAGAAGAGGTGCCAGTCCGGCGGACTGAAGTCGCCGGGGAAAGGCTACCCGCGATTTGAAGATCCATGAATGGTACGAGTAGCGGAAGGTATTCCCCGGAACCCCATTCCACGCTTTTGTAGTGCAGCACAAGAACGATTTAGAGAATCGTACCGTTCGAAGAACTCTCCTGTTACTACAAAGTTTGTTTGGCGAATGCGAACAGGAGGAGGGATGAGGGAAGCGAGTTCCTCAGAACAGCGGCCATATTAGTACCGGTAAAACAGGAGCAATGCGACCAACGATGCTTCTGCAGCGGCTGAAGGTCCTTCGTGAGTACGGAGTCGTCAATAAGAGGAATGGCTCGTCCTTAAATATAATAGAAGGTTGAAAATAGGTACTCGGGGTCGGAACTATTCCATCACCGGTCTTATTTGTGCCGTTGTTGGTGTTGTAACAGTTGGACCGGTCCATACATTATACGAGAGGCTAGCCCCTGACATGAAAGAATGAAGAATCTTTCCCCAGTGCCTGAATCCGAATCACTAGAAATATTTCTAGCAACCACGCGGTAAGACTTACCTTATGTATGCCCTCTTCTTTTCTGATCTTTATTCTCGTACTCTCTGATTTGGAATGTTTCCTTTCGTTGCTTTTTAGGCTGCCAAAGTATATACGGAGAAGAAGAATACACACATTTGATTCTCTTTTTACCCGGCTGCGCGAAGTAAAAAGGAGGGTTATGTTTTTCGAGTGTATGTATGTCACGCCCTGTAGCCTGAACGGCTACAGGGCTATTTTTAACCGACTTCAAAAAAAGGAGGAGGTTTTCAATTCGACTGTATTTTTTTAACATAACGTTACATGTCGTTAGATTTTGTCTCACTCGCGCGAGTGTCATTGGTAATTTTTTCAAGAAATCAAATACGCGACCGTTAGTCGCCATAATAATATAGTCAAACTGAATAGTTTTCCATCAAACCCCATAGAGTGAGGTAGGTATCACTGTCGAGAGCTCGAATAGCGCGAATTAAAAAATATACCACACTTAACGGTTGGGACCTTATAAGAATTAAATACAAAATACAAAATAAATTATAAAACCCGACTGCTAAAAAAATTAAGGAGACACGGAAAGATCAGTAGAAAATGCTGTACCAGGCGGGTAGAAGGATTCGAATAAACAGATAGCCCGACTACAACATTTTCTACTGATCTTTCCATGTTTGTTCTTGATTTTTTTAGCAGGCGGGTTTTATAAACGTTTTATTTTTTTTTTTATCTTATTGGGCATGGTCGAATACGTCACTTACTGGATTAATGTTAGTATTACGTCACCATTGAATACGACCTACAAAATGTTCTTCTTATTAGGGCCCCAAAGTTTTAGAGAAGACTTCTTAGTGTCAATTCTTGGTTCATGAAGATTGCGACTTGTCAGTCAGTGTGAACGCCCCGCGCAGTTGGAACACGGTGCGGTGGTGGCGGCAACGGGGGCCCGTCTGGTCTGGGTGCTCACGTGCACATATCGCGATAAGTATCTACTTACTCCGCACTCCATCAATCACCCATAGAGCAGCGCTGCAAACCACGTACTACACATCCCAGACGCCTGCCTCCGCCGCTCCGCCGCGCAACGCGCCTTGAAAAATGGGAGCATCGGCTATTGGGAAAACTAATGTTTTATATTCCATCGCTGTATTGACATCTGTGAAATATTGCGCTGCAGATTCAGCCGGGCTTTCCGTAATGAAAGGCGGTCTGGTGAATTTATTGAAGACTGCGTGCAATATGTCGTTTATGATACGGGTGAATTTATTATGGAGGGGTTTGCCGCTCGCGTGGGGCGAAATTTTACAGTTTTTGTGAATATCTTGGGCCATACATCACAGAGCAAAGTTTTAATGTATGAAATTTGACTTATCGTTTATACGAAACAATATTAATATCCTGAGAAAACAGCCGTGCTGACGAAAGCTATTTATCGTTTTATTTTCTAGATTTCCTTCGTATCGTCGACCGCAAGTTTGGGCATGAATAAATCTCATAGAATTGCTAATTCGATCAAACGTGGGAGGTGAGCCCCGCGAACTTGAAATAGTATAAATAGATTTATTTATAGAGCGAGAAAATTGTCTACCTGCCAGTCAAAGTTCGGGGTTCGGACGGATTCGAGGCGCGGCGGGCGGCGCGAGGCAATCTAAAGGATTGTTATTCGATCTGAGCTGAGAGCTTCCGAGGGGCCTTTCGGACCTCAGGGAGGACGTAAAAAGGTAAGAGCCGAGAGCGTCGGACCCTCGGAGGCTGTGTGCCGAGCTAATGATCCGGAACCCTAACATCTGCGAACGCAAATAGCCTCCAAGATTTCGCCGAATCAGGCACGCATGTTTGTCGCCTCCATTCCATATACGAGTATATAGGGACGATGATATTCGAATGGAGGCGTTTTCTTCAGTTTCTAGAACTGTGTGAACATGAACGAACACACTGTGGCGTTAATCGCGACAGCTCTCGTCCAAATTGGGACGACTCGATACGCGCTGAGCCGCAGCGTTCATAGAAGGATTCACAAAGGATTCGGTCAAAAACTGGGCTGCATTCCGTTTGATCGGTGGATTGGTGGTGTTTTCGGGGCGATTCGAGCATTGGAAATGGAATTCTAATTTATTCACGATTCTCCGCATATCCGGGGCGCGCTGATACGGCGAGCTGCGCTGGCGGTTCGAGCGGGGCTGATACGGGGCGGCGGGAAGCGAGGCTGGCTGTAGTGTAGGGGCGCGCCGGATGAAGCGCGACAAAGCTCGCGCTATCTCGGTGTCCTTTGACGGACGCGTCCCGTCATCCGCATCGACACTAGTCCGGCAGGAAGGTAATTAGAATATTTCATCAATGTGAACTCGGCTGGAATGATCCTCTACAATACTGGCTTCATTTGCTGGTATGGAATATGAAAGATGGTCTGCAGGCAATTATTTTCCAATGAGCATTCATTAAAAAGAGGTTCCCATAGAAACAAGTGCGAGTTTTAATCGTGAGTTACGTATTGGCGGGAAGTGAAGGTAATTTAACTGATGGATAGTAAATAAACCACGTTCATCTTTGTCTAGTTATCAGGCATTAGGTGCCGTCACCCATTACAGTTTGCCCACAAAAAGTCCCAAAAGCTACGCGGGATAATTGAATTATAACTTATAACCATAATTTATCATGAATCATTTCATAATGTTGCATATTTTGTTTGGTAATCGTAGCTTCAGTAGTTCCACAAATCGGTCAGGGGCCAAAAGTGATCTAATAAAATGATTATTTTCGTGGGCCATAAAGTTGAAAAAATATCGATAAGGCACGTGCATTTTTAGGATTCCGTTGCAGGCAGGAAACCCTTATAAAATCGGTTAAGTGTATGTATGTCCGTCCGTCCGTCCGTTTGTCACACGCGCTGTCCGAGATGGTTACTAAAAAAATCATATTTGAAAAAAATCAATACATTTTATGTGTAAATTACAAGTTTATAGTTGTTTAGTTTTGGAGCTAAATTGCTCTGACAGACTTATAGGGTTTATGGTTTTACTACGGAACCCAACAAAGTAATTATAATTATTATGAGTAAAATAGAATCGTAAGAACTCTTAACCAAACAGGGTGAAGTTCCTATTTCCACCGAGGAGAAGAGGCGCTCACCATTCGTTATTGATTCACATTTATGGGTTGAGCGCACGCTGAATAATTTATTTTCTCGTCATCTGAGAGTTACTTAATTCAAACGATTATAGGATTAAGCTATTAAATTATTCATTACGCAATGAAAATCACTCTTCCATTAATTTTAACTGTGAACAATTTCAAAAACACACAGCAATTATATATGAAATATTAATATTGATACAATTTGAGCCAATAAGCAAGGCTAATTTACTAATGCCATTATACGGTCCAGCAGCGTTGGCAAGCATATTAAAAAAAAATTGGGTTCCATACCTCAAAAGAGGAAAACACTGAACTCTTATAGGCTCACCTCGTGTCTGTTTGTCCGTCTGTCACAGGTTATTTTCTCCGAATCTATTAGACGAAAAAAAGTTGAAAATTGATAATTTATTTTAAAATTTTAAAATGGAAAAATATTAAATAAAATATAATTTAGAAAAAATTGGGAATATTTTTCTTTTGATTATCATTTGCGTCAAACATATTCTACATTCAACGGCGACTTGAAACAATTATGTAATGATAATATCTCTAGGTGCGCATCGCACTGGAGGGCTGTACCATATTCTGAAAGGGGCTAATACTCCTATATGTAGCGCATGTTCTGTGATTGGGCGAGCTTGTGGTCATTTTCATGAGCGCGGCATTACGAGCGTCCGGCGAGAAATTTACTGTCGCCGCTGCGGCCTCATAAATTCATTTGATAAATTTATCTGCGAATTTCCAAAAGTAACCACTTTCGACCTGATAACGGACGCACAGTTGCCGTCGGTTAAATACCACGAATTTTGACCCAATCCGACAATTTGTTAGAACCTTTATTTGAGTACGGTTTGACAAGGTCACCGGGTGTTATTTTTGACAATCGCAAATTAAAATATACTACAGTCTAGAAGGGATGGGACTAACCATTACGTACAGGATTTATTGAAATATGACGACTAAGGGGGTGATCCATTGGCGGTCTAAACCGTTAGCTCGCCAGCGAACTGGCGAGCTAAAGGTGTAAACCGCCAATGGATCACCTAAAAACCGCGGTTTTAAAGTACCACGGTTTAGACCGTTGGCTCTTCGGCCATGCTTGAAATCTTTGCGGTGTAAAAAACTGCGGTGTAAAAAACCGCCAGTGGATCAGCCGAGCCTGCGGGGAAACCGTTTTCCTCTCAATGTCTCATATGTGCCTTTACATGTTTCTGGAATAATACGTCCCAAAGTCTGCCTGGAAATAATTGTAGAGTATTGTAGGCCAGTTTGTGTTCCACCAGCTGCCATAGGAACCGGAAATTTGCACGTAAGCGTTCATAGGGTGAAATTGGTACACGGAAAACCGTTTCTTGTTTTTTGATCAATGGTTTTTCACCCACACTTTGTGACCTCTTATCTTTTCCTTTGTACTTGATGCAACAGTATGCCTAAGTAGCACAGTAACTCTGACTCGCTCGCCATGACTCGACGGCGATCGAGACTTGACTGTTTTGTACGCCAATGGATCACCACCGCGAACGACGACCCTACGAGCCAACAGTTTATACCGTTAGCTCGTAGGGTCGCCAATAGATCACCCCCTTAAGCTACCTATAATTTCTTTTAATTTCTAAGCTTATTTAAAGAGAGAAGTTATGCCTAGTTTTCTTGAGTCCCCCGTTGCCCAATTCGTTGCATCGTAGTCTCGTTATTCTTCTTCTATTCCACACATCCGTCGGTTTATTTTTATGTAAACCAACATGGGAGGCTGTCCCGAGACAGTAGAGACCAATGGTGCAGTCGACAGAGCCAAAATTATCTCTCCTCGCGAAACCACGCTGAGTTAGGCCATGCCAGCAGATTTGCGGAATGTTTCTAGGCTGTCTAGCCTGTTAATACGACGTTTGAAGACACACAGGTTAAAGGATTCTGGAAACACTCGCCGGAACACAGTTCCACTCCTTAAAGGTGCGACAAAGTTAAGTAAATTAAGACCATTTGCATCGGCACCGAATATATTATATAGGTACGGGTTTTTAAATTACCGTGGTTGAGTAAAGCTGTTTTGTTTTAAAAATAATTTCTAAACATTATTTTTAAAACAAAACAGCTTTACTCACGGTTCTTCCCGAGCTATGTGGCCCGAAACATCGTGCAGCTCGGGAAGAACCGTGAGTAAAGATATTTTGTTTTAAAAATAATATATTATATACTTTAGTTCTGGAAGCTTCGGCGAAGAGCTTCCAGAACTAAAACGCAACGAAGACCGCAATTTAAATTAAGAATCTTACGAGTAAACCTTTCCCCCAACAAAATAGCACTAGGCACCTAATGAGTCAGGAACTATTTAGGCTGGAGTTAGTTCGTAGATCACGTGCCGCCAACTCCGGCGGCACGTCTCGGGACTTGAGGCGCTCGTTACTTTAAATGCTGCCATTAGCTATCTGCCGAACTGTTCTGTGGGGCCGGGACGTCGCGTCGCACCACCGCCACACACCTATAACCTCGAGACAGCTGGAGAACTAGTGTACATAGGTACTAGAACGAAAGATTTATAATATTATAGTGGGAAACAATAAAGTCTGAATATATATATATATATTTATATAACAAAACATCTGCATATTGTGTAGATAGTCACAAATATATATTTTTAAATTCTGCGCTGTGTACGTTTCCAAAAAATACTCGCTTCGAATTGTTTTGTCGACTCTTCTTCGGTGTTGTCGAACCGAACTCCATGTTGAGTAGTGTAGTGTAGAGTAGTGCAGCATATGAATGCTAAATATATAAATAAATAGACATGTAATACATAAATAAGAAATGCATTTATTTTATTTATAGCGCGAGCTTAACACAAACTAGAAGCAGTGGTGAATATATTTCATGCCGTTCTTAATCAAATAAATATAATAACAATTCACTTTCACTGAAACATTCGTATTATACTTTTCTTCGAAAATGTTTGAAAACGTGAAATTTTTTCATTCTGTTTTCACAACTTTTTGGTGCGTACCTAACCCAGAAAAAGAGCAAATGGTTGTTTCCCCGAAGACCTCGCAAACGCCTAACAGTCGGAAGATAAGGTGGAATTATGGATCAGATAAAGTCGAAATGTGAAGGAATCGGCGGACATCCGGAAAATATTCCGACTGAAATAACTGCGTTATCGTGCCGGGATAAAAATCCCTCTCGTCTAAATCGCAGATCTTTTGTCGGAGTCGCTAGTTTTCCGTATAGGAAATCGATAACGGTATCTAAAATAGGTTTTATTAAAGAATAAAATAATAATTTAGAACTGCCGTTGTCACACATTGGTTCACTTCGTCCGGAAAGTAATCGGTTAGGTTATTATTTCGGCGCGCGGAACAACTCGATTTGTATGAGAGCCACATCTTAGCGTAACCGGAACTGAATTTTATTTACCCTATCCTATGTCACATATAGTTAAATGTGCTTGTACTAAGTTTCATCAAATTCGAATGATCGGTTTAAGAGTTATGGAGGAACATACGTACATACAGAAAATATTACAAAAAATCGTCTATTTATTCGTTTTTAGTATCATACATAGAGTCTACAAACGCAGTATCTCATAAAACAAAGTAACTTACTCCATGACCATCCCTTACAGATTTATTATTAGTATTGATTTCGTTTTTGTGTCACACCCTATATTCCACCTGATCGAGGAGTTGATGCCATTTCTATTTTCTTGAATTCTTTAGGTATTAAGCTCGCCGGAATTATCAAGTTCGGGTTAGCTGGCGCACTAATGCTTCATCTAAAATTCATCAAAGCTGACCGACAGTTGGTCCGTCGATGTCAAAGCTGCCAGTCGACTCTAGTATTTTCACAACAATATGCTATAGACTGCCTCGACATATGGATGTGGCTATAATTATTGCGAAAAGGGTACAATCGGTCGACAGTTTTGCCACTGGTGCGCGCACTGCCTTATAGTGGAGAGATGTCGAGAGCGGCTCGACACTGATAAAGCATTAGTGCCAACATGCGGGTCGGCTGCAGCATTAGCCGCGTGTAAGTGTCGAGTGCCTGGCCGTGTATTGGCATATCCATTAACATTCAGAGTCGGAATATCTGGTGAACATTAAAAACAAAACGGTCAAGTGCGAGTCGAACTCGCGTGGAGAGGGTTCCGTACTACGGTTTCTGTAAGAACTTTAAGGGTTTTCGATTATATTTTCCTGTAAACTTTAGATGAGATGAAACTTTTACTGAGATGCCCTGTATACCCAATTTATTTGTCGAAATTTTAGACTCCGTCGTTTCGGGGGGACTGCTCGATTTTTTTATATTTTCTTTAATAGATTTGAACTATACATTTCAAAATTATAAATAAATACATTTATTCCTTATATCACATGATGCACTTGAAAATAATGTTTTTTTAAACTTTCTGATTTGTCCCCCAAAATCGAAATTCTGTCATTTACGCTATACTCTGTTATTACGCTATACGCTATTGGGTGAACTCAATCACGGACGACCAAACTCAATTTATGTACCAAAGGATGATGGGCAGATTGGGACTACCCTCCAACATCAATAAGATATAATATGTCGTTGGATAGGTCTTTTCAATTAGAACAACAATTGTTATGACAGCTTTGTCGTTACAACTGTGCGTTCGGAGTTATGAGACTTATAAGTTCAGATATAGAGATTAAAAAAAAAAAATTTTATATATACAGAATGTTAAAACAGCGAGTACATTAATTTCGCCAGCGCAATCATCATGTTTTTCCTAGACAAAAAAGCAAGTAAAGTTTTTCTCTAAAGTGTCTAGTTTTCGAGATATGAATTTTTGAAATGTATGTTTTCGTCTAGTGTAATTTAACGCGTTGTTGACGCTCCGCTCCCTCCGCCTGCCGACCTCCAGTCCTCGACTCACAAAGCTAACCCCCGTCCCTCCCACCAACACCTCCGTCCAAGGCGCTCACGTCTCACCCGCTCTTCACCCATCCGCGACGCCCTGTTGTCATTAGATCTTTTTACACTAAAATAATCAATTAGTTTGTATGAAAAGTGTAACTTTTTATTTAAAGGGAATTCAGAAAAAAGTTATTCGATTTTTTTGTTACTCTTGATCCCAATAATCATTTCCTAAATTTAATATACTCGCCGTTTTTACACCCTGTATATATCTTATTGCTGTTGGAGGGTGGTCCTAGGTTCCATACATTTTTGCCCATTCTCCTTTCAACTATTTTTGTCCAGTATATTCGGAGAAAATAAGCTGTGACAGATCGATAGACAGACAGACAGACACAAGGGTGATCCTATAAGGGTGCCGTTTTTGTTCCAAGTACGGAACCCTAAAAAACAGAAGTACTATTAATAAATAGAACAGGAAAGTAGAAAAGTGTACTTATACAATTAAGTAATTCGGTAATGGGTAGGTAAGCCACATAGTCAGCGTCTTTCTACAGTTTTCCTCCATACCTCCCGGCCCTTAGCAGAACGAAACTTCTGCTTGTGCTACACACGGTGACTCCAATAGTCGTTGTATTGTATATGTACATAGGTAAGGAAAGAAACGATCAAACAGACTAGCGCCGGGCAGAGTCACGCAGCAGGGGTAGGCTAGGCAGTCGCGGCAGACACGTAGCGGTCGTCAGCAGATCCCTTCTTCAGGCCCGACGGGGGCGGGACGGGCGGCGGAGGCGCCCCCACCACCGCCGCTCATTAGAGTAATCACAGCTGACCGACCGGGCCCCGCAGACCCACCGTCGCCGTACCCAGAACCTACCCAGATAGTATAGGAGGATGGATAAAATCACAGAACATCCAATTCACAGAGGAAGAAGGCTAAAGAAGAAGTTCTTAGTCTGTGATTGAAATATTTTGCATTTTAGTCATCGCAGCGAAAAATTAGAGTTAGAGGACATAATGTGTGGTTGCAGGCGACCGTGTGGAAGAAATTTGATTTCTTTATTTCTTAGCGTCACTCTACCAGGACAATAACTTTCACGACTGAACCAGTAAAACCTACTCGTACCTTCTATTACACGTATGTTCTAATTATTTTATAAATGAGCATATACTTAAATTCGTTTTCATGTTTCCGAGTACCTTGGTAGGTATATGTAACTAGGTACAATTTTGAGAAACTTGCTTAATTTTTCATATTTCACCTAGTAGTATCTGCGATCCAGGAGTACCTAACATGTAGAGCTCTGGTAGAGCTCGGTTACATAACTCGGAAGCGCGTGGTTCTCTTCGGCCGCGAGCTGAATGCCACTTTGAAATTGAAACTGCAGAAAGTACCTAACGCGCCGCGGCCTCGTTTCACAGAGCACCGCCGCCGACGGTTAAATAAAAAGTCAGCTGTAATAGCAGCGTATTCACATTCTGCGGAAGCTGCACCGGGCCCGCCCGCGCCGCGCCGCACCCGCCTCCACCCGCCCGGGCTCACGTGCGGACCAATTAGACGAGAAACAATACTCTCGCGTGTGTGCTGTGCCGCTTCCTACTCCACGCGGCGCGGAGGCGCGGGAGGCGGTATAGATATTCATAAAGACTGCTTAGCGCGTTGGAAACTTTCCTAGTTGGGAGTCACGCAAGTTAGAACAACTTTACCCTTCCTCTTACTGGCATCAAATCCGCACGGAATCCAAAACGCTCAACCTCAGCAAGCATACATTCTACTCAAGAAAGCATGTAGAGCATATTACGACTACACAAAATCGACGCAAAAATGTATTCACGTTGTCTATCGGAACATATTCTTTCCGATAGCATCTCCGTGCTCCGTGCTGCATGCATCTGTAATATTACCCCCGCGAGCATATATGAATGAGAAATGCACGTGCCAAATATTTTCTTACTCAAAAGTAACATATTACACAACGCAGAATATGACATAAATAGTAGCGGCATGGAAGTCAGTTGACTATATAAAAATGAGGTTGGAAAGCGAGCGGGATGTAACGGGGTTGTGTGGGGGAGCCGGGCGCGCCGGCGCCCGGCGGCAGCCGCCCGCGCCCTGAGCCCGTCTGCCGCCCTGCCGCCCCCTCCGCCGCCCGGCGCGTCTCAGTCAGTAGCCGCTCGGGCGCCACTGAGCGTGCACCTCGACGCTGCCGGACAGTGTTGCTACCCTCGCCGGCGCCTTGTGCACGTTCGCGTATGCTGCTCTCTATCACGGTGCGTCCCGTGAGGACAGAAATAGCTTTGTGTGAACGAGTGAATTTATATAATGAATAAAACATCTTGTTTTCGCGGGCGGACATCACAAACCAACAATTAAACAATATGTAATGTGTCTAAAACAAAGTAATCGTTCCAATGAAGCGATACAAAGCTTCGAAATTTCAACGACCGGTCAGCTGCTGTGTGAAGGTGGGGCACGACAGAGCAGCGGCACCGCAGCAGTGAGCGTGCGACCGTGAAACGTCGGCGCGCGCGACGAGCGCGAGCGGCGAAGCGAGCCATGCTGACGCGACGCACCGCTAATCGAGCGTGCAGCCGGGTGCGCCGCGACACCGCTCCCCGCGCTCCGCTGCCCGTGCACCGCCCCCGACTCGAAGAGCCGCTCACGTGAAACATTAACTGTCGTCGCCGCGAATGTGCCGTCGGGCGCGCACCGCGAAAGCCCGCGGACGGACGATGGCTTTCGCGATTAAAAACTGTATAGTGATACTGGTAGTGTGGACTGCTAACGTGGCGCTCACGTGTCCCGGGCCTTGTCGCTGCAGAGACGTTGCCGCTGACTGCGACAGTTGCCCCTACGAGACTATACCCGGTAACAATACGAGCGCTGTCATCGTGAACATGTGCTGCGACATCGTGCAAGAGCCGACGCAGAAAACGCTTCGGCTCGACGGCAGTACTGCTTACGTCAATGTGACGATAACGAACGACCGGCGATGTGATGCGAGGATCTTCGCCCTAGAGGCGCCGAGTTTGACTACGACTTATCTAATTTTGAAGAACAACAGGATCGGAGATATTCGCCTAGTGCTGGATGGAACGAAACTAAAGCATCTGGATTTGTCGCAAAACTCGATTTCCAAGTTGGACAACAACACGTTTCACAATTTCACCAACTTGGTAAATCTAAAAATTCACGCAAACGAACTTAAGAACTTGTCGGCAGATTGTTTCGTTGGGCTAATAAATTTGCAGTACTTGGACTTATCGAACAACAACTTAACAAAACTGACGAACGTATTTTACCCTTTGAAGAATCTTCAGCACCTAAATCTAAGTAGAAACGGTTTAGAATACCTAACGGAAACGTCCTTCAACAATGGGTTATTACAACATCTGGATGTTTCACACAACAGACTATCGAAAGTAGCACCGGGTGCACTACAGTTCCTGCCCAATCTTGCGAGATTGCTTTTGACAGATAACCCGGCCTTGGGCGCCACTCAATTGGATGGACAGCTGTTAGTGGGCACCGGACGCCGCCTCCAGCAAGTCGACGTTTCGAGAACGGGATTGCTGCAGATTCCAGAAGCCTTCACACACTCCGTCAGGTTTCTGTCTTTAGCTGGAAACAAAATATCTGCTATACACTGTGGGGATTTGGATAGCTATCCTCTTCTGCAGTCGTTGGACTTCACCGACAATCGCGTTAGAACAATCGAGGACGACTCGTTTGGACGACTAGAAATGCTTCTGTTTCTGAATTTGAACAATAATCTTCTGGCGACTGTGCCAAAGATGCTGCCCGACGAGCTTAAGTATTTGTCCATTAATAATAATTTAATTAAAAATCTGACGATACCAGATTTCAACAACCTCCCAACATTACGGATACTACTTCTTCAGAATAACGAAATTGCGTTTATTCAAGAAAATGTATTCGCGCCGCTAACATCACTAGAGGTTTTGGATTTATCTAACAATCCAATACAAATATTGACTCCGAGCACTTTTAACGGTCCAGTTTCACTGAGGGATTTACGCCTATGTAATTTAAATATTTCCCTGCCTGAAAGAGACGTAACTTTTCCCGTGCCATCACCCGAAGGTCTTCAGATGCTTCATTTACAATCTAGTCCAGGCCTGGCGAGACAGCTGCTTGCCGACTCCGCCGTGCTGGCGGCTTTATCTCATTTGCAATACTTAGACTTGAGGATGAACCATCTAACAGAAGTGAGAAGCGACCTCGTATTCTATCTATCTCAATTACGCACTCTGCGCCTTCACGGAAATAATCTGAACTGCACGTCAGCTGACTGGTTACAGGAGTGGATGTCTTGGGATCACACGTCATTGAAAAATGAGACTTGCTATTTCTCTGTTCTGAATGGAAATGAAGATGAAAACCGATACAACTGCACATTTTCTGAAACTTTTTCTATAAACGACAGTTTGCCTCCCGTCAGTCTATACAGTACGGAAATGATAAACAAGCTATTGAAATATTACGGTTATTTAAATAATAAAACTGAACTTAATGTTCAAAGAAAATCTAAGACAATGCAAATGAACGGAATAGTCGCCACTGAAAATAACACTGCTAACACTTCCACAAACGGTGCACTTGGTTCAAAATCTAAATTACTGTATAATTCAACGTTTGTAGTCACTCACGACAAGTTCATCTCCAATGAAATCGAAAGTTCCGAAGAGACTAAGCAATCTCCTAAAACGAGGTCGACAAATAATATATTCGAAATGAAAAACTACAAACCAAAAGCCACAAATGTAAACCTCAAAGTTGTAGATGAAAAAAATAGCGATGACAAAAGAATCTTAGATTCAAGAATGTATCCACCTCTGACAGTAAATGAGAACCCAAATAGAAAATGGGAAGTAACATCAAAAGACAATAAAAACGGTAAAATAAAAACAGGAAAAACTGTAAATAGGCCTATCGACAGAAAGATTAATAGGACAGAAGACTCAATACAGAAAATGAGCACAGGGAAAGCAACACATAACGACATAAGCAATGCCGACGACACTCAAAATGTTAAGATATCGGCGTTGACCTTTCTGAATTCGCCAAATGCTACCGATATTTACGACATAGTGACACTTCAAGATAGAAGTGAGTCGTCGCCGTTCCAGGCAAATTCCCATAGTTACGCCAGTTACGTGGGCGTGTTCGCCGTGACTAGCCTGTTAGCAGTGTGTCTGGCTCTATGGGCGAGTTTGCGGCTGAGGTATCGTCAGAGACGTCGATTCTCTCGCGAGCAGGAGAACGAGGATCATATAGAAGTCGCGAGCATTTCCGGCGGAGTTCTATGGTGACATTTGCGCGCAGCCGATCCCACGCCGTTCAAATACGATTCGCTACTCACATAGCACACGTGTAAGTATATTTTTTATCTTTCACGAACACAATATAAATATTAACTCAACTAACATAAACGACTTAAAATAAAATAACGTACAACTATTCAAAATAAACAAGTAAAAACCCATGTCATGTGAATCATCGTAATTACATAATGAAGGAAGTAATGTGAAGAAATTTGCATAAATTACTTAGCTAATGTCTTAGTATCGTGTAAGAAAATACCGTTTGAATTATTTGTGTTTTCAGTTATTAATATTTCCAAGTTTTGCTAGTATAATATTCCCACATTCAGGTTCCTTGATCCTTCGCCAAATCATCTGGATATACGGACTAAGATTCAGATTCAGATATTTATTTCGCCATAATCATTTCCAATTACGATGAACTCACTCATGTACTCTACTTTTCCTAACCCGGTCCGGGTTCACTACGGCCTAGTGGTTCGCATTAACCACTAGGCCGTAGTTCTCTAAATCAACATTAACATACGATAAAGTTTAGAGGGTGAACGAGTAGTCCAAAACCGTTGGACTATAATCAACTGTAAGAATAAATTATGTTAGTATTGAAGATAGATGGAGTAATTACTAACTGTACTTTATGTATAGTCGTACATACGCGATTAAGAAGGATTGCATTATATTAAACGTCGTGCAGACATGGTGAATTTACTGCAGGATACATACAATTTCTTTCAGCCAGATTTGTACACAATATTTGGCATCGTTAATTTATAGGTTGCCTCATAGTTTCATTTTCCAAGGAAGGAAGTAGTGACGGGTATTATGCATAGAGACTCTTAGAAAATCCGAAAAACTTTTTGCATATAAGTCGTGGTTGAAACCCAGGTGCATGGGCATCTGGTTGTCGTACCTGCTTCCGATTCTTCTGATACGTACGAGACACGCGTTGAAAAGCTGTTTGCGTTTGTTTCAGTTTGAGGCGGTCGGCTGCCAGTGAGTGAGGTGTCTCGAAGGGCGTCGCTTGTGATAAAGGACTGGTACATATTTATTCAATAAGTACAAATTTGACGGTTGACTGGGCGCCATCGCCACCTATCTTTTTATTATTATGAAAGAATTGTAATTATGTAAATATGTTACGGTCGATAGAAGAATCTAGAGATATTTTATGTACATTCCTGTAGGCCGCAATGTGATCGATTGCTTGAAAATGTTACGTGAAGAATAATTGGGACAGAGTTATAGAACGCCATATTGTGTATAGACGACAAAAGGGAGCTGCAAATTGTGAAATGCAAAATGATTAGATTTAAAAATACATGTACTTAAGAAGATATAAAAGAAAAAGCGATTAATGTCTTCCCTGATTAGATCTTAGCAAACTGCTTTTGTCTAAACTGTTTTGTGCCAAAGTCTCAATTTTAAAAGTAATTTTTAGTAGTATACTCAACTTACAATCGAAATCATAATTACAATAATTTGTCTCCGTTGCTGTTGACTCAGGATATATTCATATATAGGTAGTTACTACAGTGGACACATTTTACTATGTCTATATTCCTGTAGATCTGTTAATTTATTATTTCATAAGATTTTGAGTGCACATTAACTTCTTCATAATCTATGTACAAAACATCTCTTTCTGAAAACATAAACATACATTTTATAACAAATGCTTTTATTTTTTTTTTCTTACGTATATATTTTTTTTCTATTTTAGGTCATTACGAGGGAATAATCATGTCAAAATTCAAGAAAAACGCTGAAAGTAATATTTTTCAATACGAGTATAATGAAAGTGGTGAAGTGAGTAGAAGTTCCAGTTGCACTAGCTCCCGGCCGTGTTTAGGTTACTTCAGCTCTCGAAGTTCAGCTCATATTCATTTATTTGTAATCGTGTGTAATTCAGTAAGTTTCAATAAAGGTTGTAATATGTGTCACATGAAGGTAACATTGTATAGTTCTATGTTTATACGTAACATGTAGACTCTGTTGTACAAATAGAAATGAAAGAAATAATAAAAAAAAACTCGAAAATCTAGAAATATTTTATTTTTGCCAAGCCAAAACAACGCACCTTGTCCCGGTGGAAATTCTTTGTCGCGCGAAGCTGGGTTCAGATGGCGCGACCGCGAAATATGTTTCATTAAAGTATCCGCTTTCGCGCACGGGTATCCATTTCACTGAAAGCTCTCTCGTGTTATATTGAAAGCATAATGTGAACAAAACCACAAAAGCATTATACGTGTCGATGCTCGCGGCGGCGGCTGAGGCGGGGCGGGCGGCGCGGGAACGAGGCATCCTCGCACTGAACCCGTGGACAAAGCCCCAAAGTATTCCATCGGCGTTACCGCGTTTGTACCCCTTGTTACGCGATAGAGTACTGTTAAGTGCATAAAATAAAGTCATAAATAATTAGGTCGAACAGAGGCAACAAACCCTTTATGCGTAGTTTCGCATCCCGTCTCCGAGCTAGTGCACGGTAATACCGCATCCTGACTTGAGCGGTCCGCTTTCTGCGTAACATTCGCCTCTATGGCGAGGACACAAGGTCGATGATGCAACGGTAGTGGGGATATTAACGGTAGCCGAGCGGTGGCGCTGAACATCGCACGTACGAGCGTAACGCCACCCACCTCCTTCCCGAGTTAGCTTTATGTTAATTGGGTAAGGAATACAATCAAGTCGAGAAAATAATGAAAACGTTTAGGTCTGCTTAGCTTATCCTTTGTTATTACAACGCTAACATACTTTCGGGCAGGAACCTTCGCTCCATTCAATTAGTAATTTATGCGTATGTGAAACTTTATAAACTGTTAGAGGTATGTACAATCATGAGCGCTGCTCTATGAAACTATGCCCTTATGCTATGCCATTCCTCCTCCATCAGCAGTACTCGGCGCAGAGAGGCTGTACACCCTTTTGTTGTTGACATTGGGCTTTTGAGAACCAATCGTTTCTTAATCTTCCGCGGAGTGTATTTTTCCAATTCTTTAACCATGGGCTTTCAAACCTTGTGTCAACAGGCTAGACAGTCGCAAACCTGCTGGCATGGCGTCTTATTGAGCGTGGTTTCGCGAGGAGAGGTGAATTTTGGCTGTGTCGCCTGAACTATTCTGGTTCCTCAGTAGAGCCACCAACATGAGTTCATAAAAAAGATTAAAAAAATCCTGAATGTTCAGTAAACACCTTTGTGTAAAATGTTTGTCAATAATTTAACGTTTCAGCTAGGTTCTAGGCACTGTTTGACTTTTCTGACTAGCTCCTCAAGCAACTTTTAAATATTTCAATACGTCTCGCCGACAGCGAAAATAAAGTTGGTTCCGTCGCGTTTACGACGGACCACGAAAGTGCCACTACTGCGCCCTCTAAAATTCCACAGGATATCGTTTACGTGGACGGTACAGGTGAGCAGGATTTGGCTTTATACGCTCCGTCCTCGCAGTCTGGTGGATTCGCTCCCAAATTACCCCATGCTTATGTAACTTGAGCCTTGTAGGATCGGCGGTCGCCAGTACTGCCGGCGCCGTGAGTTCATGTTCGACATTGGTCATCCTGTTGCGGAATTAGTGTACATGTTACTAGTCAGGAGAGAGAAGAAACTAATTGTATGTCGGTCAATATAACACTCGTAAATAGGTGATCACAATTCTAAATTAAATATTAAACTTTTTGTTTTGTTTTACCTTTTATTTCATTTGACGAAATTATAAAAAAAAGTTTCTTATTTTTATTGAATTTGATTTAATTTTAAATTGTATTCCTTATTTTATAGCGCACATTTTGGGATTTTATTGTCTGTTTTTTTTTTTAATTTTCATTGTTTCATTTTATTTTTACCATTATTATAATATTTAATATTAATATCTGTAATTGGGCTGAGTACTTGAATAAAGAAATATATGATTATATTTTATTTATTAACCGACTTCCAAAAAAGGAGGAGGTTCTCAATTCGTCTGTATGTTTTTTTTTTTTTTTATTTTTTTTTTTTTTTTTTTATTTTTTTGTATGTTTGTAACACGATTTCTCCGTCAATTGAGGGCCGATTTAGAAAATTCTTTTTTTGTTAGTTAGGTCATACTTCCGAGGTGGTCCCATTTCAATTTTATCGAAATTGGTTCAGTGGTTTTCGAAAAATCAGCATAATACTATGGTGTGTGGTTACCTTCAGCAAAACTTGTGATGTGGTCGTTTTCGGCAATTTTCAGTTTGATAAATTAGTATGGTGTGTGGTTACCTTCAGCAAAACATTTGTGATGTGGACTTATTCAGCAATTTGCAGTCTGACACATATGGCGAATAATTCTGTACCACTTCAATCGATTTCGATTATTCGATTTCGATTATTCTTTTTTATGTAATATTACTAAAAAGAATGAAATAAAAACTGTTTTAAAAAATATTAAACCGATTTCCAAAAAACAAAAAAAAAAAAACTAAAAAGTATTAAATACCTAATATTTTGAAATTTTCTCTGTCCTGTTGAAATACATGAATCGATATACTAGTGATACATATTCGGACCCTTGTTTCATGAATATTCTAAATTTGAAATTTTTTTATCTTTTCCGACCGGCGTTTAATTTATTATGGTACCTGGCCAGTACCTACTGTACCGAGTACCATCGAGCTGGTTTGATGATGGAGACAGAAGGTGGCCATAGGAACTCCTAAACTACACATGATAAACCCATCGTGTTTGGGCTCGTTGCATTTGTCTTCACGAGAAATTTACTTTAGACCTAAAAGATTCTCAATTCGACGGTATGTTTTCTTTTTTTGGATGTTTGTTACGCGATTACTCCGTCAATTGTGGGCCTATTTTGAAAATTCTTTTTTTTTTTATTTGAAAGGGGATAACCCTGAGGTTTTTGAAGTGAAAACTTCTTTAGCGGCTCTTGGCACTTTTTTAGGTGGGTAAAAATGTATAACTCGCGACATCGCGTCAGCGTCATTTTTAAAATGAAACCTTAAGTCATTGCGTTAAGGGTTAAGTTAGAGTGGCACGGGATCTGCCGGCACTCCCGGAGTGCAACTGTTAAGTAGGGTTCCGTAACACGTTTATGTCTGTCCATTCTACTAAGTTCTGCAAAATGAATGTAGGGTTCCGTAACATATGCATGTCTATCCGTTCTACTAAATTTTACAATTTTCAACCAAGGTCCTCCGACGGTTATTTTATAATAAAAGTAGGCTTCCGTAACACGTTTATGTCTGTCCATTCTACTAAGTTCTGCAACATCACCTACAACGTCCGTGATGTCAGCCCATAACACCAGTGCCATGTCAGTGCTTCCCCCTTTGATCGTGCTGACTACACTGAACTGGTCGGAAAACACAAACTATTTACATAGCCGTTTCGACCGACGTTTAATTCAGTGCGGTGGTACCAACCCGGGAAGGTTAAACCCTACCACCAAGTAAAATTACGAGGGAAGGGACTTACAGTTTTACGAGGAATCCGAACCTTGGTCAGCCTCCAACGGTCAGCGGTCACCCATCTAAGCACTGACCGCACCCAGCGTTGCTTAAAATTCAATAGCGACAGTTGACTGTCTGCACCACTGAGCTATCGAAGCTGACGTGGTCCTATTTTAATTGGGTCAAGATCGGATTGGAAAGCGAGGCGGAATCGCGAGGCCGAAGGCCGAGCGATTCCGCCGAGTACATTAATAGCAAAAAATTACTAAAAAAAACTGTGAAATAAAAAAAAAGTTTTAAAAAACATAAAACCGACTTCCTAAAAAAAGTAAAACTAAAAAACTATTTAAAATAAAAATATAAAAACCGCCTTCAAAAATATATGAAATAAAAACCTAAAAAAAAAAACGAACCCTAGAGTTGAAGGCGGTGCTAAAGCAAGCAAAATGATGCATGAAAGAAAACATGAGCGGATGATAATATCCTTTGTGATTTGTGTAGCCTTTTTAGCACCGCCTTCAACTCTAGGGTTCGTTTTTTTTTTTAGGTTTTTATTTCATATATTTTTGAAGGCGGTTTTTATATTTTTATTTTAAATAGTTTTTTAGTTTTACTTTTTTTAGGAAGTCGGTTTTATGTTTTTTAAAACTTTTTTTTTTTATTTACACATTATATTATATTTACACTTTTTTTCTATACATCCGAATATACGTTTATATTTATTCGTTTATTCACACATTTTCTTTTTTTATATTAATTTTACATATAAAACTTAAATCTAAAATTAATACAAAATAACAAAATGGACTTTCCACCACCGGCGGCGGCGGCGGGGCGAACCCAGGCTACCGATGGTCGGACCCGAGAAAGAGAAACCTCCGGACAATTCGAGCGGTGTCGAGCAAGACCGCCTTCTACATCTGACCCTTAATCCAAGCAAGTGGCTCTAGCGAGAGCCTCTTGAGATGATGGCCGAGGCTCTTCGCTATCAGCCCATGCGCAGACACGACTATGGGCACAACGATCGTCGAGTCCATGGGCCACATGTCGGTGACCTCGTGAGACATATCGATGTATTTGGACATCTTGTCTTTTTCTGCCTTCACAAAGTTCTCGTCATGCGGCACCGTGACGTCGTAATTATTGCGGTGGAATGATGTCATGGGCGCCTTTCCGACAACCACTGCGACGAACGATTTTTTTCATTTTGTTGCTGCCTACTCATGTCGAGTTTCCCGTAGAAAATTATTTATTTAATAATTTATTTTTATTTCTTGGTCGGAGTTTTTGTTGTTAAATCAAAATGTTTGTTTTAATTTTAAACTTTAAATTTTAGGCTTTATTGTACATTATTACATTATTGTAAATATGTACGTTATGCATTGACTTTAAGCGGAATAATAAGTACTTATATGCAAGTACTTACCAAAATCCTGACGAATAATATTGAAATATGGACATAAAAAAAACTTAGGACGACGTTGAAAATCTATTTTTATTGTTAAAAAATTGGTTTTTTTTACAGGTATAATCAATTGAAGGTACTCACACATAATATTATGTGCCTACCATAATTCGTTAATTATTCATCACATAAGATCTCTTCTTAACTTAAATAATTTTTTATCCATAAATTTTGCATGAATACTTGGCAAGCCATATAAACATAGCACAAACAAACAAAACATATACTTACAAAAGCTTAGAGAAAACTCATTCCATACGAGTATGTAATAAATAATGTACGTACGTACATATCAAAGTTCCTTTGACATATGATTACTTAAGGGTAGATTGAACAGTTTCAACAGCACCTGAATATAATTTATGTATACTTGTATTGTACGTGTTTACAGTACACATAACAAGCTCATTTGAAGCAGGCGCCCGGATAATTTGAGTTCAATGAAATTATTGAACGGATGTGATGCGGTAAATACAAGAGGGGGGCCTGCGGGGTTTACTAGTTTAGATCGATATGATCAGTTCTATTTACCACGTACCTAATTACTAAAACTATTTAACAAAATATAAAAACCACCTTCAAAAATGTATGAAATAAAAAAAATCGAACCCTAGAGTTAAAGGCGGTCAGTGATTTTTGCTTGCCTTAGCACCGCCTTCAACTCTAGGGTTAGATTTTTATTTATTTCACACATTTTTGAAGGCGGCTTTTATATTTTGTTAAATAGTTTTTTATTTCACAGTTTTTTTTAGTAATGTTTTGCTATTAATGTACTCGGCGGAATCGCTCGGTCTTCGGCCTCGCGATTCCGCCTCGCTTTCCAATCCGACCTTGACGAAATGGGACCACACGGGAAGCACCAGCTTTCAAATAAAAAAAGAATTTTCAAAATCGGTTCACCCAGTCGAAAGTTATGACGGGATAAACATAAAAAAACAGTGGAATTGATAACCTCCTCCTTTTTTTGAAGTCGGTTAAAAATAGCGGATAGCCCAGCGGTAACACCGGCCTCTCATGTGAGAGGTCGGAGGTTCGAATTCCATTAAGGAGTTTTTTTTATCCTGTATGGGTGGCTGCCACAGAGTGGCGAACGCACATGCTCCGACCACTCAATATCACCTCCGAGAAGGTAGGTGCCATACCAGAGACATCCCTTTGGATTGCTGGCTATACTGGATTAGATAACACAGCCGAGGCTGCTATACGGCCATCCTACATCCAGTACGGTGGTATCAACCCAGACGGCTACAATTTGAGCCTACCACCTAGTAAGGGGCAAGGGAAGGGACTGACAGTTTTACACCGGTTCCGAACGGTGAAGCAGTAGTTGTAGGTATACAGGTAAATTTTCCGTCCGATAAAACTCATTGGTACACGCCGACCAGATTCGAACCTCGGACCTCTCGGAAGAGAAGCCGACGCACAAATCACTCGGGCACCCGCCGCTTACTAAAACTGCACTACACAATAAAAAAATTGCGAAGAAACGTAGCAAACCCGCGGTAAAGGGTGAAGGGGTTTGCACATAAAGTGCGTCCCCTCCGCCGCGTCGCCTCGGGGGCGTATCGTATTAATACGAAATTGGTGGGAGCGAACTGCGAGCCCTGACAAACCCCGTCAACCCACCTCCCCGCCCCGCCCCGACGACGTTGGCTGAAAGGGCTGGCTAATGACTCATTCAGTATTTATATTGACAGTGAAAAACAATTTGCCGGTAAAAGAGTGTTTGACTTGGGCCATCCGGAGAGGGAATACATTACGCAAAGTAAACATCATGAACACACAGTGGGCACTCTATAAATGGAAGGGTCTATTAGAGTTGTATTTTATGTACAGGCCGATGTTTTCTTTTGTTTGTTTAAAATTGTACATTTGTAGATATATATTATCGTTCCACTGTGTACGTAAGTAAATTATATGTTTATTAGTTTCGTTTAACGTTTACTCACGCTTAAATATTTCACAAGAATAAATAAACTAAAATACACACACATACACACCACACGCCGCATCCCGACAATCTGGGTAAGCAGAGTAATCGGTGTTGTGCTGCAAGTACTTGGTAAATTACAGCACAACACCGACCACCACGTTTAGCAAAGTATTCGGACAAGATAACTACCAGGCAGCAATTAAGGCACGAAGGCCCACCTGCTGCATGACTAGGTGGAAAGACCGCGCCAAGGTGAGAGGTGGCTAACCTGTCGCCCTTATGCACGGCATCTTGTCCTTATCCCTTAGTCGCCTTTTACGACACGCCCGCGGAGAGATGCAGTGGGACTATTCTTATTAAGTACCGACCCCACACAATACTACTTATACCCAGTAAATAAGCTAAAACTAACGTTATAAATTAAATATGTACATGAATTAACATTTATTCAATTGAAAAGTCACCCGACCAGCATTTTGCTTTACAAATCATCTAAAACTTTTAATCGCAGCACTCCGCAAGTTAGGAAAGTAATCCAAAAGAGATTCATTATCAATCATAATTAATTTCGACTTTCTTAATGAAAGAGGCCGCCTTGTATCGCTCTAAATGTATCCCTGCAAGAAATACAAAATTCGCCCTTGTTATTGCGATTATGGCCGAATATTGAAAATATTTTCACCCTTGTCAGCGGAGAATCTCGACCCTGATATTGAGATTAATTTATTTTAGCCTCCTTTGTTCACGCTTTAATAAAGTACCTTCTAGCTTGCGGGCATATTACCCGCGACTAAAAATAAAGGAGATATTAGACTAAGTACGTTTTGGTGGATTATTATATTTTCAACACGGTTACTGGATTTTATATTTGCTACTAACTAGCTTCGTCGACGAAAAAAGTTCTAACGAAAATATTACACGAAAGGGCAAGTTATGATTGGGTAAAAATCGCTGAGAGGCACCCGTGCAGCGGTGGAGATAACAGTTTAACCGAGTCGAAACGCACGCAGGCCCATTCCGCCGCCATCGCCGCCCCCGCCCGAACATTGGAGAGGGCTAGACGGTTGGAGCACGCTGGAGTGCACTCGTCCGTAATGAGCGCGTGAATTCATTCTGATCCTCAGCTTAAAGGGACGCCGACAGGATAATTAAACTAGTTACTTTTGCAGCCTCCATCGCCGCCCCGCCGCGCGCCGCCCAGCCCGCTGCGTTCAGCTCTGAAGGAGCCACCTTTAATAACATCTCGTTGAAATGATTAATATTTTCGAGATCCCACCCGCACGCCAGACTGCGTTCAGGCACGATCAGAGGAGGATTCTCGACTTGTTTTAACGAATCGGCCACGGTCTAAATGAGCGGACCGTTTCGAGTGCTCATCTCGGCATAATTTATGTTTGAAGTATTTTGTTATATTACTTGGGGGTGTATATAACCTGAAGGATTTGAAAGAGTACATGTACATAATGGATTGAGTGAATAGAACTTGGAGTAATCAGGTTAGTCGTAAAATATAGAAAGTAGAGTAGGGTCATCGTCAATGCGCGTAACATTTTAAGTCTCTAACTTTATGAGCTCGGTTTTAAGATTATGTTCATGAACATTTTATAGATTATACTTTCGGCTAGATTAATAAAATCAAAAGTAATTAACAAATAGTTAATAAATTTTTTTAACTTCTTTCGTCCGCATACAATGCCTGCGAAAATTCCGCCACGTTTAAATCCTCGCCAATTGGCAAGAGCGCGCCAAAAATAATAAGCCGCACAACACGTCAGCTCCCTGCGAACGGATTAGATCGCGAAGGGTTCCGACCGACGTCTGAGGAGAACTTCAATGTAGACAAACAAAGCGTCCCCTTCGTCTGCCAGGAGGAGAGCCGAGATTCAAACATTAGATAAGTTTTAATGTGAAGGGCGAAGAGTGGGCGCGGATCAGACGAAGGAGATTAACTCTTAAGCAGCTGTATTAGCGTGGAGCGCGCCCTCTGAGAGGCGCCCGATACGCGGCGGCGGCGGCGCAGGGGCGTCTTCTCAGTACCGAACGCGCGAGATGCAATGCGGGCACGATGCTTATCTCACCCTCAACGTAATACCTATCAGAACATTTTCAATTACACAAAAGTTGTCTGGGAAACATTTCTTCTAGAGATAAATTCTCCATTCGATGCAGGTAGAAGTGTGAAATTATGTGAGGAATGCGAAGTTTCTGCTCCCGTGTTACGTTCACGAACTAATTAAGAATTTGATCATGTGTGTGTACCTACCAGAGTTATTTTTACTCGCTCGCCAGACTACGACACTAACTAGAAACTACTTATTGGTCGAAAAGTCGCAAGAAATAACGATATACAAGCTCATTTAGGGTCTTATATAGCCGCGTTTTCTCTTCGTGGTGAAAGTATTTTGAAAATATTCAAGAAGAATAAAGTTTTCAAATTTTATTTTCCAGTGTTATGAACAAATTGTCAATATCTCTGAAAGAGGTTATTGACAATTTGCACACAAGCATTTATTCTACTCCACTCCTCGTCTCTCTCAGTTCTGGGAGTCACCAGTCTTCGTAATTTTGTAGTAAGTAATGTCATTCGCACTTCTGCTTATGAATAATCACAACGACCTCCCGGCTCCCTCCCCTGCTCCGCCCACTCCTCCTGTTTGTGATAATACTAGCTTTGAAACGTTCTGAATTTGATTAATATTTGCTCCGCTTCATTGCCAACGGACACCGGGTGGCTAAGCTCGAATGGCAGTGGGCTGGGCAAGCCAGTCGACCAGATGACGACCGTTAGATTACACTGGCGGCGTTGGAAAGGGAAACGTAGTTTAGGAAGACCACCTGCCAGGTGGGACGACGACAAAAAGTACGTCGGATGCAATCAGTGGTTCCGTACCGCCGAAGGCCGGGAGGACTGGAGAAATATTTTAGAGGCATATGTCCAGCAGTGGACGCATAAACGCTAAATGATGGACTTGATTGCCAGGGATTGAAGATGTAGGTCGAGGCAGTTAGTTTACTAGCTCAAGAATCCTGGTCGAGGGTTGTGTATCGGAATGGTGTTGGAAGGTCTTTCTGCAAGTACTACGTAGTGAGTGTATAATATATGTTGTGCACGTATGAAAATCACTGCTACTTAAGGTTAACTGAAAATTACTACTTAAGTTTAGTTTATTTATTCATCCAAATGGTAGGACATTGCAATAAACTTGGACACGTAAAAATTTTTTTTATCTGCCCATTCTATTAGGGCGGCAAGAAATACTACTCAATACAACACTGGTGCGACGAATGCATTACCTGTCTACAGGAATACGACTTTATGCCCCCTTGTTCTGAAGTTCAAACAGTACGGCGTAGAAAAAAAAACGGCCCATTATGCCAAGAAAGGACGGGCAAGCCGGATGGACCCGAATCGGCTGTAATCAAGGTTTTTATTAAAACATTGAAAGATCACAAAACGTGCCAAGACATCACTGCCTGTGATGTAAACCTATACCTTTACTTATGAAATCTACACCGCGACATTTATTCAAATCAAACGGCTTGTTGGGACAGAGCTCAAAGCGCCCGCGCTCTCCCGTGTCACGTTCAGCATTCACGATGCGGGCGAATTGTTATTTTGCCTTTACACCTTTGCGAATTGAACAAGGAGTTTATGTAGCACTTGGGGCGCCGCCGCCCGCCGCGGCCGCGGGGGGAGCAGCGTCGGAATGGGAGCGCGCTTGAATATTTCAGTACGAATGCATCACTGTGCGCTCGTCCCACAACATGTGGGACGAGCGCACCGAATGACAATTATTTTTATTGAGTGCATTCGAATTTTTACGTCCTCGTTTTTTCTTTACTAAACATTAAAGCTATGGCGTAGACATTGCGTAGTACTACTTATTATGTGGGTCTAATAACGCAGTGAAATGCTACGCAGCGTAGAATATGCGTAGTCTACTCGACGTATATTATGCGTAGCACTATTTATTATGTAGGTCGTATCAACGTAGCGATGAGTGAAGTGCTACGCGGCGTAGACCCTGCGTAGTGCTCCTCATTATGTAGGTCGATTCTACATACGTAGCGATGGGTGAAGCGCTACGCGGCGTAGACCCTGCGTAGTGCTCCACATTATGTAGGTCGAATCTACGTAGCGATGGGTGAAGTACTACGAAGCGTAGACCCTGCGTAGTGCTCCTCATTATGTAGGTCGAATCTACGTAGCGATGAGTGAAGTGCTACGCGGCGTAGACCCTGCGTAGTGCTCCTCATTATGTAGGTCGAATCTACGTAGCGATGAATGAGGTGCTACGCGGCGTAGACCCTGCGTAGTGCTCCTCATTATGTAGGTCGAATCTACGTAGCGGTGGGTGAAGTGCTACGCGGCGTAGCCCATGCGTAGCGCTCCTTGTTATGTAGGTCAAATATACGTAGCGATGGGTGAAGTGCTACGCGGCGTAGTCCCTGCGTAGTGCTCCTCATTATGTAGGTCGAATCTACGTAGCGATGAATGAAGTCCTACGCGGCGTAGACCCTGCGTAGTGCTCCTCATTATGTAGGGCGAATCTACGTAGCGATGAGTGAAGTGCTATGCGGCATAGAACCTGCGTAGTGCTCCTCATTAGGTAGGTGGAATCTACGTAGCGATGGGTGAAGTGCTACGCGGTGTAGACCCTGCGTAGTGCTCCTCATTATGTAGGTCGAATCTACGTAGCGATGAGTGAAGTGCTACGCGGCGTAGACTCTGCGTAGTGCTCCTCATTATGTAGGTCGAATCTACGTATGGATGGGTGAAGTGCTACGCGGCGTAGACCCTGCGTAGTGCTCCTCATTATGTAGGTCGAATCTACGTAGCGATGAGTGAAGTGCTACGCGGCGTAAACCCTGCGTAGTGCTCTTCATTATGTAGGTCGAATCTACGCATCGATGAGTGAAGTGCTATGCGGCGTAGATCCTTCGTAGTGCTCCTCATTATGTAGGTCGAATCTACGTAGCGATGAGTGAAGTGCTACGCGGCGTAGACCCTGCGTAGTGATCCTTATTATGTAGGTCGAATCTACGTAGCGGTCGGTGAAGTGCTACGCGGCGTAGCCCATGCGTAGCGCTCCTTGTTATGTAGGTCAAATATACGTAGCGGTGGTTGAAGTGCTACGCGGCGTAGACCATGCGTATTGCCCCTTATTATCTGAAAGAAGTACGACGCGCTGTAGCTCCTGCTAGTGAGTCTGCTAGTGGTCATGCTCATACATACAATATACTGACAAGACGCTACTCGGGTGGTAGATTGTAAGACTTTTTGCTTTGCGAGGAGGTTTATTGATTGGACATGAATTTAAATCAATTAATATTTTACCCAGAAGACCAGGTGTCATTTCTCCTTCTCTGCTGTTCGGAATAATCTCGTGCGCAGATCAAACCACCGTCCGAGATCAAATACTCTATGGCCACCGTAGTGACAATATCGTCAAAGAAATACTAAGCGACGTACATAATGTAGACGATGCGTTGAAGACTTTATGCTGCTGACTTCATGAGTTTATTACTGCGGCGACGCGACATCGATAAAATGAAAGACGAAAGAAAAAAGTGTAAGTGCCGCCGCGGCATTACCCCCGCGGCACTGCCGCGACTCACTGTAAAGATGTGCAAACATGAAAAAGTGCCCGAAAAATCGTCCGGGTTCCGGTATAGATATCTCAATAATGACGATTTTATTCAGATTTCTGTGTGTCTACATAAAAACATGTGTTCACGCAGAACCTACGTAGAACTTGTTATTACAGAAGTACTTCTATCCTGACATAAAATAGCTGCAATGGTACTAATTTCGCTTGCGGAACTTTATGCAAAGTGTTACGCGGAACGCTGCTTCGCAATATGGATACACTTTATTGTGATTATTGCATGGAACTATATGTATATAAGCACATAAAAACGTATATAAAACTAATCATGCATTACGTACGAGTATTTGGACTGTGCACGGCGGGGAGTGTTCAGCGGAAATCACCATTAGCATATAGCTCGCGCATCCCAACACTTGCAGTAAAACACTGTTTATATAAAAGTGTAAATAAACAACATTGCCGCCTTGTGTTAAACTTGGAGCTCCGGTCCACTGCCGCTGCTCATTCCGTTCCGGACTGGCTGCAGTCCGCCTCTATGAATTATTCATTCGCCGACTTATATTTAAATGCACCTCTACCGCAAGTTAGCACCGGAGGTAACACTTCGCCATCTTGTTAGGTCTCAACTCGACCGGCGGCTCCAGGGACACCTTGATCTAGGTATTTGCAGAAATTAAAATGCCTCTCAGTGGTTTTTAGAATTAAATTTAATTTCATACGCGGTGTTGTCTAGTACGAGTTAACACGCACACTCGCGTCCGTTTTCTGGTTGTGATACTTTGTTATTTACAACGTGACATACTAGTCTAAGAGATGGGAAAACAATTTATAACTTGTTAATTACGCATCAATTTGCTTTCAGCGTTGCTTCCGCATCGAATTTCATGTAATTAATTTTCTCCACGGAGATAACGGCTGCTTTCTGACTACACAATAACGACCACGTCACGACCGCGGCACGGCAACGACCACTATCACACATTGCGCCAGTGTTGCCGAGTTAGCGATTTGGTAGCTAGATATGGCGTATTTTCTAAGGATTTAGCGATAAACAAAACAATTAAAATTGTCTACTCCTATTCTTTAAAGATTAAAGTATCTTTGAAGAAAAAGGCTTACTCTAAAAAAATATAAGCCCGAATGGGAGAATTACAGAGAATTTTGAAACATTGGCTGCAACGATTTAATCGAAAGCATTTTTGACATTGCTGTTTAGAAATATATTTTGCTAACATAAATTACTTATATCTTATAAGTACATTATATTCTATCCGTAGGCATAAAGAGTACGTAATGAAAAGAAGAACGATATTGTGAGAATCAAATTTTATATTATTATAATCATAGTAAAAGACGAATTATTTTTGTCACATCTCGGGAGTTATTTGGAGAAGATTAGCTTGAATTTGATTAGATTGAATTTTTCTTGCCAAGAATATATAGGTATACAAATTTGATCCACAACTCACCAAGTATCATACTTAAACTGCGACGACGCGACGATTGCCTTACATACATTTTATAATTTCAACCAAAAAGATTTATTTCAGATAAATATAAACATCAAAAAATATAACTGGAAATATATTTTAAAATAAATTCAATTCAATCGGAGATCCCGTGTCCCTGCCTAACCCATTGGGAAACGTGCATGCGTGCAACGTAAAGCGTGACGTCCATTTATAATATAAAATTATGATAATATTGCGATTAATTTAGGATATCATGTTTCGAATATAGGCAACACTGCCAGACAGCATGTCAAGCAGGTGTCACGGTATATCGTTACCTTTACCGTCCAGTGCGAAAGCTGAACTCATACATTTTATGTCTCCTGTATTCCCGCGCCGCGCCGTGGTCATCTCCGTGGCGTTATCGTTAGATCCGCAAGCGTCCAGCGTGTCCTAACGTCACAGAATGTTGAAATTTGTTCTCGGCAAACATAAGCTCGCACGAGTTTCGGGAAATTCCGCTGCATTTCACTATCCGTACACGTGTACCGCGTAAGCTGCTACTTTAGGAAGTAGTTGCCTGAAGTAGCAGCTTATCACACCCGGGCTGATATACAGTTAAATATATATAGAGTTAACATAAGGTTGAACATATATAAAATTCTCTATATTCTAGAATACCCTCATAAGCCGTACGTCGCATATTGAAGCTGATGGCGTTGGATCTACTTTTTTCTAAAATCGTAATACTTCGGCAAGAGGGCACCATTTTGAAATGGAAAAAATTATTACGATTGAAAATTGTACCTCGGAAACAAAACCCTCTAAAATTTTCTAAATCGAACTTCACGACATATTGTTTTCGACAGTAAACTAAACCGATCAAGTAAAATTTCTGAACATTCAAAATAATGCCGAGTCGTCGGAGAGCACAACAGCAGAGACAAAAGTCCTTGTAACAACATAATTTCCTGAACAAGCCAGGCTGTGGAGCAGACGGTGAGATCGGACCCTGATATAACCTAGGCCCACGCGTGGTAACACGTGGAATCGCCGATGCTGCGATATGAGGCGATAATAGCAAATTTATGTACATTAAAATGGGAATTGGGACAGTTTATAACGGCCATTGGAGCTAAATAACGTCGCTTTATTTCGGCAGTATTTTGAGGAGTGAATATAAAGCGTAGTTATCGCGGTAATCGGAAACTCGCACGCGACGCTACCGGTCCGATATTTACTGTTTTATTAGTGCAATGCAAATACGAGTAGTTCCTGGAGTTTAATTAAACCACAGGTTAACAACTGTTCACGTAACATCGATGATAGCGCAACATATGAGTGGAGAAGTTTAATCGATATTCTAAATTCGATCATTTCTAAAACTAATTTCGAGACTTCGTCCTAAAGGATGACTTATGATATTAATTCTGCATATAAAACATCATTAATGCATCATTATACACTTATCAATTACATCAGATACATAACTTGTAGTAATTGCGAATTTCAATTTCAAAACTAAAGCACATACGGAGAGCAGGAAACATTTCCAACTAAACAGCAGGAAAACCCTATCGCTCGGCCAAAATGTTAGCGTAGGTTACCCTGCGATTTCTCAAGCTCAGTCCGGCATAATTTAACTTTTAGTATCATCTCCGGTAGATCTGTTGCCGGAATATACGACGCGGTCCATGGACAGGGCGCGCATTAAACATTGGTTTAGCTAAGCCTATCGTTCCGACAGCGCGGGCGGCGCACAGTGGTCTGGAAATCGAGCTCCATAGACATAGAACCTTAATGTCAGGAATAAAAATGAAAACAAATTTAATGTCTCTGGTATACTTCCCTTTATTTCATATTATAGTATGAAGGGTATAAGTAGCTCCACGAGTGAGAAAAAAAAAGTTTTGTTTTTTTTTGTATGGATGAAAACACTTAAAGTAATTTTTTTTTTAACTGAATGAAACTGAAGGGCTGGTGCTCACATCTTCTATTGCACCTTACACGGCGATCAAGATGACATACAATTCCTTCACCTTTGGGTGCCTATTTGCGCGTAGCAAACGTTTGAAATTTGGAATTTTCGATAAATTATTATTCAAACCTTAGTCGTAATTTAATGAAGTTGCCTATCGCTTTAAATATGAAAATACTTTTCTCATGTCGTTATTGTACTGAGTAGTACTGACAGTACAGTAATTAACCATATTTTATAGTAAACACAGCGTAGCACTGTTAAAATAATAAGAATAACATACAACACACACAAGCGAGCGACAACTAATTACCGAGTTAGCGAAAACCGGTTTTTCCACTCGCAGCGCGTATTAATCCTCAACACATAACCAGTCCCATGCCTTCTTAGTTTCAGCGAAATTCTTTCAGTAGCTTTTAGCACTTGTGCGCGCTAACAACTATACTTATTACGTTCTATTTCTTTTCGTGCTATGATGGAAGGTTTTGGTAACAATTTGGACATTTTCGTGTTTGTGGCAAACAACAGTTGTTTCCCACAGCCCAGTGCGTTGTTTGAAGTTTTTAGGAGTGCCCTTGATGTGTCAGAAAGTGAAAAGAAAGAACTGAAACAATTCTGTCAGACTTATGTGTGTTCGTTGAGGAACAAGTGGATCTCGTGTAATCGCACGAGACATGCATTCACGAAGAAGTACGAGACGTGGCTGCAAGAAAACATAAAATGGCCTGAGTTCATGAGGGAAAAGATGACACCTTCTTTAGTGTCAGTAAAGCGGCAACCATGTTCCAGTGACTTCGGTGTAAATAAGGGTGCATCAACGTCCTCAAAACCAGAGACGTGCACTGTTGGAATATCACCAAGAGTTGTGAGTGAAAGGAAACCGTTCTCGGAACTAAGCCCTAAACAGAAGAGAAGGAGAGTGGAAGAGCTCCTAACGCATAGCACTGAAAGTCTCGTTCATGCAACCGTTTTAAGTGTGAACAACAAGGATGTGGCAGAAATAATAAAATTGGTCACAGAGCATCCCGAAGAGGCTACAAAGATAAAACAATTGTTGAAGCCCAAGATAGCTGTGCCCGTATATTCCGTTGATAAAGCTTTAGGATTTTGACGCAGAGACGCAGAGGCACAAAGGAGCACATAAAAATACTGGAATCATCTTTGTCCGCCATACTTTGCTTGTACAAACTTTGCCCTGAAGCACCATCAAAGCCCCACTTGGATATTAGTTTTAGTTCTTTGCCATCCAGCGAACATCCCAAACGTGGGAATTTTCCTAGCCTAGCAACAGTTTTGTCCAAAATTGCTTGAAGCTTTGCTCTTACCGATCTTTCCGTGATTTCTATTGTATCTTTTGGTGGGTAACACTCCTTCTTTGCCTCTAAGATGGCAGTATACGAAGGATAGGGTTGTACTCCTTCTTGTTTTGCACAAGCTCTTAATATTGTATACTGCCACTTCGAAAGCTTCAACGACGTCAAAATACCTAAAGCTTTATCAACGGAATATACGGGCACAGCTTTCTTGGGCTTCAACAATTGTTTTATCTTTGTAGCCTCTTCGGGATGCTCTGTGACCAATTTTATTATTTCTGCCACATCCTTGTTGTTCACACTTAAAACAGTTGCATGAGCGAGGCTTTCAGTGCTATGCGTTAGGAGCTCTTCCACTCTCCTTCTCTTCTGTTTAGGGCTTAGTTCCGAGAACGGTTTCCTTTCACTCACAACTCTTGGTGATATTCCAACAGAGCACGTCTCTACCGTGTGGGGCCGGTACTTCAAAAGAATAGCCCCACTGCATCTCTCCCCGTGTATGTCGTAAAAGGCGATTAAGGGATATAACTCCCTTCTTATATTACTAGGTGGTAGGGTTTATCCCGCCCGGGTTAATACCACCGCACTGAATGAAAGGTCGGTCGAAACGGCTATGTAAATAATTTGTGTTTTCCGTCCAGTTCAGTGTAGCCGGCACGACCGAAGGGAAGCACTGACGTGGCACCAAGTTCACCCGGTGTTATGGGCTGACATCACGGATGTGTTGTGTATGAACTCAGGCCATTTTATGTTTTCTTGCAGCCACGTCTCGTACTTCTTCGTGAATGCATGTCTCGTGCGATTACACGAGATCCATTTGTTCCTCAACGAACACACATAAGTCTGACAGAATTGTTTCAGTTCTTTCTTTTCACTTTCTGACAGATCAAGGGCACTCCTAAAAACTTCAAAGAACGCACTGGGCTGTGAGAAACAACCATTGTTTGCCACAAACACGAAAATGTCCAAATTGGTACCAAAACCTCCCATCATAGCACGAAAACAAATAGAACGTAATAAGTATAGTTTTTAGCGCACAAGTGCTAAAAGCTACTGAAAGAATTTCGCTGAAACTAAGAAGGCATGGGACTGGTTATGTGTTGGGGATTAGTACGCGCTGCGAGTGGAAAAAAACGGTTTTCGCTAACTCGTTAATTAGTTGCCGCTTGCTTGTGTGTGTTGTATGTTATTCTTATTATTATAACAGTGCTACGCTGTGTTTACTATAAAATATGGTTAATTACTGTACTGTCAGTACTACTCAGTACAATAACGACATGAGAAAAGTATTTTCATATTCAAAGCGATAGGCAACTTCATTAAATTACGACTAAGGTTTGAAAAATAATTTATCGAAAATTCCAAATTTCAAACGTTAGCTACGCGCAAATAGGCACCCAAAGGTGAAGGAATTGTATGTCATCTTGATCGCCGTGTAAGGTGCAATAGAAGATGTGAGCACCAGCCCTTCAGTTTCATTCAGTTAAAAAAAAAATTACTTTAAGTGTTTTCTTCCATACAAAAAAAAATAAAACTTTTTTTTTCTCACTCGTGGAGCTACTTATACCCTTCATACTATAATATGAAATAAAGGGAGGTATACCAGAGACATTAAATTTGTTTTCATTTTTATTCCTGACATTAAGGTTCTATGTCTATGGAGCTCGATTTCCAGACCACTGTGCGGCGGCGCGGCGCGGCGGCGCAGCGGGCGGGTGACAGTGGTTGGCGTAGAGCCTCGCTAATGGAAGGGTCCATGTGACTAGCCATCACTACCCCTCTATACCTATATTCTGTCTTAACGCGAGCGCTCAAAAGTCTACATACGGATGACCTCACACGCCGATGGAATGTGAATGAAGTGAAAAAGAGTCAGAAATAAAACATATGTACGGCATTTCCATTTATTCGCAATTGAAATGCCTAACTAAAAAAATAAGATATTCCGAAATACGTATTTGCCTTCGTTAAAGAATTATAAGTCCATGAAAGCAAACCTACAAAAACTGAGTAAATATATATACATATAAGTATACAAGTATAAGTATACAAGTATAAGTATACAAGTATAAGTATACAAGTATAAGTATACAAGTATAAGTATACAAGTATAAGTATACAAGTGAGCGCCAATGACTGCTAACGACATCGACTAGCTAGAGCGATATTGTGAAAAGCTATCGAAACGTATAGCTAGTATAATGGACGCGGGACGGGAAGCTAAAGTCAAGCTGTAGCGGTGGCGGGAAGCTCCCTCGCCTCCCCTCACAGCTGGATGGATCCCGATACAAATCACGGTGCCGCTAGCTAGAGCATCCAGCCAGTACGGCTAGCACGGTTGTCGTAAGAGACCAACGTTAGTTAGCCTTGATAAATATTGAACAAAAACCATTTGTGAGGAAACCTTCAGCAAACTTAGCACAAAACTAAAATGGTGCAATGAAGAAAGTAGGGCTTCGTATGGCACGAAGATGAAGGAAGCTCTGATATGGCGCCTAATTCTAGTAAGAAATAATGGCCTGACTTCTTGAGTCTAGTAGATGACGTAGCCAACGATTACAGGTAACTTATGTTTTTTTTTTTGTTGCAATTATGAAAACAATATTCTGAACAATAGCCCTGAAGCTCGATTCTGCTATAAGATTAGTGCGTGTGTTATGTTTGTGTTTCGTCAAAACCGCACGTTTCGCCGAAATGCTATTCTACTCGCTAAGTTAGACCAAACGCGCGTGTTAGGTTATGTTATGTTTGTGAAACACTAACACGCCGTCTGCTTCAAAGTAACGATGTGTTTTGGTGAAAACATATTATTTTTGAGGTGATTTCGAATGTTTTGTTTTTAGTTTTGGGTTTAATTTTAAATTGTTGTTTGTGAAAGTTTCGAAAAATGGCAGAAGGCTATCTAGAAATGAGAATGAGGAGACAGGGATCGCCGAGAGAAAACGGAGATACGCGTCAAACCCTCTCGACGTACCGATGAATTTGCTATTTTATTATTTATGAATTATTATTTATTACTTATTACTTATTACTTGTTACTTATTACTTGTTACTTGTCACTTGTCACTTGTCACTTGTCACTTGTCACTTGTCACTTGTAACTTGTCACTTGTCACTTGTCACTTGTCACTTATTATTTATTATTTATTATGTATTATTTATTATTTATTTATTTAAATCCTTTATTTCACATTTTTAAAATGTTATATTAATTTTACATATTTAAACTAAAACTAATAAAAAATACATAAAATGTACGAAATTATTAATTATTCATGTTTGCCGTTTTGGCTTCTAAATAAATTATGTTAACGTACCTACTATTCAGATTATTTCAGTGAAATTATATTAATTGTAATATCACTTACTTTTATGCATATTATATTTTATATTTATGTAATAATAATTATATAACATTTTGTAAAAATGATTCTTTCTAGCAAATAAATCCCCAACAAAGAGGGATTTGTAAAATGGTATCACATCTATGAGCGTGTCGCCAAGCGACGAAAATCAGTAAACATTCTTCAGTAAACTCAATTTGAACAAAATAAATGTATAACTCGCTTAATTATGAATGTTTGTCACAATAATTAATTCTTGCATATTTTTATGCACCTATTACGCATAATTCATTATTTTTATTGGTAAGTATTTAAAAGAAAAAACTTTAGTCAACATTATTGTCAGAATTTTTCGCGTTAGGCGACGCGATGTCAAACCTTACCCTAAGCTCCGCCTCCTGTTACCATAGACACTAACCAAACGTGTTTTGTAAATAGCAGAATAGCATCATGTGGAAACCACGTCCAAACTTACTCGTGTTATGTTTGACTCAAACACAACACACGAAGTATGTTTGAAAATTGTGCAATTAGCAGAATCGAGCTTCTGGATGTGTCTAGCGGGAACCGTGTTACTGGTACAGAGCCGGCCGCCACGCCCGCTCCGGCAGGGGGCGCCCGTCCGGAAATATTAAAAATCGCTTGTGCCTCCTACCTCAGCAGTTCAGCGCTCCGCCAATTTGCCGCTACATATTTCACGGACTGAGACTCCGCAATGACTTGTCAAGGAAAACTGGTTCCATTTATTAAACGATAACTAGACATTTTTAGCGGAATTAAAAGTCTTAGCCGATTTTAAGACTTTCGGATGTTTTACGTGAGATATCTAATATTGACTAGGTTCGTACTTAGTTACGTTAGTTAGTTATTGACTCTCACCAAGGCGAAATAACATAAATACAACTCGATACAAAAGTATTTATAACATTAAACGAAAACATATCTATACACGAAAACATATCATTCTAAAGACATTCGCGCACCTATTCTTTCTTAGTGAGTACAGCGAGTTCACGTTACGATTTCATAAACATAAAAGTATGAAATGAAATTGGCTCGGTTCATAAATATAACGTACTGCGAATTCTAAAAAAGGAATTGAAAAGCCTCCCCCGGAGGCGCGCGAGAGGACAAACATGAAAAGCGACGTTGATCTCGCGTGATCAGGATTTTCGAGCCGTAAAAGGAGGCGGTAACAACACGGGGCATCGCCGCAGGTGCCGGGCGCGCGGCGGCCCGGCCGGGATATAAATTAGTTTTGGTTTACCATTCACCGGGAGAGCTACGGCGGCGGGGGGCCCGGGGCGGCGGCGGAGGCCCCGGGGGCTTAGCGCGGTCGCCGGCGACGTGTAATGAGCAGGAGCGGCGCCGCGCGGCCTCCCGCCGCCGCACACTCGACAAACACGCCACTCCACCTACACACCGCACCGCACCGCCAGCCTGCTCACAATATCTAATCTTCACAATGTACACTGGAGAATTGCTAGAATTAACATTGAATTTTGGATGTTGAAGTTGTATTACAATTGCTATTCCATTTAATATCGCTATGACACAGCTACCTCGAAACACAATACATTGTGTAATGTTATTAAGATGAACAGTCGTTAAGGTATAAAAGGCCACGACCAAAATACAACAAGGACACAAACCGCGCTTGAGTTCCCTTCCTCAACTTCAGAGACGGGCAGCGCGAGGGCGATGCTGCGTTTTTGACGGCAAACAAAGTCACTTCGTCATCGACGTAAATTATTTCACAACAGCCGCGGGCGGCGGCCACGGAGCGGGGGTTGCAAAAACTTTCAATCGGGCGACTTACACGGCGAAATTGCGGGCCTTATCTTCGCAAGAGAATTATTTTAGAGCGTGCGCCTGAGGGCATCTGGGGGTCGAAGGGTGATCTTAAATCTGGATAGAAAACAAAACTACTATAGAATATAGATAGAATATTGAGTGAGAGTTGGTGTCGCGCGGAAGGCTCGTCTCTATCAGTACCTACTCATACTTACATACTACTACTACTCATAGTTTTATCGTCTTGTTTGCTACATTTGTTTTTATGAAACTTGATTCGTGCAATTCTTGAATGAGTTATTTTTATCAAAGTTTGACAAAGAAATTCTGATTTACTACCCGTATATACTTCCAATTAGGTACATTCTGTACAATGGTACCTGTGGGAAATCATAAAGCAAGTAGCAAAACTCATGAAAAAGGTAACTTTATTTTATGAGAAAAAAAGGCATTGCTACTGGGAGTGGATCGAACCGACGACCTCTATACAAAATGTACAAAAGGCCTCACTCAGCCCGTAGTAGGCCAAACGCCGCGCCGTTCGAAGAGTAACTATTCCGATCCGGATTGTCTATAGGCACATGTTTGCGACGTAGAGTTACAAAGCGCACAGACAGCACACGTTAAGTGCTTGCCTGCGTATTGGCTGGACATAGATTCTATCTATAGTGTCTGTGTGTAGCCAGTCGCCCGTATCATTATTCACAGCGAACCGAATTAACTATGCGCTCGTGTAAACAATACCCACTAATTGGACTTCACGGCGCGGCGTCAAGTTGCACATGCACCAATCAAATGGGGCCGCCTGCAACATATCCCCTCCCTCCAATCCAGAGGAGGGAAGATCAAGAGGGCTCGATGAAACACTTTAAAATTGTTCGCTAGATTTCGCCGTATAAAAATATGCTTTCGAGACTGTTAATTTTGTATGTAAGCTCCGCCGTGTTTCTAACCTCTTCTGCATTTTCAAAGTCGCCATAGTTAAAACTAATTTAAGTTACCTGCCTGCCCACTGAGAACTGCTAGTGCTACGTTATTTTTTGCCAAAAAGAATTATCCCAACAGAAGAAAAACATAATCATGGAAAATTACCAGTATACCTGCGCAATTATTCTTGCTGTTGCCGAAAAACAGAACACATTCATATCCTACTCGTATGCTGAGGGATATTATGACGATAAAAAAAAGTTTACTCATACATTACACATGTGGAATATAAATCTTCAATTCAAAGAGAAGTATTAATTAAAAACACACCAAGCCAACTGCGTAACCGAAAAAAGAGTGAAATTAAATAAAAAATCACGCCCAGCGGAGTCGTATTTCGGCCGGAGGAGTCGTATTTCGGCCGGAGGAGTCGTAATTAATGAACAATGGGCTCAGTTACGTGACTTATGCCAGATTAGCGTCAGTGCCACTTTAAATAACGAGGACTTCGTCGAGTTCAAGTCATACCGAGTATCGTACTAAACGTTAGTTATTAAGTAAATTGCTGACCTCGCCCCGTACTAATTAAAACTATGGCCCTTACTTGCGGCGAGGATGTTACGGTCTGGGCTCTGAGAGCTTTCCCTTGTCAGCCTTTGTGTGGTGAGGTGGGCGACTTTATCTGTACTACGCTGACGATGTCCGCACGGAATGTGTAGAGTGACGAGTCAGGTGGGGGTGAGAATTCTGTGCGCGGTATGTGAGTAGGGTCCGTTTTAACTCACATAATGATTGTGTCTACTCTTTGCTGACTAGGAATCTTAATGCGCTTACATTAAGAGAACGCTCTTGAAAATTTGACGATTTAAATAGTTTTTCCCTCAACCTTAGTTTAAATTTAATTCTATTTGAACGATATTTCTTTCGCAAAAATATTGTTCTTAGTTTTTTGATGTTAAACGTAAAAAGAAAGAAACAAAATCCAAAAAAATTGCTTAAAAGTTTGAAGAATGTTTCAGTCAATTAACGCTGTCGATTTATCTTTGTTGAAATTATATAAAATGTCAAGTACTTGGAAGGCGGGTTTGAAATTTTTAACAAGATTAAATGGACAAGTAGCTTTGGATAATTTAAGAAATTCTTCAGATTTTCTTTATTTTTTTGAAAATTTTCTAACAAGAATAACAATGTTTCCCTCATATTTTCCTACTTGTTTGCATCCTCCCCCATTTGTTGTTAAAGAACATTACTTACCTTACTAAGAATAAAAGTAATTTTCCCATACAGCCAAGAATTAAAACACAACAGACGCCCGCCTTGTCGAAGGGAATTGTTGGAAAACAATACCATTTCTTTTATTTCGGGTGGGTTATTTCGATTTTCAAAATGTTATTTTTATTTCTGTTAATCGGAAGGTTAACAAAGCTTCTTCTTTCTTCTTTCAACCGCCGTGCCCGGGCGTATTTTAACCAGCGGATCAGCCTGGCGATCCAGAGGGGGAACGCCGCTTCCGTCATGGGGACCATGCCTATGGTCCCTATGGACAACTATTTTTATTTATAGCTAGATTTATTTTTATAGTTAATTTAGTTATTTTTAGGTCTAGATTTAATTGTTTTTGTTAATTTTGTGAGTAATAAAGTGGAAAAATTATATTTGTGCAATAAAGAGTTTCCATTCTAACTGGGGTTTGGCCTCTATGACCCGCACGCTGCTGAATAAATATGATGAGTGAGCCATGGATACCTTCGACGGAATCTTAAAGCAAGCCCAAGCTAGAGGTCGTAATTCAATGTTATACGCAGTTCGTACTTTCCTAAAATCTGTTTACCTTTTACGGAGATATCAAAAACAAAAAACGTGACTCTCAGTAATTGCTCGTACAATTAGAGCGAAACAATTCAGAGTCATTACTGTTTGTTTACCTTCAAATTACAGCTACAACCTTCGCACGCCCCTTCCCCCGAGCATTAAATTAAGCAGACAATAATGATAAGGGCGCCGCAAGACGGCGTTACATGATTGATGCCTGGTGGCGTCTTCCCACGTGAGCTATATTCACGATCGACGGAACCCTGAAGTTACTTGTAATTTAATTATATCTCCCCGGGGCCCGGCCTCCTGAGAGGCGTTCGGGTTATTATCGCTGTAATATTAGAAGGATTAAATATACCTTCCGCGCATCATAACATTTAATGGTTATTTAATTCCTTCTCAAGAGTGGTTTAATATAAATGTGATGATATTTCCTCGTGTAAATGTTTTATTTTCTAGCAATACAATTATTGTGGTTTTAATTCTGCAGGTGTTAAAATAGACGAGGGTCTCTTGGACAATCCATAGAACACTGAAACACGTCACGTATCTTTTACACTTTTCTGTGGTGCAGAATGCCTACTTATTGCGGAATGTAATTTATTTCAGTCAACTTTGTACACAACAACTAGGATTGCCAGCGTACAGGTTTCCTCGTAGTGTCGTCCTTCAAATTATGCACGTAAATTCGAAACTCATTCGTTTGCCACGGTTCGAATCTCCTGCCTCTCGGACAGAGGTCGATGCCTTAGCCACTAGGATATAGCCACTACGACGATATAGGTATTTATAGTTTAGAAAATGCAACCCGTAGGTACAGAGCCGAGTCGTTTCATTTAATACAACAACAACAACAACAATAGTCATAAGGAAGGCGCGCCCCGCCGCCGCGGAGACAGGATGAGGGCGGCGTAGGTTCGACCACAGCGCGCGACGGATTTGTGTAGCAAGATGGCACAGTTTCCGCTCCGGCTATCGCGTCGACGATCCGGGCACAAAGGCTTTGTTCGCGCAAGACACGGGCGCACGTCGACTGAACCTCCTCGGCGACAGAAGCGGCAGTTTGATGAAGGTCAATGGGTTGAAAAGAAACCGCTGCTGAACCGCTTTCATTCTGGGTTCGTTTACTGACAAATGTGTGTCAGAAGTTTTATGTAATGGATCAATTTAGAACAATAATGTTCGAATATACTCGTAGGTACCACCGGTTATAAATGAGGTTTTTGGATGTGGAAATATGGATGAAATGGTACAAACTCTTAAAAGGTGCTTTAATCAAACAACCGAGTGTAGTAGAGGCCGAACTGAGATTTTTGTATTTCTCACTAGATTTTGCCCGTGGCTCCGCTCGCCTTTTCTGCCACAAACCTTCCCGGACGCGCGCACAGCAACCCACCAAAGTTTCGCCGTAATCGGATGCACGGTTTCGGATGCTAACGCATAGAAGAGGAACGAACAAACAGATATTGATTTTTATACAGTAGATTACATTATTTAAAAAAAATATAGCTATTGGTTTTCAATTTGGAAAACACTACTAAAGTTCTGATCTCGACAGTGATTACCCCTTGCACTTACTGCACTCTAAACCGAATAATAGAAAAGCACAAATAGGTAGAACATTAAAATTATACAAATATTTCGTTGGACGAATGACACCTATACTTCAAAATCTGCGTGTAAAGACGATCTCAATAGAAACACACACGTATATTTAAGTGAGACCTCCACTTCCGCATGTCGGTCACAGACACATAGATACGAGTAGTGTATATTTCTCCACCAGCAACATCGAAAGTCGAGAGCTTACTTGCTCTCTATTCCAAGTTAAGCGCGCACGACGAAACATCGTATCTCGCAAATGCCATGTGTTGTGTACGCCTAGCCTACGAGCTACAAAGCCCTGGTATGAGTAATGCGCTGCGCTGTGCTGAGTACGGCGACGAGACGAGACAAACCTCGCGAACGATGTTCCCAATCCAGTGCAAGCTAAGTAACGACGTGTTTAGCGCACGCAATTTAAGACCGCCGCCGATGTATACAGGCAAATGTCACAGAAACCGGTTCAGTTTTCTTTATAGGTATGTACATGAATGTAGATTTGTTTTTATGGAAACTGACACGGTTGGCTACATCATCTACTACATCTGTGGTGTCAGCCGTAACACCTAGTGGAACTAGGTACCATGTCAGTGATTGCTTTCGGTCGTGCCGGATACACTGAACTGGACGGTACACACTAATTATTTACACAGCCGTTTCAACCGACCTTTCATTCAGTGCGGTGTACCCCAACCTGGGCGGGTTTAACCACCTAGTAAGGTAAGAAAGGAAGGTAACTACAGACAGCTTCACGTGGAATCCGAACCACGGTCAGCCTCCAACGGTCGAGCAGTCACCCATCCAAGCACTGACCGCGCCCAGGTGTACACATCTGACAGTCGATCGATCGCACCACTGAGTTACCGAGGCAGATGCCATAAAAGTGATGGTGAATACTTCTGTTCCCTGTTTCCCTACTTACCCTAGAGAAAAACTGCTCGCACCCGGCCTGTGGCGTTTGCGCCATGCGACGTTTGAGTCGTGCTAACTTGGAATCAAGGTACACACTTGTGTGTACTACACAGGCGCCTCAGGTTGTAGCGTTATCAAATATCGCAAGCCTTCCGGGGCTGAAATCTTCGCGGCAACCGCACAATGGTTGAAACGGTACTGACGACGCGCGGGCAAATTTGCTATTGTACCGTAAGTCGAATGTGAAACGCGAACTCGACGAAATCAGAGCGCTGCATACTTTTAGTTCTCATTCTGGATCTTGTCGTTAGTTTAATATGTTATATTTTTATTTTTAGGGTACTTTACCTCAAAAGAGAAAAAAAACGGAACCCTTATATCACTCTCGTATCTGTATGTCTGTCTGTCCGTCCGTCTGTCACAGCTTATTATCTCCAAATATAATGAGGGGAAAAAGTTGAAATTTGATACATATACAGAGTTTTATGACCCAATCACGGACGTAAAGTATAGCGTAAATGAAGGAATTTCGATTTTGGTGGTTAATTTTGGGGGAAAAATTATAAAAAAAAAAATTAAGTGCATTATATGACCTACCATTGGAAAGGGTTCCTTATAAGATATACAAATAGCGTGATTTTATAATTTTAAAATGCATAGTTTAAAAGATAATGAAAATGTACGAAAAATGGGAATATAGGGAATCTTTTATAGTTTACAAGAAATGTCATTAACTTGGAGCAATATCATCTATCAATTCTATGCATACTCGTATCGTATTGTGACGACTTGGTGTAGAATGTAAGAGCCTTTTTCAACATATTGTAGCCGACCCGAGACGTATCCAGCAATAAAATTTGAACTCGAGGCGCCGATTACAAATTCGAGATACGCAAAGGATGTTTCGTCGTCGTGATTCGCAGCGACAACGCCAGCGCAAATTGATAGGCAAACTGACGACGACGACCGACGTCGCGACGCTGCGCCGCCGCCGTCGTCGTCGCGTCGTGCCATATTCAGTGACAGCGACGCCACAGAAACGACTGCCGTCGCCGCAGCAGCCTCACCAGAGCCGTGTTTACTGAACACCACGTTGCCTTATTTTAAATTACAAGGTAGCATTAAATTCCTGTATGGCATTTCATCACCGGGTATTATAATTTACATCAGCGCTAGAGATAAATAAATGCATGAATAAAGAATATGAATTTATAAAGTTTCCCTGATGTGTCGTCGTTGTAAACAGCAGGCAGAATACCATAAGTATTTCGATGCCCTACAAGCACGCATTCATCCTCGCATGCACACACAAAATCACACTTACATTATATAAAGTACAAGCTGTGCCCGCGGCTCCGCCCGCTCTTATATTTCACTTCACTGCTAACCTCATAAGCCATTTAGCGTGATAGTAAGTAGCCTATAGTTGATGGGAAGAATCAAGCTATCCGTAGAATTTTGTTTTATTAAAATCGGTTCAGTTGTTCTCGAGTTATAAGCGGACAGACAGACACTCAGACAGACAGAAAGCAGACGTTGGATTTTATTATAGGTAAGGAAATAAGTAAATAAGGAAATATTGACAGTTACCTGCCCCCTACAATACGGCTTGCGCTAGTTTAGGGGGCAGGGGTTAGTTTAGGGGGTCTTAAAAATTATGCTGTAATCATGTGTATTAATGTTAAAGTTTCTTTTATGTGTATAAATAAATAAATTGAAATTGAAATTTCGACAGTTCTTTGTCAGATACAGTAATAGTGTATACTGTACATAATATACGAGTGTATAACTGACACATGCCCTGTCTACTCGGTAATGTCGTGTCCTTCTTTCTTTACCGGAGAACCTTTCATCAAAGTATTTGTGCTAGTCATGTGGGTTATCAACAATTTTTGGCAACCGTGGTCTAACCGATATCTGTCTTCAATACCGATATTGATATCCGTTGCCAAATATCGGTATCAAAAACTCTGATTCCTAGTTAAAAAAAAAAAAAAAAAAAAAAAAAAAGTTGCTTTTTTTTTTATGGAACCTGACACGGTTGGCTACATCACCTACAACTCCGTGATGACGCCCATAACACAGGGTGAACTAGGTGCCATGTCAGTGCTTCCCTTCATTTCATGTCGGCTACACTAAACTGGACGGAAAACACGAACTATTTACATAGCTTACATTACATTACATAGCATTACATTTTTGTTGGCCATTATGATGCCTTTCTTTTTAACATTTTAAAAGTAAAGTTCTGTCTTTACATAATTTATTTTAACACTAATCAATTTTTTTTTATACACTATGTTCACGCACTATGTCATTGTTTATTAACGAAAAACCTACACACTAAGAAAGAAGAGTTGTACATACACACTTAAATACACAGTAAAGTATAAACAAAGTTTCTGTCCTGAACTACGTAACTCAACTCAACGTTCTGCGTGTCCGGCGTGCCTGCGCGGCGCGACGCCGGAACGCACCGTGTGGCATACATCACTATTCACAAATCACAGTCACATCACAGCGCAGCACGTACGCACCGATACTATGGATATCTCTCCGCGCAGCGGCACCGCTCGGGCAGCGGCGCCGCGCGCCGCACCGGCCGCCACCGAAACCGTAACGCACCGCACGCACCGTCCGTCACCGTCCGTACCGCACCGAGTGTATCGGTAATCTGTGGTGGCTGGCTAGTGGCTACTGGCTCGATCGGCCGGCACTAAAACTAACTGAAACTGACTGGATTGGCACAACTGGTTGTTCTGATATCTAAATAACTGACAACTGTTCTAGTTGTCAGTTGTCACCCGCGCCGTTAGATATTTCGTAAATATCTAAGATCTTCGTAGATTTCCAACCCAAATACGACCTTATTGGTTCTACCATAAAGGTAATTTTTCCATGAAAAGATTTATTTGGTGAAACTAAAAGGAATCGCACGTGCTCTTTCTTGCATTTGGGGACTTACTTAAACAGAGAGGGAAGGCATAATAGTTGTCGGATATCAGTTGTCTGTCAGCCTGCCTGGCATACGCTGTTCGTTCGCTCGCTCGCTACCTACCTATACTTTGGTTGGTTGGTTGGTTGGTAGCCGATAGCCGATAGCCGATGTTTGCTATGACAACACCGATGCGATACGTTAGAGGCGTGGCAACGGTTTTCAGCTACGTTTCGCTGTAGCGGACACATGAGTAATTTGTGCGACAACACAAATAGATAATTGTTCATATTCACGTTCAATATACGCATTATGGAAATGCTATTTTTTTATGGTAGCTGACACGGTTGACTACATCACCTACAACATCCGCGATGTCAGCCTATAACACCGGGTGAGCTAGGTGTCATGTCAGTGCTTCCCTTCATTTCATGTCGGCTATACTGAACTGGACGAAAAATACGAACTATTTACATAGCCGTTTTGACCGACCTTTCATTCAGTGCGGTGGTACCAACCCGGCCGGGATAAACCCTACCACCTAGTAAGGTAAGAAGGGATAATGCTTTCGTACGAATCGAGTTGGAAGCCGCCCACGTCATTTTATTGATAACGGTCGAAATTGTATATTTATTCTGAGGCCGGGAGAAATTTATATCGAGTAGAGAAAATGAAAATCGCAATTTTTTTTTTTATAAATAAACAGACCGAAAAATTAAAGACGGCGTTAAGCTCATTACGTAAGGGATCTAAAATAAAATTCCCTCGTATAACATATTTTATTGATGCCTATCAGCGCGCAACAGAATATCTGATATCAAAGGGAAACATTTACGAGCTCAGCAAGCGAAAAATAATAAGATTCACGAAATATAATTTACGGATCCAATTCGTGCGATGGGATCGCTCTATTGAAGCGGCGCTACATGGCGCAGCCAGGGGGAGCATGTTGCGCCACGCCCGATTTACTGTTTGAACAAACCATAATGTAATGGCACCGTAAATAAAAGGGAACAATAGATAATAAAATTAGATGTCAAAAGGGCGGCGAGTTTCCTCTGCACTTACAAGGGGCAGGAATCCTTTGTGAGCACACCCAGCATGCTTTACAACAAATACAAATACTCTTGTACTCCCGAACTCCGCTCCCCCTTACCGGCACTGGCCACTGGCTCCTGCGATGTTATCGCAGGTTTGTATGGGCTCATGTTTACCCTCATTATACCCGTGATAAACTTTAGAAAATAATACCTTATCCTTGTAGTTCACTCCGAGACGCATTTCGTAAGGCGCGGCGTACTTTGCGAATGTTCTTTATTTATGAACCAGAAAGGATATATTATTTTAATCGGAATTGTATTTACAAAGACCTTCCAGGACATTATTATGAAAGTTCGATTATTCAAGTTCATTCCAATTTCGTCCTTAATGCTGTTGAATTTTGGTTCAATGTTTTCTTAACGATGTTCTTTACAACGTGGTACCGAAGTACATTTGTACGTACAGATCTACTTATTTTCTTTTGATCAAGCTACCGAAAGTTCCTTTCAAGCTTTATCGTTATTTTTCCAGACGTCGCGTCGCGTCGCCTTAAAATTTGGCAATCCCGAGGTTGTCCCGCAACTTTGACGAAACTTACTTAATTCTTCGAATTTTTCCTTCCTCATTAAATTATTTATAGAACTTATTTTGTTGCCCCACATCTTCGTGCTCGTTTTTATTAACACGGTGTACATACGATTTCTATAATTAATTCTACACTAGAGCTTCGGTATATCCCCTCATTCTTACTGCATTGGCAAGAAAGCCGTATCAAGCGCATCTCCCGCGCGAGTGTCATAAACAGCAACACAAACAATCGATTGTGCGAGTGCTATCCTCCGCCGATCAGCAGTAGTCGACTTTATCTCCCCACCTATCTGCGGTACAACCCGCGTAACGAACCAACTTGCGCCGTAACACGATATCGCGAAACAAAGCACCATTACTGTTCCTATTAATTATGCTAATATTTGTATTAGGGCTGACAAGATAAAAGCCTCCAACTTTCGTATTTGACTGTCTGAGTAAATTTACTCCCCCACTGAGGCCAGGCGGGGAGCTGCGGTCTGAGCAGACAGTCGCGAGTCGCGACCGACCTGCGTGACGACATGTCTTGAATGCTGATCGCGGCACCGTTCTTCGATTCACGTGACGCACCTACATATGACGATGCGACAGCACTCTGTCTATACATATTCTACGTCATTTCTCGTACACCTAGCCTAGGTTCCGTTGACATTACCCAAGATCCGTTTTATACGTTCGTAGCATTCCCATACCAAACACGGTCGGTAGGTTCATCGCGAGGGTAGCATCGAAGTAACGCAGAGTTACTCCACTGCCACCGGTGCGGTTCGTGTTCGTGAATCATTTGAACGGCGGAGATAGAGTTGTCATTTAGAAATGTGACTTGAATTCGGACAGAAATTACGAGGAACTGAGTAAAAGCAGCCATTCCTTAAAATACAGTATACTGAATCAGGCAGGATCTGAAAATACTTTGGTGGCCAAACAAATATCCTTTCGGCGGTGTAATGGTTTCGTGAAGTGATAGTTAAAAATGTCCTGGCCGCAATGCTTTTTAAAGTCATACAAGTGAGCTTAATGAAGTGTATATATTTTGATGACAATCGGAAAACTATAAGCTGCGAGCGCATAGCATAGCGCGGCCGCACCATCCAATACAATGGAACGTAATCAATTACCCATGCAAATTGATACCTCCTACTCGCGCCACCCTCGCGCACAACCCCTACATAGGACGTTACATTTCGTACGGCATGTCGACCGACGGTGTATAAGCCGGAACTCAGAGCATCGACATATTTGGTCAAGCGAGCCAAACTCGCTAGGATTAAATGACAGGCGATGATAACCATGTAATCATGTACACACGTGCAAACCCCTCGTCCACCAGACACATCCCTCCGAAGACGTATCTAACTCCGTCAGTCAGGAAGAAAATATTTTGGAATGGAGCATGAAACGTTTTCAAAAAAAAACTTGACCTAGGCAGACTGTGGACATTGCCGAACGTGGATTCAAATTTATGTAGCTTCAGTTTTTTCGCTCCGCGCACTCGTACTCGAGACCGTTTGTGTCCTCTCAGAATTGTCAAATTTTCGTGATTTTTGCGCGACGAGCCCTCTCTTTATAACTAAACGTTGACATTCTTAGATTTATCTTGTGTGAGATTTATCGACTTTAGTCACGCCACAGTCCCGAATTAAAACTTTGGACGTTCACAGCTCAAACAATTATAATCTCAAACGAACTACTGACATTTCGGTCGATAGTCCATTTCAACACCTATAAAATGGTATTTTTGGTATTTCAATATGTGTTACAATCTCCGGGGTTTTTCAACTTTTCAAAATCAACTCATTGGCGATATCCGAAAAAAAATCTACATTTTCATGACTCATCATCACATCCTAAATAATACTTTAATGTAACACACGTCCATTACTTGGGCATCCTTCTTATATATTAAAGCATTTCAAACATAGTCCTCGCTATTATGCTATATTTAATACTTATATATTAAATATAGCAGTTCTCCCGGAACACGCTTTTGTAACGCTTAAGTTTCAGTCATTACCTCGCCACTGACAGTATAGTGGCGTTTGGGTAAGACATGTAATATTATTGATTCCATGTCAAAATTCTATGATCCTATCTCTTTGAATGTTCAGGTATTGAAGCTTGAACATTGTTTGACCAAGCAGGACACCGCTAAATCCTTTTCAAGGCAAAGTGTCAAATGTCTCCCACGAAACAAAGAAATCGTTCTATGATGTCAGTCAACCATCTCGAGCGAGCGTCGACCTCAGGTAGTGAGAAAGTTTACCCCGGCTCGCTGTCAAACGTAACAATAAAATTTTGCTCTCGCTGTGTTTATTGTGAATATATTGCATTCTGATGCGGGTTGCAAATAAAATATTAGTTATTCTGCAGATGAATGTATTATCTTCAATAACTTTTCATCTGGGCAACCGACCGTAAAATGCACGATACATAGTAGAATGAACATAAAAATAATTGAGTAACAACGGCTTTAACTATATCTTTTACCCCTAAAACTCCGTTTCATTTACCAGTCGAGTTACGTTACTTTTATTAAGGGTGTAAAATCAGCTAGAATGTCCTGGGGCTCGATATCAAGTGTGGCACGATCAGGGCACAAACATTGTATTTCGAATGTAGTAAAACTTGCAAACCGAACTATACTGGTTACTATAAACACAAAATTCAACGTGAATTTCGATGACACATCCGATCAAAGTAATAAAAACGAACTTCTTACGAAGTCGGGCTATCACGACACGTTTGCAGGTCGTGATCTGGACTGCAAACAGTTATACCGTGTCAGGCGTTCGAGTATCTATTTTGTATGCGGTTGTTTGTACATACGTATGCCCTCTTACGTTCGAGCGACATGAAGTTTGCGTTTTGTAACTAGTTTGTGGTGATCCACTTGGAATCGAAACGCAGTTAAGCCGTAAATGTCCTTTCGTAAATATTCCACCGAGTCAGGAATTTCATGCGAGGCTCCGTTGCGCCGCGCTCGGTCCGGAGATGCAATGCGCAAGGTAATGGAGCATTTGAAAGATCAGACTCTGCTAGATTTATCTGCAAGGAGCGCCACTCGTTTACCGTAAAAATGCGTTAAATCGACCGTCAACCCTCTGTGGCGATCGGAAACTGAGAGCAAAATGTCTCCCTCCTACTTTACTATCTACATATTTTGGTTTTGGAAAGGGTTAAATGTGTCCGACGCTTCTGTGGCCGAAGTTGAACACCACTGGAACATACTAATGTAGAATGCTGTTTAAACTGTTTACCTATTCTTATTATCATAAAATAACTGTTAATTAAGTTTCAATTTCACAATTCAAACACAAATTTAAATCCGAAACAGTACTCTAAAACTAAACTAGAGTTGCGGGAGTTGTAAACTAATAAGAAACTTTGTATTTTCCTCTACGGCGATCTGACCTTCCCCGCGATCCACGATAACAGCGAGATGTAACAAAGTGGCGTGCCCTCCGAGTCATAAAAACTTGAAACAGCCATATCAAGCTAAGTAAGGACAATGGAGCATAAACATGTTCCTCCCGGAAAAAAAAAAACTTGTGCAATACTTTATTTTGCGGGACAAATTGTGCGAGGCGACGTAACTCACCCAACTCTACTCCCAGCTCGGCCACGTAGATGCTCTCCAGCATGCTCAGTTCTTCGTCGGCTGGCATTCCGATCGCGCCGAAGATGCCTTCTTCTTGCCACACCTCCCTGCACAAGTACACTTTAGCGGTCAATACATTGCCCCTTACTGCGTGGTTAGGCTCAAATTGTAGGCGAACAGGTTGGTACCACCGTAGTTAACTTAACATTGACGCATAACAGCCTCGTCTGTGTTCTCCTCTAGTCCAGTAATAGTCAGCAATCAAAAGGGGAGGCTCCAGTATGGCACCTACCTTCTCGAAGGTGATATTGACTGGTCCCAAAAGTTAGTTTGTAAAAAATGCTGCATTGCATTGAACCCGCCTGTTTCATGTTTCATGTCATGTTTTATGGTGTACAATAAAGTACATTTGAATTTGAAAAAAATTACATTAAAAAAACCATCCAAATGACCCAGTCCTAATTTCAAAGGTGTGGAGTGAAGTGTGGATTCTTAAATAAATATGTAAATGTAAATTATTTCATCGCAAATGTTAAGTAATGTTTATATTGTAACTTGATCGTTATTATTTTGAAATTATGGTTTATGGATAATTTTACCAGCGTATTTTTATCCAAAGAAAACCGCCAACAGCATATTGTCGCAGTCGCAGACGGCTATAGGTATAAACGTTTAAAATTAGATAGATGTCCGCGTAAAGCGGCGGAGGCGCTCTATTCTCTCCCGTGTTTACGAAAACTAAGTCCACGTTATTACCAGCATCGCCAGACAATGTCGGCTCAGAGTCGAGACCGTCGTCTTAACGAGAAGAGGGAGCAACCCCGCGCCGCCGGGGGACCGTACCGCCCCGCCCCTCCGCCGTAAAACCTGCCCTGCCCGCCCATCTCTCTACCTACATTCAATTAACTAAGTACATGCCGACCCACATCTTAGCTACTGCTGCTGAAATCCTACGCAGGAAATTGTCCGAAAGACAAGAGGGAATGAAATTGCCATTCCGCAGCGGTAAATATGAAATTCATGACCCCATTAATTATTAAGAACCTAAGGTAGAGCGTGAAGCGCCGCGCATGAAGTAGATTCGAATGTTTGCTGGATTACTTATAGGTATGCAAAGGAATTTGGACATTGTTATCATTTCTGGGACTATGTTTTGAACGCCAATTAAGCGTTTGCTATATAACTTCGTCTGATGTCGCCATGATGTCGCTGACTACTAGGCGTACGGGTCGTCGACTAAATACGTAGTCGATAAGCAATACGTATTTTAATATAAAAAAAAACTAAAAAAAAACCCAGCGTACCAACAGACAAATCGAATAACGAGTTGAAACTATATTATGCCCTGCAAACAATGTCGGTTCGGATAGTGTGCCGGCCGAGCCCGGAGCAAGTGTATTTCCCAGAAGGCAAGTGTTGGAACACCTGGGACCGCCAATGCTGCGCTGCTGCATTCGCGCCTTGGCGGTCATCAACCGGTGCTCTGCGGACGGATGCTGCGCGAGACTGGGAGAAGTCATTCAATTAAGTAACTTTGTTTAGTTATAGCGTTACTCTGATCACCTCTGATGCAGCTATTTTAGTTACAAATTGTAGGGTAGGTATTTAATATTATAATTGGGGTAAAATTCTACTTTGTATTAAGGTGTGTTTAGGTTAGATTGTGTTAGAATACAGTGATCTTAGTATTCGTCCTTAATAGTGGATATTAAAACGTGGTATTTTAAGTAACTAGGAAGTCACCCACCACTCGACTCTCAAGCCGCCGTTACGCAGAGTTCGTCTCGCTTTAGAAAGTAAATGTTGCATTTCTACTGACCAGCGACGCCAATCAAAAATTGGGAGCGTTTTGTGGATATAAATTGTCGATCCGACGGAATGCCGTCCACCTACGCTGATGTCAAATAATAAGAACCGCGAGAAGGTTCTTCCCGCAGAAATCGCAGTGGTCGCATGCTTGGCGGTGAAGGCTCCGATTTATGTGCTCGTTCCCTTATAAGCCGACTGGTTAACCGACAAAGAGCCTCGTTTCATCGCCGAGTTACAAGCCTGAGGTTATCGCAACGCAACCCCGAAAATACGTCACATCCAACAAAAGACATCAACAAGTTTCCTTCATTAAGATAAAGGGAGCATTAAAGCAAACTGCGGCCGCCTGATATTAGGGAGTCGTTAAATCGCTTTGTCCAGATTGGGAGGCGCGAGGTGGAGGCGAGCAACTTTACTGCTAACTAGTTGGCGAGAAAATTCGAGATAAAACAGCCGTGTTGTGTTAACAAGGACATCCGGGCTCCGCCGGATTTACAGCGCGCCTGCACTAGTCTTATCTACTACTTCATCTGCTCTTTATCTAGAGCTCCCTCCTCCAGTCGCATGATAATAGTCTAGGAGTCGCTAGTCGGTAGAGTCGGTAGTGCGGGGCGCAGCGCCGGGCGGCGCGATGCGGCGCAGCACGACCCTTTACGAATTTCCCCGGCTTTTCGGAATGCGAATTCTTGGGTCTTTGCTTTGCATGTTCTTGTTAAAGCGAGAAGCGAGTGGATCAGATTTACATTTGGCTGGGGCCGAAATGTATTGTACTCGTAGCTTCTCAGGATTTGCCTATATTTCGGTAGATAGTGGCAGAGAAATATTTGCGCACCCAAATACTGCGGTTTTCGAAAGCTCATTATGAGACCTTTCGGAGCCGAGTTTGGGAGTGGCGTTTTCCAGTCGCGCGAAAGTTCCGAGTTCATCGTCACACGTCAACCCGTCCGGAGTTTGGACCCTATCATCATATTTGAATAAACCGAACCGCATTCATCTCTTACTTGAAAGGCTTAGCGCATTACTGAGTGAAGGATCAGAATGTGGGGCATTTGCGGGCAAGCCGAGGCCGCCACCGCACTGCCGTCGCCTCCGGAGCCACCCGATGATTGTTGGTGCGGAGGGTGCGGCGAGGGAGAGTTTACGTGACGGGATGAGTCGGGCAAATCCCGCGTCGCCGCCGCTAATTGGATTAGTTCATAAAAGTTTGACTGAGCCCGGGCCGGACCGGCGGCGCGGCGCGGCGCGGGACGCTCGGGAGCGAGAACCGCTTCTCAGTTCGTATTGATTGCCCTCCCTGCGCTGCAAATATGCGACACTTAGTAAATTGACGACGTCTGTGAGACAGTTCTCCAATAACTGTAGCAGAGATCATTCCTGGCCTGCCATTCCGTTGTGCTATAAACGTCGTCGGCTCGCTGTTACCGCTCCGCCACGGCCTAGTTATGCCTATTCGTAATACAATTCGTGCGATAGTAACCTGTCGTGCTCCACGCTTGCGCTCGTTCCTGGCATTGTGTATATATTTACTTGCAAATATCCCTCGTTCATTAAGGAAGCCGAGCAAATACAATAGGGGATTCGCGAAATATAGTTGAATCAAATAAACAACCAGTAACGTGATGAACGAGACGTGTAACGGACATTCAGCTGTATTGGCACTAAAATGATTAACCTGTTGATGCGTTACTTCCATTGTCACCAGACATGATACTGTCATGCCACTTAGTTTCTGCAGACAATGTTACTGTAACGAGATGACAACACGGACGTAGCATGCGTCCGTCCGTACAGACTTAACACAAAATTGAAATTAAATCGGAGAAAAGTTACGCCCCACACCTGTAATAAAATAAATCTGAAAGATGGGCAGTAGAGCTAGTAAGCTGGGCGAGAACTGGGCAGACCGGTGCCATTCAATTGGCTTTAGCTAAGCCGTCTGACTTTCGTTGCGCTCTCTCTCTCTCTCTCCGATTTAGAATCAGACAATGGGGTTCTAAACTTGAAGAGCAAACAAAGTACGGTGTCTCCTCGTCTTAGCGCGAGATTATTGGATCAGGCTCAGGCGGGACTCGCCGATGATAAGGGAAGGTAAGTTGGGACATCCAACTGACAAGCGACAAAGTTTTGACCCAATTATCTAAATATCACTCTTGAGTCACGGATAATATTCATGTGAGAAAAGGATCAGTTTGAATTTAGCTATGATAGTAAGGTGCGAACTGAAGCACGTATCCTACTACGTATCACATAACAGTAAGGTTCGATATACGTACACCTATACCACATCCCCTATCTTAAACTAAAGGTTGGTTACAGATATTGTTCAATTTAAAATGCTGAATCCAATTGGAAGCCGGCCGAGTGTATCGGCAATAGTCTAGCCGCGCCGCTGCGCTGCCGCTCCGGATAGCTGGAGCTAGGACTCTGGGCGGGACGCGACGCGAAGCAGCAACGCTAAGCGGCTTTATTTCGTCCATTCCTACAGCGACTACGCGGATATTCCCCGCTCGCACAGTGAAGAAAGTTCAGAGGATTTCAATTGCGAGGCGCTATTTTTCGCGAGGATTTGCCAAGCGCTCGGTAATTGTAAAGAATTTCCTTTAAAATATGTACTCGCTATGTACATGTGCGGAATTTCAATAAGCCTTAACATTTTCATATACGAGTACTATAATAGCTCTATATTCATTCTGATAACCCCTGTTTGTACTAGTAGTTTGTAGTGTAGGCGAACAGCGTCATCATCTCTTCGGGAAATATATAGCATGTCCGTCAGATGGAGTATATGCACATATTAGATATACCCTACAACATTTATTACAACTAAGATGACACTTGGCCATTTAATTTTTTTCTGAATTTCTAGATTTCTATTAAGTTATGGATTAGTCATTTCCCTCGCCCTCAATGTAAGAATTGTATTCTTTCTCAGCAGAAAAGTCGCAGTCGACGAGAAATATCAAACCCGCTGCGGCGGACGTCGCGTCGTGTCGTGTCGTGATCAAAGTGCTGCAGTCGCACTGCGTGTATTACGTAATTAAAGCGCCTGATGGAACACGTAATCGCTCCGTTGGCTTAAAAGAATACAGCTCTCCTTATTTTTTCAGCAACATCGCGCAAGGCGCCATCCGAGCGAGGCTTCCATTAGGCACTCCTCAAAGGATATGGCTTTCGAACAAAGGGTTGCCTCCGATTATAAAGGAGCACAAAAGACCGAGCAATAACAGTTCTCCGGTCTGTCTGATATTAGATAGCGGATTGCCGGGGTGGGCTTTTCAAGTCCGTTTTTAAGTTTAATGACACGCTTACAAATGCTCTTCGCGGCGTTGATATTTTGTGCTAATCATTTTATTATGAGAAACTGGATTTATCTTTCTGAATTATGTCCGGTTTTATCTTGGTCGGCAATGCTGCGTTACAAATACCTACAGCATAGTCGTGTACTTAACGCTAGCAGACATGGGTAGAATGAACTTGTGAAATGATTACAGGAACAAAGCATCAGATAGAGAGGACAACAATATGCCTCTACTCTACTAAATAGATGACATAGGATTTACGGAGAAACCAACACCACTTTATAAAACGCGACATGCTGAAAAGTTTACGTTTATACGAGTGAATTTATCAAATCAACATTAAATGGAGACAGCAGTTAAATAGGACACTGGAGGCAGGTTTTTGGTTCAACCATAAAGAATCTTGAGTTCGAGAGAAGGAAAGTACCCATCCTCAAAGCGAGCAGCCACTAACTCGGACGCGACTAGCAGGCAGCTTGCTTTCAATTATCTTAGACACGCGTTTAATTACACAGAGTCGAGCGGCTAACAAAATGTCGTTAGTCGAGTCCCGCTGCCCGTTCCATCGGTCTCACCATCCACCAACACCCGCCCATTAGGGGGATACCTATTTACCTAAACGTATTCTTATTGTGTCTCTCTACACACTACACATTACTAAAGCAATTCACTTCCGAAATTAGGCGGCAAACATTTTGGACTTGACGTTGGACACTTCGAGTAAAATATGACGTAAAAGCTTACATAGGTTGATATACATAGGTTGAAGTACATAGTGGATGGCAGAATTTCGTGTCAGTCCCGTGTGGACCCTTCGGTAAATTTGGATCTTGTTTCGTTTTAGGTCAAAGAGGATTTTACATTTAGTTTAACAATTCTATCAATTAGGCGGGTCTGGTGTTCGGTGAGGCGAATCATGTCGGGACTATAATCTGAAGGACCCGATCCTTACTTCATATCTATTAAATCCTTTCCTGGGCCTGTTTGCGTGGCGTGGTCCGACACCGCGGCTTCGGCGCGCGTCCGTCGTAATGGCATCGGTGCTGTCCCTTTAAAATCTTTTCGAAGTCTGTACGTTTGGGTAAATTTCAATATAAATAAATTTTATTAGGTACTAATAAAACGAAGCTAAGCAATTTAATATAAAGCTTATTTGTAAACGAAAAACACAAGTAAGTACGAGCTACGAGTATATCTAAATACGAAATAGAACTTTAGATAGTACAATTATAAAATAAAGACGTGCGAAATATGGTTTTTATTGTTTTGCAAATAAATGCGATTGGATTTTGCTAGCCCTAGAGGCGCTAGGCTAGCGCCAACCATTATCTTGCTTAGAGATGAACGATGAATGTTCGTGTGGAATAACGCAAGTGTAGAGCCAGCAAAAGGCAGCGGTGCGTACACCGCTCGCTTCCTCTATGTCGGCCGACTATTTTGCAAACTGGGCGTTATTCAAACATTTAAACTTCACAGCAAATATGTGTTCGCGGAGCTGGCGGGCGGCGACGGAGCGCTGTACCGCCGAGCTCACCGCCTGACTTCGCTATAAAATACCCATTCGTGCCAGAAGTCTATAGCGGCTATCATACGCAGTTCCACAAGCACTACCTAGCGGTTTCGCCTTTTCAATCGCAAACGTACCGGGTTCCATCGCTCGAGAGTCCGCGGTCGAGCATCGCTCGAAAAACGTCAGATAGGACTCTGTCGGGATGAAACGAATAGACGTCGCGGTCGCGAACAGACAAGTATGCAAATTTAATGCAAAACTGACCGCGAACGTTTCGTTGCGCCAAATTCTGCGATGTCTAGCTCTCATATTCATATAGACCCGGCGGACGACGAGGCACGCTGCCGAGCCAATATCGTCTAGGACGCAATGGATTTGCATATTTATAGGCGGTGCCGCCTCCTCGTCGCATTAAGTGTTACCTTTTACTAGATTTAGCTTAGTATCCTGAATTATACCATAACGTTCCAAAGTTTTTATCATTTAAAATTATGCGAGCAGGAATTATTATAACTTCTGAAAAGTTCGAGAGAGACCCTTCTGTCGAAAGAATGTATATTCTATCGAAAATATAACTCTAGGGTGGCTAGGGGGTAGGATTCGCTGAACCAAATCATGAACAAAGCTAAGGCAATACCTATTTCCATGGAGAGTTAATAATTTCCATTTCATTGGAATTTCAAAGGGAAGATAAATAGCGATCGGCGAGATGATTGTTTAAATTAATTACGAAGCTAAAGTGTGACGCGACGGCGACGCGACCTGCCGCCCCGCGCCGCGCCGCCGCACCGCCCGCCGGAGCGGCGGAGGTGCGCGCTCAGTCAGCTGTTTACATTAACAACCCCCTCTAAGCTCGGCAATTATTTAGAGATAATTGTGGAAAAAGTTATAATTGAAAATCCCAGGCGGTTCATTCATTGTGTGGGAATTTCGTCGGTGGTGTATCATAAATTGCGAGCTTGCGGCAAGAGTTTGTGAATAACTTTTCAGTGTCTCAACTTTGTTTATTGTGTAACGGAGTCGTTTCGCACTCCAGCCGGCAGCGCGCCGCGCCGTTGCGTAATCAACTTCCAGTTAGTCATCTTGATTCAGCGCAGACACTCTGCGGGCCAACACCCCACTTGGCCGACTGCTCTTCTGCTATGTTATTTTAAAAATAAGTTAATAATTCAAAGAAAGTGCTGCTTTAGATGTATAAAGGTAAAAATAAAATATGGGCATGTAAATATTCAAAGACTGTTGCGACTTGAAAGTGAGAACACAAGTAAAAGAATAGATTGTATGATATTTTTTTTTTCTCGAACAGATGAAATAAAACTTACCTAGCAGCTCTGAGTAGGCCAACTGCATCTTCGTACTTCGACTCCATCATAGATTTCTGAATCTTCTGTATACAGTCTGCCCTGCAACAATGACAAAACAACGGGTCACAAATTTCTTCACTTCGTATAATGTACATACATACTTCGCCATGCATCTCGACAATCAAGGTAAGCAGAGTAATCGGTATTGTGCTGCAAGAACTTGGGTAAATGACAGCACAACACCTTAGCATACCACCATGTTTAGGATTTTTTAATGACGGAATGGCTTTACATAAGCTACAAAAACATTATTTTATTATCATAACAATTATTAACAAACTAAAGGAACATCAAACATGTAGCCTGGATAAAGATAAATATGCCCTTGACAGAGAACATTACAGTCCAAAGTAGTAAATACAATTACGCCTATTTTATCGTCGATCGTAACATGTTGGAGGACCAAAATTCACATCTCGCAAAAGACCGTAATGCTTTCACATTCGATTACTTACCTAAGACATAAAAAAGATATTAACGTTTTATGTGAGAATAAACTTTTTGTATCTATCTGTTGATCGAAGCGCACAAAATGAGATGAGACATTGAAATAGACGAGTTTCATCGGGCTGTGTCTGTAATGGAAAACAAGCTAAATGTTTCCATCGATCGACCCACACAGTGCCTCGTAAAAGTCGCACAGTTGTGTTGCAGAGTCAGAAAAGTTTGAAATTGGGTACTTATTTACAACATGGAGAATTTCCATAAGCCCATTTTACGTATAGTCCTCGCTCGGTTTCTACGGCGACAAATACTAAGTACCTACAGGTTTTGTTACAACAATCGTCCGGTTCCGTCGACGACTTCGTCCAACAGAAAACTTGACGCTGCCTCTGCCGTGTCGCTAAGAATAGCTCGAATTACAGCCGACCAAGTTTCCTTGCCAATTTGGCTCGGACTCATTTGTAGAGCTACCGTCGCGTCTCGGCCCGCAGGAAACTGCCGCAAAAAGTTAAGAGAAAAGGGATTCCTTATTCAAACGTGAAACAAAATATGCAAAGCGCTGATTGAATAACCAACTTAGCCCTCGTGATGCGGTTGCTAATATTGCGCTACCCTTTCACAACAGAGGGGAAGTGTTTTTAAATTATTTCGAGAATTTATTTTCTGAGTTTCGTATTTCGTCATAATTACCTGGCGTCTGTTTGGACTTCGTTGAGTAAAACGTCTTTGATGTGCAAATTATATTTGCCCTTTAAGCAGATAAATTTGAGAATTTTTTTTTACTTTTTTGAACTTTTTTGCTATTACAATTTTTTTCTATGTGAAGGGCATTCAGTAATGTTTAGAAGATAAGAACGAGAAGATTTCTTAAACACTAACAACAATAATATATACCTATTTGTGTCTGTTACATTAACCCGAAAGGGATGATTCTACACCCAACCTTATCAACGTTTGTTTTATGACTTTTTTTTCACTTTCTTGAATAGAATAATATTCTTATGTACTAATAGATTCTTAGCACGTTTCTTGTATGGGGATCCACAATTTTTTTTTTCCTTTTTTTTATTATGTTGTCATATCCGCTAAAATAACACATATTCTGTGAAAATGTTAACAGGCCACCATCAGCGTTCAAAAGATACAGCCCTCGGACGGACGGCCAAACGTACAGACGGACAGACAGACAGACGGCGTAGGCTTAGAAATAGGCTTCCGTATGGATACGGAACCCTAAAAAGAGCTAATGTCCAAAAGTATTCAGTTTCAAACTCTCTCTATCTAAAATGTAACACCTTGTATATAAGTGTGTGGTGCAGGCATAGGCGACTCTCGAAGTGAAACGCACACAATAGAAACTTGTCACTCACCTCTGCGTGTCGATGGGCGTATCGGAAGCGGCGTCAAAGGGGGGCCGATGCGGAAGCTCGCACATGCTCAGCACAGCGGCTATCTGAGCACGCACCTCCTCCCAGTGCGGCGGCTCCGGAGCAGAGGGCGCTGGCTGCTTACTGCGCTGCTGAGACGAACTGGACTCTGTGCAACATCATGCAATTCAGAGATTTATGTACAGCATGTGGAGATGTATCAGAGATGTGTTTACATTGCAAAATTTATCGATGAAAAGTAGGTTAGAACCTCTCGACTGCAATTGGTCCAGATATATCAGTGAAATTGTTAAAAACTGTATGACATTTTCATTTCAAACTTATAAACAGGTTTCGGTAATCTTCTTTTGAACTTTGTGGTGGTTGTCCATGAAAAAAAATTATATTGAATGGAGAATTTATTACATGATGGAATAAAGTTTTTTTATACTTATTTGCTTACTCTTTTTCTTGTTGCTTTTCCTCTTCAGTCTTTTCTGTACGACAAGGCCTGTCTTTTTACAATAATGTTCCAGCATTTTCAAAAATAGATGTGCCGTTTCAACCAGGTCAACCAAATAAGCTCTGAAAATTTTTAACAGATATAATAAGTGTAGGTTGTTTTACATATACAAGTTCTAAAATTATATCTAATTGGAAAAAATGTGCAGGCATTGAAATGAAAGGGGTAAATAAATATTGAAAAAAAAATCGACATTTGTTTATATAAAATTTATTTTTCAGTTGCCAGGCCTGAATGTTATGTTTATCCCACCCTCTGCCCATCTATTTTCTTCGAAGTACAAACTAAGGTTTTTCAAAAGGGTCGAAGGCCCCTGCCAGACCGGCAAGCATTTGCGATCCCCGTGCATCACAAAGTACTGTTAGCGCGCACGTTCGTGGCCTCTGCGGGCGGAGGCCGATAGATCTTTAAACGATTATCCCTGTTTTGTCTTCGTACTTCAACCACGCAATAATACCTTATTAGATAAATAATTTAATGCCATAAATAAAAAAGAGGTTTCGTAAATGTCGTTACTTTCAGAGATTGATTCACAACACTATACATTCCATTCTCGCTTTCCTGCCGGAGGCCACGAACGTACGCACTGACTGTACATGGGCTTTGTTAGTGTCGATTTCCACATGTCGCGCTTTCCATAAAAAATGTATACATTATAAGAGTAAAACAAAATGTAGTAATAGGTACCTCGGCATTTTCGTATCATCATAATTGAGAAAGGTGGTGATCATAAACTCCCTATACTCGATTACATAGAAGACGTTGCTTTTCAACACTTTCGCCGATTCCCTCACGGAGGCATCAGAACTCTTGTCCATAGCGAGCAGAGTGTTCAGCAGCTCCTTGTATGCTCTGAGAGTGAGGTGGAGACGTTTCACCCATACAGTGCTCTTCTTTTTTTCCACTTTGATCATATCGAAGTATTTCTCCATTTGTTGTTGTACATAGTGGAAGATTTCGACGGACATTGTTTCGCTAAAATTAAAAGGTCCCATAATTGTAAATTATAACAATGCAACTTAAAATTAAACATCTGCATAAAAGCATGTATGTGTACTTATTATAACTTGAGAAAGGGGAAAAATATTTATGTTTTAGGAATTAAAGATAGCCGCATACCCTAAATTATGAAACCAACATATCGTACCGTGTGGGGCCGGTACTTTAAAAGAATAGCCCCACTGCATCTCTCCCCGCGTATGTCGTAAAAGACGACTAAGGGATATGACTCCCTTCTATATTACTAGGTGGCAGGGTTTAACCCTCCCGGGTTGGTACCAACGCACTGAATGAAAAGTCGGTCGAAATGGGTATGTAAATAGTTTGTGTTTTCCGTCCAGTTCAGTGTAGCCAGCACGACCGAAGGGAAGCACTGACGTGGCACCAAGTTCATCCGGTGTTATGGGCTGACATCACAGATGTTGTAGGTGATGTAGCCAACCGTGTAAATTTCCATAAAAAAAAAACTATCCCCTACAGCAGCACAGCACAGACAGCAAGCTGGTGTAGAGAACAGGGACTAACCCGTGTCGTGTACCTATATACATTTAACTTATAGCATTTTAGAATTTAAATTTGAACTTGAATTGGATTAATAAATAAACTGCAATGGTTCCAGACACGCTAGATTCGGTTTGCACCAATTACATCTACCTAACATAACTTTCGAAGACTATGTTTCTACCTGAATGATGCGGTCTAGAACGGTAAAAAAGGTATGGACGCCGGACTGTCAAATGCTTGTATGAGAACTAGGGTCGCCGAGTTGCGGGGAGCGGAGTGTACTTACCGATGATAAGATATTCCACTATTGTGCACACTAAACTTGGCCGTAGTGTTTTTACACGTAAACACAGAGCATGCGGGCATTTTAAACAGGTTTTTGCGAACGCGGCCTATGACAGACTGACGGGCCAGCGCGTGACCGTCCAATGAAACAATTATGCTTTTACTTATATCGTGTTACGCTGGCGAGGATAGGGTTCGGGGTCCATACCTTTTTTATCATTCTAGGATGTATTATTGAAGTATTTTTGAAGTTGGGTGTAAAACATACATTTGCTTTAATCATTCAAATTCTATTTATTTCATAGATTTGATATATCAAATATTACCTCACTAAGCCAACTTGAAAGTCGTGTCCTCTATTGAACTCCATGAAGAACTTAAGCACCCACAGGTAATATGACTCATCATTCTGTTGCGCCTTCGCTCGCACGAGCACATCTCGTACATAATGCATGAGGGGATTGTATGAGCCGTTCAAAAAATTCAGGCAGAACTCTTTCAAGAATAATCTGAAAAATTCAATATATTACAGCTTAATGTTTGATTTATAATATCACATGTTGAAAGCAACATCTACTGCGAAGTTTCTAGCCAGTTCTTCTGCGCTGTGCCTGTAGAACTAACTGTTATAAAAGAAAATATTGAATTATTCTAAGGGCAGTTTGAATTATTCAGTGTAGAGAGGGGTCTTATGGATGAAGATTGAAGTATAAACAATTTACTATAAAATCGCATACAAAACAACAAAAACACGTACCGTATAGCAAAAGCAGACCGTCTTTCTTGGTTATCAATTTCGACTGGTCGCCTGTTCTTCGGTCGTTTCAGCGTTTGCTTCGTTCCTCCAAAGTCCAAGTTTGTGATCTTGTTCAAAGGCTTGAGGCAGATGATGTCATTATCTGATACCGATTTCATGTTTTGCATTACATAAGTCCCACCGAAACGTGAGTGCCTGAAATAATTTTCAAATATTATTAGTATTCCGTATATCTACTGTTGTTGTGTATAGTGTATAAAGTGTATATATTTTTTTAAGAAAACTGACTCGGTTGGCTACATCACCTACACAACATCCACGATGTCAGCCCATAACATCTTGGTGAACTGGGTTTCATGTCATTGCTTCCCATCTATCGTGCTGGCTATACTGAACTGGACAGAAAACATGAACTATCTACATAGCCGTTTCAACCGACCTTTCATTCAGTACCATTTCATTTCATACCAACCCGGGCTGGTTAAACGCTACCACAAAGTATGGTAAGAAGGAAAGGGATCTACAGTTTTATGTGGAATCCGAACCACGGTCACTGCGTTTCGCCGATGACATTGTTCTTGTGTGAAATTCCCGAGAACAGCTTCAGATAATGCTGGAAGACCCTTATACAGCGTCGATGAAAGTGGGTCTGAAGATGAACCGGGACAAAACCAAGGTCATGGCGATCGAGGTCATGACGGGAAAACAAATTGTTATTGACAGAGAAGTGATCGAACAGGTTGAAGAGTACATACCTATACCTCGGTTAAATTCTGCAGCTTGGTAGACAAGGTCTGCTTAAGGAGGTCAAGAGACGAATTCAACTGGGTTGAGCTGCCTTCGGAAAGTTAAAATTCGCCCTGAAGTCTGAAGGAAGGTGTGGAACTCAGCTTGCGATGGCTTCACCGAACATATCCGGGCCCATCGGCAGTAGAGGAGGGTGTTAATCGAGGTCGGGACTAGCGAGTACCGGTGCCTGACATTCGGTAAAATTTAAAGACCCGTAAAACGTGAACTCTGACGGTTGGTGTTTCCCAAAGGTTGAAAGTTGCCCAGCAAGCAATGTAGCGAGCCATGCTGGGAATATCGCTACGTGATATGGTCCGTAACGAGTCGTCGTGCGCAAAGTAGTCGATATTGGACACCGGGTGGCTAAACTCAAGTGGCAGTGGGCTGGACACGTCAGCTGAAGAGACGACGACCGTTGGGAGTAACCGCGTCCTACACTGGCGGCCGTGGACAGGAAAACGGAGTGTGGGAAAATCACCCGCAAAGCTGTGGTTCCGTACCACTGAAGGCCGGGAGGGCTGGAGGAAAATTTGAGAGGTGTATGTCCACCAGTGGACGCTTACACGCTGACTGACTGACTGACTGAACGGTCAGCCTCCAACGGTCGAGCGGTCGACCATCCAAGTACCAACCGTGCCCAGGTGTGCTTATGATTATGACCGACAATCAACCGATCGCACAACTGAGCTACCGAGGCCACAGATTAAATAATAGTTACTTCGTAACAGATCCTTTACTCCCTAAGAAAACACCAAATACCTACGCTATAATTGCCTACTCGTGTCTTACGATGAGTCACCTTGGACGTACGAGCTAAAATGCGCCGAAGGTCTGCGCGGCGAGAGTTCATATTACTATGCACTTCGCGCGCTTGCGATAAAGCTAAAACCACGCCAGGGTTGTACATTTTTGCGAGAAAATAAATAAGTTTCTATTAATAGTTTTAATTAAAGAATTCCGTATGCACTTTGACTTCTGCATTTGTTGGGCACAGCGAGTACCCTATAAATAGATTGGGAATATAAAATGAAACGATAGTTGTCATGCGTCATATAATATAATAGTTGATTCATCTACAATATTTACACATTTCAAAACATTAAAATTAAACTGCATATTTATACAGAAGTCTTACAAATTACCAGTGGCGGTTCCCCAGGTGAAGCAAGTGAGGCGCCGCCTCACGCCGCCTCATTTAATTATCTTGAAGGTAAAGAAAAAAAAATCAACATGGATGTTTATTTATTGCTAGACTTTCGGCATGTCCTGTCCTCGAAATGAAAACTGCAATACAACATAATAAAATGCTATTATGTAGGTGGTGCCTCACTAAAATTCAGTGGCCAGAGCCGCCACTGATTACCTACGTATTTTGTTGGGTATTTTACATATGACTAAATAATTTCGAAGGTACATAATGTAATGTGACAGTAAAAAAAGTAAAGAAAACATAACATTTAAAATAAAACTGTAGAAGACCTTAACGATTTTTTTTAACAAAATCTCTTTGTCTCATCATTATATTGAATTTATTGAAATTAATTTTATACAAATAAACATATTATTTTATATTTAAAAAAAGGATAAATCTTTCTCAGCCTTCGTTTTATTGCAGCCATCCACCGCACAATACGTTCGCGTGGCTAGCGTAATTTTTTTTTCAACCGACATCGCGACGTCGTCGTCGTCGTCGCGGCGAGCGTGCGTACGCGGCGGCGTTTGGCAGCCCACTGATTTTCTGCTTCCCCAGGGACGCACTGGGCCGTAGGCACTTATCGCGGTAGGTACGCTCGAGTGACGGAGGCCTGCCGAGGCTGACATAATATAGTTCAGGCGGAGTTCATTTTAATTCTACCGAAAATACTATATGGTAATTTATAGGAACATTAAAATGAGATGATACCTGCTCGCCGAAAACTGTTTAATTTTATCAGTCCTCTGCTTCATTTCCCCCATTCTGATGGACAAGAGCTCCTGCTCATCTCTTAATTTTTCATCAACGCTGCGATGTAAGGCAGCGTCGGCGAGGCTCGTCGGGTTCTGCTCTTTCAATAGGTGGGAAATAATTTCCAGAATGTGCATGAAATATTGCTTCTCGTTCTCGGATGACATGTACAAAATTATGTCCAGCACATTAGACCTATTTAAGGCCCAGAGAACCTACAACAGAATTTATTATTATTTACTTTACTTACTTTATTTACTTTATTAGAGGTACTTTTGTCTGGTTGTATACAATTCAAATTCAAAACTTTTTAGAACTAAGTTCTCCGTGACAAGTTTGATGTTTTTAGGCCCACTTCAACTACCAACACAAATTTAGCAATTTAAATCAGTTTTATTCGCTAATCTAGACTTAAGAAAGTACGTGGTTTGCACCAATGCTAAATGTCAATTTAAAGTGGCTTAAACGGATTTAAAGTTAAATGCTGCCATAAGACGAATAATATAACATTCATTTCAATTCTGTTTGATTTCTGTGTCGCCTCGGAATGTAAACGTATCAGTACAGTGTCTGTAGCATGATCTGATATGAATGTATGTATCTAGCCCTATTCATAAATCAAAGCCAGCTCAACATATTGCACTGAACAATCTCAACTGCAATCACAACACTCATAAAATAAACTATAGGATATCACTTTATTATTAGTATTCCAAGGTAGCGCACTGGTTTGTTTCAAAGAAGTATTAAGGGAGGATTGCCAGCGCATGTTGCTATACTGCTATCTCCTTCCTATATGTGGTGATAGAGAAAGTTGACGCTATGAATATATGGATTGGTTCTGAGTTCTCGAACAAAGAAACCCGAGTTTAGCTAAATGAGTAGTAATATGTCGTGCAGAAAGACGAGATATTATATAGTAAGTTATGAATTTAAAATGCATTTAAGTAAATACATGTTTAGCTATTTACGTGACTTTAGTGCAAGGGTGCCTTAGTGGTAGAGTGAAATAAGTGCAAGAGGTTATGGAGAGTTAGAGAGTGGGTCACAAAACACATAATATTATAAAGAATGTTTTCTTATTCCGAGTTTAATATAAGTGTAATGAATTTGTCATCATCGTCAATGATATATTTAAAAATACATTTGTAAACACATTTACAATTTTAATTAGATAAATCAATAAAAACATATTATGAAGTATACCTGATCGTGAACGCTTGCATCGTTTTGAGTTCTCATGTATTCGTTTTCATCAGCCGGCACATGCAGTACGTTACGGATCAGAATTAAGATTCTTTCAATGATCAGTCCTGTGTCTTCATCACGCTCTTGCCAGTTCTAAAAAGGTTCAATTTGGTGTCAATTATCGCACCTACAATTTATTTCAGTGGTGTGGAAATTCTGGCATTATTATTATTTTAAAAGTAAAATTTTAAAAATAATTAAGTACAATCGTAATGAAAACAAAAAGAAAACATTCCACATGAAGCATTTTCACCAAAATTTGCAATCAACAATGCAACTAGTACTTAATAAGTAACTTATTTATAACATAATATTGCTGTGGACTTTTATTGTAAACATCTAGTAGGAAATGTTGTAACAATTACAACCATGCTAAATTAGCTACCTATCAGTTCATTCACATTCGCACACATTCACATTCCAAGTTTCAGAAGGCTGTGACAGAGAGACGGACGGACGGACAACCACCTGACCGATTTTATCTGCAATTAACAATTTCTTCCTGACAGCATCCCTGGCTACAGACCTTAAAAGTACCAACTAAAATGTAACACCTTGGTCAGTCAGTTAGGGCCGAGCCACACAGTGCGGTGCGGCGCCGCACCGCATAGATTTCGCCGCATTGGCGGCCATACGGACGGTGCGGCGCACGTCCACTACGTGCCGCTACGGCGCCGCAGCGGCACTTTCCGACTATCTTTCTTCAACCGCATCAACCAACTGAGCGCGCTGCAGGGGCCCGCACACCGCACTCTGGCGTCGCAGCCTGTACACTCCTCCCCGCCTCGTCTCGCAGAGTGGAAGTCCGGTGTGCGTGCGGCGCGACGCCGGAACGCACCGTGTGGCATACTATGGATATCTCTATGTAGGACACCGCAGCGGCACCGCTCAGGCGCCGCACCCTCGGCTCTTAGTCAGTCAGTGTGTATGCGTCCACTGCTGGACATACACTTCTCCAATTTTCCTCCAGTCCTCCCGGCCTTGAGCGTTATGGATACACTGCTTTACGCTGATGTAATTGATAATAATAGATAAGTAGATATACGTAAATAATAAATATTAAAAAAAACTAATAAGAATAATTATGCATATTGATAAAATAAAAAAACATACAATCTGCAGCACTTGCGCTAGTTTCTTAGCGATGACGTCCCAGAACTCCACCTTGGTGAAAGCCTCCGCCTTGTAGGCCTGCAGGTGCGAGAGTATCTGCAGGTAGTTGTGTCGCTCCGTTCTCTCTGTCGGCACCTCCTCTCGGTACAACAGCAGCGCTGGGTTCGTCAGATTCACCAGCAGCCTGCACATTCAGTTTTATAGGTTTCCGTACCCATACGGAAGCCTATTACTAATCCTATGCCGTCCGTCCATCTATTTCTCTGTCCTACCTTTAAAGGGTTGTATCTTGTGAACGGTAATAGGTAGCCAGTTGAGATGTTCATGGAATGTGTGTTATAATGGCAGAGATACTAACAATAAAAAAAATTCTAAAAAAAGGAAAATATTAAGGAGTCCCCCATAGAAGAAAAATGTTTTTTCAAAGTTTCTTTTTTGTTTTTGATCTATCATAAAAACGGTTATTTATAAACAGTGGTAATAAGCGTCAAACTTGGTGTAATTATAGTGCAAGCTCTAACTAACGTAAAACAATAAATAATAAAAGCTGACGAACTGCGTGGTGTTACAGAAACTTCTTCAGTGCGCGAGTCAAACTTGCACTTGGCTTATTGGATTGGATTTTTAGTCAGCGTCAGCGTGACATGCTACTGTTTCAATTATTCATTATGTGATTTAACAATGCCGATGAATGTATGCACAGCAACTGCAATTAAGACATGAGCCTTTTCATACTTTTGATGGGTGGGAAGTGTGTACCACATTTTCCTGTATATGTAATGTTTGTAGAGGAAGTGTTTATAATGGTAGGTATTATTTTAAGTTTTGTTGCATGTTAATTCACGTAGCACTGAAACGGGTGGAAACCGAGTGTACCGGGTCAACCCTGTATCCACCGGCAGTTACGGTGCGCGGACACTATACTTAATATAATATTCACTCATGCATACATGTAAATCATAGTGCAATAAATATTTCTATATTTTTTTATAAACAACCTGCAGCGGTGGCTATGCCCAAAAGTCTGACAAAAGATCAGACACCTAATAACACAACTTGTACATGTATTTGTATATAATACAATGGTTTACCCGCGGCTTCGCTCTCATAGCCTATGCCCATTCTGAAGGTCCATTCTAAATATTGGTCAAAGCATTTTTAAAATCAGATGAGTATTTTTGGAGATTACCTCCTACATCCAAACTTACAAACTTATAAACTTTACCTCTATAAAATATTAGTGTAGATCATCCATTGGAACCTACGGGGCACTTGGATTTGTCATTTTACACAATTTATTTCTATATTTACTTTTTGCAAAACAACGCTTAGCGAGGTGCAATACCAGCTAAAAGGCGGACAAAATGGAAAGAATATAACCAGTGATAAAAGTTTATCTTGCACTCACCTTAATGTAACGTCGAAAAGCTCGTTCTCCTCCCAATGGTTGATCAACAGGGGTACGAGGTCAGTCTGCAGGACTTTTGTCTGTCCAAGGTGCCGCCGAATCTCATGGTCGTCAGCGTCGCGGCGGAGGAAGCGAATGAGGTCCTTCACTGTGCCTAGAGTGAAGGCATCCACGAGATACTTCTTCGACTTCGGGTCGTACTTGCCGAGTGCATTGCAGGTCGCTGCTAGTTCCACAGATAGCAACGAACTCATATTTCTAATGCTAACCTAGCTTCTGTTCTACCTACGTGATTATGATAGCTCTAATACCAAATAACCACAAGTCCCTCGTACATCGCGTCGCGACACAACAAAAGCATGTACACATTGGTTTTGATATACCTAGGTAAGAAAAAAAATTCCAATTTCCAACCAAAACTTTACTTTCACTTGAAAAGTTGAGTGAGTTGAATTGAGAAATCACCGCGCATGAAAATCCGGCCTAACCTAACTGACACTGACGGATTGACTTTCGGTTTATGTTTTATGGAGAAACCACTAATTACCTAGATCGTTCTCTGTCGTTTCAAGTGAAAAAGATAAGGGTAAAACATCGATAGTGCATCGGTTTCATACGTGTGTGAGAGAACACAGCAACAGCTGTAAGTCACCTGACAGATGTCGTGAGCAATTTGACAGCAATATGCGCGCGAGAGCAGGCCACGTAATTTAATTAACCGTAATTTGTTAGCATAAGTTTCATATACCATAATTTACAAGTAAGTAACAACATTGTTAAATCTTATTATTTCCAAAAAGTTTTATAACTGAATACTAAGCACGTGTGTCGCACGAAGCACGTGTGTCCAAGAAACAATACAAACTTAGAGCTGGAATACTTTATAAAATGGGCTACATATAAACGAAAATAAAACCCAGAAAAAGTATGTTTTCTCACATGAAAATAAATTCTGCAAAATAGGCAACGAGATAGCGAAAAATTAATGTACCCGAAAACGACAGAATCGAAGTTGCAAAATAATAAAAGCTCACGCAGCAACACATCATAGATCTGCGGCCCGCGTTCATGTTAATTACGTATCAAAATAACCAAATTTTTTTTTATCTCTAGCATTGTATAATGCAACGTATCTCTGTCCTTTCTATAACCCTCGAAAACGGCTGAACTAATTTACATGCAGGTTGATATACCTACCTAATATAATATTTCGCATCTCGGGAACGACTACTGAAAACCTTCCGTGTCAAGTCCTTTTTTTTCTTTTCTCCAATATTTTATTGAAATATGTATTGTTTATTATGAGTAATTTTAATGCTAATTTTAATGCTATTTTTAAAATAAATATTTTTTATTTCTTTAATGACCCAAAAATAATAGAGTTTGGTAGTTGTTCTTGATCAACGGTTACTTCGATTTGTCATCGACCAGGATAGGGGACATAGTGCAATAACGACGACACACAGGAAGGGACACCGCCGCCGCCGGCGGGGGAGGCGGGGATACTCTCAGCGCGCGCCAAACAATACTTGTAAATAACTCCTTATCGCTGATGCAAGCCTTCGTGGCTTCTGGGTGCGTATTCCGTCCAGTACACTCAACTCAAAGAATAGAACTGCTACAATATAATTGAATAGAAAATTTTGAGTAGAATAAATTGGAAAGAAATCATTATTCGTGGTAGGAACGTAGATTGAATAGTGCCTATAAGGCTTATATTTGTACGCTTATTATTACATACTATCTACCTGTATGTTTTTTCTTGTGTTACAATTTTAATATTGATAATATAAAATTATTTACATAAATTATGTATAATATACAAATGAATTTACATTCTATTCTCTTACATATTTATCACACACCAGTATTACACGTGTGCAATACTATAACGTACAAAGAAAATATAAGGAACAATTAATGCAACAAGGTGGCCATAAGGCTAAACAGGCAGGAGTTATTTCTTCCAGTCAACCTTTCGATAGGTGCGTAGTGCAACAAGAAGTAAGTTATAAAACATATTACAATAAAAGCTCAACTGTTAGGATAACAATTACTTCGTCTCCAACATAATCTACAAATACCACATCTTGATAAATTAATACGTGAGCTCACAAATTAACAGAGAGAAATATTTATAATTTCGTCTTTATTCATACCATTTCACCATTCATTCTCTTCACCATTTAGACAAGCATAGCCTTCTATTCTTTCAACTTCTTTGGTTCCGTCCCTCCCTACCCACCTACCCACATACCGCGGAGAGGGAAGGGGACTCGTCTGAAGCAACGTGGCGCTCTGTGCAGAATTATTTTGAGAATTTAAGTGAAGCAATTTCTTCAAGTTATACCTTTAGAATGCTGAGAATTTGAAAATTTTTGCTTGGGATAATGTGAGAAATTTGCACATTTTCGGAGACAACATTCATACGGTGTCTGAAGCTTTATTTGCCGATATATCCTAACCTAATACTTATATAAAATATAGTAGGTAGATCCACAATCGTGAAGCACCGGTAGATGTAAGTATTCTCAGCAGTGAGATCCAAACAGTGAAGAGAAAGAACTGTCACACTGAGGCTGGACATGCTCTTGGGTAGAAAGCCGTGCTTCCTACTCAGCCCAAGAACATGAGAGTTTCATTTAAATAATTTAATAAATATAATTATTATATTTATTAATACCACAGTTAATACCTATTTATTTGAAAGTAGGTCCTGTAACAAACTACCTATAGGGTATACCTATAATCCTATATATGTATACCCTTGTAAATATGTCTATAATGAACAACTATGCACAACAACAACTAAGCAAAATGCTGTTTCCTACAGTCTTTCACGTTCGATAATAAAATAAACAAATAAAAAACCGGCCAAGTGCGAGTCGGACTAGCGCACCGAAGTTTCCGCACCCAAAAAAAAAATTGAAAAAAAACTACAGGTTTCTTGTATGGGAACCCCCCTTAATTTTTTACTTTTTCTATTTTTTATTATTTGTTGTTATATCCGCCCACATATTCTCTGAAAATTACAACGGGCTACCCATTACGGTTCAAGAGATACAGCCCTCGGACAGACGGACAGACTGACGGCGTAGGCTTAGTAATAGGCTTCCGTACGGGGTACGGAAACCTATAAATCAAAGTTATTTTAACCAAATATAAATGTTTATTGTGTGATACATCTATATGTTAGTGTTTTAGGATTCCTGCCTCCACGCCGAACGCCGACGGTATCTAGCCAGCGCGAACTCTGCCAAATTGCTTGTCGACCGTACCACACCCGCCCCGCCCCGCCCCGCCCTTGCTATGTTACTTCACAACTCGGGCCTAATAACTTTTTCCAGTCTCCGGAAGTGTTTTGTTTGCACTTATCAGATTTATTTCAGGTTCATCCTGTGCGGCGATATAAAATTTAAGAACATTATTATTACAGAAAATATGTTATTATTCACTTTAAAAGAATGAGGAATATTTGTAAAAAGTTAAAGGAACGTATGCAATGTACAGGTAAGTAAAAACATGGTCAAGGTATTTGAAATCTAGGTGGGTGTATCTGATAGAACATCGAAACGTGAAGTTTAAAATTCTACAACTTTTAATTTTTAGATTGTTTTACACTTTCATCTTGAAAAATGAAAACAATTCGGGGTTTTTTTATGTGCAGAATACACAACCGGAACGTAAAATTTACGTTCCGGTTGTTCCAAAGATCACCATAGGCAGATTTTATTATAAAGTACTATTTTTATTATTAGGTTAAGTTAAGAGCTTGTGTACGTTTGTGAGCTATTTTGCTGTAAGCTTTCCATTAAAACCTAGTAATTGAAAATTCTCCCTCCGGACGAAATAAAAGGTAAAAGTCCGTAAAACGCGCCTGAAGCGGACGCGGCGAGTTTAATCCTGAATCAACTTTTAGTTTCAACTGACTGAATGGGGAGCAAAAGTAATAACAGAATGCGTCACCCGTGCAAGGAGACGTTAGCTACCTCCTGTAGTGCCCTCTCCCGTTCCCTTCTCTCCTACCTACCTACCCCGTACCTATTGTGCTGCGGGCGGCCACAGACGGCCTGCCAGCCCGAGATAACTTCCCAACCTGCCCTACTCCCCACAACCTGACACATTATACCATCATCGACAAATAGCTCTATCCTTCTCCTCACTATTGCCATTACACAGGCCAAACACGTCCGACCGCATCCCGAACACGCAGCCAACTCTTCGCGGTGTAGGGAATGTCTGCGCAATGAATAACTCCGAACCTATTACCATTCATGGCTAACTCATATTGTTATCCATTCTGCGGAAATTTGAGAATCTTTTGTTAAGCTAATATGTAATGTTTTTACAGGTTGTGCCGCCATCTGTGTGAGGTAAATCTCTCTTGAATATTCAGCATTTGAAAATTATTATAATGAAGCCTCTCCAATAGGTATGATGGAAAGGCAATTTAGGCGGTCTGCTTTTGCGGATAAACTTTCTTTTGTGCGCGTACAATATGAGAAAGGTAATAAATCAAGTACCATGAATATTATAAATAAATCAGTGCGTTATTTTCCTATAATACCGGCAGTGTACGCTTTCCTTGCGAAATTTGTGATTACCTATTTATTCGAGCGTAAACAACGAAGTGATAAACATCTTGTAATGTTTCCTGCAGTTTATTTCTTTTTTTTTTTTGAGCCACAAATCGCGCCGACTCTTGGCACGGTGTCGAGTAGTCGAGGCGGCGGAGGCGCCGCCGGGCGGGGTTGGAGGCGTTCCGGGGAGCCAAAGAGTAATGTCAAAAGCGAAGGCTCACTCACCCTAACCGAAACCCCTAGAAAGGGTAATTGAGCCTGGCGTGCGTAATTTATGAGCTGTGAACTTCAGCCGTCGAGTGCAGCGGCGAACCGCAGGAAAAACACCAATTCTGTTTTAATCGCTGCAAGCAAGGGAGGAGGAATTATATGGACCAGTGCGCACGTATTTAAACTAAATTCAAGGTGATTGCATAATCTATTGTGAGCCATGGCACGAGTTTTAATTAATTCGTCCTATAAGATGTTACCTAAATACCTACCGCATTCAGAATACATAATGAAAGCGCTAAAGCGGTTTTAGGCTATATATCATACATAACGCTGCGTCATCGGCGGCCTGAGCTGTGAGAAAAACTCACGCGAAGCGAAGCCGCCGGAAAAAGCTAGTACATAATAGATCGCGCCAGATATAAAAATCACATGATGTGTTAGTTTCCTGATTCCTGCAATGCAAGGTAAGTTGTCGGGCTCTACCTACATTGCAAAAGACAGAAAGTCTCCATTCAACCTGCCATCCGAAAATATGTGTACTACGGGGCTGGTATAGCAACGCTTGTTCGCAAAAGCCCTATAAGTGTAATAAACAAACAGCTCGATTTGATCAGGATTTCTCTTTCTTCACTGGCTTCACAGATCGCTTCCTACCTGTAATGCTAATCGAAGCACGAGTGAGTCTAGACCGAGCAGCAGCGCCTGCGCGGTTGCCGCAGGGCTGGTTCGGCGGCGCAGCGTGGCGCAGCTAACAAAAGTGAAGGAACACACGAGTCGTGCGACCAGACTTTACTCAGGCGCTCCAGGGATCTCAGGGATCCCATTGGAGTCTCAGACTGGCTCGCTCGCGCGGAAGACTAAGGTATTAATAATCAAAGCATCTCTAGTGGCGGACAGGGATTCGTCTCAAACCTTTAGGTAGGTATATATAGAAATAGTATTGAGAGGGCGATGAGACGGCCCGAGCGGCTGCGGTCGGATTCGCTGTCAATAATTAATTCCGTCTAGCTAGACGCTAATTCATGTCGAATGCGATTTATTTTCATCCTTGAACCGTTATCAATTATTCTTAAGAAAAGCCCGTAGGTACGAGTATGAATTTTGTCGGAGATGTACCTGTACTACTGTACTGTAATGCGAATTGTGTGAGCTAGATCTGAGGCTAGAACGAACAATTCGTTGGTTAAATCTGATGGCTGATGTCAACCTAAAGTTAACTTCTTGGACGCTCCGCTGCTGGCCGGCTCGTATAAATATGTGTGCTGCTGCGGCGACATTTTGATCGAGTGTGTCACACGCCACACTCACATAACTGTTTACAACCATATCATAGAAATGCCTTGCAACTAACCAAAGAATCTTTAAACAACCAAAACGTTCCACATCGCGATCGCCAAGATCATGAATGACACCGAGAAGTTCAAATTATTTTACCAAAACATTATGTTTATGACATTTTTATTTACTGATAGTGTTTTTATATAATTGGAATAGTTTAAATTGGACAGCGCACAGACGTAAATAAGACAAATAATGCCATTAAAACATTGCAGAGCAGCCGAACATATTTTGAGTTCTCTAGTTTACTTTCCCGGCAAATTTAAATCGCGGCATTCAGCTCCACGGAAAAGCTTTTTCTTCTTCGTCCTTCTTTTCCTATTATGCTTCCCTTTTCGTTCTTTTACTCTGACTGTCTAACTTTTATACCTTTATTTTTCTTTTCGAGCAACTACAGGCAACGAATCGACTTCGGTACCGAGGGAAAAAAAAGTTAATATCTTCGTAATTATATAGATTTTCAGAAAAGGATACCTGGTCTTGGAAGCGAAGCTTAGTTAAGCGTTAGGATCGCCTTTTACAGGGTTTCCGTTGAGATTAAACGTTGTTTGTTTATTTTCTAACTATAATATTGACTTGGTAGTATTGAACAGCATGAAATCAAAATCAGTGATAAGTTAGAGTGTTTTACTTCGTTTATACGAGACTGCGATTCAAGATTAGTATATGTAGTATGTTTTCATAATTGATGGCAAGTAATGGTAATTTTTTCCCATTACTCCTCTCACTTTTACTCCTCAAACTCATTACCTTTCAAAGGACTTTCAAAGTTCCAGTCTATCAATAAGGACTTTACAAAAGCCCATCCCGTGTTCATCTTAGTCGAGAAAAGCTCTATCTAAAGCTCAGGGAAAGTCGCACCGCAGGCATGGCACTTGGCCAGTGAAATCTGGCCAAGTGCCATGCCTGCGGTGTCATTATGTTTATGACATTTTTATTTACTGATAGTGTTTTTATATAATTGGAATAGTTTAAATTGGACAGCGCACAGACGTAAATAAGACAAATAATGCCATTAAAACATTGCAGAGCAGCCGAACATATTTTGAGTTCTCTAGTTTACTTTCCCGGCAAATTTAAATCGCGGCATTCAGCTCCACGGAAAAGCTTTTTCTTCTTCGTCCTTCTTTTCCTATTATGCTTCCCTTTTCGTTCTTTTACTCTGACTGTCTAACTTTTATACCTTTATTTTTCTTTTCGAGCAACTACAGGCAACGAATCGACTTCGGTACCGAGGGAAAAAAAAGTTAATTAAAGTTAAAAGTAGGTACGTAGTAAGGACGTACCTATGCCTACTTACCTATATCCATTAGAGCCGAGCGGGCGGGGGATAGCTGCGGGGTGCGTATGATTTTAGTCGGCCCCCGCGCCGCACCGTACGTGCGCCGCCGCCGCGTTTAAGAGCGTATATAAGCGAGCGTATAATAGTGACAGTCTAAAAAATATAACCAAAGAAAAACGTGGCACTGGACAAAAAACACTGGTGTCTGCTACGGCCAAAATACCTAAAGGCTGGGGGAATTTCCTAAGGGACAATTCAAACAAAGAAGGACTGTTTCACTTGCTTTCAATACTCTCCCAATCCTTCGCAAACGAAATTGAGAATGGGAAAGAAGTTTGCATCACGGATGGGCCAAATATTTTCACCAACATCACCCGTGCCCGTGACACACAGCGATTAGCCCCGTGTAATCATGAAGAGGCGGATACTCGCATGATGGGCTTAACAAAAATTATGCTACGTACTGTAGATACCGATGTCGTAGTGCTAGCAGTTGCACAGGTGCAAAAATTACCTCAGCTTGAAGAGCTGTGGGTGCACATAGGTACTGGAAAACACCACCAGTACCTTTCAGTCAGTCAGTCAGCGTGTAAGCGTCCACTGCTGGACATACGCCTCTCCAGTTTTCCTCCAGTCCTCCCGGCCTTCAGCGGTACGGAACCACTGCTTTCCGCCAGTAACTTTGCTGCCATGATATTGCGACTTCCATAAGTAAAGACTTAAATGTTTGCATTACCTATACCTATATTAAGTATAGACACAATAGATGCTTTATATTATAATGTAATTTTTTTACAGTACCACATCGAGCGAGGGCCTTGCCTCTGTTTCATGCGTTTTCTGGGTGTGACGCTGTCTCTTGCTTCAGCGGAAAAGGCAAGAAAAGTGCTTTTGAAGCATGGGAGGCCTTTCCCGCTTTAACTGAGAGTTTGGTGTCAGTGACTGAAAGGCGGCTCGAATAGGCAATGACGACGATTGAAAAATACGTCGTTATTTTTTATGACATGTAGATTTACTAATATTTTTTTGAAGTGGATACTTATTTGTTCGCCATATGGGCCCCCCTTTTCAGAACTTCTACGTCACTTCCGGAACGACTTTTTTAACTAATATAACTAATATAAACTGTTAAAACTTTATGAAATTAATAGAACTTCGGTCGAAATGGCTATGTGAATAGTTCGTGTTTTCCGTCCAGTTCAGTGTAGCCGGCGCGAAATGAAGGGAAGCATTGACATGGCGCCTAGTTTACCCGGTGTTATGGGCTTACATCACGGATGTTGTAGGTGATGTAGCCAACCGTGTCAGTTTCCAAAAATCTTAAATTACGACATGGTAATAATATAAAGCATTTACTTTAGGTAGCAGTCACAAACATGGGTAAGGTAGGTATGTGTGTGTGTATGTGAGGGTGGGTGTGTGTGTATGTGAATAATTTAATGTTTAATTAGCAATAATTTTACAAATGTATAATAATAATAATTATCACGTATCACCTAGGTACTGTTTTCAATTCACTACGCATCTTAGCACGATATTCGCCTCAAAATGTAAATACACGGCACTGTTTTGAAATTTTTTTCACTCACTTATTATTACGCCATCCCAATAAAATTTATATATTTGTAATCCCTGTAAATGCAGCTTGTAGCCCATATTTTTTATTTATCTTTATCTTTAGTAGTTCAAAAGTAAACGGCGTTTATTTAAAAAAAATATTTTCACGTTTTGTGAGTTTTGCCTAATATTTATATTTTTTTGTATAGAAAGGCAAAATGTTTCTTCCAGAAATGAATCCTTCGTCCTTGAGTTATCCGAAAATGACATCACACTTGCCCTAATACCTATAGTTTTGAAGGAATAGGGTACAAAGTGAAGCGCGGGAGAAGCAAACTTCCACCCCCTCCCCCCGCCACCCCCGCGGTGACCCCCGATGTCTACCGATGGAAATCCACTCAGGAGCACCTAAGGAACAACTGTTGCAAGTATGAGCCTTCTAAGTAAAAATGCAGGGTATATCGCACTAAATCCCCCACTAATATACTAATCTTGAATCGCAGTCTCGTATAAACGAAGTAAAACACTCTAACTTATCACTGATTTTGATTTCATGCTGTTCAATACTACCAAGTCAATATTATAGTTAGAAAATAAACAAACAACGTTTAATCTCAACGGAAACCCTGTAAAAGGCGATCCTAACGCTTAACTAAGCTTCGCTTCCAAGACCAGGTATCCTTTTCTGAAAATCTATATAATTACGAAGATATTAACTTTTTTTTCCCTCGGTACCGAAGTCGATTCGTTGCCTGTAGTTGCTCGAAAAGAAAAATAAAGGTATAAAAGTTAGACAGTCAGAGTAAAAGAACGAAAAGGGAAGCATAATAGGAAAAGAAGGACGAAGAAGAAAAAGCTTTTCCGTGGAGCTGAATGCCGCGATTTAAATTTGCCGGGAAAGTAAACTAGAGAACTCAAAATATGTTCGGCTGCTCTGCAATGTTTTAATGGCATTATTTGTCTTATTTACGTCTGTGCGCTGTCCAATTTAAACTATTCCAATTATATAAAAACACTATCAGTAAATAAAAATGTCATAAACATAATGACACCGCAGGCATGGCACTTGGCCAGTGAAATCTGGCCAAGTGCCATGCCTGCGGTGTCATTATGTTTATGACATTTTTATTTACTGATAGTGTTTTTATATAATTGGAATAGTTTAAATTGGACAGCGCACAGACGTAAATAAGACAAATAATGCCATTAAAACATTGCAGAGCAGCCGAACATATTTTGAGTTCTCTAGTTTACTTTCCCGGCAAATTTAAATCGCGGCATTCAGCTCCACGGAAAAGCTTTTTCTTCTTCGTCCTTCTTTTCCTATTATGCTTCCCTTTTCGTTCTTTTACTCTGACTGTCTAACTTTTATACCTTTATTTTTCTTTTCGAGCAACTACAGGCAACGAATCGACTTCGGTACCGAGGGAAAAAAAAGTTAATATCTTCGTAATTATATAGATTTTCAGAAAAGGATACCTGGTCTTGGAAGCGAAGCTTAGTTAAGCGTTAGGATCGCCTTTTACAGGGTTTCCGTTGAGATTAAACGTTGTTTGTTTATTTTCTAACTATAATATTGACTTGGTAGTATTGAACAGCATGAAATCAAAATCAGTGATAAGTTAGAGTGTTTTACTTCGTTTATACGAGACTGCGATTCAAGATTAGTATATTAGTGGGGGATTTAGTGCGATATACCCTGCATTTTTACTTAGAAGGCTCATACTTGCAACAGTTGTTCCTTAGGTGCTCCTGAGTGGATTTCCATCGGTAGACATCGGGGGTCACCGCGGGGGTGGCGGGGGGAGGGGGTGGAAGTTTGCTTCTCCCGCGCTTCACTTTGTACCCTATTCCTTCAAAACTATAGGTATTAGGGCAAGTGTGATGTCATTTTCGGATAACTCAAGGACGAAGGATTCATTTCTGGAAGAAACATTTTGCCTTTCTATACAAAAAAATATAAATATTAGGCAAAACTCACAAAACGTGAAAATATTTTTTTTAAATAAACGCCGTTTACTTTTGAACTACTAAAGATAAAGATAAATAAAAAATATGGGCTAAAAGCTGCATTTACAGGGATTACAAATATATAAATTTTATTGGGATGGCGTAATAATAAGTGAGTGAAAAAAATTTCAAAACAGTGCCGTGTATTTACATTTTGAGGCGAATATCGTGCTAAGATGCGTAGTGAATTGAAAACAGTACCTAGGTGATACGTGATAATTATTATTATTATACATTTGTAAAATTATTGCTAATTAAACATTAAATTATTCACATACACACACACCCACCCTCACATACACACACACATACCTACCTTACCCATGTTTGTGATTGCTACCTAAAGTAAATGCTTTATATTATTACCATGTCGTAATTTAAGATTTTTGGAAACTGACACGGTTGGCTACATCACCTACAACATCCGTGATGTAAGCCCATAACACCGGGTAAACTAGGCGCCATGTCAATGCTTCCCTTCATTTCGCGCCGGCTACACTGAACTGGACGGAAAACACGAACTATTCACATAGCCATTTCGACCGAAGTTCTATTAATTTCATAAAGTTTTAACAGTTTATATTAGTTATATTAGTTAAAAAAGTCGTTCCGGAAGTGACGTAGAAGTTCTGAAAAGGGGGGCCCATATGGCGAACAAATAAGTATCCACTTCAAAAAAATATTAGTAAATCTACATGTCATAAAAAATAACGACGTATTTTTCAATCGTCGTCATTGCCTATTCGAGCCGCCTTTCAGTCACTGACACCAAACTCTCAGTTAAAGCGGGAAAGGCCTCCCATGCTTCAAAAGCACTTTTCTTGCCTTTTCCGCTGAAGCAAGAGACAGCGTCACACCCAGAAAACGCATGAAACAGAGGCAAGGCCCTCGCTCGATGTGGTACTGTAAAAAAATTACATTATAATATAAAGCATCTATTGTGTCTATACTTAATATAGGTATAGGTAATGCAAACATTTAAGTCTTTACTTATGGAAGTCGCAATATCATGGCAGCAAAGTTACTGGCGGAAAGCAGTGGTTCCGTACCGCTGAAGGCCGGGAGGACTGGAGGAAAACTGGAGAGGCGTATGTCCAGCAGTGGACGCTTACACGCTGACTGACTGACTGAAAGGTACTGGTGGTGTTTTCCAGTACCTATGTGCACCCACAGCTCTTCAAGCTGAGGTAATTTTTGCACCTGTGCAACTGCTAGCACTACGACATCGGTATCTACAGTACGTAGCATAATTTTTGTTAAGCCCATCATGCGAGTATCCGCCTCTTCATGATTACACGGGGCTAATCGCTGTGTGTCACGGGCACGGGTGATGTTGGTGAAAATATTTGGCCCATCCGTGATGCAAACTTCTTTCCCATTCTCAATTTCGTTTGCGAAGGATTGGGAGAGTATTGAAAGCAAGTGAAACAGTCCTTCTTTGTTTGAATTGTCCCTTAGGAAATTCCCCCAGCCTTTAGGTATTTTGGCCGTAGCAGACACCAGTGTTTTTTGTCCAGTGCCACGTTTTTCTTTGGTTATATTTTTTAGACTGTCACTATTATACGCTCGCTTATATACGCTCTTAAACGCGGCGGCGGCGCACGTACGGTGCGGCGCGGGGGCCGACTAAAATCATACGCACCCCGCAGCTATCCCCCGCCCGCTCGGCTCTAATGGATATAGGTAAGTAGGCATAGGTACGTCCTTACTACGTACATACCTAATAAATAATCTACAAATTAATAGAGTAGTTAATTAGTAATTAATAGTCGAGTCGGCGACTGTCCTCCTGTGAAACTTGGAAGCGAAACCCTACCACACACTAGCTCCGTGCGTTATGTAGGAATGCACTTAGATAGGAGGCAGACATTCAAAGAGCACATCAGGCGCAAAAGACAGGAACTGAACCTACGGCTCAACAAACTGCACTGACTGATGGGCAGAGCCTCTAAACTGAGCACATCCAACAAACTCCTCATCTACAAAGCGGTCATCAAGCCGGTGTGGACATATGGCATACAGTTGCGGGGCACTGCAGGCAACAGTAACATTGAGATCTTGCAGAGATTCCAAAACAAAGTGCTTCGAAACATATCAAACGCACCATGGTTCTCTAAAAACGATGACATACACGAGCATCTCAAAGTGCCGAGCATAAAAGCTGAGATCCAGTCGAATTGTACCAGATACAAGACGAGGCTAAAAAATCACCCAAATATTCTGGCCACGGCACTCCTGGACCACACCGGCCCTGGAAGGCTGAAACGACACCAAGTGTTGACCCTAGATCTTCGACACTAACAACCAAAAGGGAGAGCCGTCAATAGATGGCTCACCTCAAACGCCACACCCCAAACAACAAATAATCTGCTTATGGTATATTCCGATGGCAGATGGCTAAATCAGAAAAAAAAATAATTATAGAACTAATATAAACTGTTAATAGAACTTTATAAAATTTATAGCACTTCGGTCGAAACGGCTATGCGAATAGTTCGTGTTTTCCGTCCAGTTCAGTGTAGCCGGCGCGAAATGAAGGGAAGCAATGACATGGCACCTAGTTCACCCGGTGTTATGGGCTGACATCACGGATGTTGTAGGTGATGTAGCCAACCGTGTCAGTTTCCATAAAAAAATGACGACATGGTAATAAATATAAAGCATTTACTTTAGGTAGCAATCACAAACATGGGTAAGGTAGGTATGTGTGTGTGTATTTGAGGGTGTGTGTGTGTGTGTATGTGAATAATTTTATGTTTAATTAGCAATAATTTTACAAATGTATAATAATAATAATTATCACGTATCACCTAGGTACTGTTTTCGCTATGTTAGCCTCAAAATGTAAATACACCGCACTGTTTTGATTTTTTTTCACTCACTTATTATTACTCCATCCCAATAAAATTTATATATTTGTAATCCTGGTAAATGCAGCTTTTAGCAAATATTTTTTATTTATCTTTATCTTTAGAAGTTCAAAAGTAAACGACGTTTATTTAAAAAAAAAAATTTCACGTTTTGTGAGTTTTGCCTAATATTTATATTTTTTTGTATAGAAAGGCAAAATGTTTCTTCCAGAAATGAATCCGTCATCCTTGAGTTATCCGAAAATGACATCACACTTGCCCTAATACCTATAGTTTTGAAGGAATAGGGTACAAAGTGAAGCGCGGCAGAAGCAAACTTCCACCCCCTCCCCCCGCCACCCCCGCGGTGACCCCCGATGTCTACCGGTGGAAATCCACTCAGGAGCACCTAAGGAACAACTGTTGCAAGTATGAGCCTTCTAAGTAAAAATGCAGGGTGTCCATACAAACTATCGCACTAAATCCCCCACTATATGTAGTATGTTTTCATAATTGATGGCAAGTAATGGTAATTTTTTCCCATTACTCCTCTCACTTTTACTCCTCAAACTCATTACCTTTCAAAGGACTTTCAAAGTTCCAGTCTATCAATAAGGACTTTACAAAAGCCCATCCCGTGTTCATCTTAGTCGAGAAAAGCTCTATCTAAAGCTCAGGGAAAGTCGCACCGCAGGCATGGCACTTGGCCAGATTTCAAGCTTAGAAAGTCCGAAGAACTCTGGAAATGCAAATTAGATAGACCGAAAATCTCGGCAAGTTCATACGTATGTACTCGTAGATGCAAGAAAAATAAATAATGTTCCAAGATGATCTGGACCTTTATTATTATAGCTCTGTTAGAAAAATCAAGAATTTTCAGAATTGGAGGAATACCTGTAATGAAAGATTATATTAGGTACTATGCATATCTACCAAGAACGTTTCATTGTTAATTGATAAACAGTTAACAACAACAAAATTATGTAAAGTTAATTTTAATTATTATTTTATAGACAACTGGTACGGGTGGCTTTGCCCAAAAGGTCACTATAAGATCAGACACAACACAAGCCAATAAATAACTCCACTCCTAGCGAAACCACGCTCGGAGAGGTGTCATATTAGCTACGAGTATATAGGCAAGACAAAAAGGTCGTAGTCTAGTTTATTAACACGCCTTTTGAAGATCCCAAGTTTATAGTTAGTATAGAACACACGCACCGGATTAAAATTATATGTCTGAATTGAATTAATCAAAGGGAAGTAAAGAGGAATTCGTTCCTAGAGTAACCTTGTGTAGCTTCATGAGTTAGCTAGCAGTGTAGAAAAACATATCGTCTGAAAACAAATACGAAAAAAGAGAAAATAAACATTTCAGATTTTTTTTACTTTAAGACCAATTTCGGGAATATATATGCTAGGAAATATACAGGGTGTATCAGGATAGGTTTGAGAAACTTCAGGAATAGGAAGTACTCATTATTAGAAGAAAAAAATGCTTATCACTCAAATCGATATTCCGTTGTTTTTTTTTTGTCATACAAAAGTTGGAAATTATAATAAAAACTCGATGGACAGTGAGACTGGAGAGTGCAGTATTATTACTTCTGTGGTGCAGTGAACTAATTCAGTCCTCTTTTTCTTTTGAGGTCATTGAACTTTCAGTGTTTGGAATTTACCTACACGCAGTTCAATTGTACTAGTTATCTATGCAACCTACCCATTTTTATTCATGAGTTAGAATTTATTTTTTATCTAATAAAGGCGGACGTTATCCATCCACCAAATCTTGAAGAATAGATTTTCACCAAAAAATACTGTAAAATGATCGAATCTGGGAAAAAGTTACAGAGCTTTTCGTCTTCACATATGGGCCCCTTTCGAACCCTGAAGTTTCGAACCTATCCTGATACACCCTGTATATAATAAACTAAATAAAGGTAGCATAAAGAAAAAAAGGATATAAAACAATATTAATTAAAATATTCAGTCAGAGGTGATTTTCCTCTCACAATTCGGTCTTAGTGCTGTAAAATATTTATATATTGCTTATTGCTGTAGGAAGGATTATACATAATATCATCAGTCCATAGTGCTTGTAATGTATGAAGTTGCTGACTGTACGTAACGCGCGGATTCGAAAGACTAGGCACTGGCGAGCGTTGAGGAGTGATTTATACTCGAGTTGACTTAAAAAATTATGTTTCATTAGTAAGCATTTTGAGGTGTGAAATCACAATTTGTTTAGGAATGTACATATTTTTACTTACAGATTTAATTAGTTATGGTAAAACGTGAACCCTTATCTCACTTCGTTGTCCGTCTGTCCGTGTGTATGTCACAGACCCCTAACTTCTAAACGGCTAGTCCTAGAAAATTGAAACTTTGTATCAAAATAGGGTATTATATTATATAAAACTAAGTTCAGGTGATACATACAGAAAAAAATGTTAGCGATCATGGTGGGTCCATACAATTAAAATAATAAAAAATATATTATTCATGTGGCATATCACTAAAAGGTTTGAATATTTTCTTTAATAGATTTTAAACTATTAATTTTATAAAAAAATATATTCCTTATAACGAGCCCTTTTCAACGATATGCCACATTGCGACATATGCACTTAAAAAAAAATTACTTTCTAATTTATCCCCTAAAACTTACTTCTCAAACCTGAATTCTGGGTCATCAAACTCTATATATGTACGAAATTCAGTTCTGAATAACTTAATTACCTATATAGTAGATTGACAAATTACAACGTTTATTGTGCTTTAAAATACTAAGTTAATAAGACACTAAAATAAACGTAAGCCGCTTAATCACATACCCAGTATAAAGAAGAAGGTGATGTACTTACTACCTACATACTTAATTTCGAAATATCATTTAAACAATATATGTACGTACCTAAATATAACACCTACCTACCTAATTTAGAAAGGACTTTAGAGAAATAGTTTTCAAAAGATTTTGACCAGGTCCTATGAAGGCCTATTGGTGCGTATATTTAGTGCACGCTTATTGGATCAGACCCGGCTCGAAACACTACCAACAATGGATTCTTTTATGCGAGTCTATCTTACCTAATTCCTGTTCAGTGTAGTCGCTACTGAAAAAGGGTTTATTCCCAACAATGCGCGGACGGGACGGTCTCTCGAATTTCAAGAAAAAAAGACAATTCCTTTTTCCCCGCAACCCCGCAGCGGGACAACACGCACGTCGTCGCGGCGCGGGTCGGCGATGTATAGCTGGATGGGGGAATTAAGTAAGAGGGGTAAGTAGAGCTGCTTTACCGTGCACCGGTGCGAAAAAAGATAAGGGATGGTGGAGAGACTTGATACGTCCGCTTTGCTGGCACAGTAGCTCCGCTTGGCTGGAAACAATGAGATACGTACGAGTAGGTCTCACTCACATCATCTTGTCAATTACTAGTGTGTACCACTTTTGGAGTATACGAGGACAAAATATATGAGGTTGCTCTAAATTTTAAGTATATTTCTGTCCGTCTCTATGAACACGAAGGTTCATGCGGATTTCAAGCAAAACACTTAATTGGACAGTAGATAGTGGTATTTTATGTTTATTTCTAAAAATTATAAATATGTACTGAAATATTCGCCTTAAAAGCCAGGATGTAGAAATCCTTACTTAATGAATGTAAGGAGGCGGGGAAGGGTGTTATCCGCTCATCCAGGCAGAACTTTACTCTGCGCTGACAGTTTATATGAGACAACTTTCCTTAGCGCTCCCAGAACAATTAATCATTCTCTATTACTTGGTTTTAGCGTTAAATGTGTAGCATGATTACTGTGATTTTATATGAATTTGTATAAAATTAGTTTAGGTGTAGATGGAAGGTGGCAAATGAGTTAGGGTATTTTTCTGCTTTGGGTGTACAAGTATATTTTATGCCAATGCAAAATTATGTGCTAGCTTAGCCATCTTTATCACGGCATGATAATATACCTAATTGCTACTTCGCCCTTTCTGTGTACGTAAGAAAATAGTATTCCAAAAAGGTTTCCGTGCATTACCCCCCCAAAGATGACAGCAATATTCCATCACCGGTCGTACTTGTGCTTTATAAAGTTTAAGCAGTTGGACCGGCATGAAAAATCGCCGACATCGGTATAATTATGGAGACGCTAGTTTCGCCTTGGAACCTATGAAAGATTGAAATATCCATAGCCAGGACGCCCAGACTACCATCGTTGGGAACTTGGCTGCCGTTTCCTCTCCAAGCTACTTAGCTTGGAGAGGAAACGGATCAGCCTTAGTAGAGAAGTCGCAAGCTTGCGTCTTGACTACGTTGAAATTAACCAAGTTCTCCTTCCCCCAAGAGGATATTTTTTTATATAGTTTCGCGTCTTGCATTTGCTGCTAAGGCCTCTCTACCCTTTCAGTCTTTGATGAACCCTTCGTGCACTGTACTGTCGTACGCGTAACAATGTATTTCGCCGAGCGAGAGCATGTCACTGATACCTAAATAAAAGAAACAGCGTAGGCGACAGCAGGGATCTTTGTGGAACACCAGCATTGATTGAGTAATCGGCCGAGCAGGCACCATCTAGAGTTACAAAGATCAACTGGCCACTCAAAAAGCTGGAGATTCAAGTGCACAGTTATACATATATGGACACCGTAGGCCTGAAACTAGCTTAGGAGTTCCCGCTGCCAGACATCAAAAGGGAAAAAACTGAACGCTTATAGGATCACTTTGTTTTCCGTCCGTCCGTCTGTCCGTCCAAGACCTTTTTTTTCAGAAATGGGTAGAGGTGTGAAGTTGAAATTAATATAAAATACTAAGGCCTACGGTCCCTTGGAGGCAAACTCACTCATCAAAACCTATAGGGTACTTCCCGTTGACCTAGAATCATGAAATTTTGGCAAGAAGCAAGGTCATTACGGGGCACTTCGGCAGCTTCATTGTAAAAACGGTAATACATACCAACGTCAAAACTGTTGTAATTATAGTGTAAACTGTAAAGCAAAACAACATAATTTTAAAACTGGCCAATTACGTGGTGGTAAGGAACCCTCCGTGCGCCAGTCCGACTTCCACTTGGACGTTTTTTTTTTCTTTATCTAACGAGTGAAATAGCATACTATAACTCGAGAACCCCGTTGAGAATTAGACAAACTTTTTGGGCAGGTTGGCAGGAGAATTTATCATCTAAAACAATTTAAAAATTAATTCCACTCTCGCAAAGCTCTCTGTCTCATGGTCCCATTTTTAATTTAATTATCTGTTCAAAATGTCGTATTTATCTTGAATCTTGCTGCGTGTAGTCACCGGGCGGCGTGTTAATAGGTTTCCGTAACGTCGTTAATTCAAACACGACACGAAAGCTCCCAGCTCTACCGTCGATAATATTGTCGCTAACTTAAATTGATATTGTTCTGGCTGGCAATTTATAACCCGGGCTATTGTAGCTTGGGCATTATTGTTGGAGAAAACTTTGTATTGTCACATTGATTAGATTTCGGAAATATTTAACACAAGGGTAAACAATACGAGATAGTTCCAGCATGTATGTGTATGTAGACTCTATGTTTAAGCCAGCTCTATGTAGGTATACTGAAAATTGTATGTGGGTAGATTATCATGCTCCCTACATTCAGGGTTGCGATTATTGTGTGCTATATTTCAGGAGGCTCTTCGCTCTGTTAGTCCTTCTAGTTCCTACACGGACTAGGAGAGGCCAATGCCCAACTAAGGGTTCCACTTTCTAGTCCATTTTTCAATTAAATAAAATTAAGACAAACAGCTAAAGTAAATAATATCGATACTACTAAAGGTACTAAATGTTTTAGTATAGTATTTTTTTATTAATTTTGTGTATTTTTATTACTTTTGTATAAATATGTAAAATTATTATAATTTTTTAAAATGTGAAATAAAGAGAAGAAACATTTAATAATAAGTTCAATTTGGAGAAATATTCACTTAACTAAACCGTTAGAGCCGTTTCCAAGAAACGATATATATATAAATAGAAGTTTAGCTCACTTAAAGTAATAGCTAATAAAAGATTGCTCTCCTTCCTCCGAATTCCGATGCAGCCCGGAGGAAGGGGGGCTCTCCGAGATAGGGGTGGTGGTGGCCTTCGGTAGCCACGAGTCTAGTACCACCACCTATCCCTTGTAGCTTGTCTCGCGTCGTCTCGGAGAGCTCCTCCACCCAGGCAAATAATACCCACCGTAACAAAAAAAAAAAAAATACTACTATAGTGAAAATCTCAGAAATTTGTTCTCGGAAAGGGCGCGCGGCGCGGGCGCATCATCAGCGGCGCAGCACCCGGCTCGGACTGAAGTTTGCAATCCACTTAATATTTTAGCAGTATATCTTAGTTCAATATTCAATATAATTTTTCTAAATGATCGGACTATCTCGATATTTTTTTTCAGGTTATATTCAAACCAACGATGAATAATGATCGCTTCAATTCTAATTATTCAAACCTAATTATTCAAGTCATTATCCTTTCGGTTTCATTTTGAATATTATCACTGCGGAAAGCAGATATTTATTAATTTCAGTAATAACTTTTGTGCAAATTGTAAACTCAGACCAATGTTAATTATGTTCTGTCGTCCTATTTCGATCGCTTTGACGTACGAAACATTTTCAAACGATAAAATAACTAGAAAATTAATTTTCTTTGACCTTAAACTTGGAGGGCTGTTGGTTAGTTATTAGTTTTAAGAGAGATTGAAGAATATTAAGTAGTTTTGTTTTCAATATTAGAGTTTCAGTTTTCTCAAGTAAATTAAATGACTGAAAATATAACATTCAGAATTGCTTTTATATTTTGCAGTTTTATGTTATCATTTTCTGGTTCGTAAAGGTAATCGCGAATATAATTTTTCAAACTGACTTCTAATAAGTTCTAACTTGTCAATTTCGAATTCTAAATGTTTTAGGTCTAGATTTAATTATTTTTCTTAATTTTGTGTGTTCATGAAGGTAAAGAAAGATACTTTAAAAAATGCAATTAAAAAAAATCTGTTTAATTAAATAGTTATTAATTATCTAATGTTCGCCCTAATTAATGTCTAATTATATCTAAAACCTGAAACTTTTAGCAGTTTTGAAAGAAATTATAAAAGCTGTTTCTAGGTAACTGCCGCAGAAATATGAGTCCAAAAAGAATCACAGATCTCATGCATTGAAGATGACTTTTAGGGCGTATTCAAATATAATCTTATAGAGAGTCGCCGGCTGTGAGCGTGAAAAAATCCTAGTGGGGCTGAAGCGACGAACTCAACGAGCGAACGCACTCCAGATTCTAACAGCGCGCACCTGTTCACTATATACATAAATTACTTCTACTCCGCTAAATAACAACATGTATTCGGCACATGTATACCAGCTCGCCTCTGGAATAATCTGCCCGTGAATTTACGCTCCACTACGTCTATAAATGTATTTAAGATAAATTTGAAAACTCTTTTCCTATCCTTACTGAAGTAAATACATTTATGTTGCGCTAGCTTTTACCCGCGGCTTCGCTCGCGGTAAAATTTAAATGCAAATATCGTTCGTCGCCCCTCTCCTCACCTTCCCCTCCCCAATCTCCCACCCATCTTACACACCTCCCCTATCGTAAATCCCTTCCATCTTCTCCATCTCCCTACCTCCCTACCCTCCCTTCCCGCCCCTCGCATCGTCCTCCCTCCCCTTTCATACCTCCCTCACCCTCCCGGTCTCTCCCCACCCCACACCTCTCCGTCCCCCGCCTTCATCGTCCCTCTCCTCCATCCTCACCCCTCTCCCTCAAACCCCGCCCCTCCTGCTCGATCCCACCCCTCCATCATCGCCTCTCCCCCTTCACCCATCCAACTTCACCCTTCCCCTTTCATATCCCTAACATAATTGCATCCCCTATTTCACCCCCTTCAGTTTTTTTTTCGACAAAAGGTAGTCCCCAGGATGCAATATTCTTCCCAAAATTGTATCTAAATATTTATATATATATTTATTCATAAATAGATACGGCAAATATTTACGTAATATTTACGTAGCCTTAAAACTCACGACACCAGGGCGAATTCGCACTCTCGCTAAAAATCGGGGACTATACTGAAGAGAGCAAAAAGGAATTTTGAATGTCAAAATTACAAAGTAGGTAGTAGGTAGTATAGTATAATTATTATTCTAACTTAGTTTAAATACATATTTATTTATTCACAAAGAATCACTTCGTCCAAAAACATAATCATGCTCCATAACATTTATTCACCGTCACTATCGCACTCACGCGCTCTCCGCGCGTGAACTCCGCATCACAAAGGTACAACTTCTAAATAACCCATCAGTGATACGCACCTCCAATATTTTTTTTAATGTAGCCCAAAGTCATATCTCTAGCAGTTTTTTTCGATATCTGATTTCGTTCTTGAGATATGCATTTTTTTCTGACCGAAACAGGTCGAAAAACGACGGCATCTTTCACATTTTTGTCGATTTAAAAAAAAGTTTTTGAATTTTTGCAGTTTGGAGCCCTCGTCGAGACGCATCTTTTGACAACTTAATCAGCCACGTAGCCCCAAAACCCACGACACCAGGGCGATGTCGCACTTTTGCTGAAAATCGGGCCTATTATATATATACCGAAGCGACAAAAAACATTTAAAGTTGTATACTACTCCTACGGTGGACGTTTGAAGGCTTCTCAATCCATCTCAAAGTGCATCCTCTACATAATTTTAAATCCGCATTCGGCTGTTTTTAACCGACTTCAAAAAAGGAGGAGGTTCTATGTTCGGCTGTATGTATTTTTTTTTATGTATGTTCAGCAATATCTTCCCCAATTGTGAACCGATTTCGATGATTCTTTTTGTGTTCGGTTCAGTCTAGCTCCAAGGTGGTCCCGTTTTTTTTTTTGTCAAGATCGGATTGGAAATCGAGGCGGAATCGCGAGGCCGAAGGCCGAGCGATTTCGCCGAGTACATTAATAGCAAATAAAAATTACTAAAAAAACTTTGAAATAAAAAACTATTTAAAAAAATATAAAAACCGCCTTCAAAAATGTATGAAATAAAAAAATAAAAATCGAAACCTATAGTTGAAGGCGGTGGTGCTAAAGCAAGCAAAAATAACCGACCGCCTTCAACTCTAGGGTTCGATTTTTATTTTTTTATTTCATACATTTTTGAAGGCGGTTTTTATATTTTTTTAAATAGTTTTTCTGTCGTGGTGTCGTCGTGGAGAAAGGCTCAACCTATTTTACCTGTTGCTTTCATGAATACAATCTTAGGCAAGTTCGTGTTAGGCAGCATAATATCATGTAGAGTGTTATTAGTGTGGTCATGTGTGGCCGAAAATGATCGCAGTCGGACAAAATCGGAGTTTGTTCGTGTGCAACGACTTCAAAGCGAACAGAACCATTGAACCATCAAAGAAAACACGTGCATAATATTTTCCATCGTCAATAACCTATTTCAATGCTCAAAAGGAAGCAACAGAGCAGCGTGGCGACGGTGGCGGCACCTAGATACGGCAACAGCATAGTGCAATGACATCACGGGTGTAGCAGATAAGTACTATAAATAAACAAACTCCCTCAACACTCGCGGCTTTAACCGCGACAACTCTCGCGTCGCCAATCGACTAGAACTAATGAGAGCGGCTTATGTGGATAACGGTTTATTAGTCGCTGCACAGATATGAAACATTTTAATAAAGCCGCGAGCGTGCATCGAATGTTGAACTTCTGCATTCAATTGCAAAGTTTTAAAATGAAAGCTCGCGGGCGAGCGAGGCGTCTGCAGTACCGTTGGAAACGAGAAGGGGAGGGGGGTTGCGTCGCCCCGAAGGGGGACAACGGGAGCATGGGGGGGGGGTTGCCATTCCGAGGGAGGAGTGAGGCGCTCCAGATGTTTCAAGAGTTGGAAGATTTATGCTTTGAGTGAGGCTTGGCGACGTCAACTTGTGCTGGATCTAGCCATGGCTTTCGGATGCGTTTGCAGAGCCTTCGGCATCCGTATTTTTACTATAATATAGTAACTTTATCTAATTGCATACTTAGCAAGTAAGCCAAGGCACTACAAATACGAGTAGTAAATTGTGATAAGAATGTTATGATAAGAATGACTTATAATGACAGTCATACAAGAAAAAAGTTTTATGTTTTATTTTGCAACCCTAACAAACTTTTCACCACCCTGAATAATTCTTCAGAGCTACATTCGCCTCCCCGCCGCGGCCCGCCACTCGCTCTCCCCCGCACAACGCCCCACAGGCACCACTGAGCTCCGCCAGACATCGCCTATATTTTAACTTTAATTGGTCCAACTTATTTCTCGCGCTCTCCCGCGGTGATATTACTTATTTATCAGTCTTTCTGGGGCAAGCGTACCACGAACATTTATTTATTGGTCATTAATGGTTTTTATTACTTCTCGAAACTCGGCCAGTGGCTTAACCATCGTAATAAATTTTGGAGATCGGATTAATCGCGCACTCTTTGTGCCCGCAAACTGTCTTTATAAGAAGGGGGCTTTCTTATTTAAATGCAATGGTTTTGTGAATTCCCCAAGTCGCAGTAGTAATTGTAATTTGAGTTTTAAGTAAAATTAATGGCGTCGTCGTGTCAGCAGAGCGTTCACAATATACAAATAGAGAAATAAGTGAATTAGAAAATTATTTTGTAGGGCGCCATATAATGGAAATACCGAACAGAAAATACAAAAGTCTGTCGCTTGAAGTGTCAAAGACAATATAAACAAGATGAGTTGTGAGGGCACTCAATAAAGGACGGACTGGCAAAAATACACAAAACGAGAAAGACAAGACGAAGATAAAATAAACATTAATACAGTCGCTGAGTTTGTTTGTGCGCTGTTTTTCTTTTAGCTGACAACGCGCCTACAATAGAGACAATAAGTCACAACGTGACACCGTTCTGTTGTCCAGTTTCAATATACGTTTTCACAGCTCAATATTCTTTATTTAGCAAATTGTATTCAATTACTTGCAGATATAATGTAAATATTCTGCAAACCTAGCGTTAAACCTCTCATAATGTGTTGTGGAGGAAGCTTGCTATGTCATGATTACTCACAAGATATTGCGTAATAAAATAAACTGTACTGAGTTTCTAACAACAATTTAAATACGAGTTCCTAAGAGTCGAGCTACGATATGTTTGGATTCGTTACACATTTCAGGTGCCCGGAATAATGCAGGGAAGAGGCAACCCTTCCACAGAATTTGTAAATTATACCTACATATGCAAGTCTAAGTAATAATACATTATTATAAATCTAAATGAGTTAAATAAAACGCCTCGACTTCGCTTTTCATTTTCATTATACAGCGTCAGCAAGTTCTTCTTTGTGTGTACGTACAAAAAGAACATAACGTAGAAAATGATTGGAATAAAAAAAAAACCAGTTATCGAACAGAAAAACTTTCTGATAAATAAAAAAACCCCAGTCGATAACGTTTCAAAAGTTTAAATATTTTCGAGCGAGAACCTCAGAGCGAAGAAAAAGCAACTGATGTACATGAACATTAATAGATACCTATATATAATATATTGAAGGAATACTTTACCAAATTAAAAAAAAAATTTACCCTCACTCGCCAGTCCTCTCGGGGTTGCCCAATAACCATCGAGTACTTCGTCGCTTTCAGTAAATTGCGTTGGAATATTAATTCGAATTCTGCAGAAATATTGGGCAACTTGTCTGATTGCTACGCATGTACCTACATAATATTTGAATTCATACTCATAATTGAATTCGTTTTCATTTAATTCCACGAATATTCCTCGCGTTCAATGTGAAATGTCTTTTAACTACTTGTATGAGACATGAATTTATTTATTCAACAACAAAAATAACATTTAGTTAATAGATAATTAACTAAAAACTATTACTTGGATTGTAATTTACCGGAGGAATTTTTGTAGATCCGAAATGACACATGAACATGAGCTTCTGTACTTTCTTTTTTCTGGTCTTTCTTTAATTGTTATGGTATAAACTAAAAACTTTGTCAGTGTTTTCTAAGAAATCATCCATATGCAAACCTAGATTGATCGACAAACAAACGGTATACCTTGTATTTTATACTACATAGGGAAGATATACCTCAAGAACATAATATTGTTAGTATTTTATAGAGGAAATAGAATGATCATTCCTACTCAGAGTCATCAAAGGAAGTTACAGAATACATCTTCTAGGCTTTCTTTGTTACGGTTTTTCTTTAAATCTGATGATAAAAACCAAATTCATGAAATTTTGGCAGCAATTAATTTGGTTTCCATATGCTCTCACGGGAGCATTCGCTGTCTGGTTAGGCGGTGGGAGAAGCCACATGCCTATTCGTTATAATTGTAATAATATTTGCTAATAAGATTGAGTTTGTGGCAGAATGGCGGCACAAGGATGGAAGAGAAGGATGAAAGAGGGTGTATTGACGCAATACTAATAGGCAATTTTACATGGTGAAGTAAATATTGTTTCTTTATTGATATGTTGAATGCTATAATCAAAGTTACCATTTATAGAAATTTAACTATCTATCTATAGGGCGACCGCTTAAGGGATGTAAAAGAAATCTGCTATGTTATTCGTAGCCGGGTTTTATAAATTGTTTTTATCTATGAATATGTATAAATTTTGTTTCATTATCTTTAATGTGTTCATAATGACATGTGATCTTGCTTGAACCAAGTTTAAATATTGTTCGCACACGAAATACAAATAATGCAGATAGGCGACACAAAACGCCTTCATCAACAAATTGTCATTATCAAATCGCGCCATGTCGAATTGAATAGTATTCTTGTGTAGAGCCAACGCCGCCGCCCGCCGCTGTAATGAAACATTCTTTGAGCGTCGAGTACAAAAGACACATACGTCTGAGCCAACCCGCCGCGCCCCGTAACCCCATTAACCCTCGGTTTGTCACGGCACAGGGCGGACCGGGGGCGGGCGGCGCAGCTGGGCGGGGGCGGGGGCGTTCGGAACGGCCTCCTGAATTTAACGATTGAAAGGATTTACTTAGTCTGATGAATGTTGGCAACCGAGATTTTTTTTTTATTCTTTATTTTGCATTCACACACATTACTAACACAAGCATACTACTCTTGAACTCTTAAAATTATTTCTTTAGAAAGTTGCAGCATTATTCCAGATACATATTGCATGTATATTTCCTCTACTTTTTTGTAATTTTTTTTTCGGCGCTGAAAGAGAACCATTCGCAGCAAGAATTGTTGTCCAGGAAACTTGTACTTTAGCATTAGTGCAGTAGTTTTCCTTCTTGTGGGTGACCTCGTCGGATTGGACGATACATGAAGATAAATTCTGTACAATCCAAAAAGTTCACCTGGGGTCCAAATCCAAACCTCTCAAAAGAAAAGCTTAGCCGCACGTTTCTTCCTATAACCGATTTCACCACATCTAGTAAAGTCTCGGCTAACAGTCATATTTCGGTTACATTGACATTTCTCGTACAATTGACAGGAGTTAAACAGCAGGAACATTTTAACAGAACGTGGTGAAATTGACCCCTTGTAAGGACTAATTGTGTCTGGTCTACATACATATCCATAGTGGTTTCAATATGTACCCAATAATAAAGGAACGTTAGAAAACATGACATATTCTACAGCGTATATTCGACAGTGTTAGATGGAACGATGGTTTCGGAACGCAGCGCAATCTTCAAACGGTCCCCTACGCAGAACCTCTCCATCATTATTACAGGATTACAGGAATAGCCTTTAAAGCGCGCGCCTAATACCTGGTAATGACTAGCTGCTCTCGCCTAAGAAGACGCGGGAAAACGCTGCGCGGAAAATATATTTCTTATTCAGAATAATGACATACGAAAACGTTTATTGTACCGAAATCGTGCTTTTCAAATGTAAATGAAATTTGAATATATTCAATAATTCATCTCTCCTTTAATGAGTAAGACGATACATTTGATAAGACAAAAATGAGCTATGAAAATCCTAAACTAAAAGAGATAAATTCTATGATAGTTTGACAGAATATTGAATTATTGTTAGTGCGTTCCACATAATATTAATTTAATCAATAGTTGAATTGCAAAACCATCGGTACTTCTACTACTTGAATGTTCAGCCGTTTTATGTGGCAGGTGAGTGAGTGATCTGATTGTGAAAGGTCTGAGGTTCTAATCGAGTCGATGTGTACCAATGAGTATTTTCTAAAAAACCTAAGCAACCTTGGCTATGTTCTCCTCTTGTCCAGTATAGCCAGTAATCCAAAATCAAATCTTCGGTCTCGGAGGTGATATTGGCTGGTCAGAGCATATGGTTTGGCCCCTCTGACTAAGCCACCCATACAGGATTACATAAAAAAACCTAGTATGCCAAAATGATGAGAAGCCACCAATGTGAACAAACTTTCAACGTCATAAAAATCTAACTTAAGGCCGCATGGACAAACTCGCTAGACACTGCAGAAAATAAGCTTTTAGCGAAATAAAGAAGTATAAATTTGATACCAATATGCACTTACTCTAGAAGCCGCCATCCCGTATTACGACCAACCGCAGCATTATCCCCGACCTGGTGCGGGGTGGGGCGGGGAGGGTCGGAATAATAGCAGTTCAGACGTACCGTTCCTACTAGTAATGGATAACCAAATTTATAGAGATCCAACGAACATTTTGTGTGATGCAACATAACAAAAGCGAACAAACCGCGAATGATCAACGCACAAAACTAAACGTAATCGCTTTTCTACGTGGCTTCAGCGTATATTTTAAATTTTCCTCCTTAAAATTTTCAAGGGTTTTAGATATGTATTATTATTGTTTTTTTTTAATGCTGGACGCTATAAAAAAATACTTTACAAAAGACTCCCTAATATAATAAATATATTTTTATTTTATTTAACTTACTCGAAAATTATATCAATTTGATTATTATTGAAGTTACATAGCATCTCTTCGTATCCTTCATATGAAATTGTGCCAAAAATATTCATCTCAAGGTTTGTGTTAAGTATTGCTGGAGAGGAATTCGCCGCAGTGTGAACGCGCCACGCTCGCCAGAGATAATAACGAACGCCTTCACGCATCGGTTCAACTCCTGTATAAACTTAATTGAATTCTTCCGCAGCCGGCGGACGTGGGCTGGATCGAGAACCGCTCAGGTGGGGGATGCGGTCCCGCTATCTCTATACCAAGCGACCGCACCAACCGAAAGGAATCAACGTTGCCATTTTATTTCATCCCATTCGATTAAGCACTTAAAGGTTATAAAAATTTATGACCGCGGCTCAATCACAATGCGAATAAATAATTCAGAATAAAAGTAAGGCGACCCAAACTGTGCGTTCGAGGAGGACGTAGGTAACATTTTTATTTATTGGTTCTTCTTAAAACTTCTATGCTGATTTTCATATATGTATCTATCTAAGTCAGGTACTACAGTACCGTACAAAAAGTATAAACAAATATATTTTTAAACACTTTACAATAAATTTATTTTATAACGTAAAACGCAAACAAATAACTAAAAATATTTCGTCCAACTCAGCCGACTCCGCCACGTTGCCTTGGCAGCGTGCGTTGTCCTTTGAATGGCTAGTCCTATTCGCTGAAAGAAGAAAGACTTGGCACGTCGTCGGTCAGGTTATGTAAGGTTAGTAGAAATATTTCTAAATTGATAAAACTGCCATCAATCAGAAAATATTTTTTTCTTTTACGTTAGTTTACCCATTTATATAAGTATATTACCCGTATACTTATTTTATTACACATATATATCTACCGTTTTCTCAATCATCATTCAATCAGAAAATATTTTTTTCTTTTACGTTAGTTTACCCATTTATATAAGTATATTACCCGTATACTTATTTTATTACACATATATATCTACCGTTTTCTGTTTGGAACGAAATAACAATGAGTTCTTAATCAACGAAATCTTTTGTTACTGCTCACAGCATCTACTGCAGTTCGATTTGATTGAATGCCCAACTCGAATTATGTTAAGAGTTGAGCGTAACACTCGACGTAGCACATGCAAGTTACGAGCGACGCGCGACGTGCTCAGCCGTAGCACTGCTACGGCGTAGAGCTTCTACGAACTCACTTATAAAGTGTGATTTGAAATTATACAAGCAGCTAAATGCATTGCAGTGGCGTTATTTTGCGTGGATATTTCATATCTAGTATGAAATACACACACATGCAACAAGCTATATCCCGACAATCGGGGTGAGCATAGTAATCGATGTTGTGCTGCAAGAACTCTTGTAAATTACAGCACAACACCGACCACCACGTTTAGCAAAGTATTCTGACAAGATAACCATCGAGCAGCCAGTAAGCCACGAAGACCAAACTGCTGCATGATTCGGTGGAAGGACCGTGCCAAGGTGAGAGGTGGCTAACCTGTCGCCCTTTAGCACGGCATCTTGTCCATATCCACGGGAAGAGATGCAGTGGGGCTATTTTGTTAAGTACCGGCTCCACAAAGTACTTACATATTATTACAGTAGATACTTATTGTTGAAGTTAGTATAGAATACTAACTTCAATGATTTCCTTTTACTTTATGCTCGTATTTAGAGTTCTCACCAAAGTCATTTTAAATATCAGTTGTGCGCACTACCGCAAGATCTGCGTCAGTCGCCGTACTGTACGGGATCCAGCGCTACACGTTTATCCTCCACTAGTAGGGATCTACGCGGGGCGTCTTGAGGCATCAGTACCGGTAGTAAAGATTGTGTTTGTAACATTGTTGTTACTTCGCTTTTATTTATTTTTTCTCTATCCTTTATATGCCGATTTTGCTTTTTGTAAACGATTTAGGAAATAGAATTCGTAATTTAATTTTGACTCCCTTTTTAAAATATTAAAATAATCTGATTATCGCTTTAAGCCTATTTTATTTAACACTAGCTGTTGCCCGCGGCTTCGCTCGCGTGAAATTCGTATTCCAAAGAAGAATGTAAGTAACTAAGGGCGAGGCCGAAGGCCGAGCTGCGTTCAGGGAATCGCTAAACCTCCTCAATGAAAGTAACTAAGGGCGAGGCCGAAGGCCGACCTGCTTTCAGGTAAACGATAAACCTTTCTCAAATAAAGGAAGTAAGTAAGGGCGAGGCCGAATGCCGAGCTGCGTTCAGGTAAACCAAAAACCCTCCTCCGCCTTCGGGCCTCGCCCTTAAAGACTTCCTTTCTTCGATAGAATATAATATCGTTTACTCAATCTATTTATTTCATAAAAATAAAAAGTAATATTAATAACTACTACCTAACAAACATTAAAATACTGCTCCACGGACCGAGGGTTTCAACCGCAAACGCAACCAATTCGAAATCTTGAAACACAGTGTTGCAGTTGCCCCCGTAATATGTTTAACTGACATAAGGCGGTTATTCTATATGTGAAAGTAAACAACTTCTGTGAAGAAAAAAAATTTTTTGAAACAAAAAAAAAATTTTTTTTCCATACAAATTTTAAATGAAAATGTAAGGAGAAAAAAAAATTCTTCAAATAAAAAAGTCGTAGAACAAAAGTTCTTCTATTTCACGTACAGAATCGCCCCCTTTCGGGTTTTACGGTTGGGGTTGCAACACCGTGTATTTCTATATTTGTTGCGTTTGAGGCTCTCCGTCCCAGCCTCGGCCGCGCCAGCCGCTCTTGAAGATGTCCTAACGTGACTTGGAGCCAATGTGAGAACACAAGTGGCGTTCCACATCAAAGAACTACCCTTAGTCCATAGCACTGAGGTGATAGCATCGGGCCTCTTGCCATCCAGCCGGGAATAACCGCGAGGTTCTAGGATGCACGGTATATTTGCCGTCAGAAGCGTGGACTTTATAATAAAATTTAAATAAAATTAACTCAATCTTAATATTAATTAACTTTATTCGAGATGGTTTAGCTTCTTCCTGAACGCAGCTCGGCCTTCGGCCTCGCCCTTAGTTATTTACTTTCTTCGAGATGGTTTATCATTTGTCAGAACGTAGCTCGGCCTTCGGCCTCGCCTTAGTTACTTACTTTCTTCAAAAATGTTTACCTTCTTCCTGAACGCAGCTCGGCCTTCGGCCTCGCCCTTAGTTACTTGCTTTCTTCGAGATGGTTTTTCAATTATCCGAACGTAGCTCGGCCTTCGGCCTTGCCTTAGTTACTTACTTTCTTCAAGATGGTTTAGCTTCTTCCTGAACGCAGCTCGGCCTGCGGCCTCGCCCATAGTTACTTACTTTCTTCGAGAAGGTTTGTGGTCTTCCAGAATAGAGCTCGGCCTTCGGCCTCGCCCTTAGTTACTTACTTTCTTCAAGAATGTTTTTCTTCTTCTTGAACTCAGCTCCGCCTTCCGCCTCGCCGTTAGTTACTTTCATCGAGGAAGAATATCGTTACGTGAGCGCAGATCCGCCTTCGGGCCCGCCTTTAGTTACTTACTTTCTTTTTTTTTTAATACGAATTTCACGCGAGCGAAGCCGCGGGCAACAGATATATAAATTTTATTGCACCAATGACAGCGACATAACTTCGACTTTCAATATTTTTTTTTATTTATCAAGCAATTTGTCGCCGGCCAGCTCACGTCGAGATGACAGTTCTCCGTTGTCAACATGACATTTAAAATTGTTTTTTTTGCATTTACTTTGGATTACGTGATTTTTATTATATTTTTTAATTATTATGTTAATCCGGGATATTCACTGTCATTATAAAAAGTTTCGTCAAATTCCGTTCAGTGGTATTTGCGAGATGCACGTACAAATAGACATTTTTGCATTTACTATTTTATTATATGTATAGAAAGAATAGATATGTATAGACTATTGTGTTCAAGTTATAAAAAAGAAGAACTGTCATTTTCGTTGTATCTACTTATTTTTAAACTTCGAATGAATATTTTATTCAAATTGTATTTGCTGCCAGTTCTCAAGATATAATTATGTACTTTGGACTACGTGATTTTAAACGCGCAATAATGTTTATAATTGTTTAAATTTTTTTTTATTTTTGTTATTTTTTTTTACGTATTATGTTAACCCGGCATATAAACTGCCACTATACAAAGTTTCGTCTAATTCCGTTCGGTGGTTTTTGCGTGATGCGCGTACAGACAAACAAACAAACAAACAAAAATTTTAAAAACTGTTCTAACATGTTCAGTATCTCATTTTAAGCCACCCTGGTTAGTTTTTTTCCGAATACATTCAATGTACAGACTTTCTTACCTCTACGATTTTATTATATGTATAGATTGTGTACTTTTAAAACTAACTTATTTAACATAGCAGAAAAAATTGTTTTATCTAGAAGACTTTGTCAGCGCCACGCTACATGTATACGAAAATGTAACTTTTTCCTCCTTACTCCGGTGTCGAGGAAAAAACGACGCTTAAGCTCGATAAGCTCTGCATGTCCCTTTCTTCTCGGTGGAGTTTTAAAACTTGGGCATAAAAATATAATCATGGATATTTATGGAATCTGCTCAAGATGTGAAGTTCCGTGTTCAGAAAACTTAAAACCACACAAAAAGTTAATAAGCTAATTAAACTCGTATTGTGATAGCTACAGAATACGCCTCTCAAATGAGTGAATTATAATTTTTGTTATTAATAATTTCTCCTTAAGAAGAGGCTACCACTTTTTTGTGAACCCATCCTTGCATGAAATTCATAATTTACAAATTCATTTACTGCAGGACAATACGCGTGACAGTTGTCACGTGTGTTGCCATTACGAACAATAATGTATAATACAGTGTGTCCAGCGAGAAAATTCACATTTGAAATTTGAATTGTGCGGAAACGGTTGACGCGGGAAAGCAGGGAGTGATCTCGATCGACCCGCGCAATATGCGGGTTTAGTAATCACGATGGAGCGTTGGACGGGATTGCACCGCGCTTTTGCAATAGCAGCTTATTTTATGCCGATGAATCCTACGCTGCAGCGCTTCGGAAATTTCACTACAATATTCGCCAACCAAAGATGTCCCAAGTGTTAATCTGTTAAAAAAGTGGATAAAGAAGTTCCGTGAAAGGAGTTCTGCCGCCAACCAACCCATTCCAGGCCCGCGCCTACTGTCTCTACCGTAGTCCGTTTTTCTTTAAAAATGCGTAATTATCGTAATTGGTCCGTTTTTCTTTGAAAATCAAAATGGTCAAGCACTGACAGTCAATTCGGAACGGTACAGAAACATGATCGAAGCTTTTTTTGCTCCTATTGTGGAAATGGATTCAGGCTTTGACATCAACACAGCAGGATGGGGTCACTGCCCATACTGCGAGAGGTCCCTGGACACGGTGCGAGCGCTTTTTCCCCAAAAACTTATATCAAGAATCAGAAACATACCCTGGCCTCCCAGGTCACCCGATCTCACTCCATGTGATTTTTTTGCTGTGGGGTTACTTAAAATCAAAATCAATAACATTTAATAAAAACTCCGCGAAATCAATAACATTTTTCCGCAACTCTGCATCAGAGTGTTCGTGAGTTTGCGCGCACGATTAGAAGAGTGCGTACGAATGGATAGAAAATATTTGGACGGAATCATATTCAAAAAGTGAAACCCGCTGAATTGATGAATATTTTGATGTAAATAAATACTTATTAATCCATTAAGTTTTTCTTTTATAACAATTTAAAATATGAACTTTCCCACTGGACACCCTGTACAAACAAACACAAAGTGATATTCCCGATCTACAATAATACATTTTACAACCAGTACCGGCTGTCACGCGTTATAGTATTTTGTACAGCGAATAAAGTATATCTACAATCTGACATCTGTAACACGACAACAAAATATGTAACCTTATAACCACATGTACCTACATTGTGGTAATGAGCCATCCTGTAATGGCGACAGCTGTGCAAACATTACGAAAATAAAACGCCGAAAGAAACGAATCTCTGCGCAGATTGATGTCTTCGTCGTTGAGCATCGCTTGTACTCGTATTTCGATGGAGCATTTGTTTTTAACATTAATTACCTACGGGACTTCCCGAATCCTACGGCGGTATCGAGCTTCTTCCTCTAGAGTTCTCCCGGGAACGAAATGAACGAATATTTCAATGTATGCCTTAGGGATTCATATTAAAAGTTAAAATTATTCACCGTCTCCGAAATAAAGAATAATGATTTTACTTTTCCTCTTGAGTCTCATTAATAGGCCTACAAAAACATTAATGTAACAACGTTGCTTGCCATTCATTATTAGACACAAAGCATTCACTAATGCGGCTTTGTCCTATGTTATAATAGCAATCATATATCATTCAATTTTTTTTATTTATTATTTCTTTATTATATAGCTTTCTGTTCGATTATTGTTTTATACTTTAATTTGAGTAAGCAGGCATCTTATCATGTTACATATGTATTTGTTTTCTATTTTCATTGCCGATATTTTAGTTTATAAACTGTTGGTAGGTCTAAATTCATAAACTATAATATTTTTACCCGAATAAATCACACTAATATGAAAATGACAATAAGAAAAACACTCGGTCATAAATTGTTACAGCAGCTAAAGCTAAGTATCATTTGCGTGCGTCACTCGCGCGCACCTGCTATCAACGTCTACGAGGCAGGTAATAACACCCGCTAGATAACGAGCTCACGTTTCTTCTGCCTTCAGGGCGCCCGCCCAGCGCGCCGCGCGCGCTCCCCCGCCCGCCCCCGCCCCGCCCCCGCCCTACACTGGCTCGGACGTGCTCGTGCGTGCATTACCTTCGCTGTAAGGAGCTTACATTATTTGCAGTAAATAGAACGTGGAATATCTTGAACAGCCAATAGGGTAACTTGGATCATACTATATCTTAATAGTTATACCATTTAAATAGTTATTTATCTTTCTTTTTATATTTTATAATTTTTTTTATTTTATCATTACTACTCGTATGTACATTTTGTATCGAACCTGATATATTTGGATACGTGTCACCAATCATACTATATCTTAGGTAAATAGTTATTTATCTTTCCTTTTATTTTTTATTTATTTTTTTATTTTATCATTACTACTCGTATGTACATTTTGTATCGAACCTGATATATTTGGATACGTGTCACCTAGTAACTATCATTTTATTCAAATACACTTTCGTCCATTCGCACCTAGGTAGGTGACATGTTCAGTAAAGCACTTCGGTTATGTCGGCTACCCGGAAAAATTTTCGTAATAAAAATTGGTTGTATTATAGAATTAATATAATTAAAGTGTCCATGCAGTGATTACCAATTAACCATCCATGAAAATTCAGCGTTACAGTTTCATTGTCAATTCACCTCCCACCTTCTGTCATAGAAGCCTACGAAGAAAAAAAGGAATAACGTAACTTTCTTTAAAGGTCAATAATTTTCCACCCACAACACAATTAGTTCCCAGTAAAGAGGTTTCCCCAGCGGCAAGTGCGCGATTAGTGAAGAGAGCCTGCGAGACGCCCCGTGAGAGTGATTGCCACAGAACTGAGAGCAACTCGCGCATGAGTGCTTGTCACGAAGGATTTATGATTTTAATAAAACGCTCGCTGATTTATTACGAGTGTTGATTACTGCAAGTCAGATTTAATTGTTATGATAAATATTCTCACTTTAGTAGGTTGCGACTACTTGGAAATAAATAGGTAATGAAAATAGACACAACATTAGTAGATGGTAAAAATAGTAGATACGTCATAGTGTGTTTAATATGTTGTGTTTTCATTTAAGGTAGATATAAACATATTTATAACTTGAGCATAGTATTTGGTAGAATGCGCTAAGTGCTTTGCAATATATCATGTTTTGTTTAAGAAAACAAGTATTATGCACTAGGAACACGACGTGACGTTATGAATGTAATAATAAAATTATTCAATAACTAATGGCTGCAGGGCAGTCAATTATCTATATGGCACCTATATATTACAGTGATGGTATGTTTATAATTTCTACTGTATTAATATATATTCGTATGTATGTTAGTTTAAATCAAAATCGAGATCAAAATTAACTAAAATAATTTGTTAGGTTTTCAATTACCTTATTTTCTCTCTCCGGCCCGGCTCGGGCGTGAGGTCGGTGACGCCTCGCCTCGAATCTGAGCCTCAGTCATTTAACTAAACTGATCACGTAAACGGCGCTGTGTGCACAACTCTTCCGCGGGTCGCCCTCCGGTGTCCGGGACCAAGAAGACGAGGCTTCGCGGCGGAGGGTGGGGCGAGGGGACGGCGCCCGCCCACGCCCTCCGGCCTCCGGGACGAGCGCTGCCACTTGAGCACTTTTACTGTTAAAGATAATTAAATAGGATCCAACGTTTCTCCGTCCCGAGCAGTGCGGTATCGCTTACACCCTTCATTTGCTTAACTTACTTAAGTTTTGGTCTGAATTTTCTCCGCGAATCTCCTACAGCGAGTCACTATGTTTGCTTTATGTATGCATACAACATTCCTAACTATATTAACTGTGTACTTATATGTTTACCTAATAGTTTAGCTCTTACCTTATGTTTCCGTTTAAAAAATATTTAAATAACACATAGCTACAACATTTCAAACGTATGTAAGCATGGATAGACGCGAAAGATTGATTGCTTAATTTTATTGTAGTGTAGGTATTTGCGTACACTTATAGTTGAGTAAATTAGGCCAGGAGCAGTAGTGTAGAGGGCTAGGTTCGTCTAATGGAAATAACTCACCAAAATTCCTTGATCCGTTATTCTTTTGAAGAAGTAGGTAATTTTTTAAGAATAAATCGAAAATGTTATTTTCGTTCAAAGCCAACGTCGTGAAAATGCGATATTAAATATATTGCCCAACGATATATGTACACAATACGGTACTCTACTTCTTGTGAGATACCGTGTATACGTGCGAATATAATAACTTCACGACGACGCAGCCGCGGGCAAAAGCTAGTAAACTAGGTTATATTTCTGGGAATACTTACTTTGAAAATATTAAAATATCTAACAAATACAAAATTTACTCTATAAAAAAAATACGTTCCGCCGGTGCCGGCGGGGCGAGGCCAGGTTACCGATGGTCGAGTCCTAAAGAGAGGAATCTCCGGACGATGAGTGCAGTGTCGAGCTGGACTGTCTTCTGGATCTGACCCTTGACCCAACCACTCAGCGAAAGCCTCTCAATGTGGTCGTCGAGGCTCTTCGCTATCAGTCCATACTCCGATATATGGGGTCCATACTCCGATATATGGGGGGATCGTCGAGTCGACGAGCCACATTTTGGCAACTTCGTGCTGCAGATACCAGATACTTTCATTATTATTACTTGAAATATGAAATGAACCGAGTAAATCGCCGAATTATGCATAGTTTGACTCAAAGGAAACAAACAGTTCTATCCATGAAACAGGTAGGTCACAGAGGGGACGCATTTCTGCAAAGGGAATTATTAATAAAAGACATTGCCTTTTGAAATTCATATCTAAGATGTTATGTTTTCATGTATTCAAATAAGATACAATATCGCAGCCGACAAAGTGCCGACCCCACACAAATCCATTTCCATCGCAAATCGTGAGGTTTCCGGGTTCACCGTTCGGGCGCCGACTCTCGTGGTCGGAAGGAATTGATTCTTCTCCGCGTTTATAATGGGATTTAGCGCAACTTTGTGGGTAGACGGGGGCAAAATTACCGCTTAGCGGACCCCTCATTTTTACCTGCGCGCAATTTTTATTCCGTCAATTCGGTATTCCGGAGACGTGTGTCCATAATTCGTGGCTGCGGCATGGGAGGGGGGAGCGGAGCTCGCGAGAATACAAACTCCTCGGAGCGGAGGGGAGCCCGACGCGGGACGAGTGAAATAAAAATGACATTTTGGCCTTACATACAGTTGAGTACAGAATGCTTATCACTCATTTGGACAACACTTCGCGATTTCCTATTGTCGGGTAGTAGCGTGAATAAGTAGGTACCTGTTGTGATACAACACAGGTGAAGAAAACGAATGGTTTGAAAATAACATAAAATAATGTCTTAAATGTGAATCAGATTATATACGTCGACTTAAGTTGCTAAGCTGTAAAGTTCAAGGACCCTTTATCGAAATATTTTGTTACCTGAAACAACTAATTTTCAAGTTTGCTCTTGGTAAGAAAAATAATAGTACCCGTAACCGACGAGCATGCATGAAGAACATTATGGGAGTGGAAGAGGCGGCAGAGGTGTGTCAGGATGGTGGCACGTGGAGATCCGTTCTCTGTGCCTACCTCACCGGGAAACAGGCGTGACGCTATGTATGTATGTATGTTAGGTACTTCAATATATATTTTTTTATTTTCATTGTCTGTTTACGTCAATATTTTACTAGGTTTAACGAGCCATAAGGGTACGGTCTAGCGGCTTAGTTAGCACACACGCCATTCGTCTGCGATATGCAGCTCAGCTAGACCGCAAATTAACAGCGGTGGCAGAGCCGCGTCGGCCGGTACTGCGAGCGTTCCTGTCGTGATAGCGGCGGGACTGCGGTTTCATTCCAAGTGTGGTGCGAACGCCGCCGTTATGAAGTGTATTAGTAAAACTCTACAGATGGAAAAAAAGTAAGTCAGTGGCGCACCAACGATAACACTATCGCCCGACTTTACTTATCTGTACTTCTCTACTTATCTGCTTTCAGAAATCTGCACTCGTGGTTTTACCTACCCTCTCGGACGTATTGTCTGCTTACCAATGAAACTGTACCGAGCTGGAATGATGTGGTTGGTACCTGTGTGTTATCAGAGAGGCGTTATTTAGCACACATTTTTCGCGTAGATTTCAAAATATTTGTCACCGTTAAATAGACTTAACATTATATTTTAGACGTTCTAAGAGCGTTCCAAATTTATTTTCAAATTAAGAAATTTTGATATATTTTGCAAAAACTACTTCTCAACTAAATCGTACACCATAAGACGTAATAGTAAATAAAATATTTTGCTATAACTTCATTGTTATAATTTGTGAGGCTGTCGTCGCGTACGTGCTTACACAGCATACCGCGCACAATTGACTGAATTTTTTTGAGTACCTTCTTAGGTCCCAGTCTTACTTTGTAGTACGTGTCACATTTGGAATCGAGTAGCCGCGCTAGGGCGGCGGCACACTGCACCCATTTATAAAGTTCGTGACAGCTGACGTCGCAAGACCAACGCCGAAGCTCCATGCTGTATGCATAGTTATAGCAAAAATTCCTTCACTTTGGTCATTCTGTAGACAGGATCCCTTATGAAATCAGTTGAGTTGATTCTATCTCGATTTCGGTCTTTGTTTTCAACTAGCTGGATAATTCTTAGTTTTAATACCAAAAGAAAATTTTAATACTTGAATGCTCAAATAAATTAAGGAATAATCAATTCCTCTGCATGAATGAACAGTTCCTCAGCTGTCTGGCAGGTTCAATGGCATACAAAGTAAAAGGTATTAAAAAAATCGGTCAATTTCACATGCAGGTTCTGTAGCAATTCCGTACTTAATAAAATTATTGAAAAATTATAATGTAATGTTATAGTAAAGTAATCAGCGTTTTTACAGAAAAATTATTTGAGTAGAACATTTTAATAAATTAAAACACGTTGCTCAAGTGTTAAAACGCTCCATACCGAATGTCAAATTTGGCGATAAACAAGAATGGCGGCAGAAAAAATGGTATACCTTTAAATTGGCCATGCTGTATAAAGTGTGTTAAGAGAGAGAGAGAGAGAGAGAGAGAGAGAGAGAGAGAGAGAGGTATAGGTATAGGTATAGGTAAAGGTAAACATAGTCTACTATGCTCGATTCTCGCCCAATTTTAATTCACTCCAGCTCAATAAAATCCTCGGGATCCCGCTATAAATGTTAATACATCAAAAACATATGGAGCGAAGCGTACAAGATGCACGTAAACTAACGTGCCACGGAACCCTCTTTGTACGCTCGCACGTATTTCATTTTGTTTTTGTCGTTGTGTTCCTTCGACAGCTCCGACTAACTTATCGTTCGCTATAGGCGAACCTATCCCAGCGACAAACGGGCTTCTAGCACGGTCGACCTGGGACCTCTCCGGTGTTTCTACTTGTAGACCAAACGGGTACCCTGGAAACCCACTTCAGTTAGGTAATGAAAAGACAGTAGGCACTAATGGAAATGGAAAAGTAGCTAAGCGGCACTAGAGAGCGTTAAGTAAGAACGGTGGGGGAAAGTACGGTCAACGCTTATTGAGAAGCACGTTATAGAACTTTTTCAGAAATGGATGCAGCAATATTAATATAATTATCTTTCTCACATAATATTAAATAATAATAATAATACACTTACAAGGGCGGACTTATTGCATTAGGCAATTTCCTCCAGTCAACCCGGCGGACCTACATTTTTACGTGGAATCCGAACCATGGAGAAGTAAGTGAAGGTGTGCACGTAATTTTTTTCAGATCAGAAAAAACTCATTGGGTCGCGCTGGTTGGATTCGAACCACGGACCTCTCACAAGAGAACGCCCAGACCACTCGGCCACACCGTCGTCGCTTTAAATATCTATTTACTTCGTTTAAGATTACATACGCACATGGTTTACTATAGCATTAAAACTACGATGTCCAATACCGGTTTAAAAACCTAAAAAGATAGATAGATAGATATATAGATAGAAAATGCTTTATTTCTCCAATAATAACAGTAATAGTACACTAGAAAATTTACATAAGGTGGAAAGGCGGACTTATCCCTTACAGAGATTTCTTACAGTCAACCTTTGGATGTTTGAGATTTGATTAATATAGTGGAAAGTAAGTAAGTAGTAGCAAAGAGTTGAGCATGAGAATTGAAGATAAAATATTAATAAGAATAATACATGTAAGTAATAGCAATAATTATTAATAGTACATGCTAGTTAAATAAATATTAACGTTAATACATATATTTTACCAAATATATAGAATATAATATACAAATAAATAAACGTACATACCTACTTGTCCATTCAGGTATGAAACAAAAGGTTTTTGAAACAAAAGATGTTAAGTGCGAACGCTGTGCACACACAGAAGGTTCCGTAGCCATTTGCTACTTGTGTATCATCATTACCCGTCGTGATGCCCCCTCGCACCAAGCGCCGCTCATCCGTGGATACGCAGATATTATACTCAGAAGATTACGATTTTCTCAATAACATGCACGAGAGGGAATTTTTCTTCATTTTAGGCAAGAAATACCTGTTGAAAACTAACAGAATAAGAACATAAATACAGAAAGTATTTCTGAGACGTCAAAACAGTCTACGTGTATGAAAATATTTCACTTGTAAGCACCTAAGTTTTGCGCGACATGACGTAATTACATAGTTGGAGACGTACCGCAGATCCATTTGGTTTATTGACCCTTCCCGCAGCGAAGAGTTCTTCCCGCAGGTCTTTTTACGATTATTGCATAATACATTACAGATACTCGTAATAGCAATATTGATTTCCATATGTTATGGCTTTAGGATCCCATTTTCCGTATACACAGATCGAGGGGTTAGTAGGTAAATTCAGGAAACCAGGTCTCAGGGTTCTGTAGGTATGTCTGTTCGTCTGTCCGTCCGTCCGTCCGCCTGCACATCACAGCCTGTAGCTATCTTTTTGAAACGTAGAACGTTTATAGATTTCCAGGAGGTAACAGAATATTATTTGAAAACAATTTTAGGGGTGCTCAACTTTAATCAATAAGTCCGCAAGGTAAAAATACTTTATGAACAGGTCGAATAGTACATCGAAAAGGCCTTTCGATGACTAAATTACAAATTTTTTTTTTTTTTTTTTTATAAAAATTGCAAAGCACCCTGTACAATTTAACGGTTATAGAGAAAATCGCATCTGTCTGAGCGTAGAAACGTCTCACGAGCGGCGCGGAGCCCTGGCTCCCGCGGGGTGCACGGATGGCAGCGAGACGAAGCACGAAGCAAGCGCGCACACACTCTTTATGCGTGCAAGAAGAGAATACCTACGGAATACTTTGAGCCAGATCAACGTTCGCGCAAGCGTTTCTATTAACGAATTCGAAATTTGTAATTTTATTTAATTAGTATTACTAGGTTTTTATTGTGTTTTGGAAAATCAATAATGTTTTTTTATTTGTTTGTAAAATGTATGCATAAATAAAGTAATTAACTCAAAAGAAAAATAGATACCTATTATTTAAAAATATCACACGAAATATTGGTAATAGAAACATGTTTCGTGTATGCAACAATTTGATGAAATTTGGTAAGTATAAGTAAGGATTAGAAATACTGGTGCTTATTGCTTAGAATTTATTCTCATACATAAAGTTTATATAAATTCTATTTTCATTGTGCCTGTATTAAATTGTCTTTTTTGAGTGTAAATATTATGATATTAAACTGTTTTAAAATGTAAGTTAGTTTCATATAATATTAACAAAATGTGCCTAGTTTTCTATCTCTAGCTTCCTTGGGCGAGCTAGTCCTTCAACAAGATAATCCCACGACTCCTATCTGTAGCAATCTGTGATGTCAAGGATAGGGTTAATGCGAGGCGTGCCAGCACTGAGCTAATCAAACTAGCAACTTCTCTGCGCAAAGTTAGCTGAGATTCACTCGCTCGACTGGCGGCAACCACACATCACGCTCACGCTCCACGTCACAGAGTGACGAGAGGGCCTTCAACTCTATGAGGCGGGCCAATGATCGAACGTGTCAAGGTTGCGTTATAGGAAATCGTACTGAATTCTAGAAGAAAAAGAAAATATTTATGACATTTCAAATATCAAAATTATATTTATTTATAAACAACACTTTAATAGCCTTAAATTACTTTTTAATTAACTAGAACATGCGTATAATATATATATGTAGTACATTATAGTAATTTTTATGATATTATAATTTACATTACCACACTCAAGTCTTTTGCTACATACAACCTACTTATATTTCAGAACATACGACTCTCAAACATCCAAAGGTTGACTGGTAGAAATCATTGTAAAGGATAAGTCTGCATCTGCCCCTCATGTAAACTGTGTATATTTTGTTTCTGTAAAATGTTTTTTGGAGAAATAAAGTATTTCTATCTATCTATATAATTAGAACAGGTACTGTGATAGAGTTCAACCCGTTCCGATTAAAATATCGATAAGGGAAGGGAACCCTTTCATTAAAAGTCTAGATATTTTAGTATCACGTGGTATCGAAGAAATCTTCAAAATGAAACCTACGGGAGTCATAGCCCCATTGGGAAAAGAAGGGTTATACAACCAGAGTGTTTCTTACATATCTACGTTACTTTCCTCAACTCAATACAATCAAGTTTATTAGCTCTCAGTTATCCAATTATCATGGCAGTAAGTTACCATCCTCATCGGAGGTGCAGCAGATATCGACTACCTCGTTTATTTAACCCGTTTCTGACAGTATAAATATGGATAAATGATAAATACAGGAACTTACTAGCACTTGGCTTCCGCAACTTTTTTTTATGCAAACTGACACGGTTGGCTACATTACCTACAACCATCCATAATGTCAGCCTATAACACCGGGTGAACTAGGTGCCATGTCAGTGCTTCCCTTCATTTCATTTCATGCAACTTCTTTGATATGAAAACCCACAGGGACAAGTTGAACTAAACTACAGTAGATGAAGCCTACTCTACACCTACCTACTCTCTCTTTTTAAAAGAAAACGAAGCTCTCAATTGTTGTCAGTATTTTTAATGAATTAAGAAATAAAGATTCTGTCATATTTTTACTCGTTCTCGGGACTTTGGGAGGTCATAAGTCCTTTTCATTGTATTAATTTCATCAAATAATATTTTTTCTAGAACAAGGATACATCGTAAAATCAAATACATTTTATTTCTTGCTGATACAATCACAAACAAAAAAGGGTTCAAAGCTGGGATTTTGGGAAGTTTAAAAATTAAAAAAAAAAAATCGTATCTGGATTCCACGTGACAGCTGATAATAGGTATCATGGGTCAGAACGTTGCAAATGATCTTACTTACCTACAAAAAGAAATTGTGGGTCCATGTGCCGAACAGCCTGTATAACGAGATTGTTTCTGTTCTTGGATGAATAAAGTATTTCTATCTATTTAGAACTCCGACCTTTACAGAATGTTTATTGGTAATTTTCGAGTTAATTTATTAACAATACGACCTTTTAGTATCATTATTGTTATTAGTGTACATAGTAACGTAATAGAAACGAAAATACTCTATTCCAAGTTTGTATTTATATGCAATTGAAATATTAAAACATGTTAAAACCGACAACTAAGTGAATTATGTGCATAATGTGCTTGACTCGTTGGCGGCGGCTCATGTCTATGTCATGTGAACATCCCTTTCCTATAGCTATCCCTTCTCTATCCCTATCCCTATGAATGAAACTTCTGTAGTCTGTGTGTCCGCTTATAGCTCGAAAACGGATCAACCGATTAAGAAGCAGCTTTCTCCAATATAATCTGACGTATATCCGGATGATTATAACAGCACGATGTCCTTAATACGAGCGGACATAGCTAGTACTGCATACGTAATAATTACGTATGCAGTACTAACTGTTAATATGTAAAATATACGTTTTAGCGACCTACCGCAGCGCTAGAAGTGTATGAATGTATATATTCTTTATTTAACACCAATTTATACAAATTAGGCACAATAGGCGAGCTTAATGCCGCGAGATATTCTAACTAACCTTTGGGGTGTGGGAGAAGTGCCCATATTATTATGTATAGACAGAGGCGGGTGTTCCTCAGCTTATGTAAGGCCCAGAAGAGTGTAATCGATGAAACGCATAAAAATAACGCTGCGCTATCGAGCGCCAGCAGAGGCGCACTTGGAGTTTATCAGGTGAAGCGAACTTCGTGCATAATGTGCTTGATGCCAGGTTGGCGCGGCGGTGGGGGAGGACGGGAAGGGTGGAGGGAGGTGGAGGAAGCTGCTCGGCGCGCGTGAAATGAGCGCTCACGCTCCGCCGGCTACCCCGAATCATTAATTAGCTGCGAAAATGACGATTAGGCGCAAAATCTCATATAAGTAGCGTCTGCGCTGAGAACACAACGCCTTCTGTATTCTCATCTGTCTGACGACTGATAATGGGTGAATCACGGCTCAGAGGAGCTCTGGAGGGCTCTTTTATGGTTCATAGATTTCTGAGTATTAAGTCTAGCATTATTTTTCCCCATTGTGCTTATCTGGAGTAAGCTGAAATCGTCATATCTTCATGCTTGAACAATGTATAATTTCTAATTGTAGCTAAATACTGTTTTAAAAAACAGTAAACCTACTTCGATAAGTCACTAATAATAGTCGTATGAAATAATATTTTCTCGCTAACTAAAACCTTTTGATTCATATCCGCATTACTGATTTGATAGCGGTACAAAAAATCACAAGAGAAGGGAGTAGGTTAGGTATCTACTCGGCTTAAATTCAGATTTGTTCTGCAGCTTTCCTTTGTTAGTTGATTGCTTATAATTTAATATACACCCTCTTAATACTGAAACTGTCACCCAAAATACTAAATCTCTCCTCGTGCATGTCGTAAAAGGCGACTATGGGATAAGGACAAGATGCCATGCTAAAGGGCGACAGGCTAGCCACCTCTCACCTTGGCACAGTCCTTCCACCGAGTCATGCAGCAGGTGGGTCTTGGTGCCTTACTTGCTGCTGATAGTTATCCTGTCCGAATACTTTGCTAAACGTGGGGTTTCAGTGCTGTGCTGTAATGTACCAGAGTCCTTGAAGCACAACAACGATTATTTTGCTCACCCTAATTATCGGAATACAGCGTGTGGTATGTGTGTGTGTGTGTAAATACACCCATAATTTTAAAATATTAACTTTTTAATACCTACACTTTTTAGCACACGTAGCCGGTAGCGGCGCAGTTCCGAGAATCGATATGAAAAAAGCACACGTTTATTCGCGTCTAAATAAAAGCGTCGATGTAAATTTCATGGTACAATTTTTCAGATCATTGACTACGAAAAGCAAATGGGGCGTCCCGCTCCGAACGCGTCTGGCTGCGCGTGTATACTCGTGCATACATTTACATATATATGTACAATCGGCTCTGTAAGAGAAGATGCACCTGTAAAAACTTGTAACTTGCCTGTTTACTCACCGGGAGGGTTTATATCCGGGTACGCAGCAAAAGAGTCTGACAAGGTTCTCCAACCGTATTTAAACTTTTAGAGGGGACTAACTACTGGTATATGCTGTACCTATGTACCTCAGTCTGTGTAAAGATATAGGCACACATTTGGCAAATTCCATTTCCGTCGATAACACGTTGTCAAATAGATTTATGTCAAGCCAGACATAGTCAAAGGGTGCGTGTAATAGAGTACCTATCCGTTACGTACGCATTACGAGCAGTCGTGCTGAAGTACCGGATCTTTAGTCTGCAGCATTTCGTTATTTTTATAATGTAAACTTGCTATTATCATTCTAACATTGTTTTCCTTATTTTCATTATTGTTATTACCATTCCTGAGTAGATTACCATTTATTTATTCGCTTTCAAAGCTCAGAGTAAAGTTGTAATTAAAAAAAATCTAACTGTTCGTACGCGTGAGTCAATCAGCGTGTAAGCGTTCACTGCTGGACATACGCCTCTCTAATTTTCCTCCAGTTTTCCATATTGTCATGATTCGTAAAAGTTTTAATTTTATTTCATTTCCGGCAGTACTTTAGTAACAAAAAAAAAATACATTCGAATTTAGAACCTCCTCCATTTTTTGAAGTCGGTTAAAAAGTTAACACTCGTGGTCGCTCCTAATTGCTTGGTTTGAATTTGTGAAGTGTAACGAACACCAATAAGAGGAGAGGATGCAGAAGTAAATAGTGAAGGGGAGCAGGTAGAGGAAGAGGATGGCGGCTGGCTGGCTGGCAGGCGGTCGTGTGGACGGATCGAGAAGGAAGACGATAGTGTACTTGAGATTGTTTGTAGAATTGATTAACAGAGAGAAGTGAATAAATATGTGATAAACACTGGAGTTTATACTCATGAAAATATTTATGATAAATGTAGTTTTTAGTGTTTTTGGTAGGAATTTGAGGTTATCTTTCTTTTTTTTGTTATTTACTTACGTAACAGATGCTCACATTTGTTTTTTGTCATCCATGTAGGTCTAGCCTGTAAGTAAAAAAAAATGTATTTCCCGGCAAAATGGGTTCAACTAAAAATCAGCGCAATACGTTATCTATTGCACACGCTGAGTTGAGCCCAATTTGTCGCCAATATTAGTTAATGATTGCGTTGTATTGCAAATTGTAATCCGAAATGGCGAAAAATAAACGTTTCATTTCATTTTAATTTCATTTCATTACACTGGTTAGAAAAAATTCAAACCATTCTATATGAGTTTTCTACGAAAATTAAACAAAAAGTAACACTGGGTAATTTTCAACAGCTGTAATTATTTTGTGTCTTAACGAGGAAGATACGATCGCATTCTCGCTCTCGTGTTGCGGCGAAAGTTTCGCTTTAGCACCGAGCCCGCCCACTTTACAAATTGTTCAAATAAACCGTGCACTTCATAACTTTTAATAGTTGTTAATGAAGGCGGGCCAAGATTTATTGCATACTACTAAACACCAGAGCGAGAACAGAATAGAAGGGCCGTTTGTGTATATTATTGTGTTTAAGCTTTTGTGTACTTGTGTATTGGCGTTGTTATATTTTATATGCCTTTAGAAAATTAAATAGATTTTATGAAATTCTCTCGCAAAATCGTTTCATTTCATATTTTGGACAGAATTTCAAATGCCACCCGTTTAAAAATCAAAATAATTTATTAATTTAAAACTTAATCATGCGTGACCAAACTGTTGGTGAGTATTTTGGGGAGACAACGACAATTAATATCACAGTTAATAGAAGGCAATACATATTGGCAAGTTCTCGCCGGGAAAAGAAATACGGGATCGGAGATCTCATATTTGTCGATAAAGCAGAGTGACGTAAAAAATATGTATGAAAACTCCTCATTCGCATCACTCAAGACCGCAACACTCCGCATGTTTTAATTGAAAATGTTTGTATATACGTACCGTACTTTTTGCACCTCTCGTCTATTTGTCCATTCCGAGTGCACGTTGGCAACGGCGACGGAGCGAGGCAGCGCGACACGGGGGCCTCCACGACGACGCCAGGCACGTATATACATGCTACAGCGGTCTACGGAGTTTATAAAGGCTTGTTAAATGAGCGTTGATAGCGGCCCAGACCCTGGGAGGTCTATTTAGGCCTCCTCTCGCCGGGGGCCCGCGCGAAAGCTCCCGGTAGAGGGAGTTTCTACGCACGTGACCCGACTCGCCGATCCCCCGCAGTAGTGAGGCGACAGCTGCGACTCAGTTTCAAATCTGGAGAGCGTTCGTTACTCGAAAGTGTCTACGTGTTATGTAGCGTTTTTGAGTTTCAGCGAGCGGCAGGTTTTGATAATAATCTCACTGGATCTTGAAATGAGAAGTCGGAACTGAAGGGGTGTGGTGTTCAGCCATCTTACAGCCGCAAAGTACATAGTCTGGTACTGAAAACGTTTTATTCAAATAATAGAGCTAAAACAGATAGGCAGGTGGTTCAATGAATACCCTCAACACTAGCGCTCGTAGAATCTCAATGTCCCGGCGTCTGACTCGTTTTCTCTCATTTTCGTGTGTCCTAATGTTTTTGTCTGAATATTTTCAGTAGCTAACTACATTTTCTCATCACTAGAGATTTTATTTGAGGAGTGTTTTTGAAAGGTTTTTACACAATATCGTAATGTAGTTTTAGATGCATCGATCGGGATATGTTTCTACTGAAATATTCCACTTTAACTTCGTTTGCAAGCTCTACTCACCCAAGTCTACAAATTTTTAATTATCGTTCTTATTGAACGAATAATGGATTTTGAAGTCTGAGAATAAGCTCGGAAACTATTATAATGCCGAAATAATTAAATCCTTTGAAGCGCTTCCATTTCTTTCAAGACTACATTTACTTACGTGCCTATCTATTAAAAAAAACATGTCGTTCTAAAACCACCTTAAAAATAATTTCGCTAGATGGTTATTAAAACGTATTATAGAAATTTAGCTGTACATTTATTTTCTGTTATTTTATACTATTTTCTGGGTTAGATACGTCTAATAAATACCATCAAGGTGTTTTTAGACGAATGTAAGTGTTTATAGCAATTTGTTAGATTTTGCAACAAATTAGACTAATGAAAAAATATAATAATTTTAGTTCGATTGACGTGTCATCACATAAAACAATACATAAATGAAATGCGAGATATATGTTCTCCGTTTATGCCATATATATATATATATATCAATATTGCTTGAATCTGTTATTGTATCTAATGTACAATTTACTACTTAATTGATGGAAACTGTAAAAATGTTGATTCTATAATAAATAAATAAATAAATAAACCTATAATATCTACGAAATTATCAAAGATATCTTAGAACTAAAACTTTCATAGGATTCTGTTTCTATCGATCTTTGAATGTAATTTTTCGTCTCTCTTTACCGTCAATCAATAGGGCGCAATCCTGGGATAGTAAAGGACGGAACTTCACATATCTATTCAGAGCCAGCGACGGGCGGGCGTCTCCTGGTGGTGCAGTGACAGTAAATAGATTTTTTATTCAAACTCAGCAGATTTTATTTCGTTTCAGTTCAGAGAGGCTCCGCTCGCTTGAACTAACTCCACCGCCGCGTTCTCCGTTCATTTAAACTTGGCGCGACCGCTGCCCACATTCAAATAGCCTCCTTTAATTTCTCAAATCCTGGAAAAACTCGACTTAACCGGTTCAAGAGGGTCAGTGGAAATGGAGCGGAACAGCGCGCGCTTATTGCCTCTACTCGAGTTGTCAACAGCCATTTCTATGGTGGCAATGTCGGGAAAATTATAAAAAGTTTTATACAGGAATAATGACACAGTTAAACAATTTTGAAGACGAACAAACATTTAAAAACAAAATACCTTCCTCCCTCCCCATATATTCCCCCCAAGTGCAGTCTGATATCCTTTAAAATGGGCGCGAATAATATTCGCGCATTCATATTATGCAACTGTCAGGCCGGTATAGCATTCGCAACCCCCTCATACCACCGAATGTCTATGGGCGTCGTTCAACACCTTATGGATGTCTAGGTATGGTTTTTATTGAAAGCGCATCATGTATGATGCGCTTTCGCAATAAAAACATTCTAGCAAAAAGTTTAAATAATGAACTTCAAAAAAAAAATCTGAATTATATTATCTTCGCAGGCACGAAGCGCTGAGCAATGTTGCAGCATCTACAGGCGGTTGCAGTAGTCACTACATTCATTTCGGAATCTGTTTCATGGGATCAATAGGAAGAAAAAAGTGGATGAAAATGTTTCTGAATTCAGCCTGAATGAAAAAATGCAGATTCGCGAATTTAATGTACAAGCAATCAAATGTTCTGACAACTAGTGCACGTTCGCTCGTTTTTCGTGTGACCGACCGTGCGTTAAAGTAGGTCACAGCTATGGTCACGGCGAGAAGTAAGACCTACTTTTACATAAAATTAAAGAGTACATTTTAAAATGTATGTAATGTATCAGAAACTTTAGACATATACTTTCCATTTTCTCATAAAACTAAGACGATTACCCTGTTGTAATTAATGTACTACTGTGAGACTACCGCAACATCCACTATACACTTAAAATAAAGCACCTAATTAGATTATATCGATTGGTAATTAGCGAGGAATGTCTGCTTATGAAAGTAAATTAATTCCTCGCTTACTTAGAATTAAATTTCAATATTAAAATATCAAACGGAATTTAATTAACTCCGTTATTATCGGGAACTCTACTTAATACCGGGAGCGGCGGAAACAAAGATTTTAATTTCAACAATTTATTTCGTCATCAGAGGTATTTTACCCGCCTGGGAATAATATAAAATTAAGATATTCCAATTTCAGAAAGCACTTTCTCTTGTAAGCATTCCAATGATCAATCAACAAAGATTTTAGACCAAATTATATGTCCTCTTCTCTAAATACGTAATTTTAATTTATATAAATACTCACTGCGATATTTGTGCAAATCGTTCTTGAGTGCTCTTAGTTTATAACGACTATTTTCTTCAATATTTTCAGAACGATTTTAAGCCAATTTTTACTGCAAGTCCGCCTTTAAGTTCAACATAGCCGAATTACATCCTCATAAATGTTTTTCTTATAGAAAGCATGACATATGGCGCCGAGCCACCCATAAGGTGTCGAACGACGCTCATGGACAGTCGGTCGCACGCACGGGGTTGCCAATACCACGCCGGCCTGATAGATAGAGACGCCTCCTTTGAAGGACCCGAGATATATATCTTAGGGGGAAATATTTACTGTAATTGGCAGGGAGAGCTTTCCAGAGTTTACCAGTTCTGTGGAGGAATGATCTGAATGACATAGAATATAATATCAGAATATAACAATCTAGGATGAGGATGCAATCCCTGCCCAAGTTTGAAAAATTATTTAGGTGATATCCTAGATATCATTCATATAATCTAAAAATACGTACGGGCCGAATTTGAACCTCGTCTTTAATTTACGGTTATAAAGCTATGTTTTTCACTTTTTGCCGCCCGCTCTATAGCAAAAATCTGGACAAGGACCATTGTGTTTTATTTATTTTAGCCGTGTGTATTTGCTGCAATAAAGTTGAGTGGTCATCCGTCACGACAGCCACTCAGCTCTAGATTCTGGAACGCACCTCTGCCAACTACCCCTCCCCTCACTACCCTCTCCCTCTCCTGACGCCTCCCCTCTACCCCCTCCTCGATGGTGGACGCAGAACAATCCTCGACTCGGCCAAAAATAATAATTAAGTTATTATTTACCTTCACTTGTCCAGCGACCGAGTGGGAACGAAACAATGGGACGAACATGAAACATTGCACGTCATTTCTTCGATTTTCTTTGTACTGTGAAAATAAACTACAGAAACTTATAATTACAAAATTGAATAAAATTCAAATAAATTTAACACCATACTTTTTTATCACTGATTTCACGGATACCTAGTAATATAGGTGCCTGCCGTATATCGTATACATGGTTAATTTCATGAAACTGTATTTCCATACATTATTAATGAATATGTTTTATTGAATTTAGAAAATGTATATTGATACACAAAAGTTCCAAAGTGAGAGGAAGCTGTTTGCGAACACCTGGAGGTATTCGGAATATGCTCGTATAGTAAAATTCGCACTTTCACACTTCTTCGCTGGCTCTTATGTAAGTTTCAAGTTTTTCTTCTATGTTAAGACAGAAATCTGAAATGCGAATTGTAACGAAAGGTAAACCTTTTCCTGAAACTCCTTCATTGTCAAAGCGCTGTTTCCCGACTAGACCAACTTTTCTAATCCCATTATATTGGAGCGCCCGACACCCGCCGCCGCGGCGGTGCGGCGCCCCGCCCCTCCCCGCCCCTCCCCGCCCCTCCCCGCCCCGCCGCGACTGTGTGGAAGCCTTAGGAAAGATAAGGTCGGGATACGCAGTTTGATTAAAGTTTGTAAAAGGAATTTATGGTCGGTCGAGCGGTATTATCAAACTATCGCCTGTGCCGGAAACGAACAGGTAGACGGACTGGAAGGGACAAAGGTGAAATAAAAGCTGAAAGCGATCGGGTAGGAAGTTGAAGTTAATTTCACTGTTCATTGTGGTTTCAAAACATTATGATTATTTAAATGGTTTTAGAGGTGTGACAGAACAAAGGTAACTGAAGATTCGTTGTCTCTACCTACAGCATTGCCCATTGGCAGACAGGCGTGAGGGACGTGGCAGAAATTGCTACGTTCTTGCGTCAGAATAAAACGCCGAGTGGCAAATCATTTTCAGTTTGTTTCCTATAACTCTTTTCCCATTTTATCATACTTGATTGAAGAGGGTTGATGAAAATGTCTTCAGCTAAGTTGAAGCTAAGTTTAACTGCCCTCCTAGCTTTAACCGTAAAATAGTTGTACAGATGTGGCACTCTAGAAGAGAAGCTAAGCGCGCCGCTAAGACCTCGTGCGGTTTTAATATTATCTTGTAGTCGAGCGCTCATTACACAACGCTCTCGACCACGGAGCAAGCTATTAATCGCCTCCTAACCGCCGGCCACGCCCAATACAACGTCGCGCTGCCAACGATGAGAGAAGTCCTCGAACCAGGATCTTGAAACTGGCTCCAAACCGATTCTGCTGTTGAGAACCAGTCCCGAAATGGAAAAAGATTTCAAAATCTGAAAGTAATTAGTAGGTTTTGGTTAGATCGGAGTATATTACAGACTTGATTATAAGATTTAATGAAATACAACGTCGCGCATCCAACGATGAGAAAAGACCTGGATCTTGAAACTGGCTCCAAGAAATGTCAAGAAATGTCATAATCGAGCATCTGTATTTTCGAAAAGGCTCACCGTTATATAGGTGAACGAAAAAAAATCCGATTGGAAAGGAAAAATAATGAGCACCGCAATGGTACCCATATAGCAAGCAACCACGAAGAACACTGAATTGTTTTTAACAATTGAACACGAATAGAATGCATTTCACAATTATTCGCCTGCTATGCCGCAGGAAAGTTTTCAAAGTTTCAATTATATTTGTAAATAATAGGTTATGAAGCTAGCGAACCTATATAGCTTGGCTTAATACTGGCTTAATCCGAAGACATACACAAACAATAATCAACCGATCGTAGAAGTAATTGTCCACGTATGTGGGTATTTCAGAACGCACTGTGCCTCGTCTTGTTCAGCCGGGCTGGCGTGAGCGTGAACTAGGATCCAGATTAGGTGATTAATGAGAGGAGCTGTCAGCGGCGACACAACACGCCCCCTCCAGCTACTCCTCTAGAGCCTCCCTGACGCCGCTTCCGGCGCCGCTGCGCACCCCGCGCCTCCGAGCGTGAGATAGAGTAGAGGCCTCGTATAGAGCGCACGACGCGACGCCGCGCCCGTGTGAGAAGTCGACTAGCCCCAAAATATACTATAAATTACAAGAAGAGTTAGAGGTATACATAGAGTTAAAGATAGAGGTACTGTTATGATTTTTTAATAAATTGTAAGTTATGTTATTATGTGGATATTTATTACCGTTGGAGGCTGACTGCGGTTCGGATTTCACGTAAAACTGTCGGTCCCTTCCATTCTTACCTTACTAGGTGGTGAGGTTTAACTTGCCCGGGTTGTACCACCGCACCGAATGAAAGGTCGGTCGCTATGTAAATATAGTTCGTGTTTCCGTCCAGTTCAGTGTAGCCGGCATGACCAAGGGGAAGCACTGACATTTCACGTAGTTGTTATGGGCTGACATCTTAGATGTTGTAGGTTATGTAGCCAACCGTGTCAGTTTCCATAAAAAAGTCGCTAAAATACTTGTAATAATATATTTAAAAAAAAACACACCTGCGAAGTTTCTTTTCGGCTCGTTGTCATCGAACCGGATAGAACAAACGTGACAAGTTCGAGTGGGATCTTACTGCCATAAGAATGTTCAATAAACAGTAAATAATACAGTTACTGTCACAGTTACGAAAAGGAAAGAACTGGGATTGTCCAGAAAGGTAAATTGAACATTTTAATGAATGAATGAATGTCATTATTGTCATTATTGCAATACAACATATTATAGCATAACTAATAATATAATATTATCACTTTTAGATAAATAATAATACTAACTTATTATTTATTTATTTATTTATTAAACTTTTACACTAATACCACCATACCAAAGTATACAATGAAAAAATATTCATAAATTTAATCCGCCTAGCTAAGCATGATATGACTAATTATAATTTCCTATAACAGCGTTTACATCACTGACTGGATTCTAGTAATATATAAGTCAATGCTGGATTCACGATGTCAGCTCTCTCTTCATCACTCGACGTTCCTGCTGGAGCGAGATGCCATTCCAGCATACAAGGTCGACGGTGTAAGTGTCGACATACGAGTACAACTAGAGTAAGCCCCCGCATCCACCGTGCCGTCTTCCCGCATTGTTGATGCTGATATTACGACAATGCTTCCGACTAGTTTCCGATACATTTATCATTTCAGTAACAAGCTGTCTTGATTCCGAATAATAACACTTTGGTGTTGCTCCTATCTAATGGTACATATTTGAGAAAATACATGTAGCCTCTATCTCTGCCTCTACTTCTTATAAAAGGAATGTCTGTCTGTATGTATGTATGTGTGAGGTAAACTCCGGAACCACTGAACAGATTTTGATGCTGTTTGCATCAACGGACAGAGTAGTTATTGACGCCCACAATAGGCTATTTAACATCACGCCAAATAGCCTTAGGGCTGAGCAGTATCAAAGAAAGTATAGTATGGACGGGAGAACGAGAGAGAGAGAAGAGAAGATATCGTTTATTATCATATTTGCCTTTAAATCGGATTTGCTTTTAAACCGCGCCTACCGCGAGCGAAGTCGCGGGCAAAAGCTAATTACATTATATATTATAGGTACCTACTAACTTTGGCTGTAAAGTTGCTATTTAACCGACCTAGGCAAGGGATCGGGATCACTGGGAGTCAGTCACCTTTTAAGAAAAAGAAGAGAAAATGTGTATTGCTCCAAGAAAACTTCAACAGTGCATTAGAACATTTACATAAGGTGCAAAAGCGGACTTATCCCTTACAGAGATTTCTTACAGTCAAACTTTGTATGTTTGAGAGTAAGTGAACGCGTGCTTTGTTATATTTGTATTTTGTACAGGTCACTTGTTAGTGTAATACAGATTGTCTGTCTGACTGTCGAGCTGCAGTGCAACGTATATTTATAAGAGCTAAGTAGTTGCGGGCAGAGAGGGTAGCGTCAGTGCAATGGTCGTTGAACCGGGTCACCTACACGCCACACTGGCTTTTATCCGCGGCTCTGCTCGCGATATTCACCATTTCTTAAGTACGCATATACGCGGAGATTTGGTTTGCTTTGATTCTCTTCTTGTACTGTATGTGGTAGGGTTTAACCCGCCCGGGTTGGTACCACCGCCCTTAATGAAAGGTCGGTCGAAACGGCTATGTAAATAGTTTGTGTTTTCCGTCCAGTTCAGTGTAGCCGGCACGATCGAAGGGAAGCACTGACGTGGCACCAAGTTCACCCGGTGTTATGGGCTGACATCACGGATGTTGCAGGTGATGTAGCCAACCGTGTCAGTTTCCATAAAAAAAAACCATACAGTCCGCTCGCATACACGGTCTGTCTGCTACTGAGCTGTAACCGCCAGGTTGACGCAACCCTAGTAAATCGGTGAACATGCATTAAAATATGAAAATGCTTTAAGTTAATCAAAACAAGAATAAATTTAAGCGTCTCTATTGAATCTAACAGTTGGGCTTCTCTAAACATTTTCTATATTGTAAAAATATATAGATATTTATAGTAAAAAGTGGAAGCGCGACTTTTAAAAATTCATAAAAAAAATAGTCGACATCATCCGGAGTCTCTCAGAATGTTCCGGCTCGCCCGGTCTCTCCGGACTGGAGAACCTTAATTATCTACTTCAGTGTTAATCATGAAAAGTTCTGTAAAAGTACGCCCCTACAAATACTCGTACTCTAAAGCCCGAGATTAATTATATTTTGTTGGGAATTTTTTTTTATAATTTCTGAAAAGTTTTGTACATTTTGCTACAGTTTAATAATACTTTGCTTCTGATTAGTAAAATTAAAATTACAAAACTTTATTAAATGTAGTAAAGTTAAAAATTCGAAAATGCAGGAATTGATTTCATACTATTATGAATAAAGTAATTCTATTTTTTTTAGAACTAATTTCCTATAGCTAGCAGTAACGAATATTGCAAGTTGATATAATTTTGTGACTTGGCACTTAAACTCGGAAAATGTAATTTTTTATTTAAACAAAAGGAAATAATGTCTATATTTATAAAATAAACTTAAACTAAAATAAAAACTAAACTAAAATAAGATTAATTAAAAATAAGGCTACAGGAAGAACACCTTATTCAATCGACATAATAATTATAAATTTGAGCAAGGATTGGCAGAAATAGATTTCCATAGAATAATTATAACGACTACAATGCCAGCACGATATAATGAAAAGTATTGGCATGAGACCTAGTTTCGACAGAAATATGATTAATATTTAAATGCGGCTTATGTGGCCAACAAGTAATTGACTGAATGAATTTAATTGATATTGGAATTGTTGAGAAAATGCCGTCTTCTATTTTATTTTAAGCAAATTTTCATTGCGTTCTACGTGTTGTAGATATAAAAAATACAGAGCTGTCGCCGTGAAGTCGAACTCGGACCGGAAGTAAACAGATTTTTAAATAAATCCTGAACAACGAACCAACAAGTCGGAGCTTTCTCGGTCATTTTCATTATTTCCCTGGAAGCCGTAAATACGTCAAGAGGGAGAGAAATTAATAGAAAGGGCGAAATCTCCGTGAAATTAGTTATTTAATTAAAGCACCCCGAGGTAAATATCTACTTTAAATTACTGGGTATTATTTAATAATAAACAATTTGTGTTTAAGTCCGATCCGACCGACCCGCTCTAGAGGGTAGAGGTTCTAGCAGCTTTGCGAGTGGGTTAAGGGTTGTTCCAATTGGTGAGGGTGCTTCGGCACTCGAGTAAACATTGTAAACTTGGATACTTACCTATGAAATTAAATCTAGTAAACTCTTTATTGTTTGTGGTCTATGACACCTCTCCTCTCTGCTCCTGTGGTGGCAATCTCACGTTCTGGCCGAAGGTTTCTCAACTATTTTCAATTAGTGAATGAGTTTGTACTTGAGTTGTAAATTTAAAAAAACAACTGCATAAGAAAAGTAAGCAGGAATGATTTATTGCGTAATAAATAAATTACAATTGAAACAGACATGTTAATCACAATAAATTATATACATTATTAAGTAATTATCAAAGCACCATGACAGCATCTCGAATGAGTACCTATGTATCCGTATATTATACGGATATTAGAATACAATATTAGATGAGGTATTTTAATATGCAAGACTAACAAAATAGTTCTGGAAAATGTATACGTACCTATTTTTTTTTCTCTCAAAATCATTTCTAGATTGGTTCAGTCTACTTTAAGAGTCGTTCCATACTTACCAAATTCTATTCGATAGCCATCCCTTTCCGATTTGAGTCTCAACAAAAATGCCACACAGGAGAAAGCACATCTCAAGGCCGGGTCTAGTTAATTTAAATGGACGTGCAACGTCAAACAAACCATCTCGGGTTTGGATCTTGTCTCCGCAAACCACTAATGGATATTAGGACCTCCGCTCCGGTGCCACTGACCGTGTCCGGTGCTTACGGTCAGCGTACCGCGCGGTGGTGTCCACTAGGCACTTGGGTCTAGTTGAAGTACCCCCATATCCGTGTTTCGGAGGTCGTCTAAAATAGATTCTATAATAGTTTACCATTACATAAAATATTCGGTTAAGTACGCATTGTGGTCACATTTAGAAATAATTAAAATGTTCAAATATTTAAAAAAACTTATTTATTCTCGTCAGAATTTGGCAAATATCAAATTCCTTGGTGTTCTATTTTTATTCAAAATCCACCACGTACCTGTTCATTAAAGGTAATTTAATTTTATTTAAGTAAGGTAAGGTAATTTTACTAATTTACATCTCCATAGTCAGTCGCTAGCATTGGCAGGTGTGCCGTCTGAGGAGTCGTCGTCGGTCGGGGCGTGGAGGTCGCAGTGTAGCCATCAGGCCTTGTGGCGCCAACCAACGCTGGCAGCTTTCATTTTTTGAATATTTGGTTTGACAAGCTGCGCGAAAGAAAATATGTCAAGTTAGACTTCTGATTATTTTCCCGAACTAAAATGAATTCTTAGTTATTCGCATATTCTTGCTTTTAAAATGTATTATTAAATGTTAAACTTAATCGAGTTTTCTTCATTGATCGAAGTATTCAGTAACCCGATATTGGTGACCCCGACAAAAAGGGAAATTTGGAAATATATTTCACGAAGTGATGAACAGTGCCAAATGTGAATTTTTGTGACACGGAGACGGCAGAACTCTGCTTAGCTAGTGCTGCACCTCATTGTGCGGCGCGCGGAGACAACAACAACACCGACTACGGATCACATGCGACACTAGCTGCAACCCAGCACTATCGCTCAAAAGCCACAGCACATACGTATGCACCAATGAGTGACACAAGTTGACAAGTGCAACATGATGACCACACCGCACAACGACGACGACCGCTGCGATTAGTCCGGCCAGTCGTCACTCTTCTAACGCGACGATGCGACGACACCTCCCCGATCCGGTGAAGACAGCGTAGCGACAAAACTTTCCCTGTTATATCTAATCGTCTGCATCTTGCAAGAGGAAGCGACGGCGTTCAACAGCGCACCTTTTTTTTTTTTTTTTTTTTTTTTTTTTTTTTTTTTTTTTTTTATAGCATTATTAAGCAAATAATATGTACTAATAGTAATTAGCACCTAGGTACATTTTATTACTTTTTCATTTTTGTTTCTTTAACTGAGATACTTAGCTACTTACCATAACGTGTTGCACCTATTGTTTTGTATTGTATTTTCTGTGTATCCATTCATTAGAGCAATGGAAACAGAATCAGTAGGAGCCACTCCCTCACCCCACGAGATCTTCAAAGTATCCGTTAAACTGCCCCCCTTCTGGCCAGACCGTCCCGCTCTTTGGTTTGCACAAGCGGAGGCGAACTTTGAGATCGCTGGAATAACAAACGACTCTACTAAATACAACTACATCGTAGGGCAAATGACACAAAGTCAGGCAGTGGAAATCGAAGATATAATCATCAACCCACCAGCCGAAGGCAAGTATGTTCTACTTAAATCAGAGCTTATAAAACGATTGTCTGCTTCGGAGGAGCGTCGAGTACGACAACTGCTGGGCGACGAAGAACTCGGCGATCGCAAACCGTCACAATTCCTCAGGCAACTTCGTTCACTCGCTGGAGGCACCATACGCGACGAGGGGATATTACGACAGCTTTGGCTCCGCAGACTACCAACTCAAATTCAGATAATACTTGCAGCTCAATTAGAGCTTCCTGTAGATAAAATGGCTGACCTAGCTGACCGCATTCTTGATGTAGCACAAATTAGTACGTCAGTAATGTCCACGACAACTGCCCCTCTCCACGAATCTACTGCATCTTCAGTGATTCCTCATGCTCTTCTGTCAACTATGCAGCAGAGTATCAACCAGCTGATGCAACAAGTTGCAGTACTGGTCGCCGGTACCGATGTCAGATCGCGTAGCAGATCTTCTAGCAGAGGTCGGCAGAGTAACAAGGATCCTCAAACAAGCCAAGTTTGTTGGTATCACCGCAGATGGAAGGACCAAGCAAAGCGATGTGTGACACCGTGCGCTTGGAAGCCTAACCAAACAAACTAAGCCGGCAGTCATCAATCGCGGCCACTGACTGCCAACAAACATCGAGCCGCTTATTCATAATTGATCAAAACTCTAAGCACAAATTTCTAATAGACTCGGGCTCCGATTTATGTTGTTTCCCAAGGAAATTTATTGAACACAGAAACACGAAGGCTACTAATTACGATCTCAACGCAGCTAATGGTAGCAACATTAGAACATACGGTTCATTACCAATGTGCCTAAATTTAGGACTGCGCAGAGATTTTAAATGGACATTCACTATTGCCGACGTCAACGTACCGATCATCGGGGCAGACTTCCTTGCGTATTACAAGCTTATAGTGGATTGCGGTAAGAAACTACTTGTTGACGGCACAACAGGTCTCTCGTCGTTTACTAAATTTTTCGTTACGGACCAGCTTAGTATAAAAGCTGTGAATATTACCAATCCTAATTCACCTTTCACACAAGTATTGGCTGACTTTCCCGAAATTACACGTCCACCCGGGATACTTCGGGACATTAAACACAACACCGTCCACTACATCAAAACAACTGATGGGCAACCTCTCTCCTGTCGTCCTCGGCGCCTAGGCCCACAGAAGCTACGCACTGCTAAGAAGGAATTTGAAAACATGGTCGAAGCCGGCACTACTAGACCGTCGAAAAGTCCCTGGTCATCACCACTTCACATGGTGCCCAAGAAAGATAGTTCTTGGCGACCGTGTGGAGATTATCGGGCATTAAATGCTCGAACTATTCCTGACCGCTACCCGGTAAGACACATCGGCGATTTCTCTCATAACTTGGCAGGGTGCACCATTTTCAGCACCGTCGATCTTGTCAAAGCATACCAGCAAATTCCTGTAAACCCTGAAGACATTTGTAAAACAGCTATTATCACCCCATTCGGCCTTTTCGAATTTCCGTTTATGTCATTCGGATTACGAAATGCTGGCCAAACGTTTCAACGCTTCATCGATGAGGTCACACAGGGGCTTCCTTTCTGCTTTCCGTACGTCGACGACATATTGATATTTTCAAAAGACGTTTCCGAACACACACAACACCTTCGCATCCTCTTTAAACGCCTCTTGGATTATGGCATGGTAGTCAACACCAACAAATGCGTTTTCGGTGCAAACGAGGTAATTTTCCTAGGATACAGAATATCCGCAAAGGGCACTAGCCCACCCACAGACCGGATCGAAGCTATCAAAAACTTTCAACGTCCGACATCAGCACAAGGTTTGCGAAGGTTCATGGGAATGATAAACTACTATAGACGTTTCCTTCCTCATGCAGCCAAAACTCAAGCGCCTCTTATAGACATGCTGACGGATTCCAAGCTGAAAGGATCAAAACCTGTCCCATGGACACCAGAACTTGAACGCTGTTTCGAAGAATGCAAGAACAGTCTATCTCATGCAACACTCGTAGCACATCCAGCCTCCGATGCTCCTCTCGGGCTCTTCACCGACGCGTCATCAACACACATCGGCGCCTGTCTCCAGCAGAAAGTCGACCACTCTTGGCAGCCACTAGCTTTCTTTAGCAAGAAGTTGACACCACGTCAATCTTCATGGCCTGCTTATTACAGGGAGTTGCTAGCAGTTTATGAAGCAGTTCAACATTTTCGGCACATCCTCGAAGCTCAGCACGCGACGATCTACACAGATCATAAACCACTTATTTATGCATTTTCTCAACGTCGAGAAAAGCTTCCACCGGTACAGCTCAACCAGATGTCCTTCATCTCACAATTCACCACTGACATTGAGTTTATCAAAGGAAAAGAAAATGTCGTTGCTGACACAATGTCACGTGTCGACTCTATTAATCTACAGGACGATTTTGTTCCCATCGCTAAATCACAAGATGTCGACGAAGACCTTCAAAATTTACTAAGCGGTAATACCACATCTCTCAAACTAGAGAAATTTCTATTACCGGGAACAGATGTTCATCTTTGGTGCGATACTTCTACTGGGAAACCACGCCCATACCTAACACCTCCTTATCGTCGTTCATACTTCGACCGACTGCACAACCTAAGTCATCCAGGAGCAAAGGTCACTACACGTCTTGTTTCAGACCGTTTCGTCTGGCCAGCCATGAACAAGGACTGTCATGCTTGGACTCGAGCATGTATTTCTTGTCAACGCAGTAAGATTACAAGACACACAATTTCACCTCTTGGAAATTTTGCCAACCCATCTGGTCGTTTTGAACACATTCACATTGACATCATTGGCCCTCTTCCGGTTAACAAAGAGTATAAGTACTGTCTCACGGCCACAGACAGGTTCACACGCTGGCCAGAAGCATTTCCAATGAAATCGATCACAGCTGAAGAGGCTGCTGACACCCTTATTCACGGCTGGGTTTCCAGGTTCGGAGTTCCGGTTATCATCACGACAGACCAGGGCAGTCAATTTGAGGCTGGTATTTTTTGCCGTTTGATGCAACGTTGGGCAACAAAACGTGTAAGAACAACAAGCTACCATCCACAATCAAATGGTATGGTTGAGCGGATGCACCGCCAACTTAAAGCAGCACTGATGTGCCACGGTGATTCTTGGCTCAGTGCCTTACCATTAGTACTTCTAGGTATGCGCACAGCTTTGAAAGAGGATCTTAGTACTTCAGCTGCAGAGTTGGTCTACGGTGAACCACTACGTTTGCCCGGAGATTTCATTGTCTCTTCCAAACATTCTCAGTGTGTTGAAGACACACAAGACTTTGTTGGAATATTTTCGTCAAGAATAGCTCAACTACGGCCAACTCCAGCCACAAGACATTCAAAACCTGGGACATTCATTTTTAAAGACTGGCATAATTCAACGCATGCTTTCCTCAGAGTCGACAAAGTTCGAGCATCTTTACAACCGCCGTACCAAGGGCCTTATAAGATCATTAAGAAATGTGACAAAACAGCCACTCTTCACATTAAAGGGAAAGATGTCGTAGTGAGTTTAGATCGTGTTAAGCCAGCTTACATAATTGCTGAAGAGGAGCCTGCTACGTTTCCTCGCACAGACCACCTATGCACCCCAGCAACACCAATACTTGCTAATTCAACCATTCCTCCTTCATCAGACAAAGCTGAACCAAACGCTTCGCCAACGCCTGTGGTGACAACACGGTCTGGTCGTAGGGTACGCTTCAGGGATATATTGGATTTGTAATCATTCTCATTCTTTTCTCTCTCTATCCTTCTTTTCTCCGTGGGGGGGTGATGTGGCGCCAACCAACGCTGGCAGCTTTCATTTTTTGAATATTTGGTTTGACAAGCTGCGCGAAAGAAAATATGTCAAGTTAGACTTCTGATTATTTTCCCGAACTAAAATGAATTCTTAGTTATTCGCATATTCTTGCTTTTAAAATGTATTATTAAATGTTAAACTTAATCGAGTTTTCTTCATTGATCGAAGTATTCAGTAACCCGATAGCCTCACTCCATAGTACAGGAAGTCTTCAGCGTCCATGCACCCGCTCACTAAATCCTGGTCTAACAACGTGGCTCGACCAGAGCAAGGGAACCTCGAAGTCTCGAGGCTCAAAACTCGGCTGTACCAGGTCCGTATCCGCTTGCCGCTCCAACCTTTCGCTCTGAGACACTCAAATATCCTGCTCTCATGTGTGGTCGCACCTAGGAGAAAGGATACAATTTATAATTATATGCTTTCCTTAGAAACATCGACTCTGTCCGTCTGTAACCTGTTAAACCTGCAAATGTAATATTCCTCATATGTCAATGACATGCCTACTTACGACTTATAAATAACTTCTAAAAAAAAATCTGGGTTCAAATCAATTCCAAATGTTTTCTTTCGCGACCAATAACTTAATTCTTCATTTAATTAGATTATAATCATTATACCCTAATATTCTAATTTCTAAGTGAATAGACAGTATGCTTCTATTATAAAAATCTGTCAAGTGTGAGTTTTACTCACGCACGGTGAGTGAGTTTTACTCCGCTATGCCATATCTGTCAAAACACCACATTCGTCTATTTTTTGTTCGTCTGCGATGCAAACTACCTGTGCCGCCATCTATTATTTAGTAGCGTGAATATGTACTAATCTATTCTTAGCACATTTCTTGTATGGTTTGTTTACTTTTGCTTGTTTTATTAATTGTTGGCTTAACGGCCATAATACCAAATATTCTGTGAAAATTTTAACCGGTTACCTATTACGGTTCAAAAGATATAGCCCTAGGACGGACGGACGGACGAACAAACAGACAGACGGCGTAGGCTTAGTAATAGGCTTCCCTATGAATACGGAACCCTAAAAAGTAGATCGTTATGGTAAACAGATTTACCAGTAAGGATATATGATGAAGGTGTTGTAGGCAGTGGAGTAGTAGATGCAGGCGTAGCGGTTGTGGTCGGTTTGTACCCATCAGGCTCGACTAAAAAGTGCAGAAAGCCTTGAACGTCGATGCAGTCTCTTCCAAAATGTTTGTCTTGCCACGATACTCGACCAGAACGAGACGTAGGGTTCAAAACTCGGTTGTACCAGTCCCTTATAGAACTATCGCTCCGACCACTCCCTTTGAGGCACAATAACACTGGTCGTTCCCTCGGACTGACATCTGGAATAAAGGGTATGAAAACTTAGTTCATTGCTCACAGTTATGAGCTATTTATATAGCCTTTATTTGAGAAAGACACGGTTTCCTTTACTTGTTATCAATACTAATAATAAATCTGACTATCCCGGTCATGGAGTAAGTTACTTTGTTTTATGAGATATTGCGTTTGTAGACTCTACTATAATATGTCGGTATGATACTATAACTAGAACGAAATTGACGATTTTTAGAAATATTTTCTAAAAATAGTCAATGTATGTATATATGTATCTTAATTCGACGAAACTTAATACAAGCACATTTAAATAAACGTGACACAGGATAGGCTAATAATATTCAGTTCCGGTTACGCTAAGATGTGGCTCTCATACAAACCGAATTGTTCCGCGCGAAATAAAGGTACTGTGGGCTTATTTAATTTCTTATTAAATCCGAATTTCACGCGAGCGAAGCCGCGGGCAAAAGCTAGATGCCAATAAACGATGAAACCATCTCGTTATTGTAGCTTATGTCTGTATCGCATAGATATGAATTTTGGTATTGTAAATTTATTGTCGCTTAAATAAAAAACCGGCCAAGTCGGACTCGCGTCCTGAGGGTCCCGTACCACCAGGCAATCGGTCGGATTTAATATTTGTTGTTTTCTGTAAAGTTTGCACTATAATCACACCAAGTTTGCCGCTTGTATGTATTACCGTTTTTACGATAAAGCAAGAACAAAACAATCGCAATTTTATTTTGTGTGATGTAACTAAAATTATATTCTTTACTTGTGCTGTACGACCTTGTTTCTTGCCAAATTTCATGATTCTAGGTCAACGGGAAGTACCCTATAGGTTTTTATTTGATTTGGCTGAGTTTGCGAGTATTAAAATATGTGACATAAATGACTGTATCTTTTGATTGCGTTAACTTAAAAGCTTGAATTCTTTTTCATCTCTCTAGGTGACCGCAGACCTTTGTATTTGATATTAATTTCAACTTCATGAATATACCTCCAAGCGGGACTGGCATCTCCTCGGCTGTGAAATTGACTGGGCCTGAAGCTTCGACCTCGGGCAGAGCCACCCAGCTCGGAAACAATAAAAAAATACCTGTTCCTGAGAAAAAGGGTCTTGACAGACGGACAGACGGGCAACAAAGTGGTGTTATAAGGATTCGTTTTTTTTTGCCTCTGAGGTACGGAACCCTAAAAACAATAATGTCGATAGTAGTTTGCCGTGTACGTACCAGTAAAGATATCTGATGAACCTGTTTTTGGGTTAGTCTGGATAGGCGGAGCCGTTGTAGTAGTCGCCGTGTACTCGTCAGGCACAACGCCAAGGATGAGAAAGTCTCCCGAGTCAATGCACTTCTCTGCTAGAACCTGATCTTCCCGCGAGACTCTTCCAGAATCAAACACCCGGTTGTACCAATCTCGTATCGACCTGTAGCCTAAACCGTTACTTCTGAGACACAGTATTATTGACTGCATTACCCATGCCTTCAGATCTGAAAGGAAGAGAAATGTATTAATTTACTTACACATAGTCATTTACATCGATAGTCGTCCTTAATCAAACAATTGTTGAAGTCACCCATAATAAGCAAATGTGTGTACTCAGCAACATGCTGTTCCAGAAGCTGTTCAAAAGTTGAGAAATAGTCAACACGGGGTGAGCAATAGAAGACGCATAAGAGAAGTTTTGTAGAGTTAAATTTGAGTTCTAGGATATTAAACTCAGCAGATTCAGAATATTCGGAAGGGATTTAGAAATTTTAATAGATCCTCTAGTTAAGTATAAAATTGAATATTTGTTTTAAATAACAGATGCTCGATAAGGCTGGGCTAATCAATTACTGCACCTGAACTTCGCCACAGTGTTCACGGTCGCATATATTGAAGCTCTTATGTTAAGACAAGACAAAAATACAAAACCTGAGAACTTATCTCGCGAGGGCTCTAACGTTGTGGTTGAAGGAGAGGCTGTAGTAGTTGGTGGAGACCCCGTAGTGGTTGGCAGTATAGCCATAATGATTGGAGGAGGTGCTTCAGTAGTTGTAGGAGGCGCGCTTGTGGTTGGCGGAGGCGATCTTGTTGTTAGCGGGGACGTCGTTGTGGTTGACGTGGGCGCCCACGTGGTTGGCGAAAGCAACCTTGTTGCTGGCGGAGGCGCCATTGTGGTTGCAGCAGGCGCCCATGTGTTTGTCGTAGGCGTCCATGTGGTTGGTGGAGCTGCCCTTGTGGTTGGTGTACGCGTCCATGTGGTTGACGTAGGTGCCCATGTGGTTGGCTCAGGTGCCCTTGTGGTTGGCGAGGGCGTCCATGTGGATAGCGGAGGCACCCTTGTGGTGGGCGAGGGAGTCATTGTGGTTGGCGGAGGCGCCTTAGTGGTTGGAGTATATCCCTCAGGCTTTATATTGTAACGCAGATAGTCTTCAATTGTTACACAGTGTCCCGCTCTGTCCTGATCTGCCCTTGAGACGGTTCCCGTCTTAGTTTGAGGATTAAACACACGATTAAAGTAGGGCCCCAGATCTTTCATCTCCATTCTTTTCTTTAAACATTCGAACATCTCCCTTTCGCGAGGTGTCCATTTGCTGGCTGTGGAAAAGTATTAAAATACTGTATTGTAGTAGCGGACGGACCCTATATTATATTCTGCGATCAACTATGAAGCTGTTAAAATTTTGGAGAATAAGTTTTTTTTTTATTGAAAGCGCGTCGACATATGGCTCCGAGCCACCCATGAGGTGTCTAGCGACGCCCATGGACATTCGGTAGTATGCGGGAGTTGCAAATGCCATGCCGGGCTGACAGGTACCCATTCACGCCATTCATGTTTCGGAGAAGGGGAAAGAGAAAGGCTTTAGAAATCAATTCTCTTGGGCATTAAGTCTTAATTGCGATAAACATATACAATACAATACGTTTGGAGACCTTGTATTTGTTGTTGAATTGATCTCGAAGGTTTTATATTTTGAATTTTATTTTGAACCTATTTCTTTTCAGAAAACTATTAATTGAATTTTTCCATGAACTCAAGCCTCCTCAGGTTTAAGTTTCCATGCAAAGCTGTAACATCTTACTTTAAGGGAGGGTACTAGGCAAAAGCACTTCGTATTTCCCTAACCATACCCGTATTTCAAGTAAGTACCTATAGTTAGGTAAAGATTCAAGGTATAATGTGAAAACATTATTTTTAATTTAATCTTATAAATTCCCTTAAAAATATGCGGTTGTAAAGTGGTAAAATCGTTCAAAAATGCCTTTGCTATTTCACTCGGCATTTTTTACAAATGCATCTAATACGAAAAATGCTTCATTGACCTTAGAGTCAATAAGACTAATCTTTGAACATTCTAAATTTTGGTCCGTTGCCGTGCGCGAGCGTTTTTTGTGTGGACGTATTTGTAACGAATCTAGCAAATGCATTTTCGAATGTTTTACCACTTTTCACCCACTTATTTTTCAGCTATAGTTTTTGGCTATAGTTAGGATAATATGATGTGATGTTTTGCCTAGTCCCCTTAATAGGTAAGCAGGAACGAGTTATAAAGCAAGATTTAATAAATGCGTAAATGTAACAAATTTTCTTACGGTCCGGATTGCATGCTTCAGACACATCCAGATTAAGTCCAAATAATATGCACAGAACTACTAAAAGTATCATTTTAGAAGAGTAGTCAGTTCTTCGATCACACACTTACACGAGATCACTTACATTTAATAGTGACTAGCAAAACGCGCAGACATTTCGTTGTCTTATCTTGTTAATTATAATGTCAAAGGTCAGCTCGCTTCGCTTAAGATATAAGAGTATTAATATCATTCGCTTAAAAATAACAATAATATACGCATTGAGAACACTCACTGATTAGGTACCTAGGTACCTACATACTTGATATACATATATACTTAAGCAACGAGATTGAGACGATACAGGCAAACTAAGGTTAGGCATGCAAGTACTTTCCCACAATTTTCCCACAAAATCCTTCCTGAGATAATCCCCGTCCGAATATTGAGTTCCGCATGACGGGGAGACTGTCGAACGCAAGGGTTCGAAAGGTTCTAAGTTACTTTTCTGTAATTACCAGACTAAGCACTCTTCCGCAAGAGGACCCAGTGTTGCGGCAGACTACGAATCACGTGAGAATCGCATCGACAGTCCCTCGCCTAAAGCTATTTATAAGCCAGTAAAAGTGTTGTCCGTCCCTTGCGAAGCTACTGCCCCGCTTCCGCCGCCGCCACCGTTATGCATCAGTTGGACAGCAGCCACTAATCCTAATGGCGGTACTGCTCTGCCAGATTTCCAAAGCAAGAAGATTACAGAGGACGAAACATCTTATTAATGCAGCCTCCTCCGGCGCGCCGCGTCGCGTCGCGTCGCCGCTAGTGCAGCGCAACAAAGCAAATAATATCACATTCGTATCACAATGGATGTTTCCAGGACAAACAGCGGCGCGACGCGGCGTCTTCTCCGCGAGATTCTGTAAAACTGGAGCGAGCGACTCTAAAAACGTCCTACAAACCGGTTGATGACAACTTCGACAGATCTTAACCAAACCAAACCGCTATCGCCAATGCCCCAAAGCTCTTAAATTCTTTGCTCGCTACATTGAACTCGTTCGAAGCAAAACATTGCATGCATTGTTTTAATGTTTTAACGAAAGGAAATGAATTAATTAACTCGACTGTCTATAATGAAAATATTAGAAACGACCTCCAGTAGCTTTTACAACTTCACGTCTTTTAACCCATCGTGCGTTTTGTGTTCGAATGGAGTTCACGTACAAGCAAAATGGTACTCGGGAATGGATGGATGAGAATAGCGGAAGACCGCGTGTGATGGCGTGCCTTGAGATAGGCCTATGTCCAGCAGTGAACCGATACGGGCTGATGATTGATTGATTTAAGTGTGTTTGGTCCATAAAACATTTTCTATGCATTCGAAAGTAAAAAGTGTTGTTTTTGAAGCGGTCACTACAATCTTACGTCATAGCTGTCCCTACACACGAAATGAATATGAGTTTTCCCGCGGCCGCTCTTCTGTCTGCCGTTGGAGGCGCCGACGGAGAAGGCATTCTCTCGTGCTCTACGACTACTGCGCGGGCCTCTCGCAATCTCATTACACCCGACCTACACTTATAAATGAATATACGACGTCTTTCACTGCCACCCCCAGCCGTTAACCCTCCAACCCCTACAAGCTGCGCATCAACCCCCGGCGACTGTACTGTATTTTTGTAATATTTCTTCTATTGTTGACGCTGAGTTTTACTGAACCCTTACTGTAACTTTTTAACTTATCTAACTGCGCGTATTTCAATCGATTACACCTACGATAAAGAGTCGACAAGAAATGTGCATGAGTTTTTTTTTTATTTCGCATTGAAATTATTTTAATCCAGAATAAAATTGATGCAGACAAAAAAAGTTTAAGTATAATTATGTATCTTTGCGGTCCCACTACACTTTGTTTCACAACACTATTAGTTGGTGGTATCGTTTTACAAAAAAATACCCACCTTACCACCAAGGGTACGGCCAGGGGTATTGTGGGTCCGTCATGAGCAATAACTCCGTACGCAGCGACATGGGTAGAAAGTAAGTAATGCTGAAAAGCAGAGAATGTAAAGAGTATACCTACATGAATGATGTGTGTCGATGTGACGTGAGGTTCATGTGCTAGAAAGCTTTAAGTGTTGTGCCGGGCGCTGGGCGGGCGGGCATGGGGGGCGGGGCGGGGGCGTCGTAAGCCACAATCACCATTTGAGGAGACGGAGCCCCGCCGCCCGCGCCGCCCCGCTCCGTCGTCGTCCTGGAGATGGAGTGATAGTGTAAGAGCTGTCGTTCGCTATACAGAACACGAGATGTGTAACAATAATTATTGTCAGCCCACCTAAATTCGTTTATTTTTATTTCGATACAACTACCTATATTATTAAGCTTATGAAAAAATAGAGCACGATGTGACTTTGCAGGATTTTTTCAAACATTCAATTTAATAATTTTGAATACTAAACCGATATAGGTACATTCGGTCTTAAAAGAGCCATTCCTGCATTTTGAGACAGCATTCATTTTAGAAAATATATCTGTTCATAAATATATGGAAAATTTATGCAATTAATGCAACGTCATTTTCCTCAAACATTTCGCGTTCCTCCATCAAACCTCCGCCACGAGGAATTGTTATAGGTATCACAAAGTACGCAGACGAGTTAGTAGCTGTCCGACGTGACGTACTGCACTCTGGCTCTAGGGCTACAGTTACAGGCCACCGCAGCTTCTCCACTGCCCCCCGCCCCCGCCCGCCGGTCCCCACACCGCTCCGCAGCGAGAGACTGCACAGACACGTCACATCTGACTCAAGAATTACGAAATGCTTCACTTTACCAACTTAAACTTTTCAACGATGCCGCCGACTTTGTTGGTAAAATTATTCTGCGCCAAGACGAACAATCGTCGCTTACAATGTAGCAATTTTGTTTATTCACGAGCGAGAAGAACCGTCGACTTTACTCTCCATCTCAAATGAATTATAATTTTTGTCACTTTGTTTAAAAATCTCTTCACATTTTAAATTTTATCTGGCGGATATAAATCTGTTCAGATTTTTGCCATGTCCTGAATTCTGTATCCTGTCTCAATGTTTTCTTTCGCGCTGTCGCTCCAACTGGCGGGATCTTCCCACGCTTCATTCAACTAGATACATTTCAATTCTTAAGTTTTTTCTGCTCAATGATATTGATTGCTGAAATATTTTAATATGTAGGTACTTACATACCTACATCATGAGCACAATTTAAAATTAAACTCAAATTAATAAGAATTGCATTGAGATAACAATTAATGCAAAATCCCATCCTGTTTCTTCAGATTTTATCTAAGCTGATCACTCCCCCTCCCCATACTCCGGCTCCGCCGCCCGAGTAGGTATTGCTTCGTCTGCCGCGGAGGCGACGACAGTGCATGGTGTGAACACGTCCACACTAATGTTTTAGGATCGCAGTCATCCCACGTCATAGATCAAGATTTATTTGTACTGAATTTTCGGCACGTGGTCATTTCATAGCGACGAGGACAGAAAACATTCGCAGGTATGATTTATTCAGTTTATATTATTTGCTTGCATACATTTTTTTTTTATTTTGACTATCTGCGATCAGTCTCTAGACTATAAGCAGTTGTGTGAAATGGTTAAGGCTTGGTGAGTGCACCCTCCATCGAAGATGCCTCGATTATATAGCTGGGTTGTTGAACTTCTTGTCACAATTTCAGGATGTCTTGTCTCTTGAGCCTTTTCTCATACGGGAGTGTAGTAAGCTGTCCTGCCAGCTGGTTGGGGTGTTTTATGAGCCTTTGTTTAAAGGCTTTGGTGACAGAAGCTATTTCTTCGTAGACTGTCGACATTTCGAGAAGCTGGTGTATTTCCGTGGTGGTTATGTAACACGGTGCGTTGGCTAGGCTTTTAAGAATCCCATTTTGAAGCCGCTGGATAATGCCCACATTGGAAGTGCTGGCACTGCCCCACAGCTGAAGTCCATTACTTACATCATACATAACGTTACTTAAATGTTTTTAAGAGTAAGTATATTATTATTGTATCATCCTTTACCGTTACTCCTCATAGCTACATATTATCATGATTCATGACTGATACCTTGGGCGTTAAGTCAATATTTTGCTACTTTAAAAACATTTAGTACCTACTTAATTACGAGCCAAATTAACTATTGCATGTAATGAATATCAGATCTTTTAGTTATAATTAATAGCAGTAATGTACAAAGTGTGAAACTCTACTACTCGCATTATAATTTTTTGTCTATGTGTACGTAATAGATTCTATGTTTGCTGTTAAGTTTTCTAATAAATTATTAAATAATAATTAAATTTACTTAACTTGGTAAGCTTAAGTAGGCGTACCTACATATTATTCCAGCCTCGCTGTCGGTGGCGACAAGAGAGGAGAGTTTCTTGTGATAAAATAAATATTTAGCCTCCAACCTTGTTTACATCTCGTGCTGAGCCGCACGGGCGGAGGGTAGGAGCCCATTAAAATGACTTGTTTTTATTGCAAGTTAAATTCCTGAGTGAATAAAATGGCAACCTGGAGCTCAACAGATTCAGTCCGTGAGTGAGACGGTGTGCTGTAAAAATTTTTATGAAAAGAATTGTTTTTTGTTTACTTTAAATCCACAGGTAAGTAGCTAATATATAACCTAAACTTTTATACGTTGAAAATTCTGCCAGTCCTATTTCCATATAAAAAAAGAACGAACTTATTACTTTTTTTTTATGTAATCCGGTATGGGTGGCTGAGTCGGAGGGGCCAAAGCACATGCTCTGACTAGCCAATATCACCTCCGAGAAGTAGGTGCCATACCCGAGACTTCCCTGGATTGCTGGCTATACTGGACTAGAGGAGAACACAACCGAGGCTGCTATGCGGCCATCTTACATCCAGTACGGTGGTACCAACCCAGTCGGCTACAATTTGAGCCTACCACCTAGTAAGAGGCAAGGGAAGGGACCTACAGTTTTACACCGGTTCGGAACGGTGCAGCAGCAGGTGTGGGTATGCACGTAAATTTTTTCGTCAGAAAAAACTCATTGGTACACGGCGACCGGATTCGAACCTCGGACCTCCCGCATGAGAAGCCGATGCCCAAACCACTCGGCCAACCGCCGCTTTGTTGGTTCGTAACTTCGCAAGTCACAATGTTTTTAACCCTCGACGCAAAAAGAGGGGTGTTATAAGTTTAACGTGTGTGTGTACCTATGTGTGTGTAGGATGGGTGTGTCTGGCTGTGGCATCTTAGCTCCCAAACGGATGGACCGATTTGGGTGCGGTTTTGTTTATTAGAAAGCTGGTATAAGCGGGATGGTTACTTTTAGTAATCAAGTCATCAAGTAATTAATCCAAAAAATTATTATCTTAAAAAGTTGACCGATTTACATCCGGTATTTTTAAAAAAGCTTGAAAAAAAGTTAAATTACAAATAAAAAAAATATCCGACCCTTGAAAGATCGGGGGTTTGCTATATTTGTAATATAGTTTTTTTTTATGTAATCCGGTATGGTTGGCTGAGTCGGAGGGGCCAAAGCGCATGCTCCGACCAGCCAATATCACCTCCGAGAAGTTAGGTGCCATACCGGAGACTTCCCTGGATTGCTGGCAGTCGAGGCTGCTATGCGGCCGTCTTACATCGAGTATGGAATAGCTTATAGCGAATATAGCTTTTGCTATAGAGTTAGTAGTTGTTGTAAAAGTGACACAAGGGCAAACTTTATTTAACGCGCAGAGGGTTCTGTAGCCATTCTTCTTGCACGCATAGTGAGTGCGTGTGCGCTGCTCCGCGCCTCTTTGGAGTTTAACTTGAGCTTACTACTCAACATAAATAATTGAATAGTAATGCTAGGAAGAAATACATTTCATACATGACTTACCAACTCGTTTACAAATTACTTACGTCATACGTTGAGTCACATAGTTAGGAAACGACAGCGAGCAAATATTTTTGCAGGGAAGCTTTTTAACGCACCTTTGGGATGGGGATAACTCAGAAAAAGTGAAACGTCATGAAAATACGAACGGAAGTTGCAACGCTCTTCCTTGGCTGAGGAGCGCGTAGCGCTGCTTGAGAGTCACCTATAAGAGTCTTTTGAAGTCGAACCATGGTATAAGTTGAAAGGTATATCGAATAGATGGCGCTGTCCCGATCCAAATTAAATTAATAATTGAAGTGTGGGTGTCCCACGACACCTTACTTTTTTTCTTTTGTTTTCATTATTCTCCTCCATTTCGCTGGTGATCTGGCAGAAAGTCCTATCAAAATTTTTGCCAAATTGAGATTTTGGTGGTAATATGTCCTATATATTTTTTTCCACAATGTCAGGACAAAATTCAGGCGACTTTATTCTAAAATAAACTAAAATAAAATAAAATTGTACTTGTTTTTTTTTTACCCTAAGTTCTGAACAAAACAGTTTCACGTCTCTTGAAAAATTTACATTTTTGAGATAGGACTTTCTGCCAGATCACCAACGATTTGCTTTTCAGATATCCCAAGAGCTAGTTTGTAAGGATTTTCTCTCTTGCGCAATGACAAATATATTTATTTGACCTTTTGTGACGACGTTGTAGCTACGTGTGTATTCGTGTTGTGTACGCTGTAGTATGTAATTCGACTTTTAATACGACGGCACTACAAACTATGACTACTAGTTCCGAACACTAACGCAACACAAATAGAGGCTCTATTTTGTGTTGCTGCATCCGGTTTGGAGCTATTTTTTACACGCGCCATTGACTGTAGCAGATTTACGACAGGCTCCATCGCCGCAGTGCCGCTAGGGGGAGCTTCGAGCTGGACTGACTGCGCTTGAGCGGTGGAGATGGAAAATTAGAAATGGCATTTACTTGTTAAGGATATGAAGGAAAAGTGCGTAAAGGGAAATTATATTATGCGTCTGTGTCATAGTAAAGTCCAATTTGTCGTAACAGGATTAATCTCTGATTGGCTATATCCCATCAGATTAGCGGAATCAGAGTATAATCCTCCTTGTTGCAATTGGGCCTCAGAGGATAATCGACGGACAACTAAGCTAAGTGTCTTGTTTACTGACGTATCTGTTTGCTGCAAATTGAGTTCATAAGAATAAAAAATACATAGTTCATACACAGAGGGTTCCCTGGCCATATGTTCCTTCTTGTACGTATACCAAGTGTGCGCAACAATTGCTAATTAGGCGGTCGCACTCGCACGTATCTGCCGTATCACGCCATATATCGTTGACCGTTCATACTTTTGTATTAAATTTTTTTGGATAATTCGGCAGATGGCGTTCTTATGCATATTACGATACTGGTATCGGGCGGACAGACAGGCAGGCAGACAGACAGACAGACGGCGTAGGCTTAGTAATAGGCTTCTGTATGGATGCGAAACCCTAAAAAACTATTTAAAAAAATATAAAAACCGCCTTCAAAAATGTATGAAATAAAAAAAATCGAACCCTAGAGTTGAAGGCGGTCGGTTATTTTTGCTTGCTTTAGCACCGCCGTCAACTTTTTTTCGATTCGGTTCGATTTTTTTTTAATTTTTATATTTTTTTAAATAGTTTTTTATTTCACAGTGTTTTTTTGTGTTTTTGCTATTAATGCACTCGGCGGAATCGCTTGGCCTTCGGCCTCGCGATTCCGCCTCGCTATCCAATCCGATCTTGACCAAATTGAAATGGGACCACACGGGAAGCACCAGCTTTAAATTAAAAAAAAAGAATCATCAAAATCGGTTCACCCAGTCGAAAGTTCTGAGGGGACAAAAATAAAAAAAAAATAAAAAATACAGTCTAATTGAGAACATCCTCCTTTTTTTTAAGTCGGTTAAAAATGTCATTAATAAGTTATAATATGCTGCTCATGTAAGGCAATACCGTTCTTAGGTATTTATTTCCCGGGTTGTACTGAACATCCTGTAATATTATTCAGCGTATTTTATTATTAAGCAGCTTGACGACGCAGTAAAGCTTCAAGTACACAAAATTCCGTGGACTATCTTTGACGAGGTGTGCATTTTTTATGCGTTGACATTATATTTAAGAATACATTTTTTTTTTCCTTTTTATTACATTTTTTTGCTCTATCTATGAAGGCTACTTTATAATCTACCTACACGGTATCTACATATCTTCGATACAGTCCAAAAATAACACATTTAATCTTCCAATAGGGTCTAATAAACATTTTTAAATGTTTAGTGGCAGTGGCAGTGGGACTCATGGCAGAATAGGCAGAACCTTTCACACTGAATAAGATAAATTTCTCAAGAGGTGTCTACTTGGCTTGAAATCACGAATGGTTTGAAAAATCAAAGGACGTGTCACTGATCGCATACCGAGCACGACAACTCACATAATCACTATTGTGAAATGTCCTTGGAAGCAATAGATTGTAATAAACTTTCCCTACTGTGTATTATCTGCACGTGCTGTGAGAAAAATTATAAACACAAATTTTTCGAAAATGTTAATACAGAGTCAAGAGTTCAAACGCCGCCGCCGCCGCCGTAGAGGTACCGCATATTATACTCGTATTATATTCATATCTGGTAGAGGCTGAGTAGGGCTTCAATAATCTGTTCTCCGTCAATCTTACCGACGACGCTTCGCTGGTTTCACGAGGCGAGGTAGATTTGACTGCATCCATGCACATTTGGTCCATCGACACCCGTGCCAACGACACTCATACATAACATATGTAGCCGTGCCGTATTTTGCTATAGGTATAATTGAAGTGAAAACTTCTTTAGCGGCGCTGGGCACTTTTTGTATGGGGGAAAAATGTATAACTCGCGACACCGTCGCGGTGTCGCGTCAGCGTCATTTTTAAAATGAAACCTTAAGTCATTGCATTAAGGGTTAAGTTAGAGTGGCACGGGATCTGCCGGCATTCCCGGAGTGCAACTGTTAAGTAGGGTTCGGTAACACGTTTATGTCTGTCCATTCTACTAAGTTCTGCAAAATGAATGAAGGGTTCCGTGACAAATGCATGTCTGTCCGTTCTACTAAATTTTAAAATTTTCAACCAAGGTCCTCCGACGGTTATTTTATAATAAAAGTAGGGTTCCGTAACACGTTTATGTCTGTCCATTCTACTAAGTTCTGCAAAATGAATGTAGGGTTCCGTAACAAATGCATGTCTGTCCGTTCTACTAAATTTAACATTAATTATCTTTATAATTTTTTTTTTCATTTTTTTTAAATAAATTATTTTTTTATTTTTTTTTCATTTATTTTTTAAAATTTTTATTTCATAATTTTTTTTTTTTAAACCTTCTTTATAAATAAACTTAAAACTAAATTTTTTTTTTTAAGCAATGTTACGGTGGTGTTGTTTTCACTTCTGCCGGCACTCCCGGAGTGCACCTGAGGCTTTTTTTTTTAATATACTAACAACATTGTTGAAAACTGATTTTAGTCTACCATGGTTAAATACTAGGTAGCCTTACCGGGGTTGGTTGTCGACGGGGGGGGGGGGGGGGGGGGGGGGGGTTGGGGGTCGTATTATAATTCGAAGTATGAAACTAATAACCCGCGGAAGTTTGACCGAGCGGCGTCAGAGGACGCTTTACGGCTGGCTACTTCTTCCGCGAGACTTAATAAACTGTAATAAAATACATAGGAGTTTCTTTACATTTTTGTTACAGCAGAGCGAAAGTTGGCCAGTATATCTTGATGCGGTGCCGGCTCCGCGTTTCTCGGACAAGTTTAGTCATTAGAAAACTAGCGCGCGACTTAGCCTTGCTCGTTTTATTTTATGCTCTAACCGCTCTATTAAAGAGTTGAGATTTTAATTGAAAGCCTTTTCTGAAACTGAACGCAATTTTATTTAAGTATGCGACAAAGTTTAATTAAAAATATTTACATACAAAGGTGCAACATTATTAATTTCTTTGTAACGAAAAATGAGTTGACATCATTGTTCCTTCAGTCCTCCCGGCCTTCGGCGTTACGGAACCACACTGCTTTCCACGTACTTGATGTCGTCGTCCAACCTGGTGGGTGATGTTCCCACTTTCCATTTTCCTGTCCGCGGACGCCAGTTTAGAACACGATTACTCTAACGGTCGTCATCTCTTCGGCTGACGTGCCCAGCCCACTGGCACTTGAGCTTAGCCACCCGGTGTCCTATATGGACAGTTATGTTTCATATACTCGCGACAAATAAAGGATATTTCTTTCTATACACTCCAGTGCAGAGATACGAGCGTGGCATGGGAGGAGTGACATTCCTGGCGTTATTGTGACCTCACACAAGGTCCGCGTTATAATTTACACCCTTGTGTGAAATATTAACGTTGGAATTAAAATTGTGTTAAAATGTTTGTAAGTTACCATAACACTTTTGAATACTTATTATTTATTGATCATTCATATTATGTCAGTAAGACTGCACTCGAACCTTGTCACAATTTGTTCTATCCGGTTCGATTAGACCCACGAAGAAGAACCGGCAAGAAACTTCGCAGTCTACAATACTTACAGAATACCATGTCACCAGTCAATCTTGTCACTTAGAAAAAATACTATACAAACGGTTTCCTAAATTTTAACTGAACTGTTCAGTAAAATTTAACCAGGTAGTCAATTTTCTCGGTGATACATGGTGTACACTACACTGTAGGTACATATAGGGAACACAGAGAATATTCATGGTCAAGAATTCTTCGAAAATACAAACAAACTGTATGCACTCCTCTGTGAATGTCCTAGAACATTAACTTGAGAATGAAACAAAGATTTAAAAGCATAGGTGGGAAATAAATTCGTCAAATACGTGAACATTTTATCAATACCTACACTAGCTTTTGCCCGCGGCTTCGAGCTTTCGGCGAGCGTAGCCGCGGGCTAAAGCTGGTTAAATGTATACCTACACTACATAATATACAAGTAACTAGATTAAATGTTGAATCTTTCTTGTTAAACTTTTGCCGTAGCATTTTTGTGCGTACTAGTTCAATCACATTGAATTCTTTGAATCCAAATGCCCTAATGCATTATTTATGTATATATTATATTTTATGTATGTACACATAACCTCCCCCTATCTCTCACACTTTCCCATAAACCAAATTACTCACACAAACACACTAATATCTTGCTTGTTTCAATCAATTGTGAAACCCTTTTATTGGCTGTAATTTTATAAGTTCATATAAAAGACGTTATAGAGCTGTTCGTTTTGCAAATAAAATTAAAGAAAATAAATACATAAATACAACACGCAATTACAAATTTGCAGCCCAGTTCCGATTTAAGTTTCATCGTTTCGTCTACTTTCTTTAACGCCCACATTACAGAACGGCAAACGATAAATACTTGCAAAACTTCCCCAAACTCCACATTGATCGCTCAAACAGTCGAAGAGAAATTTGATCACAATTGGCCCCGAGCGAGGCGTCCTAATGAGGCACTTAGGCCGGTATCGATCGAGCCGCATACATTGTCCGTTGAACTCGGTTCAACCTTCTGAATTTTCAAAGTTATATTTGATGAGCCATTTGGACACAGAGGTCTAGAATTATAGATACCTGGTCGCTAGCTACATATGTATATGTTCAAACCTCAGCTTTGGCGTATACGTTCGTAGAGTTACGCGGTTGGCAGACCTAGTGAAAGGTCTTTGCAAACATATAAAGGATAAAAGGTCGTTACCAGGTCGAGCAGCCAATTGCGAGTTGGACTCGCGCACCGAGTGTTCCGTACCATCACACAATATATTACAGTTTTTTATTAATCAAAATCATGACACAATCATACAATATAACAATAAAATAATAAATAACCATAATTTAATATCTCAATTCGTTCCTGAGAACCATAATTGGAAAACGGTTATTACATTTAGTAATAGATTGAAGACCAACCAATCCGGCTCGGTATGGAATGAAAAGAGAATAAACAAAGTTTGGCCTTGGCTTTCGCAATTTCGCGCCGACATTTCTCTGAAAACTACAGTGACCGCAAGGAAAACGAACGTCATTTTTCGTAGCCACAGTTGGCAGTTGGCACTTCGAGACGGTCACGTTGTATTCACGACAACAACGGACTGAAGGTCGACCCGCTCGAACTCACGTTCCTTTGTGAAGTATCGAAGCAATATGTACAGTACGCGGCAGTAAATAATGCACATCGGGCTTTAGAAAGAGAAAGTCCGGTTGTAGAGCGTTATCTCTGTCGCATGAACTCGCACGTCTCTGTGCGACAGGGACAACGCTCTACAACCGGATTGTCTCTTTCTAAAACCCGATGTGCATTATTTGCTGTCGCGTACTGTGCGTATGTTTCTATCTACAATCTACATATACTCGTAAAAAGCCAGTTTTTGGGATTTGAAAAAGTAACAAATTCACGGGGGTTCCCATAGAAGAAACTAAAAAAAGTGTATGCGCGCCATCTACCGAAAAGACTACGAAGCATTTTAACTAATCATGAATTTGAACTAATACGAAGCATTTCATAAACACAACATAGATGGCGTGAGTAGCGCTGACCATGACATGACGATACGGAACCCTCGGTGCGCGAGTTCGACTCGCACTTGGCCGGTTTTCAAGAGATAACGAAGCTCCATGCACCACCACCGTCCTGAGACATCTCTGGCGACTCTTCTCTAGTTACTACGCACTTGGCCTTTTAGAGTACGCGGCCATCGAGATCCTGCTTACAGTCTTCCATTAATGTTTTTGATCATCACGAGATAACCTCATGTCTATCCAACATGATCAAACCACATATTTTTTTCTATTCCGCTGCCTGGGTCGCGCCCGCCGCCGCCGCCGCCCCGCGTCGCCCGTCCATGACACTCGCAATTCTGCCCAAGCGTTCCGTTCCGCCTCGGTGGCGGTGGGCGGCCGTCCGACGCCCCGGCTAACAAGGGCGGCTGTTGGTTTTAAGGCAATACGCAATCTACCTGCCGATTGCTGGTGTTTGTTTTAATAATTGGGGTTTTTAACAGTGTTTACGTTCGGTTTTATTTAATTGCCGCGAAAGAGGTTTCGTGTGAAAATGTGAAAAACGTTGTGGCGAAAAATCAATTAGTTGCGTTTTGCAGAAAGGGTGAAAATCCGAGGCCCGATGTATCATATATGAGTCATGAAACGTAATATTTAATATATCCGCCACGTAAAAAAAAAACATAGCAATTTTCTTTATAGTCAATAATAAAAAATCCTTTAATTCTGAATGGACAAGTATGTATGTATATATTTAGGTATTATGTATTATATGCATTGTAATTCATATGTATTTAATGTAATTTATAATTAATAGTAATTTATATGTTTAATTAACTAGTACCTACGTACTTATATGTTGTGTATATTATAGTTTATCATAGTTATTTTCCTTATATTATATTATACATTCCCACACTCAAGTCTTTTGCTACTACCTACTTATATCTCACAACATACGACTCTCAAACATCCAAAGGTTGACTGGGAGAAATCCCTGTTAAGGGATAAGTCCGCCTTTGCCCCTCATGTACATTACTTATTGAATGTTTGTGTAAAATGTTTTCTGGAGCAATAAAGTATTTCTATCAATCTATCTACAATGTCAACGTTTGTAATTGGGTTGGACGCATGACCTAGTACTAAAAGCTCGTTGTACCGAGGCGGTGTAGGTCGGCGGAGGTGTATGTGGGTGTGTGTGGGTGCACGTAGGCGTGAGTGGGTGTGGGTAAAAACACACCTAGACCTAGGCTCGTAAGCTTTGTAGTTTGTGGCTCCCTGCAAATGATCGATGGTGAGCGGAGTTAGCGATATACTGTGGGGAGAATCTACTCCTTCAAACTCTCTCTATCCGTAATATTAATATACTTTAGTTGCTGTGTCAAACATATCTCTAATATTTTATTATTCATGAAGCAGTATGAAAACGAGAATATCTTCAAACATATATGCTGCTGGCATCCACTGTAGAGGCTTTTCAAATTGTTATGGAACTGTGCTCATTTCGGTTCGTTGATTAGACTTACATGAGTTCTTGTGAGCCTCGGTAGCTCGGTGTTTCAATGTAGTTCGGTAGTTCGACGTGCGATCTTAACATAAAGCTCACCTGGGCGCGGTCCGAAATTTGATGTATGATTATTTACCGTTGAGGCTGACCGTGGTTCGGATTTCGGCACCAAAGGGAAGCACTGAATTGACACATGGGCTGATGCACGAGTGTACTAGAACAGGTGATGTAGCCAACAATATCAGCTTACGTAAAAAATGTTTCAGTGTTCGGTACCTACACATTTCGAGCATTTATTTTTTTCAGAAAAAAATTGTTTATTAAAACATTAATTACAATATAAACATCTTATAAGTTCCGTTTTTACCTTTAAGGTCTGTACCTTCATTAGTTAATAACAAAACTTAATTAATAAAACGTACATATAAAAACAAATTTTTATTTTATTTAATTTCGTTCTTTAATTTTATGAATAAGTCACAAATCGCAGAAACCAATTTGAACGCAAAATAAACGTGCCCTATTATTACATAAATACCATTGTGCAGCCAAAGTAGGTAGATGCACATATATGTAGAAGCGTATAGAATAATTTATTAGCGTATCAGTATGATTAGCACACTGAGATGTAATGGCGTGCTAGATAAATTATGCATTGAACTATACAATTCAATTCAACACAATTGCTCCGATCGCGAGCACACACGTCGCCACTCGCGCCAAATATTCGCATCAAACGCCCGATCGCTCGCGAGACGATTCCTCGAGGAAAATCGTTTCAGGACTTGAACGGTTGAGGTCCCTAAGTAAATATTCCTCTTCCTATTTGCCTGTCAGGAAGGACTGCGAACATTTTTCTTGCGCAGACCATATTTTGCCTCCGGAGGGCGCGCACCTACCCGTCCCCCGCTCGCCTCTAGTTTGCCGGAGATGATTTATAGGAAGCCATCTCTCCTCCTCTTGTGCCCCTGCCGCCCCGCACCGCGTGCCCCCGCCGGCCTAGAAGGCGGAGGGTCACTTTAATAACCGCGTCCAGCGCGAAGGTAAATCGGAAATAGAAAAGAAAAAAATAATTTCGCCCAAATGAAATAGGAAAATATTTTTCTCGCATGCAAACGGCCGGAGAATGTGCGATATCTCTATCACACTGAATGGAATTCGGTGCCGGCTAAACAAATAAAAATTTGGCTGCGGGTGGAGTTTATGGGTTTAGAGGCGGGCGATAGACATAAGTAACATTATAATCTGCGTCGTCCGAGGCGAATACTCGACTCCTGCTGTTGTTTTCGTACTTCTTAGGTTTGTTCTAGTTCTACACTTGTACTTCGTAACAATAATTGCAATGACCAACGCACATGTACAACATGTAATAGAGGCAAATGTCTACGTAGAGATAGATAAATCTACAAAATAAAATTTTCAGTAAATTGTTACAACTTGTGTTAAACTTTGCTCTTTCTTTAAATTTCCAAATTATTCTATTTTAAACCATATTAAATTAAAATTTCACTTTTCCAAGTATTGAAACATCACAGAGAATAATAGAAAAGCGTCATAGAATCCTTCTGAGTAGGTAAACCTGTGATTCTTACACTTACTCAAATCCTTAACATCTTAAGCCGATTCAAGGGACGGCGAACCAATATGCAATAATTTTCCGAAAAATTCTCATTTGAAAGGATTTCAGAGGGTTTTCGGGAATAAGAAAGGGATCTCGCCGCAACACCCCTCTCGGGAACATTCTGTAACAAAGATCTCGGATGCAGTCTCTTACAAGTCAGGCTTTCTTTCTCGGTAATTCACCAGTGGAAGTCTTTCCTAAGGCACTCCGCCGTGCCGCCGCCCCGCGGCCGCGCAAACCTCGCAGGGCGGATCCGACAAAATTGAATTGTCAGTAATAACCATTCGCGGGCGTTCAACCGCGATGAGTAACCGTGGGGGGTGTGTTTACTTAAGGCGAAACAGTAACCTACCAGTGTATTAGAATCGAGAAATAAAACGTGGTGAACCCCCAGTAAGCGCGATACGACAATATTCGTAAAAAAAATAAGAACAAGCTAGGAAAGACGCTAAGTATCCAAATGTTCACGCCGTTCATAATTTTTTAACCCCCGACGGAAAAGAGGGGTGTTATTATTATAAGTTATTAACGTGTATGTGTACGTGTGTGAATGTCTGTGGCATCGTAGCTCCCAAAGCGATGGACCGATTTGGATGCGTTTTTTTTTTAAATTAGAAATCTGGTTTAATTGAGATGGTTGTTAGCTATGTTTGTAATAAGTAATGCGTTAATTAAAAAAAATCTTATCTTAAAAAATAGACCGATCTGCATGCGGTTTATTTAAAAGAGTTTGAAATAAAAGTTAAATTACACATTTAAAAAATCCGACCCCTAAAAAATAAAAATAAAAATTCCCCTAACGTACTTAAAGGAGTCGGGGGACCGCTAAGTAAATAAAATATAAAAACTCAGAGCGGCGCGGCAATTTACTTAGCGGCCCACCGACTACTCCTTTTTTACTTTTTAAGTGTCGGGGTTTCTTAAATTTGTAATTTTTGACATTTGAAGTGGGTGTTTTGCGACTGTTTTTATTAAGCAATGATAGACGGAGGGAAGGACCAAGAACATTAAAGGACGGTAGGATGAATGGACAAACACATGACCGATTTTATAAAGGACCTTGCCAGCATCACTCGATACGGAACCTTAAAGGGAAAACAAGTTATTGCGTTTTGTAGCTACGGATTCGCAAAAAAATCGTAAATATATTTTTATTTTATTTTTAAATACATGTTAGCTATTTATCTATGGTGGCTCGATTTTTTTTTAATTTCTAGAGAAATTTTAATTTAAATATCCTTAACCTTATTAGGCTTTCTTTAACACACTAATAACTTTAACACAATGTTGTATTGCCGCGTTAACTTATTTGTTGCCGACTCAGGCGAAGACTTAAGACATCATCGTTGGGGGGTGAAGTTGAAAGTTTCATTATATCTTTGTATATTTTATAAAATGAATTAAAGAAGAAACCACTCGGCCTAGTAAGCCTCCCGAGTGTACTTACGCCTTAACTTGCATGAAATAGGACTTTTCGCGCTTCTCTCGTAAGCCTGACTTTCGCTGTCGAAGGAAGAAATATTGAGCGAGTGCTTGTTGTTTAAAGAAAACTTTCTTCGAGTTTATGTGCGAGCTGAGAAACTTCCCAACGTACGTAAGTATTTAAACATGCTCCGATCATGAGGCTCTTCGCTTTGGGGCAAATGTAGGTACTAGATTTAAACATGTTTACTTAATCCTAAGTCAGTGCCCTTTCGTTGGTGATATATATATATACAGTTTTCTTGTTTTTCTTATCCGCTATCCACTGCTGGACATAGGTCTCTCCCATACTATACCTGTTTCTTCTGTCCTCGGCTTCCAGAAACCACTGACGACCGGCTGATTGTAAATATATTATTTTCTTATTTCGTCCATTATTAACTAAAATAAACATAAGGTTTTGGTAACAATTTTGATGATATCAACTTTACCGTTACCGAAGTCCTCGTATGTCCTAGAAGGGAAAGCAGAAACTCAAACACGAAACCGAGGAATGTTTGCCAAACTGACCGAAACTCCAAGCTACATATTACACATACGAGTATAACATGTATATGTGTGTGGTGTGGTGATTACTACACACGCCATAGTTCACAGAATGTATAGAGGTGGTGATATACCGCAACTGAGAAACCACAGCGGCTCGGCCACAAAGCGATCTGCAGCCTCGCAGCTGCGACACGGCTGATAAGTAACTCGGAACAGAACCGAGACCGCACTATCAAATAAAACATATCTAATTAGGAAAGAAGAAGGTGAATAAAGCAGCCAGCCTCGGTATTTCAGTGGTGGTCTCGCTCCCTCCTTCTATTACCCTCCATCCCTCTCTCCCTCCCTCCTGAATTTCCCATAACGATGATACAACTGACTTTTATTTATAAACAGAGGCCTAAACACCAATTTCCATATTTCTAACTTCAATACAAATTTTGATCCCCTATTTAACCCCCTTAGGCGATTAATTTACAAAATCCTTCCTTAGTCTTAACCTACGTTATATAAAGGTTTAGGCTGTGCGTTTTCTGTTAGTCAGTCAATCAGTCAGTGTTAAAATTTGTATGAAGTAGATATTATATTTTACAAAGTGCGACTCTCAGACGTCCACTGGTTGACTGGAATAAATATATGTAAGGGATAAGTCCGCCTTTGCATCGTATGTATGTAAATAATATATCGCGCTTGTTTCTGTAAAATTTCTGGAGCAATAAAGTATTTCTAGCTATCTTTCCTTCTATTTATCATTTCTAACAGTTTCTCTCTCATATAAATAGTGTGATTTGAATACCTATCAATACAATACATAGCGACCCATTAGCACCGATAGGACTTCCATAGTAAATGTAGAGAAAGTTAATTAAAATAAAAATATGACGTTATGAGCTGCCTCAAAATAGCGTTTACTCCGCTGACTAATGAATTTTCCGGCGGGCCACCCCCGCCCCCCCCCCCCCCCCCCCAGAGACCGAATAAGTGGATTGGGAAAGTACGCGAAAGTACGCGAGAGTTTTTAAAACTTCTCAAGGTTCATTTATCATTTGGAAGTTCATTTAAATTTTAATGTAAACGTAAGTCGACATTCGTGAACTTGCTCCGAGCCAAAAATAAACGAATGCAAACTAAAGTTGGCCGAAGAAATCGCACAAAGTACAAACAAGTCAAGTGGGGTTTTATAATATGTCGTACGCTGCTGTTCGAACAGTGTTGATCAACCTGTAGAACCTTGTCGCATTCATGTGTATTCAAATTTCGTATTCTCCATATGCATCAAGATAAGGAATAACTAAATTATCTGTGCTGAATTAAAATAATATTCTAAGCCTGTGCATCCAGCTACAGACTGTACTGTGAGACAAAGTGTGACTTTGTCTCACATTCAATTCACGAAATCACGAAAGTGATGTTTTTTAATTTTCACGCAGAGAAAGTAAAGGCTTGTCGCACTCAGACAACAGAGCTACATAATAGTTTCTGGTTTTACCCACAGAAACTTTAAAAACCTTGTTCATACACAGAGGGTTCCGCAGCCATATGTTCCTTCTTATTGCACGTATACCGATCATTCCTTCTTGTCGCACTCGCACGTATGTTGCGTTCGGCACAGCTTATTTTGCATTGATATATAAAATATTTAGTCCTTCGTATCCCTCACGCCATCCATCGGTCATCTTGACTTCGGTAGATGGCGCTGTTCTACCGAATCCGATATATACCGATCTATTACGATAATTGTATGGGTAAAGCCTGACCAGGAATATATGAGGGGCCGCCATATTGCGGAATTTCGTTGGAACTAATTTCTTACACTGGCCACAATTGTGTTTGATGCTTGATAATCTGTTGTCAATGTCAAAATTGCTTCTGAACTGACATTTAGGTGAAACGTTATGTCATAGTAGTGAGATTGTCATGAATTGGCCGCCGTAATGTACAATTAGGTAATTATTTTTTGTTCTATCTAGGTGTATCTCAAGCATCTATTTACCGAATAGCAAACAAAAGAGGGACGTAAATATTATTCGTTCTGAACAAAAAACACTTTTTGACTTTACAGAAATACGAAACGTTCGAATAAAAATAGCTTAGGTTAAGTTTTTCTGAACTATAATTTTTATTAAAAAGTTTAGTGTTTCAGCAAGGTCGATTAATAATTTTTTTAATAATTTGTACACTTTGCTTCAGAACATATCTGCAGATACATGGAAAAAATGTTGTGAACATGTAAATGTCAAGGCTAGTTCTTTTTACATTGACATCAAAATATATATAAAAGATGCATTAAATTAAAATACATTTTGTATATCTTATTGTGTATTTCAGTGCAAAAGTACATTTTGAATAAAAACATCGGCCAATTCAATATGTGCTTTCTATACTGAATGTTGCTATATAAATCTAAAAAGTGGCTCCATTTTGACAGCTCTCATATATTCCTGGTCAGGGTTTACACCCTTTATTGTTTGTTTTTGCTTTTTTATTATTTGTTGGCATTTATCCGCCATATTAAGACATATTCTGTGAAAATTTAAACTTGCCACCTGTTCAAAAGATAGAGCCTTCGGACGGACGGACGGATAGACAGACGCGGCGTAGGCTTAGTAATAGGTTTAGTAATAATAATAGATACGGAACCCTAAAAACTTTTAATTTTTTTATTTATAGGGAGTACATTTTTTAGTTTCCTATGTTTAATTTCGGGATAGGTGTGTGGAACAGGAATGGGCGGCGATTAATTGCCTCAAATTCCATCGTACCTTAAGCTCGTGTTTCAGCATATTTCAAACCGATAAATTCTACGAATCGCGCGATGAAAAATAATTGACATGTCGACACACACTCCGCTCGGGTTAACGAGGAACGAGGGTGCTTCTCCCTCATTTGACTCGAAAGTCAATGATTAATGATTTGACCCAGTGAGCTCCCAACAGCCATGGGGAGGAGTACAAGGGGGGGGGGGGGGGGGGGGGAGTGGGAAGTAAAAGGGGTGTCAGGAGAGGTACAAGGGGGGGGGAGTGGTACCAGAGGGTAGGTGGAGGTAGAAGGAGACAGGAGATGGGGGATTTATGAGCGATATGAATGGGGCGTTGTCTGCAGTTGTCATCGTAAGCGCGAGATGAAGACAATTTGTGTTGTGCGAGCGAAGATTGTTGGACAAGGCTCTACAAGTACATTTCCATTTTTAGAGGCGACTGGTACTTTCTCTACTTTAAGATTCATCTGCAAATTGGGATTTAGGTTTTGCCCATCAGTACTCAGAATAAAAAGAATATCTATGGAACTATAGATAGATAGAGAGAAGTACTTTATTGCTCCAAAAATATTTTACAGAAACAAAGGATAAGTAATTTACATTAGGGGTGAAGGCGGACTTATCCCTTACAGGAATTTCTCCCAGTCACCCTTTGGGTGTTGTGAAAGGTAGTAGCAAAAGAATTGAGTCGGAATGAAAAATATAATATAAGGAATATAACCACGATAAATACGTACTAGTAAATTATGTTTTACTTAAAAAAACGTTTGAAATAAATAGTCGCAATAATCGTAAAGAAGATATGTTCTAATCATCGATAAAAATTTATAAATTAAAATAAGTGTATCGTATAAGTAATAAATTAATTTACCTTTAAAGTTCGAATCAAAACGAACTTATTTAAGTACTTCTGAAATGAAAATAAACTGGCTATCAGTATTCAAACTTTATCAAAACAAAGATAAAAAATAATTACTCGTCAGAAAGAAACACTCCTGGATCACAAGAAACTCACGAAATAGCGACTGTCAGGTTTGGGATCATGAGAATTATTTATTTCGAAATTATATAAAGAGACAGACAGAGTATATTTGATTGCATGAGTACAGACAGAGTAATGTAATCAGGGCCCGCCCCGCCCCTCCCCCGCACCGTCCCGCCGGACAGGTTCGTCCCGGAGCGTGTTCTGAATTAAATAAACCCACTTACGCCTCTTCAGCATCTTTATTCGAAATCCACTTGCAGATATAATAGGGTAAGAAGACGTTTGGTAGGGAAAAATATTTTCATATCAGGGATAGTTTATTCAGTAACTGACTCCTAGCTTAGGCCTCGCGAGGAAGTGAAGGCCTTACTCGGCTCTACTCGAGTTTGCAGCTAAGAAGATAGCAAAATTAGATTGCAAACAAAGTACTTAGTATTTTTCACCCTATAGTAAAATTTGCTGAAAAGAAAAATTACATTTCCCTCTTTCCTCTTCTAGCTCTTTCTCCTCGACTTATTGTGTCTGTTTCCCTTTATTTAAATTACGTCTACCTCGCTGTGTATATATTTAAGTATATCATGTACATAAAATCAGGCTGGACTTAAAATCAGCGACGAAAGTCACCAGCTGCGTCCAGACCTTTGTGCGGCAAAGATACATATTTTTTTATGTAAAATTTGTTTTTTCCTATTTTTTTTTTATTTATTTATTATTTGTTTATTATCCTTACATTTTACATTTTTAAATAATTTTTAATTTGTATCTATTTTTTAAATTATGTATCTGAGCCAACAATAAATATATTTCATTTCATTTCATAATCAAAGCTAGCACTTAAAATACTGTTCAATAAGCATTAAGTAATGTCTACCAAGAGAATAATTATTATGCATCGCCGCCATCATCAGTCAACCTGCAGCAGCGAGTCCTCTGAACCCCGGCGGCGGCGCGGCGGCCGGCGCGGCGTGACTCGAAGCCGAAGCGAGCGGCGCCGGCGCGGCAATATCATTTCAGGATCGACAAAAATCGCGCCCTGAACCCTGACACGCCTTCCTACTTATTTTATGGCTCCTTCGATCTGACCTAGATCATAAAAAGCGAATGATAACACCGCAGCGGAGTCGGCGGCGCGGAGGCGGGGCGCTGGGGCGCCTCTCCCGAGCATGATTGAATGAAGACTGCGGAATTTGAGGCCAGGAAATTGTACAACCCACCTTTTTGCTCAACAAAGTAGACGAGCAATCGTCCGTAAGTAGATTCCGGTGAATAATGGACGAAGAAAAAAATTATGTAACCTTTTTTCAATTATCTGCGTCACGTTTCCTCAGCTCGAGCAGAAATAATACAAAGGAGTCACAAAAGCTTCGCAGAATTCGGGAGTTATTGCTGAAAATAATGAACCCTTTCCTTTGTGAATGTTTTCGTAATATGGCGGCCGGTTATTATGCTCATCTGAAAAAACTAATTCCTTTTTAATTAAGTCGACAATTCGAATGAAGACATTATTTCAGCCACAGAAGGGTTTTATTTCCATTTGTGTTATTAAAATTCCAATTACGTTCATTTCAATGGCGAGCAGAGGCGCGTCGATATCAGTAATCTTACGGCCACAAAGAGCCGAAGTTCCCGCGCGCGGCCGGGCGGGGGCGGGCGAGGGCGGGGCAGGCTCCGACTACACTCCGGCGAGATGTGTAGTAATTAACTCGTTTCGAGCCGACATAAAGATTCATATCGCTCTATGCTCGTTCTCTTAATTTTAAAATATCTAAACCTTAGTAATGATTCAGGTTTTCCCTTTTCATTCGTAATTCTTAATGTATTTATCATTATTTGTGCCACGCTTGTGCCGGAATATGGCGAGTCGATGGGGAATAACGATCCAGTCTCGTCGCGCGTGTTACATGTAACTGAAATATGTGATGCTGTAAAAGTTAATTTTGATGTATGTATGTTTCTTTTTCACTGATTTAAATACACACGCTTGAACGTACACGAAGTTACTCTACAAACGTTCAACAAGGTTATACGGCCGAAATTCATTTTGTATTTATATGTTTTTAATTTACGGTCTGAGGTAGCTCACGGAGCAAATAACTATGAGGTTTAAAATTTAATTCACAAATTTAACGAATCTACAAATACTCATCGCGTTCGCGACAGGGGGAGGAGGTTGGCGTTGATTTTGAAAATCGGAAACACATTTCCTTGAGATCCGGAGGGTGCAGCGAAGGCGGTTTATTGCGAAATTAGCCCGATGATGAATAATCTTGTGAAAACGTCGCGGGGGCGTCGGCTTACTTCTGGAGAAGGGTCCTTCTTGCTCGCTCTGGCGACGAGCGCGAGAGTGATTCGGAATGAAGGGCGCTTGTGTTTTGAATTTTGTTTTAAGTGTTTGCTTAAACGAAAATACACTTGATGAGATTAAAAGGCTGGAGAAATTAAAAAATTAAATTTATGCATAGCGTTGTTGAAAATTGGAAAAACATTTCAGCCACACATTAGTTTCCAATAACTCTCAGTACAGGAAGTAGCGCACACAAGTGTGCAAATAGCGACGAGGTCGAGCTCAGAGTCCGGTCGGAGACAGACGGACAGACAGACGGCGGAAAGCTAATACCTCCCGCAATACATTCTTAAACTTACTTAAAATAACGAAAAACATTCCTCACAACTTGTGGATACTGGTGAATAGCGGAATTTTAAGCGGAGCACAGTGGCGATCCGCTACAATCGAAGCCTGAGTTAAAATGTAACACTAATTGAAAATACTTGTCCTCAAAAAGTATGCGCCGCGTTCTCTCGACTCGACTCACAGCCACCCAGGAAGCCCAGTGGAGCGTTTCTTGATGTTTTATTTGGAATATTTTATAAATATTCCTTCTATATCCTACGAGACCGACGTAAGATTCGCTTTTCGCATATAGAATGCGACGGTAGGTTCGCTTTATTCGCTTTTCCTGCTCGAACGATATTCCCTCTTGTGGTAAGTAAGAGTTTGGAAAGCGAAAGGCAATACTTGTGGATATATTATATATTCTCGATATATACATTCGAGCACGTTCTATTCTTGGAAATGAAATGTTTTGTAGAGGCATCGACTTTGGCGGCGATACGTTTCCTTTGGGAGGTAGGGGCACAGTACAGGTAACCTTTGGGTGGTACTAATATTTTACAATGTTCAACTAGCTCGAGTTTTATTTTAAACTATTTCGCAGCACTCAGACCCCGAGGGTATATTCCGTATATTACAATATATAAATTTTCGGAGAGTTCCAAATACCTACATTTGAAATAACTTGCTCAGCCTTTGCATTTGCATGTATTACATCTGGAACCTCAGCGCACATCATTCACCCGGTAGATACATTCGAAAAATTCAAACCCATGACAACGCCATCTATCATTCGTCATCATCATTTGACACATCAAACATGTAAATATATTAATAAATTAATTCTTTATTCTCTGACAACGACTTATTAAGTAGAAAATATAAGAAGATGTGTAATATGTGTAGTTTTTAATGTATTGTATACAAATATTGGTATGAATAAAAATATTTAATGCATGTATTATTAATTATTTTTATCTTCAACTATCATTTATCACACCCAAACCTTTGCTACTATCTACTTACGTTTCACTTTATTAATCGACTCTCAGACATTCAACGGTTCAATGGTAGAAATATCTGTAAGGGATAAGTCCGCCTTTGCAGCTCATATAAATATTCTAATGTGCATTTCTGTAAAAAAAATTGAGCAATAAAGTATTTTCTATCTATACAAATTTTTTTATGGAAAGCGCGACATGTTCGCGGTCTCGTTTCACCCACGAGTAGGTGTCTAACGATGCCCATGGACATTCTCCGATGCACGGGGATATGCCCGCCCGACAGGAGCATTTTGAAAAAACCCAGGCGGGGGAGGAAATAGACATTTAACGAGCGAGCCGAAAACATAAATTACTATATTTATTATTATTATTTTGAATTATTGTTACTGTAGCTGGGATCTGTCTAAAATTACCGAGACTAACACTGAAATAGCAAGAATAAACTAACTCAATATGGATTCCTCTAGCGAGCACAAGCCGAGCAATCCACGAGTATCAACATCAATAAGTATCTCTATAATTCGGTCTAGGAAACCTGAGTACAAGCCTTCCTTCACATATTTGGCTAACCTTCAATTAAGCAAGAGAGACAGCAAATTTCTACAAACAGGCCTCCTGTTTGTAGAAAGCACACAATGAAAATTAATAGATGTACCCCTTTTGTGCTTTTGTACCGCCTTCAACTCAAGGGTCCGAATATCAATCAAAATATTTTTTAACCCTTTTAAGTTCTAGTCGATTTTTGAAGTCGGTGCAATGTTTCTAAAACATTTTTTTTATTATTAAATCACCAATGTAACCCACGCACAGCATCGTCCATTGACTAATTTCTATGGCTTCGTCCGTGCTTCGTCAGATTCAGAAAATAGCATAGAAATAACCTAAGTTTTTTTTAGTCAATGGGATAACAGCTCTGTCATCGGATACCAAGATCATTATAATTCAAAATTACGATTTTTTTTTTGCGTTGCGGATGAAACTCTCGTTCCGTGGAGCAGTGAAGCCAAAATCTTCTTGAAGAGGCTTTGTTAGGTAGGTTGTATATAATTCTTTAGTTGTTTGTATTACTTTTATATTTATATTTTCTTCATTGAAGGCTTCCCTTTTTTACCCGACTACGGCGAAGCCAAAAAAGGAAGGGTTATGAGTTTGGCGTGTATGTATGTATGTATGTATGTGACTATCTATATTCCACTCTACAGCCTAAAGTACTGGGCCGGTTTAAATAATTCTTGTGTTATTGGATTCGTCTTATTCACGGGAGTGTCATAGGCTATATAACAATTTTCAAAATTCAAAATGGCGGACGCACTGCGTCAAAATGTCAAATTAGTTTTTCAAAATATATTGAGTGGGGTACCAAATTAAAGATAATTAAATTACGATTCCGAAAATATATACTTTGCTATGTATTAAACTTATTTGTACAGAGAAATAGAGCAAAATGTGTGGCGCATGCATGTATGAATCGCGATTATTCGCGATGAAGCGATGGTTGCCCGCGCACCGCGCCGCGCGCCCCCTCGGTTTGGGTACGTTACATACATATACCTATGACGCGCCACGACGACGACGACGACGCGAAGAAGCGACATGGTATTGTTGGTAATATACCTACATACTTACTCACTGATCTACCGCAATTTTATATAGATACAGTACAGTACAATCTGCCCGTGCATTTACGCTCTACTACGTCTATGAATGTATTTAGGATAAATTTGAAGAATATTTTCCTATCCTTACTGAAGTAAATACATTTATATTGCATTATTTAACTCCCCTCTTCTCTCTCTCTCTCTCTCTCTCTCTCTCTCTCTCTCTCTCTCTCTCTCTCTCTCTCTCTCTCTCTCTCTCTCTCTCTCTCTCTCTCTCTCTCTCTCTCTCTCTCTCTCTCTCTCTCTCTCTCTCTCTCTCTCTCTCTCTCTCTCTCTCTCTCTCTCTCTCTCTCTCTCTCTCTCTCTCTCTCTCTCTCTCTCTCTCTCTCTCTCTCTCTTGTCATTCAGTTGATGGTGTTGAACAACAGTGCCACTGATTTAAGTACATAATATGTAAGTCTATTATATACATATATATGCGTATATTAAAGCGTATTTATGTAGTATTCGTTTGTACTTTTTCTTCTTAATACATTGCCACAAACTATTCTTGTTCGCCTGCGTATACTTCTCCCACATCCCAAAGGTTGGTTAGAATAGAATGTCTCACGGCATTAAGCTCACCCATTGTACCTATTTTGTGTAAATTGTTGTTCAATAAAGAATATATACATACATACATACAGAGTTATTATTAGATACAGTACAATGCTAAAATAAATTGGTATTAAATGTCCACGTAGTGTAAGCATATGTAGTGTAGGTACACTAAATATACCTAATACCTACAATATTTTCGGATGCAAGTTACCCTTCATCAAAACGGGATATTGTGGAACAGAAGAACTGCCGATTGCGGAAAAGTATTCCCAATTTTCTGGGTGTAGTTTTAGCCCTAGACTCGATTAGTTGCCGGAAACCTACGTCTTTGCAAATGGTGGTGCCCAGGAGGTCCAGGTGCTTCAGACAGACAGCCAGACAGGTATGAAGCTGACTTAGAAACGGGCTTGTCGACCTTTGCAGATAATGCGCAACACAGAGTCTTGCTAACGTTGAAGGCGGTGGGCGTAGCATTCAGGGGGCAACATATTATCGTTGTTATGCGGACGACAGTACGGAACACGGGTTCTACACCAGTCACCCTTCAGTTAGGCGGGATGTTGTGGATGAGAAGAGGCGAAGACTTGTGTCTGTACTTGAGCAAACACTCGGCTCTATTTCCGAATGGGCCGTAGCAAGTTGGTCAAGTTCAATGCCTCCAAGATACAAGTTTGCGCGTTCAGTGCGAAGAGAGCGGCGTTCACACCAGCTCCTTCCTACCAAGGCACATCACTTAAATTTAGCGACCACCTCGGGGTCCTCCGAGTCGAACTTTCGCACGATCTAAACTTCCGGCGCCACATCGAGGGCAAGGCCAAGTTGGCTTCTAAAAAGCTGGGCGCACTCAAGAAGGTGCGACGGTACTTAAGGCCGTATAAATCGCAGATTCGGTCCTGCTTGGGGTACTGCTCGCACCTATGGGATGGCTCAGTCAAATACCAGTTAGAGCCTCTGGACTCGATCTAGCGTCGGGCCGTGCGAATAGTAGGTGACTCCCAAGTGTACCGCGATCTAGAACCACTGCAACTCCGTAGGTATACATATGTGGCTAAATCACAGCCTATTGAGAGCAATATTACCCCCAAGTACAGTCTCGGGTCCTTCAACCTGGACACCTGTCAGGCCGGCATGGCATTCGCAGCCTCCGTATGCTACCGAATGTCCATGGGCGTCGCTAGACACCTTATGGGTGGCTCGGCGCCACATGTCGCGCTTACTATAAAAATAATATCAGTAGCTTTGGCCTCGCCTTAGTGGCTTACCTGCTTCGAGTGAGTACATTATTCAAACATACGAATCTGAAACCTCGGTCTTCGGCCTTGAACTGATTGGTTTACTAATACTTCCCGAATCCGCTTCACCCCACGCAGATATGTTTACTTACACAGAGAAAAAAATTGTGTACTTACACAGCTCAGTCTTCGGTCTTGCTCTGACTGACTTTTTATTTTACTTCAAGACTTTATATCGTTCAACTATACATAATTTGTTTATAGATGTAGGTACTCACTCATGCCCTATATCTCTCTTCTGTGCTCATGCGCTATTTGCAGAAAACTTTAGTTTCAAATTCATATGACGACAAATAAACGGACGAATAGTATCAATATACGAAGGTATGCAAACTGTTTTTAAAAAAGCCTAAAATAAAAAATAAGTTATAAAAACTAAAACCCGACTACGAAAAAGCTAATTATGAAAATCTTGTAACTAAAAAAAAGCCTAAAATAAAAAATAATTTATAAAAAATAAAACCCGATTACGAAAAAGCTAATTATGAAAATCGTGTACCTAACTAAAAATAACAAAATAATGTTTTCCATATTATTTATCAGATACAGCAATTCTCTTTTTATATTGATTTTATCTTAGCACTAACTCTTTAAATTTTGATATTTTTTTTATTTTTAACGTTCTAAATATAGAGCCGTGGTCGGGCGTTCCCGCTGAATAATAGGACATGCAAATATTACTGCTCCTTGGTGTCCATAGAATTAGAGCGAGGAACTTAGGACGGCCATCGCTATTGTGTCTTACTGGCATCGGACGGAAGTCGGAACTTCTTTACGGAGGCTATAATTTTTGTAAGATCAGTCAGATCCAATCTAAAATTATTATAAGTAGATACATAGGACATACCGAACGACAACGGCCATAATGCACGACGATGGCCTCACTTGTCTTGTTGAACGAAGAACGCCCGACCACGGCTCTATATTTAGAACGTTAAAAATAAAAAAAATATCAAAATTTAAAGAGTTAGTGCTAAGATAAAATCAATATAAAAAGAGAATTGCTGTATCTGATAAATAATATGGAAAACATTATTTTGTTATTTTTAGTTAGGTACACGATTTTCATAATTAGCTTTTTCGTAATCGGGTTTTATTTTTTATAAATTATTTTTTATTTTAGGCTTTTTTTTAGTTACAAGATTTTCATAATTAGCTTTTTCGTAGTCGGGTTTTAGTTTTTATAACTTATTTTTTATTAAATCACGTAGACACAACGTTCTTTGGATCAAAATCAAGCTATATTTACGCTTCTATGTCTTCTTTATTCGTAGACTTCATACGATCGATATCCCCCCCCCCCCCCCTTCCCCCCCCCCCCCCTCTTGTTCCTTCCACTCAACTAATGTAGGTACTCGTTGAGATTTCAGCGTTCCCCTGCGCATAAAATTAGGTTTATGCCCGCATTATTCGACTCTACACAAGTGCGGCGTACATAAAAGAGGATTTTATTCGACAACGCCTCGCTTTACGCTTCATTTCAACGTCGGAGTCGCGTTACCTATTGTTTATTAAGTTAACGAACATTTTGACTTACATTGAGCGCACGCCTGCTGCTTCGTGACTCAAATGGGGCCAATCTCGTATCATTGTGTTTCGTTGTTATAGAGAAAGTTGACGCAAGACAGGGTGCAACCCGCGAAGAATCAGAAGGATATAACTGCGATTGTTATGTGATACATTGCAAACGATTGAATTCGTCCTCGGCATAATTAATTGCCTTATCTCGCATAGTGATTAAGGAAGGAAGCAAGACAACCTACTGCACGTTTTAGCCTCAAAATTTAAAACTTATTTCAGGGTTCCCTAGTTCGGAGATGTGCCTCAAACAGAGGGTTAGCTTGGAATATAACAGGGGAATGAGGCAAGTGTCCTCAGACGCTACATCCCCAGTCCAAATTTGAGTGTAAATTGTATAATACCTAGTTACCTATGTAAGTTTTTATTTTCTTAAATAACAATTATTGTTCACATTTTAAATAGATGGTTTCCACTCCCATTTAGTACGTAGACAATAATCTTTACTTTACGTTCATTATTGTATAAATCACTTGCCAAGATAAATATAAAAACAACCAATGAATAATCACCCGAAACAGTGCGATTTTAGTAGCAAATATGTATTTTAACAAATAAGATTAAATTCATATTCATTCGCCAAAATAATTACCTATATCGGTTGCCTGCTGCTTAGTTCGCCGCGCGGCAGCGTGGAAATAATAATTCATTTGCAATATTATCATTAAAGCATGACGACTGGCAGGGTGTTGGAGCGGAGGCGTATCATACTCGTATTCATGTGATATTGGTAGGTACAACGGGCACGCGACGCGAGACGACGCGACCGACGCGAGCGCGACACACGACACGCCCGCTCGCAGACAGACGACGACGCGACGCGACGCCTGAAAGGGCTGGCTAATGACTCATTGAATATTTATATTGACAGTGAAAAACTGCCGTAAAATCGAGAGCGGCGCGCACAAAGCATTCCTGCTGAAACCAAATTAACTCGCGACATACTCGACCTGATTGGCAGGCTCTATTTACACTCCAGCGATATAGGTACCTACCTACGTACCTGCTCGTACACAGTAGCGCGAGCAGAGTTAAAACATTTTTGGAACGAGGTTCCTTATCGCACGTTACACTCCAGACAAGGCCGAAAAAAGTGTAAGACTTCGACCGTCACGACACTTTTGCTGCAGTATATTTGTGTGTGTGTTTACAAGCGTATGTCTATGTATAGGTATTATTAGACATTAGTCCAATGCAGTTTAGACGTCATTAATTTTTTTATTTTTCATTTAATTACTCTCAAACGTTGTTAATCTATTTCATTGTGCCTGTTATTTAATACGTAATATTTATAGCGAATAGAACTTCGGTCCAACCGGGTGTCCCACAACACCGCTCTTTTTTTTTTTTTTTTTAAATTTATTCAGCTAGCATAAAAGTAAGAAACTTGTGCAGAATGCAAATTCACCCCCTACAAATTTGTACATATGACATATAGTTTCACATAGTATTTCCTGTAACGCTCTGTATGGATGTTCTTATCCAGGTATTGAACAAGAAAAGTGTTTCAACGCCAAATTCCGGAATTATTTTTCCTTTGATCTCGACAAAAATACCATGTTCAATAAAAAACTGTAATTCTCGTAAGTTAACTGACCAATCCAATCTTTTCGAAATTGTGAGACCAAATCCAACGGTGATAAAAAGGATTTCGTTTCCTTTGTATCTACGACCAAATCCCATAGATCAAACGCCATTAAGCTTAGGCACATACAGGTGAAAGATCTCGCTAAAATATCAAAGAAATTTCTCTTCTTTGTCTATCTTTTGGAGATCAACAAATGTTATTCAATGTTAGTACATCGCGTGATGCTCTGACTTCTGAGGTGCATACATACATACATACCACACACTGTATTCCGACAATCGGGGTAAGCAGAGTAGTCAATACTGTGCTGCAAGTACCTTGTAAATTACATCACAACACCGACCACCACTTAGCAATGTATTCGGACAAGATAACTATCAAGCAGCAAGTAAGGCACGAATATCCACCTGCTACATGACTCGGTGGAAGGACCGTGCCAAGGTGAGAGGTGGCTAACCGGTCGCCTTTTAGCACGGCAATTTTCCCTTATCCCTTAGACGCCTTTTACAACATGCACGGGGAAGGATGCAGTGGGGCTATTCTTTTTAAGTACCGGCCCCACACGGTACAATGCTCTACAAGGTTTCTTTCATATATGGGAGGGTTCCCCTGAGTGCCTTCTTTCAGCCTTGGATTCTATTCAGCAACGAGCCATTCGCCTAATTTGTGACTCTGCACTCACAAAGGACCTTCTGCAACCCCTAAAGCACAGACGTATCGTTGGTTCATTGAGCCTATTTTATCGGTACTACTATGGCCGCTGCTCTGACGAACTTGCTTCCCTTATCCCCCCTCATCCTGTTCGCCTTCGCCAAACCCGCCATACTCTCGCGGAACACCCCTTTGTAGTCGACGGAAGAGTTCTTCGAACTGCACGATTCTCTAAATCGTTCTTGTGCCGCACTGCAAAGGTGTGGAACGGGCTCCCAGGGAATATCTTTCCCCACTCCTACAATCCACGGATCTTCAAATCGCGGGTTAATAGCCTTTCCCCAGCGACATTAGTCCACCTCCAAGCCGGACTGGCACCTTCTCGGCGGTGAAATTGGCTGCGCCTGAGGCTTTGGCCTCGAGCATAGCCACTCAGTTCGGAAGCAATAAAAAAATAGACTTGTATGCTTGTAACAAGCTCGTAAGTACCAATCCACTTTTCTTATTTATTTATTTTTCTATAATACAATTCTTTACAATTTTCCGCCTGTCCGTCTCGTTCAGACACGAGTCGTTACGTTTCTGTGCGTGTATTGTATTGTAAATATTTGGTTGTGAATTTATTTTATTGGACAGAATAAAGTAGTAAGTCATTCAGTCTGCGTATATGCGTCAACTGCTGGACATACGCCTCTTAATTTTTTCTCCAGTCCTCCCGGCCTTCAGCGGTACGGATCCACTGATTGCCTCCGACATACTTAATGTCGTCGTCCCACCTGACCGGTGGTCTTGAAACACTCCGTATCCCTGTCCACGGCCGTCAGTACACAGTGAAAAATCGATATACCTATACATCAGTGCTAATAATAAATCAGTAAAGGATGGTCATGGACCAAGTTACTCTGTTTTATGAGACACTGCGTTTGTAGACTCTATGTTTTTTTTTTGGTTTTTTTTTTATGGAAACTAACTCGGTTGGCTACATCACCTACAACGTCCGTGATGTCAGCCCATAACACCGGGTGAACTACGTGCCATGTCAGTGCCCCTTTGATCGTGCCGGCTACACTGAACTGGTCGGAAAACACAAACTATGTACATAGCCGTTTCGACCGACGTTTCATTCAGTGCGGTGGTACCAACCCGGGCGGGTTAAACCCTACCAAGTAAGATTAGGAGGGAAGGGACCTACAGTTTTACGAGGAATCCGAACCTCGGTCAGCCTCCAACGGTCAGCGGTCGACAGTTGACTGTCTGCACCACTGAGCTATCGAGGCTGACATGTATGATACTAAAACTCATTGACGATTATTAGAAATCTTTTCTGTATGTATGTATGTTCGTCCATAACTCTTAAACCGATCACCCGAATTCGTTGAAACTTAGTACAAGCACATTTAACTATACGCGATACAGGATAGGCTAATAGAATACAGTTCCAGTTACGCTAAGATGTGGCTCTCAGCCTCTCACACAAATCGAATTGTTCCGCGCGCCAAAATAAAGGTACGGTAACGGGCTTACTAACTTTCTTCTTTTTAAATAAAAATTTCACGCGAGCGAAGCCGAGAGCAAAAGCTAGTATATATATTTTTTTATGGATAGCACGACATGTGGCATCGTTTCACCTACAAGTAGGTGTCTATCGATGCCCATGGACATTCTGTGACGGAGATTGCGAATGTCATGCCGGCCTGACATAGGATTATAGTTCAATTCACAATTTTAAGCTTATAAGCGCTGCGTTTTGTAGAAAGGGAGATTACAAAAAATACTTTAATATTCTTAATTTTAACAGCTGCATTTCCAAAATAACAAAAACTGCATTACGAAGATCCCTTTACCAGCAGGTTCCACGCTAAGCCTAGATAGCGTACGTCCGAGACGCGAAGCATACTCGTACATTCAGCTCCCACAATCTAGATTATTCTGCTGACAAGCGGGCTCTCTGCCACAACACCCCTAGCCACCCGCCCCCAACTGCCGCCCCCGGCGACAACCCAGACCCGTCCCACCCAGAGGACTTCAATTACGATGTTAGCAGTCGAAACAATACGCCCTCCTCGATTATGAGAGGGGATTTATTAACGACGTTACCCGCTAAAGTTCGCGGAGTTCCCTAACTGAATGCAAACAGTGCGGGACCGGTACAGCGATCGCACGACGAAAGTAAACCATTGCGATTGCTGGGTCTATACCTCGATCTATACACACCCGCTGCGCAGAGGCAAGTGCCACCTAACTAACGTCAACATTCATCAGAGAGTGGTATGTATGGTAATGTAAATGTCTGATAAATATGTATGGTCCGAAGTGTTCCTCTGGGCAGAACGTTTTTGGTATAATCCTCATTTGGATTCACGAATCCTTCTCAGCTTTACTCAATTTATTTTTCAGATGCTTTTTAAAAATCAGAACGAAGAAATATCTCTCAACGTTATATTAGAAATATCTTGTTTATTCGTCTACTACCGTAGCTACGACGAAGTGTTATTTTATTTTTAATTCAGGTCCTCTAAAAATTATGTCGTTTCATGAGAAACTAGTTGTGCCCGCGGCTCCGCTCGCGGTAAAGTCTATGAAAACTCTATCTAAATTGGTTGAGTAGTTTTCAAGTAAATCGCATTGAAGCTAACTGAATTGATAGGTTTTTTACGACTGCGTTCACTTTCGAACTCACTGCTCAGCACATTAATAATGGCGCGATTTATAGCCTAACCTGGCGGAGATATGTCGTATTACATTGGCAAAAATCTCAAGCGAATAGGTTGAGCTTCTTGAGTTATAAGCGAACATATACGCATACATACATACTTACACACAACCAGACAGACGGCAGACGTTGGATTTTATAATATGTAACAGTGATTTTTTAATTCACATTCAAAAACCACTCGCAAATTCAACCGCATACAAATCCGGTTCATTGGTACTAAAATTTACAGTGAGCGAGGCCATTTACGAATCTTCTTTATATGTGTGAAGCGTACCTGCTTCAGTCGAGCTGAGACGCTGCTCGGTCATTGGAAAATTAATGCTCTCAAAAAGTATCTCTTCCGAATGTAACGATAAGTGCGAGTAACTATATCGACCATGCTGGATCTCGGCACAGTGAGTTGGATAAATAATGGAATTTCATTCGGTCGGCGTTATTATAATCTGGTCTGAATATTGATAATATCGAACCCTTGTCAGCGGGCGACCCGCCCAAATCTTATAAAATGTTACGATTTTGGAATGTTTAGGTGCGAAGTTCCGTACACACGCCTCGAGAGTCGAGTGTGCCGCTCCAAACTGAACCTAATCGCATGGTCCGCATCCCCGCTCGCTCCCTTATCTATCTTACGGAATCGAGAGGCGGCGAGTGCTGCGATTCACGTTCGGAATGGGCACCGAACGCATATTGAAAAGGGGCTGACATTTCTGAAGGAGCGTTTTAAATAAGAGGCGCCGAATACTCTGCGGGGCAAAATCAATACACTCCATCACAAAGACGCGACGAACCGAAGAAAGTTCCCGCCGTATTCAGATTCGCGCCTTTGTCGAGACTCGTAACATAAAAGGTGACTCTAATGATAATGATTGCTGCGAATATTTCCAAAGTTTTATTTTATGCCGGACTCCATAATAAGGATCCTTTGTTTTCTATGAATGTCAACCTTTCAATAGACAAAGTTTAATTCTTAAGTGTTCTTGTAAATTACTTTATGAGAACAATGAAAATCATAAACCAATGAATATAATAAGAAAAGTATTTATTGGGAGTTTAATTAAAATAAATGTATGCCTGTTCGAACTTTTAAAATAGGTAGCTTGAGGAATATACTCACTACCGCGACAGTATACATTGGTTCACGTAAAGCCTTTCATTGGAAGGCGGCGTCGGCGGCGGGCGGAGGACAGACTATGTAGTCAGTGTAAAGCCTCGCTAATGGAAGGGTCTCTGCGGCTTGATGCCCTAACTCTGCCAGTATACCTACAGCGACATCCAGAGCCGCAAATTCAAAGGAAGTCCTAACTACATATGTCGTCCATATCTTAGCCGATCTATGTATGTTCATTCATGTCAGTCAGTCATCGTGTATGCGGCCTGTAATTTTCCTTCAGTCCTCCCGGCCCTCAGCGGTACGGAACCACTACATTCCGCCGACGTATTTGATGTCGTCATCCCACCTGGCGGTTGGTCTTCCCACTCTCAGTTATCCTGTCCACGGCCGCCAGTGTAGGACGCGGTTACTCCAACGGTCGTCCTTTCTTTGGCTGACATGCCTAGCCAACTGCCAATTGAACTTAGCCACCTGGTGCCCAATATAGACTACCTCGGTGCGTCGGCGGATTGGCTCATTACTCACCATATCACGTAGCGATATTCCCAGCATGCCTGGCTCCATTGCTCGCTGGGCCACTTTCAACCTTTGGACAACACCGACCGTCAGTCCACGATTCACACCCGTACATTATAACCGGGAAGGTGCATTGGTCATAAATACTGATCTTTAAATTTTGCGGAAGGTCAGATTTCAGGGCGAATTTTAACTTTCTAAAGCAGCCCAACCCAGTTGAATTCGTATCTCGACTTCCTTATGCAGAGATTGTCTACAACTCCGCCGAGGTATTGCATTCACGATCCTATTTATTCCGTTCAAAATTTTCGTTCACTGTACAGGTCCTTGGGCATGTGCCTTATTAGAGAATGCACACTCGTATAGAGCCAAAAATTATTCTGAGATAAGTTGCCATCAGCGGGAAGCGCATTCGGCTTCAGCCGTTTTCGTTACTAATAGTGAATACTGAATTTTAAGCAATTCCAACATTTTTTTTTTTTTTTTATTGAACCTGACACGGTTGGCTACATCACCTACAACATCCGTGATGTCAGCCCATAACACAGGGTGAACTAGGTGCCATGTCAGTGCTTCCCTTCATTTCATGTCGGCTACACTAAACTGGACGGAAAACACGAACTATTTACATAGCCATTTCGACCGACGTTTCGTTCAGTGCGGTGGTACCAACCCGGCCGGGATAAACCTTACCACCTAGTAAGGTAAGAAGGGAAGGGACCTACAGTTTAACGTGGAATCCGAACCACGGTCAGCCTCCAACGGTCGAGCGGTCACCCATCCAAACACTGACCGCGCTCAGTGTTGCTTAATAACAGTTGACTAACCAACCGCGCCACTGAGCTACCGAGGCTGACTAATTTTCTTATCCCTTAGTCGACTTTTACGACATGCGACGGGGAGAGATGCAGTGGGGCTATTCTTTTTAAGTACCGACCCCACACGGTATCTCATAATTTTCCAAATGTTCGCCAATAGCGCATCAGACGGTCGCCTCGCCCATACAAGTTTACTAGCGGTGCTGTGTACATTTCTAAAACAATAGCGGATTGCAATTAAAACGTAAGTAGCTTAAGATGAATATGAAACAGCAGGCGGGCTCAGCTGGGGCTCGGTCGGAGGATCCTTTCAATAATTTTATTGCCTCAGAAGACGTTCCGGGATCGCTTACAGGCCGTTAATAATTGTTCCGCCTTCGTGTCAAGAGTACAGTTGCCGGCGAAATTATAAATATACCTGTAGAACCTTGTCGTTAATTATTCTGACGGTATGCTCAATAAACGTTTTGCGTTCGTATAATCTGCCAAAAATTTATAGAATATATTAGGATAGAAACTATTTATTGCTCACAATTGAAAGAAAAACAGTACATGAAAAGAAAATACAGTAGTGGCGAAAAGGCAGACTTATCAATAAAAGTGTTTTCTTCCAGTCAACCTTTGATTTTGTAATTTAATATTTATTAACGAACACGTTACATACAACTCAAAATAATAACCAAAAAAACTAAAATATTCATCCATCATGGAAATCAAGAGCATTGTCCGCATGACGGACAAAGCGTTCCCCCGCTCATGGCTATGCTTATGCACTGCTTAAAGTATGTGCCAGTCTGACGCGACGGTCCCCAGTCCCCAACCCTGATGCCTCATTAAGCAGTTTTCCAATTTGCTTCGAAAAACTGAAATTTTATTTTTTAACGTTTACTAACATTTTATTTACAAGGCTACTTCTAGTAGCCTCCGACGACGACGAGAAAACGAAGTGAAAACGGTGCGTGCGAAACTGTCGGGTCGGGCGACGCGTGCTGGGGCGGGGGACGCCGACGCGGAGCGGCGCGGCGGCGGCGGTATCGGGCGGGCGGCGGGGTCGGGCGCCGCGACCGAGGTGTAGGGCGGCCGGGTAAAAATTAGTTTCGGTCAGCAGCGGACTTCAGGGACCTCGGTATATGCAGGTAGACCGCTGCTCTTCCGGCCACCAGTCAACGTTAACTTTTTGCAGATACAATTTGCATATTTATGAGGCACGTGTGAAAGCAACTTTTGAGTCCATTTTTAGTACAAGTTGTTCTACATTTGTGTCAAAATGTGTGTTGTGTCATCTTTTCAATATGCGTTCATATACAAATTAAACAATAAGGGTAACTAGATATTAACTTCTTTCTGAACATTAATAATTTAATAAATTGAAGTAATTAATCGAAATTAATATGAACTTTGAATAAAATGAAAGAGAGAGCACAGGGCTGTTTGAGGATGTAATGAAATAAGTTTCGTGGAACATTCATTTCGTTTATTAATTTATTCATCAGAAGCTTTTTGAAACCTTAAACTATGTATCTGGGTCTAATGGTTTTAATCCATTTCTAATAAACCCTTAAATTGGGATCACGAGGCGATGTGCTTAATCGTTAACGTACGCACATAATCCCTTAACCCTTTCTAATCCTATTCGGAATAAGTTTCACACACTTGGCTGGTAGACCGTCATTAATAAGTAATAAGTTTTGGGCATTTGCGAGATCGCGTATATTATAGAACGAGAACTAATCGAATGCCGGCTCTTAAGTTGCCTATGTGCCTACGAATATTTCAAAGGATGGAAGTGACGTCAATTCGTCGAGCAGATAAAAGTTGTAAATTTTAGTGTCTTTTAAACACACTAAAATTTATAAAATAGATAGAATAGGACAGAAACACTCTATTCCACTTAATTTACGTGAAAGAAATAAATAAATTGCGGGAGTTCGCAAAGGCGAACTTGTCATTATAAGTAATTTCTTCCAGTCATATTTGGGTAATGAGGAGTGAAATTACATAGAAAGAAGTATGGATCTTTATCTATAATTGCCTGTCTTTATAAGATGTACAGTGTGTAAGTTCATATTTAAAAAAGCTCTGGTTTCTTGCCTGTTTCTTCAAAAGATTGCATCGGCGCCTGCTGGACGGGACAAAATAAAACAAAATATTGTGACCAACCATACTGAACATGCATTTCAAGGGCACAACAGTATGACCAAGGGGTCATTCGTTTTTAGTAAATTTTCGTAATTTGGCATCTGTCGTTCTTTCTTTCGCCAAAAACATCATGTCTTTTGATTATGCACTGCATCTTTGACTGCTTGACACGATCCTGTTTCATCATCATCCGCGAACAGGCAGAAACAGTTAAGTCTGCAATATTCATAAAATCATTTGTCGTACTACGAGTACACACCCAAGTAGGATTTCTAGCGAAGTTTCGTTCATCGATCATAATGGCCCGTGAGTGCATTTGACCTGTGAGTGTATTTTCCGCAGTACTTGTGTCACACGTGTGCTTAAAATGTACTCAGGACTCAGGTTAGGCCTGTGGCACTGCACTAATTAGTATTTGAGCGAGTGGGGTCGTTCGACTCGTCATTATGAGCAGTAATCGTTAGTCATTAACGGAATGCTCTCTCCCGCGCCCGCCTCAATTAAAACTCCCGCCGTTACCCCGTACAACCACCCCGCCCCCGCCCCACCCCGCAATACCCCCTCGACACACTCACACTCTTGTCTGCCTCAAGATACTCCTACATATCAATTCGTAGGATAGGTCTCGAAGTATTCCAACGCAGCAAAGGATTAGGATAAAGGAATTTCTTAGGCCTAGAAATTATTGCAAAACGAGCGATCGACTATATTATGTTGTCAGAAACCGAAATGTTATATATTAGTTTAGCATTATACTTTTGCGCTGTGCAGAGTTCTGAATAATTTAAAATTGTATTTTATTTCAGTCAATATTAGTACACAACACTTGCATTCACGTTTTCCAGTGCTTTATTAAATTTATTTAAATGCAAATGCAATATAAACAAAACGCAAATCGCAAAACTCCTTTTCCAAAACCCTAATTCATCGTAAAATTTTATTTCAAAAAGTTATTTCCTTTATTTCTAGACGCAGACCCCCTTATGAAAGGCCAGGTGGCCTTACCACTAGCCACGTGATCTCGCGCCCCGAACACTTGCCTAATGCGGCCTTTTCGAGTCCTTAAAATCACAGGCGAGAGGAGGTGGGGAAGGCCCTAGATCTCCTTCTAGAATGCTGCGTGTGTAGGCAAATCGGCTCAGCAATTATTATTATTGAAATTGGGATGGGTCGACCCATGATTCGGGGGTGATTTGCTGGTTTGGTCGGCCGTCGGCCGGTGTGAATAGCTACGTATGTAACGAAATCCGGGCTATTTAGCCGAGCTGCTGCAGGAACGTGTATAGAGTATACCCCGGTTTACCCCCACCACTAGCCGGTGGAAATTCTGTCTGAAATTCGGTCTGCTCTGGCGCGGCGGCGAGGTGAGGCTGCCGAGTTAGGGCGGGCGGGGCTGGGTGGCGGTTAAGCCTACCTTTGTCAGGTGTTGCGAGACAGGCCTTGTGGGACCGGCGACGCGTGGATTTGCGCAGGCCGAGTTGGCTGCGATTTTCCCAGCAATAAGCAATTTACGTCTTGACGATTGTAATCTTTTATGCAAATGAAAACGTGGAAATGATGAAGGGCCCTTTAGCCTTGAAAATCCGCGGAGGTGGTTATTAAACCAGCTGCGTGGTATTAGGTTATTTTGAGGGTCACCCCGCTGTTTATTCATATATATTATAACTATATATGAATAAACAGCGCGGTGTTTTGATAACGGAAGGCAAGATACGAATTAAGGGGATTCTTTCATGGTTTCATAATTTCATTCATAGGTAGGTAACCTACGCTTGGGCATGTCGAAAAACCCGCCAGTTCTAATACAATGCGAAGAAGAACTGACAAACAAGCTTCACAAGGCACCATCTTTTGTTAGTACCTTATAAGTATTATAGTCACTTACAAATAATTAACCCATGCTACCCGCTTACGAGAACATTATTATTTACAACATGAACGTGAATACATAAAGAATACATTAATAAACAACACTATTTTTTCTACTATAAGATACTAAATTAAATACTTTAGAACATGGCTTGGTTGGTTTGATACCTGTAATGTAAATTTTTTATTACAGTGTTAGTACTTTTGAATTTTGAATATATTAAAACTTCTGATAAATATATTAATGGCAAAAAAATTAAACGTCATGAAAATTTAGTTTATAAGCAGAATAAATAATTATAACTCATTGAAACATGTGCATTCCGTATGGTTCGCACACGTTGTGCGCGCACGAACCTCGTAGATAAATTCTGAAATGTTGACAAAGTTATGAATGTGCTCCGACCTGTTACTAATTAATTAAAAGGCTCTGAAGCCTTGCTTTCACGAACCTCGCGTACACACTCAAGTCTAGTTTTATTAAAGGAGTTTGAATATTTAACGATCGTTAGTTGCAAACTGTGATAGTTGATTTTCGTCTACATTTCGAGTAACTGATGTGAAAGTCCGACACGCGAGCGAGCACAAACGCTGTTTAATTAACTCGATGCTAATTAAATTCAACTCTGTATTGCTTAGATATAGCATTAAACTTTTGTTTAATTTCCAAACACCGTAGAAAACTCTAGGTGTGACAAATTTAAAAGTACATTGTACATACAAGTATATATGTATACAGTACTATAGTACATATGTATATAGTACATGTAGTAAAGTACAGTACTCGTACATGCATACATAAATACCCCTCTTCCTAAACTCTGAGGTAAAATCTACCTACACACCTATTTACCACACGCTGTATCCCGACAATCGGGGTAAGTAGAGTAAATTGGTGTGTTACAAGTACTCTAGTAAATTACAGCACAACACCGACCACCACGTTTAGCAAAGTATTAGGACATGATAACTATCAAGCAGCAAGTAAGACACGATGCATCCTTGCCTCTAATGTAAATTCATCCTTGCCTCTAATGTAAATTCTGGGTTCCTTCAAACATAATATTTTATGAAGGTGAACCTAGCCGGCCGACATGGTATTCGCAACCCCCATAAATATCCGAATGCCCGTGGACGCCGTCGGACTACACCTCTGCGTTAGTATGGCGAGCGCCATATGTCTTGCTTCCCATAAAAAAAAACTGCTGCATGGCTCGGAGGAAGAACCGCGCCCAGCTAAGCGGTGTCTAGCTGTCACCCTTTGGCATAGAATCTTGTCCTGTACTGTAATGGTACTGTACTGTGTGGGGCCGGCATTTAAAAAGAATAGCCCTACTGCATCTCTCTCCGTGCATGTCATAAAAAGCTAAAATATCTTCTATTACTTCGCGCCATCGGTTGAGCCGTCATTTACAGCGTGTATCAAAAATTTATATCATAGGGACAAATAGCAAAAAAAAAGGTAAATTGTGCACGTACCATATCATCAAGGGTTTCGTTTATTACTTTATTTTTTCAGCGACTATATTAGCTAGAAATTCAAAGCAAAAGCAAAATTTAATGTATACATTTTCTCCATACTTATAAGTTTTAACAGGCTTCAACGGCAAACACCCTCGAGAGCTCAATATTTCTAAGTTGACGTGGATGGATAAATGGACGAGGAAAATGCTCACAATCAGGGCAGCTTTTTACTATTCTACCCAGTTACTTAGCCCTGAAATCGACAAAAACATCCCTGCGGGAACTTCGCTCGGCAATAGCTTTCCTGCGGAGACGCGCGCCGCGCCGTGCCCTTGACATTTCAATCGAGATCATAAAGACCTCTAATCTAATAACGTTTTAACATCTATTTTTAAAACCATCGATTTAAAACATTCTGGAAATATTTTAATGCGCCTACTCATTTATTTAATAGATATGATTTTACGAATATATTCAGAATTAACTTTTGCTCTCGGCTTCGCTCACGAGAATTTGAGTTAATTAATAATATATTCGTTAAGTTGCCCTTGCAAAATTTCAGGTCCATAAATGACCTGGATGAGGTGTTTAAGCGTAACGAACCAACATTCTGACACCATTACAATTTTGTATTAGTAGAAATTTCTCATAATTCTACTTGAATGTAAATATGTCCGACCTGTTGGTGAACCTTAAATAAATAAATAAATAAATAAATTTGTGAATAACTTTGAAATGGATTACGTATCTGAAACGTATATACATATAGAGGTTATTTACGGTGTCTTCGTTCACCGGAGCACTATGATGTTGGTTACTCTAGTTTATATAACGCAGATTAGAAATTATTTACCACCCTACACGATTACTCCAGCCATCATTCATATGGCACAGACCATTACGTATAATTACGTATAATGTGCCCATTAATCACTTGGTTCATAACATAATCCGCGATACACGCGCAGGCTGCGACTCGTGTTGAAATACATCACTAACCTGAGCTCTTCTAAATCAACCTTTTTCACGAATAAACCAAAACTTCAAGATTAATCTTGTAAAGAAAATAATGTTTTTATCAATGAACATTGTATAAAATAACAGGTCGTCGGTAGATTTTGTTTTAAGAGAGAAAATAATGACGGAGAGGCCACATTTGTCCAAGCCTCTGGAAAAGACATTTAAAAGCGGAATAAAACTGAATCTTATAGGATCACTCTTGTGTCTGTTTGTCCGTCTGTAACAGCTTATTTTCTCTAAATCTGCTGGAAAAAAAAGTTTAAAATTGGTACATATACAAAGTTTGATGTCCCAATCACGGACGTAAAGCTTAAATGAACTAATTTGCATTTTGGGAGTCAATTTTGGGGGATAAATGTGAAAGTTAAAAATTCGTTTTTTCAAGTGTCATGTGGAATATGAAAAGGGTTCGTTACATAAACAAAATATATTTTTTTGTAATTTTAAAATTCATGGTTTAAAAGATATTAAAGAATATATACAAAAATAGAGCTTTCGCAAAATGGTACGGAACCCTCTCCACGCAAGTTCGACTCACTTGACCGCTTTTTCAATATTTAATTGTTTCACTAATTATACGTATTATTTAAGTATTCATAAATGCCAGTAGCCATTCATTCGAGTAGATATTCAATTTTTAACCGACTTCAAAAAAAGGAGGAGCTTCTCAATTCGGCTGTATTTTTTTTATGTTTGTTACCTCATCTTTTTATAAGTATAAGGAACTTAAACACTCGGCACTTAGGCACTCGGGAGTCGGCTTCGAATGTCAAATGTCATGAAAACGCAAAGCCAGACTTTGTAACTTTGGATATAAACACTGTAACACTGGCAGAAAAATCTATTAGTCCGGTCGCCCGTAGAACATTCATATTACCAAAAAGGTTACCGCTTGGCTTAGTGAAATTGTTATAAATTATGGCATTTTAAACACAAAAACCCAAGTCTTAAAGATCGCGAATGGGCGCAACCGTATTCGGTGACAAGTCGAAAATCGCCAAAAATGTCGGTAAATTACTTTTTGAGGTTACCGATTCTTTTCACTATAGTTATGTTCTCCAGCTTATTTCAATTACCACACGTCATCGTAAGACCATGGCAAGTGGGCATACACTGGTTTAAGACCACATGAAGTCAGCCGATTTTGACGTTAAATTACTTTTTGAGGTTACCGCTTCAAATTCATACAGCAGCTAATAGACCCTCTGTACAAACCACATACCCATTTTAAGACCCTTTCTGTGGGCGCTTTAGATTTTAAGACCCATTTTGTCGGCGAAGAAAAATATCAAAAAATTGTATTAAAGTACGTAAATACATACATAATGTACATACCACACGCTGTATTCCGACAATCAGGGTAAGCAGAGTAATCGGCGTTGTGCTGCAAGTACACCTATAAGTCCTGTCGCCCGTAGAACATTCATATTACCAAAAAGGTTACCGCTTGGCTATGTGAAATTGTTATAAATTACGCCATTTTACACAGAAAAGCACAAATCTGAAAGATCGCAAATGAGCGCAACCATATTCGGTGACAAGTCGAAAATTTCCAAAAATTTCAGTAATTTACTTTTCGAGCTTACCGCTTCTTTTCACTGTAGTTATGTTCTCCAGCTTAGTTCAATTACCACACGTCATCTTAAGACCATGGCAAGTGGGCATACACTGGTTTAAGACCACATGAAGTCAGCCGATTTTGACGTTAAATTACTTTTTGAGGTTACCGCTTCAAATTTATACAGCAGCTAATAGACCCTCTGTACAAACCACATACCCATTTTAAGACCCTTTCTGTGGGCGCTTTAGATTTTAAGACCCATTTTGTCGGCGAAGAAAAATATCAAAAAATTTTATTAAAGTACGTAAATACATACATAATGTACATACCACACGCTGTATTCCGACAATCAGGGTAAGCAGAGTAATCGGCGTTGTGGTGCAAGTACACCTATAAGTCCTGTCGCCCGTAGAACATTCATATTACCAAAAAGGTTACCGCTTGGCTATGTGAAATTGTTATAAATTACGCCATTTTAAACACAAAAGCCCAAATCTGAAAGATCGCAAATGGGCGCAACCATATTCGGTGACAAGTCGAAAATTTCCAAAAATTTCAGTAATTTACTTTTCGAGGTTACCGCTTCTTTTCACTGTAGTTATGTTCTCCAGCTTATTTCAATTACCACACGTCATCGTAAGACCATGGCAAGTGGGCATACACTGATTTAAGACCACATGAAGTCAGCCGATTTTTAAGATAATTTACTTTTTGAGGTTACCGCTTCAAATTTATACAGCAGCTAATAGACCCTCTGTACAAACCACATACCCATTTTAAGACTCTTTCTATGGGCGCTTTAGATTTTAAGACCCATTTTGTCGGCGAAGAATAATTAAAAAAAATGGTATTAAAGTACGTAAATACATACATAATGTACATACCACACGCTGCATTCCGACAATCGGGGTGAGCAGAGTAATCGGCGTTGTGCTGCAAGTACACCTAGTCCTCTCGCCCGTAGAACATTCATATTACCAAAAAGGTTACCACTTGGCTATGTGAAATTGTTATAAATTACGCTATTTTAAACACAAAAACCCGTCTGAAAGATCGCAAATGGGGGCAACCATATTCGGTGACCAGTCAAAAATCTCCAAAAATGTCAGTAATTTACTTTTCGAGGTTACCGCTTCTTTTCACTATAGTTATAATCTGCAGCTTATTTCAATTACCACACGTCATCGTAAGACCATGGTAAGTGGGCATACACTGATTTAAGACCAGATGAAGTCAGACGATTTTGACGATAATTTACTTTTTGAGGTTACTGCTTCAAATTTATGTAGCAGTTAATAGACCCTCTGTCCAAACCACATAACTATTTTCAGACTCTTTCTGTGGGCGCTTTAGATTTTAAGACCTATTTTGTCGGCAAAGAAAACTTTAAAAAAATGGTATTAAAATACGTACATACATAAATATGTACTGTCATTCAGTTGATTGTGTTGCACAACGGTACCACCGATTAATGTACATAATATGTATGTTTATTATATACATATATATGCTTATTAAAATATTTATGTAGTATTCCTATGTAGTGTATCATACATATTTCTTTACAGTCTAACACATTGCCACTAGCTATTCTTGTTCGCCTGCATGTACTTCTCCCACATCCCAAAGGTTAGTTAGAATAGAATGTCTCGCCGCATTAAGCTCGCCTGTTGTACCTAATTTTTATAAATTGGTGTTCAACAAAGAATATTATACATATACATGCACATACCACACGCTGTATTCCGACAATCCGGGTAAGAAGAGTAATGGGCGTTGTGCTGCAAGAACACCGATAAAATATAGCTCAACACCGAAGGTTTAGCAAAGTAATCGAACAAGATAACGATCGAGCAGCAAGTAAGCACAAAAACCCACCTGCTGCATGATGGAAGGACCGTGCCAGGGTGAGAGGTGCCTACACTGTCGCCCTTGAGCACGGCATCTTGCCCTTATCCCTTTTACGACATGCACGGGGATAGATGCAGTGGAGCTGGTATAAACGTTCTGTTATAAACCTTGTATTGATACTATATTGTATTACCATGCAATAGAATATAGGAGCACTAAAACGTTCGTCATTCATCTCGCCACCCGCGCTCATGCGGAAATTACTGCAATGCAACGTCGCATTATCGCACTTTACCTAAAACTACGTCGTAGATTTTTGCGATGCGACGTCGCACCGTCAGTCGCACCGCGCATCGCATCGTACTCCGCCCGAAGTGATGTAAATTTAGTGAAACTAGATGCCGCCAACCTTTGTAAGTTTTACCTACGGTTAAATAATGTGTAATTTTTTCTAACAATGAGTGGAAAGACATGTCGGTGCAGGTTCGCAAGCTGGAACTATTATAAATTTTACAGAAAAATCTTTGAATAAGTGTAAAAAGTGTTTGTCCAACCAAATATTATAGAAGAATTCGTTTGCCAGACGATGTGTCGTCAGAAATTGGTTAGCTTATTCGTATAAGTTCATATTTTACAAAGAAACTAAGTTTACTCGTATTTATACAAATATGTAAAACTCAAATTTTAGGAATTTCGAACGAGCTCTCCTAACGAACGGACCGCGGCGGGGGCGGCGGCGCGGCGAGTCACGACGCTTCTTAACAAAACAAAAACTAAGCTCTAATCTAAAAGTTCTACGGGCGACAGGACTAGGTGTACTTGCAGCACAACGCCGATTACTCTGCTTACCCTGATTGCCGGAATGCAGCGTGTGGTATGTACATTATGTATGTATTTACGTACTTTAATACCATTTTTTTTTATTTTTCTTCGCCGACAAAATGGGTCTTAAAATCTAAAGCGCCCACAGAAAGGGTCTTAAAATGGGTATGTGGTTTGTACAGAGGGTCTATTAGGTGCTGTATAAATTTGAAGCGGTAACCTCAAAAAGTAAATTATCGTCAAAATCGGCTAACTTCATGTGGTCTTAAATCAGTGTATGCCGACTTGCCATGGTCTTACGATGACGTGTGGTAATAGAAATAAGCTGGAGAACATAACTACAGTGAAAAGAAGCGGTAACCTCGAAAAGTAAATTACTGACATTTTTGGAGATTTTCGACTTGTCACGGAATATGGTTGCGCCCATTTGCGATCTTTCAGATTTGGGTTTTCTTGCTTAAAATGGCGTAATTTATAACAATTTCACATAGCCAAGCGGTAACCTTTTTGGTAATATGAATGTTCTACGGGCGAGAGGACTAGGTGTACTTGCAGCACAACGCCGATTACTCTGCTTACCCTGTTTTTCGGAATGCAGCGTGTGGTATGTACAGTATTTACGTACTTTAATACCATTTTTTTTATATTTCTTCGCCGACAAAATGGGTCTTAAAATCTAAAGCGCCCACAGAAAGGGTCTTAAAATGGTTATGTGGTTTGTACAGAGGGTCTATTAGCTGCTGTATAAATTTGAAGCGGTAACCTCAAAAAGTAAATTATCGTCAAAATCGGCTGACTTCATGTGGTCTTAAATCAGTGTATGCCCACTTGCCATGGTCTTACGATGACGTATGGTAATTGAAATAAGCTGGAGAACATAGCTATAGTGAAAAGAAGCTGTAACCTCGAAAAGTAAATTACTGAAATTTTTGGAAATTTTCGACTTGTCACCGAATATGGTTGCGCCCATTTGCGATTTTTCAAATTTGGGCTTTTGTGTTTAAAATGGCGCAACTTATAACAATTTCACATAGCCAAGCGGTAACCTTTTTGGTAATATGAATGTTCTACGGGCGACAGGACTTATAGGTGTACTTGCAGCACAACGCCGATTACTCTGCTTACCCTGATTGTCGGAATACAGCGTGTGGTATGTACATTATGTATGTATTTACGTACTTTAATACAATTTTTTGATATTTTTCTTCGCCGACAAAATGGGTCTTAAAATCTAAAGCGCCCACAGAAAGGGTCTTAAAATGGGTATGTGGTTTGTACAGAGGGTCTATTAGCTGCTGTATGAATTTGAAGCGGTAACCTCAAAAAGTAATTTAACGTCAAAATCGGCTGACTTCATGTGGTCTTAAACCAGTGTATGCCCACTTGCCATGGTCTTACGATGACGTGTGGTAATTGAAATAAGCTGGAGAACATAACTATAGTGAAAAGAATCGGTAACCTCAAAAAGTAATTTACCGACATTTTTGGCGATTTTCGACTTGTCACCGAATACGGTTGCGCCCATTCGCGATCTTTAAGACTTGGGTTTTTGTGTTTAAAATACCGTAATTTATAACAATTTCACTAAGCCAAGCGGTAACCTTTTTGGTAATATGAATGTTCTACGGGCGACCGGACTATATGTTTTGAAGTAGAAACTGGGATAAAAATAAAGGTACATTTAACCACGCCAGCTCCGTTATTAAAATACATAAAAGTCCACATAGACCACGGAAGAAAATTAAAATAAAAGCTAGCTAGCACGGACCCACTAGAGAAGGTAGCGTTGCAGGTTTTCATTACGGCAAACAAGTTTTATTACTATGTGTGCAATCAGTAGCTGGATTCCAAGTATGACACTTAAGTAACGTCTCGTTTACATAAAAATAAAAAACCGGCCAATTGCGAGTCGCACTCGCGCACCCAGGTTCCGTATCGGTCGTGATATTTTAGTGGTGGCTAACATATTATGAGAAAATAAAGCGAAATGTTTTTTATTATTATTATTGCTTCCGAACTGGGTGGCTCTGCAATTTCACAATTTCACCGCCGCAAAATTTCACCGCCGTTTGACTTTTGTTGACTTTTGTTTTAATTTGAAATGCTTGTTGGAATGGCTAAAAGCTGTCTCCATGGCACCACCTTCAACGTCAATGTTGGAGTAAATTCCATCAATAGCAGTTAATTCTCGCGTAGTAACGACTTCGATTAGAAGAATGGCTCGAATCCCGGACGTCAGCAAAAACTGCGCGAGTCTATTGTTGGGCGTTCGCCTCTTCAGAAGAAACAAATGAAACAGGTTATTGTCTTGTTGTCTGTCACCATTCTAATCTTCTTACTTCCTAAACTATCAATCTCTTCCTGCATATGCTAATAAGTCGTTCCTTGATTATTGCACGTACAACTGTAGGTCCCTTCCCTTCTTACCTTACTAGGTAGTATGGTTTCCATCCCATAGAACCTTCCATCCAATGATATGTCACTTACCATATAAAACAAATATTTGTATTATTTCAATGTTATATTGGGCCCCATGTGTGGACAATTTTTAGGGCCTACGCCCCGTCTGTCTGTCCTAACTTTAAAGGGCTGTAAATAGGCCGTAATGGGTAGCCGGTTAAAATGTTCACACAATATAATTACGTGTTATTATGGCCGTTATCCTAACAAATAATAAAAAACAAAACAAGAATAAAAAAAATAAGGGGGTCTTCTTACATGAAACGCGTTTTTTTCAACTTTGTTTTGTTTTTGCTCTATCGTAAAAACAATAATAAATACAAGCGTCAAACTTGGTGTGATTATAGTGCAAACTCTACAGTAAATTAACAGTAATAATTTAAACCGGTTAGTTACCTGGTCGCACGGAACCCTCGGTGCGCGAGTTCGACTCGGCACATGGCCGGTTTCGTAAAAAAATTCAACTCGGTACGAACACGAAACGCACACGAAAAAATATTTACGTACAGTACCCGGCAGTAAGTAGTGGACATCGAGCTTTATAAAGAGACAATCCGGTTTAAGAGCGTCGTCTCTGTCGCACGGAGAGGTTTGTGCGACAGAGACGACGCTTTACAACTGAATTGTCTCTTTCTAAAGCTCGATATTAATTACTTAAAATATATGTATATGTTGCTTCTAAAAGTACGTAAAATATTTGTCATATTTGGAATCGACCTATTCACCACTACTATTGCATATATTCGGTGCCACTAACGCGCCGGAGGTGGCAGTGGAACGCTACTCAGCGCGCTATCGCCCTTCCAGCTCACATAAAAACTAATTCGATGGGAAATGTTAGAAGAGAAGAGAAGAACAATATTTTATTTCACACCAGTTGAGAATTCTTATAAGTAAACGAAGCGGGTGTTAAGGCCGATGGATGTGTTTAAGTGTTTATAAAGGTGGGCAATATTATATTGTCTATGATCTGGAATTTTGGCAAGTGCCAGGAATGTTGAGACAAATCGATTGACTTCTTATGAAATATATCAGCACTACCACCACAATAAAATGCTTTGCATTTGTATTTTTTTTTTATGGATAGCGCGACATGTGGGTTCATTTCATCTACAAGTAGGTGTCTAACGATGCCCGTGGACATTCTGTGGGGATTGCGAATGCTATGCCGGCCTGACAGGAGCCTTTTCACGCCCCTTTTGAAAAACCCCACGCTGTACTTGGGAGGAAATAGATGGGCAGGGAGTGCGTTCCACACTTTCCCGGTTCTGTGAATAAAATACCTACAGAAACGGTTAGTGCGCATCCGTGGTAGGTCGATTGAATAGGGGTGCATCCCCTGCCCAGTACGCGTAGTGCGGAGGTGGAATGGGGACGGCGGAATCGCGTTAAACAGCTCCTCCGAACACTCCCCATGAAATAGACGATAGAACACACTTAGGGAGCCGACGAGCGACGACGTCCCTACGGATTTGCAGTGGTTCTAAGTCGCGGGACACCACAGGGTCACCTCAAAGAGATTTTATGTATAGAGTGAGCACTACGAAGAAAGAATACAGAGAAATGACGGCCAATAACTGAGGTATGAGGTAAGGTAGCGGGGTGGCGGAACGCTGAGCCGCGCGGGGCGGGAAGCGAGCGGGAGAGGGGCTAGCTAGCGAGCGACTAGCGGCTAGCGGCCCGGCCGGCCCGGCCGGTCAGTCAACACGTGCATTGGAATACGTAGGGTTGTCACTTAGTCTACCAAAAATATATTTTTCGATTTATTATTTTACGAGTAGGTATTATGGTTAATTGTGCCCGTAGTCTAGTGGTAACGCTTCTCAATGCAGAAGTTGCGGGTTCAAATCCCGGGCACTAACTAATGTACTTATTTATTTCCTTGATAAAGATTGATATACGTGCATTTCATAACGAATAGGTACGATCGCTCCGGTGAAGAAAAATAAAGTTAGGTAACTAGTGCACACTGGTCTATGAAAGGTATTTTTGTGTAAACTGCTTCTGATTTCCACTGGTCACCATGTACGAGTAATCGAACCGGATATAACAAATTGTGACAAGTTCGAGTGCAATATGACTGCCATAAGAATACTCAATAAACAATAAAACAACAACAATAAAAACAATACCTCCTACGTTAGTGAGCAGAGTCCGTGCCTAGCAGTGGGACGTTTTAAAGGATTATAGAAGAAAACAGATAGTGAATTTCATCGAAAAAAACGTTTTTATGTATTTAAACTTAAAATACAGAACTATAATAACTTGAAATACATACCTAAACTTATATGGGTTTTTAAATTACCGTGGTTATTTGACATTTTAAGAAGTAACAACGGCTTTACTCACTATCGAAATACGAGCTGTGTGGCTCGACATTTCGGCCAGAGTGCTCATGATGATGGGCCATACGTTTGGCCCGAAACGTCGAGCCACACAGCTCATATTTCGACCGCGAGTAAAGCCGTTTTGTATTCTTATAATACCTACACTTAATAACTAGAATAATATCTAAAAAACTAAACTTAATAATAAAGAATTTATAACTGCGGTCTTGGCCTTGGACTAAACTTAAAATCTCCAAACCAAACATACATAAAATAAAGAGTGCAGCATTTATAAAAAAAAATATATATATATATATATATATAACTAAAAAAACCATTAGGTATACTTTGGACTACACACACAAACACAACTAAAATAACTCTTCCTCCGTACTTAAACAAAATAATTTAAATTTCACTTTACACAAATTTAAATTTTCACTTTCCCTTAAACAATGTATCATCTTGGACTATTTTTATCCATCTTTCTCGTATTGATCCCTTAGAAGGATGTGGAAACCTTGTAAAAAAATTTTTTTCTTGAAAATTTCTCAATTACTTACTAATTAAAAAAAAAAAAGAGAATAGCGACACCCCTAATTAGCGGTCAATTCACTCTCATATTTTAACGTGGTTTAATACATATTTATTTACTTTCATACATGATATCCCAGAACTCTATTTCTAATCATTCATATGTGGCAGCCCTAATGAGCGCGTTTAATTTATTTGTTTAATTAAATAATGCTTATGTTATTGCAATGCTAGGTCAATACATAAAATGTACAAAATTTTCTAATTGAAGTAGCGTTGTGACAGCCCTAATTGGCCAGTTGAACCAAATATTTCTAAGCACATGGAAAACAAGATATTATATATAAGGTCTTTCAAAATTAGTTAATAGTACGCTAAGGGGGGGTTCTGTATCGTAAATAAATCACTTTTGAGGAACAAAGATTTTTTTTTACAAAAAAAAAAATTATAATAATGTAAAATGTAAAAAAAAATTTCTTTTCTTAATCGTTTCAGTTTCATGCCAGGAACAAAAAAGTCTTCCAACACATAGATCTCTTTCTTTCAGAAATTGTGAAAACCACAATTTTAGTTTTATTAGTATGGAATAGAAAGAATTTGATTTTTTTTACCAACTTACACGTGTTACATCAAAATGGTAATGAAGACTTTTTTGTTACTGTTATGAAAATGAATCGATTAGGCTATAAAAATCAACCACATATTTTTTTATTTAAATACATACAAAACATTTTACATAAAAAAAGCCCAAGGTCCAAAAAAAATTATATAGGTTTTACTCCCTATATGATGCAGAACCCCCCCTTTGCGTACTATTAACTAATTTTGAAAGACCTTATATATTAAGATCACAATGAAGTGATACTTACCTATGAAATGAGATGCCATCAGTTTTCCCAATATTTTTGGTATGATTTTTGCAATATCGCAATTCGCAACACACAACCGGGCATAAGAATGACTGGCGCGATGCGAGCCGCAGACGGACGGCAGCGAGCGCGCGGACGGCGCGTCCGCCGCGTTCGGTCGCTCGCGAGCTACTAGTCTCAAGAGGGTCCTTCCGCGTAATGGTTACTCCACCGCGGTGGAGCGAAGGCTGTTGCCCGGGTAAGAGGTCTAGTAGAATACATGATACGTCATTGGGTCACCTACCAGTATTTAAACTAAAGTTCGAAGTAGATTTCCAAGATGTTTTTTTTTATTCGACATACATACATACATAGCGTCACGCCTGTTTCCCGGTGGGGTAGGCAGAGACAACGGATCTCTACGTGCCACGATCCTGACACACCTTTTTTATTCGAATGGCAAGCAAACGTACTATCCTACTGTGTAATCAGAAAAGGAAAATTTCGCTTGGAAAATTATTAAATAATGTGACATGTATGTAGGTCGTTCTGCCTATCCGCAGACTTATGTTCGCGATTAACTATAAAACTACCATATTGCATGGCGATTATTCCATAACATCAGCAATTTTTTGAAATAGTTTTAGTATATGTATATATCATCACGCTATCTGTTTTGGGTACTGAGCAGTGGTCCTAATTGTGAGAGTAGTTAATCCATACCAATATTACTTACTTCCTTGTCCTTTTCGAATTTCATGCAGGCTAAGTCGCAGGCAAAATCTAGTAAAAAATATTTAGCACATAATAATTATTGTAACTGTATATCTGATATCGTGTTCTGTAATCGCTTGCCCGTTTCACCACATGCCTCGCGGGCACTATAAAGTAACGCCGAAAACACGAGGCTCGACCGCACGCGCCGCCCCGCCCCGCCGCGCCGCGCCCCGCACACCCGATGTGGTGGATTTATGAAGCGAGAAGATCCCAGGACTGGAGAATTTAATTTACAATACATCACCGAGAATGAGCCCTCCGGACTGTTAGTAGCGGACTAATTTAGGTTTCTATCTATGAGCCGAAGCTACTTCGAACACGGGAATAAATTAGTTTGCAAATGGCTAGTTTTTTAGTACTTACACAACATTAGTTTTTTTCTAGCATATATATAACATACTAGCTGTTGCCCGCGGCTTCGCTCGCGTGAAATTCGTATTCCAAAGAAGAATGTAAGTAACTAAGGGCGAGGCCGAAGGCCGAGCTGCGTTAAGGTAATCGATAAACCTTCTCAAAGAAAGTAACTAACTAAGGGCGAGGCCGAAGGCCGAGCTGCTTTCAGGTAAACGATAAACCTTTCTCAAATAAAGGAAGTAAGTAAGGGCGAGGCCGAAGGCCGAGCTGCGTTCAGGAAGACGATAAACCTTCTGGAAGAAGGGAAGGAACTAAGTGCGAGGCCGAAGGCCGAGCTGCGTTCAGGTAAACCAAAAACCCTCTTCCGCCTTCGGGCCTCGCCCTTAAAGACTTCATTTCTTCGATAGAATATAATATCGTTTACTCAATCTATTTATTTCATAAAAATAAAAAAGTAACTAAAGAATTAAAACCTACCTAACAAACATTAAAATAACTATCAAAACGGGCATTTTCAAATGTTCTTAGAGCACTTGCGGCATTACCCCGCTGGATGGCAAGGCTTACCCTTTGAATGAAGTACATAAGCCCTTGATGGCGGGACACCAGTTGCGTCAACCAGCAGAGGCCCAAGCCTCTTTTGGCTTCACTGCTCACGGACCGAGGGTTTCAACCGCAAACGCAACAAATTCGAAATCTTGAATTATATTTCTATATTTGTTGCGTTTGAGGCTCTCCGCCCCAGCCTCGGCCGCGCCAGCCGCTCTTGAAGATGTCCTAACATGACTTGGAGCCAATGTGAAAATAGTCCATGGCACTAACGTGATAGCATCGGGCCTCTTGCCATCCAGCCGGGAATAACCGCAAGGTTCTAGGATGCACGGTATATTTGCCGTCAGAAGCGTGGACTTTATAATAAAATTTAAATTAAATTAACTCAATCTTAATATTAATTAACTTTATTCGAGATGGTTTAGCTTCTTCCTGAACGCAGCTCGGCCTTCGGCCTCGCCCTTAGTTACTTGCTTTCTTCGAGATGGTTTATCATTTGTCAGAACGTAGCTCGGCCTTCGGCCTCGCCTTAGTTACTTACTTTCTTCAAAAATTTTTACCTTTTTCCTGAACGCAGCTCGGCCTACGGCCTCGCCCTTAGTTACTTGCTTTCTTCGAGATGGTTTATGGTCTTCCCGAATAGAGCACGGCCTTCGTCCTCGCCCTTAGTTACTTACTTTCTTCAAGATGGTTTAGCTTCTTCCTGAACGCAGCTCGGCCTTCGGCCTCGCCCTTAGTTACTTGCTTTCTTCGAGATGGTTTATGGTCTTCCCGAATAGAGCACGGCCTTCGGCCTCGCCTTAGTTACTTACTTTCTTCAAGATGGTAAGCTTCTTCCTGAACGCAGCTCGGCCTTCGGCCTCGCCCTTAGTTACTTGCTTTCTTCGAGATGGTTTTTCAATTATCCGAACGTAGCTCGGCCTTCGGACTCGCATTAGTTACTTACTTTCTTCAATATGGTTTAGCTTTTTCCTGAACGCAGCTCGGCCTGCGGCCTCGCCCATAGTTACTTTCATCGAGAAAGAATATCGTTTACGTGAGCGCAGATCCGCCTTCGGGCCCGCCTTTAGTTACTTACTTTCTTTTTTTGAAATACGAATTTCACGCGAGCGAAGCCGTTATTGCACCAATGACAGCGACATAACTTCGACTTTCAATTATTTTTTTTATTTATCAAACAATTTGTCACTGGCCAGCTCACGTCGAGATGACAGTTCTCCGTTGTCAACATGACATTTAAAATTGTTTTTTACCATTACTTTGGATTACGTGATTTTTAATATATTTTTTTATTATTATTTAATCCGGGATATACAATTTCACTATAAAAAGTTTCGTCAAATTCCGTTCAGTGGTTTTTGCGAGATGCGCGTACAAATAGACATTTTTGCATTTACGATTTTATTATATGTATAGAAAGAATAAAGAATAGATATGCATAGACTATTGTGTTCAAGTTATAAAAAAGAAGAACTTGTCATTTTCGTTGTATCTACTTATTTTTAAATTTCGAATGAATATTTTATTCAAATTGTATTTGCTGCCAGTTCTCAAGATATAATTATGCACTTTGGACTACGTGATTTTAAACGCGCAATAATGTTTTTATTATTGTTTAATTTTTTTTTATTTTTGTTATTTTTTTTTACGTATTATGTTAACCCGGCATATAAACTGCCACTATACAAAGTTTCGTCTAATTCCGTTCGGTGGTTTTTGCGTGATGCGCGTACAGACAAACAAACAAACAAACAAAAATTTTAAAAACTGTTCTAAAATGTTCAGTATCTCAGTTTAAGCCACCCTGGTTAGTTTTTTTCCGAATATATTCAATGTACAGACTTTCTTACCTTTACGATTTTATTATATGTATAGATAAAGCGTTTATTTTAGTCTAGAAGGACTTAATGATTATTTTGTCTACTTATATGCAAGGAACTTTCAGTTTAAAAATAATTTGAGCCGGCGTGCTTATAAAGTCGTAATACGGTCGGAGACATAAAGACAAAACAGAAGAAAAACTCAATTTCCTAGGTATTTATAGATACTCGTTTATCTTTTTAAAACTATGATCGGTGAAAATGCACCGGACCTGAATACATAAAGCCTAAAATTCAGGCTTTCAAGGCACAATAATGCCGAGAAGCCGTATACACGGTGGGACAATAGGCGCTCCACGGCCACCACGAGACAACACACAAAACAACAAAGCATCCTATTGTGGGTCGAGCGACCCCGGAATGTAGCGGCGGGAGTGTGCTCGGCAGGCATACATACGAGTATATCTATTTTTACGCTTTCGTCCTGGTTTTATGAAATTGTGCATCACAAACTAGTATATGTTGCTTTTAAAAGATGAATGCCTGGGAATCACGGGGTAGACAATGCGTATTTTCGACCGACGACGACGTGTTCCATTTACGAAATTCGAACATCACAAAGTTCGTTCATAACCTCTCCCGTTGACGAGCAATTGCATTTACACACACCCTCGCCCACTCACACACTTCACACACACACGTGATCTCGGAACTACAGTAGAAGAGAACCACAGTTCAAAGAGCATCCATAAGACAAACTGTATTCACTTTCTTTGTCACAGAACCCGTTCGGAGAGCGTCTCGGGGCTGGAAAATAAGATGTGTTTTATTCGTTCCCGTTTTACGGGCCACTTTAAAGCACAGTAAAATTGAGAGTCGGGAGTGTGTGGAGTTGGACGTGGAGAGTATTGTGATGTCTTTTTTACGTCTTCTCCTTTATATCGCTTTTAGATTTCATTTAAATTGTTAAATTAAGGTAGATCTAAAATGCTTGAAGTTTACTTACTTACTTACCTTATGCAATTATTTTTTTCTAGTATGAGTTCTAAAAACGGTTGAATTTAAAAATACATAAAACGTTTTGAAAAATTAAAATAAATACTTCTGGGTGACGAAGATAAAAAAAATATGTATGTTGGTATAGAATTGGCTCTTCATTTCTGAATTTTTACAGAAATTCTATAATCTAGAACGCCCTCCATGACAGCTTATGTGTATTTCGCCTGGCTTTTCACTGGCAATTTGCTCCTTTAGATATCGAAAGGACATTCACTGCTTCAGGGAACGATCACTTCAAATTAAAATATTTTAATGAGGCGGTAATACACAATTTGGAATTTCCTGAATTAACAGATCGTACATTTTCATTCTTTAAAAAAAAATTTCCGGAATAGTGCAGTAAAAGGATGGCTAGTTGTATCATGTTGTATGGCGGATATAAACAAGAAAAAGCGGTCAAGCGAGTCGAAGTCGCGTAGACAGGGTTCCGTACCATACCGTTTTCCGTGAGAACTTTAAGGTATTGGATTTTCACTTAGATTTTCCTGTAAACTATAAGAAAGGCCCTATAATCCCATTTTTTTTTTTTCAAAATGTACAATCAGTAGTTTCGGAGATAAGGGGGAGAATGCTCGATGTTTGAATATTTTCTTTAAAAGCTTTTAAACTATTCATTTTAAAATTATAAAAAGAATTATTTGTATTCCTTATAACGAGCCCTTTTCAACGATATGCCACAAGAAGCACTTAAAATTTTTTTTTTTTTTATTTTATACTTTGTCCCCTAAACCTTATCCCTTAAATCGAAACTCGTTCATTTACGCTAACGTCTATGATTAGGTCATCAAACTCTATATATGTACCGAATTTCTTTACTTTTTTGGTCCCGTAGATTCGGAGAAAATAGTCTGTGACAGACGGACAGACAGACAGAAGAGTGATCCTATAAGGGTTCCGTTTTTTTTCCTCTTTTGAGGCACGGAACCCTAAAAATATCCCACTTAGCTATGTACATAGGTAAGGAAAGAAGTCGGGATTTAAGCGGTGATTTAGTAACGCCCTCGTCGCGTCCTCCGAAGATAAATACTTGCTTTACATTCACGCCGAGTCCCTAAGGTGGCAATTATCTCGGGTAATGGTGAAAAAGTTATAATTAAAATCCCGGGGACGCCTTTGCCGCTGCGGGACCTTCAAGAGACCCGCGTCCGCCCCCACCCCTACACCTCACCCCCCGGGCCAGTTCCGCCGTGGCCACCCTGGTACCGTATAAACCAGATTTAGTGGAGGGAAGGGGGGAATTAGGAATTCCTAATTAGGGGTACATTTTTCATGGTAGAGAATTTTTTACAGAGCTTATCACTTAAATTGGTGGAATTAAAATAAACGTGACAATACTGGTTTATTGGTATTTCTCCTTGTAATTTATACATACATACGACTACATGTTTCTAAAAGAGAACAAAATATATCTGCTATCTTTCACGACCCCGACTTCATACATTTTGTTAGTTAGTAGCACCTATTCCAACAGATGACTAGGCGGGCATGTATTCACATTTCAGTTGCATAGATGCGGGGACGGCGGATTTAATACGCATTCTGTGAATATTTCAATTCGGCGAATTAAGAGGCGTCAGTCGAAATCCACGCGGAATTGAAAGGCGCGAGAAGACAAGGCGTCGAGACGCCGACGCCGCCGTCTCCGCGACGCCTCCGCTGCCACACGGCAATTTATCACGCTGACGATGTAAAACCCGATACGGCGACGTCGGAACATATCCCGCCCGAGTCCCGACCGACTACATTGTACAACTCATAAGGATGGGCCAATAAACAACTACAGCCCTTGTCTTACTACGTTGAACGAAGCGGTGCATGAAATCGGTATAAGTACTACTCAGGCCACGGGGGTCGTCCGTAGATGACACCCGTCTCGCTTGATAAATTCAACGTCTACAGCCGTTCTCTTAATACGTTGAACGAAGTGGTGAAATCGGTATAAGTACTACTCAGGCCACGGGGGTCGTCCGTAGATGACACCCATTTCGCTTTATAGGTTCAACATCTATAGCCGTTGTCTTACTACGTTGAACGAAGTGGTGAAATCGGTTTAAGTACTGCTTAGGCCACGGGGGTCGTCCGTAGATGACACCCGTCTCGCTTTATAAGTTCAACATTATTGTCTCACTACGTTACTTGTTCTCACTTAACAGTTTTTTTAAAGAATTACCATGGGAAACAAGCGAAAAATCTTCTAATTTCTGTCTCATCTAATAGCATCTTAATAATCCGGTTGCGAAAGTTATCAATAGCCTTTTCTATTTCGAGCACTTTCAGAAAGCTTATCCGGGACCTCGGCGCTAAGCTGCCTCTTCGAAACGACTGTTTAATGCGAGGACGGATTTAAGTACATTTGCCATGCGATACGTGTCGTAACCACAACCCGGCCCGCCCCCGCTCCTCCCGCCCCTTCCGCCCCCGGGGGCGGGGGCGGGACAGGCGCGTGATGAAACGTCGCTCAGCTCCGTATGATTATGATCCGCGTTAAGGATATAAATACAAAGAGACTGTCCTCTCATACATTGCATACATTTCACCTTGTTAACAACATTTGGTTGGCAAACATTCCATTGCAGCAGCAGACAGAATGTTATACAGCGGAAGAGTTCTATGATGTGCTGTAGATATGTAGGTACCACTAGCTATAACTGATTTACTGTGGGAACTGTGAGTCTGTAACTTACGAGTATCTTTTATATACTCGTAGATGGACAAATGTATTGTGGCTTTAAATTTTAATTTAATTTATATTTCTAATTTTATTGTTATTTTGGTTTAGATTTAGGAAATTAATATAATTAATATAAAATTTAATTGATGTTTAATTTAAGACTTTATTTGTTAATAATTAACGAATTGTGAATTGTGACATTTGAAATATTAATTATTTCTTTTTAATATTAGAAATAGTATTTTACAATTAAGCTAATTTTAGTGATATTAAATTTTAGAACAAAATGAGTTGTCGTAATTGGGATCTAATTTAATATTTTGAGTACCTAATATAACGAATTCAAGTGCAATGTATATTGGCCTCGAAAGATTTTATATAAATAAACAGAAGGTAAGTGAGTGAACAAGTGTGAGAGATATATATACATTTGCAAATCCGCTTTGTGTATACTTCTTTTAACCTCCTCGGCGAAATGTTGCCTCTTCTAGTGTTTTCACTTCCATGGAGCGAGTGCGACGCTGGATGTTACATCTATGTGTAATTTGTCCCTCTCTATCCACCCTCTCTCTGTCACTCTCTCTCTCTCTCTCACTTGTTTTAGTTTACTAATAATGAAAGTCTTATCTAATCAAAACCGCGCATTTCCTCAGCTTCCCATGTCTTTGAAAAGACGATTTACAAACATATATTATTATGTTCATTTATAATTGTATAAGAAATCTAATTTCAAAAAGACGGCCAAGTACGGGTCGAACTCGCGCACCAAGGGTTCCGTATCGCCATGTCATGGTCAGCGCCACTCACGCCATCTATGGCGTGTTTTATGAAATGCTTCATATTATTTAAAATTCATGATTAGTTAAAATGCTTCATACTGTTTTCGGTAGATGGCGCGCATACACTTTTTAGTTTCTTGTATGGGGAGTGGGGACCCCCGTGATTTTTACTTTTTTTAAATTTTATTTGTTGTTATATATCGGCCATAATGACACATATTCTGTGAAAATTTCAACGGGCTACCTATTACGGTTAAAGAGATGCAGCCCTCGGACAGACAGACGGACAGACAGACAGGCAGACAGATGGCGTAGGCTTAGTCATAGGGATCCCGTACGACAAATACGGAACCCTAAAAATACACGTTCCAAAAATGCACCATAGAATAATAATTCATATACAATAATGTATATTATGGAAGAGTGACAGCGAAAGGTAGAGAATGCCTCGTCTATTCGTAAACACATCACGTCTTCTTCATTATTACGCTTCACACTATTTTTTATTGATCCGACGTCGTGTACTCTCTTCAACCGCGCGTCTTCCCGGAAGGAAAACATTTATAGGGCTGGGTACAACAAAACCTTCCCCCGCTATGTCGTTTCCGCGAAAAGTTGTCAACTTTCTAAGCGCATCAACCGCGGGCGAGTGAGCCCTCGTCTCGCGCCGCGCCGCCTCCGCCGCGGCGGCTCCCACGCACTTCAGATCACTTCCCCGTCAAGCAGTGGCGCATTCATGTCATGAATGCTGTGTCCATCCATCGATGTGTCCATCCATGTGTGTGATAGCCATTGCATTACGATGGGTCTGCATTTTTTAAGTTATACTTCTTTACAAGTTCTTTACGCACATTATGAAATAAATTGAACATCTTAAGGCGCGTTTTGAAAATGAAAAGTAAACTCAGAGAAAACGTCACGTCACCGTCACTGCATAACAATTATTTGTATGTAGGTTTTGCGTGGTGCTGCCTTTGAGAGGGAGAGGGGTCAAGAGGTCGAGGGGTCTAGGGGTGAGGAGGCGAAGGCGAGAGAATGAGGAGGAGGAGAGGAGAGAAGTATAATTACTTCTAACACAAGTACTTGCACCCATTTTTTAGGGTCCCGTCGCAAAATTACGAAAAAGGGGACCCTCATGGGATTATTCTGGTGTCTGTCTGCCTATCTGTCTGTCTGTCAGTCACGTAGAATTTTTCACAGAGACAGACCATAGATTTATTTATATAATAGCATGGTGGAAAGTATAGGGTAGGTACCCCAAAAGTGAAGAAATTTTTTTAGTTTTTTGTTTTTTTAAATAAATCGCCAGGCTGGATTTGTTTCGTGAGTAAAGAAGTATACTTCTTTTTACTCTATTTTTTTTTAAAGTTATAACTTTAAAAAAAATGCAACTTATGCGTCGAGCAAAACCCGCAACCATGCAAAACCTGCGATAGTAGCCCGACTTCTACCCACCTCGATTTGTTTACATCTCGTAACACACGTCTCGAGTCCGTCACGTGTCTGCACAAGTATGACAGAGATATAAATATAATGCATTTTCGTTTTTGCGTCACAGCATTTTACCCTCAGCCAAATATACTTTTACATATTTTTCTAGTTTTCTCTTTTTTTACCTTTGAATTTTGTGTTTTCGTTCATTTGTTTATTTAAATATTAATGGGAAACATAACAGCAATTTCACAATGTTATACATATCCTGGATTGATACTCTAAAGTGCATTTTTATGATTTAAGGCATTCTAATCGCGAACAGTTACTAGTGCCTCAGCACGGCCCAGTAAAACTCGGGAGGCTCGTGAGTTCCCTCATTGTAAAGCGATCGTGTCTCACCCCCGATCTCCCGTTGCTGCCCCTCTAGTTCTACCCCTCATCGCCCTACCATTATGACGATGTAGAAACTTTCACCATTGTTATAGAAATCACTGGCTAAGCCGCCTCCTCAGTTTCATAGTCCCTATGTTAAGTCCAATGCCTATTAAAGTCACTGCTTTAGTTTTCACAAGCTTGGGTCTTTTCATATTCTCGTGACGTCTGTATGTCTCTCTGTCTGTTAAATCGGAATGTTGAAGGTCCAACTAAAAGTTTGTACGTCGAGCGGAAAATATTATTCTGTGCTGTAATTCAATTTGCTCGTGTTGCCAACATTATGGAATAGCGCTAGTTTAAAGTCATGCTCTAAGCTCTAATAAGGTTTTTAAGACCCAGCAATACCGATAAACGGTTTCTACAGATTGATGTTTCTCGTAAACCACTGTGCGTTTGGTTGTGTTCTCCTCTAGTCCAGTATAGCCATTAATCCAGGGAAGTCTCGGGTATATGGCACCTACCTTCTCAGAGGTGATATTGGCTGGTCGGAGCATGCGCTTTGGCCCCTCCGACTCAGCCATCCATACCGGGTTACATTATTCCGAAGACCACAATTTCAACTGCAGAAAACAGGAAGAAAAATAACCTTGTTCCGTCCTCAATAATAAAGGATTCTATCTCATAACTTCTTCCCTCTTTTGTGCGCCAGCTAATAGAAGCAACGAAATAAAAGTCGGAACGGCCATCCGGTCCGTTCGGGGCCAGTGTAACGACAGCTTTATGTGACCGAAGTCGATCGTCGGTGATCGATGCGACAGTTTCGGCTCGTCTCTAATTCGGCGTCTTTGTTGAACCTTTGCTCCCGGCACAAGTAATGGTAAAACTTATTGCGGGATGCTTTATCCCTTTTTCCTCGGCCATTCCTCTTAATAATTTAGTTTTCGACCGAAAGTTGGAGTAAAATCGAGCTAGAATGTTTTCATCCTTTGTGGATTTCCAGCCGTAAATTTACAAAAAGGCAATGGCAAATGATCAAAATATCAGATAGCGGTAGGCAAGTTGCAAATATAGTAAACATTTTAAACAGAGTTAGACACCGCAGCTAAAAATAATTTGAATATCAAGGAATACAAAATAATTGTCAATTATTTCTAAAAGTGGACACGCATAACCTGGTAAAATACACTAGCTGGCTGTATCATACATATTGTGACATACAGTCTGTATGTCACAATAAAAAGACATACAGATGAGAAGCTAGTACTATGTCACAAGGTTCTACCCGTGCGACTCCACTTTTGGAGGCGACTCTCTCACCTCATTAATCAACAGAGTGAACTGTGAACAAAATATTAGTGTCCTCGCATTTAAATGGAAAAGCAATTTGCAAACATTTTTCTTTGATTTATTTTCCCCGCACCCCAAAAGCGAACAGTAGCGCTGCCCCCACTCTGCTAAATAAACGAAAATTCATTCCCGCGTGCACCGCGGCCGCCCCGTCGCACTGCCGCGTCGTCGTCGTCGCCGCCGACCCGACGGCCACCGCAGTCCTGGGGGGATTAGAGGGACAACCTCCCTCGACGCATTTGATTGAAACTTTTATAAGGGGAAAATAGTTTTCCAATCATATTGTAGTTTCGAATAATACGGTCCAGTCAGCCCCTCGCTTATTTTCCACATGAAATTTCAAATAACTAATATTTTGTTGTGAGCGTAAAAGCTCGGATTTGTTATAGCGTGGGTTGGAGGCGAGTGAAGTGGTTCTTTCAAAGTTTATACCACAGAAACGATATTGCAAATGCTTTAAGGCACCTACCATTTGCAAGCACGTATAGATCTCGCAGAAATTGATGACACGAACAAAAAAAAAATCCATTGATTTTGAATATCACATTTCAACTCAACTAACACTTGTCAAATTATAATAATTATAGTCATTAATATACATTTAACATAAATTAAAATAATAACTTATGACGGGAAGAGGCCCGAAGGTATCACCCATTTACCCTGGTCGCAGGGGAAAGCTTCGGCATGGAATACTACATGTGTTGGTTGACACCAGGGCCATTAGTGACCTGGACGGTTCCTCCTGCGTCGCAAGGTCCCCCGCAGGGTAGGCGTAGGCGCCCAAACACTCAAAGTACTCATCCGTTGGAGCCGTTTGAGTTCCTCGCCTTTGCTGTGGACACCCACGGCGCATGGAGTGACGACGTGGGCAGTGCGTCCGTCACTTGGGAAAATTTCTCCAGGAGGCCACGGACGAGCGACGGGCACCGTCGTTTTTCCGGCAACACGTGTCCCTCGTCATCCAGCGCGTGGGAGCACAGCATCTATCGTGGGGATAGTGGTAACGGTCTCCATGATGGATGATTTATATTATGTCTAAGTACTTTACATGATTGTATTATATAATTATTGTTATGTTATTGATCAATAAAAACTTTTGGAAAAAATATATAATATAACAGGTATATTAATTCACTTTATCATTAGTTATTTTTTTCGTACCCTCAAATACTAGTAGACCGACAGTAATTAATTATTTGGGTCCTTTCTTTGGCTGGCTAGAGTATAAATTTAGTTTCCGCCAACGTTTTATTTATAAAACTCGGTGAATTTCACCGTTTGCACTAAACCCTTAGAAATTGGAGAGCACCCGTGCTCTGCGTTCGTGTGCAAAACCAGGTTGGAAAGTTGAACATAATACTTGGCTTGGGTATTTTAAGTACACACCGAATCTAGTGAAATTATATATTATAAAACGGTTTTATTAAAAAAAAACTAGAAAAGAAACCATCAGCTGTACAAAAAACTAGAAAATAATAAAGACACAAACCTGGGCCTTCTTAAGATTTTACGTCTGGGTAAGAAATCGTGCAATACTAGCGTGCTGTCTTCTCATGTCGGATGCCAAAGGGCACTTTGTGTCGCTGCGTCAGCGGAATATGTAATAAATTGAGACTTTTAACAGACTAATATAAAAACGTGGGGCGTATAATATGCGTAATTAAATAACATGCGCCCCACGTTTTTATATTAGTCTGTTAAAAGTCTCAATTTATTACATATTCCGCTGACGCAGCGACACAAAGTGCCCTTTGGCATCCGACATGAGAAGACAGCACGCTAGTATTGCACGATTTCTTACCCAGACGTAAAATCTTAAGAAGGCCCAGGTTTGTGTCTTTATTATTTTCTAGTTTTTTGTACAGCTGATGGTTTCTTTTCTAGTTTTTTTTAATAAAACCGTTTTTATTAAAAACCACTTACCAATTTTTTTTATTTACTCCTTTTTAGTTTGATTTTGTTTATAATTTTTTTCTTTCATGTTGTTCCCACGAGTATTGGTCCAATAACAGTCGACCCCCTAGAGGTCCATGTAGAGGGGTAAGGATCTCATACAACAAGGTGTGCCCAGCTGTGAGGTTGAAACGCTAACGACATATCATTTTTATCCAACATAATGCCACGCAGTCCTCGGCACGTTTCAAACGTTGGCTTTGGTGGTGTATCGCTAACGACGACGTATAATTTTTAGCCACCCTAACGCCACAGCTCTCAGCACAATACAGAAATCTTAACTTGTGTGGTTTCTAACAAATATCCTGATCATTATTTTTTGTTTTATTTAAGTTCAACAGTCCACCTCCTGCCTCCATAATCAGATCCTCGTCACCAAGTGTATTGGTAGAAGTATGGGACACTCGTCCAAACCAACCAAATGGGCCCAAACTCGAGGGGGTTACTAGTAACGGTTGAAGAGTTCCACTGTACACCTCCTGACTCCATCATCAGACCCTCGTCACCAAGTGTATTGGTAGAAGTATGGGACACTCGTCCGAACCAACCAAATGAGCCCAAACTCGAGGGGGTTACTAGTAACGGTTGAAGAGTTCCACTGTCCACTTCCTGACTCCATCATCAGACCCTCGTCACCAAGTGTATTGATGGAAGTATGAAGCACTCGTCCGAACCAACCAAATGAGCCCAAACTCGAGGGGGTTACTGGTAACGGTTGAAGAGTTCCACTGTCCACCTCCTGACTCCATCATCAGACCCTCGTCACCAAGTGTATTGGTAGAAGTATGGGACACTCTTCCAAACAAACCAAATGAGCCCAAACTCGAAGGGATTACTAGTAACGGTTGAAGAGTTCCACTGTCCACTTCCTGACTCCATCATCATCACGCCCTCGTCACCAAGTGTATTGGTAGAAGTATGGGACACTCGTCCAAACAACCCAAATGAGCCGAAACTCGAGAGGGTTACTAGTAACGGTTGAAGAGTTCCACTGTCTACCTCCTGACTCCATCATCAGACCTTCGTCACCAAGTGTATTGGTAGAAGTATGGGACACTCGTCCAAACCAACCAAATGAGCCCAAACTCGAGGGGGTTACTAGTAACAGTTGAAGAGTTCCACTGTCCACCTCCTGACTCCATCAACAGACCCTCGTCACCAAGTGTATTGGTAGAAGTATAGGACACTTGTCCACACCAACCATATGAGCCCAAACTCGAGGGGGTTACTAGTAACGGTTGAAGAGTTCCACTGTACACCTCCTGACTCCATCATCAGACCCTCGTCACCAAGTGTATTGGTAGAAGTATGGGACACTCGTCCAAACCAACCATTTGAGCCCAAACTCGAGGGGGTTACTAGTAACGGTTGAAGAGTTCCACTGTACACCTCCTGACTCCATCATCAGACCCACGTCACCAAGTGTATTGGTGGAAGTATGGAGCACTCGTCCGAACTATCCAAATGAGCCCAAACTCGAGGGTATTACTAGTAACGGTTGAAGAGTTCCACTGTACACCTCCTGACTCCATCTTCAGACCCTCGTCACCAAGTGTATTGGTAGAAGTATGGGACACTCGTCCAAACCAACCATTTGAGCCCAAACTCGAGGGAGTTACTAGTAACGGTTGAAGAGTTCCACTGTACACCTCCTGACTCCATCATCAAACCCTCGTCACCAAGTGTATTGGTAGAAGTATAGGACACTCGTCCAAACCAACCAAATGAGCCCAAACTCGAGGGGGTTACTAGTAACGGTTGAAGAGTTCCACTGTACACCTCCTGACTCCATCATCAGACCCCCGTCACCAAGTGTATTGGTAGAAGTATAGGACACTTGTCCAAACCAACCAAATGAGCCCAAACTCGAGGGGGTTACTAGTAACGGTTGAAGAGTTCCACTGTACACCTCCTGGCTCCATCATCAGACCCTCGTCACCAAGTGTATTGGTGGAAGTATGGAGCACTCGTCCGAACTATCCAAATGAGCCCAAACTCGAGGGTATTACTAGTAACGGTTGAAGAGTTCCACTGTACACCTCCTGACTCCATCTTCAGACCCTCGTCACCAAGTGTATTGGTAGAAGTATGGGACACTCGTCCAAACCAACCATTTGAGCCCAAACTCGAGGGGGTTACTAGTAACGGTTGAAGAGTTCCACTGTACACCTCCTGACTCCATCATCAAACCCTCGTCACCAAGTGTATTGGTAGAAGTATAGGACACTCGTCCAAACCAACCAAATGAGCCGAAACTCGAGGGGGTTACTAGTAACGGTTGAAGAGTTCCACTGTACACCTCCTGACTCCATCATCAGACCCCCGTCACCAAGTGTATTGGTAGAAGTATAGGACACTTGTCCAAACCAACCAAATGAGCCCAAACTCGAGGTGGTTACTAGTAACGGTTGAAGAGTTCCACTGTACACCTCCTGGCTCCATCATCAGACCCTCGTCACCAAGTGTATTGGTGGAAGTATGGAGCACTCGTCCGAACTATCCAAATGAGCCCAAACTCGAGGGTATTACTAGTAACGGTTGAAGAGTTCCACTGTACACCTCCTGACTCCATCTTCAGACCCTCTTCACCAAGTGTATTGGTAGAAGTATGGGACACTCGTCCAAACCAACCATTTGAGCCCTAACTCGAGGGGGTTACTAGTAACGGTTGAAGAGTTCCACTGTACACCTCCTGACTCCATCATCAAACCCTCGTCACCAAGTGTATTGGTGGAAGTATAGGACACTCGTCCAAACCAACCAGATGAGCCCAAACTCGAGGGGGTTACTAGTAACGGTTGAAGAGTTACACTGTACACCTCCTGACTCCATCATCAGACCCTCGTCACCAAGTGTATTGGTAGAAGTATGGGGCACTCGTCCAAACCAACCTAATGAGCCCAAATTCGAGGGGTTTACTAGTAACAGTTGAAGAGTTCCACTGTCTACCTCCTGACTCCATCATCAGACCCTCGTCACCAAGTTTATTGGTAGAAGTATGGGAAACTTGTCCAAACAACCCAAATGAGCCCAAACTCGAGGGGGTTACTAGTAACGGTTGAAGAGTTCCACTGTGCACCTCCTGACTCCATCATCAGACCCTCGTCACCAAGTGTATTGGTAGAAGTATAGGACACTCGTCCAAACCAACCAAATGAGCCCAAACTCGAGGGGGTTACTAGTAACGGTTGAAGAGTTCCACTGTACACCTCCTGACTCCATCATCAGACCCTCGTCACCAAGTGTATTGGTAGAAGTATGGGACACTCGTCCAAACCAACCATTTGAGCCCAAACTCGAGGGGGTTACTAGTAACGGTTGAAGAGTTCCACTGTACACCTCCTGACTCCATCATCAGACCCTCGTCACCAAGTGTATTGGTGGAAGTATGGAGCACTCGTCCGAACTATCCAAATGAGCCCAAACTCGAGGGTATTACTAGTAACGGTTGAAGAGTTCCACTGTACACCTCCTGACTCCATCTTCAGACCCTCGTCACCAAGTGTATTGGTAGAAGTATGGGACACTCGTCCAAACCAACCATTTGAGCCCAAACTCGAGGGAGTTACTAGTAACGGTTGAAGAGTTCCACTGTACACCTCCTGACTCCATCATCAAACCCTCGTCACCAAGTGTATTGGTAGAAGTATAGGACAGTCGTCCAAACCAACCAAATGAGCCCAAACTCGAGGGGGTTACTAGTAACGGTTGAAGAGTTCCACTGTACACCTCCTGACTCCATCATCAGACCCCCGTCACCAAGTGTATTGGTAGAAGTATAGGACACTTGTCCAAACCAACCAAATGAGCCCAAACTCGAGGGGGTTACCAGTAACGGTTGAAGAGTTCCACTGTACACCTCCTGGCTCCATCATCAGACCCTCGTCACCAAGTGTATTGGTGGAAGTATGGAGCACTCGTCCGAACTATCCAAATGAGCCCAAACTCGAGGGTATTACTAGTAACGGTTGAAGAGTTCCACTGTACACCTCCTGACTCCATCTTCAGACCCTCGTCACCAAGTGTATTGGTAGAAGTATGGGACACTCGTCCAAACCAACCATTTGAGCCCAAACTCGAGGGGGTTACTAGTAACGGTTGAAGAGTTCCACTGTACACCTCCTGACTCCATCATCAAACCCTCGTCACCAAGTGTATTGGTAGAAGTATAGGACACTCGTCCAAACCAACCAAATGAGCCGAAACTCGAGGGGGTTACTAGTAACGGTTGAAGAGTTCCACTGTACACCTCCTGACTCCATCATCAGACCCCCGTCACCAAGTGTATTGGTAGAAGTATAGGACACTTGTCCAAACCAACCAAATGAGCCCAAACTCGAGGTGGTTACTAGTAACGGTTGAAGAGTTCCACTGTACACCTCCTGGCTCCATCATCAGACCCTCGTCACCAAGTGTATTGGTAGAAGTATAGGACACTCGTCCAAACCAACCAAATGAGCCCAAACTCGAGGGGGTTACTAGTAACGGTTGAATAGTTCCACTGTACACCTCCTGACTCCATCATCAGACCCTCGTCACCAAGTGTATTGGTAGAAGTATGGGACACTCGTCCAAACCAACCAAATGAGCCCAAACTCGAGGGGGTTACTAGTAACGGTTGAAGAGTTCCACTGTACACCTCCTGACTCCATCATCAGACCCTCGTTACCAAGTTGAAATTATCATAATATTGTATTGTCACGAGAACTCAATGTGTGTGCAAAGTTTCATAAAAATCGGTTCAGTAGAAGTAGTTGAAAAAGTTGTCGCAAGATTTGAAACAAAGATAGAAACAAATATACGAAGTCAAGCTAAATAATATATAAAACCGTTTAATAAAACCGTTTAAATAAAGATATGTTATGGAACTAGAGAAACAAGTTCCAGTTAGTAATAATGTACTCTTTATCAACCGACTTCCAAAAAGGAGGAGGTTCTCAATTTGTCTGTATGTTTTTTTTTTTTTTCATGAGTAGGATATATCTCTTTATAGGTTCTTAAATAAATTTTTGGAAGAATACCACCCCTGAGGGTGGGAAATTAAGGGATGAATACTTTCACACTAAATAATTTTTTTCAATCACTTACTTCCCGTCAACAATATAATGTGATATTAATAAAAATAGTAAAATAAAAAAACATTGAATCGACTTCCCTAAAAATTATTAAATAAATAATAAATTTCAGGTGTGCTTTTGTACCGCCTTCTACTCAAGATAAAAATAGTATTTAATACTTTTTAGGAAGTCCGTTCAATGTTTTTTAAAACAGTTTTTTTGTGTACCTTGAACAGAGGAGTATCAATAAAAGAGCCGTATAACTATACTATAAGAAACTATGTGTGTAGCTCACCAGTATGTAACTGTAGTCTTTGAATCCTATCACACTCACTCTGTACGCCGGAACAATTTATTAAGCTTGTAAGAATTATATATTATTTTATTTATGAGAAAACTTAACAGCTACAACGGAATCACGAAATTAATATAATTCTATATATTATAAGCGTAAGTGTATTGGGTACATCTACTATGAATTGAAACAAAAATTTACAAATCTATGTACATGTAAATAATAATTCGTATTTCCGTCCAGTTCAGTGTAGTCGGCGAGACCAAAGGGAACCACTGGCATCACGGATGTTGTAGGTACCAACCGTGTCAGTTACCATAAAAAAAAACAACAAAAAACACGCCTACAAATAACAGCAAACGAAAAATAAATAAAGTAAAAGTAAAAATTCTCGGCCTTCCAGCTACAGCAATCAAGCAACCGCAGCAAGCATTATTAAACTCGACGTGCTGCCAGCTTAGGCTGTAATCGATGATCGCTAGGAAGCAATAAATCTACCGAAAGCAGCAAACAATACATCAGCCGAATAAAAATCGCTTCGGCAGCGGACGTGAAACGCTGAGTCGCCAAACGCTAACGCTGACGAGAGGAAACGCAACTGGACGGGGAGGCGTGCGTGGGCGACGTCTCACATACTGAACGAAGAGTATATACGAACCGAAATACCTTATCCAGCGGTGGCGCAAGAATATTCTAGAGACATCGTATTCTAAGTGAAATGGTTATTCTTAATATGTTCTTAATACATAGGAATGTGTGACTGAAGCAATAGTATTAAAACTGAATCGTAAAAAAAAGTCATGTCCTTACGGTGGCGCTTGATCCGGGTCGCCCCTCATCATCAAATGTGGTTGAGGGAGGCGATGGCTGGCCCTGGCGTGATGCTCGTGAGCGGGTGCTGTTTGTGGAGACTGACCTGCATGTTATATGAATCGTTTAAGCTTATGGAAAATGTTGTATTTGTGATATATTTTTTAGAAATAGTGATGACTGTACGATCATCACTTTCATTTAGGTAGGTAGTGGCAAACACTTTTGTAAATGTAGACTAAGTGAACGTAAAAAAAGTATCCAGCGAAGTTTCTTGCCAGTTCTTCTTCGCTGTGATAATCGAACTGGCAAAATGCTAAATTTTAAAATAGAACGAATCCGAGTGCAGTGTACTGTCTATTAGAGGTTAATAAAGAATAAAGAATTGTGCTCCTATTTTGTTTATAGCTTCAGCGAACGAGCTCTAATATTCGGCCTCATGAATAGTACGAATATCTTCTTACAGAACCTCTCGGAATATACCGTCAAATCGCGGTCATTTTCTTTATTCCGTAGTCACACAGCTTCGCCTCATTTGATTACCATTTCCTTCCCAATACAAATATTATAAACATATTTCATGACTTGGAAGCAAACCTATTTTACCATCCGGAACCCTAAACCTACCCACATCATATTCGCATCAGATATTTTCAGGTGTGTTGACCTCGATTTGATCGTGTGACCTTTCCGCGAGTAGTGTGGGGCAAAATAGATGCTAGATCCGAGGGTCAGGACTGCCCAGTACTCTAGGGTCCCTAAGTGAGTAGATCTGAATCGAACCTCGCAACACTATCTGTCTACTTCTAACACGCGTCGTATACTCACAATTTCTCTTTCGCTCAATCCACAATTTGATTTGAGATCGCTTTATCATTCACTCGAGCTTAGCACGAGGTCAGTCAGGCTACGTGTAATCAGCTCGAGTGAGAGCTCCTTATTTATTTGAACGAAATGAAAAAAAAAACGACCAAGTGCGAGTCGGAATCGCGTGCCGAGGGTTCCGTATCACCGCGTAATTGACCAGTTTTTATTATTTCTTGTTTTACTTTAGGGTTTACACTATAATCGTAAGAATTGACATTTGTATGTATAACCGTTTTTATGATAGAGCAAAAACGAAAAACATTGAAAAAATATGTTTTAATTGTATTTATTTTCCTTTTTTAGTTTTTATTATTTGTTAGTATTTTCACCATTATAAGTTATATATAACACATATTGTGTGAAATTGTTTCTGTGAAATTGCCCTCAAACAGACGGACAGACAGACAGGTAGACAGATAGACGGTGTAGGCTTAGTAATTTAAATATGTCTAAACCAATATATCTAGCTAGTACATCTAAACCAGTACACTCGTACTTTTTACAAACTTTTAATGTCTACCCTCCTCTTTCTTTCTGTTACGCACAAATTTCCATAAAAAACACGCTTGCAATAAACACTAGCGGAAAAAGAGGATGTATTTCATCATTGTAGTTAATTTCACACCGGAAGAGTTACCTGGCCCCTAGCATACACAAGTATGTTAATCGTTAATTTCATTAAAATAAAATAAAATAACTTCTTGCTTAGGTGCGATCAATATCAACAAACATTAATGACTCAAAAGGGCATATCAGATCGTTGCTTCAGCACCGTCCAATCAGAACCATTTCGACACCAACAAAATTATCCAGATAAGTAAATTTTCCGCCCTTTCCGTCGAAAGTCGCCCCGACTGCGAGAATTGACAGGGCCTCCCCAAATAGAAGACCTCCCTCTCTCCCAGCTGTCGAGTCGTGGACCGGACCTTGATAAACGACCGCGAGGTGAATCGAGCATTGATCGCTACACTCTTATAATTAACTCCTGTACTCCGCGGGCAGATAGCGCGACCCTTATTTTGACGACGGCTTTCGACTGTCAATAAGTCGATCCGAGAGGTTTCAACCATGGGTTTCAGATGTTGTTGGAGGGTTTGATGATGCTTTGGTGATTTTTTGGTTACATTGAATTCACTCTGACGAAGTCGCAAGCTTAGCCTGAGATGAGCATTTATGACAAAAAATACCTATCTACAAATATTCTTACTGAACGTTCAATCTTGTTCAGCTTCAACGACAGTTGCGATTCACAGAGCAGCGATCGGCGGCCGTCATCTCTTGCTTTGTGTTGTGTTCCATCCGTTTTTAGGGTTCCCTACCTCAAAAGAGGAAAAAAACGGAACCCTTTTATGACCAATCTTGTGTCTGTCTGTCTATCCGTCAGTCACAGCTTATTTTCTCCGAATCTACTGAACGAAAAAAGTTGAAATTTGCTACATTGGCCCAATCAGGGTATAACGTAAATGAACGAGTTTCGATTCTGGTGGTCAATTGTGGGAAACAAATTAGAACGTTAAGAAAAGTGCATCACGTGGATATGAATGAAAAGGGAATACAAATATCTTTCTTATAGTTTTAAAGTGCACACTGCACAGTTTAAAAGATATTAAAGAAAATATACAAAATCGAGCTCGTGATTAATAACTAATCATATTTAGCATCTCATCTCTAGAACATTTAATTATAAATTTAAAAATTCGTGAACACCATGTTTCACGCAAAATAAAACCAAGCGCACACGAGATTTTACTACAAGAGAATAATAAACAACGAAATTAACATTTTATTTTAAATCTTAGTTTTATGGACACCTAGATGTTGTCTCTTTACGATGAAGTAACAAAGCGGTAAGAACAACTTATTATACTGATAAACTTCTTTAAAATATTTCGCTTAAGCTTCTCCAAAACTTTGATATTTTGTTATTCATAGCGTACTTAAGAAACACGCGTACCGAAGCAACCAAACTTGATGCGGGAAGTCTGCTAGGCTAGCACTGAGTGTGGAACATACCTACATACTTGTAGTTTAGTTTGTAAGGTATGCCTGCTCCGTGGAAACTAATACCTAGAATGGACATAAACTTTCAATTAGGTTAAAGATAAATTAAAAAAAAATATATATAAGGTGTTACGTTAGCCATGTCATCAATTTCGGGAGGGTTACATACACACTCAAATAAACACGTTACGCAAAAAATAATATATGTTTTAGCATTACTTTTCGAGAAATTTAACAAAACATGTTTGCTACCTAAACATTAACCTGTGTGTAACTGTTACACACAGGTTAATGTTTAGGTAGTTTACACTGTAACAGTAGGTAACTTGCATTGTACGGGGTCAATGACCGTACTATGTTCAAACGCAGAACAGCTGTTTGTTGTAAGTATGTCACAAGGTCACTATGATTGGTTTTTACAGCTACTTATTTGATTTGATTTTTTTGTTAGGAGAAAAAATTCTCCTATAAACATATGTTTTTTTCTTACGTAAAGTGTTTATTTGAGTGTGTATGTAACCCTCCCGAAATTAATGACATGACTAACGTAACAACTTATATTTGTGAAACTATGTATGTATGTACTCACGTATCTTTGTTTCTTGCAAATATGTAGTGCATACCGACCAAATGTTGTTAACAAAAATATACACACTGTATGATAATTCCGTTTCTGGGTATTTATGTTCATGCTCTGCTCGCTCAAGCTCGCGAGCCATGCCAAATTGCTTCTGCTCTTCGCCTGAAAGCTCCATTACCTCGTTACAATAACTTACCAAATAGTTATATGTGCGTATGTATATACCCGCATATAACTTCTTGGAAGTTTCCTCCAGTCCGTGTTTGCCTGTCATATCTCCAGACACGCTGAGATGTTCACGTTATTGTTTACACACTCCGAGGCTGTTGGTGAAATTCAATATGCGAAAGCAGAAAACGTAAGGTCGTACGGTCGGCTCTAAAAATGTTACTTACTTTTAGAGAACGTTGTCAGATTAATGCGTTTAACTCCATAAGCTAAATAAGTGCGCCTTTGGTAAGGTTATTTTATTATAATGGACATAGAAGAAACACTGTTAAAAACTTTGATATGATTTTAATAACTTCACCTACCTCAGAGTAGCAATTTGTGACAATTTAAATTTGGTAACAACCCTATCACGAGTACTTATCATCGATCGTTGAAGTCTACAGCATCGTCGTTCTGTCTCGTTGAACTAGTAAACAAATTACGATGCCATAAATACAAGTATATGGTATCAAAATAGAAACTAAAATTGAATTTCACACATTACCCAGTTCTCAAAACTGTTGGCTTATTTAGATTTGAAACGAAAAAACCGGCCAAGTGCGAGTCGACCTCGCACACCGAGGGTTCCGTATCGCCATGTTATGGTCAGCGCCACTCACGCCATTTATGGCGTGTTTATGAAACATTACATTATATAATATTAGTTCAATTTCATGATTAGTTAAAATGCTTCATACTCTTTTCGGTAGATGGCGCGCGCGCATACACTTTTTAGTTTCTTCTATGGGAACCCCGTGATTTTTTTTCTTTCTCTTATTTTTATTATTTGTCGTTATATCGGCCCTAATAACACATATTCTGTGAAAATTTCAACCGGCTACCTATTACGGTTCAAGAGATACAGCTCTCGGACAGACGGACGGAAAGACAGACAGACAGACAGACAGACAGATAGACGGCGTAGGCTTAGTAATAGGGTCCCGTACCGGATACGGAACCTTAAAAATTATATCCTTTTTGTATGCGACCGTAACAACTGTAAAAGTTTCTTTTATCTAGTGAATTGTGAATAGTTTTTTTTTAAGTGAAAATGTGAAGAATATCTTAAAGGAGCCTCCGCAAGCAATCCATCAACCTTATAATGGATGGTTGAGATCGGCTTACAGCCGGGCGGGGCGACGGGCGGCGGCGGCGGCAGCGCCGCGGAGGTTGAAGAGCCTCCGCCCGCCTTACATAACTCTGAGAGTTCGATCATCGTTGATTTATAAACATCTCGAATGGAGCGCGATCTTTAACCAAATTGAAATGGGCTCAATGTCGGCCCGTCGCGTAGATCCCGCACGACCTGGACAATCGTTTGAACCATAGAGAAATAATATACGGGGGTATATTATTTCTCCTTTATACGTCTATGGTTCTATGGTATATTCTTCCTTTATACGTCTATGGTTTGAACAGATACAATGTCTGTGTCTCTATGTTTAATTTAGTCTGAAGGAATATAGATACCATCCTAACTTAACATAATCAAAAGTTTGCATATGGGTGAAATAATGATTTTATGAATTAAACAAATTTTAAATAAAATTTGTGAATTTGAAGAAAAAAAACAACTTTGTGAGCCTTACACTTGTTATGCAACACAGACCTAATAAACTGATTGAACAGGTTTCGTGGCTCGAATCTTCAAAGTAAGGCGAGAACTTTCCACCTCCGCCCGCCTCCTCCGTGTCGTCCTCCGCCCCGTGTCACCTCCCGCCTTCCTTTCCTGTCCCGTCAGGGCGGGCGGCGCGGCGGTGGGTGGAGGAGCCTTCCGATATCGAATAAAGAAGGCACCTGTCACATGCACAATGAGCGCCTGTGAATCGGGCGACCTCGACTAAACGGCCGCCCTATTTTATAGATCAAACATCCTTTCGGTAATGTTTGCTTTGAGATGAAGATTGACCAATTTTGAATATGAATCAGTTATGGCAAAAAAAAAATTGTTTCAAGAGGTTTAAATTTATAATAATCCCCCAAATAATATTATAAATTTTGAATCAAACAATATGTTCAAAACGGCTGCTAGATTTTACTCTATGAACAATTAGAACTTAATATAATTCAAATTACAAACCTCAACACATCTTGTTAATCCTTACAATTTATTTATTTTCCATTCTGTGTCCTTTTGTCCTTTTCCAGTCTGTCTGTCTGTTTGTCTGTCCGTATTGTAGTTATAAGTTTAGTTTATTAAGTATTATTAGAGTTTCTACTGTTAGTAACCGCAACATAATAATATATATCTATAAGCGAATGTGTAAAAACGTTTTTTATAAAGATCGAAGATTGATGGGAATGACTTATTCGTTTTTAGGGTTCCGTACCTCAAAAGAGGAAAAACGGAACCCTTATAGGATCACTTTGTTGTCCGTCTGGCTGGCTGTCTGTCCCTCAAGACCCTTTTTCTCAGGAACGGGTAGACGTATCAATTTGAAATTAATACCAAATATTAAGGTCTACGTTTCCTCGGAGGTGTAAAAAAATTAAGTTTCTAAGTCAACGCAATCACAAGATACGGCCATTTATGTCATAAATTTTGCTACCGGCAAATGAAATCAAAACCTATGGAGTACTTCCCGTTGACCTAGAATCATGAAATTAGGTACGAAGCAAGGTCTCATAGCACAAGTAAAGGAAAAAATCCCAAAATTGTAAATTCGTACTTACATCACATAAAAAAAAAGTTTGCTTCTTTTGTATGTCAAGACCCTTTTTCTCAGGAACAAGTCAAGGTATAAAGTTCAAATTAATACAAAATATTAACATCTACGATCGCTTAGAGATGTAGGAATCTCAAGCTTCTAAATTAACACAATCAAAAGATACGGGCATTGATGTCAGATTTTGATACTCGTAAATTCACTCAAAACAAATCAAAACCTACAGGGTACTTCCCGTTGACCTAGAATCACCAAATTCGGTACGAAGCAAGGTCTCATAGCACAAGTAAAGGAAAAAATCCCAAAATTGTAAATTCGTACTTACATCACATAAACAAAAAGGTTGCTTGTTTTGTATGTCAAGACCTTTTTTCTCAGGAACGGGTCAAGGTATCAAGCTGAAATACCACCGGCGGGGCCGCGGCGTCGGCGGCAGGATTAGAACAATAAAAAAAAATTTAATTAACTTTTAAATTATTAAAATTGTTGCGCGTTTAAAATCACGCAGTCCAAAGCACAGGTTTCTTGGTCGTTGTTTTTGCGTCAACTGGCCGGTGACGAAATATTGGATTCATGGAACACAAAAAAATAAAATAATTTCAATTTGACAACGAAGAACTGTCATCTCGGCGTTAACTATAAAAATGAATGTTCGTTCGTTCGTTCGTCTTCTATCCGATTATGATGAAACTTTCGTGGGTTGTTGTGCGTGCACCCGCGAATGTAAAGAAAACTTAAAAAAGTTCAAATTAATTTAAGGGATGCTTCTCGTTACGTTCATTCTAATAATCGGCACAACAATCAACGCTGACGGCACGGCGGCGTGCGGCGCCGACGGAACCCTCGGTGCGCGAGTCAGACTCGCACTTGTCCGGCTTTTTTCTATATAGTTTGTATATAGTGTTAATTTAAATCCCATTATTACAAGTATGTTTTGCGTGAATCCTTTAAGCATTAAATTCGCCTTTCGTAATATTTTTTGTTGTTCATGTTCATTTCGTTACTTTTAACATATAATTTGTACTCGACAAATGTACGAACTTATATTTTATTCGTAATCCAGGCGAGAATTGAAAATGAAAGCTGGGTAAGCATCCTATATAATATAGGGTTCGAATTTGACGACAATCACATTTGGAAGGCGGAACTCGCTCAGGGAGTAGGACTGAAGTAAACAAGACTATTTCCGGAGAAGTATTTGATCTTTTCGGGACAATCACGTGCTGGAGTAACGGCCGTGTTGTTGGCGAGTTTTTGGGGTCGATGGCACATAGTATTAATCCACAGATACGTTAGGCGCATTCGTAGCGCTCTTTTACACCCAATACATTCTATATTTACTTATCACACTTATTAATATTTTTTTATGGAAACTGACACGGTTGGCTTCATCACCTACAACATCCGTGATGTCAGCCCATAACACCGGGTGAACTAGGTGCCATGTCAGTGCTTCCCTTCATTTCATGTCGGCTACACTGAACTGGACGGAAAACACGAACTATTTACATAGCCGTTTCGACCGACGTTTCATTCAGTGCGGTGATACCAACCCGGGCGGATTTAACCCTGCCACCTAGTAAGGTAAGAAGGGAAGGGACCTACAGTTTTACGTGGAATCCGAACCAGGGTCAGCCTCCAACGAACGAGCGGTCATCCTTTCAAGTACTGACCGCGCTCAGGGTTGCTTAGCAACAGTCGACTGACCGCACCACTGAGCTACCGAGTCTGCTTTTTGCTTTTGCTTTTATTATTAGTCGGCATATCCGCCTTAATAACATATATTCTGTGAAATTTCAACCGGTTACCTATTACCGTTCAAAAGATACAGCACTCGGACGGACAGATGGACAGACGACGAAGGCTTAGTAATAGGCTTCCGTATGGATACGGACCCCTAAAAATAAATTTATGTATCGTTTACTCGGTGCGTCTTGTACTTTAGTACTATTTTTATTAGTCAGCGGAGAATTGCATAAACAGGCGTATAGCATTTCGACCTTTATTTATATCGTTTTATCGCTTGTATCTCTTTCTATATCTCCGGGACGAGTCTATGAATTTATTTTCATGGCAGGACTAGAGTTCGCTAGAGCGGGATTACGAAACAGCGAGTTATGGCATATTTAAATTATCATTCTCCTCTAGTAAATCTAAAAAAAAGGCATCAATATTTATTCATCAGGGGGAAGCCCTTTGATCGTGCCGGCCACACTGAACTGGTCGGAAAACACAAGCTATTTACATAGCCGTTTGGACCGACGTTTCATTCAGTGCGGTGGTACCAACCCGGGCGGGTTAACCCCTACCACCAAGTAAGATTAGGAGGGAAAGGACCTACAGTTTTACGAGGAATCCGAACCTCGGTCAGCCTCCAACGGTCAGCGGTCACCCATCCAAAAACTGACCGCACCCAGCGTTGCTTAACATTCAATAGCGACAATTGACTGTCTGCACCACTGAGCTATCAAGGCTGACGGCTTTTAGGTGGGCGACAGGTCGAGGGCTCGAGCGTGGGGAAGGAGGGGTAGAGGAGGGAGAAAAGTATAACTTCTAACGCACGTACATAAGCAGGCGCACTCATTTTTTCATTACTGGGTACACTTCCATTTTCTTTTTGGCCAACTTTTCGGAGTATACATACTCTGAAAAGTATTTTTTGGAGTATACATACGCGACGAGAAATTATGGTAAACCAAGTTTATGAAATCTGACAAATATTCTTGTTTTTCTTGTTATATATTTATGCGCACGTAATCTTAGGTGCAATAAACAAAGGTTCTACAACTCTACAAATGCTCCAATAAACACCAAACAACACCAAACTTCGCCTAAGCTCTCTGGTTCTGCGTATATTCAAATCGCTTTGCAACTCCGGTTTCCATAGCTCCACACAAATAGTAGACCTTCCAAAAACCTCGAACATGTCTGTCTTTGTTCGATATTGCTTTTATGACAAGTTTACAGGTTGATTCATAAAGTACTATTATATATTCAGGATAGCGAACAACTTTTGTTCTGTCATGAAATTGTTTTTAACCGACTTCCAAAAAAGGAGGAGGTTCTCAATTCGTCTGTATGTTTTTTTTTTTTTTTTTGTATGTTTGTAACACGATTTCTCCGTCAATTGAGGGCCGATTTAGAAAATTCTTTTTTTGTTAGTTAGGTCATACTTCCGAGGTGGTCCCATTTCAATTTTATCGAAATTGGTTCAGTGGTTTTCGAAAAATCAGCATAATACTATGGTGTGTGGTTACCTTCAGCAAAACTTGTGATGTGGTCGTTTTCGGCAATTTTCAGTTTGATAAATTAGTATGGTGTGTGGTTACCTTCAGCAAAACTTTTGTGATGTGGACTTATTCAGCAATTTGCAGTCTGACACATATGGCGAATAATTCTGTACCACTTCAATCTATTTCGATTATTCGATTTCGATTATTCTTTTTTATGTAATATTACTAATAATATTACTAAAAAGAATGAAATAAAAACTGTTTTAAAAAATATTAAACCGATTTCCAAAAAACAAAAAAAAAAAGAACTAAAAAGTATTAAATACCTAATATTTTGAAATTTTCTCTGTCCTGTTGAAATACATGAATCGATATACTAGTGATACATATTCGGACCCTTGTTTCATGAATATTCTAAATTTGAAATTTTTTATCTTTTCCGACCGGCCAGGTGCGCTTAATTTATTATGGTACGAGCAAAGAGTTTGTATTACGTCGGCGACGTAATTCAAACTCTTTGGGTACGAGTACCATCGAGCTGGTCTGATGATGGAGACAGAAGGTGGCCATAGGAACTCCTAAACTACACATGATAAACCCATCGTGTTTGGGCTCGTTGCATTTGTCTTCACGAGCAATTTACTTTAGACCTAAGAGATTCTCAATTCGACGGTATGTTTTCTTTTTTTGGATGTTTGTTACGCGATTACTCCGTCAATTGTGGGCCGATTTTGAAAATTCTTTTTTTTTTTTATTTGAAAGGGGATAACCCTGAGGTTGTTGAAGTGAAAACTTCTTTAGCGGCGCTTGGCACTTTTTTAGGTGGGTAAAAAATGTATAATTCGCGACATCGCGTCAGCGTCATTTTTAAAATGAAACCTTAAGTCATTGCATTAAGGGTTAAGTTAGAGTGGCACGGGATCTGCCGGCACTCCCGGAGTGCAACTGTTCAGTAGGGTTCGGTAACACGTTTATGTCTGTCCATTCTACTAAGTTCTGCAAAATGAATGTAGGGTTCCGTAACAAATGCATGTCTGTCTTTTCTACTAAATTTAACATTTATTTCAAAATGAATTTGGGTTCCGTAACAAATGCATGTCTATCCGTTCTACTAAATTTTACAATTTTCAACCAAGGTCCTCCGACGGTTATTTTATAATAAAAGTAGCGTTCCGTAACACGTTTATGTCTGTCCATTCTACTAAGTTCTGCAACATCACCTACAACGTCCGTGATGTCAGCCCATAACACCGGGTAAACTAAGTGCCATGTCAGTGCTTCCCCCTTTGATCGTGCTGACTACACTGAACTGGTCGGAAAACACAAACTATTTATATAGCCGTTTCGACCGACGTTTAATTCAGTGCGGTGGTACCTACCCGGGCAGGTTAAAGCCTACCACCAAGTAAGATTAGGAGGGAAGGGACTTACAGTTTTACGAGGAATCCGAACCTCGGTCAGCCTCCAACGGTCAGCGGTCACCCATCCAAGTACTGACCGCACCCAGCGTTGCTTAACATTCAATAGCGACAGTTGACTGTCTGCACCACTGAGCTATCGAAGCTGAAGTGGTCCTATTTTATAATTGGGTCAAGATCGGATTGGAAAGCGAGGCGGAATCGCGAGGCCGAAGGCCGAGCGATTCCGCCGAGTACATTAATAGCAAAAAATTACTAAAAAAAACTGTGAAATAAAAAAAAAGTTTTAAAAAACATAAAACCGACTTCCTAAAAAAAGTAAAACTAAAAAACTATTTAAAATAAAAATATAAAAACCGCCTTCAAAAATATATGAAATAAAAACCTAAAAAAAAAAAGAACCCTAGAGTTGAAGGCGGTGCTAAAGCAAGCAAAAATGATGCATGAAAGAAAACATGAGTGGATGATAATATCCTTTGTGATTTGTGTAGCCTTTTTAGCACCACCTTCAACTCTAGGGTTCTTTTTTTTTTACAATTTTTTCACTAACTTGAAAGGAATACGGATAAATTTAAAATTGTTTACATAAGAATACCGTGAGTTATTAAAATTAATACAAGCTTGTATTATAATCATTTTATAGGTTTCCGTACCCCGAACGTAAGCCTACAACGCCTGTCTGTCTTTCGGTCTGTTCGTCCATCCTTCCGTCCGATGGCTGTATCTTTGGAACCATAATAGCTGGCCGGTTGAAATTTTGAAACAAATAACTAAACATTGAAAAAGTTAAAAATTCAGAGTGGTCCCCATACAAGAAACGTGTTTTTTCAACCCTTTTTTTTTTTGTGATACGGAAACCTCTGTCTGTATCTTTATTAATCGAGTCCGACTAGCACTTGGCCGGTTTTTTCTTTAACACGAGCAGTTTTTGCTAGGTCTTCTTTTAAGGAATTTGAAATCAATTTAGCTCCCAGAAGACGTGAAAGAAATTAATTCGCTACTAATACCTGCGGTCAATCTGAACTTAAACTAGTGATTTAAATAAACTTTAAAATTTACTTATATTGAATTTCTACGTCGTCTGCATATTTACATTATATTACCACCATGCATAAAATACATTAATTGCAGAACTAGTGAATAAAATTGCAAATATATTAATGGATTTAACAAAATGCATTTGTTGAGCCGTGGATACTGCCGGCACTCGCCGGCAGCCGGTCTGTGCGGAGCTACGGAGGCGGAGGTCCGGCCTCACAAGTATCAGTTCTCGTAAGCCCCGAGCGAGCTACACAAAGTATCACTGTAAATATTTGAGCTTTTCCGCGGCGGCCAACAAAACATATTAAATTGTCGAGCTGAGTAATTCCTCTGTGGCGGATGGCTTCCGAACTCCGGCAAACGACGCACTTACCGCGCGCTTTATTAGTCGTGTTATCTCGTTTGGAGTGGAGCTACTTATTGCGTAATAATGTTAGGCGGCAGCTCCCGAATATCACGAACTAAGGCAATTAAGATCATTACAGGGTAAGCCCGCGGAGTTATTTCACACATTATGCTGATTATGGGCCTAAGGATTCGGTTGAAATGCGCGCACGCGGCTAAATGCTTTGCATAATGAACCGAACAGACACCGACGCGCGGCGCAGACACCTCCGCTGTAGTCTGTAATACTGTCTGCTTTTCAGTAATTGGTGTTTGCTGAGTTAGACGAACGGATTTCTTTGTTATAAATGTATCCCACAATTCTCTAAAGGTGTGACTTTGTACCCAGTAAGGATAATCGTTTCGTATCTAGTTATTCGCTTTTGGAAGCGAATTGAAACTAATATTGTTGTTTATCTTGGTCAGTGTTGGCAAGAGTGACATCCCAGTCACTACCAGTCTCTCTCTCCCCGAGCCAAGTATGTGAATGTATAAAAACGTTTTTTGAAAGATTCTACAAACTGAAGTAAGGTTAAGTTTCGTTATAAAGCATGCGGGACGAACGAACCTCGTAGAACAACTGAATACAATACAATACAACCTCTCTTCTTTGATACTACTTCAGAAATTGAACAGGCTAAATATATAAACTATAAATATACCCTTGGTGCGTGGTCACCGGACGCACTGGCTTTTGCCGAAACCTTGGGCAAATTGCTAGAAGATAAGTCCGGTGACGTGCATGCCAAGACTTTCTTCATACTCCGCATAAACCTAGAAATTCAAAGACGCTATAAGCGTCCTAGGGACTATGGCTGCCTCGGCTGAACTGGAAAGAAATTCATATTGGAAGTTTCGTCCCAACTGTTTCGTAATTTTAATCGCCCAAAGGCCTTATAAATGTTATATTTATATTATTACTTTAAGTGAGCTAAACTGTTATATATAAAAAATTGGTTTCACGGAAACGGCTCTGGCGATTTGGATGAAATTTTGTATTCCAGTTTATCTAGATAGGTGTAGACGCCGAGAGAAGCTCGGTCGCCAGGTACTTAAATATTTATTCAGCAACGGGCCTAAATTCCCGGTATATATTTCCGAGATTATTAGTCACAACGTTGATCCCGACGTTCCTATACGGCGCTACATGTCGGCTTATCGAGCATCGTTTGTGGAGGCAGACGGAACAGGCGACATATTGAATTAGGCGGCTATTGTGAAACAATCCGGCCAAGGTAATTAGGTTGTGACGCCGCGCCGTCGCTTCGCCGCGTGTCGTCGCCCGGCATCGCCTTCACACGCCCGCCCCGCCGCCGCCACCGCGCCCCCGCCCAAGCTGCGGTCTGTATGCAGAACATGTCCGGCCACGTTCGAATGACCAGTTCGTGTAATGCTAATCGAAGGCTAAACCATGAAAGCACATTGCTTTCATGATTCGGAATCGAAGCAAGAGTGAATTGAATCCCTACATAAACAGTCAGTGTGTATACTGTATGCGCAGTATGCGTCCACTGCTTGGCATATGCCTTTCCAATCCCGGCCTTCGGCGCGACGATACGGAACCACTGCTTTCCGCCGACATACCCGATGTCGTCGTCCCACCTGGCGGGTAGTCTTCCCACACTCCGTTTTCCTGACCACGGCCGCCAGTCTAGGACACGGTTACTCCAACGGTCGTCTTTTCTTCGCCTGAAGTGCCCAGTCCATTGCCACTACTGCATACATAAACAAAGCCGAATTAAATTAACACCGGCCACTGAGCCTCAAGACGCATCAAAGCGTCTGTACAATAAAATGACTAGAGAATATATTAGAGAGATTAAAATTTCGTTCAACCCTTCACGACAACACAGTTTCCATCACAACATGGTGAAAAAGACTCAGTATATTAATTTAATTTTTAATTAAATTAAAGTGCCGCGTGGGCCGGTACGTAAAAAGAATAGCCCCACTGCATCTCTCCCCATGCATGTCGTAAATGGCGACTAAGGGATAAGGACAAGATGCCGCACTAAAGGGCGACAGGTTCGCCACCTCTCACCTTGGCACGGTACTTCCACCGAGCCATGCAGCAGGTGGGTCTCCGTACCTTACTTGCTGCTTGATCTATTGAATCTTGTTCGAATACTTTGCGAAACGTGGTGTTCGGTGTTGTGCTGTAATTTACCAAGTTCTTGCAGCACAACACCGATTACTCTGCTTACCCCGATTGTCGGGATTCAGCGTGTGTGATATGTATGTATGTATATTAATTTTAAAATTAAACAGAGTCTTTGCAATAGTGAAACCGAGTGCATAAAAAATCGAGGGTGTGCAAAATGAAGCTTCTCGAGCCACGGCCAATCAAACGCGGCGCTCGGCGGCAACGCGTGCTGGTTGCCATGCTTGGCGCACTGATGCGTGGCCCGTAAGCTCAGTTATTGTTTACTGTTGCCACGAAGAAGAACCGGCAAGAAATTTCACACGTGTTTTTTTGTTTTTGATGTTACTGTGCGTCAATAAACATTTATTGACGCACAATAACATCACCTACCTAACAGTCTATCGAAAACACAGCTTTAGAGCAACATTGACAATTATACTGAGAGTTCTAACTACAAAGATTTATTAATTAAGTGTATCAGGTGTAAAGAGCCTTTGTCAAATTTTGACATGTAATTTGTATCAACCACAGAGCATGAAATGCGCGCGCCCCGCCCCTACTAGGGGCTACTACTACTAGGGGGCGCCCGCGGTAGGTATTTGATGCTCTGTGGTATCAACCCAACTTTGTTAGTACATACATTACACTACACATACTGCAATACAATGTAGAATAATAAATTGTCAAAAAAAAAATTACATTTTAAGATAGTTGATGTATCAAGTTGTCAGTACAATACAAATAATAATAATGAGTTACAAATCGTACCTAGTCAAGCTTAACTAATTATGCAGTCGGGTAGTAGTAGTAGTATAGGTCTATTAGGTACCTAGTGGTCGATAAAAAGAAATGTCGAACTATAAACTCTACAGATAGAAACACAAGCATCTACATTCTACATACAGCTTGTTCGCGATTCGCAGCTGGACGAGCAGCTGAATGAATGAAGATTATATTTTAGCAGATATTTTGTGAATTAATCAGGAGCGGCGCGGCGGCGCTGCACGAGTGGATTCAGCCGCACCGCGCTCCATTCACGAATCCTCCGCCGCGCCTGCCCCATCATCAATCAATACATAATATTAAATCCAAATCGGAGCCGGTGCGCGACACAAAAACACTCATTACAATACTACTAATACTATGTCGATTAAAAAAAAAATCATTTACAAGGATGTCAACCAATCGTACTATATCGTACGTGTAATTGACGACGCGATCGATCCATCCAGTCGACTGTCGCTATTGATGGTTAAGCAACGCTGAGCGCGGTCAGTACATGAATGGGTGACCGCTCGACCGGTGGAGGCTGACCGTGGTTCGGATTCCACGTTAAACTGTAGGTCCCTTCCCTTCTTACTAGGTGGTAGGGTTCACCCGCCCGGGTTGGTGCCATCGCACTGAATGAAACGTCGGTCGAAACGGCTATGTAAATAGTTCGTGTTTTCCGTCCAATTCAGTGTAGCCGACATGAAATGAAGGGAAGCACTGACATGGCACCTAGTTCACCCGGTGTTATGGGCTGACATCACGGATGTTTGTAGGTGATGTATAGCCAACCGTGTCAGTTTCCATTAAAAAAAAAACCTACAAGTGGTGCAAGTAATTTTATAAAACGGCCTAAATTACATTCTCGTTCTCTATTCACCTTAATTCACAGCAACTACACACCTCCATTATGATTTATGAACGATAGCGTGTCAAAAGAAACGCACACCGGCACGAGGTAAACCAGCTCGAGTCACGCGTACGACACCTGAAAGCCATTGTCGTGCCTGCTGTTCCTGCGATCCTACTCCTTCGCCCGGAGCGAACCAATAGAAGCCGATATTCGTTTATTCGGTTAAGTAACTTGTTAGCTCAGTGGTAAGCATGTAGGGTTTGCATTTTTTGGACCATGGGTTCGAATCCCACCAAATCTTTTTGGTTTTTTTTTGCTTTTTTTTCTTTTTTAAGCAATGTTACGGTGTTTAAATTGTTTTAGGGTGTTTAGTTTTTTTTTAAACCACCTAAGAATTATTTTCGGAAATACAAACTTGTAACAAAAACGACATGCACCGCCTCAAAATTAGGTTAGGTTAGTTATTTTTTTTTTTTAAACCACCAAAACATCATTTATTTATCACTTCAAGGAGTGATTCCGCAGGATCGCAGGAACAGCAGGCACGACAATGGCTTTCAGGTGGCGCACCACTCGAGTCACGGGGCGGGGCGCGGCGGCGGCGCGGTGAGAAACGTGACGAGTGTAATCAAAGAAATACATACATAGAATGCCCCCCTACTTCAACTGTTTGAGGTAAAAGAAAAACCGGCCAAGTGCGAGTCGGACTCGCGCACCGAGGTTTCCGTACCACCACGTGATTGATCGGTTTTTATTATTTTGTTGTTATATCTTAAGAGTTTGCACTATAATCACATCAAATCTGACGCCTGTATGTATTCGTATTACCGTTTTTACGATAGAACAAAAACAATAAAACGTCGGAAAAACATGTTTCTTGTATGGTTACCCCATTAATGTATTATTTGTTTTGCCCTTAATTTTTCCCCCAAAGTTGACCCCCAAAATCAGAATTTGTGATTGGGGCATCAAACTATATATTATGTCCCAAGCTTCAGCTTCCAGTAGATTCGGAGAAAATAAGCTGTGACAGACGGACAGACAGACAGACACGAGCGTGATCCCATAACTGTTCAGTTTTAGTCGTAAAAGGCGACTAAGGGATTTGACTCCCTTCCTATATTACTAGGTGGTAGGGTTTAAGCCTCCCGGGATGGTACGACCGCACTGAATGAAAGGTCGGTCGAAACGGCTATGTAAATAGTTTGTGCTTTCCGTCCAGTTCAGTGTAGCCGGCACGTTCGAAGCGGAAGCACTTTCGTGGCACCAAGTTCACCCGGTGTTATGGGCTGACATAACGGATGTTGTAGGTGACGTAGCCAACCGTGTCAGTTTCCATAAAAATAAAAATAAACTATCTTAATTATTTTACTCCAAATGACCTGAGGCATGCTCTGGTGAGGTCGACGGTACGTGTACTGTCACATGTGTTTACTCGCGTACCTCCTGTCAGCTACTAATGGAGTGTACGCCGACGAGATGGGTGTTTAACTAGTCAAATTGCGTATGTATGACGGTGGCGATTCTCGGTATTTATTTCTTAGGGTGTAAATATGATGAGCTGAGAAATGCTCGCGAGACGCGTGAGTGACATTCCTGCCACCGCCGCCGTCGGCCCATTACGCTTGATATTTCTTTGATATTTCAGTCATGAACAGTGACACTGACATTTATTAAGCCTGTGTAGATGTAGTATTACTTAATGGTGTCTTTCTGGGTCCAAAAAATTTTACACTTTGTTTGGTACGTTACTCTGGCACGAATCACCAAAATCGTGAACCTATGTTTTATATGGTACACTCTATACGTCTAATGATATTTTAGAGTACAAATATTTTCAAAAAGATTGTTTGGACAAGTGTATTTTTTTTATATTTACATTCTAGAATGAAATAGGCAAGAACATTATGTTCTTGGAAATAGGCGTAAAGTGAGTACCTTAAAACGACTACTAAAAACTCTCACAGATCTCATACAATCTCAAATAACGATTTTTCACTATTCCTTTTACTTTTTAGGATTCCGTATTCATGCGGAAGCCTATTACTACGCCTACGCCACCGTCTGTCTGTCTGTCCATCCGGCCGTCCGCAAGTCCGTCCGTCCGTCCGTCCGTCCGTCCGTCCGAGGGCTGTATTTTTTAACTGTAATAGATAGTCGGTTGAAATGATCAAAAATATGTGTAATTATGGCTGATATGCCAAGAAATAATAAAAATAGCTAAAAGAAAAAAATTAAGGGGGTTGCCGTACAAGAAACGTGCTAAGAATAGATTAATTCATATTCACGCTACTAAATAATAGATGGTGCCACTCACAGGTACTTTTCATTGCTGACTGCAGACAAAAATAGAGACGAATATGGTTTTTTGGCAGTTATGGTATAGCGGATGTACGGAACCCTCCGTACGTGAGTAAAACTCGCACTTAAACAATTTTTTCATAAATTAATTTGCAGTTTTACATACCAGAAGTAAGACAAGCTAGCCAGTATCCGACAAATAATGTGTGGCAAGAGCGGACTTAGTACCTTAGGCAATTTCCTTCAGTCAAACCGGTGGACCTAGTTTTACGTGGCATCCGAACCATGGAGCAGCTAGTGAAGGTGAATTTACAGTTTACCGTGAATGGGTACAACAACCTCCGAAAATGGCTTAACGAGCAGAAACACCTGTCGTCAATTTAGTCTTATTATTGCAAGATAAAGTAAAAGGAGACCTAGAAACAAAATTAAAGACAGAAAAGCTCCGGCTAATGGCCTCCAACGCAGACATTTATGGCAGCCCTAACCAGTGTTGCTAACTATGTCTTCGCGATCCCACTAAACTTGCTCTGTTAAACTGCACCTTTTCATCAATATTGACAATCTCAAATAAAATATAGTAATCATTGAAAAACAATTTGAGGAATACGTACTTAAGTTGGTTTTTAGCGTTCCGTACATCAAAAGTCAAGTTTGGGGGACAAACAAGAAAATAAAAAAAAAAATTTAGGTACACCCCCTTCCTTATCTCTGAAACGACTGTGTCTAAAATCTCGAATGAAAGAAATAGGAACTATAGGGACCTCTCTTATAGTTTACAGGAAAACCTAAGCGAAAATCCGGATTTCTCACGGAAAACAGAATGGCACGGAACGGAAACCCTCTCCACGCGAGTTCGACTCGCACTTGACCGCTTTTTTATTAAAAGTACTAGCTTTTTGCCTGCAGCTCCGCTCGCGGCCTCCTCCTATTTCCGAAAACATTTCCATATTTCTAACTTAAAAAATGATGCACTTCCCATACAAGCTTTCATCCCTTATTATATTATAGGTAGGTGGTAAACCTTAGAGGTGAATTTTCAAAAATAATGTTTAGTGCGTCAGTCAGTCAGTGTTAAGAATTTTATAATGTAGATTTTTTGTACTATAACAAATACAATTAACATTTAAAAGATCACATCATGTCAGACTTCACTATGCTTTTTACGGCCAAGCAGTTACGAACTTGTCGGTCTTATAGATAGAACACCATATGTGTTTAGTGGCATTTTATAAGGCCAGGGATGGGGAAAAGGCGACCCGCGAGCCAATTTTGGCCCTCGAGTCTGTTTAATCCGGCCCGCGACTAAGTTGACTTGAGCAAGAGTAGAACGGCCGGATACAGAAGCTCACCTCATACTACAGTCGATAAGAAATGACCTTATATAAGGTGGGCCAAAAGTAATCACCCTATTGGACGACGCTATAACTTTTCAAAATGGCGGCAAATTTAAATTCTGTTTTGACATATGTGAAGTAAACAGATGCAGAATACACGTCAATAAGCCATGGAACGCTATTCTCCTCAAGAACGCGGAATAATTGAATCCATTGTTTTGCGCAATAATTCGTCTGTGGTGTTGACGCAGCGTGAATTTCGTCGAAGATGACTTCGGCCAGATCACCCGATTTGACCGCTCCAGACTATTTTCTGTGGGGTTACTTAAAGTCCCGGGTTTATGTAAACAATGCTCGGACTCTTGAAGCACTTAAAGAACCTATCGCCGGAAGTTCTGACACAAGTGATGAAAAATGCCATAAAACGAGCCCGTATGGTCATTAATTCTGACGGCGGACACTTGACCGATATCATTTTCTCGATTTAATGAAAAATATTCTAATTCATTAAATAAACATAATCCATAAGTAGAACCAATGTTTTTCTTTTAAAAAAAAATTACAGCCAAAGAACATCAGGTGATTACTTTTGTATTATTGCTATTATGTTAGTTATTTTAAGGTTTAGATTTAATTATTTTAAAGTACATATTTTATTTCAAATAAAGTATTTGGTGATAAAAAAAATTTCTTTCGAATGCCTAAATATTTCCTCTTTTGTTAGGTCCTCCTTTACATGTATTTCCCCAATCTCTGGTTTAGATCATGCTTCCACTAAGAAATCCCAACCACTATACCGAACATTTTCCTAAATTACCCGATTTAGTGGTGAAACCACTAACTTGGCAACACTAGCATTAACTCGCAGGTGCCCCTCCCCAGCCCCAAACGAGATAGGCTCACCGTCACATAGCCAATCAGAAGCGATATTCTTGATTGTATGTGAACTCGCAGCTATAGTGTGCGTGAACATGAGGGCCCAGAGCGTGTATACGAAGGCCGCGGGGGTTGTGTGAGTGAGGCGTCCTCCTCGGAAAATCGCGTTCACGCTTGATGTCGGCGGGACGGCTGTGAAACTCACACGTGCACACCAGTATCGCAGGTGTACCGCCGCCGTTGAAGTATAGTACGACATAGAACTGAGAAGGCGGCAATAATCGTCAAAGCCGGCAGACATCTTGCTTTGCTCCGTCGTCCTCGACACTTACCTAAAGTGGTCGTTTAGTCGCTATCCTATCCTCGACACGTTAGGACGTCTCTTTTGAAGCTGGTGGCGGCGTGAGTGTGGGCGCTAAATGCGGGTGAAAAATAGTTTTTTCGTGTAGGTAGATAACACCTTTAAATAATGTTTACCTATATTTATATTTTATGTACTCGTACGGTTTTGAAGGCATCTAGACGCTAAGGTCGTGCGCAGCTCGCGCATTTGAGACCAATAAAAATGTACTCTTATGCAATTTCACTTGGCAGTGTTACGAACAAATATTTTTGGCACGAAGTCTTGCAGTCGTTAAACAACATCCGTTTAGTCCTACAAGCAGGCCCGCATTCTCCGAAACTCATTTCACAATTCAGCGACGCAGCTTACAAATTTCGAACTATAACTGAGTAAATTACTTAGAATCTCCCGGGGAGTTGTTTAAGATACCTGTTATCCTGTTATGTTGTATGACCCAGTTTAGAACGTGACGTTGCACTCCGCCCCCGCCCTGCGCCGCCACCACCCTGCACACTCGCGGCTAACTTCACTCGGAGCGAACAAGACACTGTCTTAAGAGACATCAGTTTAAATTGAAAGTTGGTCCACCGCCGCGCAGCTTGGCTCGCGGCCAGCGCAGACCGCAAGGGCATCCTTTATCACGCTTTAATGAATCAAGTTGGAATTCAGAATTGACGAATAAATTGGGATAGAGTTGAACTTTTAATTGAATCAGAACAAATCCGATGGATTCAGCCATTCCATTCGTAATTGATAAGTTTCAAGTTTGTGTCGAGGCGGCTGAAAACGCTGACGGCCGCCCTCCTGAAGGTGTCGTTAATTGCTTGAGGGCGCTCTTCATTAAACGAGTTTGTCAAAACATCTCTAGAGGTTGCAGCTTCAAAGTCAATCAACTCATCGGTGTTTTCTTGTTTCTAGGTTTCTGGTTAATATAATAAAGCTGTAGTATTTCTTATATTTTATGAATTTCTTCGTCTTATTTATTTCTGATATTTGAAACATGTAATTAAGTATATGTGTGTATATGTACTCACATACTGAAATAGCAAAACTTGAATTGATAATGAAAAAATAAAGCACAGCTTCCCGTGATACCAGTAGTGCACTATTATCTCGACTCGGGAATAGGTACAGATGTTTTCGTTTACGAAGGCACGCGGGGGAAGTTAGTTGAAACGACGTAAGCGGCAGCGGCGGCGCCGCCGCCGCCGTCGTGGCGAGTAGTACGAGTAAGTAATATTTTTTTACGTTACGGTTCTGAACTTGACGGAATCGCTTCACACGCCCCGTGCCTGCGTAAACGAAAAAATATCTACAAATGACCGAGCTTAACTTGATGTTTTCTTTTTGAATACGAATTTCACGCGAGCGAAGCCGCGGGCTAAAGCTAGTATATAATGCATCTTAAATTCACCAAGAAACTTAAAGATGAACTTCTTGTAATCTACGTCGTAAGTCTTAATATTCTCAAGAAAAATCTTTCAGGGAAAAGTTTTCTTATCGGCAGTGATATTTGTAGCTGCGCATAAGATTTCTCGTAAATTGGTTAGTGTGTGATTCCTTTGTAGGCGAAATTTACTATCTATACATATAATAAAATCGTAAAGGTAAGAAAGTCTGTACATTGAATATATTCGGAAAAAAACTAACCAGGGTGGCTTAAACTGAGATACTGAACATTTTAAAACAGTTTTTAAAATTTTTGTTTGTTTGTTTGTTTGTCTGTACGCGCATCACGCAAAAACCACCGAACGGAATTAGACGAAACTTTGTATAGTGGCAGTTTATATGCCGGGTTAACATAATACGTAAAAAAAATAACAAAAATAAAAAAAAATTAAACAATAATAAAAACATTATTGCGCGTTTAAAATCACGTAGTCCAAAGTGCATAATTATATCTTGAGAACTGGCAGCAAATACAATTTGAATAAAATATTCATTCGAAATTTAAAAATAAGTAGATACAACGAAAATGACAAGTTCTTCTTTTTTATAACTTGAACACAATAGTCTATGCATATCTATTCTTTATTCTTTCTATACATATAATAAAATCGTAAATGCAAAAATGTCTATTTGTACGCGCATCTCGCAAAAACCACTGAACGGAATTTGACGAAACTTTTTATAGTGAAATTGTATATCCCGGATTAAATAATAATTAAAAAATATATTAAAAATCACGTAATCCAAAGTAATGGTAAAAAACAATTTTAAATGTCATGTTGACAACGGAGAACTGTCATCTCGACGTGAGCTGGCCAGTGACAAATTGTTTGATAAATAAAAAAAATAATTGAAAGTCGAAGTTATGTCGCTGTCATTGGTGCAATAACGGCTTCGCTCGCGTGAAATTCGTATTTCAAAAAAAGAAAGTAAGTAACTAAAGGCGGGCCCGAAGGCGGATCTGCGCTCACGTAAACGATATTCTTTCTCGATGAAAGTAACTATGGGCGAGGCCGCAGGCCGAGCTGCGTTCAGGAAAAAGCTAAACCATATTGAAGAAAGTAAGTAACTAATGCGAGTCCGAAGGCCGAGCTACGTTCGGATAATTGAAAAACCATCTCGAAGAAAGCAAGTAACTAAGGGCGAGGCCGAAGGCCGAGCTGCGTTCAGGAAGAAGCTTACCATCTTGAAGAAAGTAAGTAACTAAGGCGAGGCCGAAGGCCGTGCTCTATTCGGGAAGACCATAAACCATCTCGAAGAAAGCAAGTAACTAAGGGCGAGGCCGAAGGCCGAGCTGCGTTCAGGAAGAAGCTAAACCATCTTGAAGAAAGTAAGTAACTAAGGGCGAGGACGAAGGCCGTGCTCTATTCGGGAAGACCATAAACCATCTCGAAGAAAGCAAGTAACTAAGGGCGAGGCCGTAGGCCGAGCTGCGTTCAGGAAAAAGGTAAAAATTTTTGAAGAAAGTAAGTAACTAAGGCGAGGCCGAAGGCCGAGCTACGTTCTGACAAATGATAAACCATCTCGAAGAAAGCAAGTAACTAAGGGCGAGGCCGAAGGCCGAGCTGCGTTCAGGAAGAAGCTAAACCATCTCGAATAAAGTTAATTAATATTAAGATTGAGTTAATTTAATTTAAATTTTATTATAAAGTCCACGCTTCTGACGGCAAATATACCGTGCATCCTAGAACCTTGCGGTTATTCCCGGCTGGATGGCAAGAGGCCCGATGCTATCACGTTAGTGCCATGGACTATTTTCACATTGGCTCCAAGTCATGTTAGGACATCTTCAAGAGCGGCTGGCGCGGCCGAGGCTGGGGCGGAGAGCCTCAAACGCAACAAATATAGAAATATAATTCAAGATTTCGAATTTGTTGCGTTTGCGGTTGAAACCCTCGGTCCGTGAGCAGTGAAGCCAAAAGAGGCTTGGGCCTCTGCTGGTTGACGCAACTGGTGTCCCGCCATCAAGGGCTTATGTACTTCATTCAAAGGGTAAGCCTTGCCATCCAGCGGGGTAATGCCGCAAGTGCTCTAAGAACATTTGAAAATGCCCGTTTTGATAGTTATTTTAATGTTTGTTAGGTAGGTTTTAATTCTTTAGTTACTTTTTTATTTTTATGAAATAAATAGATTGAGTAAACGATATTATATTCTATCGAAGAAATGAAGTCTTTAAGGGCGAGGCCCGAAGGCGGAAGAGGGTTTTTGGTTTACCTGAACGCAGCTCGGCCTTCGGCCTCGCACTTAGTTCCTTCCCTTCTTCCAGAAGGTTTATCGTCTTCCTGAACGCAGCTCGGCCTTCGGCCTCGCCCTTACTTACTTCCTTTATTTGAGAAAGGTTTATCGTTTACCTGAAAGCAGCTCGGCCTTCGGCCTCGCCCTTAGTTAGTTACTTTCTTTGAGAAGGTTTATCGATTACCTTAACGCAGCTCGGCCTTCGGCCTCGCCCTTAGTTACTTACATTCTTCTTTGGAATACGAATTTCACGCGAGCGAAGCCGCGGGCAACAGCTAGTCTGGTAATAATTCTGTAACTCGCTCAACCAATTTCATTGGATAACTTTATAGTCGGCGCGGGCACTGAACTTCTTCTCGACTTCTTTCTCTCTTTTCCGATCACTTTTCCCTTCCTTCTTCCTGCTTCTGATTACTAACTCGCCAGCACGTAAGGGTAAAGCTCCGCTTTGTTAGAAAAAACTTACCTTCACAACAGCACCACGCTCACATTTGATCGTCTGCCTATTGATTAGAAGAACTGTCGGGCTATGACAGTTTGAAGAACTAAATGGTTATAAGCTAAGGCGACCATTACTATCCGGAATCACATCAAACTGTTCTTCAGAGTTGCCAGCTCAGCGAAGGTCAGCATAAGGAAAGGCAATCGGTTTGCATAAAATGAGATATCCAATCTTTTATCGAGTTTAAAGTTCGCGGAATCTCCTCCGAGGGCGGACCCGATTGATCCCTCACGCGGTGCTCGTGCGACGCACCCGAGAGGCCGGAACTATGTAAATTTTATTATTATGTTTCTTCAGACCATAAAAAGGGATCGTTTCTGGCCATATGGCACGCCCCGCCCCGCCCCGCCCCGCGCCGCGCCACTCCGGGCTACCCCGCCCCGGTGCCACGTCCGCTTCTTTAACTTTTAATGCCTTCTGCCCGACGCTGACCGTTCTTTTTGGGTAAAACTATAAAATATTTATCCTTTTTGTCGCTCCAAAATATCTTTTGTACTCGCAACAACGTTAGTAAACATTCCGCAAAGTAAATGAATATGGGGGAAGTTTCGCGTCGTGCCTCCACTCGCCCGAATGTCTAAAGCAACGTATCCCCAAAGGCCCGCCCTGACGCCGATCTCTGTACGAAGATAAACAATCTCGGTTAATAAATATTTACAAATAATATCCGTCCACGAGCGGAAGCCGCATTATAAAACCGCATAATCCAACCGCAAATAATTTAAAAGTTCAATATACATGCGGTTATATTTTTTTAATATCGGTGCGCTTATTGGACGGCCGATGTAGCTCAATAAATAAAAGGGGTTATTAAAATATTTCCTACGCTGCTCCGTCGGGGCGAGCGGTGCGGTGTGCCCTAGAACGATAAAAAAGGTATGAACGCCGGACTGTCAAATGCTTGTATGAGAACTAGCGTCGTCGAGTTGCGGGGAGCGGAGTGTACTTACCGATCATAAGATATTCCACTATTGTGCACACTAAACTTGGCTGTAGTGTTTTTGCACGTAAACACAGAGCATGCGGGCATTTTAAACAGGTTTTTACGAACGCAGCCGATGACAGACTGACGGGCCAGCGCGCGACCGTCCAATGAAACAAGTATGCTTTTACTTATATCGTGTTACGCTGGCGAGGATAGGGTTCGGGGTCCATGCCTTTTTTATCGTTCTAGGATGTGCCAGTGGGATGCGAGGGCGACACGGTGGCGGCGGGCGGCGGCACGTGGTAGCTCAGCCCGGCCGGGCCGCAGGTGCCGCGTCCCGCCGCGCCGCGCCGCCGCGTCGCCGCCACCGCACGGCACGTGCGTAGCGTTGAGAACAAGGACACGTGTGAAATGCTAGCACCTGTCGTCACGTCACTCGGGTGAACCTAATTAATTGAATGTATTGGCTATCCATTTCAATTTCTAGGTATAGCTTTCGGAACAGCGCCCGCAAAAGGTCCCAGCCCAGGTGACTCACAACTATTAATATTCACACTTGTAAGTTGTACCACTGCTACATACATTTCGTTTCGCTAAAGTAAATATGTAAATACAACGTTCAGCTGCAGATAACAAAAATTAAATTGAAATTATTCTGACTTTGAAAATACAGAGCGCTATCGAGCCTCTATAACAGAGTTATTAAGATTTGAAACAACGCAAGTATCAAAACACAATTTATATATTCAGTTACAGAAGTTAAACAATTTTCAAACCCTCCTCGGACACCTCACATGGGCACGCCCGCACAATTACTCGTATTATCTATCTTTTCACAAACAATTTAAATATAATTTTCTGCTCTTTTTAATTACATACAACCACTTTCTTTGAATGTTCGGTTCCATCCTCCATCCTCCATACTTCGGATTCCATATAAATGTCCCTTTTCTTCCTAGGTCCGCCAAGATTGATACTACTGCAATAAACGAAGGTACGACGAAAAGGCTATGAAAATAGTTCGTGTTTCCGTCTAGTTAGTGAAGCCGGCAAGATCAAAGGGAAGAACCTGACATAGTGCCTTGATTATTTACTACTAATGTGTGAAGGCAACGCATTAGTAACTAAAAAAAATACAGCTACTTGCGATAAATAAGCGCTATATGAACACAATTCGCCGACTGGTCTGCGCGGCCGACGGAAGCCTGCGATGTAAATCTTTATAAAATTAAACGCCTCGCGCAATTTTTATAACCCGACGAGTTTGCAGAGCGCCACCTCTATAGGGCTATCATGTAAAATTGCAGCGCGCGACTTTAAACACTGCTAATATTTTTTTTGTTTTGTTTTGCTGTAAAAATGCCTTCAAAATAAAAAATGAATTCGAGTTCAGTGTTAGGTTAGATTAGGTTTGATTGAACGATAAAAATTTGTTTATGAATTTTTGTAAATAGAAATCATGTACTTATTCATGCGTAAACTTTACTTTCCGAATGCAATTCTTACAGTAATACTGGTGTACAAGTTTTCCCACGGTGTTTTCTGTTACTGGAATTATTGATAAAATATTATGCACGATATTTCGAGAAGGCGAAAATTACTCGGAGGTATGTAGTTGCCTTGACAGTAAACGGTCGCATTGATTCGTTCAATTCATGTCTTTTAATACTAACACTTCAATTGGTGGAGTATAACAGCAACCCGAAACTGGGGACGACTTAAAACAACAGAACTTATCAAAACCCGTTTGTTATTTTATTGTTCTACTAGCTAGACGCTTCCCTTCTTATCTTACTAGGTGGTAGGGTTTAACCCGCCCGGGTTGATACCACCGCACTGATTGAAAGGGCGGTAGAAGCGGCAATGTTATTTACATTGCCGCTTCTACCGCCCTTTCAATCTGTTAGTGTTTCCGTCCAGGCCAGTGTAGTCGGCACGACCAAAGGGATGCACTGATATGACACCTAATTCAACAAGGTGTTATGGGCTAACATCAAGGGTGTTTTAGGTAATATAGGTAACCATGTCAGTTTCTATAAAAAACAAGAAAAAGGAAGTCGCGCGCTGAAGTTTTACGTAATAGCCCTGCCTGTCTGCGTGGTCGGTCCGACGCAATCTGTGCCTCCACCGGCAACATCACAAGTCTTCATTTGGAGGCGTCTACACAAACACAAAAAAAGAATTTACAAAATGAAGCGCCGCAACACGCCGCCGCGTCGCCCCCGCCGCCTCCGCCGCACGAACGAGATTTCCTATCCGCTCCGCTGGAATTAATTTTGTTCGTTTCCATTTTCGATCTGCCACATTGTGCTGACGCTTTTGATTTCGCGTTAAACCGAAATGTGTATTGTGCTATCCGGAATCTTGATTGATTCGGTTACAGCTTCATATTTTTTCAACGTTTTTTATTTCTATTTATTTTGTAAAGACATTGCATAAATATAGTATTTATGGTTTCGCGAACGAATTATTTTTCATTAATTATTATGATGCGTATTGTTTTATCTGTTACTCTGATGAAGGCAAACACCGTGAGGTTTTTTTGTGTGTTCGTTCATGTGGCTTCGTTTCACCTAAAAGTAGGTGTCTAACGATGCCCATGGACATTCTGTGATGCACGGGGATTGCGAATGCCACGCCGGCCTGACAGGAGGCTTTTCACGCCCCTTTTGAAGAACCCCAGGCTGTACTTGGGAGGAAATAGATGGGCAGGGAGTGCTAGAGTGTAGAGAGAATATATATATACTAATAGTGCGAATGCTTCCTACACACAAGGTTGACTGAAAGAAATTTAATGCAGCCATAATATAGCGCTTCTGCACTGTAGCAAAGTGTAATACAATCACAAAATGTAGTCGTGTAGCACATTGGTACACGTACATACATCTACGTACGTACATTATATTCGACCATTTGACAAATCACAATTTGAGAGCATCGAGATAATGTAGGTATTTACTCAATAATAAGCCGTTTGCCTCCATATCGAATCACACGTGTGTACCTAAATGATTTTCCCGACGCGACGTCACAGTCTGATGAGCTTCAACAGTTCGTGCTCGTGTGAGCACCGACCCCCCTCCCGCCACCCACCCTCGCCTCCGTCCCCCGCCCACGCCCCCTGCGAGCACGTCCTTTCCGCCTACACGTAGACTAGTAGGTGGCTACATTGGTTGGTCCTTACCGCAAGTAATTCCAAAGCTCATATGAACTACTTTGACCTCTGAAAATTATTTTCAAAATGTCAAAATAAATTTGCTAATTCATTTCTGGAATTTACCGCCACAGAAAAAAAAATCCGTGTGGATGCGGAACCCTAAAAAATGTAATGTAAAGCCATAGATTTTAGAGTCACAGGTTCAAAGCATTGATTGAGCAAAATTATTCCCTGATATATTTTATAATTCGATCATAGGGCGATATTGGTACTCACGAATATCATCATTATTACAATTCAATGTCGATAATGTCATATAATTAAATTAAAATGATGAAAATGTAGATAGCCCGTCTCTTGAATTTTTACTCAAAATATTACTTAGCACTAAGTAATCTCAAAGTTTAACGAAACCCTTTGTTTACTTTGTGCGCTAAAAAACGATCGCTGGAGTTTGATCTCATTTTTACGCCGTCTGTCTGTCTGTCTGTCTGTCTCTCTGTCCGTGCGTCCGTCTGTCTATCCGAGGGCTGTATCTCTTGAACCGTAACAGGTAGCCCGTTTAAATGTTCACAGAATATGTGTTATTATGGCCGATATTGCCGATATAACAACAAATAAGAAAAAGTTAAAAATTCACGGGGGTTCCCATAGAAGAGACCAAAATGTGTATGCGCGCGCGTCATCTACCGAATAGATTATGAAGGATTTTAACTAATCATGACATTTAACTAATATGAAGCACTTCATAACACGCCATAGATGGCGTGAGTAGCGCTAGTCATGACATGGCGATACAGAACCCTCGGTGCGCAAGTTCGTCTCGCACTTGGCCGGTTTTTTTAAATTAAATGTGCCTAAAAGAGGAACGTTGTGAAATTTTAACTCACCCTACTCCGTTACCCACATTCACACGTGTCACCGTTCACCGTCACACGTGTGTTCCGTCAATCCGGCTTCGAATCGACGAGTGAGGTTGACACGGTTGTGGGGGTGGCGGGGAGACCAATACTTTCCACCTCTAAACTCGTCGCCTTCCATTACCGAAGGTAGCGCGCTGGGAGTACTTGCGTGCGCCGCTAGACTGGGGCCTTCTCCGCCACAATAAAGTAGATATGCCTCTTAGGTATACCTCTAAGCATGTACCGCTGATGTACATATATATATATATATATATATATATAATATATTGTATAAGTAAAGGCCCGCAAACATACGGGACCAGTAACGTTTCTCTAAAACGATTTACTTGTGAAAATTGAATCAAACCTTATTACATTGAGTGAACGAGAGATGTAGAATAGCCCCACTGCATCTCTCCCCGTGTATGTCGTAAAAGGCGACTAAGGGATATGACTCCCTTCTTATATTACTGGGTGGTAGGGTTTAAACCGCCCGGGTTGGTACCACCGCACTGAATGAAAGGTCGGTCGAAACGGCTATGTAAATAGTTTGTGTTTTCAGTCCAGTTCAGTGTAGCCGGCACGACCGAAGGGAAGCACTGACGTGGCACCAAGTTCACCCGGTGTTATGGGCTGACATCACGGATGTTGTAGGTGATGTAGCCAACCGTGTCAGCTTCCATAAAAAAAAAAAAATTTACGAAAATTTAGTAGTAAAGTACTCGGCACTAGTGCCTTACTTGCTGCTTGATAGTGTCCGAATTCTTTGCTAAACGTGGTGGTCGATGTTGTGTCGCAATTTTCCAGAGTTCTTGCAGCACAACACCGATTACTCTGCTTACCCCGATTGTCGGGATTCAGCGTGTTTAATATGTATGTATGTGGGGCGTTGACCGTAGCACTACCGGTAGCACTACTAGTAGTGCCACGGTAAAAATTTTTTTTCGTAGCACAACACCGATTACTCTGCTTACCCTGATTGTCGGTATACAGCGTGTGTGGTATGTACCTATGTATGAACAGAACCGTCTGGTTGTAGAGCGTCGTCCCTGTCGCGTGACGTGCGGGACGTCGCTCTCGAAACTAATATTATAAGTCTTTACTCATTTAATCACTTCAATCGTTACGTATCCTGTATTAATTCGGTGCAAATACGAACGCGTCCCATTTAGAGTGCCAGTATCGAGCGTGACAGTCAGTCAGTACGCAGGCAGTGTTCGCGGAGTCCCAGGGCTCCGGCGTGTCCCCGGCCCCGCCTGCGAGCGACACACGCCGGTCACATCCAGGGAATTAAGAAAATATACCGTACGGAAATGACATAGCGATCACTTTATTCTTTTACCATCTCATTATTTTATTTTGCGAAACGTGGTGGTCGGTGTTGTGCTGTAACTTACCAGAGTTCTTGCAGCACAACACCGATTGCTCTGCTTACCCCGACTGTCGGGATTCAGTGTGTGTGATATGTATGTATGTATGTATTATTTTACAACTGCCTTTGCTCTAAATGCATGAAGACATGGATTTACAAGCAGACTGAATAAATGAAAACAATTTATAATTTTATTTTAACGTAAAGTTCAATGTAAACAACATTCACAGGGTGTTTAGTTCATAAGAATGAAAACAAATAAAGTTTATTCTTGTTTATTGTTTATTTAGCATCTATTGGCAGTACACTGCGCTCAGATTTGTCATATTTACATTGTAACATTCCGCCAGTTCGATTATCACAGCGAAGAAGAACTGACAAGAAACTTCACTGGAATTTTTTTCAATGCACACTTAGTCTACTTTACAAAAATGTTGCCACTGCCTAGACACGCATGTGCAGATTTGTGACAGATGCAGCAATTCATGACAAAGTGAAAACATTTTTACTATGAAATTGTATAAAGTTATATACCCACCACACTGCCACTTTAGTCATTGAGAAATATCATTCTAGTGGACTGCGACACGTGGCGCGTGATCTCAGCGCGCACTCGCTATGCGTGCAAGAAGAAAATGGTTACGGAACCCTATGTGTGTGAACAACGGTCGCACTTAACAGTCTTCTTTAACAATGACTATGGCAGTATACATACATACCACACACTGTATCCCGATTATCGGGGTAAGCAGAGTAATCGGAATTGTGCTGCAGGTACTCTTGTAAATTACAGCACAACACCGACCACCACGTCTAGCAAAGTATTACAATAAAGCAGCAAGTAAGGCACGAAGACCCAACCGCTGCATGACGCGGTGGAAGGACCGTTCCAAGGTGAGAGGTGGCTAGCCTGTAGCCCTTTAGCATGGCATCTTGACCTTATCTCTTAGTCGCCTTATACCGTGTACCGTACAGTTCCCTCAAAACTTAAATGCCGCCCGACCAACCTGCGCAGTCAACGAATTTTGGGTCATCACATCACTCTTAGATCATAGGTTTATTGCTTTACTAAACATGCGCGAACCCAAGATGCGAGCGACATTAAAGTCTACCCTATGTTCTACGAGTTATGACCTATCATTCGTTGACTGCGCAGGTAGGTCGGACGGCATTAAAGTTTTGAGGGAACAGTACCATAGTACCGTGTGGGGCCATAAATTAAGTAATCTGTGCCATAACCGGCCCCACACGGTACTATGGTAGCATCACATGAATGATTATCTACGCCTGCAGTGCTCTTCCAGCGCGCACATGCGATTCTGTGTTCTATGACATCCCATGTGGCCTGTGTCGAGGTTCCCGCCCTAACCTCGTTACGTCTGCTCCGAGCCGCCGCGCGCCGCCCGCCCTCGCCCGTTCGCCCCCGCGCCTCGTGTCACAATTTTTTGGAAGCTCTCGTTGTATATTTCAAGACACGCTTCAGTGACTACTTTACTTAATTTATTTGGGCCGCATTCGGCGCGAAACCTGAGAATGTTTGTAAATGTAGACGAGAATTGAGACGAGATTGATATCGACAAAATATCGAAATACTCCTACGAAATGCGTGTACCTACCTGCGTGACGGATAGATTCGAGACGACAACACGAGAAAATCCGAACCTTTCAAGATATTATGTAACATTGACGATACATTGACATGCTCAATATTTCGCTGCTAATATTACATACATACATACCACTCGCTGTATCCCGACAATCGGGGTAAGCAGAGTAATCGGAGTCTTGCTGCAGGTACTCTTGTAAATTACAGCACAAATCCGACCACCGCGTTTACGAAGACACACCCGCTGCAGCATGACTAGGTGGAACGACAGTTCCAAGGTGAAAGGTGGCTAGCCTGTTGCCCTTTAGCACGGCATCTTGTCCTTTTCCTTTAGTCGTCTTTTACGACATGCACGAGGAGAGATGCAGTGTGGCTATTCTTTTTAAGTACCGGCCCCACACGGTGCTAATATAACTAACGAAATACTACGACGGACGCACGGTCAGGAATGTCATCAGTACATCCATGTACGATTCGCACACGATCACTGTTGGCAACTATATTTTAATAATTACTGCTATTCTGATGAAGATTCAAAATTTAAAAACCCGTATATATGACCAGTGTGTCCTCCCGGTTATGACGTACGGGTGTGAAACGTGGACACTGACGGTCGCTGTTGTCCAAAGGTTGAAAGTTTTCCAGCGAGCAATGGAGCGAGCCAAGCTGGGAATATCGCTACGTGATATGGTGCGTACTACATTAAGCGTACTAATATCGTCCTTCATTGGCGGCCGTGGACAGGAAAACGGAGTGTGGGAAGACCACCCGCCAGGTGGGACGACGACATGAAGTACGTCAGTAGAAAGCATTGGTTTCGTACCGCTGAAGGCCGGGAAGACTGGAGGAAAATTGAAGAGGCGTATGTCCAGCAGTGGACGCATAGACGCCGACTGACTAACTGATGGAATATTGAGCGTGTGAAGCCTGCAGTACCGTGTATTTTCGTCGTCTTGTGGCCGATGTCGCCAGCTCCGGTTAAGTCTCGTCTAACAGTTATCTGTCGATTAAAGTGACACTTCTCAAACAATTGACAGGAGTTAACACGCAGCTACATTTATTACATTCCATGCCACGTCACCTTCTACGGATACTAATTTGTCGGTTGTAGATATGTAGAAGCACTGAGTGGTTTCTTAATTTTTTTTTTATGGAAACTGACACGGTTGGCTACATCACCTACAACATCCTCGATGTCAGCCCATAACACCGGGTGATCTTGGTGCCACGTCAGTACTTCCCTTCTTTAATTATCTTAATGAAATTATCTCCACAATCAGACTGACAACATACCGTTTTCAAAGTAAAAAAAAATATGTTGGTTCCGGCGGCGAGCCAGTACGACGCATATGATAGTCTACGGTCTACTACGAGCTACTCGTAGATGGCTTAGTTCCTAGCGGGATCCAAGTCAGACCATTTTTCATTAATATTTTTCATTCAGTCAACATTTAGAACATTTTTGTACGAGAGTTGACGAGTTGAAGTTGACGCAACAAGATAGTGAGTTTCTCAAGGTTCCACAAGGGCACCGAAAACAGAGCCTTCAGACCACACATCTGAACGCCTGCGGTCTAAGTACAACACCACACGACCTAACCATGACATCCGACATGCGCCGCGTTCGATTGGCCGTCGCTTCCTCACCGACTATCCCCTCTTCATTTTGGATGCGCTCGATTTTTGGCGCACTCAGTTACAATATTGAAAATATGTTATGTTGCGTCAAGGGGTTCTGTGGTTGATTCACAAGGGCATCCGCACTAATACATGTTAACGCCAATGGAAATACTCAGACACGATATTGTCATACATTGCATATTTAAGCGGCGGGTGGCCGAGTGGTTTGGGCATTGGCTTCTCATGCGAGAGATCCGAGGTTCGAATCCGGTCGGCGTGTACCAATGAGTTTTTTCTGACGAAAAAATGTACGTGCATACCTACACTACACCTGCTGTTTCACCATTCGGAACCGGTGTAAAACTGTAGATCCCTTCCCTTGCCCCTTACTAGGTGGGAGTCTCAAATTGTAGCCGACTGGGTCGTACCACAGTACTGGATGTAAGATGGCCGCGTAGCAGCTTCGGTTGTGTTCTCCTCTAGTCCACTATTGCCAGAAATCCAGGGAAGTCTCCGGTATGGCAGGTACCTTCTCGGAAGTGATATTGGCTAGTCAGCGAGCATGTGCTTTGGCCCCTCTGACTCAGCCACCCATACCGGATTACAATATATATCTATCTATACATATAATAAAATCGTAGAGGTAAGAAAGTCTGTACATTGAATGTATTCGGAAAAAAACTAACCATTAAAATGAGATACTGAACATATTAGAACAGTTTTTAAAATTTTTGTTTGTTTGTTTGTTTGTTTGTTTGTCTGTACGCGCATCACGCAAAAACCACTGAACGGAATTAGACGAAACTTTGTATAGTGGCAGTTTATATGCCGGGTTAACATAATACGTAAAAAAAAATAACAAAAATAAAAAAAAATTACAATTATAAACATTATTGCGCGTTTAAAATCACGTAGTCCAAAGTACATAATTATATCTTGAGAACTGGCAGCAAATAAAATTTGAATAAAATATTCATTCGAAATTTAAAAATAAGTAGAGATACAACGAAAATGCCAGTTCTTCTTTTTTATAACTTGAACACAATAGTCTATACATATCTATTCTTTCTATACATATCATAAAATCGTAAATGCAAAAATGTCTATTTGTACGCGCATCTCGCAAAAACCACTGAACGGAATTTGACGAAACTTTTTATAGTGACAGTGTATATCCCGGATGAACATAATAATTAAAAAATATAATAAAAATCACGTAATCCAAAGTAAAGGTAAAAAACAATTTTAAATGTCATGTTGACAACGGAGAACTGTCATCTCGACGTGAGCTGGCCGGTGACAAATTGTTTGATAAATAAAAATAATAATTGAAAGTCGAAGTTATGTCGCTGTCATTGGTGCAATAAAATTTATATATCTGTTGCCCGCGGCTTCGCTCGCGTGAAATTCGTATTTAAAAAAAAGAAAGTAAGTAACTAAAGGCGGGCCCGAAGGCGGATCTGCGCTCACGTAAACGATATTCTTTCTCGATGAAAGTAACTAAGGGCGAGGCGGAAGGCGGAGCTGAGTTAAGGAAGAAGAAAAACATTCTTGAAGAAAGTAAGTAACTAAGGGCGAGGCCAAAGGCCGAGCTCTATTCTGGAAGACCATAAACCTTCTCGAACAAAGTGAGTAACTATGGGCGAGGCCGCAGGCCGAGCTGCGTTCAGGAAGAAGCTAAACCATCTTGAAGAAAGTAAGTAACTAAGGTGAGGCCGAAGGCCGAGCTTCGTTCGGATAATTGAAAAACCATCTCGAAGAAAGAAAGTAACAAAGGGCGAGGCCGCAGGCCGAGCTGCGTTCAGGAAGAAGCTAAACCATCTTGAAGAAAGTAAGTAACTAAGGTGAGGCCGAAGGCCGAGCTTCGTTCGGATAATTGAAAAACCATCTCGAAGAAAGCAAGTAACTAAGGGCGAGGCCGAAGGCCGAGCTGCGTTCAGGAAGAAGCTAAACCATCTTGAAGAAAGTAAGCAACTAAGGGCGAGGCCGAAGGCCGAGCTGCGTTTAGGAAGAAGCTAAACCATCTCGAATAAAGTTAATTAATATTAAGATTGAGTTAATTTAATTTAAATTTTATTATAAAGTCCACGCTTCTAACGGCAAATATACCGTGCATCCTAGAACCTCGCGCTTATTCCCGGCTGGATGGCAAGAGGCCCGATGCTATCACCTTAGTGCCATGGACTAAGGGTAGTTCTTTGATGTGGGACGCCACTTTTGTTCTCACATTGGCTCCAAGTCACGTTAGGACATCTTCAAGAGCGGCTGGCGCGGCCGAGGCTGGGGCGGAGAGCCTCAAACGCAGCAAATATAGAAATATAATTCAAGATTTCGAATTTGTTGCGTTTGCGGTTGAAACCCTCGGTCCGTGGAGCAGTGAAGCCAAAAGAGGCTTGAGCTGGTTGACGCAACTGGTGTCCCGCCATCAAGGGCTTATGTACTTCATTCAAAGGGTAAGCCTTGCCATCCAGCGGGGTAATGCCGCAAGTGCTCTAAGAACATTTGAAAATGCCCGTTTTGATAGTTATTTTAATGTTTGTTAGGTAGGTTTAATTCTTTAGTTATTAATATTACTTTTTTATTTTTATGAAATAAATAGATTGAGTAAACGATATTATATTCTATCGAAGAAAGTAAGTCTTTAAGGGCGAGGCCCGAAGGCGGAAGAGGGTTTTTGGTTTACCTGAACGCTGCTCGGCCTTCGGCCTCGCACTTAGTTCCTTCCTTTCTTCCAGAAGGTTTATCGTCTTCCTGAACGCAGCTCGGCCTTCGGCCTCGCCCTTACTTACTTCCTTTATTTGAGAAAGGTTTATCGTTTACCTGAAAGCAGCTCGGCCTTCGGCCTCGCCCTTAATTAGTTACTTTCTTTAAGAAGGTTTTTCGATTACCTGAACGCAGCTCGGCCTTCGGCCTCGCCCTTAGTTACTTACATTCTTTTTTTGGAATACGAATTTCACGCGAGCGGAGCCGCGGGCTCAGCTAGTATATAATATACGAGTATATTGCCTTGTTACCAACATTTGGTCGCCATGCACACAATTTTTAGCAGACAGAAGATATGTGAGTGAATAAGTATGAGAGAGATAGTTAGATATTGGGTTATCGCCCGGGTTGGTACCACCACCGCACTGAATGAAACGTTGGCCGAAACGGCTATGTAAATAGTTCGTGTTTTCCGTCCAGTTCAGTGTAGCCGACATGAAATGAAGTGAAGCATTGACATGGCACCTAGTTCACCCGGTGTTATGAGCTGACATCACGGATGTTGTAGGTGATGTATCCAATCTTGGCATAAAAAATATAAAAAAATAGTTAACGGCCCGTCTAGGTATAGCTTATTCCGATGGTAACGCACGCGGCCGCTATGTTCATTACCGTGCTGCTCTGAATTGTTTCAAAGCCACTCGCTGACTCCGGACGGGATTTGCGAGCTGCTTATTGTAGCCGATTTGTGTATGCACGAAGTTCGCTTATTTTCCGTTGCACACGAACTATGTGCTAGGGATACCTACACTTTGAACATGTTCGAATGCGTGGTGAAAATCCTTGACTTTTGTAGTATACAGCATTTCGGCCACATATGATTATAGAATTTACAGATAGAAATAGTAGCGTCGCATTAGAATTGATATTGTCTAGGAGTAGGGACATGAATATTTCAGGCGTACACTTTTAGATAGATAGATAGATAGATAGATAGATAGATAGATAGATAGAAATACTTTATTGCTCCAAAAAACATTTTACATAAACATACATACATAACACACGCTGTATCTCTGGTCACGTTCAAAAAACGCTTGAAAGCGTCTTATATCTCCAAGGAATAAGGTGACTTTATTTATTAATTTATAGATATATCTAAGCAGTTTATGTAATTTATTTATCGAGTATCTATTGTTAGTACATAATACATATATAAGTATGTGTCTATGTATTCTTATTTAGTATGTTAATATGCCCTATATTTATTTATGTAATATATTTTATTACTGTAACTCAAATTTGCTGTAACTGTATATATTATGCCTGACGTCTGCTTGTATACTTTTATTAATTAACTTTCGTTAGTATTAAGTTTCTTTCATTTTCTCTTCTTTTGTTGCTACCTTTATATTATGTTTTCAATTAAGAAGGTTGACTGGCAGAGATTGCCATAGGTAATAAGTCCGCCTTTTGTAAAATTTATATTAAAGTACAATAAAGGATATTCTATTCTATCCCGACAATCAGGGTAAGCAGAGTAATCGGTGTTGTGCTATAAGAACTCTGGTAAATTACAGCACAACACCGACCACCACGTTTAGCACAGTATACGGACAAGACAACTATCAAACAGCAAGTAAGACACGAAGAACCCACCTGCTGCATGACTAGGTGGAAGGACTGCGCCAAGGTGAGAAGTGGCTAGCCTGTCGCCCTTTAGCGCAATATCTTGTCCTTATCCCTTACATAAACAAACAGCAAGAAATTTACATGAGGGGCAAAGGCGGACTTATCCCTTACAGGGATTTCTCCCAGTCAACCTTTGGATGTTTGAGAGTAGTATGTTGCGAGATATAAGTAGGTAGTAGCAAAAGACTTGAGTGTGGGAATGTAAAATGATTCCACTTTTAGAACATTATATATAAAATAACTTTATTCCATGTTAATGTTAATGAGCATTTGACATTTGAAAAATCGAATTATCATCAGAATATCGGCTCTACAATGAACATCTCAGTTTTCATTACGAAATCTCACGGTGCGGATGGAAGGGATGCCGTGCGGGGCGGGGGCGGGGAGGGGGGGCGTGTAAGTAATACGTTTATTTAGACTACAGGCAGGGTAGTACCCGAGTACAAAGGGGGCGGCGGCAAGGCGGCGGGGGGGGGGGGGGGGGGGGGCGAGCGGGGAAAGGGAATAAAAGAAATTTGCGAGGCGAGTGTTCCTGACAAAGGATTTATGATTTTAATAAAACGCTCAAGCTTCTGCGCGTACAACAATTATTGTAGACTCGACTGTGGAGAATAGGGCTTGCTATGCGAAGGGTAAGACTGGAATTGCCTAAGTACTTACTGAATACCTGAAACCGGTGAACGGTTACAGAAATCATTAGCAATGGCAACTCACGAGGAGTGGAAGCATTTATAAACGTAAAACGTTCATTAAATTCGTATAGTTACTTCACTTGAACTGTATCAGTAGGTCTACTGATAGGAGTAACAGAAAACTCAAGTTATTATCTTGATTGATTGGTTGATTAGTTTGCCACTTCGTTAAATCGGCGGACAGTGCGTAACAACAACAATCTGTTTTCAAAACGGCAAAAAAATAATTAATATTTAATCGTCTGTATCCATAATCAATTAAATGCTTCTGTCCCGCGCAACGCTCGCTATGTAAATGTTTTTCGGCGCCTGTTTCATCAATCAAGATGAACGTCGCGCTGGTGCGGCGCGCGGTGCGGCGCGGCGGCGACGCGACGGCGCGCGGCGCGGCGGCGCGGCAGCGCTCGCGCATTCGCTCTCCGCTCGTACTGCTTAAACAATTCAACGCAAAACCGACGAAAAAAATGTTTCCCTTTCGCTTGACAAAAGAAAAAAAAACAGCGAAATACTCATTAATCAACGTCGGCAGTGCTACGCCGCCGCCGCCTCCTCCGCCGCTGTGAGAAGCTAAATGAAATTTTATAGAGAATATTATAATCTGCGCGCAGAGCGCGTTCTTGTGATAGGGCTCTATTCAAACACATGGCGGCCCCGCGGCCAACACCCACCGTCCCAAACTCAAATCAAACTTATATAATATCGTCAAATCTATTGGAACGACCGACGTATTTCATAAATTTAGTCGGTGATATAATACTGGGAGATCTTCATGCAATACACGTTGCTTTCCTACTGATGGAAATAACTGAGGTCGGCACAGACGTCAAAAATAGAGATTCGACCAGAGCGAACATAAGTTGTTTGTAGATGGAAAATAGAGCTAGGTACTAAGAGGAACGATAATACCTATGTATTCCAGTACAATATTGGCATACTGTTATTTATTGAAATAATTTCGTTTCAACAAAAACTTTACCACAAACCGCTACTACAATTATTTCCAGGAACGGCATTTAAACTTCTATTTTATGAATTTTATTTCTAACAGACGACTCGAGCTGGAGTTCCCAAGACCCGCTCTCTATCTGGTGGCGCGGGGGCGGCGCGGGGGCGGCGCGGGGGCGGCGCGGGGGCGGCGCGGGGGCGGCGCGGGGGCGGCGCGGGGGCGGCGCGGGGGCGGCGCGGGGGCGGCGCGGGGGCGACGCGGGGGCGGCGCGGGTGCGGCGCGGGGCGGCGCGGGGGCGGCGCGGGGGCGGCGCGGGGGCGGCGCGGGGGCGGCGCGGGGGCGGCGCGGGGGCGGCGCGGGGCGGCGCGGGGGCGGCGCGGGTAGAGAGGGTGTTGACGTATTGTCCGCGGAGCGCGAAAAAATAACCCAACAAATAGAAATCCGGGCCGTTTCATTCGCAATTTGACTGATTAAAATCTCCTCGCCTTATAAATGGATAAAATACTTCACGATGATTGAAGAGCTCGGGCGAGAATTTATTCCGTAGCTAGCTGGGCGGGCGGTTCGGGCGGGCCGCCGACCGGGGCGGGGAGCCATTTTATTAATGACCCATTAAAACATCGCGTAAACAAGTTTATTTTACTTTGAAATAATACACAGACATTTTCCCGATTCAGTTTCATTCGCTGTCTGATGAAGGTTTCAGCAGATTATTTTTTTTCGTTGACGAGAATTTTTTATTTCATTATTCGACAGGGGAAGCAAAAACGACATTCAGTTCGTAGATAGCGAGCGTACAAGTCATTATGGTACTAAATAAAAATGTAAATTTAATAAACGAGATAAAAAGCGGAAATTAGGAAAGCTATACAGTTCTCCAGTAGTTATTATCCGTTGTCAGTATTTTATTAATTCAGTGAGGGTACGCTTGGATAGAATCAGTATTAAGGTAAATTCAATTGAAGTACAAAGACAAGTATAGTTATATATTTCACATAAAAAAATTTTTTTAATACGGTTTGGGTGGCTGAGTCGGAGGGGGCAAAACACAAGCTCCGAAGGTAGGTGCCATACCGGAGACTTCCCTTTGGATTGCTGGCTATGGCTATACTAGACTAGAGGAGAGCACAACCGTGGCTGCTATGTGGCCATCTTACGAGTACGGTGGTATCAACCCAGGCGGCTACAATTTGAGCCTACCAACTAGTAAGGGGCTGATCGGTGGTGGTCTAGTAGTTCACCCTCCGGAACCGATGTAGAACTACTAGACCACCACCGATCAGTCATAATAAAAAGTTGTATAGGTACTTCTAAGTCAATGCATACCAGTCTCACTCTCAAAATGCACAATAAGCCCAAAAAAAGACGCCAACAACGAGCGTCAACGGTACAAAATAACGCTACTTTCATAGTGTCGACGCCTATCGACAAATTAGGTCACATGACCCCAGCATGACGCCTGATGCTCCCATGAATATGCTACTTTACACTTTACAGTAGTGGCATATCATTTCACAGATGTGTCATTTCGCGTTATGTCTCATTTCGCGTATGTGTCATTTCGCGTATGTGTCGATTCGCGTATGTGTCATTTCGCGTGTGTGTCATTTCGCAGATGTGTCATTTCGCGTATATCTCATTTCGCGTATGTGTCGGTCGAAACGGCTATGTAAATAGTTTGTGTTTTCCGTCCAGTTCAGTGTAGCCGGCACGACCGAAGGGAAGCACTGACGTGGCACCAAGTTCACCCGGTGTTATGGGCTGACATCACGGATGTTGTAGGTGATGTAGCCAACCATGTCAGTTTCCATAAAAAAAAAAAAAAATAAACAAAAAATGTGTCATTTCGCGTATAAGTCATTTCGTATAGTCAAAATGTGTCATTATGCGTCAAATAGTTGAATCCGTATTACGTGGGCTGTTCCGAAAATTGTTAGCCACAGAATAAATACAATTTTTTTTTTCCTGAAACTGTTTTAGTTTTAGTGTATTAGTGTATACCTAGTTGTATTTTGTATTACTGTTTAGTATTATTGAAATGATAATGAAATGAAAAGATATTTATTTTGATTTGACGGCTAATTTAAATACAAATCTCCTTGATGAAAATTATTGGCCACCTATGTGTAGTTCTTTTTTAAAATATTTTTAACGGTTATCCGTCACTCATATTTTATTTGCAACAATGGACGTCTCGCGAGAAGCTTTTCGTGTTATGATTTTCTATGCTTATAAACTAGGGTTAACCTTCAAGGAATCTCACGAAAATTTGCAAGCTGCTTTTGGGGAGTCTGCTCCTGCGTTAGCAAAAGTTACTTATTGGTTTCCTGAATTTAAACGTGGTCGAGAGAATCTAAACGATGACCCCAGATCAGGCCGACCATCAACTGCAGACGAGGCCGTCGAAGAATTTCGGCGGTTATTTTTCGACCTCCCGCAAGATACGTTTTTAAATGTTTTGAAACCTGGTTCACCCGAATGCATAAGTGCATAGGGATTGGAGAGAAATATTTTGAAAAGCTGTAAATATTTTTTTTTCATATTCTAACTATTTTTCATTTCACCAACAATTTTCGGAACAGCCTATGTAATTGGACCATTTTACCAATTACCAATTTGACGCATAATGACACATTTTGAATACTCGAAATGACACATACGCGAAATGACGCATACGAAATGACACATAGGCGAAATAACACATACACGAAATGTCACATACGCGAAATGACACATACAATGAAACATACTTTGAAACTTTGAAACGCTGTAAGTGTAACATAATGAAACGTCAAAATGTGTCATTCATTATGCGTCAAATTTGAGAAATCTATGGCGCGTAGAGATGTAATTATGCGTGTCACGGTTCCACCCTCAAAATTCACAATAATCTATGAGGATGAGCCTCATAGATTATTGTGCATTTTGAGGGTAAGGCTTAAAATGAAAGGGCGCTCGCATAGCAAGCCAATTAGAAAATTATAAAATTGCTGTGAAACTAATTAAATTTGTGTGTAATTAATTATTCATACGTAATGAATGTGATGTCCATTTTTCAGTGGGCTAGGCAGGTATTATAAAGGAAAAATTTCTACGTACGTTCAATATACATAGTTCTCAAACAAAAGCGGCCAGTGAACGTAAGGAAAAAAAATCTTCCCGATGCATGAATTTAGTAAATTAGCGGTCCCTGATTGGCGAGGAGATGGTGGTAGTCGACACCAAAAGTGGAATCCCACTTGTATGTGTAAACACACTTTTATAGGGTATCATTAAATATAGAATGTTAACGATATGAGTGATTAAATGTCTCCGTTTAGTAATTCACGTATAACAGATTTTTTTCACCTTCAAATGTCTAACACAGAGAAACGATGTTGTAAAAATGCAAAACTTTTTGAATGAAAGAACATTTCATCTCCGTTAACGGTTTTTTTAGTCGTAAAGTCGGCCTCGGTAGCTCAGTGGTGCGGTCGGTCGACTGTCAGTCGTGTTCATAAGCACACCTGGAAGCGGTCAGTAGTTGGATGGGTGACCGCTCGACCGTTGGAGGCTGACCGTGGTTCGGTTTTCACGTAAAACTGTGGGTCCCTTCCTTTCTTGTTTAACCCTCTCGAGTTGATACCACCGGACTGAATGAAAGGTCGGGTAAAGGGCTATGTAAATAGTTAGTGTTTTCCGTTCATTTCATTTTAGCCGGCACGACCGAAGGGAAGCACTGACAGAGATGGCACATAGTTCGCCTAAGTGTTATGGGCTGACATCAAGAATGTAGTAGGTGCTGTAGCCAACCGTGCCAATTTCTATAAAAAAAGTTCTATATAAATAAATCAATTATTTAAAAAAGTTTCTTTAGGAAACGCAGTAAAATTAATATGACAAGGTTCTATCATATCGGTTTATGGTTTTGCAGCAGACTGTACTCAGGCTGGCGGAGTGGAGCGAGGTCGACATTTAACTAAACCACAGAGCATCAAATGCGCGCGCCCCTCCTAGAGGCGCCCTGAGCGCGATTTCTCTACAACGCCGTTGAAGCCTGTGGGCGTGGCCTATGACTTACATATGTGTGTTGTGCGTGTGCATTTGTTTTGTGCGTGTGCCTAACTTGCTCCTCTTTGTGTGTAGTGTCGATACTAGCACACACACACACATACGAAGCGCTAGCAGCACTGCGTGTAGTTTTTGGGTTTCAAATATTATCGCTTAGGGCTTAGGACGTCTCTAGTAGGGGGCGCGCGCGGTAGGTATTTGATGCTCTGTGAACTAAACCGATCACGTAAACTGTTGTGTGCACAACTCTTCCGCCGCTTCTTGTTCCCGCCGCCGCCAGTTACGCCACCTTTTGTTTGTATTTCGAATACAAGGAGTGTATGGTAGTTCAGTAAGGGAAGTTTATTGTGGAGGCAATTTTCGTGAATGTTAGTTGAGACAACATAATGGATAAAAGTAACGTAGACAACCGTACCTAACATACCTCTATGAGAGTATAATATAAAAAAACCGGCCAAGTGCGAGTCGGACTAGCGCACCGAGGTTTCCGCAGCGCGCCACAAAAAAACACGTTTCTTTTATAGGGCCTTGTATAAATTTAGGGGGGGGGGCCTAAATTGTTTTATTATATCCACCAAAATAACACATATTCTGTGAAAATTTCTACCGACTAGCTACGAGTATTACGGGTCCAAATATATAGCCATAGGACGGACGGACGGACGGACGGACAGACAGACAGATAGACAGGCAGACAGACAGACGGACAGACAGACGTAAAGACGGGCGCGCACTAAGTGTCCGTTCTCTCTCTGATTTCCGAGCACGATTCCGCATCAAACGAATATCGAGAGTTGTTGATCTAGGTTGATATTGGTTGAATGCAGCTTGCTGTCGCATCTGTGCGCAACAACTGCTCGCCGCCACATCGATGCATTGCACAAAGTAAGCTTGTGAATAACGGAAACTCTTATTGTTATTGTGGACAACCAAAGAACTACATACGTAGAGACGGTATGTAGCTATATAAGGTGCTTCGTTATTCATGTCAAATGTTTCGGGAGGGTTACATACACACTCAAACAAACACGTTACGCAAAAAAAATTATATGTTTTAGCATTACTTTTCGAGAAATTTAACAAAACATGTTTGCTACCTAAACATTAACCTGTGTGTAACAGTAGGTAACTTGCATTGTACGGGGTCAATGACCGTACTATGTTTAAACGTAGAACAGCTGTTTGTTGTAAGTAAGTCACAAGGTCACTATGATTGGTTTTTACAGCTACTTATTTGATTTTATTTTTTTGTTAGGAGAAAAAATGCTCCTATAAACATATGTTTTCTTCTTGCGTAAAGTGTTTGTTCTCGTGTTTGTTTGAGTGCGTATGTAACCCTCCCGAAGTTATTGACATGAATAACGAAGCACCTTATATAGTATGCATACATGTTATCTTATTCTATCAATATTCGGTCAATCAACATTCTATTTAATGTGCAGGACTTTGCGGAATTCGATTACAGGCAAAGGCAGACATCCTAAACAACAACAATAACGGCTCTCGTGAAATATTTGTGTCGTTGTTATTTCAGAAGTTTTAATCGTTTCTAAGAGTGGTTAGTCGATAACTACGTGGATTTTCAAGGGAAGGCATATTGTGAAACACTGCTGCAAAATGCATGAAAAAATGCATCTACGAGTACATGAAATAAAACACCTCGTAATCTCTGTGCAGTCTGGCGTCCCATTCGGCCACAAACGAGGGCAGTGTTGCGAGCACGCTGGCGGCGGAGGTGGCGGCGCTGCGCGGATGGACGGAGGGGCGGAGGGGCGGAGGGGCGGAGGAGGCGCGAAGCGTTTATCCTCTCTGACGTGTGATTTCTTACTCGGTGGCTTTCATGCGCTTAATGAGGCGGCGCGTGAGGAGGGGAAGAGGGTTGTCTGAGGTCAAGCGTTAGCCTACACGGAGCTATTGCAGAGTTCAGCCTTTAGGATGCGAATGAAATATACAAATTGGGCTGTAGACGAGAAGAACGAAGTACAATGTATGTATGTTTAAGTGTCTCCCAGCGAAAAGTCATAAAAGGATGAACTAGTTTTGTTCTCTGTTATTGTTGAGGCTGTGGGCTAAGTTAGAGTTTCAAAGTGGTCAACTGGGCCCGCGGGCTGAGTTGACTATGAAAAAATAAATACATATTTCATAGTGGCTGAGTGGGCTGTGGGCTGAGTTGACCAATGATTCGGTTATCCGTGTGAAATTTTTCAATTAATTATGTTAATATGAAAATAATTATTCATAAGGAAAAATATCTCTTACGTTCGAAATCGGTAGAAATGAGTAAATAATGGCTTTTCGCTGAGTTTAGCGGGCGAAGACTACAACACTTTCCTGGTGACTTATAGTCGTAATCGTGGCTACGACTAGTCCGACCTATGCAATATTTCACTATTATAAACTGAAAGGCAAACCCGAAAACCTACTGTATAAAGTATAGAAAACATTTTACAGAAACAAGCGCAATATAAAATGTATATGAGGCGCTAAGGCGAACTTATCCCAAAGTAATCAATTAGCATAAAATAACTCCTTTTGCGCTAAAATGAAGCCTATGTATTCGCAAATCCTCGCACAAGTGAAACAGAGGCTATAAAACTTAATCCTAGCCCGAAGGCTGAAATACTTTGAAACGGATCTTACGCCGCCGAGGAGTTCGGACCAAATTCTGATAATTGTCTCAAAGGCGGCCTGATTAGAGAGACTTAACTTTTAGAGCATTTTTACTGCCAGTTTATTCACCAGTTACAACTTTACGACTTTTCCCTATATTCGATCTAAATATTTAAAGGGAGTTGAAACTCTTCGAAATTCACGAAATATATCTTACGAAGAATTAGAAGGGATAGAAGAACGATTAAATCCTCGACCGGATGAAAAGTAAATGGTGTGTAAAGTCCTTATAATTACTAAGTCGTTATAATTGCAGCAGTGTAACATCATGAAATATAAATGTAAATTAAATTTTATAAAATAAAACATAAATCAAACAAATAAATACATAAAGAGCCACAAACACACACACACACAACACAACACTCACACACCAATATTTCATATTAATTTCACTTTGATATCTTGACCCGTTCCTGAGAAACTCAAATAATTAGAAACACAAATGAACATATAACATGTGACGAAAAGGGAGCCCACTCAGCTGACTCACTATCCGAAACAGCGAAGCTGATTTTCTGGATCGCCCGTTTCCAACCAAGGACAAGACTAATAAAAACCAACAACAATTACAATCAGCATATTATTTAAAAAAAAATACACTTTTTCCTGTACTTGTGCTGTAAGCCCTTACCTCTTAACAAATTTCATGATTGTATGTCAACGGGAAGTACCATATAGGTTTTGATTTTATTTGCCAGTAGCAAAATATGCGACATAAATAGCCGTATCTTGTGATTGTGTTGATGTAGAAGCTTGAATTTCTTACACCTCCAAGTAAACGTAGGTAGACCTTAGTATTTGATATTAATTTCAACTTGATACCTCTACCCGTTCCTGAGAAAAGGGTCTTGACAGACCGACATAGACAGACAGACGGACAACGAAGTGACCCTATAAGGGTTCCGTTTTTTTTTCTCTTTTGAGCTACAGAACCCTAAAAAACGAATTAGGGAAACGTGTAATTGGCTATGGCGGCCATAGCCAGTATGGCCATATAATAACAATGTATCTACATTACTGTGAATGGTTGTACGTTTTCTTCTATAAATAAATAAATAAAATATTATTTCCCTCTTTGTCACAATAATTATTGAGGGCTCGTCTATCTGTATTGCATTGCCACGCGCGTGTTTTTTTTTTCTGGAACCTGAAGTGTGGTGGTAGCAATCCGATCGGATTGAACCCTATACCACCTAGTAAGGTAAGAGAAGGGAGTTGGGACCTAAAGTTTTTACGTGGAATCCGAAACACAATCAGCGCCAACGGTGAACGGTCCACCCATCTATTTTGTTGTTGACATTGGGCTTTTGAGAACCCATCGGTTCTCTAAATCGTTCCTTTGTCGTACCGCTAGGGTGTTTCCCGAATCTTTTAACCTGGGTGTCATCAAACATCGTATTAACGTCGGGTAGACAGCCTAGCAATAGTTCGCAAATCTGCTGGCATGGCTGAGCATGGTTTCGCTAGGAGAGGTTATTTTGGTTCTGTCGACTGCACCATTTGTCTCTCGGCATAGCCACTCACGTTGGTTTACATAAAAAATACAAGTCCTGATGGCGCCCGGATATGGTACTTTTCACGATCGTGTGTCCATCCATTGCACCGTCGAGCTCCCGAGGCTGACAAGCTGTTACGAGCGTATAATGCAAACAATAAAACTTCAACAGCCGTAAAATGCTTCGCAGAGCCTAGTAGTAAGGTTCCTACCAATTAGTAAATTCCGATTTCCGCAGTAATAACTGCTGGAGCGATGAGCGCGCGCTGCGGTCGGCGGATTATTTTAAATTGGGTCGAGAGTTTCGGAACTTTATTTTTTGAGTTCGCGCTGGCTGATCATTTTTGCGGCTCCGAGCGAACGTACCGCATCGACCGACTCGGGTTACAGTTTGCTGAAGTTGCGCCTCCCTTCACTGTTCCCCCTGCCGCGGCTCTTAGCGTTATTCCACCTTCTGAAAATACGTCTCTAAAAATGCATCGTGTTTCCCTCTGCAATGCAAACACTTGAAAACAGAACTGAGCTTTCACGTAAAATCTCGCATGCATGGAATTATTATATCACAATATTTCTCCAAAGGTCTGATCTGATCAGATTTCGTTCACTGACAGTGAACGAAACTAATTCGCGAAGCTTGATAAAAACACGAACACGCCTCATAATCAACGCACGCTGGATAGATATTAAGAAAATGAATTTAAGTTAGCAGTACTATAAAGAAGCATTTAGAGACATGCTGAGAGCGGAGCCGCTCGCAAAAGCTAGTTACTTAGCGGAGGAACATCGACTTTCAAAAAGTCGGTATCTGTTATCGCCTTTTCTTTGAGAACAATAATCCTTTGATGAACTTTATTTACTTGGAATCCGGTGGCTTTTGTTAGCTCGAACGTTCGTTTATAGAGTTCGTACTTTGTTTAAATCTCGATCCTGGTATGTCTATATGACTACCTATATATAATGTGAGTTTGATGTCGCAATCAGTATGTACTGCGATGTAAACTGCTTCCGAACCTGTTGAAGTATTATTGAATTACTAGCTTTTGCACACGGCTTCGCTTACTTTACGTTCGGTTAGGCTATACTATATAACGCATACTGCCACCTAATATGAGTCACCCTTTGCGCCAGTTTAGGCGGTAGGGCCCGCCCGCACAGGTGACTACATTAATGTTTTTAATTTTAGGTACACACATATAGTTTATCGGGAATGGGTATTTATATTTAATCTAATAAAAATATAAAACCGTGTTCTTAGGAATTCTAAGTTACCTACATTCTTATCTGTAAATATTGTTTGAGCTCAAATAAAGAATTTTGAATTCGAATGTTGTATTTAGTTTTAAAATTTAAAATATGGTCTGCACTTCAGCTACCATCAGACAAACTCCCAGATTTTGTGACATTTTGAATTAGACGTTTATAAAGATATAGACAATTTGGAGGAATTTGGCGTTGGAAAAAAGCCCGAGATAATTTAAACATAAACAATATTTCAATTGTCCTCAGTAGTTATACCTTCTAATTATCCAGTTATTATTACACCAAATCAATACGAATAGACTGAAAATGATATAACAAGACAGGTAGCGGGCGCTAGGCGGTTCTACCCCGTCGGAATAAGTAATGATAATGAAATTGTCTTCGTTTGTAATTTGGTATCCGTGGAAGCGTTTTATCGGAGAAACAATCGGTTTTCCAACTGAAATTTATGCTGATGAGATTTTCAATTTACCTACAATCTGATAGGCGCGTCTGGTGACAACAGATGTCGGTCTTCATTTGGATGGATTTTTTGTTATAGTGTCAAAATTTAGATACAATTTATTTTCGTACTTAATAATAATGTATACATATTTCTCTTCTATTGAAGGCTATAGTGAATTTACTCTCTGAGCAGAAAGTAAATTCACTATAGAGCTAGTCAAAAGCTAGCACTAGCTTTTGACCGTGGCATGAAAATGCATGAATCTAAAAGGACACAATAAGTCACCAAGGGCGAGGCCGGAGAACGAACTGCGTTTTGGTCATTGTGAAAGTACGGTAACGGCCTATTGTAACACTCGTAATGGGTCAACAAAGCCAGGACTCGGTATCACAAACTACTGATATGTAAATACAAGCCAATTAGTAATTAGCTGTCTTCACTGTTCAGATACAAATAAAGATAGCACATGATATTCCGGAAAGTAGTTAAATAACAATTTAACACGCGTGGAGTGGGTGAGTACATATTATTTACTAGCTGTTGCCCGCGACTTGTAGATTTTCACGTTAAAATAGACCGAGGAACAGTCCATGTTATGTCTCTTTCTATCCTGTATTCGAGTAGATATATCCGAAGCTAATTTAACACGCGTGGAGTGCTGTGAGTACATATTATTTACTAGCTGTTGCCCGCGACTTGTAGATTTTCACGTTAAAATAGACCGAGGAACACCCAACTAGCACACAAGCGGTATAAGAAGCGCTACAAAAGCGGCTTAACAGAGATTTATAACGACTTAACCTGCATTAGTAAGCGTAACAATAGCGATAGAGAACTTCTCAATCGCTTCTATACCACCAAAAAGGGCCCACGTAATACGGGCTTCGGTGCTACAGTAGCGGTACGATAGCGAATTTGTGAGTTTGTACAGCGATACAGAGGCGCGTGAAAAGTGAATTTAGGAGCTAAAACATATACAAGATGTTCTTGTACCACCTTCATAGAACTCGTACATGATTGCGACGCTACTGTAACTCGGAAATAAAACTTGAACATTTTTATTTTTACTTAGAATGACAACAAATGACACAATATATGGATTCATGTGACCTTGAAGGCTGCAAGAGTGAATAGAATATTACTAAGGGTATTATAATCAAGTAACGTAAGGATGCGTGTTTTCACTTGTTTACGTAAAATATCAGTGCGAACATCAGTTTATTGTCAAATTATGGGTTGATATCGTTAAATAATTCATGCGCTCGCGGAACTCGTAGAATTTGCAGTCATTTCTTTTATTTACGTGCATTGAAATTTTGAGGTTAATTTGTAATTTCTTTTTTAATGACGTATTGGGATTTGGGACTGACGTATTATGTATGACATTCAAAATATGTAGGTATACTTTTTTTTAAATTATAAAATATAAGACAAGAAAAAGTGATATGTAACGATATGAAATATTAGTTTATTAAATACTATAATGGCGGCTTGTTACAACCGTCTTAGGCATTTACTATATCCATCTTAACGGTTTAAGAAGTAGTATAGCGACAGTGAGTAGTATTTTAGAACTATATGATCTACAGTTACCGTACTATAGAGTATTTTTACTCTTTTTGTGGTACAGTAGCGCTTGAAATCTTTTTTTTAGTTCCTAAGCAGTTATTACCGTGTTCAAGATATTACGTTGTGCTACTACCAAAACATTTTTAGGGTTCGTTTCACATATCAAAGTAGAGGAGTCAAATAAGATGATATTTTACTAATGTGGAAATAAAAAATTATGCTAGGCTTAAAGGATTATTAAACCTCTTGTGCAGGCTTTACTGTATTAGTGGTGATATAGAAGAAACTAAAAACTCTTTAAGCCGTATAAGATAACTTTAGCACGCCTAATCCGAGTTTTAGTCATATATTTGAGTTTGATTTCACAAATGTACCGTTTTAAGTGCTTAAGTCGAGCTATAATACTCCAATACGGAGAAGGTGGTATAAAAGTTCTTCATAGATCTATTGTAAAGCTGAAGACGATTAAATAGTACCTAGTAGCTTCTTGAGTTATATAGCCAATATTTGTAACCCTATTGAAGCGCTTTTACCTTCGGATTTCCCCTTTTAGATCTCGTAGTGTTATAAAGTATATTTATAACTCAGCTATGTATTCAAAGACCGTACAAAGACTCTATTACACACCTTAAGCCATTATAGTTGCAACTAAACGGCTACTATAGCACCTTGCTCTTAAAGACATATTGTAATCTCTTATATACAGGTGAAGGAATTTACAAACTCCCTTTAACATCTGAAATACTGCCTCGCTCTTGAAGACATGTTAAAATGTCTTATATACAGGTTGAGGAATATACAAACTTCCTTAAACCACTTTTATACGGCAATGAACCTGTACAGTAGTAATATAAACCGCTTGTGTGCTAGTTGGGCAGTCCATGTTATGTCTCTTTCTATCCTGTATTCGAGTAGATATATCCGAAGCTAATTTAACACGCGTGGAGTGCTGTGAGTACATATTATTTACTAGCTGTTGCCCGCGACTTGTAGATTTTCACGTTAAAATAGACCGAGGAACAGTCCATGTTATGTCTCTTTCTATCCTGTATTCGAGTAGATATATCCGAAGCTAATTAATTATAGGCTGTTGTCGGCTGTGGGCTAGGGTGGGGAGGGGTGGGTTGGCGGAACTCGGTGCTGTATGGACAGGGGAATTAGTGCCAACAGTTCATTTTACGCGCCACCGCGTACTACAACAACCTACCTCCCTGCGCGCGGCGCCGCACTATGGGCCAGGATGCGATATTAGGGGAGCGAAAATAAAGGAACGATTATCGCGATCACATCATTGCTTTTTCTTTTAATACTGAGTAAGTGCATAACTATAAGACATAATGAACCAAAGTAAGAATTCGTTTTTATAATTTTTATTGTCACAGTCATATTAAGAAAAGATTTTACATTTAAAAGATTTGAAAAATATAATAATTACAGAAAACTAAGAATTTATCCATTTTGAAATAGTCGAGAAAGCATAATATTTAAAGTACCTATTTATTTTAACCTTTTTTGTTTTTGTTTTTTGGCTGCTGTCACCAAAATTTTTCAGCGGACGACCTCTAGACGTACTTGTATTAGTTCCCAGTACGATTTCTAATTCAATATAGCCACTCGTCATATTTTTTTTTCAAGAAACACAATTCTTCTAGCGCTCTGAACCCAATATTTGTGTAGTAATGCTGTAAATGCCTTGATTTTGGTCGACTTCTGACGTCTTCAGGACAGTTATTTTTACTAAAACCTGCTTTCGTGATTACGTACTCCATCAGCTGGTACTTCTAGGTCGAATAGGACCTTACTCTTGAGAAACTCTAACAATTTCTTGACGCATAACTGAGACATGGCCCACTGAAAAAAAAAAAAAAATGTTCTACCTACCGCTACCATCTAAAAAGTATATTTTCTTAAAGTCCACTAAATAGGCTTGGAAAAGCTGAATTCGGCTACTGTTCTTAACTGTTCGCTTGTTAGTAATACTCTATGAAAACTTTGCGAAATTTGATTTTTTAATAATTAAATACTGTCTAGTTACAAAAATTTATATTAATAAAGTGAGCATATTAATAACACGTTTATCTATTTGTAATATCTGAGATACACCTTGAGAAATGGACTCCATGATAAAACTTCGAACTTTTAGTCACGTTTCAGAAACACACTACTCTCAGCGAACGCCATGTTGCGACTAAATTAGATCGTAGGCGCGCGCGGCGAAGGGAGTCGCTCATTAGGAGGGCTTAATAAGCAAACATACTGTGTATGCGTACAAAGTGAGTATGCAACATTTTAGTCCAGTTATCGGTCAGTTTGTTCCATGTATTGTTTTTGTATTTAGTGTTACACTGAAAATACATTTACGGGCTCCTAAATTAGTACTTTGGCCCATAGTGCGCCGCCTCCGCCCCGGTCCGCGCTTGCGTATCTCGATTCCAAGTTAGGCCATAAAACATTAATTCATTGTTACGGGTAAAACGGGCCTTGTTATACCTTGTCTTCATATCTAGTACATTAAAGTTCAGTTTAGCATAATATATATTAAATATGCCCCTGCAGCACAATACCATAGAACAAAACAGTAGATGTTCTACATATCGTTCGTACATATGTAACACGTGAACGACGGACACCGAAACGTATAAACACTTTCACGTTACAGTACGGCCCTTAAACTCTACGAGGTTTTTTTTTTTTTTTTTTTTTTTTATTGAAACTGACACGGTTGGCTACATCACCTACAACATCCGTGATGTCAGCCCATAACACCGGGTTGAACTTGGTGCCACGTCACACAGTGGTCCGAGATTGAAAAAAAGTGGACATAGGACCTACGACGTAAATACGATCCAAGTTTTGGGCTTAATGTCTACAGGCAATTGAATTATGACGTTGTGTATCAGATGAGTCCTAATATGTTACTATTACTTCGAGAAAAAAATTATTTATAAAATTTTTGTATGGAGAAAATTACATTTTATTGAATATCTCAAAAACATATCTTCGTATATGTCTATAACTTTGTACACGGAAAGATGAGAAGGTGGTCTATCATACATATAAGAAATAGCTGCTACCTTTTATAAAATCAGGAGAAAAAAATTATATGCTAAAAAAAATTTATTATTTTTTTCTCACATATACTAGTATAATATATCAGTACACATTTATAACTCAGAATACTAGAAGGTTAAGAAGATGGTTTATAATATTTAAAAAAAAGTTATCTCTATGAACTCCATGATAATTTTGTTTTTATATTTTCATAAAAAAATCACTTTTAAAATGTTTTGAAGTAACTTTGTTTGTACCTTTACAACATAGAATATTGGTAACGTAGAAGGTAGTTTATCATCCATCACACATAAAAAAATACTGACATCTACTGAATGTTTCTCTTATGAGAAATAATTCGTTATTTAGATTTTTAAAAATCTCATAGTTTTTCGCTGTATACTTTAGTATACTTAAAGGTTGACCTTGTATATTATGGATTTATAAAAAAACACTGATATGTCTTGGAATTCTGAGAGCAAACATTTCATTGTAGTTTATAAAACAAAAATAATATAAATTGTTTTTAGAAGTCTCTTCGAATACACCATCATAATGCAGGATACTCCAGGTTACTTTAATACGAACCGCTCAAGATATAAGTATGTTGTATGGATTTAAAATAGAACACATACTAACAAAAAATACAAAGAGCGCTTTCGTATGAAACCTTGTCAAAACGCGTGTGATCTGTATGAAAAAAAAAACAATACTATTATTGAAAATAATTATCATTATGTCAACTCGTGTTTTAAATTCGTAGTGACTTACTTATCAGTTTATGCTAAAGGATCCTGGATGTTGGCTTCTTCCACCTCTATACTTGTGTCAACATCAAAAGAACACGTTTCCTCTTCTTCTGACACAAGCATGCCTAATGCTTCAGGAAACATATCCAACTTTGTGAGTTTTGTGTATCGTGGTCGGATGTGTGAAAGGACAGGATCAGACGAAAGAAGAAAGTTGTGAAGTATGTCTTCATTGGTGTGTCTTCTTGCCGATTTTCTGGTGTGATGTTCCCTTATGTACCGGAAATCTTTATTTCGAGCTTCAGATGCCTCTTCTGATAGTTTTCCGATTGGTGTGTGCGAGAAATGCTTGATTATTTCTGCCCCGTGAATTAGAAGCTTATGCAAACTTGCTGGCATGTAGTACCATTCGTAGAGCGAGACATAAATGTGGGCTGTTTCTTTCGCGTACACTTCAAATTTGGCTGTATTGACTTGTTTTCCAGAGTTTATAACTTGCAGTAAGACCGCTATTCTCCGAATTAGGTTTTCATTTATTCCAGTGATTTCAGCAGATAAGGTGTAATTTCTGAAAAATTTTCTCGCTGTATTGCCATTATTAGTAGAGCCTGATCCTTGTTTTATTATATCCACTAAAATTCCCATTTTGTCGCGAAAGTCTGTTATCAATTTATCTTTTCTTGCTTTCTTCAAATCTTTATGCTCTTCATGGCGCACTCTCCATTCTTTGAACTCCATATTGTACGAGATATGGAGTAAACACTCCATACACCGTATCCACAGATAGAGCGTGGAGAGCCCGTACTTGTAAAAGTCGGTTTTTAGTACTCTGTTTGAATGAATATCTAATTTATTCATTTGACTTGGCGTTGCGCCACAAATGTTGCACGTAGATGCTGAAGTATCTGTTAGTGTACTTGTCACTTTTCCATCTATCATTGTCATAACTAGTTCATGTTTTATTGTTTTAAGCTCGTGCGTTGTTGGATTGATATTTCTTATTTCTTCTTCCACTCTGTTAGTTTCCATTTTTATTAATTCTGCAGATTCTTTCACAAATTGAAATTTTATAGGTCTGCAGTAGTGTGTTGAAGAAGGCCTTGGATTTTCCCAAAGTATTTCGTCATTATTAACCAGTTTCAAGGGAACTAAACTTGTCATAAAAACTGACGAGTCAGAGATGTTTTCTTCAGTGGAAGTTCCTACGAACCCTTGGCTGTACATGCTTTGGCCAGATGCTCCGTCTAGACCCCACTTGCTCAATAGGACGCAAGAAGTTACGTTTTCAGGCACATGACAAACTTTCATTATTCTTTTCGTGGTTAAATCTAACAATGATTGTAACTTTATTTGTACCATGTCGTCATTTATTATTATATCTTCTTCAGGAGGATAGCACTCTTTTTTCGCTTCTAAGATTTTATGGTATGATGGAAACTGATTTGCATCCTGAGCGATACCTGACATGCGCAGTACTCCGTATTGCCATTTTGACAAACCTAAAGTTGTATGCAGTGCCAATGCATTATCAGGTGAGAGTTCATTCTTTGTTTGTTTCGAGCTGAATATCATTTCTTTAATTCTCGCGATGTCTTGAGGATGCTCTATTAGATGTGTTAGAATCTTAGCGAGATCCATATTTCCTTCCGACTTCATTTTATTTACACAAGCTAATACGAGTTCAGATTCCGTGTAACCGGATAATGGATTTATGCGTCTTTTCTTCTGTTTAATAGAGAGCTCATCAAATGGCTTTCGACCAACCTTTGGAGTTGAAGTTGTTGAAGTAGACGCCCCGGTTGATGTTTGCTCAGGAGGTACATTTTCTGCTTCTAATACTTCGAGATCTCCAATATTCCCACTAATCGGCCACTGAACTTCAGATGATAACCAGTCGGTATTTTTAAGATAGAACTTAGATTCTATTCGAGATGCTTCAATCCACTTTTTATTACATTTAACACAGAACCACTTCACAAAATTTTGTAGATTTTTCACACACTCATCGGATAAGTTTGTGTCGAGTCTCAGTTTAATAGCTTCGAACAGATCGTTTGAATTTTTATTCAATTGTTTGTAAAGTTGGTAAACGTCAAGGTAGGTAGTTAAACTTTCCATGTTGGACCTATATTTAAATCTTTTATCATTTTACTTCACTTCGGAAACTTCACTTCCCTTATAAATGTAGTAATAAACAGAATTTAACGAAATTATGTCACTACAGAGCGACATGTGTATTAAGCGAAAGTTTGATAGAAACTGAACAGCGTTAGATAGTTCGTGCGTCACTACAAAACAACCCGATGTACAACACATACGATGACATCACTGCTCATGCAAGCGCTCCGATTGGCTGGATTTGCCAGCACTTTCACTTTTTCGTTCATTAAGCCGATACCTACGGGATTAGATGCATTCCGCAGCTATGACGTCAATGCTCGCGCTAATCACTTCGAAGTAACTGTAGTTCATTTGATGCCTATATGAGATAATGTATTCTGATCAAGAAATGGTGAATTAATGTTACTGTATATGCGCTTTCGTACTCAATGGCATTACATAAAGAAAAATTTACAACAAATGAAATTCGAGATTTCAATACATACATTCTTCATTGCGCAAGAAATAAAAATAATAATAAAACAAGTTGTGCGAAATATCAAGTGTTTTCTGCTAGTTAACCTGATTTACGAATATTCAGTGCCAATTTTATTAAGCTACTTAGCCAGTAGAATTAGAAGTTAATTTGTATACTTATATGTTAGTTTATGTTTGTTTTGTAACATATACTATTATGATAAACACGCTTCTAACATTTATATATATTACATTATGATGGTGTATTCGAAGAAGTCTAACAAAAACTAATATTATTTTCGTTTTATAAAACTACAATGAAATGTTTGCTCTAAGAATTCCAAGACATATCAGTGTTTTTTTTATAAATCCATACTATACAAGGTCAACCTTTAAGTATACTGAAGTATACAGAAAGAACAATGAGATTTTTAAAATCTAAATAACTATAACTATAAATTCTCATAAGGGAAACATACATTTTCAGTGGATGTCAGTATCTTTTTATGTGTGATGTGATGAATGATGATAAACTACCTTCTACGTTACCAATATTCTATGTTGTAAAGGTACAAACGAAGTTACTTTAAAACATTTTTAAAGTGATTTTTAATGAAAATATAAAAACAAAATTATCATGGAGTTCACAGAGATAAATTTTTTTTATATTATAAACCACCTCCTTAACCTTCTAGTATTCTGAGTTATAAATGTGTACTGATATATTATACAAGTATATGTGAGAAAAAAAAAATATTATTTTTTTAACCATATAATTTTTTTCTCCTTATTTTATAGAAGGTAGCAGCTATTTCTTATATGTATGATAGATCACCTTCTCCTCTTTCCGTGTACAAAGTTATAGAAATATACGAAGATATGTTTTTGAGATATTCAATAAAATGTAATTTTCTCCATACAAAAAAATTATAAATATTTTTTTTCTCGAAGTAATAGTAACATATTAGGACTCATCTGACACACAACGTCATAATTCAATTGCCTGTGCACATTAAGCCCAAAACTTGGATCGTATTTACGTCGTAGGTCCTATGTCCACTTTTTTTCAATCTCGGACCACTGTGCGTCAGCGCTTCCCTTCAGTCGTGGGTTTTTGCGTGTATGAGGGTTTGTGTTGTCGTATCGTGCCGTACTTGGAATCAACACGCTGCTTACAGACGAGCCCGATCGTGTCCGTTTAACGCGAACGATTTATGCCAGACCCATGCTGGGGTGTTGTAGGGGTGGAAGACGGAAGGGTGGTTAGAGCACAGCCGTTCGTATCGCCGCAGACGCACCGTCATCAATTTACCTATCACTTTACAAGTGGCCGAGACAAAATTTACCTTTGTATGTCAGGCGGTAATGTTGAACTAAGTCTTGGTGGACAGAGACAAGACATTGCGGAAACTTGTATGTATAAAATTATTTAGAATGTTTTCCCTGTTTTAAGTGTGTCAAGCAGGAACCAGGGAGTAGGTCAGTTTCTGACTACCCAGGTATAAATAAGAAAAAAAATCGGAGTCATTTGTTTTTTATTATGTGAGCATTTTTTGAAAAACCTTGAAAATGTACATTTTAGGTACTACGACTACAAATTTGCAAATATAATTGTTCAATTTTTTATATTGGAAGCCTAAATAACCTCTGCTATTGATAACTACCCCAAATAAAACCAGAATGCCTGTAGTTTTACCAAAAAAATATTCAGTTAAATTTTTTTCTAATAAATTAAATGACTCAGATTTTTTTTTTCTTAGTTTTCCCTGAGTAGTCATAAACTGGCCTACTCCCTGGTTCCCGATTGACGTTGAGTTTTGGGACACGTTGTATATTCTTTTTAAATAAATATCACATCAATACATGCCGTGGCCGTGGACAGGAAAACGGATTGTGGGAAGACCACCCGCCAGGTGGGACGACGACATCAAGTATGTCGGCGGAAAGCAGTGGTTCCGTATCGCTGAAGGCCGGTAGGACTGGAGGAAAATTGGAGAGGCATATGTCCAGCAGTGGATGCTTACACGCTGACTGACTGACATAATATACATACAATACCTGGACGACCAAGCTTCCTCGGATTTTTTTTTGACACCTTCCTAGCTAATCTTGGAAAGCAAACCTTATATAAATACAAAATTTCATCGAAATCGTTAGAGCCGTTTGCGAGAAACCATATACATATACACATATACAAGATTATAAGATTCAAACCGGAGAGCGACACAAAAAAGGCTCATTATTAATAAAGTGCGGAGAATTCGAATGTGCCAGACGCGCTACACCTCCGGGGAGTCCCGACATGTACACCGAAGCGCATTGTTGTACTGTACACGCAGTGAGTTGTAGGCTCGCTGCGTTTACTGAAACCACAGCTGGTTGGTATAGAATGTCTGGCAATACGCCGCGCGGAACAGCGTCAGCGTGACCTGACCCAGACCGGAGGCGTCCAGCCAACATGTTGCTTTTCATTTCCAGCACTCTACGTTGCCTCTCCAGGTCATCGTCGTCCCTCCGTCTCTCTGTCAGGATGTGCCCTAGGTACTTGAACCTTGTAACCACTCTCAAAGGAGAGCCACACAAGGTTATGGTAGGATTTAAGGAGGGTCCGCATCAATCTTTGAACACCATGACGTCCGTTTTCGTAACATTGTACGTTAGTCTGTGTTCACGTGCGTATCGCTCACATATCTCCAGTAACCTCCGCAGTCCTTTCACAGAGGATGAGGAAGAGAGGATATATCATCACGCTATCTACTTGGGGTACTGAGCAGTGCTTCTAATTATGAGAGTAGTCAATCCACACAAATCCATACAATCGAAGCTCGGCCTTCGGCCTCGCACCTATTATAGTGACTTACTATCTTCGTGAGAATCGCCGTTAGTAACTTTTTTCCTTTTCGAAGTTCATGCAAGCGAATCCGCGAGCTATCTAGTATTTAGATATACGAGTATTTTAATTGTTTTATCTTTATCTCAAGCCACGGAAAAATAAATGTAAATATTATATTCCTCACTACAATACGGACTGACGAAAGGCGTATATTACAGGAAGCGAAAGTGAATAATAAAATTATCTGTCCTCAAGGATGAATACGGGTTCCGCATATTTTGTCCGCTCGAATATAGATAGCGTATATGTAGCATAATTAAATGACAAACAACTGAAGAGAAAACATCTTCATTAGATCTACGAAATATTGTGCTCGTTTGGGAAGAGTGCCTCTACCTTTTATTACCCGACTGCGCGACGCAAAGGAGGGTAATGTGTTTATCAGCCTATGTATGTATGTATGTTTGTTCCTTTGTGGCACACTAGAGACCAAACGCGTGGGCCGATTTTGATGATTCTTACGTCAATCGATTTGTCTTAATCTTGCGAGTGTCACTAAAGACATGACAGTAATCAAAATTCAATATGGCGACAACTAGGTGCCATATTGTGAAAAAGAAAAAAATTTAAGTTGACTATCTATGTTAAGTGGGGTATCGTTGAATAGGTATTTGAAAATGATCTCTAGGTTTCTCTTATCATTTTTCATTTCGAATGACCATTTAGGATCTATAACGATTTAAAGTTGGTTAGCAGCCATTCTCACTCTTATAATAATTGAGCTGTGATAGATAAAGTTCTTATTATACAGGATGCTCGGCATATCGGCCGACAAATTTTTTTTTGTAGGTAAGTGGGGTCATTTTCAACGTTTTGACCTAACATACCTTTTGTCAGGTGTCACGTGGTATCGATTGATACGATTTTTATTTCTTTATTTTTGAAAATTACCAAAATCCCAGCTTTAAACCCTTGTAACTTTTTTGTTCATGTTTGTATCAGCACGAAATAAAATTTATTGAATTTTACTATGTATTCTTGTTTAAGTAAAAAAATTATTTGATGAAGTTAATACCATGAAAAGGACTTATGACCTCCCAAAGTCTCGAGAACGAGTAAAAAGATGACAGAATCTTAATTTCTTAATTCATTAAAAAAAAAAAAACACCAATTGAGAGCGTCGTTTTCTTTAAAAAGTTTGCTAGTTTACGCCGTTTCCAAAGGTATACCACATTTTATACAAATCATTCACTATGTGATCAAAATTAGAGATAATTTGCAAGAGTCTAAACATTAATATTGGAGAATTGAACAAAGTGCCCGCGCGACCGGTACATGTTCTAAATTTGGAAATGCTCCGGAAAACGCTCTCAGTACGGGAAGCGACCATCGATAAGTAAGTGGTCCTGTTACAAAGTGCCCGTGTTGTCGTTCTATTCTGGTCTATGTCCCTAATTTTGACCACATAGTGAATTATTTGTATGACATTTGGTATACCGTTGGAAAGGGCGTAAACTAGCGAACTTTTTAAAAGAAAATGCTGTCAGTCTTTTTTTAAATGAATTAAGAAACTAAGATTCTGTCATATTTTTACTCGTTCTCTGGACTTTCGGAGGTCATAAGTCCTATTCAGAGCAGAGCAGTGCGGCTTGGGCCTGAACCCGAATAAAAACGCAAAAGCACGCGATCAGTAAGATGATGCAATTCAGTCCACGTTTCAAGTTAAACAACGTTCCCATACGCATCGCGACATCGGAGGGATCTCGGCGTGTTGATTGACGGCGGGCTGAAATTTGAAGCCCACGTGGAGCAACTAATTCGCAGGTCATATGGCAAACTTAAAAGTCTGTACAAATTTCGGAACTGTGTCAGTGTGGAGGTTCGGAGACAGTTGGCTGAATCACCCGTTCTGTCCAACTTTAATTACTGCGACGTGGTTTTCGGTCCTTGCATCCTCGAGAGGACGGCCAAGCGTATTCAGCGTGTCCAGAACTCGTGTGTGAGGTATTGCGAACGGCCTAAGAGACGTGCTCGCATTACACCCATTTTAAATAAACTGAGGACGCTGAATATGCGCAACCGCAGGCGCCTACACTTCTCGTGCCTAGTCTCGATACCACGTGACAATCATTAATAATAATCAATAAAATTATCAGTAGTTTAGACCACCGAAAGCTACTTAATAATCACCACGATATTAACTTTCTCAGTGAAATGACAAGATTACGAAATTTACGGTTTTATAATCCTAACTAAAAAGTGTAAAATAAAAAAAATTAATTTAAAAAATAAAAAAACCCGACTGCGTAAAAAAATAACTTTAAATAAAAACTGAAAAGAAAAAAAACAAGTCCAGTAGTCTAGAACTCTGTTAAGTAATATTGAATAACTACACCATTGAAATAGTTTCATGATCGATACACACATATAATAAAACAAATAATAAACTCTAATGCGGAACATAGCGACTTTAACAGTCGGGACCCATTGACATTCCAATAATGGGTCCCGACTGTTAAAGTCGCTATGTTCCGCATTAGAGTTTATTATTTGTTTTATTATATGTGTGTATCGATCATGAAACTATTTCAATGGTGTAGTTATTCAATATTACTTAACAGAGTTCTAGACTACTGGACTTGTTTTTTTTCTTTTCAGTTTTTATTTAAAGTTATTTTTTTACGCAGTCGGGTTTTTTTATTTTTTAAATTAATTTTTTTTTTGAATCATATTTCTTAGTACCTACGCAATACATAATTTCGACTATTACGAATATAACAGAAAACAGGCACATTTTCTGAAGTGAAGAAACTCTTTAAAATATTCTCTATGAGAAATAAGTCTGGATGGCCGAAGGCACGATCTAGAAAAACACGGACCCGAGCTTACAAAGACGGTAAATAGATACAGTCCGCAGGAAAAGTCAAGATACTACCTTAGAACTTTGTCCTACTTATTCAGGCATTACACAAACATACATATTTACACTGTGAACGTGCGTGCATATGACAAGGTTCCACGGTGTACATTGAATTTTATTACTGACGTTACCTACCTAAGTTGGCTTATCGGCAATATTGGAGTTTGAATTAAATTTAGTCCCTGAAGCGAAAAAAAAACACACAAAGGGTTGTGTTTGTGATTTTACTTATTTTCCCTTTCGTCAGCGATAACAAGGGATATACTCTGGAAGGGAAGTAGGTACAGCGACAATACGATTTTACGAGTAAGGTCGAGTAGATTTACGAACGAATGTCACTCCTTGATACTGAACGTGGTGCTTGATATACCTACGTGCGAATGTCTTCTGAAAACTGTTTTATCTATGTAAATATGTACAGTACAATGTATTAAATATAATAAATAGGTAGTTTCAATACGTTTCATAACCGATGTTTTTCTTTTTTAATAATAATTGTACGAAACATATAGTTTCAATCTCCTCTTATTTTCTTTACGCATAGCTTCACACGTGAAGATCCTTTTCTTTGGACTTACACTTGCCTCGCAATCATACCTCTTTACGTATTGGTCGTTTAATCGTAATTCTCGTTTATTCTTCATTCATATTATTTTTGTAAATGATTTGACTAACGCAATAGCTCAGAGAAATAGAGGACAGAAAACTCAACCATCATGCACACAATTTTGTGTTAGATTCCGCGTGTAGGTAGGAAATCGAGACAGTGCGGTGCAGGGTACAGCCGCCTTTGCGAGTCTGCCTGCGGTAATAACGCCGAGTGGTCATCCGTCAGGGTGGGGCGACTCACTCACAAAAATGTAATTAAAGCATTACTCCGGTCGCGGGAGGCTGCGGGGGCGCGGGGGGTGGCCCCGGACCCCGGGGGGCGAGCGGGCGGAAGAGCCAAGGCGGAGTGATACGAGCGCCTGATGAAATATATAAGGCACAGGCGGAGATTGATTGTTATCTTCCCGGGGGCTCTTGCTGTGTGACGGCACGTTTTATTAATAGATCCTTTTCGGGTTCCATTGAAATGTTTTGACTACCGAGGCATGTTGAGCTTCAAACAACGGCGATGTGAACTGAATATAGCGTAAACTTAACTATTTTCTTAGTCGCATTCATCGATTTCGTTTGATAAATCCACAGAGCAAAATAGTTCGGTCTTGTCGCCGTCCCGGGCGCGGGCGGTGTGGCCCGATCGTTGTTCTGTGGATAAACCTCTAAATTTTATGCGAAGTGAAGATGACTCGAATTTATTACCATAAAATGAATGAATCATTCACATTGGCCTATTTGTGTGGTGGAGATGTCCTGTGGATACTCGCAGCTATGTACATACATAAAATATGTAGAGATCGCAAGCTACGAGTACATTAAACGGGGACAAGCTAAGATGAATTGTCTCTGCCAGAAAAATATACACGCATAATTTCTAAGGCGGTGTTTTGGCCGAAAGCCTGTTAAGCTCGATTGAGTGGAGGCAGTTTCGCTACTTGTGTTGTATGTTGATTTATAGCGAAACAAATCGCAATGAAATAGCGACACAGCACTCATTTATCACTGCGCATCATTCTATTACTCGAGTTTTTCAACTCTCGCGATAACCCCGCCGTCAGCGGACCTGATAAATGTCGTGATTTATCGATAGGCCGAGACGAATCGCCTCCGTATTTTCCTTCCCACTTGTCCTCTGAGCCGACAAAAACAGGCAGATTACACGCGGGCGAAAAAATGAAGATATAGAGACGGCGGCGTATCGCGAGACGCGGCTCGCGACAAACCGACCGACGTAATCTCGTGGCTCGTGGTAATATATAGGATCTCGCGGAGGCCGATGGTCGACCGACACACCACGTGGCCATCGCCATGTCGACATCAGTAGGATGGAAATTCTTCCTTGCACTCAAAACGAACAGTACATTCATTCGCTCACCTGAGTGGTTTCGCGAGGAGTGGTGTTATTGGCTGTGTCTGATATTCTTTAAAGTTATGGGCACAGATACAGCTGGCTGTCTGTAAAAATACTGTAAAATATTACTCATAACAATTATTACACACTAACGATAACGATATGCCATAGATGGCAATGGATGGAGACGCAGCGTTCGTATGTCGGGTGGCCAGATGATCAAACAATCTCAAAGATGCTGCAGATAGCCTCGCCGAGAACCGCCGACAATACACCAGTCTTGCAGAGTCAGATATATGTAAGTACCAAAGATTTTGGAAGGAGAGAAGATGTGCCATCAACGCCCATTCGTATCGGAACCGCTGTCGCCAGGTGCCCATATTACGGTGTCGCAGTGTGATGATTCAAGCCACATGCAAAAGGTTTAGTATGTTACCTCGCCGATTCGCTTCATGGTTTGAATGATTTATTATTCATGCATCTTCTGATTGCTTATTGTCCTTGTGTCAGATTTGAGTCGTCGAGTCAAATCTCGGTTTTCAAACTATGTAGTGCCCACCAGACACGACGGGGACGTTCAGCCAGGGGTGTCTGGCACCTAACCTAACATGCGCATTCTTTAACCTAAGTGAGTATATTAAACAAATATAAAATAAGTTCAAATAGCATACTATCAAGCAGTACTTATGTCAAAATTAAAATAGCTTAATCTAATTAAACCTATGACTCAAAGAGAAAGTTCTTCGACCCTTCCTCAGTTATCCAACCAACGCCCTCCAGAGTGCTCCAGTCTTATCAAAGTATTGGACAGAGTTTAACTGAACGCGCCCCTTGAATTGAGAAACGCAGAAGGACTCCCAGAGTTGATTTAAAACCACTCCGAATCGTCCACTACTTTCACAATATTATGTGATATTGATCTAACCTCATGCATATAAGAAAGAAATATGTCTCCTGTGCAGAGATGCGATGTCGTGGCGATGTCAGAAACGCGTTCTTGGTTTATCAGGAAAAAGCTCCGAGACGACCAGGTATTACAAGGACGCTCTTCGCTATAATCTGATGTATTCACGTAGTCCGTAGTAATAAATCGTATTGAAGCGTCGCTGCCGCTGCTGTGGTTGCGACGACCTTGCACAGGCGCAACCGCGCCGTTCCGGGAATCTAGGTGAATACCTAGATGTTATATAAGGCCATGCAACTCAGCTGGCAAACTCCTTCCGTCTCGCTTCCAGCTCACAGGAACCTGCCAGGCAACCGCTCCAATGATGTCTGCACACAGCCTCACACACACAACACTCACTTCTTTTAAAAGGTTCACTTCTTCACGATCAAGACAATTGGAGGAGAACGGTCTCAACTCAGCGAACTGCAAAACGCGATATTGATGATTATTCCGAAATTGCACGAGTTATCCGCCCGAACACAACCGATCGATTTCCCTGCGCGATCCCCACTCTTCGAAGACAACCGATCAATTATCCTGCACGATCCTGACTATCCTCCTGTTTCTTTCGACCGTCAGCCTGATGAGCACACCTCCTTCTTTCCTTGCAAAAATGGCCGCAACAGTTCATTTCCCTAATTGGTAGAATATCTGTAGGCCACACCCCCAGTTAGCGGCCATGATTTTTGTTTAGAATTTTTTTGTATTAGGCCATTTTGAAATTCGAAGGTTTTTTTTACTGTTGTCCTTGAGATTGTGAGATTTTGGGAATAGCACTCATAATTTTGATACCAGACGACATTTATTGCCAAGAGTATCAGATTTCAGAATCCTGTCGCCACACAAAATTGCTTGCACGTGTGAAATGGGACCGTGTGAATTCAAAATTCGAAAATATTTTAGATAATAGAGGAAACAAATGTTATAATTTAATATGAGAAGTGTACGTATGGTGCAAATACACTTTGTACCAGATGGACACATCTCAGCAGACACCCCTCCTTCGTATATCCACTCTCCTTCAAAAATCTTTGGTACGTACGACAAAATAGGTTGAAGATGAAACACGGAAGGGAGTCCGATGAAGATATGTACAGCATAAGACGTTAATTTTTTTATTTTTATGGACTGCGAAAGATAAACTTATACCGTGCTGAAACTGCAGAGATCGAGCTAGCATACGGATAGAGCTCGGCCGTGTGGGCTCGCTATCTCACGCAGGACACGGTACAAAGTTACTCCTACAAGAAACCGGACTCGTTATTCCCACGGCAATGAAGCGCGTTCCTACTTCCTCTGCCGAGGCCGCAAGGCGAATTCAGTAGGTTGGAGAAAAATCGAGAATCGAGTAGGTAAGTTAGGAATTTTGAGTAAAATTTGCTATTCTGCAGCGACATTTGATTTTCATAGCCATTGCATTTGAGAAATAAAGCTTTTTAACCGCCGTTCTAGTGAGTGTTGCTACGGAATCGTAAAGTAATAATTTTACTCGAAATTACGTTTACAGGTTGTTGCAACAATCAGTGCCGGATTAGCCATGGCAGGAGTATCAAATGCTAAGGGCCCCGCGCTTGGACAGAATAAAAATTCCAATATCTGCGCGCTCGGCGAGCCGGAATGGAGGGGGATAACATAAATCATATACATTTTTTGTCACTACTCAGCTCTTTGATAGATAACTGAGCGTAATAATATTTAGAATTATTTTATTTTATTATTACATTGTAGTTTTTTTTTTCTTTATTTGTGAAAACTGCACTAAGTTAGGCTTAACGGTTTTAACGTGGCGCCCGGACAAACAGACAGAGAGACATACAACTAAACATTTTCTAAACAGGGAATTACGTACTTAGTTTAATTAATGTAAAACACTTGTGAAGGAATTATTCAATACATTCGTTATATATAACATGCAGCAGCTCCTCATTGTTTTATAATTTGTGTTGTATTGATGTATTGTATTGTTTATTGATATTTCATATGACAGACTGCACTCGAACTTGTCACAATGTGTTCTATGGTGGCGATGGTGATTGATCTTATATCAGGGCCCCTTGACATTATTTGCTACAAGCCTGGCTCTGACTTAATCCGGCACTGGGAGCAGGGAAAGCCTCGTAGTTTTCTGAGAATAAACTTTTCTGGAAAATACATATACTCTAACTAAAGTGTCTAGTTTCCGAAATATAAGATTGATACCAATTTTACCGCTCACCGTGACCTACACTGTCGGTCGGTCGCACGCAGATTGAGCGCGCACCACTGGTGCACATGTACTAATATTTGTAAGGTCACATTAGAAAAACTATATTGCTTGTGCATAAAATTTGCGAATTAGTTTTTATGGAACTGTATTTTATTTTTATTCAGAATGAATTGTAGACTTGTTTTTCCTATTTATTTTACGAATGTGCCCCCAAAGTTTATGTACTGACTGCTGCAACATCTTATATAATGTACGGTTTGGCTAGTAGTGAATTGGCCCCCGACATATATAACTTCTCTAAGTCGAGCTGTCTCCGTGATAGTAAACTTTGCGTGCAAATTGGACGGCATGGAAACTATAAGAATTCGGTCGCGTGTCTTCTGGATAAAGTCACCCGATTGTCGATAGCCGATTGTAGATATATATTTTAAGAGTTCTTTAAAGTTGTTTTGGTTTGTCTTTAGAGATTTCATGACTTGGCTTCGCGACAAAATATCCTATAATCATCCTTAGGTGTCCCCAAAAACACCATGGTGTAGTTCTACATATCATGATGGCGGGGCGGGCGTCGTTGTCGGCCAGTCGGTTCGGTTGGTACAGAATTTGCGCTTTATTTATCAGGAGGATGGTACTACAAACGGCAGAAGTTATTTCAACTGCCTTTGGCTTTTCGATTGCTACTTATTCTGACACGAAGAGAATTCTGGAGCAAAAACCATCAACCATCCTCATATTACCAATTGTAGGATTAAAACATTTAATGAAGACATGGGAGCTGTAGTTACGATGAAGCTATTTATTTAGAGTGATTGGGAGAATACAACGAGAATAAACCTAATAACGACCAGGAAGCCCCTCGATCGTGCTTATACAGAATGTTTACAAAATACTCGCAGAATATTCTTTACTATGTGTCTGTGTGTGTGTTTATGTGACAAAAGCACAGACCACGCACAGACGCAAGGGACGAAACATTTCCGACCTGCCTCTCGGGGCTGATATGCTAATTCTCGCGTCACAATTTAACCGAATGTAAATTTTTAAGACGACTGTTGCACGCGTTTGTGGACTTTGTGTGACGCTATCCAGTACACGGGCTACCGGGCTTCTGGGACTCAGGCATAATAGGATGGATGAGGAGAGGTGAGGAGAAGGGGAGAACGAGAGGATAGGGAGGGGAGGTGAGGGGTGAAAGTGAGGTGAGGTGGACCACATGTTAGAAAATAACAGGACTGCTACATGACACAAAACGAGCTGATTCTAATACAAAAACTTTCCATTTCAAGTCAGCATCCACTCTACGAGCCTGCGCTCCTTCGACTGTCAGCGGAACTTTTCTAATCCTTTTTACGGTCGAACACACTCCCGGATAAATATATTTTAACTCGGGAGCAGACGAGCCAACTTCTACTCTCTCTGGTTTTCGTCCAAAGCCTCTTGCGGTTGTCGCAATGCTGGTGGCCGGACGGAAGAGCCCGAAGGCCGACTCGACATTTTCGCCAAAGTACCTATTCAAACGTAAAGAAAAGGTAACTCGCCGAGCAGAAGAAGTTATTATAAGTGTGTGTGCACAAATACGAAATTACAAAATATATCTTCCCTGTCACACTAGCGCGTTCACATATCAACCGCGTATTACGTCTGATGCAAATTGTGTCATTTAAGATTGTGTTTCTTCAGGAAATTAATGGTATGCCTGTGATAATTTTCCATTATTGTTAAAAATAATAAATAATTGATAATATTGTGGTAATTATTATGTTATTCATTTTATTTGTTTTATTATCGAATAATGTACAATTGGGCTACATCGACCAAACCATTCATGTATATTGTTTTGTTTAATTGTGAGCCTATTTAGTTTTGTTGGAGAGTTTATTATAGTTTAGTTAGAGTGTAGAGTTTATATAAATAATATACAGAGCATGGTAAATTGCAAGTATGTTTCCATTCCTCGGTTTATTCTTCTGGCGGCCATTTCAAGTTAGAGCAAAATAAACTCATAAATTACTTAATTTAAAACTGACTGAATTCTTTTGAAGTAACTGTAGAAGGAGTCCGTAAGTCCGTCTTTTCGAGAGTGAGCTTTTTATTTAAGTTTCGCTGATCAGGTTGTCGGCGGTTTCAGGAATAAAATAATGAGGAGGAATGAGACGTCTGGTAAGTTGCGGGAAGTTGCTTGTTGCCACAGACTCCTTCTGTCTGCGAACCGACACAACTTTGTTTGAAGCCGCAAATCTACTTCTCTCCTTGCGGCGACGTTTTTGATAATTTGTAAATGGTTCTCTACCTTCTCCTAAACTTTTTACTTTTTAGTGCTTGGTCCAAAGTTTTGAGCTTCATGAAATTTTAATAATATCATTTTAACTTTGAGATATATCAATTTCAAATAAAGTAATTGTTCCACTGAATATTAGTCTCTATGTTCTACCCTTAAGTTCTATACATATAACACTATTTCTGGAAAACGGTCTTTCTCTAAATCCCTAACTTAATTTAAATTCCAAGTAACACACTATTTTACTTACGAATAGCAGACCACGAGCTGCGACCGCACGTTCTATAAAAGTAAAAGAGTTTCCAGCGTCCCGAAGACAATTTAATCGTGCTAATTGGCCGTGCAGCTCTTCTGTTGGCTAGAAAAATCTCCTCTACCCTCTACCAATCGGCGCCGGTCCGAGTGCGGCGCGGCGGAGGCGGAGGCGGCGGAGGCAGCGTCGGATTTAAATCGGCCGGAATTATTCGCGCGGCGTAATCGGTCAATTTATTAAGAGTAATGTGCAGCGGAGTGGCGCAATTAGCGCTCCTCGCTGCGTCGCGCTCACACAACACCCACCCCTCCCTCCCCCACCGCCGCCCCTGCCACACTCCGTCAGCGCGGTTCTACGACGCACTACAGCGAAACGTCGACTTGCAGCTGACTTAAAAGGGGAAAATGGAAGAGAAATTGGCGACAGGTAGAAAGACGTAAAATCTAAAATTCGTTTAGGTTTTCCTGTAAGGAGACCCCATATTTCCAATTTTTCACTTAATTGTAGACTCAGTAGTTTCTGACAATAGATGACAACCATGACATGGCGTACGGAACCTTTGCTGCGCGAGTTCGACTCGCACTTGGCCGGTTTTTTCCTATTTTGAGGTACATACGGGACCCTAAAAATCAGCGACCACCACCCGTTCTACTATGTTTAAGTTTGTCTGTTGTTATGTGTAAGGAAATGTATCTAAGGTAATTTCCATATACCCTCCTCATTATTTAGTCATTTTATCATCGATGGCGTATGCGTACATACATACATACATACATATCACACACGCTGAATCCCGAGTATCGGGGTAAGCAGAGTAATCGGTGTTGTATGCGTGTCAACGCAAAATGTGACTCCCGCTGCTAAAGGGACTCTCAGCAGATAAATAGCTCGCTACCCGCAATCGCTCTTATTCCATTACACCGTTTCGGTCCGATTTACTCATGATTAACTGCTTCCATCTATTATTATCTGCCGATGCATGCGCCGCGCCGCCGTTGTTGCTCGGAAAATAGAACCAACTCTTTGGCACGATCGATACAGATTTTTAAGCTTATCCAAATTGCTAGGTAAAAACTATTCATAAATACCTTTGCAATAGATGTCCATCAATTCGTGGCAACAAGTACAGTCTGTTGTAAAGGACAGTACATTAATTTCGCTAGCGCACTCCTCGTGTTTTTCCGAGACAAAAAGTAAATAAAGTTTTTCTCTAAAGTGTCTAGTTTTGGAGATATTTATTTTTTAAATTTATGTTTTCGTCAAGTTTAATTTGACGCGCGCGGGGGGAGGGTCCTGCCTGACCCAGGAACGGTCCGGGTCGAAGACTCACGCAGAGCCATCATCGCCGCGGTGCGTCGCCGTGCATCTCCTCGTTCCGCGCACTCGTCCTTGCTCGCTCACTCACCGCGCGCCTTTCATTTCCACGTTCGTGTGGAACATTAGATCCTTTTTACACTAAATTAATCAATCAATTTGTATGAAAGCTGTAATATAAAGGGAATTAAAAAAAAAGGTATTTAACTTTTTTGTTACTATCCCAATAATAATTTCCTAAATTTATTGTAGTGGTCGTTACAACATCCTGTATATAAGTCGATTAACCAATGATGGGAAAGAGCAAAATATTATAAAGTTCCCTCTACTCCTCGTATTCTGCTACTCACCAAATAAGTTCGTTGCATCTCATAATGTAATGCGACATATCTCCCCCAGGCTATAATAGGCTATAATATATCATTACGCCATTATTCATATGTGCCGAGCAGTGGGGTCGGAAGTGAACGCAGTCGGAAAAAAATAGAGCAATTCCTTTACCGCGAGCGGAGCCGCGGGCACAGCTAGTACCTTAATATATCACAGATGACTACAGAAAGCTCGTACATTAACTTGTCATATCAGTGCTACAATGTATGCAACAGCGGCACATGGGCGTCGTGGAGTTGCAATAAAGGGCCTTATATTGGAATCGATATTAAACTCAGACTATGCAAATGACATCGGCGCGCGGCGGCACATGAGAAGCAGGCGCCCCGCCCCGCCCCGCCCACGCCCCCGCCTCGTAGCGCACAATATCAGAAGTGGCATCTATATAAAATCGAATGGTGCTGCGCGGCACAGCAGAGGATCAGACGTCAAATGTATTAGGGAAAAATAAAATACGCCTCTCTTTCTCTCAGACATTTGCATACTTAGTGAGGCTGGAATACATTTCACTATCTCTACACACATTTTACATTTTTTACAGTAAAAAGAAAGGATCGGTAATTTTAGGTAAATTTCGGTAGAAGTCTATTACGAAACCTACAACGTATGTCGGTCTGTCTGTCGGTACGTCCGTCCGATGGCTGTATATGTATTTGGAATCGGAATGAATAACCGGTTAAAATTTTCACAGAATATATGTTATTTTGGCGGATATAAAAACAAATAATAAAAAATTTTAAACGTTAAAAATTAAGGGAAATACAAGAAACGTGTTTATTCAAGGTGTTTTTATTTTGTAATGCGGAAACCTCGGTGCGCGAGTCCGACTCGCACTTGGCCGGAAATAATTTCTTATCGAACCACGAATAGAACCGGCTTCCAGAAGCTTTAAAGCATTAACGACCGACAAACTCAATTTCACACTAAGTATGAGTTTTTTTCGGTTTCCTGTGAGAAGGAAGAGGCACAAAATAGCCACTGTAGCACGGTACGGTCCGAGCGTATGTACATATATTCGTCGTATAAGGCCGAATTTACATGTATGAAAATGAATCGCAAAAATAACTTCGCGCCGCTATTTAGCAGTAACTTAGTGTAATTTTGGAACAACAATGGAATAACATACACAAAAATGGAGCAGTAAAGTAAATCCAGCCTACCCAATGTGTGTGGTACGGAGGAGAAAGGGGAAGGCGGGATCGTGTCAAACAGCTCCTGCGAGCACTGAAATATAAGCGATAGAGCATGCGATGGTTCCGTCACTAGGGTATAAATTTTCGCGACGATATTTTTGTAAATGTAATATCTGCTTTATTTATTCTCTGGGATGCAGCGCGATGGCGATGGAAGCCGATTGAGATCCCGGCCCCACCTTACTGGAATGCGTTGTCGCTTGCCACCGCCTCGGACGACGCCGTAAGCCGCTTCCGTTCATCGTCGCACAATATGCATACTCTCGTAGAACCTTGTCACAATCGCTAACTTGCAACGTACCCTATCGAACGCCCTAAAAAGCGAATGAGGCGTGTGACAGCGTTCTACAAATATTTCAGCATATTTGGAAACGATTGTAGCTATGTAGTGATACAAAGGACGTTCTCGTGTCTCACATTGAGTTGTTTGTGTCTTCACTCACGTTTAGTCGCTTGTAAACCAACTACCAGCTGTGGGTAAGTATGTTACAGATGTGTGCATTCAAATTCGCTAGTTACTGAATCAAAGTTCGATATACTTCAGAAGCGTCTTTTCTTTTACAAAATTATATACCTGTGTGCTGTAACAACATAATTTGGAAAACGGCCTTTACAATAATATAATCCTCATAAATAAAGAGAAGTTTCTATGGGCCACCGGCGGCGGCCGTGTCACGCACAACAATTTATTAATACCCTTATAACTCGAGAACCACTTCATCGATTTACATACGGTTTTACATACATTTTGTCACTTCTCAGAATATTTTTAGGCTTTAAATAATAACGCTATGTCATCAGCGGTCTGAGCTGTGAGCAAGTCACGTGAAGCGAAGCCGCGGGCTTAAGCTAGTCCGACATAATCTCGGGAGTATTTAGGAACATATTCACGCTATTTCTTCAAGGTTCGTCAGTGAACAAAAGCCTTGGACAAATGGAGGCACAAACAAATGCCATTGTAAGTAAAACATATAATGATGCATCACCGTGGTTTTAAAATCCTTGGCAGACCAACCACACGAGCTCTCTGTGAAAGACTTTCCGAGCCAACATCGACTGCAGTAGCTGTCTGTATGGGTGTATGAAATGGAGCAGGAAATTGAACGATCTCGAGTATGGAAGGACATAACGGCGCCGATACATTTCGTTGAATGTTGGTGGCCGCCTTTCATAAGCCAGCGTTCCTCGTGTTGGATTGGGCGTTACGTTTTAGAGCATTTCGTGAATTTCCGTCTGTGGCAATTTTCGGAATGGAGAAGCGGGATATGTTTCGCTTTGAAATGCGGCCGAAGTCGAAACAATGTGTTTCAGCTTATATTCCTTTCATCTGAAATTTATAGTAGAAACGATAACTTAGCTATGCGACTACTAGAAATGCGCATACAATCTTATCAACACTTTTAACTTTTATATCCAAAATCAATTATCTATAAATCAATCGTGCGACATTTCCGATGGATAATCGTATTAATCGTGCATTTAATAATAAATAAGTAGGTATAGAATAATTGAGACCTGAAACTTCAACCTGAGAAAAATCATTATTTTTGAAAAAAAAATATTGCAACGCATTCGACAATTTGCAAAGTTGCAGGTTGGAAGCATTCGACGGAGCGCGCAGAGACTGCTTTTAGAAAACTTGTGCCCCTGTGCAGCGAGAAATCGAACTCACTGAGTTTGGTACTTATATTCCGGTCTAAAAGTGGAAATATTTATCCGCCAAGGTAAAATAATTTAATAAATAAATAAGTTATTGCTCCACAACAATATTACAAAAACTCTTTGTAAAATTGTTTGAGAGGCGCACCAAACTAATATTTAGTATGACAAAGATTTATATGCGTATTTCCACTTTCAAGGCAAAATTTATAAAGACTTATCAAATGAACGAAGTATTTTTACAATCTAAGTACACTGGGGCGGAGTCCGGGCCACGGGGTACGTCAAAAGATTCTTCGCATCAATGAATCTGTCGCTATCTTAAAACGAAAAAAACATTTAATATTATTAAATAAATACTATCGGAGAGCCCTCGACATCGATAAAAACATTTCCAATAAATTATCAAAATCAGTGCCCGCTCCTCCCCGCGCCCCCGCCGCTGCGCCGACCGAGGTGGAGTATAATGAAGCGTTATGAGTTGAAATTGAACGAGACGAGTTGAAACAAGATGACAGCCGGCTCCGCTACGGGTGAGGTCGCAGAACAACGAATTACGAACGCTCTATCAGAACTGTCTAATGAGCTGTGCATCGTATCCCTTTTTTGCTATTTTGGACTCGTTCCGCCTCAGTAGGTAAGTCCAAAATCGGTAGCATTCATTGCGGGATACCGTATGAGGCCCGGTACTTGAAAATAAGATGTCCACTGCATCTCTCCCCGTGCATGTCGTAAAAGACGGCTAAGGAATAAGGACAATATGTCGCACTAAAGAGCGACAGGCTATCAGCCTCTCACCTTGGCACGGTCCTTGCACAGACAGCAGTTAGGTGTGAGTCTTGAATTCTTGCTGTTTGCTTAATTGTCTTGTCCTAATATTTTGCGAAACGTGGTGGTCGGCAGCTTTGTAATTCACAAGAGTTCTTGCAGCTCAACACACAATTACTACGCTTACCCCGATTGTCGGGATATAGCGTGATGTATGTATGCATTGCACAATTATTTTTGCAGCTACAAGACAATTAAAAATTCTTTACAAAATCTTAATTGTAATGTGATTCATGATAAAAAAATTCAACTAATAATTCCAACAACAAACCCTCAGGCTAAACACAATACCAGTACTCTACCTATTGGCATCTCCGTAGTCGATAAAAATAATAACTAATAATAATAAGAAAGATTAATAATAATAATATGTTATGGCCATTCCACTTAATATTTCCTTGTTCCGTGAATGAGGTGAGGCTGTAGCGCGTCACTAATGAGAGGCTGCTGCGCTCTCGTTAACCGGCGGGTGCGCGGCGAGAGCGGGGCTCCGTACTGCCTCATCAATTCATCATCATCAGGGCAATATGAGTCGCTCGGGTAGAGCGCTGCAGATAGGATTTGCCCCGCGCCGCCGCCGCCGGTCGCAACACAGAAAATGCGATCGACACTCCTCGGTACGACTACTCAGTAGCGAATCATAATTGAAGAGTTGAAATTCTATAGGGTCTAAGTGCCAAAAAATCGCAAAACGATGTTTTTGCGGAAATACAATCAATGTGCCAAGGCCAACACACACAAAAGAGTCTAAGTTTGACATCACGGATTTTGTAGGTGATGTAGCAAACCGTGTCAGTTTCCATGAAAAAAAAGTGCCTAGCTCCGCCCTACTACTACACAGACGCTGTTAAAGCAAGGACCGGGTCTATGTGCCACTATGCGTGTATTTTTCAGTTTTTTTGTTATATCTCGAGACCCTATAGAATTTCAATCCTTCAATTTCGGTTTGAAGTCTGCAGAGGCCGGACTACTTTCGGTTTATACCACAGAAATTTCTCTGATCTGTGGTTTATACCATACATTTATATATGCACTAGCTGAGCCCGCGGCTCCGCTCGCGTGAAATTCGTATTCCAAAGAAGAATGTAAGTAACTAAGGGCGAGGCCGAAGGCCGAGCTGCGTTCAGGTAATCGATAAACCTTCTTAAAGAAAGTAACTAACTAAGGGCGAGGCCGAAGGCCGAGCTGCTTTCAGGTAAACGATAAACCTTTCTCAAATAAAGGAAGTAAGTAAGGGCGAGGCTGAAGGCCGAGCTGCGTTCAGGAAGACGATAAACCTTCTGGAAGAAAGGAAGGAACTAAGTGCGAGGCCGAAGGCCGAGCTGCGTTCAGGTAAACCAAAAACCCTCTTCTGCCTTCGGGCCTCGCCCTTAAAGACTTCCTTTCTTCGATAGAATATAATATCGTTTACTCAATCTATTTATTTCATAAAAATAAAAAAGTAATATTAATAACTAAAGAATTAAACCTACCTAACAAACATTAAAATAACTATCAAAACGGGCATTTTCAAATGTTCTTAGAGCACTTGCGGCATTACCCCGCTGAATGGCAAGGCTTACCCTTTGAATGAAGTACATAAGCCCTTGATGGCGGGACAGTTGCGTCAACCAGCTCAAGCCTCTTTTGGCTTCACTGCTCCACGGACCGAGGGTTTCAACCGCAAACGCAACAAATTCGAAATCTTGAATTATATTTCTATATTTGCTGCGTTTGAGGCTCTCCGCCCCAGCCTCGTCCGCGCCAGCCGCTCTTGAAGATGTCCTAACGTGACTTGGAGCCAATGTGAGAAAAAAAGTGGCGTCCCACATCAAAGAACTACCCTTAGTCTATGGCACTAAGGTGATAGCATCGGGCCTCTTGCCATCCAACCGAGAATAACCGCGAGGTTCTAGGATGCACGGTATATTTGCCGTTAGAAGCGTGGACTTTATAATAAAATTTAAATTAAATTAACTCAATCTTAATATTAATTAACTTTATTCGAGATGGTTTAGCTTCTTCCTGAACGCAGCTCGGCCTTCGGCCTCGCCCTTAGTTACTTGCTTTCTTCCAGATGGTTTATCATTTGTCAGAACGTAGCTCGGCCTTCGGCCTCGCCTTAGTTGCTTACTTTCTTCAAGATGGTTTAGCTTCTTCCTGAACGCAGCTCGGCCTTCGGCCTCCATTAGTTACTTGCTTTCTTCGAGATGGTTTTTCAATTATCCGAACGTAGCTCGGCCTTCGGCCTCGCCTTAGTTACTTACTTTCTTCAAGATGGTTTAGCTTCTTCCTGAACGCAGCTCGGCCTGCGGCCTCGCCCATAGTTTCTTACTTTCTTCGAGAAGGTTTATGGTCTTCCAGAATAGAGCTCGGCCTTCGGCCTCGCCCTTAGTTACTTACTTTCTTCAAGAATGTTTTTCTTCTTCCTGAACTCAGCTCCGCCTTCCGCCTCGCCCTTAGTTACTTTCATCAAGAAAGAATATCGTTTACGTGAGCGCAGATCCGCCTTCGGGCCCGCCTTTAGTTACTTACTTTCTTTTTTTTAAATACGAATTTCACGCGAGCGAAGCCGCGGGCATCAGATATATAAATTTTATTGCACCAATGACAGCGACATAACTTCGACTTTCAATTAATTTTTATTTATCAAACAATTTGTCACCGGCCAGCTCACGTCGAGATGACAGTTCTCCGTTGTCAACATGACATTTAAAATTGTTTTTTACCTTTACTTTGGATTACGTGATTTTTATTATATTTTTTAATTATTATGTTCATCCGGGATATACACTGTCACTATAAAAAGTTTCGTCAAATTCCGTTCAGTGGTTTTTGCGAGATGCGCGTACAAATAGACATTTTTGCATTTACGATTTTATGATATGTATAGAAAGAATAGATATGTATAGACTATTGTGTTCAAGTTATAAAAAAGAAGAACTGTCATTTTCGTTGTATCTACTTATTTTTAAATTTCGAATGAATATTTTATTCAAATTGTATTTGCTGCCAGTTCTCAAGATATAATTATGTACTTTGGACTACGTGATTTTAAACGCGCAATAATGTTTATAATTGTAAATTTTTTTTTAATTTTTGTTATTTTTTTTTACTTATTATGTTAACCCGCCATATAAACTGCCACTATACAAAGTTTCGTCTAATTCCGTTCAGTGGTTTTTGCGTGATGCGCGTACAGACAAACAAACAAACAAACAAAAATTTTAAAAACTGTTCTAACATGTTCAGTATCTCATTTTAAGCCACCCTGGTTAGTTTTTTTCCGAATACATTCAATGTACAGACTTTCTTACCTCTACGATTTTATTATATGTATAGATTACATACATGCATACATTTATATGTATGCAACCTGACCGCACACAGCAATTATAGGTCGCGTCGTCCGATTGACTGTTCCTATACATACATATACATACCACACACGCTGTATCCCGACAATCAGGGTAAGCAGAGTTATCGGTGTTGTGCTGCAAGAACTCTGGAAAATTGCAACACAACATCGATCACCACGTTTAGCAAAGTATTCGGACAAAATAAAGCACCAAGTAAGGCACAAAGACCCACAAGTTTAAGCTGGTTCCTGTAAGAGAAGAGAAATGGGCACGTATAGTATATTAAATGTAATTTTAATTTTAGAGTAATAGCCTGATTTATCTAAGTGTTCTTTAGTAGTAGTTCTGTAGTTTTAAGTTTAAGTTTAATTAATTTGAAATTGCATTTCACCACCTAATTGACAACACATCCCTTAAAACACAATTATACCGTAAAAAGTAGAGAAATAAAAAAAATTCAAGTCAAGCTAATAATTTGTTTATGTTATCCGCCATAGGTTACTGAGTCAGAGGGGCCAGAGCACGTGCTCCGACCAGCCGAGATCACCTCCGAGAAGTTGCCATACCGGAGATTTCCCTTTGAAATGCTGGATGTACTGAACTATAGTTATAGGAGAACACAGCCGAGGCTGCTAGGCGGCACTCTACCTACCACCTAGTAATAAAACCTAAAGGAATTTCATATAATTATATTTTGTCACTAACTAATCTCTTGCCCTTTACTAGGTGGTAGGCTCAAATTGTAGCCGACTGGGTTGATACTGTACTGGATGTAAGATGGCCGCATAGCAGCCTCGGTTGTGTTCTCCTCTAGTGCAGTATAGCCAGCAATCCAGGGAAGTCTCCGGTATGGGACCTACCTTCTCGGATGTGATTTTGGCTGGTCGGAGCATGCGCTTTGGCCCCTCCGACTCAGCCGGATTACACAAAATAAAAAAAAATAAAAACTATAACTATATCTCAATGAGAATCACTGCCCTCCAATACTAAGTCGTCTCGGTACTGGAATGCCAACCCCGCCCCTTTTTGTTCGCAGTCTGGATATTCCCAATTCCGCAGCAGCGAGCTGTTTGCCTTACACGCACCATTGAGTGTTGTGGATTTACGATAGAAGTACTCTCCGGTCGCCGCTCGCTCCCAACTTTAAACATTTCCCTTTTATATTCTTACTTGTGTCTGAAGGAAACTTTTTATTCAAGCTCGCTTTGCTGACGGAAACTTGCTCGGAATTTCTCACATTAACTTAACCGTCAAACGACTCGCTTTGGTAATAAATAAACTGAGAGAGATACTTTGCAGCGAGATGAAATCTCGTTGTGAATCTGTTGGCCATCTGCGAAATCTCGCCGGCATGGCTTTGGAAAGAGTAACGTTTGGTGCACTTTAATGTATACATAATTTACGAAGATTTACTGCACCGGGTGGGGTCTGTACTTAAAAAATAATAGCCCACTGCATCGCAGGTTCACAGTGTTCAAGAGTGGGCTACCTAATCAAGTTAAATGAGGATGAAGTTTCCACAAAATTTGCGACAAGGACGTGATTTCTCAGAATTACTGTTCTGTAGATTTTTTTTTATTTTGTTTATGGAAACTGACACGGTTGGCTACATCGCCTACAACATCCGTGATGTCAGCCCATAACACCGGGTAAACTAGGTGCCATGTCAGGGCTTCCCTTCGGTCGTGCCGGCTACACTGAACTACACGGAAAACACAAACATAGCCGTTTCGACCGACGTTTCATTTAGTGCGGTGGTATCAACCCGGGCGGGTTGAACCCTACCACCTAGTAGAGTGTTTTCATTTTAAGAAGGCACGAGGGGTATGAAGTAGGAAGTGGTGTGAGACTGCGCGGAGCTCAGTAGGGAACGACTCGGTTCGACGGAGCGATGCGGAGACGTGTAGAACGTGTGTACCGACCTGGCATCGAGTTCGTTCTCTACTGAGCTCCGCGCGGTCGCCTCTCGCACCACTTTCTACCTCGTACCCCTCGTGCCTTCGTAGAATGAAAACACTCTAAGGTAAAAAGGGAAGGGAGGGACCTACAGTTTTACGTGGAATCCGAACCACGGTCAGCCTCCAACGGTCGAGCGGTCACCCATCTAAGTACTTACCGGCCCAGCGTTGCTTAACAATCAATAGCGACAGTCGACTGTCTGCACCACTGAGCTATCGACATATAAAAGTAAACCTATTTTCCAGGCATGCAATTCATTAAATTTGCTTTTACATGTGCATTGTTTGGAGACATACGGTGAGCAAAATCGCTTTACACATCTCGTGTTTTATAAGATGGGTCCAGATTATACACTAGATCATACGGACATAACCTTTCTCTGCTGTGTGACGTGACAACAGCAGCGCACAGTCGAAATTTAGTAGCGTCCGCTCTGTGGGGCAGAAGTTGTCGAGCTGCGACTCTGCGTCCCCCCCCCCCCCCCCCCCCCCCCCCCTCCCCAGCGCACTCTACCTCTTGCACAACGATTATTAGGTCCGCTTTCGCTCTGAAATCCTCTGAATAGGGCTTGAAATATGTTTTATGTAACCTTAGTAAGTTTGGCTAGATGCTTTGGTTGACTAGATCATTTAATTCAAAGTAAATTATTATTTTTTAAGTTATTTCATTTTATTAAGTACTAGCCCGCGGCTTCGCTCGCGTCAAATTCGTATTTCAAAGAAAGCAAGTAAGAAACTAAGGCCGATCTGCGTTAAGTAAGGTAAACGATAAACCTTCTCAACTAAAGTAAGTAACTAAGGGCGAGACCGAAGGCCGAGTTGCGTTCAGGAAGACGATAAACCCACTCAAAGAAAGTAAGTAATTGAGGGCGAGGCCGAAGGCCGAGCTGCGTTCAGGAAGACGATAACCTTTTCGAAGAAGTAAGTAACAGAGGGCGAGGCCGAAGGCCGAGCTGCGTTCAGGAAGACCATAAACCTTCTCGAAGAAAGTAAGTAACTAAGGGCGAGGCCGAAGGCCGAGCTGCGTTCAGGAAGACTATAAACCCTCTCGAGGAAATTAAGTAATTGAGGGCGAGGCCGAAGGCCGAGCTGCGTTCAGGAAGACGATAAACCTACTCAAAAAAAGTAAGTAATTGAGGGCGACGCCGAAGGCCGAGCTGCGTACAGCAAGACTATAAACCTTCTTGAAGAAAGTAATTCACTGAGGGCGAGGCCGAAGGCCGAGCTGCGTTCAGGAAGACGATAACCCTTTCGAAGAAGTAAGTAACAGAGGGCGAGGCCGAAGGCCGAGCTGCGTTCAGGAAGACCATAAACCTTCTCGAAGAAAGTAAGTAACTAAGGGCGAGGCCGAAGGCCGAGCTGCGTTCATGAAGACTATAAACCTTCTTGATGAAAGTAAGTACCTAACTGAGGGCGAGGCCGAAGGCCGAGCTGCATTCAGGAAGACGATGACCTTTTCGAAGAAAGTAAGTAACAGAGGGCGAGGCCGAAAGCCGAGCTGCGTTCAGGAAGACCATAAACCTTCTCGAAGAAAGTAGTAACTTAGGGCGAGGCCAAAGGCCGAGCTGCGTTCAGGAAGACCATAAACCTTCTCGAAGAAATTAAGTAATTGAGGGCGAGGCCGAAGGCCGAGCTTTGTTCAGGAAGACTATAAACCGTCTTGAAGAAAGTACTATCGCCCATAGTTACTTACTGTCATCGAGAAGGTTTAGTGTCTTCCAGAATACAGCTTGGCCTTCGGCCACCCCCTTAGTTACGAGTTAGTACCGCCCTGCAGGGCGGCGGCGGCGGCCGGGCCGGGGGCGGACGGGGGTGGACGGGGGTGGACGACCAGCCTCCACCGCGCCACTACTTTGCTGCTGAAATATTTACTATTATATCTCGGCCAGAGCTCGCTGCTTCCATCCTCGGACTGTTTTCGCACGCAATAAATATTTGGTAATGCTTTTACATTTCACGTTGAGTGGTTTTTGAGGATATTACCCACAACGATCATGTTTATGTTACAACATAAATATTGAATAAAGTAGTCTCTACTCTTTTCTTCTCCCTCTTCGCATTTCTTTTGTACAAACAGTACTAAATTTAGTTGTAAATAAACAAATAACAACGCATTAAGGATGGAATTTTTTTGTTATATATGTAATTAAATATTTAATGTTACTGTTCGTATCTTTATTACTTTTCCTCTATTATTACTTACCTTTCTTCTCAAATTCCTTGATAATCGTAATAAAATATAATATCGTGTCTTAAACTATAATAATATTATAAAGGTTCTTGTCAAAGAAAAGAAAAACTACTGTAATCTGCATATATTATAAGCACCTGTAAAGTTTGTCTTTTAAATCGCCGCTCGTACACCGCGAGACTTTAAACTTGAGTAAGTATTGGTATTGATGAGTACAGCAACGGCGCAAGCCTCGAATGCGCGGCGCGGGGCGCAGTGCTGGCAGGCAGCGGCGGCGCGGAGGCTGCGGCGCGGAGGGGGCAGCGGCGAGGACTTGGCCTGCAGGCTGCCAAGGAGATTAGGAGGCGGCGCGCGGCGACGGCGGCGGCAAGGGGTGTTATCGTACCTACAGTAATGCATAATGCAGCTTAGTTAAGAGACTTGGCCCGGCTCGCAACTCCCCCCCCCCCCCCCGTCCCTCCCCCTCCCCTTCCCCCCTGGCGGCCCGGCAGGAGTCCGCAGGAGGTACGACCTGTTAACTACAATTTATAACGCAACGTATAATAATAAACGTCGCCTTGGTCCATCTACCGGAAGGTGCGGCGGAAGAAAGCCTCCAGATTATACTATATGTAGGTCACATCGTCAGTGGGGTTAACTGGCACCTTTCTCCGAAAATCGATGTGCGCACATGTAAACAATAATTCGTTAACAACTTTGTTTTTAACAGTGTATTGATGATGTAGTTCAGTAATTAAAGTATTATAATTTTAAAGGGCATAAATGGTACTAATGAATTAAATCTGTAAAAGATTATGGGAACTATAAATAGCGAAAGTTTAAAATACAACGATAGCGCCACGAAAAAGCAATTATCCGAAGAGAGATTCAGCAAACATTTTAAAAATTTAGGCTTCGTATGCAGAAAAAGTCTATCGAAAGAAGAAAAAATTATAACAATCGGATAATCACCCGCTCCGGCGACGGCGTCCGAATGCCTGCGCGTGCATTGAAAACGCGCTACAGCAGCCGAGTACGAGTGCTATGGCTCGTGGCTATGGCGCATTACTTAGCGCCACCGATATTGTAAATAAAGTGTTTTATTTGAAACTATCTTTTGCCCGCGGCTTCGCTCGCGGTATATAACGCAAATATGATAATAAACAATCGCTTCTCTTATTTCTTATTTCCCTCGCCGCAACTTAATTTTTTATTTTTTCTATTTTTATTATTTGTTGTTATATCCGCTTTAATAACATAATTATATTCTGTGAAAATTTCAACAGGCTAGCTATTACGGTTCCAAAGATACAGTAGGATAGAAGCCCGTAATTAAAAACAAAACTCGAGTATTTTCCGAGAAATAATAATTTCAATCACGAAAGAAATCCAATTCGCTGACAACCGTAAAAAGACTAAGCTTAATTAAGGGACAAAATCTTTTTAAATAAGCGAAATTTGGCACCGCGAGTCTCCGACGACGGTCATTAGGTTACGGTAACTCGCAAACAAAAAGTTTCCACAGAATAAATACGACGAGCATAGAAGGAAGAATGAAGCGACGTAATATTTTATATTACCAGCAATATTTCCAATTAACCGCCTCGGAACGCTGCTTCCGGCATCCGGACGGAAATAGGAGCCGGGCGGGCGGCGGCGCTGGGCGGCCCGCCCTAAAACCGATTATTGCCCTACAGCAGCCTCCGTCTACGCCGTGCGCCGGCCTCTCACCTCCGCGCCGCCGCCGCCGCCCCCGCCCCGCTCCCAGCGCTCTCGCGACTCTAAGCTCTTATATTTTTTTCCGTAAACACCAACTTAACTTACCAGCGCGATATACCACATACATCTGGTTTATAATCTAATACTCATTCATTGTTCCAAATAAGATAAACTTTTTTAAGAGCCCCGAGGTTTCAAATTGAATCGACATGCACCAATGATTTTTTTCTGACGGAAAAACGTATGTGCATACCTACACCTGCTGATTCAGCGTTCGGAACCGGTGTAAAACTGTAGTCCCTAACCTTGCCTCTTACTAGGTGGTAGGTTCAAATTGTAGCCGACTGACGAGGTACAACGATGCGTCTGTGCTTTGGGTGCCTACCTACCTAAACTTTCGTTAAATGTGTGACGAACACAGAAGGGTACCATTAGCCTAAGTATGATATAATAGGAAGAATTAATTTATTGATTAAAACGAGATAAGTACAGCCATCTAGACGCCTAGTCGCGAACTAGAAGTGTAAATAATCACGTGTGATTATAATCACGTGGCGTCATCACACGGACGCGAGTAGAACTTAAGGGTTGCACATGATGTTGGTATACTCAACTTTGCGTGATGCGAGCAAAAGGGGATAGATGGCAGGGATAAATCAATCGCATATATTTGCCGGTAGGGTGCGTATAAATCAAAAGATGGTTATCTGACGTAGGCATAGATCGCGCAATGTCTCGGTTGACAGAAAGGAATGACGTTCGTACGGTTAACTCGCAATGGCTTGACGGGTGTTCATAGCAGTTCGTAGCTCGGCGGGGCAGTATTTTAATGTCTAAATCGGCCGACAGAGGCGCTGTTAGGGGTGGGGTCCTTATGGAAGGGAAGGCTTTTGATTGGCTAAGAACGTTCGGGAACGACAGGAAACGAAGTAGAGCCGAGGGGTAGGGATGAGGGCCATTTAAACTCGTGCGCAGGGGACGTCGAGTCAGTCTTGTTTCGGGAGCCAGCAACCTACTAAAAAACACTCACGGTGAGTGTGAAGTCTGGCAAATCGCGTCGCGGAGCCGTGCTCATTGTCCATACAAGTTCAACCTCGCTTGTTCACCAATACTTGGGTGTTTGAAGATTAAAGTTGATGATAGCATACCAATGGTGAAAGGCCCTAGACCGAAATGTCGGGGCTGGCATCCGGAGGTTCTGAGGATAGCATACCAATGGTGAAAGGCCCTAGACCGAAATGTCGGGGCTGGCATCCGGAGGTTCTGATGATAGCATACCAATGGTGAAAGGCCCTAGACCGAAATGTGGGGGCTGGCATCCGGAGGTTCTGATGATAGCATACCGATGGTGAAAGGCCCTAGACCGAAATGTCGGGGCTGGCATCCGGAGGTTCTGATGATAGCATACCGATGGTGAAAGGCCCTAGACCGAAATGTCGGGGCTGGCATCCGGAGGTTCTGATGATAGCATACCAATGGTGAAAGGCCCTAGACCGAAATGTCGGGGCTGGCATCCGGAGGTTCTGATGATAGCATACCGATGGTGAAAGGCCCTAGACCGGAATGTCGGGGCTGGCACCCGGAGGTTATAGTATGTCGAGAGAGTAACGGGTAGTAATGAGGAGAAAATATGTGAAGGATAATGGAACCCATTGGACGATGAGCATGTTCACCTAGAAGAATTGCTGAAAATATACAACTCGTTAGGTCCTTACGGCACTAAAGACTACGAATAGTCGAGATGTTATTAGTAGATTTTGTAACGCGAGAGCGTGCGAGTGAGTGTTGCGCGGCTTGATGGTCAAGTGAAGTGGTGCCTAGATAAAGGCCAAGGTTAACGTAGGTAGAGGTGTTGTGTTCGTATTGGATCGCAGTGTGTTCCAGAAGTGTAGGAAGATCTGTACCAGGTAGACGAGTGTCCTTATATAAGTGATTAGCTAGGGGTCTTGTCAGGTGTACATCGTAGTAAACTAATGTTCCTTGAGCGCACCCGTACGTTTAGAGTTCGTAAGTAAGCGAATAGCGTGGACCCGGTCTCTCTTGCTTTGGGGAAGATTACATTTCCATGGCCACAGAAATAGAAGCGTCTCGAAGGTTCGATGCACGTATAAACGGATCGACTAGAGAGAGGTCTAGGGAGGGAGACGAAGTTACGGTTAGGGTTGTCTAAATTGGGTAGGTTACGTAGGAGAGGTAGGCAGGAACACAATAGTTACACTAGACACGTAGGTGCAATGTTCTAATAAGGAGCATTGTACATACATTACACATACGCAGTTAAAGTAATCCCGACAGAGGGAACGCTTCATTTGCACAGAATAGACAGGAGACCTTTAGGTACAACTTTGAGTGAGGAGTAGTACCTCAGTCAAACTGGTTGAAGGTCACAGCGATGGGCGGGGTGGAACTAAGGTGAGAAAACCTCACCTGGTTCAAGGGGGCCCATTGTCTACCCCTCTTGGGGTAAATTTTCTGACTTTGCGAAGCGAAAGATAAAGTGTTTGATACCAAATAGATAGAATGAAGAGCCTATAATCATAGAAAGTAGGAGTATAGTCCAGAGTAGAAACATAAGAACATTTACAATAATAAAGCTAATGAATGTAGGCACGAAACGATGCGAAATAAAAGCCAGGTACAATAAACATTAAATGAATTATTTTAAGACCTCTTTTCTAACTCCTGCTAGGCGGTGATACTTTATTGCGTAACAGCTGTTATTCTTCTAAAAGAAGACTAGGTCCCTAAAAAGCTAGATAAATTTCTTCCAGGTGTTCCATCTAACTCCTGCTAGGCCGTGGCTTTTAAGCTGTTAGACCAAAAGGGAATAATTTGAAAGGTTATGTTCAAAAAAGCCTAGGCAATTCCTTTCCAGCTGTTTCCCCTAACTCCTGCAAGGGGGTGAGTTATTTATCGTTGGATGTGATAGAACGCTATATCTTCCAGCCGAAGAAAAGAAGTGCTTATACTCCAAGATCAGTGCTAGCCTATCTGATCGGTCGAGGAGAAAAGCATATAGTAGTCCCCTTTGGTAAAAGAAATCGCTGAACCTTGTAGGTATTCCAGAAGTAAGGATAGTGATCTCACACAAGCTCACGCATCTTCAGAATTAGGCTACATACTTCCTTTTAGGAAGAGAATAAACTGGTTGAAGAATATACACGTTTTCTCAGGTGTAGGAATTTCCGGAGGAGAGAACATAGACTGTTACAATGTGGTAGAGGAGGCATAGTGACGTAGGAAAGGCGGACTTGTGCAGGAAATTATAGGTGTAGTTAGAATTAACCCACAGAACAAAGATTAGGATAGAAAGGTTAAGGTTTGAGTTAGTACTCTGGGTGATACGGTTACACAACGCTTTCTTGAAGAGCGAAAGAGACAGGATCCATTTCCGCTTAGGTCATTGTATACGCATGTATACATTGACTGAGCTTACCTAGAGATCACTTGAATGCTAAACGCAGGCCATGGTTTATTTCAGAGTTTACTCGTAGTAACGAGGAGTTCTGTATAATATTTGACGTTCCTCTGTTGATAGAAGAAGTAATGACAGTGTTACTTTAGTCGACAGACGGGATACGTTACAGTGGTGCCGTGACCGTAGATAACAATAGTAACAATGAATCCGCGGATAGATTTACTATAAAAAAAAAAAAATAATAAATAAATAAAATAAAAAAATATTAATAATTTTTTTAATATACATAATTTTATATATATAATTTATATATATAAATATATAAGTTAGAAAAGTAGATAGGTAGGTAAGAGTAAGATAGGAGGAATCCTAGAACCCAACTTTAGGAGTAGGTATTTTATAGAATAGCTAAATATAAGCAGTGACTAGTGCGAAGTGACTTCTAGTGGAAGGTGACTGAACGTTGAGAACGAGATATCTTTGGAGCAGCAGATATCTTGAATCCAGTGCACAGCATGTGAGTGTTTTCCTTATTATTAAATGAGTGTAAAACAGACAATTTCGTAAAAATATCGCTTATGTGTACGGAACGGTTCGAAGGAATTACGCGAGTGCAGTGTCATATATGTAGTAATTAGTAGCTATCTATTATAAAAGAAATTTTATTAAATATTATGTTATTGTCACTTCCATAAGAAATATTTGTTCTGTTGTCGGGGAAGTCTAACGGGCGTCGGCGTCGAGCCGAGCGAGACTCCGGAAGTCCAGACTGGGTGGAAGCACACTAGGCGTGCGCCATAGTTAAGAGCAGTGGTTCTCAAACGATTTTGCAAGAATAAACTAGGAATAATATATTTTATAATAATTTCGGGGTTTAACATTTTGGGTTCTATATGGTCACCATGGGATAATCCTTTGATGAATTAGTTAGTTGAGATATCTTCATGTAGATGGTGTAGGCACTGGTTAGGAAAACATAAGAGTCATATAGTTTCGGGGGGGTATTAGTTGGCTTTACAAAAGAATTATCATTGGCAACGATTTATTAGACCTTATTTATAGCTAGCTTTTGGCCGCGGCTCCGCTCGCGTGGGATGCATGTTTCAGGGGGGAAGGTGGGTAATTAGAGGCGGGGCCTGGGGCGGGGTTGTGTTCACACGTAAATCATAATTTTCCCCAATGAAAGTAATTTCGTCGGCATAAATTTGCATTTGAAATCATTATTCCATAGTTTGAGAAGCTTTGGATAGGAAATAAGGTATGGCCTTGGGAATGAATGTAAGGGAATCCAGGGACAAGGAACGGCGGAATGAATTAGAAAGAAAGCGTTTGGGTAGAGAGGTGAATGAGTATGTTGATTAAAAGTAAGAATGAAAGTTGGGTTGAGATTATAGATGTGAAGGCGGTTGTTATCATTATTGGCGGGCCGATAACAACGGCTTTTTTCGCGAATTATCGTTATCAACCAAAAACGACGGCTGGCTACGGATAAAAACGTGTAATTATGTTTTATTGAACCCGTTTTATGCCCTATGCGATTACTTTTATTTATATAAGTACTACATATGTACCTACCTACTCGAGCGCACGACACTAACAACACGAATCATGAAACTAGGGTTTTTAAGTAGTTTTACCACGATGGAAGGGAGAATGTATAAGGGTTGGGGTTCTGTGTTTATGAATTTTGTATTTGTATGTATGTTACCATTTTTCTCAAGAACCACTGAACTAACTCTGGTGTGGATTTTTACATTAGATAGGCGAAAAGGGTGGGTGGGGTGCGGGCGGTGCAGCCATGAAAGTCATCGAGATGTTCAAGAAGAGGAACCATAACAAGAAATGAAAACAAATAAATTCAATTTAAGATTTATAATATTATACAAAGAGACATCTGTTAGTTAATGATTGAAAGAAAAAACTTAATGCTACTTTACTTAATGCTACTTAATACTACTCGTTTATTATTTAATATCTAAGTATGTACTAAGGTATTTTAAAATCGTCTTAATCATAATCAGCAACTTGGGCCTGTTTCTTAATAAAAAATAACAATTATAAAAGCGGATCTTCCGGAGCACTCTCTGGGTCAGAAGAATTGTCACTAACATCATCTTCAGAACTATCGTTATATGTAACTGCATCACCATCTTTTTGAAGGAATTTCAAATTACTGCGAATAGAGACCAGCTTGACAGTTCTTAGACTATTCAACCGATTTCTGATTTTGGTATGGGTCCTTCCAAAAAGGCTCCAATTGCGTTCACTACTAGCTGATGATGGGGGAACACAAAGAATTTTAATAGCTATATTCGCAACATCTTGATTACTAGCAAAAGTTCTCCACCACAATCTCGGTTCAAGGTCATTCACTGGAATCCACATGGCTTTGTTCTCATCAAAAAAGTTTTCTTTAAGTTTGAACTCTGCCATATTTTTAATTACTTTTCCCGCATCAATGCCTAATGTTCTAGCAGACTGATGTAAATATTCAGAGACCATAGCTATCTCGTCATCAGTTAGCCCAACGCCGCAATATCGTGGATCCAATTGGTAAGCCGCATAGTGTATTGGCTGAAGACAAAATTCTTTTCTTTTTTCGATGGCAGACATAATCACATATTTGTCCTCTTCTCTTAAAAAATTCGTTAATTGCATTGCCTGAGTTACTTTTTGGATAAGTGTTTTGAATGTATAAGGCACGTCGGAGAGCAAAGCTTTGTCCCTTTCAGATATGAGAATAGCGGTGGCCATTGGTTGGAGGACTTTAACCACCTCGTCAATTTTCACCCATAATTGAATGTCCAAAATAATGTTTTTGATTTCTGGCGAGATCTCGACTTCATGAGAAATTGACATCAACTCGAGAGCCTCTCTGTTTTCTATAAACGACTGAAGAGAAATGTAGGCCCCACTCCATCTCGTTTTGGAGTACAATTTAAGAGTACACGAAACCTTTCCGTATTTTTCGGCTTGACATTTTTCGAAAAATGCTAATATCGTGTGTGACTTTTTTATGTATTTGATAATTTCAACGACATCGTCTAGGATTTCCTTAAAGAAAGCTATCTTAAAAACATCTTTATAAATTAAATTCAAACAATGACCTACGCATCCCACGCAGGAAATGTGGGGAAATTTCGATGTGACAATCCTCCAGGCTGCTTTCATATTTGCGGCGTTGTCAGTGATAACTGCAACAAATTTGGCAGGACCAATTTCCATAAGGACATTAATAATTTTTTCACTCAAAAATATAGCAGTTTCTTTTTGGGTTTCTGGATAAATTGCATTGTAAAAAATGGGTTTTGGCGTTGTTACAATAAAATTGATAACCCCTTTACCGACGATGTTAGTCCATCCGTCCAACATCAAAGCAAGAGCCACTGCTTTGTTTAATTTAGTATCAATTTCCTTTTTGATGCGCATATACTCTGCTTCTAAAAGCGGCTTACTTAAACGATGTCTTGATGGAACTGTATACGAAGGATCGAAGAGTTTAAAAACATCCTGCCAATACTCGGATTCTAGTAATGACAAGGGAACACCGGTGGCATAAATAGCCCTCGCCAATAGAGTGTCGGCATCTTCGTGAGTATATTGCGATGATAAACTACGCTCAGATGATGAAGGTACCACCGCGGTCGACGTGGACAGTGTTGACGAAGCCAGTGGCACTGGTGTCGCTGGTGCCGCTAGTGGCACTCGTGTCGCTGGTGCCGCTAGTGGCGCTGGTGTCGCGGGTGCCACTGGTAGCACTGGTGGTGTTAGTGTCGCTGTGTATGTTGACTCCTCTGACGATAGCGAAGACAGCGAAGTTGGAAGTTTAGCTCGTTTATTATTTTGGTCCGAATTGTACACTTTTTTCACTTCGCGGGGACAATTTTTACATTTACTTAAATGTTCTTTGAGTCTATTTGACTGGGCGTATCTGTATTCAGCATTGCAATAATTATACGTAACATGTTTCTTCCGATCACTTTCAGAAACTACTAAGAAATGTTCCCAAACACTATCAAAAGATCGCGGCATATTGCTTTGCAATTTTACGATTGGCACCGTACATAGTATGTAACGCCTATCACAAGAAAACACCACTTTCTACGATGGCGGAAACGCTACGCTACTACCTACTGAACTCACTGAGGCGACGTCCTACGTGAGCACTCAACGCGAACGCGGCGCGGCGATAACAGTCGCACACAACACAACCGCTCGAAGTGGCCTACGTGACCAAACAAACGCACGCGAGCGCGGTGCGGGGTGCGGGGTGCGGCGCGGTGCGAGGTGGCGCGGTGCGAGGTGGCGCGGTGCGAGGCGGCGCGAACGTGGTCAGTGCGAATGCGAAAGCAATCAAACGGTGTTTGTGCGAACGAGACGGCAACAACGCCGCTAGATAGTCGGCGCGGGCGCGTGCGTCAATCGTCAAGGTCGGCTGTTGTTATCGGATAACTATCCAAAGTGGCCGCTAAAACGTTTATTATGCACATATTGGTTGTTTTTTGGCATTAAGTCTGATAGATAAACGACCGGTTGTCAACCGCTGCCTAAACGTTTTTGGCGGCTGCTTTGGATAATTATCCGATAACAACCGCTGTTTTACAACTATAGTTGAGATATTGGGTTACGGGAAGGAATGCTTAGTGGTTTGGTGAGAAGTTAGCGAAAGTATTATGAAAGAGACATTTGTGTGAGGAGTAAGAAGTATGGTGTTAAATTCAATAAGAAAGAAAGAATTAGGTTAACAAAATAAAAATAAAATCGAATAAAATAAAACGGAAACTTCATATAGATAAATAAAGACATGAATTATATTTTGTTACCAATTTTGTGAATTTTATTTAATTTAAATAAATAAATTAACCATAAATTTAAATATTAAGTACTAAAGGGGAAAGTTGCTTTGGGCATTAAGCCAACCTGGTCATATAGGAGTTGGTATAAGTATGTATTGTTTATTATCAATGGTGTGTCATAGTTCTGATTATGTGTTAACCTAAGGAATGACCGGTCTACGAGTGTACGAGAATTGCGATGAGAGTTCCGTTGAGAGAATGTATGAAGCGAGGTCATATGTGTATTTGGTTTAGAAGTCAGCTGTTTGAGGCGATAACCATTGATCTAGTTCTAGTTAGATTAGATAGTTAGGTTCATAGTATGACTAGGTCCACAAGTGGGAAATAGTTTAGCCAAGTTCAAGGAGCGAGTGCGCATATAGGAATAATAATGAATGAGAATTTGATCTAGGTTGACCAATGTTGTCTGGATGTATGTACCTATATCTACGTACGTATGTGTACCTTTAGGTATGAATGGGTAGGGAAATATAGGGTTGGTGGCTTCTGTTTACCCTACCGGGAAACAGGCGTGACGCTAGGTATGTATGTATGGACTATGGGTGTTATTTATTATACTTTTGTTCATATAGGTTAGGGGTGTACGTAGTCGAACAAAGGAGAGTAATCATCGTTGTGCAGCATAGATTTAGGAAAGGCGGGAGCTATTCTGTATACGCGTTGGGACTGTATAAAAGGGAGGATGACTGAGTATGGGTTATGTATGGGTTAGGTATTGACTATGAGACAGAGTGATTGACGTTGTGCGTCAGGAGTTCGGTTGAGTGTGGAGGGATAAACATTATAGGTAGATTGGAAGAATGGTGGAGAGGAGTTGTCGTGGGTGTATAGATGCATGGAGGCGGATGTATGTATGTTCCTGAGAGGGTTCCGTACCTATATGCGCGGATGAGTTGACCAGTATGAAATAAATAAATAAATAATAAAAGTACAAAATCTTAAACACAAATAAACAACAATAGTTAGGTAAACCGTATGGGGTCAGTATTTGGGGAGAGTAGCCCCACTGCATCTCTACCCGTGCATGTCGTAAAGGGCGACTAAGGGATGGGGACGGGATGCCGTGCTGAGGGGCGACAGGTTTGCCACTTCTCACCTTGGCACGGTACTTCCACCGAGTCATGGAGCATGTGGGTCTTCGTGCCTTACTTGCTGCTTGATCGATTGAATCTTGTCCTAATACTTTGCGAAACGTGGATGTCGGTATTGTGCTGTAATTTGCCGGAGTTCTTGCAGCGCAGCACCGATTGCTCTGCTTACCGCGATTGTCGGTATTCAGCGTGGGTGATATGTATATGTATGTAGTTAGGTAAATACCTTCCGTAAGTTAAAAATACCTATTTATCGGAAAACAGTGATAATTACGAGTCTCGGTACCTACTTATCTACTTACCCACCTACCTACCTACCTAGTGTGAATCAATCGATGTCGTCAGGATATCTAGGTGGGGCCAATTAATTTTAGGGAGCGGGTGTCGCGAGGGTCCCGTAGCCTTCGTGCTTGACCTGTATGTTCAGACTCAGACAGTAGGGTTCCGTATTAATCTTAAACTATTTATGGAGGGGTACTCACTTGAGTATGGGAGCGTGTTTGTGTACAGGCGAGTATAGAGGGCTGGGTACGGTTATATAACTGTATTTCATGTATGGGGACGTAACATAGATACTTACCTACGTATCCTTGTCGGTTGGATATCTTTGGTAGGTATAATTTGTGTACTTACGTACATGTGTATGTATGTATGTATGGTTATTTACATATATGTGCAGTACGTATAGGCGTTCGTATTTAGGGGAGGTTGAGCATTCATTTTAAATTAAATGTTTATACTAATGGTTGCGTGAGTGACTGATTAATTATGTATTTATTTCCTGCTTGCTTACCTACTTAATTGTTTATTACTTGCGCGATACTGTACTGTTTGAGTGTTTTATTCTGTTGCGGTTTGCTTACTTGCTTGTGTGTTACTTGTTTGCTTACATGCTCACCTGTTTAATATTTATGTTAATTATATACAATGAGTAGAGTTATAGGAATCGACCATCGCACCGGGGCACGTACCTAGGTTTACATACACTGGATGCACCGTTCGTAGTAGGTATGCACTTATGGAAATTTGATTTATTATGTGTGTTTATGTTGAAGGACTCTTGTTTGTTTTAAATATTTTAATTACCTATTCATGTGTGTACCTACCTACTAGGATAACGTGTCCAACATCGGGTTGCCTGTTTGCTTGTAGGTATTTATATTTAGTGTATCAGGGGCAGGTAGTGCAGGTCGAGTTGATAGGTATAGCATTATGTACAGGTCCTTTTAGTGGTTCACTGACTAGATAGGTATGGGGAAGGGGTGAATAGGTATGCTGGAATGGGGTCACGTACGGTTAAGAGTAGGTAACCTTGGTAGCAGCGGCGTAGGGTGAAGTTTGGATCAAGGGAAGCTGGACTTGGTTGCCTGTCAATGAGTTTACGTTAATAGGTATGCAGCGAAAAAAAATGTTACATTAATGATAGATATTTTTATTTATTTATTAAATAAATAGTTATTCTTATAGGTATACTCTGAAAATTCCAGTTTAGCACATCATAGAGGTATTATTTCCCTCTCACTCAAATACTTACTTATTTTATCAAATACCTACTTACTTACGAAACCACGTGCTCGAGCTGCTGGGAGCAACGACATCCAACTGAAGAAGGAGTGCGTTAAGGGACGCATGACGTCATGGAGGCCGGGCTGTGAAGAGATAGCTTACCCTGGTAACGTATGGGCATGTCATTCATTCTTTCTGTTCTAATTGCAGGAATTTCTATTTGTAATATTCTCCTTCACTTGTGCCACTTTATGTATGTACTGGTTTCAACAGGGAAGTCAGCTGTTTACGCTATATTATAGGGAGGCGTACATCTGTGTTGACTGTGTAGATATCAGGGTGTATGTTGCTCGGGGTTGAAGGCAACCTGGTAGGAATCACCTTCAATGGACATCATACCTCGAGGATAAGGAGAGAATATTTTCATACATCAAATTTATATCAGACTACGTACCTATACCTATATGTAGACATGAAGGGAGGTAACAATTTTGAGAAATAACTATAGGATATTTTCAGGGGTGTAACCCACTAGAGTAATATACCTACAGTGAAATTTGATATGTCTAATGTGATTTAGTTTCAGGAACTTCAGGACGACTCCTCGGGTAGGGGGAATTAGGAGGAAGCAGGAATTGGTTGTACTACAGTTATAGGGGTTTAGTTAGGGTGAAGGTGCTTCGTTGGGGTACACACAGCCACGGAACCTGGAGCAGAAGGAGGACGGACCTGAGTATGGAATGCCGATTGGTGACGAAAGGATGAACGATAATACAGTAGGAAAGTTAGATAATAGAGTAGCCAGAATAGGATATAGAGCCATGTAGAGATCATAGGGTTCGGCGGGCGTATTAGGGTGTTATGTAGGTTATTTAATTTCACATGTGTATGTATATTAGGAATTGAACACTAAGGGACGCTCAGCGTTTGTTGGACAAACTATAGATAACTATAGGTAGCCTGGCGGCGTACTTCCTATTTTCTTTGAGTGCTATGTACTGTATTAAGTAGGTAGGTAGAATATTATGGAAGTGGAAGAGGAGACAGGGTGGTGACATGATCGTGTCGCGTGGGGATTCGTTGTCTTTGCCTGCTCCGCCGGGAGGCAGGTGCGGCGCTGTGTATGTATGTGTGTATGTATGTAATGTATAGTAAGATAGGAGAGGAGAGGAGTTTAGGATATAGGTCGGTAATGTTAGGCTGAAGAGAGGGTTCCGTCCACATGACACTATAGGAAAGGTAAGGTTATTACTAAGGATAGGGTTCCGTCCACATGGTACTATAGGAAAGGTAAGGTTATTACTAATGATAGGGTCCGTTCACATGGTACTATAGGGAAAAGGGGTGGGGTTATTACTAATGGTAGGCATAGGGATACGTCCATATGGTACTATAGGAAGGGGTGAGGTTATGATGATATATTATTAATTATAGGGTTCCGTCTACCTGGTACATTAGGAAGAGGGAGGAGGTCGCGTTATCGGCAAGAAACGTGGGAGGGGGGACCCAATCAATTAGGGGTCGAGGCCACGGCTGTATAGGGGTAGAGCGGGTGCGGAGAATATTCCGGACGGAAAACCGGTTAAACTTAAGTCGGTTAATACGGCAATAATCATAGTTAAATCACAGAGTGTATATATTCTGGCGGGCGAATAGAATATCAGACTGAAATAAAATCGGTTATTAAGGCGTCAAACATACGCACGGGGCGCGTGTAGTTTGGCGGGCGAATACGAATACGGTTCTGAAGTGAGAACGAGTTCGGATACGTAGTTTAAAATATAGCCTCGTAGTATTATGGCGGATTAATTAAAGGACGGAAACAGTAGAGACATGTGCGTATAGCTAGAAAATAGGGAGTCTAACGAAATAATACCCACTATGGACAAATAGGAATAAAAGCCTGTTCAGCGTGGGGAAGTTGGACTATTAGTACTTCTGACCAAGAAGTAACAAAAGTTTTGACTTAAAGTAGACTTGTTGGCTTGAGTAGATGGTCTTGGATGATTGTGTAAATAGGAAAATACGCGATTAAACCTGCTGGTATTATAGTGTCTGTACTCTGTGGTGGAAATGCCTTCTAATGAGAGCAGAGCTCTGACCTGAGGGGACTTTTACAATGAATCAGGACACTTTGGTTTCGATTTTGATTGGTTTTCCCATACATTGCTCCGAAAATAATGTGAATGTAAACTCAGTGTGTTGAACACACAAACGGGACTTGAGAAATGTGAGGTGACCAAGCCATAGTGCAGAACTTTACATTACACCGAGACCTGAGCTCTTACTCGGGGGGAAAAATGGCATTACATACTGAAGGCATTCCGCACACACATAAAAAAGGAATGTTGGGAGTTAGTGGTGATATTTTTCGGTCTATGAACAGTAATCGAGCATAGTATTTTGAACCATTGACCGGAGCAATGTTGGACGTGATTAGAGTAGAATCATGTACAATCAGACCGGGGTCATCCGTTCGCCAATAGGTGAATTAGGTAACAAAGGTTTACGACTCAAATGAAGCTAAAGTCACTTTTAAAGTATTTGCAATATTTTCCCAGTTTTCCTGTCTATAACATGGAAGGTTAAGGTGTTGGAATGTGCAGCGTAGCCTAAACCAGATGGCAAGGTATGTAGTGCGCTCTTAACATCAGGAGAAGTACTGATCCTGTCCTACCAACAAAGGGTGAGACTACAGGTTCCTGCGTTGGTGGGAAACCTTTCTATGGCATGAAACAGGGACTTTAATTCCTTCAGAATTCAAATTTTGAAACTTCTGCTGGGTCAAACCTGACTTGACTTGGACGAGGGTCAATATGCTGTGTTGTGTGATCGGGACTGCTTATAACATCTAATTTAAAATGCCACAACCATTCTGGGAAGGGACAAACACCTTAATGGAAGAAGTTGATGGTACTACGGACCTACTGGGAGAGAACGAACAGAGGCACAAGTACGAAAAGCGGTACTGCAACTATAGCATGGGTATGTTGACGACTGACAAGATGAGACGGTAGTAGAGGGTAGAGACGCTAGTCGTGATCATGAAGGAAGGAAACTAATTTCTTTCCCATGCCACGAAAATCGCCTCTAGGCGGGCGACTGTGACGAACACAGAAGGGTACCATTAGCCTAAGTATGATATAATAGGAAGAATTAATTTATTGATTAAAACGAGATAAGTACAGCCATCTAGACGCCTAGTCGCGAACTAGAAGTGTAAATAATCACGTGTGATTATAATCACGTGGCGTCATCACACGGACGCGAGTAGAACTTAAGGGTTGCACATGATGTTGGTATACTCAACTTTGCGTGATGCGAGCAAAAGGGGATAGATGGCAGGGATAAATCAATCGCATATATTTGCCGGTAGGGTGCGTATAAATCAAAAGATGGTTATCTGACGTAGGCATAGATCGCGCAATGTCTCGGTTGACAGAAAGGAATGATGTTCGTACGGTTAACTCGCAATGGCTTGACGGGTGTTCATAGCAGTTCGTAGCTCGGCGGGGCAGTATTTTAATGTCTAAATCGGCCGACAGAGGCGCTGTTAGGGGTGGGGTCCTTATGGAAGGGAAGGCTTTTGATTGGCTAAGAACGTTCGGGAACGACAGGAAACGAAGTAGAGCCGAGGGGTAGGGATGAGGGCCATTTAAACTCGTGCGCAGGGGACGTCGAGTCAGTCTTGTTTCGGGAGCCAGCAACCTACTAAAAAACACTCACGGTGAGTGTGAAGTCTGGCAAATCGCGTCGCGGAGCCGTGCTCATTGTCCATACAAGTTCAACCTCGCTTGTTCACCAATACTTGGGTGTTTGAAGATTAAAGTTGATGATAGCATACCAATGGTGAAAGGCCCTAGACCGAAATGTCGGGGCTGGCATCCGGAGGTTCTGAGGATAGCATACCAATGGTGAAAGGCCCTAGACCGAAATGTCGGGGCTGGCATCCGGAGGTTCTGATGATAGCATACCAATGGTGAAAGGCCCTAGACCGAAATGTGGGGGCTGGCATCCGGAGGTTCTGATGATAGCATACCGATGGTGAAAGGCCCTAGACCGAAATGTCGGGGCTGGCATCCGGAGGTTCTGATGATAGCATACCGATGGTGAAAGGCCCTAGACCGAAATGTCGGGGCTGGCATCCGGAGGTTCTGATGATAGCATACCAATGGTGAAAGGCCCTAGACCGAAATGTCGGGGCTGGCATCCGGAGGTTCTGATGATAGCATACCGATGGTGAAAGGCCCTAGACCGGAATGTCGGGGCTGGCACCCGGAGGTTATAGTATGTCGAGAGAGTAACGGGTAGTAATGAGGAGAAAATATGTGAAGGATAATGGAACCCATTGGACGATGAGCATGTTCACCTAGAAGAATTGCTGAAAATATACAACTCGTTAGGTCCTTACGGCACTAAAGACTACGAATAGTCGAGATGTTATTAGTAGATTTTGTAACGCGAGAGCGTGCGAGTGAGTGTTGCGCGGCTTGATGGTCAAGTGAAGTGGTGCCTAGATAAAGGCCAAGGTTAACGTAGGTAGAGGTGTTGTGTTCGTATTGGATCGCAGTGTGTTCCAGAAGTGTAGGAAGATCTGTACCAGGTAGACGAGTGTCCTTATATAAGTGATTAGCTAGGGGTCTTGTCAGGTGTACATCGTAGTAAACTAATGTTCCTTGAGCGCACCCGTACGTTTAGAGTTCGTAAGTAAGCGAATAGCGTGGACCCGGTCTCTCTTGCTTTGGGGAAGATTACATTTCCATGGCCACAGAAATAGAGGCGTCTCGAAGGTTCGATGCACGTATAAACGGATCGACTAGAGAGAGGTCTAGGGAGGGAGACGAAGTTACGGTTAGGGTTGTCTAAATTGGGTAGGTTACGTAGGAGAGGTAGGCAGGAACACAATAGGTACACTAGACACGTAGGTGCAATGTTCTAATAAGGAGCATTGTACATACATTACACATACGCAGTTAAAGTAATCCCGACAGAGGGAACGCTTCATTTGCACAGAATAGACAGGAGACCTTTAGGTACAACTTTGAGTGAGGAGTAGTACCTCAGTCAAACTGGTTGAAGGTCACAGCGATGGGCGGGGTGGAACTAAGGTGAGAAAACCTCACCTGGTTCAAGGGGGCCCATTGTCTACCCCTCTTGGGGTAAATTTTCTGACTTTGCGAAGCGAAAGATAAAGTGTTTGATACCAAATAGATAGAATGAAGAGCCTATAATCATAGAAAGTAGGAGTATAGTCCAGAGTAGAAACATAAGAACATTTACAATAATAAAGCTAATGAATGTAGGCACGAAACGATGCGAAATAAAAGCCAGGTACAATAAACATTAAATGAATTATTTTAAGACCTCTTTTCTAACTCCTGCTAGGCGGTGATACTTTATTGCGTAACAGCTGTTATTCTTCTAAAAGAAGACTAGGTCCCTAAAAAGCTAGATAAATTTCTTCCAGGTGTTCCATCTAACTCCTGCTAGGCCGTGGCTTTTAGGCTGTTAGACCAAAAGGGAATAATTTGAAAGGTTATGTTCAAAAAAGCCTAGGCAATTCCTTTCCAGCTGTTTCCCCTAACTCCTGCAAGGGGGTGAGTTATTTATCGTTGGATGTGATAGAACGCTATATCTTCCAGCTGAAGAAAAGAAGTGCTTATACTCCAAGATCAGTGCTAGCCTATCTGATCGGTCGAGGAGAAAAGCATATAGTAGTTCCCTTTGGTAAAAGAAATCGCTGAACCTTGTAGGTATTCCAGAAGTAAGGATAGTGATCTCACACAAGCTCACGCATCTTCAGAATTAGGCTACATACTTCCTTTTAGGAAGAGAATAAACTGGTTGAAGAATATACACGTTTTCTCAGGTGTAGGAATTTCCGGAGGAGAGAACATAGACTGTTACAATGTGGTAGAGGAGGCATAGTGACGTAGGAAAGGCGGACTTGTGCAGGAAATTATAGGTGTAGTTAGAATTAACCCACAGAACAAAGATTAGGATAGAAAGGTTAAGGTTTGAGTTAGTACTCTGGGTGATACGGTTACACAACGCTTTCTTGAAGAGAGAAAGAGACAGGGTCCATTTCCGCTTAGGTCATTGTATACGCATGTATACATTGACTGAGCTTACCTAGAGATCACTTGAATGCTAAACGCAGGCCATGGTTTATTTCAGAGTTTACTCGTAGTAACGAGGAGTTCTGTATAATATTTGACGTTCCTCTGTTGATAGAAGAAGTAATGACAGTGTTACTTTAGTCGACAGACGGGATACGTTACAAATGATAATTTTTTTTTTATTATGGAAACTGACACGGTTGGCTACATCACCTACAACATCCGTGATGTCAGCCCATAACACCGGGTGAACTTGGTGCCACGTCAGTGCTTCCCTTCGGTCGTGCCGGCTACACTGAACTGGCTGGAAAACACAAACTATTTACATAGCCGTTTCGACCGACCTTTCATTCAGTGCAGTGGTACCAACCCGGGCGGGTTATTAATATAAAAAGGGAGTCAAATCCCTTAGTCACCTTTTACGACATACACGGGGAGAGATGCAGTGGGGCTATTCTTTTAAAGTACCGGCCCCACACGGTACAAATACAAATCAAGATTCCCTTTGTATATGTTTTCTTTAGCAATATTAAAGCCCTAGCTAGAGCGGATTCAATAATGTAGGTACAGACTACCAGTCATTTTCTTGTGAGATTTCATTGTACGCACAAGACACTAAATGGACGCGTAAGTATGTAAAACGCATTCAACCGTTATTCTGCACAATGATATGAGAACATGGGACGTACTTTCTATCGTTCCCAAATGAAAGTAACGGTGTGGAAACAGATAGCATTCACTGTAATTTACCTACACATATCGGCTCTACGTTCGTCGAGGGGTAAAAGCTTATGACTAAATGTGTAGGAGCCTCCATAGGACAGGATAAGGCGCAGTTTGGGCCCGGGCGGAACCCGCGCAATCTTGTCCTAGTAAATCATGAGAAAGGGTCACAGTGTGAACTAAGCCTCATATTTTTACGAGGCCAATATTAAAGTTTATACTAGAAACTTATATATTATAGTTTATGATCAATATTGATTTATAATCTCTCACAACTGACAACCTTCAATGTAACTATTATTGTGTTTTGCACGTGTACAGGTACAAACAAAGGAACCACACAAAACTTGCCTAGAGTCATGAGTAGACTTTACCAATTTAACGTAAATGAATTAGGAAAATACTATTTCTTACTTAACTACAGAATGTCTCTTTCGATCTCTACAAATTTGCTGAAAACCTCTTCATGGAATAAGCACGCTTTTACATTTCATGAAGCTGTCGTTTCCTGCGAAGTAACATTAGTGAAGCAAGAAATATTTTTATCTGATTTATCCATATATTTACACATTTCTTTTTATATAAATTTTACAAAATTAAAACCTAAAATTTATATAAAAACAAACGGAGTTTCCACCACCGGCGGCGGGGCAAGCCCAGGCTACCGATGGTCGGGTCCCAAAGAGAGAAACCTCCGGACTATACGTGCAGTATCCAGCAGGGCTGCCTTCTGGATCTGGCCCTTGACCCAACCACTCAGCGAGAGCTTCTTAAGGTGGTCGTCGAGGCTCTTCGCTATCAGCCAATGCGCCGAGACGACTATGGGCACAACGATCGTCGAGTCGACGGGCCACATTTTGGTAACCTCGTGCTGCAGATACTTTACTTTACATACTTTATTATTATTATCATTTTCTACAGAATTTCATTTCAGCTTTGACTATATCGTGTTTTATCATACCAAATATCATAAAAATAATCAATTTACTAACAGTTTTCTTAATCTAGGTCGCTGTTCCCTCTGTCTGCCCTATGGCGTTCGGATTCGAAACAAATCGAATTAACTTCAGCTTAATTTCTTAAGGCCGCTGCATACGTAGCGGGGCGCCGGCGGGGCGGGTGCGGGGCGGGGGCGGGGCGAGCTTTTCTGCAGGATCCTCAGGAACTAGTGCAAGCACGTGTTTATACGCGGCGGGGCGGGAGCGTAGCGGCGGCGGAGCGGGAGCGGAGCGGGAAATAATATATTCTTATGGGGAATATTTCTCCGCTCCGCTCCGCTCCCGCCGGCGCCCCGCTACGGCCTTTAGCAGCGACTGATAATGCTCTACACAGCATTATCAGTTGCCACGCGTATGTCGCTACAGATCGAGAGCGATACATTACAAGTTACTCAATGAAGCTCTACTTATCCGTACTACAACAAAAGCCAACGTTTGCCAATATCCAGAACGATCCATCAGCGGTGGAGCGGCGGAGGCGGCGGCGGCGCGGTGGCGGCGCGGCGCGGCGCGGCGCGTGGCTCGGTTGGGAGACCTCTTACGTCTTGCGTACACGACCTTCATTAAAAATGAAGGCAACCTTACTTACCTTCCTCACAACTGTGCCGGTCATCCATCACATGTTTTCTTTTTTATAGACACTGACACGGATCACTGATGAGTAGCAAACCGTGACTATGACTGACATCACCTACTACATCCGCTTGGTGAACTAGGTGCCATGTCAGTAAGTCCCTTCATTTAATTTCGGCCACACGGAACTGGGCGAAAAACACGAACGCTTTACATAGCCGTTTCGACCGACGACTTTTCATTCAGTGCGGTGGTACCTACCAACCCGGGCGAGATTTTTTTTTTTCGGGAAACTGACACGGTTGGCTACATCACCTACAACATCCGTGATGTCAGCCCATAACACCGGGTGAACTAGGTGCCATGTCAGTGCTTCCCCCTTTGATCGTGCCGGCTACACTGAACTGGTCGGAAAACACAAACTATTTACATAGCCGTTTAGACCGACGTTTCATTCAGTGCGGTGGTACCAACCCGGGCGGGTTAAACCCTACCACCAAGTAAGATTAGGAGGGAAGGGACTTACAGTTTTACGAGTACAAGTACTGACCGCACCCAGCGTTCCTTGACATTCAATAGCGAGAGTTGACTGTCTGCACCACTGAGCTATCGAGGCTGACATAAACCCTACCACCGTTTTAGATGGAATCCGAACCACGGTCAGCCTCCAACAGTCGAGCGGGGTTACCAATCCAAGTACGGACCGCGCCCAGGTGTGCTTAACAACAGTCGACCGACCGCACCACTGAGCTACATTCAAAACATTTGTTCTGCCAGAAAGCTTCTAGTAGTATCCACTTTCAACTCAGATAATCGTAACTATAATACTAGACATAAGGCTAACTTACTAGGAATAAAACATGGTTATCTAAAATGTCAAAAAGTTGTATACTTACCTATGTAATTGTGTTAGATTTTATAACACAATACCACAGGAAATAAGGAAGCTAAATGAAAATTCTTTCAAAATAACACTGAAAAAAAATATCAAAAATATATATTACAGTATTAAAGATGCCCAGACGAATTTTGTGATTCTGACACATATTCAATTATGAAAGTAGGTACCTACAAAAAGTATGACTTATCTACTAACGCTGTGACGATACATTGTGTATCTATTTTTTTGTAACCTCAACATTTGTACTACATTGTAGTATTTTGCTTATAACAAAATCAAATAATGACTTGATAAAGTTCTTATCAAAGTTGCCAATGGGGTAGTGCATCAGTTTACGGTAACACTTGGTTCGGGTCGTTTCTCACCCTATAATATGGTTGAGGGAGGCGATGGCTGGCCCCGGTGTGGTGCTCGTGAACGGGCGCTGTTTGTGGAGACTGGCCTGCTTCATGTGGCAGTTTGGTGCGTACATAACTCCATATTTAAAAAAATTATCACTTTGTCATGAATTACTTCTTCTGTCATGAATTCTGCACTGTGCAGTATTTGAATGATGAGTAAAGGAGTAATATTAGAGATGGTAGCTGATGGAACATGCGTGTTTATGTAGTGGAAAACATTTTTGTAAAGTAGAAAGTGAACATCGAAAACATTTTCAGTTAAACTTCTTGCCAGTTCTTCTTCGCTGTGAATAACCGAACTGGCGGAATGTTGCAATGTAAAATATGACAAATCCGAGCGCAGTGTGCTGCCTGGGATGATAAATAAACAATAAACAGCAATAATCCCTCCAGCTTTCTGTCTGCTGCGTTAGTTCGAGCTCACAGGTTGGAAATTAGTTGAGTAAGACAGCATGTATCGTAATTATTATTGTATTGCTGGGCGCGGCGGTTTCATTTGTATTTTCAGCGTAGATATTATGAGGTCTCGCGTTTACTGGCCCAACTAAAAAGTTGGGGTTTCATGGAACAAGGCACGAGGCGAATGTTCCCAGCTTTTCCACTCGAAAAGTTACGGAGCGCTAAGAAGTTTAAGTATGCCGCCGACTTGAGGCAACGCGCGAAAACGAACTCGCACCGAGGCAAATGTATCCGTCTGGCGGCTGGAAGATTGTTCGAGAAACTTTAAGTAGTTACTGTTAGACAATGAAATTTAGGCGCGAGTTGAACCGCGGTGTCGCTTCTCCGCTGATTGTGGGTTTGCAAATTGAACAAAAAACTTAGCAATTGGGAAGTACATAAGTGTACACAATATAATAAGTAAGTGTTTTGTTTTTTTATTATTGATGGCGCGACATGTGGCATCGTTTCACCTACAAGTAGGTGTCTAACGATGCCCATGGACATTCTCCTTCTGTGAGATGTTAGGTTAATTTTTGCACTCTACGACCCCTTTCCAATTCGATGCTGTGCACAAGCGCTCAACTTAATGTCTGTCTGGCTTGATACAAGTCTAGAACCTCTGACTGAATCCATTTACGCGAGTTTTCAATAATGGAGGCAGAATAGTGCGGTCGCGTGTGAGTGATCGCATTCGTAGATAATAATTTATATACGATTTTGTGGAAGCTCCGACGCAGACGAAGAGCAAGCTAGAGTCTTTGAAAAATAATATTTATTCGACCATGCGTACCAGTAGAGATGATGAAAGCTACCGAATGGTATTTTATGGAACACTCTGTGCACTCCGTTTCAATTCCGCAAAAAGCGTGCGACAAAACAACACCGTGCTCCGTAATTCCAAATAGCTTCCGGCCAAAAAAAGTGTAACGGCCTAGCTGGCTTCATTGCAGCGGAAACAAACTGCATTATTATGCATTTCCCGGTACAGCAGGCACCTGGCGCCACATGTGGCCTCTCTCTTCACTTCGCTCATCCGCGAACCGGGTCCCCGTGTGAAATGTTCCCCGTGTGATAGATAGATAAAAATACTTTATTGCTCCAAAACAACATTCTACAGAAACAAACGATAAGTAGGTCATTTAGATGAGGACAAAAGGTGGACTTAAACCAGTCAACCTTTGAATGTTTGAGAACCGTATTTATGAAATATAAATATATAGGTAAGTACCTAGTAGCAAAAGACTTATGTATTAGTGTGGGAATGTAAAAAAAAAGTCGGCAAGTGCGAGTTGGGCTCGCGCACCGAGGGTTCCGTATCATCAGCATCACTCAATATATTTGTATTATGTAGATATGTACAAAAACAATTGTTTTGGAAAATCACGAAGGCCTAAATAAACACTACAGCAATGGTTTGATTGTGCGGCATTCGTGAAGTTATACAAAAATATATTTCTTATATTATGACTATGACATAACGACATAATATCTAAAATTTTCGGATTTTTTCTTTACTTGTGATGTGAGACCATGCTTCTTGCCAAATTTCATTACTCCAGGTCAACGTAAGTACTCTATAGGTTTTGATTTCATTTGAATGAGTTTGCAAGTATTAAAATTTGCCATAAATAGCCGTATGTTTTGATTATATTGATTTAGAAGCTTTCATTTTATATAACTCGAAGGGATCGCAGACGTTAGTATTCCATATTAATTTCAATTTGATATCTTGACTCGTTACTGAGAAAAAGGAAAAAGGGTCTTGACTTGCCACACAAAACAATCAAATTTTTTTTAATATCATAACTACAACTTTACAATTTTAGGATTTTTTCCTTTACGTGTGCTATGAGACCTTGCTTATTACCAAATTTTATGATTCTAGGTTGACGGGAAATACCCTATAGGTTTTGATTTGTTTGGAGTGAGTTTGCGAGTATGAAATCTGACATAGATGGCCGTATCTTTTGATTGCGTTGATTTAGAAGCTTGCATTTTCTATACCGTAAAGAGATCGTAGCTCTTAGTATTTCGTATTAATTTCAATTTGTTATCTTGGTCCTTTCCTGAGAAAGGGGGTCCTTGACATACAAAACAATATTTTTTTTTTAATGTCAATAATTATAATTTTACAATTTTCGGATTTTTTCCTTTACTTGTGCTGTAAGACCTTGCTTCTTACCAAATTTTATGATTCTAGGTTGACGGGAAATACCCTATAGGTTTTGATTTGTTTGGAGTGAGTTTGCGAGTATGAAATCTGACATAGATGGCCGTATCTTTTGATTGCGTTGATTTAGAAGCTTGCATTTTGTATACCGTAAAGAAATCGTAGCTCTTAGTATTTCGTATTAATTTCAATTTGTTATCTTGATCCGTTCCTGAGAAAGGGGGTCCTTGACATACAAAACAATATATTTTTTTTTAATGTCAATAACTACAATTTTACAATTTTCGGATGTTTTCCTTTACTTATGCTGTAAGACCTTGCTTCTTACCAAATTTTATGATTTTATGTTAACGGGAAATACCCTATAGGTTTTGATTTGTTTTGAGTGAGTTTGCGAGTATGAAATATGACATAGATGGCCGTATCTTTTGATTGCGTTGATTTAGAAGCTTTGGTATTCTACACCTTAAAGAGACCGTAGATCTTAGTATTTCGTATTAATTTCAATTTGTTATCTTGATCCGTTCCTGAGAAAAAGGGACCTTGACATAGAAAACAAACAAACAATTTTTTTTATGTCATATAACTATAAATTTACAATTTTAGATTTTTTCCTTTACTTGTGCTGTGAGATCTTGCTTCTTACCAAATTTCATGATTCTAGGTTAACGGGAAGTACTCTATAGGTTTTGATTTGATTTGCTGGTAGCAAAATATGTGACTTAAATGGGCGTATCTAGTGATTCCGTTGACCTAGAAGCTTGCATTTTCTACACCTCAAAGGTTTCGTAGACCTTAGTATTTGATATTAATTTCAACTTGATACGTCTACCCGTTCCTGAGAAAAAAGGTCTTGACAGACAGACAGACAGACGGACAACAAAGTGATCCTATAAGGGTTCCGTTTTTTCCTCCTTTGAGGTACGGAACCCTAAAAATTGGCATATCCGCCATAATAACGCATATTATGTGAAAATTTTCAACCGGCTACCTATTACGTTTCAAAAGATACAGCCCTTGAGCGGACGGATAGACTGACAGACAGACAGACAGCGTAGGCTTAGTAACAGGCTTCCGTATGGATAAGGAACCCTAAAAACGAGTAGAGGTATGTTAGTGAATGATATGATTGTGCACAGTGTTAGAGGACTAAATTACGAGAGTTATTGTGTTTTTATCCCAGCGATGAGTAATATTAATTATTTGAGTGGCGTGCAAAAATAATTAATGACATTAAATTTTGGTTACTTCTCTTCAAGATTACCTACTGCGAAACTGCGAACAAATGGTGAGTACTCTAGATGTAAAGATGTAAATTATATGTAACTAGCTGTGCCTGCGGCTCCGCCCGCTCTCATATTTGACTTCTCTGCTAACCTCATAAGCCATTTAGCGTGATAATAAGTAGCCTATAGTTGATGGGAAGAATCAAGCTATCCGTAGAATTTTTTTTTATTAAAATCGGTTCAGTCGTTCTCCAGTTATAAGCGGACAGACAGACATACAGACATACATACATACATACATAGCGTCACGCCTGTTTCCCGGTGGGGTAGGCAGAGACAACGGATCTCCACATACAGACATACAGACAGAAAGAAAGCAGACGTTGGATTTTATTAAAGGTAAGGAAGATATAATATTATGTACTAGCTTTTGCCCGCGGCTTCGCTCGCGTGAAATTCGTATTTCAAAGAAGAAAGTAAGTAACTGAGGGCGAGGCCGAAGGCCGAACTGCATGCAGGAAGACTATAAACCTTCTCGAAGAAAGTAAGATACTGAGGGCGAGGCCGAAGGCCGAGCTGCGTTCAGAAAGACTATAAACCTTCTCGAAGAAAGTAAGTAACAAAGGGCGAGGCCGTAGGCCGAGCTGCGTTCACGAAAACGATAAACCATCTCTAAGTAAATAAGTAATTAAGGGCGAGGCCGAAGGCCGAGCTGCGTTCAGGAAACCATAAACCTTCTCGAAGAAAGTAAGTAATTGAGAGCGAGGCCGAAGGCCGAGCTGCGTTCAGGAAACCATAAACCTTCTCGAAGAAAGTAAGTAATTAAGAGCGAGGCCGAAGGCCGAGCTGCGTTCAGGAAGACAATAAACCTTCTCGAAGACAGTAAGTAACTATGGGCGAGGCCGAAGGCCGAACTGCGTTTAAAAAGAGGATAAACCTTCTCGAAAATGTAAGTAACTGAGGGCGAGGCCGAATGCCGAGCTGCGTTCAGAAAGACTATAAACCTTCTCGAAGAAAGTAAGTAACTAAGGGCGAGGCCGAACGCCGAGCTGCGTTCAGGAAGACCAAAAACCTTATCTAAGGAAGTAAGTAACTAAGGGCGAGGCCGAAGGCCGAGCTACGTTCAGGAAGACTATAAACCTTCTCGAAGAAAGTAAGTAACTGAGGGCAAGGCCGAAGGCCGCTCTGCGTTACTTACTTTCATCGAGAAGGTTTATCCTCTTCCTGAACGCAGCTGGGCCTTCGGCCTCACCCATAGCTTATACTTACTTTCACCGAGAAGGTTTATGCTCTTGCTGAAGGTTTATCCTCTTCTTGAACGCAGTTCGGCCTTCGGCCCCGCACATAGTTACTTACTGTCTTCGAGAAGGTGTATTATCTTCCTGAACGCAGCTCGGCCTTCGGCCCCGCCCTTAATGACTTACTTTCTTCGAGAAGGTTTATGGTCTTCCTGAACGAAGCTCGGCCTTCGGCCTCACCCTTAATTACTTATGTATTTACTTATAGATGGTTTATCGTTTTCCTGAACGCAGCTCGGCCTACGGCCTCGCCCTTTCTTACTTACTTTCTTCGAGAAGGTTTATAGACTTTCTGAACGCAGCTCAGCCTTCGGCCTCGCCCTCAGTTACTTCTTTGAAATACGAATTTCACGCGATTGAAGCCGCGGGCAAAAGCTAGTAGCTAAATGTGCGTGTAGTAATTTTAATCGAATTTAGATGATCGGCTTAAATTTTATGGACGAAATTCATACAAACATATTCGCCTCGCCCCGCTGCCCCCCGCTGAGAGAAGCGCTTTGTCATCGTCGTATCTTTTAAACTATTTGTCCAAATTACTTAGTGTAACAGCCAAAGTTTATCTACTTTAAATACCAGAAGCGATAAAAGTATGTATTTTCATAAGAATTAATTCAAAACTATAAAATATGCATTGCAAATACAGTATCCAATTAAATGTATTGTATAAGCTATAGTACTGTAAAGGCTCATCAAAATCTGTTCAGTAGTTTTTGCGTGAAAGAGGAATATAGTGTGGCTGCTCGGTTCGCTGTTGAGTTTATAGGCCGCGCCTCCCCCGCGCCGCCTCCGCGCCGCCGCGCCGTCCGCGCCGCTGCGCCGCCAACTGCCGCTCGCTCGGTAAATACCTATGTATGTATAGTACTAAGGCGCGCGGATTTAACATATCGGTTTGTATGGGAGCCACATCTTAGCGTAACCGGAACTGAATTTTATGTAGCCTATCCTGTGTCCCATATAGTTAAATGTGCTTGTACAAAATTTCATCGAATTCGGATGATCGGTTTAAGAGTTATGGCGGAACATACATACATACATACATACATACAGAAAAGATTTCTAAAAATCGTCAATTTAGCTTTATAGATAGAGGCTACAAACTCAATATTTCCTAAAACAAAGTAACTTACTCCATGACCACCCCTTACAGATTTATTATTAGTATTGATTGATTGATTGATATAGAGGTTATAAGAAAAGATAGAATTTTCATGAGGATTACATAATTATAAGGATTTCGTCCTGAGGTCTGAACTACCGCAAAACTTAAAGACCCGTATATATGACCAGTGTGTCCTCCCGGTTATGATGACGTACGGGTGTGAAACGTGGACTCTGACGGTCGCTGTTGTCCAAAGGTTGAAAGTTGCCCAGCGAGCCATGCTGGGAATATCGCTACTTGATATGGTGGGGAACGAGGCAATCCGCCGACTCACCAAAGTAGTCGATATTGGACACCGGATGGCTAAGCTCAAGTGGCAGTGGGCTGGGCACGTTAGCCGAAGAGACGATGACCGTTGGAGTAACCGTGTCCTACACTGGCGGCCGTGGACAGGAAACGGAGTGTGGGAAGACCACCCGCCAGGTGGGACGACGACATTAAATACGTCGGCGGAAAGCAGTGGTTCCGTATCGCTGAAGGCCGGGAGGACTGGAAGAAAATTGGAGGCGTATGTCCAGCAGTGGACGCATACACGCTGACTGACAAGGATTTCATACATTTTCATACAATAATGCGGGACGCGTTAAGGCACGTGAAATCGAAATGGAACTATTCATGCTCCTCCAACACGAAATTAATGACTGAATAGGTATCTACCTAAATTGTGAAATTGTGAATTTCAAGAACCATAATGTTCTTGGTGAATTTATACACGCCTGGTCAAACTTTATAACGTCTGGTCAAACTTTATAGCCAAATGCAGAACAAATTTCGGAGAAACTGCGTTTCGAGTGGTTCATTTGGATTTAATAAAATGTCATTGACCAACTGAAAATATGTCCTATCAAAAAGCTATTAAGTTGTTTTTAAATGTGGTTAATGATTATTTATATCTCCTACCTCACTCAACTAAAGCACTGAAGTTTTCCGAATAGTACGTAGGAACACAATAGTACCCACCACTCAGGTACCCACTTGACTCACATATTCGGCAGCACGCATTACGCATGTATTTTTTTTATGATAACTGACACGGTTGGCTACATCACCTACAGCATCCGTGATTTCAGCCCATAACAGCGGGTGAACTAGATGCCATGTCAGTACTTCCCTTCGATCGTGCCGGCTACACTGAATTGGACGGAAAACACAAACTATTTATGTAACCATTTCATTCAGTGCGGTGCGGTGGTATCAACCCGGGGGGGGTGGGGGGGGGGGGGGGGGGGAACCCTACCACCGAGTAAGGTAGGAAGGGAAGGGACCTACAGTTTTACGTGGAATCCGAACCATGGTCAGCCTCCAACGGTCGAACGGTCACCCATCCCAGTAATGATCGCGCCCAGCGTTGCTTAGCCAACAGACGGTAATATATTACCATACGAAAACTGTCCCAGGATCAACAGGCGGTAATATAATTACCATGCGTAATTTGACTGACAGTCGGTCGTTTTTTTATTTTTATTCAGTGTCCATTGTTCTTAGGGCTGTCATTGTTCATCTAATATGTAGTTGAGTAATGAAAGAATGGGACAAAAAATGCTCAACTAAATGTATACTGTGGGTGGATTGGCCGAACCTTTGACTCCCAGATGTCACGCGCGTGCCAACTGCGCGGAGCAAAAAATTTGTGATTTTGTCAGTATAATTTTAAATTTATCATCAAGTGTTCGGTATTAGTGTAATCGGAGTGAAATTTGCTATAATATAGACGTGTGTGCATGCAAAGGTAAGCTATTTTGAGTGAAATATATCCGTCCAAAGTTGATGTAGTCATTTGTGTTCCAATTTAATCGTGTCGGTGTGGCTAAAGACCAAATTAGTTCAAACCTATATCATATGAAACAAAATTTCATCTTGATTACAAAGAGGTGCAAATTTATATGGCTCCCGAAAAAAAATCTAAGTTATGATTTTATAATTGAGAAAGTGGCGCGTGCGCACTGCTAGCGCATGCGAGACCGAATTTAAGGAACGCGCGAAAAAATCGCCATAATTCTCCCGAAGGGTTAATAATCAATAGCAACAGTCGACTGTCTGCACCACTGAGCTATCGAGGCTGACGCATTTATACATTTGCATGCATCCTAAACAAACTTGATGTATGACCAAGATATATTATGTACTAGCGTAATATTTCCTCAAAGTGTATGACTCCTAAGTATAAATAGCCATCTGCAAATTATGTAGTACCTTGTCACACTACGTGTGTGCCTGTGGCAAGATTCTGGTGTCACATTTCAACTGACGTTAGACTAATAAAACGATCAAGTTAGGCAATATTGCGACTCTTTATTTACCTAACAAAAATACAAAAAAAGCAGGCTGAAATGAAAGAGCAGAGTGTTGTGCAGCGGCATGCTTTCAGTGGAATTACGACCGAACCTCCGACCGCTAAACTTGCGCTCCATACTGACGTCCACGTGGTTGTTGCACTCGTCTCCCGCGCACACGATCACCGCAGAGTCGTGCGCTGCGCGGGCGCAGCCGCGCGTCACGTGGCCGCGTGCGCACACCGTCTCGCACAGCTCGCTCGGCTGGCACTTGACGCTCATGCTGTTCAATCTGCCAAGTGCATTTCAATTTATCCACGCGTGTTCAGGCTGTATAGACAAATTAATTAAATAAAAACAATGTTCTGGTTGTTTTTTTGTTTTTCACATTTTCCACAAAATTGAATAAAAAATTGACTTTCTCTACAATTTTCATTTCATCACATGACTTTTTTCTGAATCCGATTTTATACCGATAATGTTTGGAGATATAGGCCAGTCATATCTTACATTAAAATCGCAAACTAACGGCTAGTTCTGATTTTTTAATATGTTGTTAAGACATCTACCAGTTGTGTATATCTAAGTTTGCAGCTTCGAAAGGACTGTGCTAAATTTGCAGCACTCGAAAAACCGCGAAATTTTCGCACTTTTTTTTGGTATTTTCAGTATAAGTCCTAAACTATGCGTTTTTTATAAAATATTTTAATTTGAGCTCTGTAGGTTCAATACTTACCGAGATACAGCTCTCCAAAAATTGACAATGTTTTCCAAAAAAGTTAAATTTTAAGATTTGGTCAATTTTCGGCCCCCATATCGGGGAAAATACTCATTTTATGGGTAAAATTATAAGAAAATATGTTGTATGTAGCCAATGTAATTAGCTTTAATTTAAGCAAAGAGCGATGTCTGTAGACCATATAGTTTACTCACAAATCATAAAAATCAAAAAATGGAAAAAACTGAATTTTTCGCAAATTTGCTCTGTTTAGTTCTCACAATGGTTTGAAAGGAAAAACCATGTACATCCACAAGAAATATATATTTAAACTACTAATATTGATTAAAATTGCTACAATTTGATATCAGAACCAGCTCTGTAGGACCATTTTTTCCAAAAAGTTAAATTTTAAGATTTGGTCAATTTCGGCCCCGATATCGGGGAAAATACTCATTTTACGGGTAAAATTATAAGAAAAGATGTTGTAGCAAATGTAATTAGCTTTAATTTAAGCAAAGAACGACGTCTGTAGACCATATAGTTTACTCACAAATCTTAAAAATAAAAAAAAATGGAAAACTACCTTTATCGCCAATTTGCTCTGTTTAGTTCTCACAATGGTTTGAAAGGAAAACTGAAATAGTTTTTTATGGGTCGGGATTTGTTTAATTAATTTTGTAATTTAACTTTTTAACATTCAACAATTTACACAAACACTTGGCGGTTCCATTGCTAATGTACCACACAAATTTTCCCAACGCGTTTTCTTTCACAGAGTGATTGATGAATGATATTGACGATACCTCTCTTTTGGAGGACTGTAACAGGGGTCTGCGGGTGAAGCGACCGCACTGTTCATCTCAGATGACTCGCAGGAAATGCACGTCAGCTGATCCGTGCGACTTCTGGTGAACTTTTTCATCAACCTGTGAAATTATTGTCTGTTAGCAGAGTCCTTTTTGACAACTGTCAATAAACATGTACACGTGAATAGAAAAAGATGACGGCTGGGCGCATGTGTTTTGGCGCGCCGCTAACTAATCAACATTATTTTTGCGTTTCTCTCGATTACGAGAAGAATTTTATACAGGGTGGCCCAGTTATAGTAGTCCAAAAGTAAGTTTTTTTTAAGTCAATGCTACATGCAGACTCCCTCGATTTTTTTTGTTAGATTTGTCCCTTTTCGGAGATAGGCAAAGGTCATTTATCAACCAGCCTCGTCTGTTCTAATTTTTTCTCAATTGTTATACACGGTGGCCCAGTTATAGTAGTCCAAAAATTTTTTTTAGATGGAGGACATCATGTTGACTCAATTAAAAATAACATTAGTTCCGCGAAAATCAATAGTTTAAAAGTTATGATTTTTTTTTACTTTTTTTGAATTTTCTCTATTTTAGTCACATTAACCGCTCTAGTTGGATATCTATTCAACAAAATCGAATGAAAATTGGTATGGAAGTAGAGGAGACATGTAGCTAGTACGTAATGAATAGTTTTAAGGTTGACTCCTGGACTGTACTGTTGCTATAGCCCTTTCAGTGAATTTTTGTTCAGATTACATTAAAACTACTACCGTTAAACTGTGTACAACTACCGTTGTACCGTGTGGGGCCGGTACTTTAAAAGAATAGCCCCACTGCATCTCTCCCCGTGTATGTCGTAAAAGGCGACTAAGGGATATGACTCCCTTCTTATATTACTAGGTGGTAGGGTTTAACCCGCCCGGGTTGGTACCACCGCACTGAATGAAAGGTCGGTCGAAACGGCTATGTAAATAGTTTGTGTTTTCCGTCCAGTTCAGTGTAGCCGGCACGACCGAAGGGAAGGCTGACGTGGCACCAAGATCACCCGGTGTTATGGGCTGACATCACGGGAGTTGTAGGTGATGTAGCCAACCGTGTCAGTTTCCATAAAAAAAAAAAAAAAAAAAAAAAAAAAAAAAAAAAAAAAAAAAACTACTACTAACAAAAGTACTACCGGAGATTTGCCCATGCCCTTAAAAACTACCTATACATATCACAATTCTCCAGACCAAAAATTGTAGCGTTATTGAATAGATTACCTACATATGTAGGTACTTAGATTTTCATTACAATTAAAACTCTCTAAAATGTTTTATGATTTTTTAGCAGTTCGCATTTTGTTAGAAATTTTTTAAATTATTTCAGATAAAACCCAATTCATGCACATAAGTGATTTCAACAGAAAATATGAAGGCATTGTGGGGACAATACTGTTACAGTAATAAAAAGCTCTAAATGTCATTCAGTCAGTCAGTCAGTCAGTCAGCGTGTAAGCGTCCACTGCTGGACATACGCCTCTCCAATTTTCCTCCAGTCCTCCCGGCCTTCAGCGGTACGGAACCACTGCCTTCCGCCGACGTACTTGATGTCGTCGTCCCACCTGGCGGGTGGTCTTCCCACACTCGGTTTTCTTGTCCACGGCCGCCAGTGTAGGACACGGTTACTCCAACGGTCGTCGTTTCTTCGGCTGACTTGCCCAGCCCACGGCCACTTGAGCTTAGCCACATTAAAAAATTAATTTTTGACAAACTTTTTTTTTTGTGCTTTAAACATTGATTTTGAAAAAAAAAAACTTTAAAAACGACATGGGCCGCCTCAACATTAGGTGAGGGCATTGATTTTATAGGGGGAGTCAGATGTACCGTCAGCGATGTTTTAAAGGTAACATGAAATTAGTCTTCAATTATGTCCTAAGATGGCGCCAGGAGTATCGAATTTGAATTAAATAATTATTATATTTTTAAATCTGCTAATTATAGAACGATGCTAAGTGGGAACAGCATAGTTAAATTTAAAGATTATTTTATATTAAGTAGAAATTTCAAAATAGTGTATTTTAAGGTTTTCATAATTTTTCCAATAAATATTTTCATGTTTTGTCAGTCCGTGAGCTTGGCGGATAAAATGTATAATTTCGCCGCTTCTGCATCATAGATGTCAGACCAAAGTTAAGTTGTCCTATTTGTCTATAGATGGCATGCCTATTTCTTATTATATTTTTAGTTGCCAAATACCAAAATACCCACCAACCAAACCTGCGTGCAATTCAAATACGCGCGTGCGGTTAGGATAAAGTGGAGATACCTTCTTTAAAATTATATTTTTTACCTCACCACCTTTGAAAACGGAAACAAACACGATGGATTAAATATAATAATAATAATAAAAATCGTTAGCCATTTATAAGAAAATCGACCTCAACGAAATAATTTGTATAACAGCTACCCTTATTTTTTTTAATTAAAAAAAACTAAAAAAGGTACCCCTAGATTATCATTTCAAACTACTAAATACGAATTTTGAACGAAATCGGTTGAGCAGTTTAGGCACAAGGTCGCTGGACGGACACACACACACACACACATACATGTTTCTCAAAACCACTTTTTTGGGATCGTTGACAGATATATAGCCCAAATCTGTACTGTGTGGGGCCGGTACTTTAAAAGAATAGCCCCACTGCATCTCTCCCCGTGTATGTCGTAAAAGGCGACTAAGGGATATGACCCCCTTCTTATATTACTAGGTGGTAGGGTTTAACCCGCCCGGGTTGGTACCACCGCACTGAATGAAAGGTCGGTCCAAACGGCTATGTAAATAGTTTGTGTTTTCCGTCCAGTTCAGTGTAGTCGGCACGACCGAAGGGAAGCACTGACGTGGCACCAAGTTCACCCGGTGTTATGGGCTGACATCACGGATGTTGTAGGTGATGTAGCCAACCGTGACAGTTTCAATAAAAAAAAAAAAAAATCAGTCGCATTCTCAACTTCGACATTTTGGACGATCACAATACTTCCTTTCTCCTTACAGTCGCTCGAAAGTAAAAAGCCACCTCCATAGTTTTTAGCCGTTGCGGTAATTTATCGATCGACGCGCGACGTTCGCTTGTTTTGGAACACGCAAATGTTTGCGTGGAGCGTGCAGGCAAGCGATACGGGTTACTGCGCGTGGAAAAAGGATGACACAATATCGATGCGATCTCTTGAGACGGTCGGTTCTGTATTCACGCGATACGCACACTACCATAATCGCGGTGTCTCGTTTTAGTAATAGTTGAAGTATGAACAAAATGTCTTTGAGTATGAAGTAGGGAGTCCAGGCACCGAATTAAAAAAAGTTGAGTCCAGGGCTATATTTTCCATCTACGATGCTGCTGGTGGTGTTATACCAAAGAGATTAAAAGAGGGTGGGTTTAATGTATTTGTGATAAGCTTTACAGAATATATAAGTCAATGATATTTTATATAAAATTGTAAAATTGTAGATTTTACCGACGACGACACGACACGAATAAAATAAAAAAATAGTAAATCTGATTTAAATGCAAAATTGATAATAAACCATCGCTTCTCTTATATTCTCTATCTTTTTCGGGAGGAAGGAAGGGATTCCTTCCTCGCCCATCTCTCACTCACCTCTCTCCCGGTCTTCTCTCCTCGATCCCGCCTTCCTCCCCTCCTTCCCCTCACCCTTCACGGACCCCCTCTTTGCCACCTTCCCTTTCGCCCATTCCCTCCCTCTCTCCCTACTTCCCTTCCTCCCCTCATGTCGCCCCCTCCTTCCCATCACCCTCGCATTCCATTCCTCCCCTACTACCCCTCATCCTGTCCGCAACCCCCTCTTACCCCGCCCCTTCCCCCTTTCAACCTCTCACTCCCTCGATATCCATTCCTCCTCGTTCCCTCTACTACCTCCCTCCCCCACACCTACCCTCATTCACTAACCCTTCCTCCCTCCATACCTCTCCTCCTCTTCTTCTTTTTTTTATGGAAACTGACATGGTTGGATACATCACCTACAACATCCGTGATGTCGGACATGTCGTGCCGGCTATACTGAACTGGACGAAAAAAAACGAAAAAACTATTTACATCAAATCTCTTTGATTTACATAGCCGTTTCGACATACGTTTTATTCAGTGCGGTGGTACCAACCCTAGTAAGGTAAGAAGGGAAGGGTGCTACAGTTTTACGTGGAATCCGAACCACGGTCAGCCTCAAATGGTCGAGCGGTCACCCATCCAAGTGTTGACCGCGCCCAGGGTTGCCTGCACCACTGAGCTACCCAGGCTGACAAACGTACCTCCCACCCACTCCCCCTTCTTTTCTCTCCCCCTTCCTCTTCCTGACCATTATTCATTATTTCTTACCAAAAGCAGTAACTATTGAGTAATCTGTGCCAAAAGACTAGATAATAAATTTTCATATCCTTACCTAGAGAAATCATGGATTCCCCATACAAAAACTTTCACCCCTATTTCACCCCTTATTTTTAGGTTTCCGTATCCCTGTACGGAAGCCTATTACTAAGCCTCCGCAGTCTGTCTGTCCGTCCGTCCGTTTGTCTATCCGAGGGCTGTATCTCTTGAACCGTAATAGGAAGCCCGTTGAAATTTTCACAGAATATGTGTTACTATAGCGGATATAACAACAAATAAGCGGAGCTAGGTACAACCCAAGTACAACCAAAGAGTTTGTAAATTCTTTGGACCGGAGTAAAACCGCAAACAGGAAATTACAATCTTACACGTTCAACGCCACATGAAAAATCCAGTATTTCCGTTTGGGCCACGGGGCTCACCGCTCACCGGTGAGCCTTTCCTTACTGAACCATACAGGGCATGGGGGTCACCGGTGAGCCGCGTGAGAGGGCCTACGTAAACGCTTCCTACAAGCCACAGAGCGCAGCTACAAAGCCAATATGGAAGTGAGCCGCATGGCCTTGTAGTCGAAGCGGACGGCGTGGTTTTCAAATCCAATAGAAACTTGTAGTTTTTTATTAAGTTAATTGTAACGATGCTAGGGCTGCTCTTAACGATAAGGTAGAAAATAATATTTGTATTAATAGAATTAATAAAACCAGAAAATAATAAGAAAATATTCGTCAAAATAAAAATGAACATAAAATTTTCTTCATTGCCAAATAAGAAGACATTATTTATTACGAAAATAATTTATGAAATTGAACAAAACAAAATATTTATGAAATTGAACAATCACAACATTATGACACTTCATTATTTAAAATAATCAATCATCTTAACCCCAAAGGGTTTAACCATAAACAATAAAGAATTATCCGTGAGTCATGTTAAAACAAGGCAAACAAAGGAATGGTTTAGTTGGGCTGCTTTGGCAATAAGTGGATACTTTTTTCGACTTGGTTTTAGCCTGTTTGCTACCCATTATTGGTACGTTCTTTGCATAACATTGGTGACATGTTCTTCTCACTTTTCTGGCCAATCCCTCTTTCCTTTCCAGAGTGTGTTTCATTCTCTTCCGTCTTTCTATATGCATTTCATAGTCGCTATCCTCACTCTCCGACAAAAGAATTCGACAGCATCTTCTTTTCGTTGGTTGAACTACGTCTTCATAGAATCTATTCCGAAACTACGGTTCAGAAGATCTATCTCGATGTTTTCTAACTGCGTTAGCGCTTCTTGTGTTAACTCGAAATCTTCAAAATAATCATTTTTGGCGAGAAAAGCGTAAAACATCCTCAATTGTCGACGCAGCCGGACCGGGATTGATCGCTGCGTCCGCGGCGCGCGCGCAACGGGTGGGCCGCGGCGTGACCCCGCGGCCCCAGCCAACAGAAAAATACAAATCCTTCATAGGAGGCCACACGATCCACCCGTGAGCCTTCTGCTATATCTCGAAAATTAGACGGTAAAAGTCGCAAATTTTTATTTTCCTTACAAATTACCGCATTTTATAAACTTTGTGATGAAAATCTCAAGTTGATGAAAATTACGGATATAATGAGTTTGGCTTGGCCCGAACCGAAAAGTACGCTAGGCCCACCGGTGGGTCGTATGGCGTTCAACGTGTTAATTGTGGGCTGATTTTGAAAATTCTTTTTTTGTTTGGTAGGTCATACTTCAGAGGTGCTCCCATTGAAATTTTATTGAAATTGATTGAGCGGTTTATGAAAAAGCAACAAAATACTATTGGTGTGTGGTTACCTTCAGCAAAACTTTTGTGATGTGGGCTTTTTCAGCAATTTGCAGTTTGACACATGGCGAATAATTCTGTACCACTTCAACCGATTTCGATTATTCGATTTCGATTATTGTTTTTTATGTAATATTGTTTTAAAAATATAAAACCGACTTAAAAAAAATAAACTAGAACTAAAAAGTATTAAATAGGTAGAATAGGTACCTAATATTTTGAAATTTTCTCTGTCATTGTATTGAAATCGTAGACAGAAAAAATAGTTCTGGACTCCGCACTTCATACTTCAATTATTACTAAAACGAGACACCGTGGTTATGGTAGTGTGCGTATCGCGTAATACAGGACCGACCATCTCAAGAGATCGCAGTGATATTGTGTCATCCTTTTTCCACGCGCAGTAATCCCGTATCGCTTGCCTGCACGCTCCACGCAAACATTTACGTGTTCCAAAACAAGCGAATGTCGCACGTAGTCGATCGATAAATTGCCGCTTGCTTCAACGGCTCAAAACTATGGAGGTGGCTTTTTACTTCTTATTATTAAATTATTTATTAAAAACATTTATTGCAATTTTTTTCGTTTTTTTCTTTATGGAAACTGACACGGTTGGCTACATCACCTACAAGCGCATAACACTGGGTGAACTAGGTGACATGTCAGTGCTTTCCCCTTTGATCGTGCCGGCTACACTGAACTGGTCGGAAAACACAAACTATTTACATAGCCGTTTCAACCGACGTTTCATTCAGTGCGGTGGTACCAACCCGGGCGGGTTAAACCCTACCACCAAGTAATATTAGGAGGGAAGGGACCTACAGTTTTACGATTTACATTTATTTGTGAAAGAAAACCTATGGACGATGAGTGAATTATTTTATAAAAATTTCAAACGCATTTGTCAATTTATGTCGACTTTAGACGTGTCTTATATCACTTGCAACTAAAATCAACTAAAATTTGATCTGTGCTTAAATTAAGATTATTAAATCATTCGTTCATCTCCTGTCTTTCTTTCTCAAAATGACAATAATGACAGGAATATCAAAATTTTAGCTTTAATAGTGTGAAGTGTCTACTAGAAATAAAGCCAATATGTTACTAACATTAAAAACACAGACCAAGTTGACCAACCCACAAACCGAGGGTTCCGCACAAATACGACGGGGGCGTGGCTTTGAAGTGGGGAAGTTTGCTAGCAAATTGCTAGTAAGCTTATTGTGTAGACTGAAGTTAAAAAATAAATTTTAATGAAATAATGTTTTGCCGGACGCGTAGTTTATTTAGTTTACTTAAAAGAAGAAACAGGTTTCCATACAACTTTTAATTTTTAATCTTTCATGCAAAATTAAAACTTTACTTTTTTTAACTACAAAAACATTGATTTTGAATAGACATGTATGCACAAACGACACGGGCTGCCTCGACATGGTCCCTATTAGGTTACGGTTAATTTATAGAAGATGCGGAGCGTAGTGACGCATCTTTTATAAATTAACCTTGATAATTTTTTTTGAACCACCAAACTGGTTATAAAAAGAAAAACATTTCTCACCTCCACTCATCACCTTTTTAATACATAAATATATTACAAACAAACTTAATTTTGCAGTCAACCTAAATAATAATTTCTCACTAACTATTTAAACGAGACCAGTTTTAATATTTTCGTATTCCTCCCTTTGATGTTAACTTTTTTGAACCACTTTGTCATATACGTTTCATAAAGCAAATAAATATGTTATTCAAAATCTGTAAGAATCAAACAAGAACCAACCAAGAAAGAAACACGTAAATTTCTTGTGCACCTAAGTCCTTTTGCACAAATCGCAGATCAGGTCATGCTTGGAGTACTGCTTGCACCTGTGGGATGGCTCTGCCAAATATCAGCTTTTAAAAGGGAAATTGTTTGAAAAAGGAATTTGTTAAAAAGGATTGCATTACCACACGCTGGACTTACCGTGGATGCGTACCAACCTCTTCTGCAGATTTTTCCTCTATAGAACCGGTAAACTCTGGGACGCTCTCCTGTCTATATATTTCCTACCAAGTACAGTCTCGGGTTCTTCAAGAGGGGCATGAACAGGCACCTGTCGGGCCGGCATGGCATTCGCAACCCCCGCATACGACCAAATGTCCATGGGCGTCCTTAGACATCTCATGGGTGCCTCGGCGCCACAGGTCGCGCTTTCAATAAAAAAAACACAAAGAAAACACAAGCAAAAATCTGTAAATAAAAATCATGTAAGGGTTCTGGTATTTTGTTGATTTTATTGTAGCTTTTCAAATTGCCATCTAATATAGTAAAATATATATATTATAAAAGAATTCTTTTGGGAATCCAGTGTTACCGTTTTCAAAGGTGGTGACGTAAAAAAAATTAATTTTAAAGAAGCCATCTCCACTTAATTCAAACACATTAAATGTATGAAGTGAAAATTTTTACTTTTTCTTATAAAACATTGTATTTGAAGGGATTTTCACTCTTGAAATATAATGCCAGATGCTCTCGTATACTACGCAGAGGCCTGAAGCCGGCATTTGTGTAATATTGAAGACGCTGAAGCAAGTGCTCTCGCGCTGGCGGTCGATGGCAGAATGAGCGGGCGATGCACGTAATATTTGAATTGCACGTATTTTTGGTGGGGCACGAATCGCCCTGACATGCGGAATCTTAATATTTTTTATGATCGAAGATTGAAATACATGAATCGATATTGTCATTCATATTCGGACCCTTGTTTCATGAATATTCTAAATTTGAAATCTTTTCCGACCGGCCAGATGCGTTTAATATATTATAATACGAGTACGAGTACCATCGAGCTGGTCTGATGATGGAGACGGAAGGTGGCCATAGGAACTCCTAAACTACACATGATAAACCCATCGTGTTTGGGCTCGTTGAACTTGTCATCACGAGCAATTTACTTTAGACCTAGGAGATTCTCAATTCGACGGTATGTTTTCTTTTTTTGGATGTTTGTTACGCGATTACTCCGTCAATTATTGTGGGCCGATTTTGAAAATTCTTTTTTTTTGTTTGAAAGGGGATAACCATGACGTGGTTCCATTTTAATTTGGTCGAGATCAGATTGGAAAGCGAGGCGGAATCGCGAGGCCGAAGGTCGAGCGATTCCGCCGAGTACATTAATAGCAAAAAATTCCAAAAAAAACTGTGAAATAAAAAACTATTTAAAAAAATATATAAAAACCGCCTTCAAAAATGTATGAAATAAAAAAAATCGAACCCTAGAGTTGAAGGCGGTGCTAAAGCAAGCAAAAATGATACATGAAAGAAAACATGCGTGGATGATATCCTTTGTGATTTGTGTAGCCTTCTTTAGCACCGCCTTCAACTCTAGGGTTCGATTTTTTTAATTTCATAAATTTTTTAAGGCAGTTTTCATATTTTTTTTTTTACATACAATGCTGACATTATTAGAATGAAGAGTGACGAGTATTTGTTTAACTGTTCAACTAAATAAATACGTTCTATCCACAGAGCACGGAATACCGCGCGCGCGCGCGCGGGGGTATTCCGTGCTCTGTGTGGATCTATCTATTAAAAGCGCACAAACAGGAAATTACAAACCGGTGTGAAGTTAGCAGCCAAAGTTAGCAGCCAAAAGAGGGTAATACAAAAAGTTTCAGCTTGTCACAAAATGTGCGCAGACATGTAACCTACGAATAAAGAGAACACTGTAAATGGAATATTTCATATACAACACTATTCCGAAAAGGATATAACAAAATATCAGATGAAACATTGAAAATCAAAATACAGGTGAGATAACATTTTTGTTTAAGTCAATATAAAATGTAATTCAACACGTAATTAAAATCAAATAAAAAAAAAAGATCTCACCGACAAGATTGTAAATTTATAAGAAGGATGTTTGAATTTTAAAATTAAATATAGTTTTTAGGTGTTAAAAAATTAGTTATAAAAAACTAAAACCCGACTACGTAAAAGCTAATTACGTAAAAGCTAATTATGAAAATCGTTTAAATAAAAAAAAATAGTTATAAAAAACTAAAACCCGGCTACGAAAAAGCAAATTATGAAAATAGTTTAACTATAACTAAAAATAACAAAATAATGTTTTCCATATAATTTATCAGATACAGAAATTCTCTTTTTATATTGATTTTACCTTAGCACTAACTCTATAAATTTTGATAAATTTATTATTTTTACCGTTCTAAATATAGAGCCGTGGTCGGGCGTTCTTCGTTCAACAAGACAAGTGAGGCCCTCGTCGTGCATTATTAGAGCGCGGAACTTAGGACGGCCATCGCCATTGTGTCATACTGGCATCTTTTTGTAAGATCAGTCAGAGCCAATCTAAAATTATTATAAGTAGATACATAGGTACATACCGAACGTCAACGGCTATAATGCACAACGACGGTCTCACTTGTCTTGTTGAACGAAAAACGCCCGACCACGGCTCTATATTTAGAACGTTAAAAATAATAAATTTATCAAAATTTATAGAGTTAGTGCTAAGGTAAAATCAATATAAAAAGAGAATTTCTGTATCTGATAAATTATATGGAAAACATTATTTTGTTATTTTTAGTTATAGTTAAACTATTTTCATAATTTGCTTTTTCGTAGCCGGGTTTTAGTTTTTTATAACTATTTTTTTTAGCCGTTTCTACCGACCTTTCATTCAGTGCGGTGCGGTGGTACCAACACGGGCGGGTTAAACCCTACCACCCAGTAATAAAAGAAGGAAGTCATATCCCTTAGTCGCCTTTTACGACATACACGGGGAGAGATACAGTGGGGCTATTCTTTTATATAAGTACCGGCCCCACACGGTACAAAATTGATACTATCCGTCCGTTTATTTGTCGTGATCTTTATTTGAAACTAAAGTTTTCTGCAAATAGCGCATGAGTGAGTACCTACATATATATACAAATTATGTATAGTTGAACGATGTATAGTCTTGAAGTAAAATGAAAAGTCAGTCAGAGCAAGACCGAAGACTGAGCTGTGTAAGTACACGATTTTCTTTGTCTATGTAAGTAAATATATCTGGCTGGGGTGAAGCGGATTCGGGAAGTAAGTAAACCAATCAGTTCAAGGCCGAAGACCGAGGGAGGTTTCAGGTTGTACATAGTTGAATAATGTACTCACTCGAAGCAGGTAAGCCACTAAGGCGAGGCCAAAGCTACTGATATTATTTTTATAGTAAGCGCGACATGTGGCGCCGAGCCACCCATAAGGTGTCTAGCGATGCCCATGGACATTCGGTAGCATGCGGAGGCTGCCAATGCCATGCCGGCCTGACAGGTGCCCAGGTTGAAGGACCCGAGACTGTACTTGGGGGAAAATATTTATTGCCATATTATAAATACAAACAGAGGTTTGTATTTCAACAGGCTCTGATTTAGCTATGTATTCCTACGGAGTTGCAGTGCTTTTAGATCGCGGGACATTTGGGAGTCACCACAGATCAGAGAAGTTTAGGATTTCTGTGGGAGTCACCTACTATTCGCACGGCTCGACGCTGGATCGAGTCCAGAGGCGCCAGCTGGTATTTGACTGAGCCATCCCATAGGTGCGAGCAGTACCCCAAGCAGGACCGAATCTGCGATTTATACGGCCTTGCCCTCGATGTCACGCCGTAAGTTTAGATCGTGCGAAAATTCGACTCGGAGGACCCCGAGGTGGTCGCAAAATTTAAGTGACGTGCCTTGGTAGGAAGGAGCTGGTGTGAACACCGCTCTCTTCGCACTGAACGCGCAAACTTGTATCTTGGAGGTATTTAACTTGACCAACTTGCTACGGCCCATTCGGAAATAGAGCCGAGTGTTTGCTCAAGTTCAGACACAAGTCTTCGCCTCTTCTCATCCACATCCCGCCTAGTTGAAGGGTAACTGGTGTAGAACCCGTGTTCCGTACTCTCGTATGCATAACAATAATATGTTGCCCCCTGAATGCTACGCCCACGCCTTCAACGTTAGCAAGGCTCAGTGCTGCGCATTATCTGCGAAGGTCGATTTGAAGGTCCTTTTGCTTTCCAAGCCAGTTTCTAAGTCAGCGTCATACCTGTCTGGAAGCACCTGAACCTCCTGGGCACCGCCATTTCCAAAGACGTAGGTTTCCGGCAACTTATAGCGGAGCGCCATAAACTATTGTACCATAGACACATTTTCAAAATTTAGAACTCTAAGAATTTATTTGTCAATGTTTTTATTATGATTGTCATCTTATCTCGATGTAAAATCTCAAACAAACTGATCTGCAAAATTAATATATTAGAGAGTCCATAAAACGAATCGTGTTTTAGTCAATTTAGTTCACCCTCTAAAAACTAATCGAGTCTAGGGCTAAAACTGCACCCAGAAAATTGGGAATACTTTTTCGCAATCGGCGGTTCTTCTCTTCCACAATATCCCGCTTAGCTGAAGGGTAACTTGCATCCGAAAATATTTGAGGTATTAGGTATATTTAATGTACCTACCTTTTTTTTTTATGGAAACTTGACACGATTGGCTTCATCACCTACAACATCCGTGATGTCAGCCCATAACACCGGGTGAACTAGGTGCCATGTCAGTGCTTCCCTTCATTTCGCGCCGGCTACACTGAACTGGACGGAAAACACGAACTATTTACATAGCCGTTTCGACCGACGTTTCGCTCAGTGCGGTGGTACCAACCCGGCCGGGATAAACCCTACCACCTATTAAGGTAAGAAGGAAAGGGACCTACAGTTTAACATGGTATCCGAACCACGGTCAGCCTCCAACAGTCGGGCGGTCATCCATCAGTAAACTGACCGCACCATTAAGCTGCCCAGGCTGACGATCCCTTAGTCGACTTTTACGACATGCGACGGGGAGAGATGCAGTGGGGCTATTCTTTTTAAGTACCGACCCCACACGGTACACCTACACTACATATTATGCTTACACTAGGTACCTACATGGACATTTAATACCAATTTATTTTAGCATAGTACTGTATCTAATAATAATATTATACATACATAAAATTTGCGGTAGATCAGTGAGTAAGTATGTAGGTATATTACCAACAATACCATGTCGCTTCTTCGCGTCGCAGTCGCGTCTTCGCGTACCGAAACCGCGGGGGCGCGCGGCGCGGTGCGCGGGCGACCACGCTTCATCGCGAATAATCGCGATTCATACATGCGCCACACATTTGGCTCTATTTCTCTGTATACATAAGTTTAATAGATAGCAAAGTATATATTTTCGGAATCGTAATTTAATTATCTTTAATTTGATACCCCACTCAATATATTTTGAAAAACTAATTTGACATTTTGAGGCCGTGCGTCCGCCATTTTAAATTTTGAAAATTGTTATATAGCCTATGACACTCCCGTGAATAAGACAAATCCACTGGCGCAAGAATTATTCAAATCGGCCCAGTACTTTAGGCTGTAGAGTGGAATATAGATAGTCACATACATACATACATACATACACGCCAAACTCATAACCCTTCCTTTTTTGGCTTCGCCGTAGTCGGGTAAATTTTCGGAATCGTAATTTAATTATCTTTAATTTGATACCCCACTCAATATATTTTGAAAAACTAATTTGACATTTTGAGGCCGTGCGTCCGCCATTTTAAATTTTGAAAATTGTTATATAGCCTATGACACTCCCGTGAATAAGACAAATCCACTGGCGCAAGAATTATTCAAATCGGCCCAGTACTTTAGGCTGTAGAGTGGAATATAGATAGTCACATACATACATACATACATACACGCCAAACTCATAACCCTTCCTTTTTTGGCTTCGCCGTAGTCGGGTAAAAAATTAAAAATGTATAACGACCAAACTAAGGTTTTTGTCTACCAATGCTATATGGGCGAAAAAAAGGCAATGATACGTGTTCTCACTGCAAAAAAGGTACTTCGTAAAAAGGTACCCGTAGTTAGGGGATTAGACCTTTAAATTTAAAAAAAAAATTATTTCAATACTCAGCTAAGTATTAGACACTGAAAAAATTATAACGGCCAAACGAGGCTTTGTGTCCACCAAGGCTATACGACAGAAAATCAGGCCACGACACGTATTGTTACAGCAAAAAAGTGAACTCCGTAATTAGGGGATTAGACCTTTAAATTTTAAAAATAAATTATTTCAATACTCAGCTAAGTGTTAGAAACTGAAAAAATTATAACAGCCAAACGAGACTTTGTGTCCACCAAGCCTATACGAAAAAAAATCAAGCAATGACACATGTTGTTACAGCATAAAAGTGAACTTCGTAATTAGGGGATTAGACCTTTAAATTTTAAAAATAAATTATTTCAATACTCAGCTAAGTATTAGAAACTGAAAAAATTATAACGGCCAAATGAGGCTTTGTGCTCACCAAGGCTGTATGCCAGAAAATCACGCAATGACACATGTTGTTACAACAAAAAAGTGAACTTCGTAATTAGGGGATTAGACATTTAAATTTTAAAAATAATTTATTTCCATACTCAGCTAAGTATTAGAAACTGAAAAAATTATAACGGCCAAATGAGAGTTTGTGTCCACCAAGGCTATATGAAAGAAAATCAACCAATGACACATGTTGTTACAGCAAAAAAGTGAACTCCGTAATTAGGGGATTAGACCTTTAAAATTTAAAAATAAATTATTTCAATACTCAGCTAAGTATTAGAAACTGAAAAAATTATAACGGCGAAACGAGGCTTTGTGTCCACCAAGGCTATATGCCAGAAAATCACGCAATGACACATGTTGTTACAGCAAAAAAGTGAACTCCGTAATTAGGGGATTAGACCTTTAAAATTTAAAAATAAAGTATTTCAATACTCGGCTAAGTATTAGAAACTGAAAAAATTATAACGGCCAAACGAGGCTTTGTGTCCACCAAGGCTATACGACAGAAAATCAGGCCATGACACGTATTGTTACAGCAAAAAGGTCAACTCCGTAATTAGGGGATTAGACCTTTAAATTTAAAAATAAATTATTTCAATACTCAGCTAAGTATTAGAAACTGAAAAAATTATAACGGCGAAACGAGGCTTTGTGTCCACCAAGGCTATATGAAAGAAAATGAAGCAATGACACATATTGTTACAGCAAAAAAGTGAACTCCGTAATTAGGGGATTAGACCTTTAATTTTTAAAAATAAATTATTTCAATACTCAGCTAAGTGTTAGAAACTGAAAAAATTATAACGGCCAAACGAGGCTTTGCGTCCACCAAAACTATACGTAAGAAAATCACGTAATGGCACATGTTGTCACATCATAAAAGTGAACTACGTAATTAGGCGATTAGACCTTTAAATTTAAAAAAAAAACTATTTCAATACTCAGCTAAGTGTTAGAAACCTAAAAAAATTATAACAGCCAAACGAGACTTTGTGTCCACCAAGGCTATATGAAAAAAAATCAAGCAATGACACATGTTGTTACAGCATAAAAGTGAACTTCGTAATTAGGGGATTAGACCTTTAAATTAAAAAAATAAATTATTTCAATACTCAGCTAAGTATTAGAAACTGAAAAAATTATAACGGCCAAACGAGGCTTTGTGTCCACCAAGGCTGTATGCCAGAAAATCACGCAATGACACATGTTGTTACAGCAAAAAAGTGAACTTCGTTATTAGGGGATTAGACATTTAAATTTTAAAAATAATTTATTTCCATACTCAGCTAAGTATTAGAAACTGAAAAAATTATAACGGCCAAACGAGGCTTTGTGTCCACCAAGGCTATACGACAGAAAATCAGGTCACGACACGTATTGTTACAGCAAAAAGGTAAACTCCGTAATTAGAGGATTAGACCTTTAAATTTAAAAAAAAAATTATTTCAATACTCAGCTAAGTATTAGACACTGAAAAAATTATAACGGCCAAACGAGGCTTTGTGTCCACCAAGGCTATATGAAAGAAAATGAAACAATGACACATGTTGTTACAGCAAAAAAGTGAACTCCGTAATTAGGGGATTAGACCTTTAAATTTTAAAAATAAATTATTTCAATACTCAGCTAAGTGTTAGAAACTGAAAAAATTATAACAGCCAAACGAGACTTTGTGTCCACCAAGGCTATACGAAAATAAATCAAGCAATGACACAATGTTGTTACAGCATAAAAGTGAACTTCGTAATTAGGGGATTAGACATTTAAATTTTAAAAATAATTTATTTCCATACTCAGCTAAGTATTAGAAACTGAAAAAATTATAACGGCCAAATGAGAGTTTGTGTCCACCAAGGCTATATGAAAGAAAATCAACCAATGACACATGTTGTTACAGCAAAAAAGTGAACTCCGTAATTAGGGGATTAGACCTTTAAAATTTTAAAATAAAGTATTTCAATACTCGGCTAAGTATTAGAAACTGAAAAAATTATAACGGCCAAACGAGGCTTTGTGTCCACCAAGGTTATATGCCAGAAAATCACGCAATGACACATGTTGTTACAGCAAAAAGGTCAACTCCGTAATTAGGGGATTAGACCTTTAAATTTAAAAAATATATAATTTCAATACTCAGCTAAGTATTAGATACTGAAAAAATTATAACGGCGAAACGAGGCTTTGTGTCCACCAAGGCTATATGAAAGAAAATCAACCAATGACACATGTTGTTACAGCAAAAAAGTGAACTTCGTTATTAGGGGATTAGACATTTAAATTTTAAAAATAATTTATTTCCATACTCAGCTAAGTATTAGAAACTGAAAAAATTATAACGGCCAAACGAGGCTTTGTGTCCACCAAGGCTATACGACAGAAAATCAGGCCACGACACGTATTGCTATAGCAAAAAGGTAAACTCCGTAATTAGGGGATTAGACCTTTAAATTTAAAAAAAAAATATTTCAATAATCAGCTAAGTATTAGACACTGAAAAAATTATAACGGCCAAACGAGGCTTTGTGTCCACCAAGGCTATATGAAAGAAAATGAAGCAATGACACATGTTGTTACAGCAAAAAAGTGAACTGCGTAATTAGGGGATTAGACCTTTAAAATTTAAAAATAAAGTATTTCAATGCTCAGCTAAGTATTAGAAACTAAAAAAATTATAACGGCCAAACGAGGCTTTGTGTCCACCAAGGCTATACGACAGAAAATCAGGCCATGACACGTATTGTTACAGCAAAAAGGTCAACTCGGTAATTAGGGGATTAGACCTTTAAATTTAAAAATAAATTATTTCAATACTCAGCTAAGTATTAGAAACTGAAAAAATTATAACGGCGAAACGAGGCTTTGTGTCCACCAAGGCTATATGAAAGAAAATGAAGCAATGACACATGTTGTTACAGCAAAAAAGTGAACTCCGTAATTAGGGGATTAGACCTTTAAATTTTAAAAATAAATTATTTCAATACTCAGCTAAGTGTTAGAAACTGAAAAAATTATGACAGCCAAACGAGACTTTGTGTCCACCAAGGCTATACGAAAATAAATCAAGCAATGACACATGTTGTTACAGCATAAAAGTGAACTTCGTAATTAGGGGATTAGACCTTTAAATTAAAAAAATAAATTATTTCAATACTCAGCTAAGTATTAGAAACTGAAAAAATTATAACGGCCAAACGAGGCTTTGTGTCCACCAAGGCTGTATGCCAGAAAATCACGCAATGACACATGTTGTTACAGCAAAAAAGTGAACTTCGTTATTAGGGGATTAGACATTTAAATTTTAAAAATAATTTATTTCCATACTCAGCTAAGTATTAGAAACTGAAAAAATTATAACGGCCAAACGAGGCTTTGTGTCCACCAAGGCTATACGACAGAAAATCAGGTCACGACACGTATTGTTACAGCAAAAAGGTAAACTCCGTAATTAGAGGATTAGACCTTTAAATTTAAAAAAAAAATTATTTCAATACTCAGCTAAGTATTAGACACTGAAAAAATTATAACGGCCAAACGAGGCTTTGTGTCCACCAAGGCTATAAGAAAGAAAATGAAACAATGACACATGTTGTTACAGCAAAAAAGTGAACTCCGTAATTAGGGGATTAGACCTTTAAATTTTAAAAATAAATTATTTCAATACTCAGCTAAGTGTTAGAAACTGAAAAAATTATAACAGCCAAACGAGACTTTGTGTCCACCAAGGCTATACGAAAAAAAATCAAGCAATGACACATGTTGTTACAGCATAAAAGTGAACTTCGTAATTAGGGGATTAGACCTTTAAATTTAAAAAATAAATTATTTCAATACTCAGCTAAGTGTTAGAAACTGAAAAAATTATAACGGCCAAACGAGACTTTGTGTCCACCAAGGCTATACGAAAAAAAATCAAGCAATGACACATGTTGTTACAGCATAAAAGTGAACTTCGTAATTAGGGGATTAGACCTTTAATTTTTAAAAATAAATTATTTCAATACTCAGCTAAGTGTTAGAAACTGAAAAAATTATAACGGCCAAACGAGGCTTTGCGTCCACCAAAACTATACGTAAGAAAATCACGTAATGGCACATGTTGTCACATCATAAAAGTGAACTCCGTAATTAGGGGATTAGACCTTTAAATTTTAAAAATAAATTATTTCAATACTCAGCTATGTGTTAGAAACTGAAAAAATTATAACAGCCAAACGAGACGTTGTGTCCACCAAGGCTATATGAAAAAAAATCAAGCAATGACACATGTTGTTACAGCATAAAAGTGAACTTCGTAATTAGGGGATTAGACCTTTAAATTAAAAAAATAAATTATTTCAATACTCAGCTAAGTATTAGAAACTGAAAAAATTATAACGGCCAAACGAGGCTTTGTGTCCACCAAGGCTGTATGCCAGAAAATCACGCAATGACACATGTTGTTACAGCAAAAAAGTGAACTTCGTTATTAGGGGATTAGACATTTAAATTTTAAAAATAATTTATTTCCATACTCAGCTAAGTATTAGAAACTGAAAAAATTATAACGGCCAAACGAGGCTTTGTGTCCACCAAGGCTATATGAAAGAAAATGAAACAATGACACATGTTGTTACAGCAAAAAAGTGAACTTAGTAATTATGGGATTAGACCTTTAAATTTTAAAAATAATTTATTTCCATACTCAATTTAAAGGTCTAATCCCCTAATTACGGAGTTCACTTTTTTGCTGTAACAACATGTGTCATTGCTTGATTTTTTTTCGTATAGCCTTGGTGGACACAAAGTCTCGTTTGGCTGTTATAATTTTTTCAGTTTCTAACACTTAGCTGAGTATTGAAATAATTTATTTTTAAAATTTAAAGGTCTAATCCCCTAATTACGGAGTTCACTTTTTTGCTGTAACAACATGTGTCATTGCTTCATTTTCTTTCATATAGCGTTGGTGGACACAAAGCCTCGTTTGGCCGTTATAATTTTTTCAGTTTCTAATACTTAGCTGAGTATTGAAATAATTTATTTTTAAAATTTAAAGGTCTAATCCCCTAATTACGAAGTTCACTTTTTTGCTGTAACAACATGTGTCATTGCGTGATTTTCTGGCATATAACCTTGGTGGACACAAAGCCTCGTTTGGCCGTTATAATTTTTTCAGTTTCTAATACTTAGCCGAGTATTGAAATACTTTATTTTTAAATTTTAAACGTCTAATACCCTAATTACGGAGTTCACTTTTTTGCTGTAACAATATGTGTCATTGCTTCATTTTCTTTTATATAGCCTTGGTGGACACAAAGCCTCGTTTGGCCGTTATAATTTTTTCAGTTTCTAATACTTAGCTGAGTATTGAAATAATTTATTTTTTAAATTTAAAGGTCTAATCCCCTAATTACGGAGTTGACCTTTTTGCTGTAACAACATGTGTCATTGCGTGATTTTCTGGCATATAACCTTGGTGGACACAAAGCCTCCTTTGGCCGTTATAATTTTTTCAGTTTCTAATACTTAGCCGAGTATTGAAATACTTTATTTTTAAATTTTAAAGGTCTAATCCCCTAATTACGGAGTTCACTTTTTTGCTGTAACAACATGTGTCATTGCGTGATTTTCTGGCATATAGCCTTGGTGGACACAAAGCCTCGTTTCGCCGTTATAATTTTTTCAGTTTCTAATACTTAGCTGAGTATTGAAATAATTTATTTTTAAATTTAAAGGTCTAATCCCCTAATTACGGAGTTCACTTTTTTGCTGTAACAACATGTGTCATTGCTTCATTTTCTTTCATATAGCATTGGTGGACACAAAGCCTCGTTTGGCCGTTATAATTTTTTCAGTGTCTAATACTTAGCTGAGTATTGAAATAATTTTTTTTTTAATTTAAAGGTCTAATCCCCTAATTACGGAGTTTACCTTTTTGCTATAACAATATGTGTCGTGGCCTGATTTTCTGTCGTATAGCCTTGGTGGACACAAAGCCTCGTTTGGCCGTTATAATTTTTTCAGTTTCTAATACTTAGCTGAGTATGGAAATAAATTATTTTTAAAATTTAAATGTCTAATCCCCTAATAACGAAGTTCACTTTTTTGCTATAACAACATGTGTCATTGCGTGATTTTCTGGCATACAGCCTTGGTGGACACAAAGCCTCGTTTGGCCGTTATAATTTTTTCAGTTTCTAATACTTAGCTGAGTATTGAAATAATTTATTTTTTAAATTTAAAGGTCTAATCCCCTAATTACGAAGTTCACTTTTATGCTGTAACAACATGTTTCATTGCTTGATTTTTTTTCATATAGCCTTGGTGGACACAAAGTCTCGTTTGGCTGTTATAATTTTTTCAGTTTCTAACACTTAGCTGAGTATTGAAATAATTTATTTTTAAAAATTAAAGGTCTAATCCCCTAATTACGGAGTTCACTTTTTTGCTGTAACAATATGTGTCATTGCTTCATTTTCTTTCATATAGCCTTGGTGGACACAAAGCCTCGTTTGGCCGTTATAACTTTTTCAGTTTCTAATACTTAGCTGAGTATTGAAATAATTTATTTTTTAAATTTAAAGGTCTAATCCCCTAATTACGGAGTTGACCTTTTTGCTGTAACAATACGTGTCATGGCCTGATTTTCTGTCGTATAGCCTTGGTGGACATAAAGCCTCGTTTGGCCGTTATAATTTTTTTAGTTTCTAATACTTAGCTGAGCATTGAAATACTTTATTTTTAAATTTTAAAGGTCTAATCCCCTAATTACGGAGTTCACTTTTTTTCTGTAACAACATGTGTCATTGCTTCATTTTCTTTAATATAGCCTTGGTGGACACAAAGCCTCGTTTCGCCGTTATAATTTTTTCAGTTTCTAATACTTAGCTGAGTATTGAAATAATTTATTTTTAAATTTAAAGGTCTAATCCCCTAATTACGGAGTTGACCTTTTTGCTGTAACAATACGTGTCATGGCCTGATTTTCTGTCGTATAGCCTTGGTGGACACAAAGCCTCGTTTGGCCGTTATAATTTTTTTAGTTTCTAATACTTAGCTGAGCATTGAAATACTTTATTTTTAAATTTTAAAGGTCTAATCCCCTAATTACGGAGTTCACTTTTTTGCTGTAACAACATGTGTCATTGCTTCATTTTCTTTAATATAGCCTTGGTGGACACAAAGCCTCGTTTGGCCGTTATAATTTTTTCAGTGTCTAATACTTAGCTGAGTATTGAAATATTTTTTTTTAAATTTAAAGGTATAATCCCCTAATTACGGAGTTTACCTTTTTGCTATAACAATATGTGTCATTGCGTGATTTTCTGGCATATAGCCTTGGTGGACACAAAGCCTCGTTTGGCCGTTATAATTTTTTCAGTTTCTAATACTTAGCTGAGTATTGAAATACTTTTTTTTTAAATTTTAAAGGTCTAATCCCCTAATTACGGAGTTGACCTTTTTACTGTAACAATACGTGTCATGGCCTGATTTTTTTTCGTATAGCCTTGGTGGACACAAAGCCTCGTTTGGCCGTTATAATTTTTTCAGAATCTAATACTTAGCTGAGTATTTAAATAATTTATTTTTAAAATTTAAAGGTCTAATCCCCTAATTACGAAGTTCACTTTTTTGCTGTAACAATATGTGTAATTGCGTGATTTTCTGGCATACAGCCTTGGTGGACACAAAGCCTCGTTTGGCCGTTATAATTTTTTCAGTTTCTAATACTTAGCTGAGTATTGAAATAATTTATTTTTTTAATTTAAAGGTCTAATCCCCTAATTACGGAGTTGACCTTTTTGCTGTAACAACATGTGTCATTGGTTGATTTTCTTTCATATAGCCTTGGTGGACACAAACTCTCATTTGGCCGTTATAATTTTTTCAGTTTCTAATACTTAGCTGAGTATGGAAATAAATTATTTTTAAAATTTAAATGTCTAATCCCCTAATTACGAAATTCAGTTTTTTGCTGTAACAACATGTGTCATTGCGTGATTTTCTGGCATACAGCCTTGGTGGACATAAAGCCTCGTTTGGCCGTTATAAATTTTTCAGTTTCTAATACTTAGCTGAGTATTGAAATAATTTATTTTTAAAATTAAAAGGTGTAATCCCCTAATTACGAAGTTCACTTTTATGCTGTAACAAGATGTGTCGTTGCTTGATTGTTTTTCATATAGCCTTGGTGGACACAAAGTCTCGTTTGGCTGTTATAATTTTTTCACACTCACTTAGCTGAGTATTGAAATAATTTATTTTTAAAATTTAAAGGTCTAATGCCCTAATTACGGAGTTCACTTTTTTGCTGTAACAACATGTGTCATTGCTTCATTTTCTTTCATATAGCCTTGGTGGACACAAAGTTTCGTTTGGCCATTATAATTTTTTCAGTTTCTAATACTTAGCTGAGTATTAAAATATTTTATTTTTTAAATTTAAAGGTCTAATCCCCTAATTACGGAGTTGACTTTTTTGCTGTAACAATACGTGTCATGGCCTGAATTTCTTTCGTATAGCCTTGGTGGACACAAAGCCTCGTTTGGCCGTTATAATTTTTTCAGTTTCTAATACTTAGCCGAGTATTGAAATACTTTATTTTTAAATTTTAAAGGTCTAATCCCTTAATTACGGAGTTCACTTTTTAGCTGTAACAACATGTGTCATTGCGTGATTTTCTGGCATATAACCTTGGTGGACACAAAGCCTCGTTTGGCCGTTATAATTTTTTCAGATTCTAATACTTAGCTGAGTATTTAAATAATTTATTTTTAAAATTTAAAGGTCTAATCCCCTAATTACGGAGTTCACTTTTTTGCTGTAACAACATGTGTCATTGCGTGATTTTCTGACATATAGCCGTGGTGGACACAAAGCCTCGTTTCGCCGTTATAATTTTTTCAGTTTCTAATACTTAGCTGAGTATTGAAATAATTTATTTTTAAATTTTAAAGGTCTAATCCCCTAATAACGAAGTTCACTTTTATGCTGTAACAACATGTGTCATTGCTTGTTTTTTTTTATATAGCCTTGGTGGACACAAAGTCTCGTTTGGCTGTTATAATTTTTTCAGTTTCTAACACTTAGCTGAGTATTGAAATAATTTATTTTTAAAATTTAAAGGTCTAATCCCCTAATTACGGAGTTCACTTTTTTGCTGTAACAACATGTGTCATTGCTTCATTTTCTTTCGTATAGCCTTGGTGGACACAAAGCCTCGTTTGGCCGTTATAATTTTTTCAGTTTCTAATACTTAGCTGAGTATTGAAATAATTTATTTTTAAATTTTAAAGGTCTAATCCCCTAATAACGAAGTTCACTTTTATGCTGTAACAACATGTGTCATTGCTTGTTTTTTTTTCATATAGCCTTGGTGGACACAAAGCCTCGTTTGGCCGTTATAATTTTTTCAGTTTCTAATACTTAGCTGAGTATTGAAATACTTTATTTTTAAATTTTAAAGGTCTAATCCCCTAATTACGAAGTTTACTTTTATGCTATTACAACATGTGCCATTACGTGATTTTCTGACGTATAGCCTTGTTGGACACAAAGCCTCGTTTGGCCGTTATAAATTTTTCAGTTTCTAATACTTAGCTGAGTAATGAAATAATTTATTTTTAAAATTTAAAGGTCTAATCCCCTAATTACGAAGTTCACTTTTATGCTGTAACAACATGTGTCGTTGCTTTATTTTTTTTCATATAGTCTTGGTGGACACAAAGTCTCGTTTGGCTGTTATAATTTTTTCAGTTTCTAACACTAAGCTGAGTATTGAAATAATTTATTTTTAAAATTTAAAGGTCTAATCCCCTAATTACGGAGTTCACTTTTTTGCTGTAACAACATGTGTCATTGTTTTATTTTCTTTCATATAGCCTTGGTGGACACAAAGCCTCGTTTGGCCGTTATAATTTTTTCAGTTTCTTATACTCAGCTGAGTATTTAAGTAATTTGTTTTTAAAATTTAAAGGTCTAATCCCCTAACTACGAAGTTCACTTTTATGATGTGACAACATGTGCCATTACGTGATTTTCTTACGTATAGTTTTTGCGGACGGAAAGCCTCGTTTGGCCGTTATAATTTTTTCAGTTTCTAACACTTAGCTGAGTATTGAAATAATTTATTTTAAAAAATTAAAGGTCTAATCCCCTAATTACGGAGTTCACTTTTTTGCTGTAACAATATGTGTCATTGCTTCATTTTCTTTCATATAGCCTTGGTGGACACAAAGCCTCGTTTGGCCGTTATAATTTTTTCAGTTTCTAATACTTAGCTGAGTATTGAAATAATTTATTTTTTAAATTTAAAGGTCTAATCCCCTAATTACGGAGTTGACCTTTTTGCTGTAACAATACGTGTCATGGCCTGTTTTTCTGTCGTATAGCCTTGGTGGACACAAAGCCTCGTTTGGCCGTTATAATTTTTTTAGTTTCTAATACTTAGCTGAGCATTGAAATACTTTATTTTTAAATTTTAAAGGTCTTATCCCCTAATTACGAAGTTCACTTTTTTGCTGTAACAACATGTGTCATTGCTTCATTTTCTTTCATATAGCCTTGGTGGACACAAAGCCTCGTTTGGCCGTTATAATTTTTTCAGTGTCTAATACTTAGCTGAGTATTAAAATAATTTTTTTTTTAATTTAAAGGTCTAATCCCCTAATTACGAAGTTCACTTTTTTGCTGTAACAATATGTGTCATTGCGTGATTTTCTGATATATAGCCGTGGTGGACACAAAGCCTCGTTTCGCCGTTATAATTTTTTCAGTTTCTAATACTTAGCTGAGTATGGAAATAAATTATTTTTAAAATTTAAATGTCTAATCCCCTAATAACGAAGTTCACTTTTTTGCTGTAACAACATGTGTCATTGCGTGATTTTCTGGCATACAGCCTTGGTGGACGCAAACTCTCATTTGGCCGTTATAATTTTTTCAGTTTCTAATACTTAGCTGAGTATGGAAATAAATTATTTTTAAAATTTAAATGTCTAATCCCCTAATTACGAAGTTCACTTTTTTGCTGTAACAACATGTGTCATTGCGTGATTTTCTGGCATACAGCCTTGGTGAACACAAAGCCTCGTTTGGCCGTTATAATTTTTTCAGTTTCTAACACTTAGCTGAGTATTGAAATAATTTATTTTTAAAATTTAAAGGTCTAATCCCCTAATTACGGAGTTCACTTTTTTGCTGTAACAACATGTGTCATTGCTTCATTTTCTTTCGTATAGCCTTGGTGGACACAAAGCCTCGTTTTGCCGTTATAATTTTTTCAGTTTCTAATACTTAGCTGAGTATTTAAGTAATTTATTTTTAAAATTTAAAGGTCTAATCTCCTAATTACTAAGTTGACCTTTTTGCTGTAATAATACCTGTCATGGCCTGATTTTTTGGCGTATAGTTTTGGTGGACACAAAGCCTCGTTTGGCCGTTATAATTTTTTCAGTTTCTAATACTTAGCTGAGTATTGAAATACTTTATTTTTAAATTTTAAAGGTCTAATCCCCTAATTACGAAGTTTACTTTTATGCTATTACAACATGTGCCATTACGTGATTTTCTGACGTATAGCCTTGGTGGACACAAAGCCTCGTTTGGCCGTTATAATTTTTTCAGTTTCTAGCACTTATCTGAGTATTGAAATAATTTATTTTTAAAATTTAAATGTCTAATCCCCTAATTACGAAGTTCACTTTTTTGCTGTAACAATATGTGTCATTGCGTGATTTTCTGGCATATAGCCTTGGTGGACACAAAGCCTCGTTTGGCCGTTATAATTTTTTCAGTTTCTAATACTTAGCTGAGTATTGAAATACATTATTTTTAAATTTTAAAGGTCTAATCCCCTAATTACGGAGTTGACCTTTTTGCTGTAACAATACGTGTCATGGCCTGATTTTCTTTTGTATAGCCTTGGTGGACACAAAGCCTCGTTTGGCCGTTATAATTTTTTCAGATTCTAATACTTAACTGAGTATTGAAATAACTTATTTTTAAATTTTAAAGGTCTAATCCCCTAATTACGGAGTTCACTTTTTTGCTGTAACAACAAGTGTCATTGCGTAATTTTCTGGCATATAACCTTGGTGGACACAAAGCCTCGTTTGGCCGTTATAATTTTTTCAGATTCTAATACTTAGCTGAGTATTTAAATAATTTATTTTTAAAATTTAAAGGTCTAATCCCCTGATTACGAAGTTCACTTTTTTGCTGTAACAATATGTGTCATTGCGTGATTTTCTGGCATATAGCCATGGTGGACACAAAGCCTCGTTTCGCCGTTATAATTTTTTCAGTTTATAATACTTAGCTGAGTATTGAAATAATTTATTTTTAAATTTTAAAAGTCTAATCCCCTAATTACGGAGTTCACTTTTTTGCTGTAACAACATGTGTCATTGGTTGATTTTCTTTCATATAGCCTTGGTGGACACAAACTCTCATTTGGCCGTTATAATTTTTTCAGTTTCTAATACTTAGCTGAGCATGGAAATAAATTATTTTTAAAATTTAAATGTCTAATCCCCTAATTACGAAATTCAGTTTTTTGCTGTAACAACATGTGTCATTGCGTGATTTTCTGGCATACAGCCTTGGTGGACATAAAGCCTCGTTTGGCCGTTATAAATTTTTCAGTTTCTAATACTTAGCTGAGTATTGAAATAATTTATTTTTAAAATTAAAAGGTGTAATCCCCTAATTACGAAGTTCACTTTTATGCTGTAACAAGATGTGTCGTTGCTTGATTGTTTTTCATATAGCCTTGGTGGACACAAAGTCTCGTTTGGCTGTTATAATTTTTTCACACTCACTTAGCTGAGTATTGAAATAATTTATTTTTAAAATTTAAAGGTCTAATGCCCTAATTACGGAGTTCACTTTTTTGCTGTAACAACATGTGTCATTGCTTCATTTTCTTTCATATAGCCTTGGTGGACACAAAGTTTCGTTTGGCCATTATAATTTTTTCAGTTTCTAATACTTAGCTGAGTATTAAAATATTTTATTTTTTAAATTTAAAGGTCTAATCCCCTAATTACGGAGTTGACTTTTTTGCTGTAACAATACGTGTCATGGCCTGAATTTCTTTCGTATAGCCTTGGTGGACACAAAGCCTCGTTTGGCCGTTATAATTTTTTCAGTTTCTAATACTTAGCCGAGTATTGAAATACTTTATTTTTAAATTTTAAAGGTCTAATCCCTTAATTACGGAGTTCACTTTTTAGCTGTAACAACATGTGTCATTGCGTGATTTTCTGGCATATAACCTTGGTGGACACAAAGCCTCGTTTGGCCGTTATAATTTTTTCAGATTCTAATACTTAGCTGAGTATTTAAATAATTTATTTTTAAAATTTAAAGGTCTAATCCCCTAATTACGGAGTTCACTTTTTTGCTGTAACAACATGTGTCATTGCGTGATTTTCTGACATATAGCCGTGGTGGACACAAAGCCTCGTTTCGCCGTTATAATTTTTTCAGTTTCTAATACTTAGCTGAGTATTGAAATAATTTATTTTTAAATTTTAAAGGTCTAATCCCCTAATAACGAAGTTCACTTTTATGCTGTAACAACATGTGTCATTGCTTGTTTTTTTTTATATAGCCTTGGTGGACACAAAGTCTCGTTTGGCTGTTATAATTTTTTCAGTTTCTAACACTTAGCTGAGTATTGAAATAATTTATTTTTAAAATTTAAAGGTCTAATCCCCTAATTACGGAGTTCACTTTTTTGCTGTAACAACATGTGTCATTGCTTCATTTTCTTTCGTATAGCCTTGGTGGACACAAAGCCTCGTTTGGCCGTTATAATTTTTTCAGTTTCTAATACTTAGCTGAGTATTGAAATAATTTATTTTTAAATTATTCATCACTGGAGCGGGCAATATTGCCCGCCGAGCATTTATACCGTCATCTATGGAGCGGTCAATATTAACCCGCCACCGCTCCAAACCGCTGCATGGGCCGAAAAATAATTTTTCCCTACACAATCTACTATGGGAGTATTACTACAAAGAGACATACTATAAAGTTGACAAAATTGATCTACCAACACTATCATTACCGAAGATTATAACGAGCCGACAGAGTAGGAAAAAAATATCATATCTGTCGTCATTGTTGTGGGTGTTGTGTTGTGGGTCGGTGTAGTGAATGTTCGTTGAGTTTGTTCACCAAATACAGAAGAATGGACCGGTAAGTGATGTTTTTCCTCTTTTTCATTATATTCCGGACCTATTGAGTACATTTGTTTGTACTGAGTTGAGATGCATTTTACGTAAAAAGTCGAAGAAAAGTCCTACTCCATACTGACAATTTTTTCCTGTTTGTTGTTGTTGTCAAAGCTTGTTTCTCAAAATAAATCGGTTTTTTGGAGAAAGTGAGGTGACAGAAATGTTCATTAGTTCTTCTAGTTGAATAATATATGCCGTTTAGTGCTTACATGTCGTACATTTACGAGCAACAAGCCATTTTTGTGACCTAGGTCTCGCGCCATACAAACTTTGCCTGTTTTGAGAAGCTTGTTTCTCAAAATAAATCGTTTTTTTGGAAAAAGTGAGGTGACAGAAATGTTCCTTAGTTCTTCTAGTTGAATAATATGTGCCGCTTAGTGCTTGCATGTCGTAAATTTACGAGAAATGAGCCATTTTTGTGACCTAGGTTTCGCCTAGAAACTTGGTGAAAGTGTTTTTTTTGCCAACATTTTTTGCGAATTCAAAATTTTATTGTGGTTGACACGGGGGCTGCTGATACACAAGAAAGGTATGATTAGGTCCGTTATTTATTAGTGTTTATAATAAAAATACTATGTGACCGATTTCCGGTCTAATAAATTTATAAAAATAAAAAATCTGAGACAGGTCGCGATTTTCATATAACACAACTTTACAAAATAATAATATGCAATATATATAAAAAAATACTATTTATAGCTAGAATATTTATCTGTAAATACAATCCATATGTTAGTTCATGAAGTTTTATGGAAAAATCTTCCAAAATGATTTTTTTTCGAGAGTAATGCGCCGGCGCCGATCGCGCCCGCCACCTGGTGTAGTAGAAGGATTGTTTTGGTTAATGCTTCCGTAGAGGACGGGTTAAAGGTCTAATCCCCTAATAACGAAGTTCACTTTTATGCTGTAACAACATGTGTCATTGCTTGTTTTTTTTTCATATAGCCTTGGTGGACACAAAGCCTCGTTTGGCCGTTATAATTTTTTCAGTTTCTAATACTTAGCTGAGTATTGAAATACTTTATTTTTAAATTTTAAAGGTCTAATCCCCTAATTACGAAGTTTACTTTTATGCTATTACAACATGTGCCATTACGTGATTTTCTGACGTATAGCCTTGGTGGACACAAAGCCTCGTTTGGCCGTTATAAATTTTTCAGTTTCTAATACTTAGCTGAGTAATGAAATAATTTATTTTTAAAATTTAAAGGTCTAATCCCCTAATTACGAAGTTCACTTTTATGCTGTAACAACATGTGTCGTTGTTTTATTTTTTTTCATATAGTCTTGGTGGACACAAAGTCTCGTTTGGCTGTTATAATTTTTTCAGTTTCTAACACTAAGCTGAGTATTGAAATAATTTATTTTTAAAATTTAAAGGTCTAATCCCCTAATTACGGAGTTCACTTTTTTGCTGTAACAACATGTGTCATTGTTTTATTTTCTTTCATATAGCCTTGGTGGACACAAAGCCTCGTTTGGCCGTTATAATTTTTTCAGTTTCTTATACTCAGCTGAGTATTTAAGTAATTTGTTTTTAAAATTTAAAGGTCTAATCCCCTAACTACGAAGTTCACTTTTATGATGTGACAACATGTGCCATTACGTGATTTTCTTACGTATAGTTTTTGCGGACGGAAAGCCTCGTTTGGCCGTTATAATTTTTTCAGTTTCTAACACTTAGCTGAGTATTGAAATAATTTATTTTTAAAAATTAAAGGTCTAATCCCCTAATTACGGAGTTCACTTTTTTGCTGTAACAATATGTGTCATTGCTTCATTTTCTTTCATATAGCCTTGGTGGACACAAAGCCTCGTTTGGCCGTTATAATTTTTTCAGTTTCTAATACTTAGCTGAGTATTGAAATAATTTATTTTTTAAATTTAAAGGTCTAATCCCCTAATTACGGAGTTGACCTTTTTGCTGTAACAATACGTGTCATGGCCTGATTTTCTGTCGTATAGCCTTGGTGGACACAAAGCCTCGTTTGGCCGTTATAATTTTTTTAGTTTCTAATACTTAGCTGAGCATTGAAATACTTTATTTTTAAATTTTAAAGGTCTAATCCCCTAATTACGGAGTTCACTTTTTTGCTGTAACAACATGTGTCATTGCTTCATTTTCTTTCATATAGCCTTGGTGGACACAAAGCCTCGTTTGGCCGTTATAATTTTTTCAGTGTCTAATACTTAGCTGAGTATTGAAATAATTTTTTTTTTTAATTTAAAGGTCTAATCCCCTAATTACGGAGTTTACCTTTTTGCTGTAACAATACGTGTCGTGGCCTGATTTTCTGTCGTATAGCCTTGGTGGACACAAAGCCTCGTTTGGCCGTTATAATTTTTTCAGTTTCTAATACTTAGCTGAGTATGGAAATAAATTATTTTTAAAATTTAAATGTCTAATCCCCTAATAACGAAGTTCACTTTTTTGCTGTAACAACATGTGTCATTGCGTGATTTTCTGGCATACAGCCTTGGTGGACACAAACTCTCATTTGGCCGTTATAATTTTTTCAGTTTCTAATACTTAGCTGAGTATGGAAATAAATTATTTTTAAAATTTAAATGTCTAATCCCCTAATTACGAAGTTCACTTTTTTGCTGTAACAACATGTGTCATTGCGTGATTTTCTGGCATACAGCCTTGGTGAACACAAAGCCTCGTTTGGCCGTTATAATTTTTTCAGTTTCTAACACTTAGCTGAGTATTGAAATAATTTATTTTTAAAATTTAAAGGTCTAATCCCCTAATTACGGAGTTCACTTTTTTGCTGTAACAACATGTGTCATTGCTTCATTTTCTTTCATATAGCCTTGGTGGACACAAAGCCTCGTTTGGCCGTTATCATTTTTTCAGTTTCTAATACTCAGCTGAGTATTTAAGTAATTTATTTTTGAAATTTAAAGGTCTAATCCCCTAACTACGAAGTTCACTTTTATGATGTGACAACATGTGCCATTACGTGATTTTCTTACGTATAGTTTTGGTGGACGCAAAGCCTCGTTTGGCCGTTATAATTTTTTCAGTTTCTAACACTTAGCTGAGTATTGAAATAATTTATTTTTAAAAATTAAAGGTCTAATCCCCTAATTACGGAGTTCACTTTTTTGCTGTAACAATATGTGTCATTGCTTCATTTTCTTTCATATAGCCTTGGTGGACACAAAGCCTCGTTTGGCCGTTATAATTTTTTCAGTTTCTAACACTTAGCTGAGTATTGAAATAATTTATTTTTAAAATTTAAAGGTCTAATCCCCTAATTACGGAGTTCACTTTTTTGCTGTAACAACATGTGTCATTGCTTCATTTTCTTTCATATAGCCTTGGTGGACACAAAGCCTCGTTTGGCCGTTATAATTTTTTCAGTTTCTAATACTTAGCTGAGCATTGAAATACTTTATTTTTAAATTTTAAAGGTCTAATCCCCTAATTACGGAGTTCACTTTTTTGCTGTAACAACATGTGTCTTTGCTTTATTTTCTTTCATATAGCCTTGGTGGACACAAAGCCTCGTTTGGCCGTTATAATTTTTTCAGTTTCTAACACTTAGCTGAGTATTGAAATAATTTATTTTTAAAATTTAAAGGTCTAATCCCCTAATTACGGAGTTCACTTTTTTGCTGTAACAACATGTGTCATTGCTTCATTTTCTTTCATATAGCCTTGGTGGACACAAAGCTTCGTTTGGCCGTTATAATTTTTTCAGTTTCTAATACTTAGCTGAGCATTGAAATACTTTATTTTTAAATTTTAAAGGTCTAATCCCCTAATTACGGAGTTCACTTTTTTGCTGTAACAACATGTGTCTTTGCTTTATTTTCTTTCATATAGCCTTGGTGGACACAAAGCCTCGTTTGGCCGTTATAATTTTTTCAGTGTCTAATACTTAGCTGAGTATTGAAATAATTTTTTTTTTAAATTTAAAGGTCTAATCCCCTAATTACGGAGTTTACCTTTTTGCTGTAACAATACGTGTCGTGGCCTGATTTTCTGTCGTATAGCCTTGGTGGACACAAAGCCTCGTTTGGCCGTTATAATTTTTTCAGTTTCTAATACTTAGCCGAGTATTGAAATACTTTATTTTTAAATTTTAAAGGTCTAATCCCTTAATTACGGAGTTCACTTTTTAGCTGTAACAACATGTGTCATTGCGTGATTTTCTGGCATATAACCTTGGTGGACACAAAGCCTCGTTTGGCCGTTATAATTTTTTCAGATTCTAATACTTAGCTGAGTATTTAAATAATTTATTTTTAAAATTTAAAGGTCTAATCCCCTAATTACGGAGTTCACTTTTTTGCTGTAACAACATGTGTCATTGCGTGATTTTCTAGCATATAACCTTGGTGGACACAAAGCCTCGTTTGACCGTTATAATTTTTTCAGTTTCTAATACTTAGCCGAGTATTGAAATACTTTATTTTTAAATTTTAAAGGTCTAATCCCCTAATTACGGAGTTTACTTTTTTGCTGTAACAACATGTGTCATTGCGTGATTTTCTGGCATATAGCCTTGGTGGACACAAAGCCTCTTTTCGCCGTTATAATTTTTTCAGTTTCTAATACTTAGCTGAGTATTGAAATAATTTATTTTTAAATTTTAAAGGTCTAATCCCCTAATTACGGAGTTCACTTTTTTGCTGTAACAACATGTGTCATTGGTTGATTTTCTTTCATATAGCCTTGGTGGACACAAACTCTCATTTGGCCGTTATAATTTTTTCAGTTTCTAATACTTAGCTGAGTATGGAAATAAATTATTTTTAAAATTTAAATGTCTAATCTCCTAATTACGAAGTTCACTTTTTTGCTGTAACAACATGTGTCATTGCGTGATTTTCTGGCATACAGCCTTGGTGAACACAAAGCCTCGTTTGGCCGTTATAATTTTTTCAGTTTCTAATACTTAGCTGAGTATTGAAATAATTTATTTTTAAAATTTAAAGGTCTAATCCCCTAATTACGAAGTTCACTTTTATGCTGTAACAACATGTGTCATTGCTTGATTTTTTTTCGTATAGCCTTGGTGGACACAAAGTCTCGTTTGGCTGTTATAATTTTTTCAGTTTCTAACACTTAGCTGAGTATTGAAATAATTTATTTTTAAAATTTAAAGGTCTAATCCCCTAATTACGGAGTTCACTTTTTTGCTGTAACAACATGTCATTGCTTCATTTTCTTTCATATAGCCTTGGTGGACACAAAGCCTCGTTTGGCCGTTATAATTTTTTCAGTGTCTAATACTTAGCTGAGTATTGAAATAATTTTTTTTTTAAATTTAAAGGTCTAATCCCCTAATTACGGAGTTTACCTTTTTGCTGTAACAATACGTGTCGTGGCCTGATTTTCTGTCGTATAGCCTTGGTGGACACAAAGCCTCGTTTGGCCGTTATAATTTTTTCAGTTTCTAATACTTAGCTGAGCATTGAAATAATTTATTTTTAAAATTTAAAGGTCTAATCCCCTAACTACGGGTACCTTTTTACGAAGTACCTTTTTTGCAGTGAGAACACGTATCATTGCCTCATTTTCGCCCATATAGCATTGGTAGACAAAAACCTTAGTTTGGTCGTTATACATTTTTAATTTTTTAACATCTAAAAACTATATTTAATTTTAAAATTCAATCATCCTTTTTATAAATTTACAATCTTGTCGGTGAGATCTTTTATTTTTATTTGATTTTATTCACGTGTTGAATTACATTTTATATTGACTTAAACAAAAATGTTATCTCACCTGTATTTTGATTTTCAATGTTTCATCTGATATTTTGTTATATACTTTTCGGAATAGTGTTGTATATGAAATATTCCATTTACAGTGTTCTCTTTATTCGTAGGTTACATGTCTGCACACATTTTGTGACAAGCTGAAACTTTTTGTATTACCCTCTTTTGGCTGCTAACTTTGGCTGCTAACTTCACACCGGTAAATTACAATCATAATAATATTTTGTTCCGTATACCAAATAATTTTCAAAACATTTTTTTATTTTATTTAATTTGATAAGAAGTGTTAGTTTAATTGTAAATTGTCATAATTTTATTATTCAAATATAATTAAAAATTTTGGAATTTACATAAATAATGTTCTTTATAAATATAAATGAAAGTGCCATCTTTTGTCTAGTAGCAGTAATTCTACAGCCTAGTGACAATTAAAGGTACCTAGATACATGTTGTATTTCAACTAGATAGCGCCCTTAGTATAGAAGTATTAACAAACATTAACGCCACCTGTTTGTTTTACGACAACATCAAGAAAAATTATTAACGCCCTCTGTTGGTTTTACGATTTACAACGTTACCAAATTTGTTATATGGAGTGGTCTATCTGTCCCGACAGGGTTATAAAATCAATGGGTGAGGGTTAATTTATAGAAGATGCTCCGCTCTTTTATAAATTAATTATTTTTTTTAATTAAGACATTTTCCCAGACCGCTCCTCTTGTTTTTGTATATATTTATATTCAAAATCTATGTTTTGGTGTTTTTATTTTTATTTTGTATGAAAAGTTTATTGATAGTACCCCTTTCAATAAAATATTATTTATCGACGTCATTTCCACTGTCACATCACTAGCATTTTCATTCTTCATACAAAAACGGTCAGATAAATGCAACTATCCTAAAATTTGAAAAATAGTTGCAATAAGCAGACTTTTTACTTTTAGTCTGGTAATGTAACTGCACCCATATCTCGGAGTAGATTCATCGTAGAATGAAACAAATACGTATAAACCAACTTACCCTGTTTGATGATCATGCTCCTTATTAACAAACTTGCCGAAAACCACAAAAAACTGAATTTCCAATCCAATTAGTACTCTGTGGTACTAGACAATCTAACGGAAAAAATGGCGGTTTGACAAAAAGGCCTGTCATTCACACAGTTTCGACCTATCAGCGTCATCTAAATTTTTTCATTGAGACTTTTAGTAGAAAGAACAATATAACACCTATCGTTGTTCAAAACCTTCGATCATAAAAAATATTAAGATTCCGCATGTCAGTGCGATTCGTGCCCCACCAAAAATACGTGCAATTCAAATAATACGTGCATCGCCCGCTCATTCTGCCATCGACCGCCAGCGCGAGAGCAGTTGCTTCAGCGTCTTCAATATTACACAAATGCCGGCTTCAAGCCTCTGCATAGCATACGAGAGCATCTGGCATTATATTTCAAGAGTGAAAACCCCTTCAAATACAATATTTTATAAGAAATAGTAAAAATTTTTACTTCATACATTTAATGTGTTTGGATAAAGTGGAGATGGCTTCTTTAAAATTATATTTTCTTACGTACACCACCTTTGAAAACGGTATCACCGGATTCCCAAAAGAATTAATTTATAATATATATTTCTTACTATATTAGATGGCAATTGGAAAAGCTACAATAAAATCAACAAAATACCAGAACTCTTAAACATAATTTTTATTTACAGATTTTTGCTTGTGTTTTTTTTTTTTTATTGAAAGCGCGACATGTGGCGCCGAAGCACCCATAAGATGTCTAAAGACGCCCATGGACATCTGGTCGTATGCGGGACAGGTGCCTATTCACGCCCCTCTTGAAGGACCTGAGACTGTACTTGGGGGGGGGGGGGGGGGGGGGGGAAATATATAGACAGGAGAGCGTCCCAGAGTGTGCCGGTTCTATAGAGGTAAAATCTGCAGAAGAGGTTGGTACGCGTTGGTAGAGGTTGGTAAGTCCAGCGTGTGGGGATGCAATCCTTTTTAACAAATTCCTCTTTTCACATAATTTCCCTTTTAAAAGCTGATATTTGGCAGAGCCATCCCACAGGTACTCCAAGCATGACCTGGTCTGCGATTTGTGCAAAAGGACTCACGTGCACAAGAAATTTACGTGTTTCTTTCTTGGTTGGTTCTTGTTTGATTCTTACAGATTTTAAATATAATATTTATTTGCTTTATGAAAGGTATATGACAAAGTTGTTCAAAAAAGTTAACTTCAAAGGGAGGAATACGAAAATATGAAAAACTGGTCTCGTTTAAATAGTTAGTGAGAAATTATTATTTAGGTTGACCGCAAAATTAAATTTGTAATATATTTATGTATCACAAGATTAATCTTGAGATGAACTTAATTTACATTATGGGTGTGGCTTTGAAGTGGGAGGTGGTGGGTGGGGGTGAGAAATGTTATTATCTTTTTATCCAGTTTGGTGGTTTAAAAAAATTTATCAGGGTTAATTTATAGAAGATGCGTCACTACGCTCCGCGTCTTCTATAAATTAACCGTAACCTAATAGGGACCATGTCGAGGCAGCTCGTGTCGTTTTTGCATACATGTCTATTCAAAATCAATGTTTTTGTTCCACTTCAAAGCCACGCCCCCATCGTATTTGTGCGGAACCCTCGGTTTGTGGGTTCGACTCGACTTGGTCTGTGTTTAGTAGTAACATATTGGCTTTATTTCTAGTAGCCACTTCACACTACTAAAGCTACAATTTATATTATTGTCATTTTGAGAAAGAAAGACAGGAGATGAACGAATTATTTAAAATCTTAATTTAAGCATATCTGTCAAATTTTAGGTGATTTTAGTTGCAAGTGACTTATGACACGTCTAAACTCTAAACTCGGAAAAAATTGACAAATGCGTTGTCACCGCACCGCAAAAAAGGCAAGAATTCCACCGCCGCTCCGCCGCGCTCTAAACCTGAAGAACTGAATATATCTTCGCGGTATCCACCCCGGAATCTGGTCAGTGGCTAAACGTCGTTCCATCTCCACATACAGGCACACTGCTCGATGATACAACCATGAGGCTCTCGGTTGCTCTTCGGCTCGGTTGCGACGTGTGCCAACCGCATGTTTGTGCCTGCGGCGCTGCCGTCGACTCGAAGGGACGTCATGGACTGAGCTGCACTAAAAGTGCTGGGAGATTTTCTAGACACGCCACGCTTAATTCCATAATAAAAAGGGCACTCAGTTCCATCGATGTTCCTTGTATCCTGGAACCAGTCGGTTTATTTAGAGACGACGGTAAGCGCCCAGATGGGATGACGTTGATCCCATGGGCCAAGGGCAGGTCTCTCGTGTGGGACGCCACCTGCGTCGGCACCATGGCAGCTTCATATTTGAGCCAAACATGTAAGATGCCTGGTGCCGCCGCGGAGGCTGCCGCGCGGAACAAACACAGTAAATATTCAGAAATTAAAAAATCTTACGAATTTTTGGCTTTCTCCGTCGAAACTTTAGGCCCCTGGAGTAAGGAAGTAAAAAATCTTGTGCACACTTTAGGCTCAAAATTAAAAATTATATCGGGCGACCCTCGTTCAGGAGTTTATCTCAAACAGAGGGTCAGCATCGCCATCCAGCGTGGGAATGCAGCGAGTATGCTGGGAACACTCAGCTCCATCCCCAGGCAAAATTTCAGTGAAATATTTTATATAGTTATGTAAGTAGTTTGTTTAGCATTTTAATTTTGTATTCATTTTATATCAAATAAATCTCTATATATTAATGCGTTTGAATATTTTATAAAATAATTCACTCATCGTCCATAGGTTTACTTACACAAATAAACGAAAAAAAATCCAATAAATGTTTTTCATAATAAAAAGTAAAAAGCCACCTCCATAGTTTTGAGCCGTTGAAGCAAGCGGCAATTTATCGATCGACTACGTGCGACTGTGACGTGCGACATTCCCTTGTTTTGGAACACGTAAATGTTTGCGTGGAGCGTGCAGGCAAGCGATACGGGATTACTGCGCGTGGAAAAAGGATGACACAATATCGCTGCGATCTCTTGAGATGGTCGGTCCTGAATACAGGTGCGTAATAACGCGATACGCACACTACCATAACCACGGTGTCTCGTTTTAGTAATAATTGAAGTATGAAGTGCGGAGTCCAGAACTATTTTTTCCGTCTACGTTCAAAACAGTGAACCTAGAGGGTATTATTGAAGTTAGTTGCAATAACCCGATAGTTGCAATTACAAGACTCCACCTTAACCAAATTCTTAAACGAGTTAATGAGATTCGTGACTTAGGTGTTATCCTTGTTATTAAATTACTATTTAAATCACACATTGACCACATAACTAAAAAAGCATATAGGATGCTAGGTTTTATCTTTCGCACGTGCACTGTTTTTAAAGATCCGTCTACATTCCGACTTCTTTATTCGGCCTACGTCAGATCTCACTTGGAATACGCTTCAATAATATGGAATCCACAATACAATATCTACATTGACGAACTTGAGCGTATTCAAAATAAATTCATAAAATATGTTAGTTTTAAGTCTTATCTAATTTATTTTAAGTACCTTCTTTTATTGTATTCGTGACATTTTAGATATAACCTAAAAATCTTGATTATATATTTTTATGTTGTGATTTTTTTCCTATGCCTTTTTATTCAAATGGTATTGTGTTATTATTAAGCTTCAAAGTATTGACGAAGGCTATTTTTTGCTCGAACCCAAACATTTTACTTATAATTACCTAGCTAATAATAATTTATATTTTTTCTATTCAATGTGTGTGTAAATGTTATGTATGACTGACTTATTCAAGTGTACCATGGTACAAAAGGAATCAATAAAAATATGAATATGAATATGAGTTATAGAATATCCCTAGTTGCAGTTATGAAGGTAATGCATTTCTTATTCCTCTTATAAAAAGACGACAAATATCTGACGTCTCCTTCCTTTTTTTTTTTAATTATTAATTACTATGTCGAGTCACCATACCTATTAGAGATGATTAAATTCAGATGCCCAATCAGAGCGACACGATCTACAGACATATTCACTCTTTCTAAGACACGTTGCAATTATCATAAGAATAATTTTATAAATAGGAGTTGTAAAACTTACAACCAATCATTTAGTAGTGTAGATTTATTCAATTCAAATATATTTAACTTTAAAATACTTTGTGTAAAATCGTTTCTTAGCCCAGTTAAGTAAATTATTATATTGTTTTTGCGTATTTTTTTAATTGTACTTTTTTTTATTCACTTTCTTTATTTCTAATTTATTTATACTTATTGTAAATTTATTTCATTATGTAGTTTTAGTTGATAAGCTATATATAAGTATTTGTAAATGTGGAAACTTTACCGGTCTAGGACTTTAGGTTAAGTACTTTATCGTACATTATTTAGGAATATATGTAGAACTGTATGTTTTCCAAAAAATTTAAAATAAAAATAAAAATAAAAAATAAAATACTGAACGAAACATGTCCGCACATCACATCAGCTGTGTTCTCTAGTCCAGTACCTATAGCCAGCAATCCAAAGGGTAATCTAATCTCCAGTATGGTACCTTCTCTGAGGTGTTATTAGCTGGTCGGATCACGTGCTGTGGCGCATCTGATTCACCCATACCTAAAAAAAGTCATAAAAAAGCCATGCAGGCTAGGGCTAAAGTACTTATGAAAAACTATGACCTCAAATGCTTCCTCCACTCCAACTGGTTACCCAACAGAGATAACTTGTCGACAGATACATTGTTGCAGAGACTGGAGGCACACGAGTGAGATACGGTCAGGGTGTCCTCGCTGAAGCAGTCGCGCTCTATCTCACCCTCGGGGTCGAAACCCGTGTAGCAACCGGCGACGGACTCATCGCACACTCGCACCGCTACCCTGGACAACAAACGTTACCGAAGATTGGAGTATCCGCATAGATTGAGGTGTCCGTATAGAGCATATATTTGGGGTACCTACTCTCATAGATTTGGGTAGGTAACCACAAAGACCGAGCAAGTATTCGTTGACCAGGGTTAGGGAGGGTAAGCTTTTGGTTAAATTATTAGTTATAAACTATACATAGATACATACTTCTTCTTCTTCTTTTTTTAAATAGTGGCAACCAAACGAATAGGAAATATTTATCTATGAAAAGTTGGCGTTTGCTTGAATTTGATTAGGCAGTCTTAGGATATGTACTCTCAAGCGTGACGTCAGCCTATTTAAATCTTGTCAGTGTCGTAACCGGGTAGGTACCGAGCCAGCTGCCAGTACTTTCCTGTGGCAATAAGTTGCTTCATCATTTGACCAGGCCATGGCCACCTACCTATATACGAGTACAAATAAAGCGTGAATATGTCTAGGTACATACATTTGGACAATAGGGTCGTGACACCCACGCAGTGTTCGACTGTTACACCAGAGGCAGCGGACTCCTACTGTGTTAACATCGCTGTGTTCTGGTTTTTTCAGTACTGCCGCATCAGTTTGAGTCTCTACCGCACCAACACAACTCAACAGCAGTATGCAAATTGTCACATTTTGTAGAAATGAAGCCATAGTTTTGAAGATTCCGTTAGAATTATTAATTACATGCTGTGTGATGGTTATTTCCTATTTCAGCAAGTTTTTAATAAACTTGTGTACCTATTGAATGAAATTAAGATGTCAATGACATTATAAATATATCAAGATGACAGATATTGCAGTTGTCAGGTAAAAAATAAAATATTTTTCTTACAAAAACAAATTATTGAAATATATATAGAGCCACAGACCTCGAATTTCTCCCTTTTCGGGATAGGAAAATAGGCTTTATCAACCATACCGCCTCTTCTTATACACAAGAAACTGTTGATTTATGTATGTGGAAAATCTACGGAAAAATTAAACAAGAAATAAATAAAAACAGGTACATTTTTATTGAAAAAAATATGTACAGAGCAAAACAAATAAATAATCTTAAGAATTATATTAGTCTATAAAACATTAATCCTTAGGAAATGAAAATATACATAAACTACATCATATTTACACAAATACCATCGAACATTGAATGGATTATCTTAAAATAAACTATGGAACCTTCAAATGTTTCCAACTTAGGCCGCTAGCGAGCTCGGAGCAAGCGCGGCGGACGCGTTTAGCCACTCGCTTCCCTTCGCTTTCCTCACTCTACAAACGATTCCCGGCCCATACACACCATTACATGGCGTATGTATGTATACTATACGAACATGGAGCTAGCGCGCCGCCACATAAACATCTCCACACTCTGGCCATACTGCACGGTACAAATGTACAAAATTCTCTTCATAATCATCTAATATCCATACTTTTTTAATTCAAAACGAATGTTGGTTTGTTATTGTCTAACTAAGCAATTAAAATAGTGTATTGTTTAGTAGTCTGTTAATTTATAAAAAAAAGTGAAACCTTCACACATTTCATATCACCGTCATAATAGGTATAAATTACCCGTTTCAAAATCGAAACTTACAAAAATATAAGCAAAATCGCTGCGGTATTGCGATATTAAAAATAATCGTAACCGCTTGAATCCAAACCGATAACGGGCGCCGCGAGAACTGTGCGGTGTGTAAAGAAATTCACAGCAAGCTCTACTTGAATGTTGGCTATCGAACGTCGACTGACTTGCGCTTCCCGACCTTCCCTACATCGTGTTCCCGACACACTCGTACTGCGTCACTACACCAGTCCACACAATGCTTCAGGAGCCCGCACCGCACACACTGACTAATCCTGCCTTAGACAAAACATTCTGTAAACATTCTAACACACTTTTCTCTACAGTGGGTACCAGTGGCGGTTCCCCAGGTGAAGCAAGTGAAGCACCGCCTCACTTAATTATCTTGAAAGTAAAGAAAAAAAAAACATTTCAAAATATCAAGAAAGAAAACTTAAAAAAGTCAAGTATATCCGATCCGAACTGATCACAATATTAGAGCCGCGGCGCGGAGGAGGCGGAGGCGGCTGGTGCGACGCGCGCGACGAAATACGTTAAAGATGTGTTAGTGCATCAACACCACCAACACAGCACGCACACACACACAGACGTGACGTGTGACGTGTCACGTACGGCATGGCATATGGTGACTCACCCCGGTCCGGTGCGGCGACGAATCGCTTATTTTGATATCGCTTCACCAAGCGTAAAGACAACAGGTTGACCTTGGAGGCTTTGGATGTAGGGAGCAGCTGAGGCTCTGATAGATGGCGCCGGACGAGACATCTATATGCAATTAAAAGAATGCAGAGCGAGATGGGGCTATTCACGTTTTCTATAAGTCGTTTTAGTATTATATTCTTTGAGTCGGTTTGTTTTACCTCCGTGACATAATGGCGAAATTCGCACTAGTTACGGTAAGTTTCATAGCTCAATGGTATATGCTTCGCTTTTCAATCTAGTGACGTTGGTTCGAATCTCACTTTTGCGAATTATTTTGTTTTTTTTTTTAGGGTTCCGTATCCGGTACGGGACCCTATTACTAAGCCTACGCCGTCTGTCTGTCTGTCTGTCTGTCCGTCCGTCCGTCTGTCTTTTTTTTTTATGTAATCCGGTATGGGTGGCTGAGCCGGAGGGGCCAAAGCGCATGCTCCGACCAGCCAATATCACCTCCGAGAAGGTAGGTGCCATACCGGAGACTTCCCTGGATTGCTGGCTATACTAGACTAGAGGAGAACACAGCCGAGGCTGCTATGCGGCAGCAGCAGGTGTAGGTATGCATACACGTAAATTTTTTCGTCAGAAAAAACTCATTGTTACACGCCGACCGGATTCGAACCTCGCACCTCCCGCATTTGAAGCCAATGCCCAAACCACTCGGCCACCCGCCGCTTGTCTGTCCGTCCGTCTGTCCGAGGCCTGTATCTCTTGAACCGTAATTTGGTAGCCCGTTGAAATGTTCACAGAAAATGTGTTATTATGACCGATATAACAAAAAATAATGAAAATAAGAAAAAGTAAAAAACTCACGGGGGTTCCCATAGATGGCGCGCGCGCATACACTTTTTGGTTTCAAAAAGTGTATGCGCGCGCGCCATCTACCAAATAGATGATGAATCATTTTCTAATCGTGACTAACTAATATGAAGTATTTCATAACACGCCATCTAGATGGCGTGGCATGTTATGAAATTCATCTAGTGGCGCTAGCCGTGACATGGCGATACGGTACCCTCGGTGCGCGATTCGATAGTAGTTTTTGGTTAAGTATTGTTAGGGCCAAAAAAAATTAGGTTTAGGTTTTTCAATTTATCATAAAGTAATAGCAATGTAGGTGGATTTTTTAGTCGCCTCACTAAGATTTATAGGTCAAAGCCGCCACTGGTGGGTACCATGTCCACATCTCAATCTACAGTACTCGTACAGACACTATCTAAGCAGATGGCCGAGGCAACTGAACCTTGTTCCGAGGTTAGATCGATAAAACGACAAAATCTATATATTCACTTTATCTTCTTCAAAATTGAGTATAAGTATAACGTACATAATAAAACGCAGGCGTTTAAAAAATTCGAAAGTCGCGATCTGAAAATAACATTGGGAATGTGTTGGGAAATTTGGTAGGTAGTTACTTAGCGCACTATCGGTCACTGAAGTCACCAGCCGCCACTGCTCATGTCCTATTCAATAATAAAGCAGACTCTTCAACCAACTATATAATATGGTCCTTGGACAATTTTTAATAGTTTTTTTTTTATTTATAAATTTGAGAATGGTTTTATCTGATTCAATTGAAAATTTATGAAAATTGAGATGAATAAATATAAGGGAAACGTTACAAAATGTTTTGCCATGGAAAAATGGCATCAAGTTGTCTGGTGCGAGCCTACATACCTAGATTTGGGCGTCTAAAATTTCAAACAATCTGTTACACGACAAGTTATACACCCAACAAACCTTAAAATCCATACAACAAATTAGCTAATAAAATATCACTCCTAATTTTATTTGATACAAATCCATGTAACTACACATAAATCTTTAAAATCTGCTTACAACTATCTGTTTTACATAGCTTTGTATATAAAAAAAACTCACATTTAAAAATAATCTCCCAACGACTATGAAATAAATGACTTAACGGAAAAAGATTACTCACATACTACAATAATGTACAATAAAATTAAACTCTGTTTATATTTTATAAAAGTTAGTTAAAACGATATGTGCTTTTAGTGATGTAAGTGATCTCATTGTGAATTTCTATGAAGCATAAAAAAAATCAAAAGTATACCCAAATCTCAACTTTTAAATATATTTATAGCATTAACATCAAGCCCTAAACCTTGGAAAGTGACTCGACACTATGATAAAAACGAAATAGCTATGGAGGTTTTGGTGATTTCTGTACTTTTTTATCCATACTACAATCAAATTACCATATTTTATGAAAAACAAAATCTCAACAGTAATTTGTCGTCATGATGCCTTGATTCCTTACGACACATCAGCATTTGTACCAAGCGGTCTAAAATGGTAATTATGTACTATGTAGATAAACTCATTAGTGCTATGTTGCAGCAGCTTTATCAATGTACAACGCTGTAAAACTGGTCAATATTATTTTCATCAAAAAAAAATGCATTGGGAACGTCCTCCATTATTGCAGTTCATAAAAATTATTTCATCAAACATGAATGAGTCAACCATTGCAATGGTTGCCGTATTGTTACAAGGTAGTTGTACGGCCATGTAGTACATTCTAGATCTATGTTATATGTTCTTGACAAAATAATATACAAATTATTACACAAAATATTCCAGTGACTTGTAATTGTTGTGGAAAACTAAGGGTGTTTTATGTCTTATGCGGTGAAGATTTCATCTGCACGCGGAGCTGTCCGCTCGTCTGTCCCCGTGTCCAGACGCCCGCTTTACTTAAAATGTACGAAAGAAAAATGGATTGCGGACCAACCGCATGCGGACAGAATCTACAACCGCGTAAGACAGAAAACGCCCGACATGCAGTTGTGCACGCATGGTGTAAATGGAAGGATGTCCACATCTGTATCTAAGCCGCGAGCGACACGTACCTACCGTGCCCCACGCACCTCACCACAACGCAACACTTCAACATGTAAGAATATGCCTCTGTGAGAGTATCAGGCCTGTCTTTATTGTCAATTATATAATTTACATCTAGTTAATATGCTTGATATTTTGACTAGAACTCATATATTTAATACTCGCTAACGACACCAATAGTTTTATTTATATTATAGGTACTGTAATAGACATCATAATATTGTGATTGAAATATTGTTATTACAATTGTACTGCATAGTATTATTCTGTATGAACTCCAACACACAAAATATTGTGAGATTATTGTTGCTACAGATATCTACTTTCATATTTACCTCTAACGACGAACTCAATCAAATCTATTGTACGTCATTTAAATCCTCTCTACAAATTTGACATCACAATATGCTCGAAAGATCTTGCAATTTGTAAAATTACTATGTTACGTAATATTAAATTTCAATGATTTTATATCTAACACGTAAGATATCTAGGAACAACATCTCGATAGTAGGTACACTAATATGTAATTGGATATTCAAATTCAATATAATAATTTAGTTTTGAAACCGTTTTCTCGTATGCATTCAACCACTACGGAAAAACGTAGGAATGATCAACGACTCAATCTTATCGAGGTAATCCCAGGGCATCAGGTCCTCAACGATCGAGTCAAACAACATCTTCCAAATACCTTCCGAATAATGGAACACTTTAAGTAATATCGACCTGGGTAGCATCGTGCTGGGTAGATTGACTGATGACAAATTGCCTACCACATTTATATCATCTATCACTTAGTCGACTTTATAGGTAAATACTGTGAAAATCTCTCTCATTCGAGTGGAGGTAGATATACCCATATATTCTCCCGTGTGGCACCGATATGGGAAATGGGCTCTGTGGAGCGATGTACGAGGAACGGGTTCGTCATCGTGAGCTGCGCAGTCGGCCCGGTGCGCCCGCGCCCGAGTTGGGGGCGATCTTGCCGCCGGGGTTCCTGGTACCTCTAGCGGGTCTGCCGGGGCGCGCGTCCTGCCGCCGCGCGCTGCGTCGACCGCCCTCCCCCGCCGAGTCCGCCGCGCACCGCTCCGCCGTGGACATCTTGTCCAGCTCAGACATCGCCTCCTGTATCGCCTTCTCGAGGTGAGTGTTTAGTTTTCGACTTCTGTGGACAGTTACATAAGCACAAACTCAATCTGTCACATTACACTTTGTTTAAAACATATAAAATGCAAAGATACGGATTCGTAATGAATGGCATTCGCTTCTAGGCTTACGTGCTTAGGCTAGTAAGAATTGGTCTTGGAAACAAGAATGATTGTAAATACATTGCATAGAGCAAGATACCGTTGCCGCAATTTCTATGTCTATATTGTGACAAATATTTCAGCCTTTCTTTCGTCCTGAGAAAAGTTCTCAATCTGTATTTTAATAATATACCTAAACCTATTCTCGTAGCGATAAAATAATACTGTTTTAGGTACCTACATGGTCAAATAAAACAATAAAACTGAACATAAAACATGGTGACAAATTTAAAGCCATAAATAATATTATTTGAGGATCCATCGGTGGCTGTTGCAGCTCTGTGGAAAATAGCATCACTGGACATTTATCATTGATCTCAATCAATAAAACAGTAAAGAATAAAATAAATGTATTAGGTATGAGCAAAATTTTTGTGGTTGTGATTTTGGAAAAATAAAGGAGGCAGGAGAAAAGTTGAAAAAATGGGAAGAAATAAATGCGGGTGTGTTGTGCCGCAAGAGACTGTATCACGAAACATTGCAGCCTTTACACCATTGAAAAGAATTGACCTCGATGCATAAACTCTTTCTTGGCTTCTAACTACAACAAACCCACTGGTGGCCACATTCAGTCTCGTGTGGCGTTGGAGGCGCTATAGAATATGACACAACCACATCCAACACTTGACTCGGCCGTGACCAAAGGCAGTCAGCACCCAGTATGCAGTACAAAAAAAATGTGTAATTTGTCTTTAATAATTATCTACTTCTTGACAAGCAGTTTAAAATACGCAAAAATTTCTGATTAACTAGTAAGGTTCGAAAACTTTAACACGAATGTGAAAAATTGTAAACTTTCGAATTTTCATGGAAAACTGCATATTGAAAAAAAATAATAGGCCTAAGTTATATAAATAAATAACTGAAGTACAGATCCGGTTATCTAAAGCTGGCACGGCTGGCTGGCTTGGCGTAGACTCTTTCACATATTAAACTTGTGTGAATAAGCGCACGGGGTGACGTGGCACTGCATATGCATCACGAAAAACCGATCTGTCTCTCTCGCACGCGGCCAAGCTTATGAACCAACGCGCATTATTGTAACTTGTTTATTTAGAGGTTAGAATAGACGCACTGTATAATAAAATTGCATTGGTGTGAGTATTGTGTCCGTGCCAGCTTTAGTTAACCAACCACTCACGACCGCTCACAACACATACCTACAAGTTAAAACATTGTTAGAGTGACAGGTCACAGGATTTATTTTGAGCATTGAGTGTGAGTATATTTTGACAGGCACGTGTAGGCAGTGTAGGTGTAGAGTAATAAGGAAGAGCGGTGAGAGCGAGGAGAGGGGAGGAGGGAGGTGTGTGGGTGGTGGTGGACTCACTTCCTGCACTTGGTTCTGGCGGCGTGGTGCGCCTCGAGCCCCTCGCTCAGGGTCAGCAGGCGGGCGGGCTCCAGCAGGGACGGGAGCTTGTCTCCGCCGAACCAACGCACCAGCCACTTGCCCTCATCGTGGCGCGACACCAGCTTGCCCGGCCACGAGGGGTAACCCTTCGCCGGACCCCACACCAGCGAGCCCGCCTCTAATTCCTTACACTCGGACGACGCGACTTCCACGCCGTCCAATTGGGGGCTTGCCCGGTCTGCCTTGGGCTCTGTATCGTGGGAGTATCGTGTTAAACTTTTGCTCACTGATCACTACCCGCGATGCCAAATCACAGTTTCAATTATAATACAATGCACAAAAAAGCATTCTGAACGAAATTTAAGAGTTTCAAATTAAATTTCTCTATTTGTATACATTGAAAGAAATTTGAAGACTTTTTAGTGTGATCAGAGAATTATACACACAAAATATATTGTACTTACAAATGAGAACATATAGTTCATGATAGATAATTCACATGGACAAACTGTTGTTGCACTTGATGGAGAATGAGTTAACAAAATGGCTATACTGCTATAGTTCAGCAAGCTCTATCTAGGAAGGGCAGGCATTGATAACTGATATTCTCTCTTCTTCATCTCATTCAGCGAGTAGGTAGTCAATTAAAAAAAAAGCATTGTTATAAACAGCAGGAGTTAATCTGTGATTGATTAAGCAAGTTGTGAAACGGCCCGGTCCCATTTATCCGTGAAGAGTGATGGAATGTATCGTGATGTTTCGTTAATCACAAAATGTTGACAACAGCTGCCCCTCACCACTGCACAGGTTAAGTATCCGACACCACCGCACCGTCAATATTAAAATTATACCTTCATGTTACTTAGTCGCTAAAGACAACTTGTGCACATCTGTATCCAAGTTAACAACAAAGCAGAAAGTGATATGTGAGAGTTTAAAGTGCTAAACAGTTTGATGATATATTATATTACACTAGACTAGAAGTGCCAAAGTTGTATTCGGTCGAACCTGTTTAGCGTCTGAGCTGGTGTATAGTTAGCATAAACACAATTTCCTTGCGATGTGTTGAACGAAAAAATCGAAATGAAGCTCACATTATTACAATTGAAACCTCCAGTAATTGCGATTTTTGCTTTCACTAAAACTATTTTAATTGTGTTAATAAATATGAGTGATGGATGACTAATAATGAAAAGTTATATTACAATGATGCGTTAAACATGAAAGTTCAATCATAAGCCAATTTCATCATGTGGATTGCACAGAATATGGATCAGAAATTCCAACCAAATGATCCGATGAAGCGTATCAAGTTGGTGTTTCTAATACATCTTCGGGTGCATCGCTGTATCTTGTATTACTCCACTAATATAAATCATACATTCTTTTTCTTTACAAAATTAATATAATAACTACAATAGAAAGGCTGAAATATTTGATGTTATATTACAACATTGATTTCTTTCAATAGACCGGTACACTTTTTTTTCATAACAGTCTACAACAGCGGCGGAGCAACAATAAAATGTCACTTACATTGGGAAACATTACTGTCAAAACAATATCTAAAACCAATACAAGACACAACATTCCCAGAAATTTAGAATTTTGTTAGGTGTGATGGAAGCGTGGTGAGTTGCCAGCGAGCGCGAAGACGAATCAAGATTCATATTGCTAGCGTGTAGTGGCCTTAGTATTGCAGACATTCTGTGCGCGCGCCTCCAACAGTTCGTTCCCTTCGCTTCCTACCCACATTACATTTCATCCAAGTCACTTCAAGCAGTCAAAGGTGCTTCAATCAACATTTAGAAAATTTAATTCATCCCTATCTCCTATCCCGCAAATGAAAAGTGACGACACCAACGAGGCAATGTGCATCTTGAAGTACAAACGACCCGCAGATCGCGTCATGTTAAACCCACAGGAGAAGCGAGAGTTAGACAGTCTATACAGAGGTGTGAAAATGAATAAGATTCTCGCAAGACCAATCCAAGCCGTCGGAAGCGGTTACGAAACGATGGTTTAGTTAGTCTGCTTACCGTTTTCGCTGTGCGAGTTGCGCCGTTCGTATCCTTTCTGTAAGTTTTGATTGTCTGAGGAATTATCGAAGTGTAGAAAGTGTCTTTCATCCGGTTTGGGTTGTTTGTCACCAGTAATGTTATTGAAGTTCGTTTCTCCATACTGTATGTCCTTGGCATCTCCGTGGAGCATGGAATAGTTGGACCTCATCATTTTGTCGGGTCTGTAGGCGGGGTCGGCGAAGTGGTTCTTGCGCTTGCGCACTGGGCGGTCGCAGTAGCTGGTGGGTGTGATGGTGAGGCTGTGTTGGTTGTTGAGGGAGGAGACGCTGATGGTCTGATTGTAGAGCGTGTCGCTCGACTCCACGCTGCAGAACATGTTGTGGTGGCCTCGCATCGACGCACCGTGCGCCATCCCACCCATCATACCTGCAATTTCAAGTAGAACATTCAGTCGGAGAAAGATCATAAAGTTTAAAATTGAGAGTGAATTTAAACCAATTTATTTAAAAGGTTATACACAAATCCCAACGATTACAAGTTAATACAATACTACCTACCAGTTAGTTACCATCTTGTTTAACTCTCGATTGATAGAACAGGGGTCAAAATAAAAAAATGCACACAGTTGTTTGAGGATCATAAAGAGGCATGTTTTATTATGTATCTGTGTGCCTAGAATTGTTGCACCTTCAAATGATTTCACGTAGTTGAGGCCTTTCTCTCCATCACTTTGTCTCAGTATAGGCGCCTCCAGACACTCGCCGAGAACCCCCGAGAACACCCGAGAAGCGAGAATATGAATAGTTTCTCGTGGTTTCTCGCATGTCTCGTTCTCGGGCGTGTCGGTTTTTTGCCCGCTTCAAAGGGTTTTCTCGGGCGAGAAAAGGAACGCTATCCACATTCTCGTTCGGTCTCAGTGCACGTGCGACAGTGCGGAGAGTGCACGTGCGTACGTAATTATTTTCTCCGTGGTGCGTACGCAAATTACTAGTAAGTGTATTGTGTAGACTGAGTTCATTCATCTGAATTATAGTGAAATAATTGATGCGAGGAGATGCATAGTTTCGGAGAAAAAAAAAGGAAAACATATTTTTCATACAAAATAAATTTTTGATAATAATTGTAGTTTTCTTACTCCGTCTTCAAAAAAATAGACATTAAAAGTACATTGATTTTGAAAAGAAATTCCCTTTTCTAAATTGCTACAGGGTCGTCCATATCGGACAAGGACCGAGAACACAAGTGAGAACAACTTGTGAGTGTGGATTGGTCATGTGCTCGCGAGAGGCCTCGGCGAGACGTCTGAGAGTCTGTTGCCGGCATATGAGTTCTCCGTGAACGCCCTCCTGGAAGACACCGCTGACCTCACCTTAAATAAGGAATAGACTAAAGAACAAATGGAAGGGCAATGAACTACCGAGAGCAGCATGATGGCCTGCGATGTCGGCGGGTGTGGGCGGGGCGGTGAGGGCGGCGGAGGCGGCAGAGGCGGCGTGCGCGGGGGACGCCAGCCACCCGCCCTCGCGGCTGTCCGGCATGTCGGGCTCGCTGCTCGATACGCACTGCACCATCGCCTGTCACAAATCATCATCATACACACATCTTAGTTTTAAATAAATGTATAATTTTTGTATAACTTTCCACCTTTGCACCACGCGCACTGGGCAGGGATTGCATCCCTACACGCTGGACTTACCGCGGATGCGTACCAATCGATTCTGCAGATCTTTCCTCTACAGAACCGGTAAACTCTGGAACGCTCTCCCTGCCCATATATTTCCACCCAAGTACAGTCTCGGGTCCTTCAAGAGGGGCGTGAATGGGCACCTGTCAAGCCGGCATGGCATTCGCAACCCCCGCATACGACCGAATGACCATGGGCGTCGTTAGATACATTATGGGTGGCTCGGCGCCATATGTCGCACTGTCAAAAAAAAAAAATAATAATAATAATTTAGATATTTAAATTAACCATGCATATAAATGGTTTTCTTTTTACAGGGTATGGTACCCTGATAACATGTGTTACAAATTCCTTATATCATGATAATTAATGAAACAGACTCACAGAAGAGTTAGAATCGACTGGCTCTGGTGACTTGGTGGTGGTGTCTGCATAGTTGCCCTGCATGGAGATGGAACGGGAGCTGTAGAGGCGCGGGCTGCTGGAGGAGTGCTCGAGGGGGCCGAGCGGGCTGTGTGTGGTAGTGTCCGGTGGGCTGCTGCTGTACACCGGGACCGGCGGCGACCGGCTGTGCTGCTGGTTCACAAGCGTCTGCGTCGACACCGAATGTCTCACGTGAGCGAACATCCCCGGCTGCCGTCCGTTACCCATCAACATCTCATTAAACCCCTCACCCATACCAATCTCCACCGTGCTCTGACTGCTCGGCCCCTTAATCTCCATGTCCGGCCTCTCCGCCATCTGATCCTCTATTCTATGACTGTCATTGTGATTCATCTGGGAGAAATTCACTTGACCTTTCTCCTGCTGGTTCGAATTGGGAGAGTTCGACGGCATTATAATGCTCTCCACTTGGCTCTCTATGGATATGCTTCTGCTCCTGTGGTGATTTTGCTTGATGCTATGGTTGAAGAGGACTGTGGGATCGATGCTCAATCTGTTCCCTCCACCCTGAACGTTCTGCGCGGGAGCGATGTTGTTGCCGGCCGAGTTGGAGACGAGTGTGGTCTGATGCTGCACTATGGTAGTGTTCTGTTGAACGAACGTTGAGCCGCTCCGATTGGCGGCGGTGGTGATGGGTTTAGGCGAAAGGGGTACCATTAAGGTTTGGCCCATCTGACTGCACTGTATCAAGTCCTGCTGTTGCATGTTCGCCGACCTCACTTGGTGAGGACTCGTGTTGAAGGTGACGCTGGTCGGACTCACATTTGCTATGAGCGGACTCAGCTGACCGCTGAATGTAGGACTATTCATCATAATGTGACTATTGGGGGATAGAAACTGTGCACCGGGACTATGCTGAGATTGGATAATTTTTCCGTGCGGGTTTTGCGTTCGAATAACAACACCAGTGTTGCCTCCGGTAGTAAGAACATTCTGGTTTTGAATCGGCGTAAGGACGTTTTGACCGTTGACATTTTGGAACTGAAGCTGCATCGGCATTCCCGTCGATGAGTCCTGAATGATGGCTGTGCCGTCGGCCGTCATCACCATGCCCCCGATGTTGGGAACGATAAACTGCTGGAACGTTGGGAAGTTGGGCACCACTCCGCTGGCATTATTGATGAGGTTGACAGGCTGGAGGAGGTTTATCTGCTGAGTGGGAGACGTGTTTGTGATTATCTGCTGAGAGCCAAAATTGTTGGCGCAGCCTTGGCCATTCATTAGGATATGAGCGGGGGTGCCGGACTTGCCGGGGACTATGGTGAGCGCTTGCAGCATGGGCGCAGGAGACATGCTGTTGGGCGACAGCTGGAAGCCACGCGGGGAGAACTGTGAGCTGGTGTGGTGTTGCGGCGAAGCGTGATGGAGAAGGACACCTCCAGTGTTCTGCTGTGGAGCTGCAATGTGCAGGACATTTGTCAGACCTTGACCCTTTCGCTTCTTGCCCTTCTTTTTCGTGCTTTCAGGCGAGAGCATCGCTACTCTGGGAAGGAGCCCGTGTGCCGATTTTGCTTCTCCCGAATGTGAGTCATTAGACGATTGTCCCTGCGGAACCAAACCGCCTGCTACAATTTGAGGCAGCACAGCGTTTTGCTGCATCACTTGACCGTCAACGGTCATCATCTGAGGCTGCAACACAAAAGGGGTAGGCAGAGTGTTCACGAGAACTGCTGGTTGGTTGATGACCTGCTGAACTCCACCAACAGCTGGAATGACCTGAGTGACTGATGCAGACACGTTTGTGACGATGGATGATGACTGAATTGGTGACATCCCTGAAACACTCTGACTCTTAGGCGCAGGAGGCGGCATGGGTGAACCCTGGTTGGGTACAATTATCTGGCCTGTCGAAGATATGAGTATTTGGCCAGAGTGCACGTTTCCTCTGGTTACCGTCTGAGAGACAACAGTTGGCGGCTGCACGGTGGTCAGTTCCTGGCGTGACATAGGTATGTTGCTCACTACGCTCTGCACCATTTCCAGAGGTGTTCGGTTGATGATATTTTGAGCAACTGTGCCAGCGATGTGCAGAGGATAGCTCGTCGGCAAATTAACCGAATTGAGAAAGGGGTCGGGATGATTTGGAGGAATCGCATACGAATTTGATAAATTTGGTGGTTGAGACCGTCTTCCAAAGTTAGCCGAAGCTCCATTAATGGACGTCGTCGCCGTTTGAGCCTTGCCCGCAAGCACCGACGTTATCGTGTCTCGTATGACGGAATGCCCACTCGCCATAGTCGTGACATGACTTTGCACATAACTCGTCTGTGTCAAGGAATGCGACGGTCCTCCCCCCAAATGTGGCGGTGGACAATATCCGGGTATGAGCATGCTGTTCCCCATTATCCTCTTCTGATCGTTCCTGTAGGGTGCACCAATGTTAGGAGCTTTAACGACAGCATTGGCACCTGAGAACGATATATTTTCCACCTCCATGAGATTTTTGTTTACGTTGTGATTTGATATGAAGTTAATCATCTGCGAACCGGCCAGATTCATGGAGTGTTGCGGCACACTGGGAGCGCTGTAGAGGCCCGGAGTAGGGGTGGCGGGGTTGGAGCGCGCAGGGCTGGGCATGAGCTGAGAGAAGGAGCCACCGAGAGGTGTGGCAGTATCGGTGCCGCGCGAGCCATTGGAGGGTGTGGGTGAGGGCTCCGGCAGCGGCAGAGGGTCCGGCGGCGAGACATGACTCGTGCTCACCGTACCGCCCTGGATGGGACCGCGGTTGTCGCTCACCACACATCCTGCTTGACTGCCCACCCTTTCAACGAATGTGGAGGACGTCACGGGGTTGTCGTCAAAGCTGTGATTGGGGCTTGAAGTGCGCGACTGAGTATCAGTTTCCATTTTCGTGATATTGTCCTGGTATATTTGCTGCTTTATGTTGTATTGCATTCTCATCTGTGTCTCTGAGTGACTCTCCGCAGTGTTGAAGTTCACGGTACTTGTACAACCCTTGCAGCACTGTGAGAATTCACTTTCGATTTGTTTTTCTGACAGCACACTACTATCAGGGATGTTATTCTGGAGCGGTGACATGTGCTGATTAATTTTGTTTTTGTATTGTTGAATGTGCTCACTATTTTTGTTCTGCTTGTGTAGTTTAACATCACTCGACAGTACTACTTGATTCTGTACGCCTTGACTTGGAGTGCCTAGATTTTGCATTGCAAAACTTTGTACACCTGGACTCGGAACGTCATTTGTTGGCAAAACTTGACTTTGCGCACCCTGACTCTGTACACTTTGAATATTAAGATTATGTGGAACTTGATGTTGTATACCTTGTGTTGATACGCCCTGTGTGGACATATTTTGATTTGCCAAACTGTGGCCGACACTAGTGGTAGCGCCTTGCGAGCCACACGCTTCGAAAGTTATGCTGGAGCTGACTTGTCTGGATATTGTATTATTGAGTAAGGCCGTCTGCTGGGCCAGGTAACCGCTCGGATCATCCATAAAGGATGGGCTAGGATTACTTGCGAGATATTCGTAAGGTTTAATTTTGGAATCCTGCAGAACCCTCATACCGTTACTACTATACATGAAATTCCTATTTTCTATCACGTTAATTTTCTTCTTGCCTTTACTGGCATTCTGCTTTGTCTTTTTCTTGGTTTCGTTCGGGAATATCGCCTGTTGATAGTTCATGTGAAGCGGAGGCACACGAGAGGGCACCATTTGATTCATGCTCTGTCCGAAGCTTTGCAAAATATGAAAATGTTCTCGCGATATATTTGATTGAAGTCCGCCACCATCACCCGTGTTGCCCTTGTTGTGAGATGATTGATCAGGAGTGACATTCTGCAGTCGCTGCTGCTGGGTGGAGAGCGAAGGCACGATGGCGGCAGAAAGAGGACCGGTGTCGGTGCGCTTCACCTGCCATGGTGGAGTTTTAGCAGGGTTCGCCTTCATCACCGTTCCGTTCTGGATAACGAGTTGTCCCTGCGGCACCTGCTGATTCTGGTACACGTTCTTTACTTGTGATGAATTGTCGGACACCGCTTGTGCGCGAATTCCCTTCATGGCCATCTGTATCTGCTTCTGATTCTGCTGAATGAATATCTGTTGTTGCTGGTCTATCTTCTGCACCACCTCCGGCGGCACCTGGTTCAAGCCGCAGAAGAGGTTCATGTTGCCGGCGGCACCGTCCTCCGCGGACGGGACCTTGCAGCCCTGCCGGACCATCACCTGCTGTTGGACGTTCTCTGAAAGTTTGGATCTCTCTTCCTCCTGCTTTATGGATCGCTCTTGGGCTTGTTGCTGATGCAATGCGGACATATTCCTCATTTGATTATCAAGTTTGGTCCCACCGGTGTGGACCCCTATTATTTGGCCGTTGGTTCCTAGAACCGGTTGGCCGATATTGAGTGCGGGACTGCCGCCAGTGAGGGGTGACCCGGTATGTTGGTAGGCGGCGCCCGACATTATCCTCTGCACTGGGCTCACGGTGGGCTGGTTTATGCAGCCGCTGTTGACGGTGAGATAGTGGGAGCCGGGGAGGTTCGGCTGCACTTCAGGCTTGGGAACGACATCGCCAGCGTCGTTGGGCATCATGTTGGTGACGAGCACGTGCTGCGACGCGACGTTGATGGCCGGCGGGCATGACTGGCTGCAGTTGCGCACCGGCGCCGCGTGAGGCGACATTGTCCTACTTTCTGCCATCGCCGTCTCCGGCGACATATCCTGTTGTTGCAACCAGCCCTGCAAAACGCGAAAATATGTTATGAATTTTGTATTGTATTGTATTATATTTATTGCACTCAAATAAAATATGGGCAAAAGGTAACACTTAATGCCTCTAGACATTTTCTAACCTTTGGGGTATGGATAACTGCTAGGTGAGTGGTGGAAAGAGATATTATAAGTATTATGATATGACAGATGTACGGGAATACAAAAGATAGATAAATTTAAATTTTAATAGTTTAAATACTATAGGTACCTATATACCAGATATAACATAAGTAAAGATAGACAACCAAACTGTCACTAGGACTCGGACATAATATTTGCCTAGTGTAATGATTTCTTAGGTATGCACTATTTATTGGCGTCTATTGCCCAAAAACTTTAAGCTCTCAAATTTGCTCGTGGCACAAAGAGCTTTCAAAGGTACTTCGTACTTCGCTCCAGTAAACATAATAACATTAAAACTATAAATTAAATTATTACAAATAAATTAATTATTTATTTATTTAAGACTAAATATACAGATTTTTTACATATTATATATATTTACTAACTCTGAACATGAGAGACATCATTTTAGATCAGAGAAATTACTTTACTTGTTGGTGTAGTCTTGTGCAAGTCCAAAATATAGCGAACTAATAAACAAAATACATAAGCTTGCAGCGTGACTTTCATGTCATACACAATGTTCCCGTCAGGCCAGGAATCAGTAGTGAGTATCGACTAAACAATGTAGGACAAACGACACTGTCATACTTTAGTACCTACTTACCTTATATTCTAGAGGTAATGCCTGCTGGGCGCGCTCCCGCTGAGCCAGCAGCTGGGACATAGACACGCCGGCTTGCCTCTTCCTCAATTTCTTCTTCAGGATCGGCGCCTCCACCGCCATGCCTGAAATCAACAAACAACGGGCTTAGCATCTTTCGAAAATTTATTTTTTGTTTTCTCATTTCAACCCATGAAGTTAGAAAGCTGGCCCGCCCGCAGAGCATGATCGTCACAGCTCCATGTTAAAACCTTAGTTCTCATTCTTAATCAAGAACGAGGTTCAAACATTCTAGCTTTAATTTTGACCAGAAGCCAGAGAAGAAATTTAAGCATTATTTTACCCAATTTCAGTTAGTGAGACAAATAGGGTTTTCCATTTTCAACAAGTATAATAATAATATACTCAGTGATTTTAAGCTACTGAATGGTTTGTTTATGATGATGATCATAAACAAACCGGAGCGGGTGAAAACGTTACAAAGCAAATTGGTTGCTGTCAATTTCAATTTCAACATAAGATTGGTGTTCATCTGTTTTTGTAACCAGTAAAATGTGACTTTATGATGAATAGTGCAGCAGCACTTTATCATGAGAGTAATATCTAGGGTAATATTAATAAATGTGAGTGAGTAAACTAATACACACATGTTAAAAGTTTATATTTTAAAATAATGTATTCTATGTTTAATTGAACTGAAGGCCACAAACCAATTATTAAACCTAATATTTTCATATTGTTTTTGTTTTCTTTTGGCTGCTGCCTCCGCTTCACGGAAGATAGGGCGGTATTGCTGGCACAGATGGTGTCAACGCATGTTGCGTCCCAGACTAGCGCCCCTTCCGTTCTTCCATGGCAGGATCGTCATGCCATCGGGTAAATAGCATACCCGATGTAAATAGTAGTAAATAACCCAATAGTAAATAGCATACCTATCGTTTGTTTCTTTAAAATGTTTTTGGAGCAATAAAGTATTTCTATCTATATAATTATAGAATTGGATCTTCTCCCCTGCTATGCAGCTGGGTAATAGAATGAAATACCTATTTAAATTACAAATTATTGCAATATTGTTCCCGCTAATACAAGTAGGCAGTGACTTGGTATTAGAGAGAACGTATTGAATTTAGTGGGACCGATGTCTCGCTAGCTCAGGAGAGGTCACAGTAAAAGCGAGGAGGCACTTTGTCTTTCAAATGCCGTCCAATGAACTTGGCGCGAGCGCGTCTCGTCTCGCAGCCCCGCTGCCGCGCGCGGCGGGGCGGCGCGGCGGCGCGGAGGCGGGCGGATCGCTCGACTTTGTCTCCTAGTCTCATTCAGAACGATCACGTAAAATCGGAGCCGGTGAAAACCAACGAATTAAAAATTATCGGGAAGTGGCATACAACGATCCGAATTGAGGCGCGCTATTTGTGCTCATTCTGCACACTCTCCAATCGTTGTCTCCCATATACGTATCAAATTGTCATTTAACGCTATTTGTGCTCATTCTGCACACTCTCCAATCGTTGTCTCCCTTATACGTATCAAATTGTCATTTAACCGTCTTACTCTATCGACGTTCACAGAGCGGAAACGTAACGTGATGTATGAGGCGCTCGCGCACTTACGCTGTTTTAAATATTGGCAATACAGAAGAACTCGAATCGCACCTTTCTACCGGTAAAATGTATGACGTGACGAGGGCCTGTCCAGAAAGTAGAATGTCGTTGGTGAAAACGTGACAAAGCCAATTTGGTTGCTGTCAATTTCAATTTCAACATAAGATTTGACGTAGAATACGCCGAATTGAGGTTGTATGGAAGTGGGCTTTTTATAAGCTGTGCACTTGGACATAGACACTTGAGATTCAAGAACTACTTCTGGAGATAACTTTACTTTTTACGTCACAGCCAACATTTTTCATCTTTAATTAACGAGAAGTTTAACCAGCTGGGTGCAAAGATCCTCGACCGCTAACTCTTTCTGCCAGTGCTAAGGTGCTAACGTTTTTAGCAAACAAAAACATCCGCTATCTGCCAAAATTCGCTAAAGTGTAAAAATCAAAGTCCATAGTAAAAAAAAATTTTAACACTTCTTTACTGCATCTGGTCGGATTGATTGGTCTGTCAAGATCAACATGCACTTTTCAAATTGATCTTTGTTTTATATAAAATCTCACAGCAAGCGGTTCGTATTTGACTGTTTTTCCAGTCGCGCGCAAACTTTTACGTGATAATCCAGCTGGGTCGTCTAGAGATTAGAGAGAACCGGCGCGGCGCAGCGACCTACGACTAGACTCTAGTCGCAGGTCGCTGCGCCGGCTCTCATTGCTCTATCTGTCGTCTCGTATCTACAGTCAACTATTGATTATTATTTTATATGTCGCTGGTTCACACACAATCGCAGATAAATATATCACTCTCCGACGTGGATATAGCCGTAACTTTTCTAGGATGCTGAAGAATATTACAGTAGGTATAGCGCGGTTTTCTCAACCGTTCACTTCGAAAGAATGCGGCGCGCACCCTCCGCTCTCCGCCTCCACCGTACTGACGGGCAATTGCGGTGGCGGCGGAGAGCGGAGGGTGCGCGCCGCATTCTTTCGAAGTGAACGGTTGAGAAAACCGCGCTATACTGAGTTGCCACTATTACATGAAATGAGAGATGTCCTAAACATTTTCTTTTTTAATTTAAAGAAAGAAAGCCGACGTTGTCTCTGCCTACCCCGCTGGGAAACAGGCGTGACGCTATTTATATATATTATGTATGTATGTATGTAAAGAAAGAAGATTTGTATTTCAACCGGCTAGCTATTACGGTTACAAAGATACAGCTATCGGACGGACGCACGGACAGTCAGACGGCGCGGCGCGCAGGCTTAGTACGTACGGGGCACGGAAATCTAAAAATTGAAAAACTGTGTGGTTTGACATAAAAAAGCATTAGTTTCGTTAAATGTATTAATATGAAGCATATTTCTTAATAAATAAAGAAGGCCACACGCAACGCACATATAGCTCACGTAACATCACGCTGCTGCATGCAAGACAAGAGTGTAGCAGATACGGCTCATTTATCCGCTCAGCAACAACAAAGCGGGGAGCAAGCTGCTCATAAATGTAAATTATCAAAGCGTGTAACGTAGGCGTCAAGCGTCAACCTCCCCTGCCCCCGCCCCGCCCCCGCACCCGCCCCCGCCCCCGCCTGAAGCCGAGCCATAGTAAAAGAAGACGAGTAAGATAACTGGAGGCCATTTTTAAAATAACTACCTACGCTGCGCCGAGCCTCCAGGGATGTCACAACTCACAACACTAACACAATTGACAGGCAGTGAGCCCATCATGGTGGAAATGCTATTCTTTAAAATTATTATGTACATTTATGTATTTTTTTATTTATAGACCAAGAGCCAGCTCCCAAAATTTTACTCTAACAGAATATATGAGTTGTCATAGATTTATTTATTATATACTGGCGTTAAGGTATATTTTCGAAAGCTGTATTTTCGATAGACAGTGAACGATGTTATTTTGATGTTTGAGCCCTTGACAACGATACCCCACTCAATAATCGGATGCTTAGTTCTGGCGCTACGGTGGAACATACGTAAAAACAAACATACACACACATAAATTGCTAAAAAGATAACCCTTCATTTTTGCTTCGCGCAGCCGGGTAAAATTTTTTTTTAACTTTAACCTCCCAAAAATTAATGCAATGTCAAAATTCAACTTTAACTCACGTCCGTCTTTGGACAACCATTTCGTAGTCGCGGACGATGAAGAGAATTAATAAGTGGGTAAAAAAATTTATAACTATAAAAATTATAGAAAATATATTTAGAATTATAGATTAATATAATTATTAATCTTAATAAAAAAATTATTAAAGAAATAATTTTAAAATGTATTTATTAATTTTGTTTTATTATTACTTAATAACTTATATTTTTATTTTTGTTATTTTAATGAATTACTTAATAACTTGGTTGGTCGCTAGCAGTCATGAAAGTGTCCGCGGTAGGAGCTGTGGCCATTTATAGAAGACAAAACCGCGCGAAAATGCGTTGTGTGTGCGTGGTATCTCTAACAAGTCTGAACAAGTCGACAACCGCGGGCCCGCGCGCGGCGCAGCCTTCGCGTGCGCCGCGCGGCCGCGCCCGATGCCGGGATTCGCGAATGATTTTTGCAGCTAGTACCTACCTATTAATAACTAATTAATACTATAATTAAATACTAATAGGTACTTTGCTCTGACGTTACCGAGCCAGGTCTCAAGTCAATTCCTTCGCTTAGTACCTACTCGTATTAATAACTTACATAAATTTAACTACATACTTTAATAATATTTTTTATGTTACTTACCTTTCGATGGCAGCAGGTAATGAGAATAATGTTAACTCGCGATTCGAGCCTGATCTATTCATGCAGCCGTACACACTGCAGAAACGCGGAGCCATTATGTTAGTGCAATAAAATAAAATTCGAATAATAATACTTTCTATCGGGAAGCGGCAGGCGGCGCGGCGGAAGGCAGCAGCCGTCACGTGGTGTGCCGTGTGCGTCACCGAGCGCGGGGGCGGGGCGACCATCACTGACTACGCGCGAGAGACAGTGAGAATGCATGTAGTGGTTGTGTACAGACAGCGTGCGCAGGCGCGCGCTTGTGTGAGTGCGAAATCGGCGCGTTTGTATGAAGACGGCTAACTTGTGTGGTTTAACTATGGCCGAGCGGCAGCCTGACCTGACTGTAGTATTACAGTATCGCCCTATTACAGTATCGGATTCCAACTCTGGGTTTCAGAAAATGGTTCAGAAAGGGCAATAAACAATGAAAGTAAAAACTTTTTAACAAAAAAATAAACCGACGAAAAAAATAAACCGACGAAAAAAGAAACTAAAAAGCGAAAAATAAAATAAACCTTTTTAGTCTTAATAAAAAAGGTAGCCGGGGGTGGATGGATGAGAAGAGGGGAAGACTTGGGAGAGGCATATGTCCAGCAGTGGACCGACACAGGCTGATGATGATGAGTCTTAATAACTAAGCTCCTAAACTAATGTAAGTAACTAATTTTGAGTCTGAGTTCCCTCGACTGACATGTTACGTCTCCATCATCAGGTTAACCTGGAGTTAAAGATGCTCCATTATGTTGTAGTGTTACCAGAACTACATATTTGTGCCAAGTTTCAACAGAATCGGTTCACAGGTGAAAAATCAATCGGTGCACAGGGGCGGTGTTTTTTTTTCAAATTCAAAAAAATCGAGGTATACCTACCCTATCCAATAAAAAAATAATCATCAAAATTGGACTACTCTGTAAAAAGTTATGCGTGGTCATACATTAAAAATAATAAAACATACACGTCGACTTGAGAACCTCCTCCTTTGTGCTTTCGTCGGTTAAAAACTTCCGCGAAATAAAATAAACAAAGGAGGAAATTGTATCATTAAAAAATAATGTTATAGAATTTAACACTTTAATGACGATGATTGCTATCAACAAATCGGTAATGAAAATCATCAATCCGAATCGACAAAATAATTAAGGACTATTTATATGCGAAGTTTCTTGCCGGCTCTTCTTTGTGGGTGTAATCGAACCGGATTGTAGAAACAAAGTAGGACAAATTCAAGCGTAGTGTACTACCATACGAATGATAAATAAAGAATAAAGAAGAGAATTGACCTACGCTATCGTATATTGATTGTATAGATAGGAGCAAGACTCAAGGGGAAAACGTAAGAGTATCTGCAAATCGTAATTAAACACGGTGCGGTACATGAAGCGGTTGGGTACGAGTTTGCTCTATAGCCCATCGAACCCGAGCCCTGGGCCCTGCGGCGCGGCGCTTGGGGCCCCGCCGACTCCGGGCCCAGTACCCTAATCACGAGATTTAACGCTCGCACGCTACGCCGTGTTCTCCGCATCATTTTGTATGGAGAAACGAAGTTCGCAAATCTATCACTAGAGGCGCTGCTCCGTTTCTCCATACAAAATGATGCGATGAACACGGCGCTCTCGTGATTAGGGTACAGATCTCGGCCGGCACACGGATCAGCCAAATCTGACAACGCAACAATGAGGGGCGAGATGTAATCAATCCGTACCGGGCACGCCAGGGCAGGGGCGACGCTCATGAAAGAGCCGAATGGAAACTCATCGCAATGCGTATGGACGTCTGATGACATTCGTGTACGTAGCTAGCTATAAGTTTAACTGAAACTGTAGGCGCCATCTCTGCTAGACTCTAGACTAAACCAAAGAGGATTTATGCACCACTCTACACTAGATTAATGAGTCGTGTAGTGCCTGCATAAATAACCATAACGATGGGTCTCTTGTTCGTGTGCATACTTGGTACATTATGTGGCATGTAGTACGTACATACGCCAATAGCGAACCTAATGCTAATTCATATACTTAATGCAAACGAGATTACAAGTATTCCGTTCGCTAATCTGCCGGAATACGTTCAGCGTCTTTATCTAAAGAGGTCGCGGTCGGCGGGGCTAGTCGCGACGACGACACGCCGACTAAACGAAAGGAGAAAGAAACAAGACAATAAAGATAAAGGCAGTTAAACACGGAAACCGAGGCGAGCGGGGGAATTGAAAGCAAACCCTCGGCGGCTTCCGATAGCCCTTATCGCATCTCACCGCATCGCCGGCCCTCGCCCCGCTCCGCCCCAACCCACGCCTCGCCCCGCCCCGCCGCGCCGTCCACTTCATTCGCGCGCTTTCCGACAACTTCATATTTTAATGAAGGCGGGATTTCAATTTAATTGAAATCTGCCAACTTCCCTAATCCTGTAATTACTCGATTGGAAGATAAATTGAGTAGGTCGGCGTCTCATAGCTTCATGTTTGGTTCGAAATTAATGGACAAACCACCCACCGCGGTTCGTATCGCTTCCGGCGGACGATATAGAGTTGTGAAAAAATTTAATGGCAGCTAAAGACCAAGATACGAGCGGCGGCAGCGATGAATATTGATGAGACTGTGACCTCGTTACTTTATCGGCGGCGGCGCGGGGGGGCGGCCGAGCCGAGACGCCTCGTTTACTAGGGTTCCGTAGCCAGCGAGGCTGGTTTATTAGTGAGCTCGTATAATGACATTATCTATTTACAAATTATCGGGCAGATTTGCAATTAAAATGGAGGTCCGTGCGCGTGGGCGGCGGCGGGCGCGACGGCCCGACGCGACGGTGGTGGGGGCGCGCGGCGGCGGCGGCGGTGACGAGTGTAGGGTGGCGGGTGGCGGCGGAGGAGCGGCGCGGGTGGCGCGAGGCGAGTCAGATCAATAGTCGTCGCTGCCGCCCGCCCTCGGCCGCACCCACGCCTCCGCCGCCTCCGCCTCCGCCGCCCGCCCGGCCCCGACTCGCCGGCTCCCGATTGTTTCAAATTGCGCCCGCCCTTTGTTCCCGACTACGGCGCGGCGCGGCGGCACTGCGAGGCGGGCTGGCGCGGGCGCGCGTCCCGTGTCGCGATCGAGTCGCGCTACTTTTTTGTTAGCTCTAAACGGGCGACTTCCCGCGCAGTGATTAGTTGATTACGCAAAATTCTGCGGTCACTTTTTGTGCGGACTCTCGATCGCAGTCGCTTGCGCGTCTTCCGCTTCCTTTTTCCGTTTCCTCTAGTTCAGCGGTTCCCAAATAGTGGTACGCGTACGCGAAGGGGTACGCGTAGGCGCACTTAATGGCCACGTTTACCTCTACAATCTTATGTGAAGAGACGGTGCCCAGAGTGCCCACTTATATCATTAGTGAAAATTATCTGCACAGATTGGGACCTATTTCGTATTATATTGTGATTACTAAGTAAATATTAGAACCTAATCAATTACTGATACGATGGATAAACAACACATTTAAGTAACAATAACTACCATATGACATTTTTTTTATTTAAACATTTTGCTCAGGCAGGGTATTTGGGTCTTAGAAACATCACTAAGCGGTACCTATTAAAAATAATTGGGAACCGCCGCTGCTCTAGTCAGAATTAAACCGAAAGGACGGTTATATTTATTTGATTGTTTGATGAAAATGTATGTTCAGTAAGACATACATAATCTTATTAGAATCGAGTTCAATTGATGTTGGATTCCAATTGGAGTCTAACTTAGTGCCATCTAAAGAGCAAAACCATTTTTAAAAAATAAACCTTAGTACACGAATACAAAATACATTTATGCGTATTAAAAAAAGGTAATTAGTCATTCATTATGCAATTATCTACTAGAAAACTCCTACTGAGTTTTCTTGGTACCTATAACATCAAGACCAATAATTCAAAATGTTTTCTCATAAAATTGTACAAATATAAGCTGGGTGGGGGTGGGGTGGGACCCACTCGAGCGCGATACGCAGCTGGAGTAGCTGGGCAGCGGACATTCCCTGACCACATCGTCCGAGTGCGCGTACAAAACACAAAGGCTGGAGAAAGTTGAAAAAAGTGTACCTACTTATCGGAAAATTGTACCATAAAACATATTTATTATCATTACCTTTTCCCACCAAATTTATGTGAGACATGGTGGGTTACAATACAACTCAATCAAATTTCGTAGATATTTTAGACCTCGCGCGCGACCACACCTACACACACGTGGTACAGAGCACAGAGACCATATACAGTGAGAACCGTGGTCTCTGTACCGACCAATACAGTGGTGTTTCTCTAACAGAGCTATAAATACATATAATAACAATATAAACGCAACAGGAAGTAGAATTTGATTTGTTTAACTTTAAATACACATTTAAGGAACTTGTAGTAAAATCAAGTAAAATGTTTAAATAAGTCGCTTATAAATAATACCTAATGGTGTTTTTTATGGAACCTGACATGGTGGGCTAAATCACCATGATGTCACACACGTGATGTCAGCCCATCACAACTTGGTGAACTAAGTGCCATGTCAGTGCTTCCCTTCGGTCGTTAGCTATAGTATAATTGGCGCACATAGTATAATCTAAAACTGGATAACCAATTAATTACCGTAAATAAAGTTATCGAAACAAATTCTGAAGCGAACCAGACACCTGGACGTGGGCCGCGGATTTGTATTCGCAAGTCCCGGTGCGGTGGTGGAACCTAATCGAACGGGGCGTCAATGGCGCTCGAAGGGGCTTAATGGTCCCTCGTTAGAGACATTCCCTTCCCCCCCGCCCGTCCTCTAGCTGGGCTGCGCTGGGCCTCTTCCAGCACGACACATGTAAGTAAGGCCGCGCGCGCGCCAACACCCGAGTGTCACGCGGCAACACGACCCTGCTGTTCCTTTCTTCTGGTGGCCTTCTTTATTTAATTCATCATCATATTTATTCAGTCTTCTTCAATAAGGTAACAATTTACCTAATTTAAAATTAGAGATATTATATAAGGTCTTTCAATAGTAGGTAACGATACGCTAAGGGGTGTATGTGTATCAGATACTTACTGATCACGTTCCCATACCATTTTTTTTACGATATAAAAAACGTACTTATTAAGGTGAAATACGCGCACTTCACGTATTAAATTTGAGGAGTGAGTAGGTTTTTTATATCGTAAAAAAACTGGTATGGGAACGTGATCAGTATCTGATACACATACACCCCTTAGCGTATCGTTACCTACTAATGAAAGACCTTATATACATAATCAAAGTAGGCATTGTTCATACAGTGTCGCACACATAGTGCTGAAGAACTACATAAATACTATAGGAATTTATATGATTACAAAATATTAATAGTAGAGTCGCACTGACAACGTTGGGGGCGACGAAGCGAGCCACCACCTTGGTTCAAATTAGTTGAGGAATTGGGGTTGTGGGTTCCGCACCACCCCTTTCCCCTCCCGCCGCCCAACATCCGCCGCGCAGAGAATTCAGCGAGTTCCAATCAAACTTCCAATACGATTAGGGGTTTCTGAAAATTTTAAACTCGATTTGCGGCATCCTTTTGACGAGAGGACGAAGGAGTTTTCGCTGCACTAAGTAGTCTGAACTCTGAAACGCCGCAATAGTATTACAAATTCAGCGACGTGTAAGTATTGTCATAGTATAAAAAGGACAGTGTTTAAATTAAACTATAGTTCAGTCATTATAGATTTGACCCGTGAATAATCAGTTCTTGGAATTTTTTTTCGTAGGTCTCTCGGGGGGCTCACTGGGAGTGTAAATTCAAAAAGTAGACTCAGTCAGGCTCCTGCGTATATTCGAAAAACGGTTTAAAAAAAACGGTTTTTCTTGAATAACACGGCCATTTTTGATTTTACAGTAAAACCGTAAGACAAAAATTGTAGGAAATTTGATTCTCTACAAGTTTGGTCCTCACAATTTTTCTTCTAGGATCGATATTTTGGAAATTAAATTTGAAAAAAGCATTGATTTTATAGGGGGAGTCAGATGTACCGTCAGCGATGTTTTAAAGGTAACATGAAATTAGTCTTCAATTATGTCCTAAGATGGCGCCAGGAGTATCGAATTTGAATTAAATAATTATTATATTTTTAAATCTGCTAATTATAGAACGATGCTAAGTGGGAACAGCATAGTTAAATTTAAAGATTATTTTATATTAAGTAGAAATTTCAAAATAGTGTATTTTAAGGTTTTCATAATTTTTCCAATAAATATTTTCATGTTTTGTCAGTCAGTGAGCTTGGCGGATAAAATGTATAATTTCGCCGCTTCTGCATCATAGATGTCAGACCAAAGTTAAGTTGTCCTATTTGTCTATAGATGGCATGCCTATTTCTTATTATATTGAATAGTTGCCAAATACCCACCAACCAAACCTGCGTGCAATTCAAATACGCGCGTGCGGTTAGGATAAAGTGGAGATACCTTCTTTAAAATTATATTTTTTTACCTCACCACCTTTGAAAACGGAAACAAACACGGTGGATTCCCAAAAGAATTATTTTATAATAATATATTTTTATTGTTTTAATATATTAGATGGAAATTTGAAAAGCTAGAATAAATTCAACAAAATACCAGAACCCCTAAACATTATTTTTATTTATAGATTTCTTTTTGTGTTTTCTTTGTTTTTGACGTGAATTTGATGAAACGTCTTTAGCCTGCTGCCGAATGTATTTTACAAAAAGTTGCGTCACGAAAATTATTTGGTTTCATAAGGGGCACTATCACTTGAGGCACTGCCATAGGCCCCGCTTAGTGTTCCTTATGAAACCAAATCACGAAAATTATGTACTTTTGGCGACTTAGATCTCAAAAACTATAACAGTTATAGGAAGGTGAGGCATATCGTCCTAAAGGTAGTTCTTCCGACTTGCTAGGACGACATACCCGAGAGTCGCATATCAAGCCCTTCTATTTATGGCACTTAGAAAAAAGGCTTCGAAAATCAATAAATGCTTATAACTCCTGAACTACTGGTCAGATCGACTTGCAATTTGTTTCTTTTCGTAGAAAAAAAATGCTATTTTTGAAATAGTTGTTTTTTTTCAAAATCGGTTCAGCCGTTTCAGAATAAAAAAGGAAAAAGGAAAGAAGGCATATCTCGGAAACTACTGATCCACGACTACTCATCCGCTGCAGGAAATGATAGGCCTCGATAGGATTTATTTTTTAAGGGAAGCACTGACGTGCCACCAAGTTCACCCGGTGTTATGGGCTGACATCATGGATGTTGTAGGTGATGTAGCCAACCGTGTCAGTTTCAATAAAAAAAAAAATCAGTCGAATTCTCAACTTCGAAATTTTGGACGATCACAATACTTCCTTTCTCCTTACAGTCGCTCGAAAGTAAAAAGCCACCTCCATAGTTTTTAACCGTTGCGGCAATTTATCGATCGACGCGCGACGTTCGCTTGTTTTGGAACACGCAAATGTTTGCGTGGAGCGTGCAGGCAAGCGATACGGGTTACTGCGCGTGGAAAAAGGATGACACAATATCGCTGCGATCTCTTGAGACGGTCGGTTCTGTATTCACGCGATACGCACACTACCATAATCGCGGTGTCTCGTTTTAGTAATAGTTGAAGTATGAAGTACGGAGTCCAGGCACCGAATTAAAAAAAGTTGAGTCCAGATTTTTTCCATCTATGATGCTGCTGGTGGTGTTATACCCTTCGATCATAAAAAATATTAAGATTCCGCATGTCAGGGCGATTCGTGCCCCACCAAAAATACGTGCAATTCAAATATTACGTGCATCGCCCGCTCATTCTGCCATCGACCGCCAGCGCGAGAGCACTTGCTTCAGCGTCTTCAATATTACACAAATGCCGGCTTCAGGCCTCTGCGTAGTATACGAGAGCATCTGGCATTATATTTCAAGAGTGAAAATCCCTTCAAATACAATGTTTTATAAGAAAAAGTAAAAATTTTCACTTCATACATTTAATGTGTTTGGATTAAGTGGAGATGGCTTCTTTAAAATTAAATTTTTTTACGTCACCACCTTTGAAAACGGTAACACTGGATTCCCAAAAGAATTCTTTTTTATTATATATATTTTACTATATTAGATGGCAATTTTAAAAGCTACAATAAAATCAACAAAATACCAGAACCCTTACATGATTTTTATTTACAGATTTTTGCTTGTGTTTTCTTTGTGTTTTTTTTTATTGAAAGCGCGACCTGTGGCGCCGAGGCACCCATGAGATGTCAAAGGACGCCCATGGACATTTGGTCGTATGCGGGGGTTGCGAATGCCATGCCGGCCCGACAGGTGCCTGTTCATGCCCCTCTTGAAGGACCCGAGACTGTACTTGGGAGGAAATATATAGACAGGAGAGCGTCCCAGAGTTTACCGGTTCTATAGAGGAAAAATCTGCAGAAGAGGTTGGTACGCATCCACGGTAAGTCCAGCGTGTGGGAATGCAATCCTTTTTAACAAATTCCTCTTTTCAAACAATTTCCCTTTTAAAAGCTGATATTTGGCAGAGCCATCCCACAGGTGCAAGCAGTACTCCAAGCATGACCTGATCTGCGATTTGTGCAAAAGGACTTAGGTGCACAAGAAATTTACGTGTTTCTTTCTTGGTTGGTTCTTGTTTGATTCTTACAGATTTTGAATAACATATTTATTTGCTTTATGAAACGTATATGACAAGTGGTTCAAAAAAGTTAACATCAAAGGGAGGAATACGAAAATATTAAAACTGGTCTCGTTTAAATAGTTAGTGAGAAATTATTATTTAGGTTGACTGCAAAATTAAGTTTGTTTGTAATATATTTATGTATCAAAAAGGTGATGAGTGGAGGTGAGAAATGTTTTTCTTTTTATAACCAGTTTGGTGGTTCAAAAAAAATTATCAAGGTTAATTTATAGAAGATGCGTCACTACGCTCCGCATCTTCTATAAATTAACCGTAACCTAATAGGGACCATGTCGAGGCAGCCCGTGTCGTTTGTGCATACATGTCTATTCAAAATCAATGTTTTTGTAGTTAAAAAAAGTAAAGTTTTAATTTTGCATGAAAGATTAAAAATTAAAAGTTGTATGGAAACCTGTTTCTTCTTTTAAGTAAACTAAATAAACTACGCGTCCGGCAAAACATTATTTCACTAAAATTTATTTTTTAACTTCAGTCTACACAATAAGCTTACTAGCAATTTGCTAGCAAACTTCCCCACTTCAAAGCCACGCCCCCGTCGTATTTGTGCGGAACCCTCGGTTTGTGGGTTGGTCAACTTGGTCTGTGTTTTTAATGTTAGTAACATATTGGCTTTATTTCTAGTAGACACTTCACACTATTAAAGCTAAAATTTTGATATTCCTGTCATTATTGTCATTTTGAGAAAGAAAGACAGGAGATGAACGAATGATTTAATAATCTTAATTTAAGCACGTCTGTCAAATTTTAGGTGATTTTAGTTGCAAGTGATATAAGACACGTCTAAAGTCGACATAAATTGACAAATGCGTTTGAAATTTTTATAAAATAATTCACTCATCATCCATAGGTTTTCTTTCACAAATAAATGTAAATCGTAAAACTGTAGGTCCCTTCCCTCCTAATCTTACTTGGTGGTAGGGTCTAACCCGCCCGGGTTGGTACCACCGCACTGAATGAAACGTCGGTTGAAACGGCTATGTAAATAGTTTGTGTTTTCCGACCAGTTCAGTGTAGCCGGCACGATCGAAGGGGAAAGCACTGACATGGCACCTAGTTCACCCGGTGTTATGGGCTGACCTCACGGACGTTGTAGGTGATGTAGCCAACCGTGTCAGTTTCCATAAAAAAAAAATAAACGAAAAAAATTGCAATAAATGTTTTTAATAAATAATTTAATAATAAGAAGTAAAAAGCCACCTCCATAGTTTTGAGCCGTTGAAGCAAGCGGCAATTTATCGATCGACTACGTGCGACATTCGCTTGTTTTGGAACACGTAAATGTTTGCGTGGAGCGTGCAGGCAAGCGATACGGGATTACTGCGCGTGGAAAAAGGATGACACAATATCACTGCGATCTCTTGAGATGGTCGGTCCTGTATTACGCGATACGCACACTACCTTAACCACGGTGTCTCGTTTTAGTAATAATTGAAGTATGAAGTGCGGAGTCCAGAACTATTTTTTCTGTCTACGGTTATACCAAAGAGATTAAAAAGGGTGGGTTTAATGTCTTTGTGTTATACCAAAGAGATTAAAAGAGGGTGGGTTTAATGTATTTGTGTTATACTTTACAGAATATATAAGTCAATGATATTTTATATAAAATTGTAGATTTTACCGACGACGACGAATAAAATAAAAAAATAGTAAATCTGATTTAAATGCAAAATTGATAATAAACCATCGCTTCTCTTATATTCTCTATCTTTTTCTCCCTTCCTTCCTCGCCCATCTCTCACTCACCTCTCTCCCTGTCTTCTCTCCTCGATCCCGCCTTCCTCCCCTCCTTCCCCTCACCCTTCACGGACCCCTCTTTGCCACCTTCCCTTTCGCCCATTCCCTCCCTCTCTCCCTACTTCCCTTCCTCCCCTCATGCCGCCCCTCCTTCCCATCACCCTCGCATTCACCGCTCGCATTCCATTCCTCCCCTACTACCCCTCATCCTGTCCGCAACCCCCTCTTACCCCGCCCCTTCTCCCTTCCAACCTCTCACTCCCTCCATATCCATTCCTCCTCGTTCCCTCTACTACCTCCCTCCCCCACACCTACCCTCATTCACTAACCCTTCCTCCCTCCATACCTCTCCTCCTCTTCTTCTTTTTTTTATGGAAACTGACATGGTTGGATACATCACCTACAACATCCGTGATGTCGGACATGTCGTGCCGGCTATACTGAACTGGACGGAAAAAAACGAAAAAAATAACTATTTACATAGCCGTTTCGAAATACGTTTTATTCAGTGCGGTGGTACCAACCCTAGTAAGGTAAGAAGGGAAGGGTGCTACAGTTTTACGTGGAATCCGAACCACGGTCAGCCTACAATGGTCGAGCGGTCACCCATCCAAGTGTTGACCGCGCCCAGTGTTGCCTGCACCACTGAGCTACCGAGGCTAACAAACGTACCTCCCACCCACTCCCCCCTCTTTTCTCTCCCACTTCCTCTTCCTGACCATTTTTCATTATTTCTTACCAAAAGCAGTATCTATTGAGTAATCTGTGCCAAAAGCCTAGATATTAAATTTTCATATCCTTACCTTGAGAAATCATGGATTCCCCATACAAAAACTTTCACCCCTATTTCACCCCTTATTTTTAGGTTTCAGTATCCCTGTACGGAAGCCTATTACTAAGCCTCCGAAGTCTGTCTGTCCGTCCGTCCGTCCGTCTGTCTGTCCGAGGGCTGTATCTCTTGAACCGTAATAGGTAGCCCGTTGAAATTTTCACAGAATATGTGTTACTATGGCGGATATAACAACAAATAAGCGGAGCTAGGTACAACCAAAGAGTTTGTAAACTCTTTGGACCGGAGTAAAACCGCAAACAGGAAATTACAATCTTACACGTTCAACGCCACATGAAAAATCCAGTATTTCCGTTTGGGCCACGGGGCTCACCGCTCACCGGTGAGCCTTTCCTTACTGAACCATTCAGGTCATGGGGGTCACCGGTGAGCCGCGTGAGAGGTCCTACGTAAACGCTTCCTACAAGCCACAGAGCGCAGCTACAAAGCCAATATGGAAGTGAGCCGCATGGCCTTGTAGTCGAAGCGGACGGCGTGGTTTTCAAATCCAATAGAAACTTGTAGTTTTTTATTAAGTTAATTGTAACGATGCTAGGGCTGCTCTTAACGATAAGGTAGAAAATTATATTTTTATTAATAGAATTAATAAAACCAGAAAATAATAAGAAAATATTCGTCAAAATAAAAATGAACATAACATTTTCTTCATTACCAAATAAGAAGACATTATTTATTACGAAAATAATTTATGAAATTGAACAAAAGAAAATATTTATGAAATTGAACAATCACAACATTATGTTATGACACTTCATTATTTAAAATAATCAATCATCTTAACCCTTTGGCTCTTAACCATAAACAATAAAGAATTATCCGTGAGTCTTGTTAAAACAAGGCAAACAAAGGAATGGTTTAGTTGGGCTGCTTTGGCAATAAGTGGATACTTTTTTCGACTTGGTTTTAGCCTGTTTGCTACCCATTATTGGTACGTTCTTTGCATAACATTGGTGACATGTTCTTCTCACTTTTCTGGCCAATCCCTCTTTCCTTTCCAGAGTGTGTTTCATTCTCTTCCGTCTTTCTATACGCATTTCATCGTCGCTATCCTCACTCTCCGACAAAAGAATTCGACAGCATCTTCTTTTCGTTGGTTGAACTACGTCTTCATAGAATCTATTCCGAAACTACGGTTCAGAAGATCTATCTCGATGTTTTCTAACTGCGTTAGCGCTTCTTGTGTTAACTCGAAATCTTCAAAATAATCCATTTTTGGCGAGAAAAGCGTAAAACATCCTCAATTGTCGACGCAGCCGGACCGGGATTGATCGCTGCGTCCGCGGCGAGCGCGCAACGGGTGGGCCGCGGCGTGACCCCGCGGCCCCAGCCAACAGAAAAATACAAATCCTTCATAGGAGGCCACACGATCCACCCGTGAGCCTTTTGCTATATCTCGAAAATTAGACGGTAAATGTCGCAAATTTTTATTTTCCTTACAAATTACCGCATTTTATAAACTTTGTGATGAAAATCTCAAGTTGATGAAAATTACGGATATAATGAGTTTGGCTTGGCCCGAACGGAAAAGTACGCTAGGCCCACCGGTGGGTCGTATGGCGTTCAACGTGTTAATTGTGGGCTGATTTTGAAAATTCTTTTTTTGTTTGGTAGGTCATACTTCAGAGGTGCTCCCATTGAAATTTTATCGAAATTGATTCAGCGGTTTATGAAAAATCAACAAAATACTATTGGTGTGTGGTTACCTTCAGCAAAACTTTTGTGATGTGGACTTTTTCAGCAATTTGCAGTTTGACACATGGCGAATAATTCTGTACCACTTCAAACGGATTTCGATTATTCGATTTCGATTATGGTTTTTTATTAAATATTACTAAAAAGAATGAAATAAAAACTGTTTTAAAAATATAAAACCGACTTAAAAAAAAAATAAACTAGAACTAAAAAGTATTAAATACGTACCTAATATTTTGAAATTTTCTCTGTCATTGTATTGAAATACATGAATCGATATTGTCATTCATATTCGGACCCTTGTTTCATGAATATTCTAAATTTGAAATCTTTTCCGACCGGCCAGATGCGCTTAATTTATACGAGTACGAGTACCATCGAGCTGGTCTGATGATGGAGACGGAAGGTGGCCATAGGAACTCCTAAACTACACATGATAAACCCATCGTGTTTGGGCTCGTTGAATTTGTCTTCACGAGCAATTTACTTTAGACCTAGGAGATTCTCAATTCGACGGTATGTTTTCTTTTTTTGGATGTTTGTTACGCGATTACTCCGTCAATTATTGTGGGCCGATTTTGAAAATTCTTTTTTTTTGTTTGAAAGGGGATAACCATGAGGTGGTTCCATTTTAATTTGGTCGAGATCAGATTGGAAAGCGAGGCGGAATCGCGAGGCCGAAGGTCGAGCGATTCCGCCGAGTACATTAATAGCAAAAAATTTAAAAAAAAACTGTGAAATAAAAAACTATTTAAAAAAATATATAAAAAAGGCCTTCAAAAATGTATGAAATTAAAAAAAATCGAACCCTAGAGTAGTTGAAGGCGGTGCTAAAGCAAGCAAAAATGATACATGAAAGAAAACATGCGCGGATGATATCCTTTGTGATTTGTGTAGCCTTCTTTAGCACCGCCTTCAACTCTAGGGTTCGATTTTTTTAATTTCATAAATTTTTTAAGGCAGTTTTCATATTTTTTTTTACATACAATGCTGACATTATTAGAATGAAGAGTGACGAGTATTTGTTTAACTGTTCAACTAAATAAATACGTTCTATCCACAGAGCACGGAATACCCCCGCGCGCGCGCGGGGGTATTCCGTGCTCTGTGGATCTATCTATTAAAAGCGCACAAACAGGAAATTACAATCATAATAATATTTTGTTCCGTATACCAAATTATTTTCAAAACATTTTTTTATTTTATTTAATTTGATAAGAAGTTTTAGTTTTATTGTAAATTGTCATAATTTTATTATTCAAATATAATTAAAAATTTTGGAATTTACATAAATAATGTTCTTTATAAATATAAATGAAAGCGCCATCTTTTGTCTAGTAGCAGTAATTCTACAGCCTAGTGACAATTAAAGGTACCTACATACATGTTGTATTTCAACTAGATAGCGCCCTTAGTATAGAAGTATTAACAAACATTAACGCCACCTGTTTGTTTTACGACAACATCAAGAAAAATTATTAACGCCCTCTGTTGGTTTTACGATTTACAACGTTACCAAATTTTTTATATGGAGTGGTCTATCTGTCCCGACAGGGTTATAAAATCAATGGAAAAAAGCGACAAATTCAAAATATTTTCATCACCTCGTTTATTTTAAACTTTACGGCATAAATGAAGAGGACTAAACTTGTAGAGAATCAAATTCTGAACAATTTTTGTTCCCACCTTTTTTCCCCCATAATCGATATTTTGGAAATTAAATTTGAAAAAAAGCGACAAATTCAAAATATTATCATTATCTCCTATGTTCCACGTTTTACGGCATGAATGAAGAGAAACAAAGTTGTAGAGAATCAAATTCTGAACAATTTTGGTTCCCACCTTTTTTCCCCCAAAATCGATATTTTAGAAATTAAACTTAATTAATTAATCACCCATTAATTAATTACAACGTAATTAATTACCCATTTCAGGTAGTGGGACTTGTTTCACCAGTGTGCCCCAGACGCTGGCGGCACTGGGTATAGGCAGCTGTGCGAACAAAAGGAGTGGCGGTCATAGCGTCCTTTATATACCTAACCTGAAACGCAGTTCAGTCAGTTCGTCGATTGATGCTCTTTGGAGTAGACGTATTTAACCAAACTTGTAGAGAATCAAATTTCCTAAAATTTGTGTCCTTACGGTTTTACTGTAAAATCAAAAATGGCCGAGTTATTCAAGAAAAACCGTTTTTTTTTAACCGTTTTTCGAACATACGCAGGAGCCTGATTCAGTCTACTTTTTGAATTTACACTCCCAGTGACCCCCCCCGAGGGACATACGAAAAAAAAATCCAAGAACTGATTATTCACGGGTAGGGTCGGTTTTTTTTATATAATGACTGGACTACTATGGCATTGTGTACACAACGTTTAGCATAGCATGGTCCACAAGTGTGACATCCACATCATCATACTATATTTGTAATTTGACGAGTTCTTTAATTTTGTCTTTCTATCCTCTTGAATGCTTCGAAGCGGTGGGAGTGACGACGACGGTGTGCGGTGTGGCGGCGCGGCACACCGAGCGACACACTGCATGCACCCTCCGTCCGCCTCCACCGCCCGCGCCTCGCAAGCTTGCATTGTTTCAAGAAGTAACCCGTACACCCCACACCCCGTTTAGCGCCCGCCTGCTATTGCGTCTTTGTTGGCCGCCTCCCCCGCGCCAACCTACACACTAACATTCGCAAATTTACTAACTCTCTTGGCTATGAAGCCTTTCCTATCTTATGTTTTTTGTAATGGGATTGCTATTGGGCGGTAATATAGTACCTATGTATCTACCAACCATTTACCACTAAACATTGCAATACTTGTAAAAACCCCTGCGAATTTTCTTGTCGGCTCTTCTTCGTAAATTATTTTTTTTATCTAGTTTTAAATAGTTCGCGTTTTCCGTCCAGTTCAGTGTAGCCGACATAAAATGAAGGGAAGCACTGACATGGCACCTAGTTCACCCGGTGTTATGGGCTGACATCACGGATGTTGTAGGTGATTTAGCCAACGGTTTCAGTTTCCATAAAAAAATAAAATATAAAATAAATAAACAATAGGTATAAAATATACAATATCTATATGTGAATATACGTTCTAATTAATAATAGATTAGGCCAAACCAAATGACAGCATATTTAAATAACTTTACAATTTAGGAACCGTCAGAAATACTTATAAATTACTAGTTGTGTCCGCGGCTCCTCTCGCGGTAAAGGAAATAGACGATTTTTTCCAACTGCTTTCACCTCCGACCCCACTGCTCGGCTCATATGAATAATGGCGTCATGCTGTATAGCGTATATAGCCTGGCGGAGATATGTCGCATTGCATAGGCAAAAACTGCAAGCGAATAGGTTAAGCCGTTCTTGAGTTATAAGCAGACATACATTCATACATACATACACACAGACGTCAGACGTTGGATGTAATATTATTAGAAGACTATTAAATAGTTAGGGATTGTTATTTCAGACAAAATGCGCATTCATATAAACATGATCGAGATGTTTCTAATGAATTCCCGTTCCTCGATTATCGGCTCGCTACAGATGAAGAAAGAAACCAGCGACAAGCTGCTAAAGTAACAAGTAGTGAAGTTAGTGTAGTGATTATAATCTATGTGTGAGGGTGATTACAATCTAACTTCAACTACGGCGATGTGGTGTACGGTCCGTGTCTTTTCAAAAAAACTGCCAAATGTATTCAGCGCACTCAGAATGCCTGCGTGAGATTTAGCGAGAGACCTAAAAGAAGAGCACGGATTTCACCTATTCTTAATAACCTTAACATGCTTAATATGAAAAATCGTAGACACCTCCACTTTGCTGTTTTGTTACACAATGTGATAATTAAGGAGGAACCGGAAACCTTGTATCGCAAACTGTCCTGGCTGGGAGGAAAACATAGATATGGGACTCGATCGGTAGGTAGGCTACTTGCGATCCCCCGGCATCATAGTGCGGCGTTTGAAGGTTCTTTCAAATACGCCGCATCTCGATGCTGGAACAATTTGCCTGCGCCGATCAGGGAGACCACCAGTAACAAATCATTTAAAATAAAACTTAAGTGTTATCTTCTTACACAACAGAGGAAGAATTAAGTCTGCTTACCTCACTGTACGTGTCTTACTATTTTTCTTATACATTAGGTATATGTTTTATTTAGGAATTTATCTAACTCTCAAAATTTATAATTGTATGCACAAGCAACTATTTATTCTTTAGTACATACCGATATCAAATTAACTTGTCTAAATTGTTTATTCATATATTTATATATATATAAATATATATAACAAATACATTCATTTATCATTAAAATATTGTAAGCTAGAGCGGAAGTTGTATGTCTTCAATTGTTAATCTTCAAATTGTTCAAGGGCTGGACTTAAATACAGCGCTGAGTCTAGTGAAATCTTCACTAGACTCAGCATAGGCTGTGTTCAGTCCTTTTTTTTCCTTTTTCCTTCTGTAACTGTTTAAATGTTATGTGTTAATTAATATTACTTGTCTTGATTGTTTTTAAATGTGTCTTAATATGTTAAAATAATGTAATGCTGAAGGGGAAAAAATAAATATTTCTTATTTCTTATTTCTATTTCTTAGTGGTTCGCACGTGGGGGCGGGGGCGGATGGCGGCGCCGCGGGGTCGTCCGTCGCTGGGGGTGGCGGCGAAGGCTTCGCGGGACACGACTACGGCCATAAAAGCGGGCGCTGAGTTCGGATAATAGTAGCGGCGCGGTGGCGAGCAGACTCGGCGGCCTCGGTGGCGCGGGGGCGCGGCGGTGGCAGGACGCCTCCGGTGCAGGGTTTATGACGTCGCGCGACCCGTCATTAAATCCATTTGTGACGCTCTTTTCACGTACTACACGCTGAAGCAAGCGATCGAGCTAAGCGACCTGTACTGAAAATGTAAAATGGAAATTTGACCTACCAATAAACGACGTCGTTGGAATCAAAGAGTTTGTATTACAAGGAGCTCAGCGACGTAATACAAACTCTTTGGTTGGAATATTCAATGCCAAATCGTGGAAGAGCGAAGAACCGTGAGATTTAAATTATCCATCCTACCTAGGGTACACCCAAATCTCGTTGTCAAAACGTCCACGCGGAGTCACGCCACCACGAGACGAATTGGACGGGGAACGATTCGCCCTGTCGCTGTGGCGTTCGTCGAACTTTCCTAATTTAAATTGAGATCGGTCGGGTCGTGAGTTTGCTCCGCAGCGCAGAGCCCCCGGGCCCGGCCGGCCGGGGCGGGCGGCGCGGCGCGAGCGTGACCCGTCAGTCCCGGAGTCCGGGGGCGGGACGGAGGATCGCACCACCGGCACCGGGCGCGCCGCAACATGCCGACAGGAAATGAAGAGGCGGCCGCGGAGGCGGAAATGGAATAAGGATAACAAGACGCCGAGCGTTCCGCCCCCGTGCGCCCACCCCACATTGTATAAACACAATTTGCTCTGATATCTCGCCTACAACAACATTCTTTCTCCGCCGCATGCCCGCATTCCTTCTTATTGCGCGAATAATAATTTGTTTATCGTGGCTTCGTACTCGTTTATTTACTTGACAAATTGGAGCCGCTGCGAAGGTTCTATTAAGGCTCAGCAACACCAACAATTGGTTTCCCCCGATTGAGTGTCTCGTAAACCATTGTGAGTTTGATGTTAGATAAAATATATAGCTTTCTACAAGACATAGTGCTTCCCAACAAGAAGCCTAAAACGCAATTGGATATATTTAACTCCATAGAAAAAAAATGGCTAAGTGTACTCTCGAAAATTCGGAAAACCCATGTTTCCGTGCCAACCATCATGTAAGTCATGTAATTTTATATAACAGACAAAAAATACAATACACTTTCCCATCAAGGAAAGTATAGTTTATTTTATTAAAAATTTAGCCTATAGGTAATTAAATAGGTATTTATTGATTCTGGAATTACGCCTCCACGTTCACAGTGGTTTACGAGAAACAATAACCGGGAGAAACCTATTGTTGGTACTGCTGGGGCTTAATTGTATGAAAATATCTATTTTACTAAATACTTAAGTCGGAAAAGTAACAAGCCCTCTTGCTGTTTTTTTTTTCATATGTTGGTACTAAGCATGTAAGTACTAGCTTTATATTTAGATAGACGCAAAGCCGAAAATGAAGAGAAAACCGGCCAAGTGCGAGTCCAATTCACGCACCGAGGGTTCCGTATCGCCATGTCATGGTCAGCACCACTCAGGCCATCTATGGCGTGTTTTATGGAATGCTTCATATTAGTTAAAATTTATGATTAGTTAAAATTCTTCATACTGTTTAGCAGTAGATGGCGCGCATACATTTTTTAGTTTGTTGAATGGGAACCCCCGTGAATTTTTTACTTTTTATTATTTTTATTACTTGTTGTTATATCGGCCATAATAACACATACTCTGTGATAATTTCAACGGGCTACCTATTACGGTTCAAGAGATACAGCCCTCGGACAGATAGACAGACAGACGGCGTAGCTTAGTAATAGGGTCCCGTACGGCGGGGCGGATACGGAACCCTAAGAATACGTCCCGACCAGGATTCGAACCTGCAACTCCGGCTTTAAGCTCCGGGTCGGGTGTGACGTATTTTTTATCTTAATTTTCGGCTTTGCGTCTATCTAAATAAGAAATAACGAGACCTAGTTTATTTATTACGCATTATGTCGGGTTTTCGCAAATATAATGTACCGCATCAAACTGCAGTGTTGTTGTTGTAGTTGTTGAGAGTAGCCCCTCTGCGGGCTAATTAATATTCGCCGAGCAGCTGCTGCTCTATGCGTGCCTAGTACCTACTCGAGAAGGTAGAGTTGTTTTGTGGCGGCGTGGTGCGCTGCACGCAAACAAGTGGGTCATGTGTTCCTCGCGCACGCCTCATTACGTCGACAGGCATCGCTCTGCGTCTCCAGTCTACTCTACACCCACGCCGCGCCCGCTATTCAGCGCACCGGGATACCATACGTTCAGGTTTATCAGGATTGTTTCACTTATACTCAGTTCTGCAAGGACCTATACACTAACAATTCAAACGCGAATTTTATACAAGACTGTCTGGAAGAAATAGTTTTCTGCAATTAGTTCGCCATCGGCACCACAGAAAGTGTACCAATACAATAGAACGCTTGTCCGTCAGGTAATAAGCAGGGCATCTTCTGTCGACCCTATAAGATATTAACAAATATTTTTATTTATAATTCAGGAGCGATCACGTGACCAATCAGAAGGCGGGGATGACACCTGGATCGGAGGCTGTATTTGGTATGCATCAATTTAACATTTACCCACCTTACTTTTATGTCATGAAAACACTATCCAATGGTTTGTTCTTAATTTCAAGGAGTACAGACCTACCCTAAAGAAAAACCTAAAAAAGTCCTAGATGAAACTCGCCATGGATACCCTAATCCGTGCGGATATGTACGACCGACGTGTCTGCCATTCACAGCGCAAGCGCTGCTCTGCAAAGATCACGCCTAAACAGATGGCTAAGGCCGTTCCGTTTGTCGACGACCGCCGATACCGACAACCGACACGTCGACGTCGTCGGTCCGATATGTGGCGGGCGGGGCGGGGCGCGGCGGGCGGCCCGGCCTTAAAGCATTTGAATAGCCGCCTGCCCACGCGATTATGTCGGGCCGATTCGCTCGCAATAGAATATCGACCCACCACCGACATGTCGGTGGTCGTAATCGTTCACGTGGAAAACGGCCTAATACGGCTGAAGGTCGGTGCGTAGTGCATTCGTGATGCAACTGACTCAAGTGACGGCAACTGGTGCTGTAGGTACCAAAAGATAATATCTAGACTTACCATTTGCGTCTGGCACATATTTCAATGAGAATGTATGTACTACATCGTATTATAGCCGCTAACAATACATAGGTTTAGCTAACAGACTTTTGTAGATCAATTTACTGCAGAGGGAATGTATAACGTCACGTAAAAACTTCACACTGTGTAGGTACCACTCATACACAAATGATTACTGAAACAAAACTCTTGTTTGATCGTTATTTCGCCCTTTTGGGCGAAATAACGATCCTCAGTTACATCTTTAAATATTACAAATTTGAAAATTTTTAGGTTTCCGTATATATACGGAAGCCTATAAGCTAAGCCTACGTCGTCTGTATGTCTGTCCATCTGTCCGTGCGTCCGTTCGTTCGAGAGTTTTATATTTTAAACCGTAATAGGTATCCGGTTGAAGTATTCACAGAATACAGTAGAGCCTTGATAATCCCAACTACCTAGAAACTACCCCTGTTCGGACTCACGAAGCGTTCGGATTATAGTATGTTAGATAGGCAAATTCAATAAAACAGCTGTATACTTTGAAAAAATATATTGAGTGACCTTCTGAATCATAAAATACACAAAAACAGTTAGTTATAAACTGATCTATTTTAGTCTGCAATAATAAGTGGACGATGGGATAAAAAATCTTGTCCCTCAAATTACGTAGCATCACTTTTCGGATAACGAGAGGTCATTTTCGTCAGCCCAGTCCAAGCAAGTGTTAAGTGCTGATATGGCTTGTGAGTGGGGTATTTTCTTGAAATTCGTTAATAAATAAAAGATTCGTCAGCGAGAGGGGGTCACTTGGCGCTGTTCGGATTATAGAGGCGTTCGGATTCCCTTCGGCCGCCTACGTAACTAGAGTACGGATTATCGAGGCTCTACTGTATAGTGTTATTATGGCGGATATCCTAAGAAATAATTTAAAAAAAAAACGGAGTCGGACCGCGTACACAAGTTTCCGTCCCACCACGTAAATGGCCGGTTCTTATTATTTGTTATTTTACTTTATCTCAGTATCCCGCGATCTACCGGCGAAAGTTCATACTTTTGTTATTAAATTGTTTGGATAATTCGATAGATGGCGCTATTCTGAAAATTACAATATTTGTATGGGGGGGGCCCCCTTAATTGTTACTTTTAATTTTTTTTTATTATTTGTTATATCCGCCATAATACCACATTCTGTTAAAATTTCAACCGGCTAGCTATTACGGTTCCAAAGATCAGGAATAGGACAGACATATTAGACGACGTAGGCTTGCTTCCCGTACGGGGTACGGAACCTAAAAAAGCACAATGTCAAAAATAGGGGGTCCCCATAAAAGAAACGTGCTGACATCCATTATTGCATATTCACGCTACTAAATTATAGATGGCGCCACGGGTACTTTTCATTCCAGACAGACAAAAGATAGACGGATATGGTTTTTTGACATTAGGTATATAGCGTATAGTATTCCGGAATTACGGAACGCTCCGTGCGTGAGTAAAACTCGTACTTGACTGATTTTTACAATGAATCAGCCCAACTGCTTCACTTCCGATAATTCCTGCATTTAAAAAAATGTCCTTTTAATTTTCAAATAAAAACGCATCCCTCACCTTTCCTGAGCGGGTCCGGATGGAGCTGGGGGGCGAGCTGATGAGGAGACGGCGTCGCGGGCTGCGTGCCCTGCAGCGCCGCAAGCAGTTTCCTCTTGTGGTTGCAGAGCTTGGTGAGGTCCCCGCCGGGGGGCACCTGGTACGGCTTGCTCGCCACCTGCCGCCAAACACACACGTCGTCAATATTTCTGTTATCTTCCACTAATAATTGCTCTTGCTAATCAAATCAGTCAAACAATCATTTGAAACACCCTTGTATCCTATTTCAACACATGTAGAAGTGAAAATGAGAACATGGAGTCACATCTCTAGACATTACATTTCATTAGTAGGTAACGAACGATACGCTAAGTAGGTATGAGCGCCGCGCCGGCGCGCCGCCGCGCTTTCCCCCACGCCGCCGCCGCCGCCTAACGCAGTCGGCGCGCCGAACCGAGCGCGGTCAATTAGTCTGATCGCACCGATAGACTTTTCGAAGAAAAAAATATGTGAAATAACACAAAACGATATTGTCTTGGTGACCGACTCGGGCTCTACCATTAAAATAGCTACAAATTTAATGAATAAGTATGCAGAGTCATCTTTATCTTGGACGCGCTCGCATATGGGCGCGTTCAGGTAGAACGCTGGTAGCGGGCGCCGATGTACCAGCGCCGATGGGCGCTGGTCGGCGCCGGTAGTCGCTAACTCGCTACATAAAGAAAGCCGGTAGAAGCTGGTAAATCTGTGTGACTGAGTAGGTAGGTAGGTAGTGTGAAATGAAAATCTCGAGCTCATCGGATGAAGACCTTTTTCTGTTAGACAATGTGTTTTTCAAACTCAGAAAACATTCCAACATTTATCCACTACGTATCTATTTTGGTGTCTTCTATCTCTTTTATCTCACACTACTACAGGTCTACTAAATACTAACTAAATCAAAATGTCAGTATCCATTTTTTTACAATTTTATTAAACATTCACGAACAGTGAGACACGTTCGTTTCTCGCAAACGACAGCGCCGATCGGCGTTTCTCGGAGTTTGTCGGCGCTTATAGGCGCTGGTTCGGCACGAAGTATGGCGACTGTCTGCCTCAACAACGAGCGCTGGTCGGCGCCGGTCAGCGCTGGTACATCGGCGCCTGCTACCAGCTTTCTACATGAACGCGCCCTATGGAGACTTTCTGCGTCAACAACCAGCGCTGGTCGGCGCCGGTCGGCGCTGGTACATCGGCGCCGGCTACCAGCTTTCTACCTGAACGCGCTTTATGGAGACTGTCTGCGTCAACAACCAGCGCTGGTCGGCGCCGGTCGGCGCTGGTACATCGGCGCCGGCTACCAGCTTTCTACCTGAACGCGCTTTATGGAGACTGTCTGCGTCAACAACCAGCGCTGGTCGGCGCCGGTCGGCGCTGGTACATCGGGTGGTTACCGGCGCTCATATCTAACGCTAAGCGGTGTATGTGTATCAAATACTGATCACGTTCCCATACCATTTTTTTTTAAGATATAAAAACCTTACACACTCCTCAAATTTAATACGTGAAGTGCGCGTATTTCACCTTAACAAGTACGTTTTTATATCGTAAAAAAATTGGTATGGTAACGTGATCAGTATCTGATACACATACACCTCTTAGCGTATCGTTACCTACTATTGAAAGACCTCATAATATATTATGTTGGTCTAACATCGTTCTAAATTAATTAAATTTGTAATCAGCATTTTTTTTAAGCGGAGACGAAACCTTTATGCAATCGGTCAGGTGTAAGGCGTCTGTCACACGCTGAAATACATGGGCAGCGAGTGGTTTCTGTGCATCGCGTCCGATGCTGCGTGCGTAGATATGGCGAAGAGTTCGATAATTCATATACCGTTCAATAAATCCATCACACGAAACGTGCGGGCGCGGACGACGGGATAACTCTAATGAAGGGACGCGCAATTAATATCTAATGGTGTGCGGTGGGAGCTCAACGTCGTATTTGGTTGAGTCGGCAGCGCGGTGCAGTGGCGGCGCGGCGGGGCGGGCGGCACTGAGCCGGGAGCAAACGTGCTATAGGCGGTATCAGACTGGTCACTCGAGCGAATGTTCACTCGAGTGAATGGTTCATTTTTCTTGCATTCCATGTTCACACGGCTTAGCAGAAATGATATGGAAATGAACATTCACCTGCTCTTTTGTTTCAATATGTCGTCGAATGAAGTCGTGCGTCTTGGAATTAGTTTGATTTGTGATAATTTAATTGAGCATTAAGAAAAAAGGAGCAACGAAAACGTCGTCGACGGTGGTGGGTGCGAGCATGGATTGCAAGAATAAATTTATTGGGAGCTTCAGATACATTGTTGAGAGAACCAGCCGATGAATGAAAATGAATTTTTAAAATTATCCAAAAACAGCAGCGTATTTTCATCGTTCCACTTAAACACCATTTTGTCGGGACGGTTGACCTGACTGACGTTCGACTGCTACAGGACTCGATACAAAATGACCGATTCCGAGTGAACGTTCTCTCTGTGTTCAGACTGTTCATTTTTCATCGGCATCTTTCATTTCATAGTAGAAATGAAAGATGCGAATGAAAATATGCAACATTGTTGGATCGGTTCACTAATGAATTCATTCGGCACTTTACTTTCATTCCTTGTTTAGACGCTTAATTTCGAGTGAAAGATGCCGAATGGAAGACGAAAATGAACGAAAAATGAATAGTCTGATATCACCTTATCGGACGGACGGGCGCGCGGCGCGGAGGCGGGCGTCGTCGGCGGCGCGGCGGTGGAGACGAGCTCTCCCAATTACCGGTGAGCGAGCCACCCGGGATCCGCCGCCGCCGCTAATGAATACCCCGACTAACACGTCGCGTCGCTAGCTACTGCAGAATGAATCGACCTACACGCACACAACCTGGCTGGCCCATCCATACCAATATTCTATGCCCGTACATGATATATGGTGAGTAACGAGGCAATCCGCCGACGCACCAAAGTAGTCGATATTGGATACCGGGTGGCTAAGCTCAAGTGGCAGTGGGCTGCGCACGTCAGCCGAAGAGACGACAACCGTTGGAGTAACCGTGTCCTACACTGGCGGCCGTGGACAGGAAAACGGAGTGTGGGAAGACGACCTCCCAGGTGGGACGACGACATCAAGTGCGGAAAGCAGTGGTTCCGTACCGCTGAAGGCCGGGACGACTGGAGGAAAATTGGAGAGGGGTATGTCCAGCAGTGGACGCTTACACGCTGACTGACTGACTGTACATATATAGGTATGTAGGTACATAATATGCATTGTATTCCTCCTATTGTATTATTCGCTCTATCTGCATTTTACGCATTGAAATACCTACTTATATAAGTGTATGTATGTACAAAACATCAACTTATCGTGTGGCTTCATCTGTCAGACCAGGTAGGAACCAAGTAGGTACATACCTTCTGGTATACACGCAATCATGACATTATGAATTTGAAATTGAACGAAAATAATATAAAAAATCTGTTAAGTGCGAGTTTTACTCGCGCACGGAGGGATCAGGAAAGGAAACTCGCCTGGCGGGTGCATTCAACGAAACATGCGGGCATTCCGCATGTGGCGGAGACAGGGCCACGCCCCCTCCGCATATCTCCTTCCTTTCCTGATCTGAGATCCGCTATTATCAGCCTATCTTTTGTCTTTCAACAATGCAATGTATAAAAGCCTGTGGCGCCATCTATTATTCAATAGTGTGACTAATCGATTTTTCGGACCGTTGTTGTATGGGAGCCCCCCTTAATTTTTAACATTTTCTTATTTGTTGTTATATCCGCCATAGTAACACATATTGTGTGAAAATTTCAACGGGCTACCTATTACGGTTCAAGAGATACAGCCCTCGGACAGACGGAAGGACGGCGGAGGCTTCCGTACGGGATACGGAAACCTAAAAATATGGTTGCATTACGAACTAATATGCTAAATATGCCAAATATACTAGGTAAGTATATACAATATGTTACACTAGTTACAACTTACGAGAACCCACACCCTCGCATAAGCATTAAAGGACTTCTCAACTCGCTAAGCAACTCTAAAATGTTGGTTGCCCGGACTTTAATGTAGGTAGATATTGTACGTTAGTATCGAATGCATACAATATCAATTAATATCCCCGTCGAGGTAATGCATGTCGCGTGACACGCAACGCAACAACGCGCGCACATTACGCCCTCCCTGACTGCATGAAGCTATATCACACCTAGGGTTGCCAACCATACTGCTAAAAACAGTATTATACTTGTTATTTTCACTCTATAATACTGTTTACTGTTCAACAAACAAAAAGTATATAAAATACTGTTTTCACCGTCACTTCACTGGTATTCAGTCCAGAGCCACAAATAAAACGCGTGTGTAGTGCAGTCTTCATTTCTGAACCAAATACCAGCCAAAAAGTATCGTATGAATACAAATATCAGCTGTTTATCATTAAATTCTCATGTTACATTTGATAATTTTGAAAAAATTTTAGACAGCCATAATTTGCACTAAATCTTGCTATGGATGATTTGTATTCCGAATTAGTTTAGTTTCATTCAAGTAAGTAGTTCAGAAAAAAGTATCAGAAGACGAAGATTTTTTTTTTTTATCGATAGCGCGACATGTGGCATGTGGCATCGTTACACCTACAAGTAGGTGTCTAACGATGCCCATGGACATTCTGTGATGCACGGGGATTGCGAATGTCAGGCCGGCCTGACAGGGGCCTTTTCACGCCCCTTTTGAAAAACCCCAGGCTGTACTTGGGAGGAAATAGATGGGCAGGGAGTGCGTTCCATATTTTCCCGGTTCTGTGAATAAAAGACCTACAGAACCGGTTGGTGCGCATGCGTGGTAGGTCGATTGAATAGGGGTGCATCCTCTGCCCAGTACGCGTAGTGCGGAGGTGGAATGGGGACGACGGAATCGCGTTAAACAGCTCCTCGGAACACTCCCCATGAAATAAACGATAGAACACACTCAGGGAGCCGACGTCCCTACGGAGTTGCAGTGGTTCTAAGTCGCGGGACACCACGGGGTCACCCACCAGTCGCACGGCACGACGCTGGATTGAGTCTAGCGGCGCAAGCTGGTATTTAGCTGAGCCATCCCACAAGTGCGAGCAGTACTCCAAGCTGGACCTAACCTGTGTTTTGTACAACGTCAGTTTTTGGCCCGGCGCAGTGTCAAATATGACCTTAAAATCGGACACGTTCTTTTTATTCCACAAATTAATAGATTTAGTTATTTAAAATGCTAGAGTAAAACTCCCCCGCCTCTGCGACTTTTAGTTTAGGAGAAATAATTTTTTGAAAATTACACTTTTTTAGTTTCGGAAAAACGAAAAATAATTCTACAATTAAAACTAAGCTACTTATTTAAATTTCACTCAGCCATATCAAAGACCCTTTCGAATATCCACATTTTAAAAGTTATTCGAGGCTGTGAAAGTTTACAGAAATCGAATTATATTAATTTTTTATTTTTTTTATTTTATTTTTTTTTCTCCTAGATCCCGTAGTAGTAGGCGGAGATATTTATACCGAAAATAGTTCACTGTTTCCTCTGTCCGTAAAAAAAAACCGACGCCTAATTCCATGGGATCAAGAAGTTACAGGAGTTATTCGCTATGGGCTAGGGTTGTTACTAGAATGAATAACCTCGTCAGCCTCGATAGCTCAGTGGTGCAGACAGTCAACTGTCGCTATTGAATGTTAAGCAACGCTGGGTGCGGTCAGTACTTGGATGGGTGACCGCTGACCGTTGGAGGCTGACCGAGGTTCGGATTCCTCGTAAAACTGTAGGTCCCTTCCCTCCTAATCTTACTTGGTGGTAGGGTTTAACCCGCCCGGGTTGGTACCACCGCACTGAATGAAACGTCGGTCTAAACGGCTATGTAAATAGTTTGTGTTTTCCGACCAGTTCAGTGTAGCCGGCACGATCAAAGGGGGAAGCACTGACATGGCACCTAGTTCACCCGGTGTTATGGGCTGACATCACGGACGTTGCAGGTGATGTAGCCAACCGTGTCAGATTCCATAAAAAAAAAAAAAAAACATTTTTTATTTATTTATTTTTGACATTTGATTAATTTTATTGTATTGTTTCGTGATTTCTTTTAACCCGCGGGTTAATAATTAGCTTGTTTTGGTTTTTTTTTTTGTTTTTTTTTTTTTATGGAAACTGACACGGCTGGCTAAATCACCTACACTACAGCATCCGTGATGTCAGCCCATAACACCGGGCGAACTAGGTATGCATGCCATGTCAGTGTTTCCCTTCATTTCATGTCGGCCACTATGTTTAAAATTGGGGAGGCGTATGTCCAGCAGTGAACACATACACACTGACTGACTGACTGATAGTCCATATACATCCACTGCTGGGAACATATCATTATTTTCCGGAAAAATAAAAGATTTTGTAAAGTGCCAACCCTATTGCCCGAAAATTGATAATTGCACTAAAATGAGCATAACTTCTTAAACCCATGGAATTAGGCGTCGGCTTTTTTTTAACGGACAGAGGAAATAGTGAACTATTTTCGGTATAAATATCTCCGCCTACTACTACGGGATCTAGGAGAAAAAAAATAAAATAAAAAAAATAAAAAAAATATATAATTCGATTTCTGTAAACTTTCACAGCCTCGAATAACTTTTCAAATGTGGATATTCGAAAGGGTCTTTGATGAGGCTGAGTGAAATTTAAATAAGTAGCTTAGTTTTAATTGTAGAATTATTTTTCGTTTTTCCGAAACTAAAAAAGTGTAATTTTCAAAAATTTATTTCTCCTAAACTAAAAGTCGCAGAGGCGGGGGAATTTTACTCTAGCATTTTAAATAACTAAATATATAAATTTCTGGAATAAAAAGGACGTGTCCGATTTTATGGTCATATTTGACACTGTGCGGCGCACAGTGCATCGAATGTATGGGGCGATGGGACAAAAATCATAACTTCGGTATTTCTTCATGGATTTTGGTGAAATAAAAATTACTTACTAGTACTCACTAGAACCTACATTTTGAGAAAGTTTCAATCCCCTATTCCTACAGGAAGAAAATTGGGAGAGGGTAAAATATTATGAGTTTGAGGAATATGACGAGTAATATTGTATTTAATAAAAAAAAAATCAACTTAGATATAAAAAACTGTATTTTAAACTGAAAAGATTATTTATACTTATAAATCTATTCAAGCAAGTACCCTAAATGTAAGTAATATTAAATTTTTTATAACAAATTAACTTCGAATAAAAATAACTACTTTCGATTTTATATCTAAGTAACTTACTTATTTCTAATACATATATTTAACGTCATCATTATTTTATTATACTAACAATAAATACCTACTCGGAATCCGAAGAATCTTTGTCACTACTTCTAAATTCGTCACTTTAATTATATTTTACGCTGTTAGTTGAAGTAATTTCTTGCAAATTTACTTCTGCAGAAGTTTCAGATGCGGCTACTGATGGCAGAAAGAAATTTTTATATTGGCATAGAGCCTAGGAAACACGTCTTTATTCACTCCATTTACCACAGACCTTAACACTTTATATTTAGTTTCAGATAAGTCTAAATCTAAATACAAAGCTAGTGCTTGAAGAGGAGTAAGGGAAGACGCCTGACCTTGAGTTTGTGTACCAGTAGCAAATTGCAACTCATCAGATGTCCTGCTAGCTGCGAGATCCGAGACGCGCCATTTTTAGTCTTCAGGGACACATCTTCGAACGGCTTGCAGGGTCTTCCACGAGGAGGACTTGGTCCAGGCTGGCCTTTTTCAGTGTCAGCGGGCGCTGGAGCAGCTGTCAATTCTTCTGGCAACGTGATCTCCTTCTGAAGCCATGCTTCGTTGCGTTCACGAAATTTTTGGCGGTTGCAGCTGACATCGTCCAACTTTTCGTTAAAATAAACAAAATAGACTGCTGAAAGCCTTCAGTTTATCTCGATATTCATCTGTGCAGGATGTTACGTTCAACAGCGAACATAATTTCTCAAAAACGACCGCTTTTCTATCACCTTTTCCACTCTCGAAGCACACTTCTGCGAGATCGATATTTTCAATAGAGTTGCTTCCGGCTGAAAAAAAAATCATAACTATTTAAGTCGCAGGCAGACGCAGATGAATTTAATGTAAATTAAAGTATATGAATGTAGCAATAGGAAAACATAAAAACCACGATATGTTATTCCATGTTTTTTTTTAAAGCTCTGTGAAAGTTCGTTAATGCATAAATTTTAAGCAAAATCAGAACAAAGACTTTTATCACATATATAATTTGAATCGTGCAATTTAATTATATATATTAATTATTTTTTTAAAGTACTTACCTGGGCCTGTAAACTCCATGGTGATTTGATCGTAAACACGTGATACTTTTACTTCAACAAAACGTAAAGCACAAGGGATAAAATGCGACTGATAAGCAATTAATGCATCGCGCGTGGGAATACCAAAATGAAGGGGGTATAATTAGCCAATGGCAATCGACTACGTCATAATCCCTGGTCATTACGAGGTAATGACTCATCCTCTTTACAATAACAAATTCAAATTGAATGTAGTTGAAAGTCGATTTTTGTATTATTGTCCAAGGGACGAGGCACTGTGCGGCGTGAAGATTTTTCTAAAATGATTACGGGTCAAAAGTGGAGACATTTTATTAATTTGGATTTCAAATGTATTGAGTGAGGCTTGCGAACTTTTTAAAAAAGATGATAAATTGATAAGTTTCGCGAGGAGCACACAAAAATAAATATTTAAAACATTGTAAAAATAAATAACATACTGTTAATTTTTCTAAAATACTGTTTAATTTCCTTTTCCGACCTTAATATACTTTTTTCCGTGATTAAAAAGTTGGCAACCCTAATCACACCCTCCTCGCTCGCCTCGCCCGTGGCGTGGCAGCCCCCCGCGCCGAGCGACACTGCAGCTACAAATTGCTGACACAACAGAACACAGGAGCGAGTGGCCAAAGAGAAGAGGTGGAGTACTATAGACAGAGAAATCTAGCGGATCCATTTTCGTCTGCATACGCAGATCTTTTAATTATTCTGCATATTGTTACATAGGTATTGTAGATAGAAATTCTTTATTTCACACCGACACATTAACAAGCCTAAAGAAGAACAATAGAAATATACCTACAATAATACACAGATTACAGATAAACAAAAACAAACCGAGAAAAAACAATATCGTGTAAAGGCGGACGTATCACTATAAGTGATTTCTTCCCATCGAGAATTTCTTCCATGTCAACCTTTAACACGTTTTGAACACGTGACGTGTCATGCCTTTGAGGAAATATTATATAGAGTTATCGCTCCGAAGAAATATACAGAGAAGCTGTGTTCCAGCGCAGAGTCGAGCGGAAGAGGGGAGCGCGCGCAGGGCGGGAAGCGTGTGGGAGAAGGTCCGGCCGGCGGCCGGTGTGGGGGGCTCGCGCGGGGCGGGAAGCGTACGGGGGAGAGGCAAGGGGTAGGGAGAACGATCGCACTCGTGCGTCGGTGTGCATATTGTCTTTTCATTCTAACACTTCATCTCCAGATTCGCCATCGCACCTTCGCATCGACGAAGATGTGTAAATGTATTAGTTTAAAGTAGGTGAGGCGCGATCGCAGCAGGCAGGCGACGACTGCGCGCTGTGGCCTTTCCCGCTCGCTCGACTAAGAGACTTGAGGATCGTGAACCGCAACTCGGTGGAACATGTTAGTTGGCCCAGTGAGTTATCTATAGTATTATCAAAACCTCGTGTCCGGTTGGGCAATAAAGTTATATGGCTTAGGGAAGCGAATCTGCGCACGGCGCTTTGTCGATAAAAAGTCACCTGGGTCGATAGAAGTTATTCACGGTTTTTTATTTAGATGAATTAATAATATCTTAAGGTACTATAGGTTATAAATGCTTAAGGTACTTATATATCTATTTATAATAGATACCTATTTCACATACTCAATCATACTACAAATTCGATAACACATTTTATTGTTATATTTTTTATATGTTTTAAACTTACCTAATTCAAATACTTCCTTCTTGACCCTATCTACCGTTCGTACAGACACTCCACATACCAATGCAGGAAGATCCCGCACTCTTGTGAAATCTGTTTGAAATAATTTTTGCGGATCACTTTTTATTTCGTTGAAAAACAAAAACACATTGTTTATTAGCGTTCGCGACTGAACAGTAGTTTCGCCCCAAAGTTTCGTCATTTCTGTTTCGCAGAACGTCTCCATTTTGTTACACAGAACTTCGTTAATACAGAGTAGTAACTTTAACGAAGGTCGAACTGTAACTGATCAAAACATCAAAAGAGCGTCAAACCGTGCAATGACGGCCGGCGGACCAATGAAATCGCATCACGTCATTGATGCACTCTAAGCGTTTGTTCTTGGTCGACCAATGAGTTCGCGTCACGTCATTGATGCATTCCACAGAGTGCGTTCTCGGTCGGCCAATGAGATCGCGTTACATCATTGATTCATACCATAACGTGCATTAGCGGGCGCCCCTTCAAATGGTATTATGTCATTCATTAAAAAGTCGGCAAGTGCGAGTTGGACTCGCGCACCGAGGGTTCCGTATCATCAGCATCGCTCAATATATTTGTATTATGTATGTACAAAAACAATTGTTTTGGAAAATCACGAACCGCCTAAATAAACACTACAGCAATGGTTTGACTGTGCGGCATTCGTGGAGTAGAAATATACAAAAATATATTTCTTATATTTTATTTCTTATTTAACGACATATCAAAATTTTTTTTTTCTTTACTTGTGATGTGAGACCTTGCTTCTTGCCTAATTTCATTACTCTAGGTCAGGCATGGGCGACCTTTTTGGTCCAGGGGCCACATCATTGTTTTGCTGTCGAGTCGCGGGCCTCATTAAGTCTACATTCTAAAATGTGTACCCTACCTACTTGCATCGATGCCTATTTATAATAAGTAAATGTGAAAGTAAGTAGATAACACACTATTAAATATTACAATAATATTTCCTGTCACAAATTGCGCGCAACAAGCAAGCCGAGCGTCATCGTCGTCGTACTAGCTGGCTGACCTGCAATGCAACTGAACTGAATGAAGTGAAGCGACTGCTGCGCTCGCCGGAAAAGCGCAGCGGCCCGGCGCGGCGCGATTTTTGAATGAATATTTCGGCTAGTCGGGCCGGACCCAAATAATTTACAGGAAGGGATCGCGGGCCGGACAAAAAGACCTCACGGGCCGGATGTGGCCCGCGGGCCGTAGGTTGCCCATGCCTGCTCTAGGTCAACGGTAAGTACGCTATAGGATTTGATTTCATTTGAGTGAGTTTGCAAGTATTAAAATTTGCCATAAATAGCCGTATCTTTTGATTATATTGATTTAGAAGCTTTCATTTTCTATAACTCGAAGGGATCGCAGACGTTAGTATTTCATATTAATTTCAATTTGATATCTTGACTCATTACTGAGAAAAGGGATCTTGACACACAAAACAAGCAAATTTTTTTTAATATCATATAACTACATGATTAAAATTTTAGGATTTTTTCCTTTACGTGTGCTATGAGACCTTACTTCTGACCAAATTTTATGATTCTAGGTTGGCGGGAAATACCCTATAGGTTTTGATTTGATTGGAGTGAGTTTGCGAGTATGAAATCTGACATAGATGGCCGTATCTTTTGATTGCGTTGGTTTAGAAGCTTGCATTTTAAACACCGTAAAGAGGTCGTAGATCTTAGTATTTCTTATTAATTTCAATTTGATATCTTGATCCGTTCCTGAGAAAAAGGGTCCTTGACATACAAAACAAATTTTTTTTTTTAATGTCAATAACTATAATTTTACAATTTTCGGATTTTTTCCTTTACTTATGCTGTAAGATCTTGCTTCTTACCAAATTTTATGATTCTATGTTAACAGGAAATACCCTATAGGTTTTGATTTGATTTGAGTGAGTTTGCCAGTATGAAATCTGACATAGCCGTATCTTTTGATTGCGTTGATTTAGAAGCTTTAATATTCTACACCATATATAGATCGTAGATCTTAGTATTTCGTATTAATTTCAATTTGTTATCTTGATCCATTCCTGAGAAAAAGGGACCTTGACATACAAAACAAACAATAAAATTTTTTTTATGTCACATAACCATAAATTTACACTTTTCGATTTTTTCCTTTACTTGTGATGTGAGACCTTACTTCCTACGAAATTTCATGATTCTAGGTTAACGGGAAGTACTCTATAGGTTTTGATTTGATTTGCCGGTAGCAAAATATGTGACTTAAATGGGCGTATCTAGTGATTGCGTTGACTTAGAAGCTTAACTTTTTTACACCTCCGAGGAAACGTAGGCCTTAGTATTTGATATTAATTTCAACTTGATACCTCTACCCGTTCCTGAGAAAAAGGGTCTTGACAGACAGACACCCAGCCAGCCAGACAGACAACAAAGTGATCCTATAAGGGTTCCGTTTTTTTCCTCCTTTGAGGTACGGAACCCTAAAAAACAACACAAACATATAATTCATGATTGGAGATAATTAAAAAACCGTGAATAACTTCTATCGATCCAAGTGACTTTTTATCGACAAAGCACCGTGCGCAGATTCGCTTCCCTAAGCCATATAACTTTATTGCTCAACCGGACACGAGGTTTTGATAATACTATAGTACGCTAGTTACATAATACATCTTTGGCGGCGACTGACGCCGATGCCGAATGAGTGCGCGTCGAGGTGGCCAGGGGACGAGCGCATAGCATTAACTATCTAGAATCTAGCTTCTTTGTACATAGTATCCATGCGACCAATACAGGAGTGAGGAGGAAAACAACGGGAAGGCAGCAGTTCCTCCAAGCTGACACGCGAGTCGCGGTCGCAACGACGACGACGTTATCGTTGCACCATATTATTCAAATCAGTACATTTTGGCGATTAGTATATTACGAGAGACACGTAATAAATAACAAGGACAATATAAGCTTGAAAGAAAAACAAATTGCTCTATTCACGCATCAAACTAGAATGAATAACGTGGTATGGAGTATTTCTTATTTTAAAAGTTTTTTTTTTTTTATTGAAAGCGCGACATATGGCGCCGAGCCACCCATAAGGTGTCTCACGACGCCCATGGACATTCGGTCGTATGCGGGGGTTGCGAATGCCATGCCGGCCTGACAGGTGCCCATTCACGCGCCCCTCTTGAAGGATCCGAGACTTTACTTGGGGGGGGGGGGGGGGGGGGGGGGGGGATATATGAGCAGGGAGAGCGTTCCAGAGTTTACCGGTTCTATAGAGGAAAGATCTCTGAATTCAAAAATAATTTCCGTTTACTTACTTAATGGAGTCGGGGAACCGCTAAGTAAATAAAATAAAATATAAAACCTCAGAGTTACGCGGGTATTTACTAGCGGTCCCCCGACTCCTTTAAGTAACTAAACGGAAATTATTTCGACTTTTTATGGGTCGGGGTTTTTTTAATTTGTAATTAAACTTTTTGAAAACGTAGTCAAAGAACATATTAAATATTTCGTAATTAAGATTCTTGGAAGGTTTACAGTCTTCAAAAGAACAGTTAATTTATTATATGTTATATATACAACGTGTCCCAAAACTCAACGTCAAGCGGGAACCAGGGAGTAGGCCAGTTTATGACTACCCAGGGAAAAATAAAAATAAATGTGAGTCATTTTTTTTTTTTTTTTGAACATTTTTTGAAAAACTTTGAAAATTTACATCTCCTACAACATTTTAGGTACTTACTACGACTACAAATTTGCAAATATAATTGTTCCAATTTTTATATTGGAAGCCTAAATAACTCTGCTATTGATAACTATCCCAAATAAAACCAGAATGCCTGTAGTTTTACCAAAAAATGTTCAGGTAAATTTTTTTCTAAAAAAATTTATGACTCTGATTTTTTTTTTCCTACTTTTTCCCTGGGTAGTCATAAACTGGCCTACTCCCTCGTTCCCGCTTGACGTTGAGTTTTGGGACACGTTGTATAAGTTAATTTACGGAGTACTGAATCAACATTCAACACCCATTCATTTGTTTCCACAATGTCACGTGTCGCATCGCATGTCCACACTGTCCAGTTTCCACACCGATGATGCTACCGTATTATTGACACAGCCACGGCGGCGGCATAGCGGTCAGCGCGTTGCGTGGACAGTTGGACACGTCCGCTGTTCATTATGACTCGCTTGTGATGTGATGGCCACACGTCTATGTTGTGTGTGGAGTAGATGCACGCAGCACGGCCACGAACGACGCGACAGGTTGTGTATTGCGTTTGTGTACGGATCTACAAATTGGCGAGCTTTGACACAATGTCTAACTGTCGCCTATCGCAACGCGTGGAGACTTCACTGCAGGTTTCAATTTCTATTATACGGTCGACGCGACGAGACGCGACTGTTTGTGGGATGTTGTCGTGTGTTCGATAAAAATGGTTTAGATTTATGGTATACTAGCTTTTGCCCGCGGCTTCGCTCGCGTGAAATTCGTATTTCAAAGAAAGTAAGTAAGTAAGGCCGATCTGCGTTAAGTAAGGTAAATGATAAACCTTCTCAACTAAAGTAAGTAACTAACGGCAAGGCTTCAGGCTGAGCTGCATTCTGGAAGACAATAAACCTTCTCAAAGAAAGTAAGTAACTAAGGGCGAGGCCGAAGGCCGAGCTGCGTTCAGGAAGACGATAAACCTACTCAAAGACAGTAAGTAATTGAGGGCGAGGCCGAAGGCCGAGCTGCGTACAGCAAGACTATAAACCTTCTTGAAGAAAGTAAGTCACTGAGGGCGAGGCCGAAGGCCGAGCTGCGTTCAGGAAGACGATAACCTTTTCGAAGAAGTAAGTAAAAGAGGGCGCGGCCGAAGGCCGAGCTGCGTTCAGGAAGACCATAAACCTTCTCGAAGAAAGTAAGTAACTAAGGGCGAGGCCGAAGGCCGAGCTGCGTTCAGGAAGACTATAAACCTTTTCGAATAAATTAAGTAATCGTTGCCAAGGCCGAAGGCCGAGCTGCGTTCAGGAAGACTATAAACCTTCTTGATGAAAGTAAGTACCTAACTGAGGGCGAGGCCGAAGGCCGAGCTGCGTTCAGGAAGACGATAACCTTTTCGAAGAAATTAAGCAACAGAGGGCGAGGCCGAAGGCCGAGCTGCGTTCAGGAAGACCATAAACCTTCTCGAAGAAAGTAAGTAACTAAGGGCGAGGCCGAAGGCCGAGCTGCGTTCAGAAGCTCGATTCTGCTAATTGCACAATTTTCAAACATACTTCGTGTGTTGTGTTTGAGTCAAACATAACACGAGTAAGTTTGGACGTGGTTTCCACATGATGCTATTCTGCTATTTACAAAACACGTTTAGTTAGTGTCTATGGTAACAGGAGGCGGAGCTTAGGTGAAGGTTTGACATCGCGTCGCCTAACGAAAAAAATCCTGACAATAATGTTGACTAAAGTTTTTTCTTTTAAATACTTACCAATAAAAATAATGAATTATGCGTAATAGGTGCATAAAAATATGCAAGAATTAATTATTGTAACAAACATTCATAATTAAGCGAGTTATACATTTATTTTGTTCAAATTGAGTGCAAATGTTTACTGATTTTCGTCGCTTGGCGACACGCTCATAGATGTGATACCATTTTACAAATCCCTCTTTGTTGGGGATTTATTTGCTAGAAAGAATCATTTTTACAAAATGTTATATAATTATTATTACATAAATATAAAATATAATATGCATAAAAGTAAGTGATATTACAATTAATATAATTTCACTGAAATAATCTGAATAGTAGGTACGTTAACATAATTTATTTAGAAGCCAAAACGGCAAACATGAATAATTAATAATTACCGTTTTTATTAAATTTGTACATTTTATGTATTTTTTATTAGTTTTAGTTTAAATATGTAAAATTAATATAACATTTTAAAAATGTGAAATAAAGGATTTAAATAAATAAATAATAAATAACAAATAACTAACAACCAATAATAAATAATAAATAATAAATAATGAAGAACATTATGGGAGTGGAAGAGGCGGCAGAGGTGTGTCAGGATCGTGGCACGTGGAGATCCGTTGTCTCTGCCTACCCCACCGGGAAACAGGCGTGACGCTATGTATGTATGTATGTATAATAAATAATAAATAATAAGTGACAAGTGACAAGTGACAAGTGACAAGTGACACGTGACAAGTGACAAGTGACAAGTGACAAGTGACAAGTGACAAGTGACAAGTGACAAGTGACAAGTAATAAGTAATAAGTAATAAATAATAAATCATAAATAATAAAATAGCAAATTCATCGGTACGTCGAGAGGGTTTGACGCGTATCTCTGTTTTCTCTCGGCGATCCCTGTCTCCTCATTCTCATTTCTAGATAGCCTTCTGCCATTTTTCGAAACTTTCACAAACAACAATTTAAAATTAAACCCAAAACTAAAAACAAAACATTCGAAATCACCTCAAAAATAATATGTTTTCACCAAAACACATAGTTACTTTGAAGCAGACGGCGTGTTAGTGTTTCACAAACATAACATAACATAACACGCGCGTTTGCTCTAACTTAGCGAGTAGAATAGCATTTCGGCGAAACGTGCGGTTTTGACGAAACACAAACATAACACACGCACTAATCTTATAGCAGAATCGAGCTTCAGGAAGACCATAAACCTTCTCGAAGAAATTAATTAATTGAGGGCGAAGCCGAAGGCCGAGCTTCGTTCAGGAAGACTATAAACCGTCTTGAAGAAAGTAAGTAACTATCGCCCATAGTTACTTACTGTCATCGAGAAGGTTTAGTGTCTTCCTGCTTCCAGAATACAGCTTGGCCTTCGGCCACGCCCTTAGTTACTTACTTTCTTCGAGAAGGATTATAGTCTTCCTAAACGCAGCTCGACCTTAGGCCTCGCCCTCAGTTACTTACTTTCTTCGAGAACTTGTTCGAGAAGCTATCGATATTAAAATAAGAAAATTCAATTGAAATTAATCAAATACTTTAGATACCTACCTAACTAAGTAAAATACTCCACATATTAGCATAACCGGAACTGACTTGCTTACTTGATTACTTGGTGGTAGGGTTTAACCTGCCCGGGTTGGTACCACCGCACTGAATGAAACGTCGGTCGAAACGGCTATGTAAATAGTTTGTGTTTTCCGACCATTTCAGTGTAGCCGGCACGATCAAAGTGGGAAGCACTGACATGGCACCTAGTTCACCCGGTGTTATGGGCTGACATCACGGACGTTGTAGGTGATGTAGCCAACCGTGCCAGTTTCCATAAAAAAATAAAATTTAAAAAAACTGAATTTTATTTAGCCTATCCTGTGTCTCGTATAGCTAAATGTGCGTGCAGTGATTTTAATAGAATTTAGATGATCGGCTTAATCTTTATGGAGGATATTCATACAAACATATTCGCCTCGCCCCGCTGCCCCCCGCTGAGATAAGCGCAGCGCTTCTCTCAAGACATTCTCATCGTCGTAACTTTTAAACTATTTGTCCAAATTACTTAGTGTAACAGCCAAAGTTTATCTACTTTAAATACCAGAAGCGATAAAAGTATGTATTTTGATAAGAATTAATTCAAAACTATAAAATGTGCATTGTAAATACAGTATCTAATTTAAATGTATTTTTGGTTCACTATTTTGGCTATAGTGGCTTCCACATAAAAGGTAGATATATATATATGTCGCGGACTTTTTTTTAGAACTATTTTAGAGAAACAACCTCACCATACACTATCTTCGTGTAACTCTTATGCAGCGCACGCCGAGATAGCTCTCAGAAGCCAGGATTTTTTCCGACTTACTTGACATTTATCGATATTTGGGCAAATTTACACAATGTCTTTATAAATTATAGCCTTTCTGATGTATAAGCTATAGTACTGTAAAGGCTCATCAAAATCTGTTCAGTAGTTTTTGCGTGAAAGAGGAATATAGTACGGCTGCTCGGTTCGCTGTTGAGTTTATAGGCCGCGCCTCCCCCGCGCCGCCGCACACTGGACTCATCCCATACAAGAGGTCGGACGTAGGCATGTTATAAAAATAAATAGCTAATCATGAAAAACAAAGTATGTCATTGTGTGAGATTTTATATTCTCGATAAATTTTGTTCTCATAAGCTTTCGCGTACTACTTCAATTGAAGGAGTTATTTGGCATTTATTTATTTTTACTATGGAAATGTTTACATTAAATTTAATTTCCAACGATTTACGGCTATTCACGACTTCTGGTTTAAAAAATTGGATTCTAGACGTTATTTACTAAAATTTGTTTTAAGATACTTACTACCCCTACTCACCACTTTCCGAGATATTGTGTCTTTTTTGTTAGCCGAATAATGCAAGGTATTTATTAAGTATTATTTCCGAAAAATACTTATATCAAACATCACGCTGAATCCCGACAATCGGGGTAAGCAGAGTAATCGGTGTTGTGGTGCAAGAACTCTGGTCAATTACAGCACAACACGGACCACCACGTTTCGCAAAGTGTTCGGACAAGATTTTTATCAAGCAGGAAGTAAGGCTTGAAGATCCAACTGCTGCATGACTCGGTGGAAGTACCGTGCCAAGGTGAGAGGTGGCGAGCCTGTCGCCCTTTAGCACGGAACCTTGTCCTTATCCCTTAGTCGCCTTTTACGACATGCACGGGGAGAGATGCAGTAGGGCTATTCTTTTTAAGTACCGGCCTCACGCGATACTATAAAACGTAGTAGGTACGTATAAAACGGCATTTCATACCTTAGCAATGGTTCTTCTATGAGGTATCGTCCGATTCACTATCGCTATCTTCATTTAATTCACTTTCTGAATGAAACTCGGGTAAACCACTCACGTTAATAAATTCAAATTCACTATTATCACAAATAATCAGGTCTTGTGCCTCTTTGAACAATGGCTTCTTCTTCATTTGATCCATTTTTGGACGAATTTTTGTAATGAGGGGATCGGATGAAAGCAGAAGATTGTGTAAAATGTCTTCATTGCTCGCGACTCTGCTGTGTTTTCTCGAATGGCTCTCTCTATACTTCCGGAAGTCTTTGTTTCTTGCCTCTGAGGCTTCCTCAGAGAGAAAACCTATAGGAACTATACTGAGGTGCTCTATTATTTGAGTTCCGTGGATGAGTAGCTTATGAACACTGGAAGGCATGTAGTACCATGGGTACAATTCAATGTATAATTGTGCAGTTTGGGTACAATACTGGCGAAATTTATCAGTATTCACCTTTTCTCCAGATGATATACATTGCAGAACCACAGCAAACCTTCTGACGAGATTGGCGTCTAATCCAGTCAACGAAGCAGTTTTTTCAGGGTTTTCGTAAAATCGTCTAGCGGTGTTGCCGTCATTGGTTGTTCCACTTCCCTGTTTCACCACATCGATCAGCAACCCGGTTTCCCTTCTGAAGTCGTCTTGAACTTTTTGTTTTCTTTCATTCAATTGTTTTTTCTTGACCTCTCCTTTAGCTGCCCACGACTTAAAATCCATCCTATATGCAATGTGCAGTAAGCACTCCATTGTTCTAATCCAAGCATGCAACGAGCTAATTCCAAATTTAAACAAATCTTCAGCTACTGGTTTCTCCATCACCGCTTTCAAATTGTTCATCTCAGAAGGACGTGCTTGACATATATCACATACAGCTGTTGAAGTTCCCGATAAATATGACGTTATTTTACCATCAATCATGGTCATCAATAGTTGATGTTTGATGTGTACTGTTCCTGCATACATTGTTGGGTTTAATTGAGCTATTTCTGACTCAATTTCAGCCATCTCATTCATCACGTTGAAATTTGTCTCCTTCATAAATTTGAACATCATGGGTCGGCAATATGAAGTAGACGATGTTCGGTCGTTCTGCCAAATAATGTTCCCATTTATACTTGACAATCTTAGGGGCACGAGGCTTGCCATGAAAACGCTCGATACGTCCTGCTCATTTAAATCACTCTTCTGTTTGTAGAGGCTCTGATCAGAGGATCCATCAAAACCCCATTTGCTCGTCAACACCAGCTCCAAATCTAAACTTTCATCGCGTATGTCTAAAGACTTCAGAAGTCTTTGGACAGTTAGGTCCAGAAGTGCTTGCAAATTTATTTTTGCTGAAGTATCTGTAAAAGTCATATCGCTTTTGTTGGGGTAGCATTTCAATTTCTCCTTTTGAATCTTATAGTAACTGGGATATTTGGTAATCCCTTCCTTCATACTAAAATTTCTTAAGGTTTTGTAGCGCCACTTAGATAATTTCATAGCTAGAAACAAAGCTAGAGCATTTTCAGTTGAAACTTCAGACATACTTACAGGTTTACTTTGTCCCTCCTCTATTAACTTTTTAACTGTTGAAATCTTTTCCGGATTTTCCAGTAAAAGATTTATGATATCTGCTACTCCTTTCTTTCCAGCTGAGTTGAGAGCAGTTACAGCTGTGAACAAAAGTTCGTCAGTACTATGAGATTCCCGAATGTCTTCTGTACGCCTCCTCTTTTGTCTATTACTCAAGCTCTCAAATGGCTTGCGAGGTGTTATCTGTGTTGAAACGTGGGCATCTGATTTCGTAGGAGACGTGAATGGTTATTGTCCACGTGGTTCGTTGGAAATATGTTGAATCTGCACTACATTCTCCATTAGAAATTGGGGCCATTTAATTTCCGAATCCAACCATGCAGAATGCATCTTCACAAATTTCCCGTGGCAATTTCGGGATTTTACCCATTTGGATTGTACACGATAACAAAATTGGCGACACCATTTTCGCAAGTCATTTTCACCACTTTCACCTAAATGTATTTGAGTGCTCGATTTCAAAACTTCAAATAAATGGTTATGATTTCGGAGATCATTGTGGTTACGTAAAGTCACATACAAATCGAGATAGGTAACAAATCCACAGAAAGTCATAATGGCAATGTTCAGAAGATCGCGAACATGTATACGTGTTTCCTACATATTACGTATTTTATTACCACGTAATTACGATTGCTGTTCGTAGTTAGATATGCGTAAGTACAAGCATGTAGGTATACTCGCGCGGCCGTGCGTACGTGCGTTGCGGAGCGCAGGCGCAAGCAGACTGACGGACTGCTGACGCGCGGCGCGGGGGGGACTAACAAACCCAAGGTGCGCCGCGCCTCATCCAGGCCTTCGTCACGTCACTCGCTCAAGGTCGCGCCTAGCCAGAGCGAGCGCGAGCCGGGCGCACGCACCGCCCAATGTACGTAGTTCCCTACGTTTCGTTTCGATTTAGTTACTATACATATAATAATTGTAAAACAAGGAACAACGCTTGCACCCAACTTGCACCACATAAAGTTAGGTTATGAGTATATATCTCGGAAGGTGGTAGGTAGGGGTAGTAAGTATATTAGAACAAATTTTAGGAAATAATCTCTAGAACCAAATTTTTTAAGCCAGAACTCGTGAATAGCCGTAAATCGTTGGAAATTTAATTTAATGTAAAAATTGCCATAGTAAAAATAAATAAATGCCAAATAACTCCTTCAATTTGAGTAGTTCGAGAAAAGTTATGAAAACTAAATTTATCGAGAATATAAACCTCACACAATTCCATACTTTGTTCTTCAAGATTAGCTATTTGTTTTTATAAAATGCCTACGTCCGACCTCTTGTATGGGATGGGTCCAGTGTGCGCCGCGCCGCCGCGCCGCCAACTGCCGCTCGCTCGGTAAATACCTAAGTATAGTACTAAGGCGCGCGGATTGAACATATCGGTTTGTATGGGAGCCACATCTTAGCGTAACCGGAACTGAATTTTATGTAGCCTATCTTGTGTCCCATATAGTTAAATGTGCTTGTACAAAGTTTCATCGAATTCGGATGATCGGTTTAAGAGTTATGGCGGAACATACATACATACATACATACAGAAAAGATTTCTAAAAATCGTCAATTTAGCTTTAGTATCATACATAGAGGCTACAAACTCAATATTTCCTAAAACAAAGTAACTTACTCCATGACCACCCCTTACAGATTTATTATTAGTATTGATTGATTACATGGAGTGCTGCATTTTTTCTTCCGGGTCGGCTTTGCAAGAGCTTTTGATTATCGGACTGGCACCTCATCGGAGGTGAAATTGGCCGCGCCCGAGTGAGGCATCGACCTCAGGCACAGCTACGTAGTTCGGAAGCAATCAAAAAAACAATACTTTCATGCACTTTACCATAAACAAATTAAGTTTGCATTTTCCATAGTAATGCGCGTAACTTGTCGAGATCGGTGCGGTCTTTGACTTGTACTCCTATTGTAATCCACACTGACACACGTAGGTATACCTACGTCATTTGTATAGACCTTATAATTTCCTCTAAATATTGACTTGAACGGATATTGGCAAAACTTTCAATTGGAGTACACACAGAGTAGTACACTTCACATACGTACGTAGGTATGTAGATTCCCATTTCCCGTATCGACAAAATCCATCCAAGTTATGAAGTAGACAAAGTGCGCGGCATCGTCGTCGCCGCGAATCTGACGATGACAGCTCATTGTTATTCGGGTCACCTCATTCTCGACAATTTACCCGAGTCAGCCGCCACCGCTCAGCTCCACCCGCCCGATAATACTTGCGACGGCCTCGTGCGACGACTCGTCCATTGAATTCAGCGTATGGAATATATCTGTATAACGGGAACAGCTCACGCACTTAAAAACACGCTCGGACTCAACCAATCGCGTTAAACCAAAAGTGTAAGCCAATGCACTCGACACGGCTATTGGTTAAAATCGAGCGAGTTTTTGGGTGAGTGAGCGTGCTAGTGGTTCCCGGTAGACCCTCGAATCGACCTATACAACCTCGAATCGAGGCTATACAACCTCGAATCGAGGCTATAGTGCCTGATGTGACCATTTGATCTCTTGGCTACAAGTTTAATATCAAGAGAAAGCTTTAGGAACTAAAAAATATTTGAAAAAATGCATGGTGTCGAAGTAGCCCGGGCGGGGGTGGGGTTTCTTTGACATGACGTCTAATGCATCGAATGTTATGCGACCACGGAGATTATTTGGCATTAAAAAAAAGTTTTATATATACATATTTAGGCTAACAGACTAGGAAATCGTTAAGAAAATACGTTTTAAAGCCAATCAATGTATTACAAAAAGTCTTAAAGTTCTACTACATTAAAATTATACTAAAATTAGCTATGAAGCTAGTTTAGGGGGAGGGACCGCAAAATTAATGTACATATATATGTTATATGTAATAAACATTTCATTTCATTTCATTTCAAATTTAACATAAACACATGAAAAACTCTTCTTTCTAATAATAATAAGCACTATAATTACCATTTGGCACTATAACCCGCAATTCCAAAGTAACGGTGAAATTGGCTGCGCCTGAGGCTTCGACCTCGGGAAGAGCAACCAAGTTCGGAAGCAATAAAAATTTTAAAACCCGCAATGTCAAAGTAACCCGCAATGCCAAAGTAGCCACGGTTTAGTTTAATGTTTCGAAAGGGTATCATCATCATCGTCATCAGCCTGTATCGGTCCACTGCTGGACATAGGCCTCTCCCAAGGCACGCCACCACACGCGGTCTTCCGCTCTTCTCATCCATCCACTCCCGGCTACCTTTTTTAGGTCATCTGTCCACCTAGCCGGGGGGCGTCCCACGCTACGTTTGCTTATACGTGGCCTCCATTCGAGCACCCGTCTACCCCATCGGTTGTCGGGTCTCTGCGACAGATGTGCCCAGCCCACTGCCACTTCAGCTTGCTTATTTTCTTAGCAATGTCGACTACCTTAGTTCTTTGACGTATCACGTCGTTACGGATTTTATCGGTCAAAGAAATGCCGAGCATTGCTCTTTCCATAGCTCGTTGAGCGACTTTAAATTTGTGGACCAGGGCCATCGTCAGGGTCCACGTTTCCGCTCCGTACGTCATTACTGGCAGAACGCACTGATTGAAAACCTTCGTCTTCAATGACTGTGGGATGGAGGATGAAAAGATGTGGCGGAGCTTCCCAAATGCCGCCCAGCCTAGCTGAATCCTTCTGTTGGCCTCCTTGTCGAAGTTGTGCTTCCCTAGCTGGATGGTTTGTCCAAGATAGACATAATCCTGCACAACTTCGAGGGTCGCCTCTCCAACTGTTACGTGCCCCCGGGACGACGTGTTCGTTGAACATGACTTTCGTCTTGTCCAAATTCATCCCGAAAGGGTATCACTAATGTTTAAATACAAATACTTAAACAAGAATTAGCACAAAAACAAAAGTCACATCGGGTAGTATTGATTGGGAAGCTGCTCCGCTCGCTCGTCCGCGCACGCGAGACGAGTTGCATCAATCACGCAAGCATTTTCATTAAACGAACCATTATTTCGGTGTTTTATTTGCATTCGGTGTCGGGATTAAATGAGGGGCGGTAATTTGTTGTTGTTTCACCGCACTAATTAACGGCGACATCGACAACGCCTGCGTCGACTGTTGAGTGGAGTGTGCCCTCCGAAAACACGACACCTCTACACACTCGCTACCTACACAGACACACCACACCCCGCTCAACCCCTTTAAACCATACCGCGCCGTGTGACCGGTGGGTGTGACCTCTCTCTATACAGATGACTACGCCTGTTAGAGTTTGGTTCTTGAATCTATGAAACAGTAGTACGTACGTACACTAAAAACAACCTAGTGCTTGTACCTCTTGGCGACGACCATTGGAGTAATTGGAGTAACCGTGCCCTACACTGGTGGCCGTGGACAGGAAACTGAATGTGGGAAGACCACCTGCCAGATGGAACGACAAGTACGTCGGCCAAAAGCCGTGGTTCCGTGCCGTTGAAGGTCTGGAGGACTGGAGGAAAGTTGGAGAGGATATTTAGCAGTAGACGCATATACGCTGATACTATTGCATTCAATTTCCAGTAATATTTCTAAATTACACACACATTACTCATAAATTGTGCCTTTAAACGCCCAGAGAGGGACGCAAAACATTATTCTACTATCGCAATGGTAATAGGTCAAGGTCGCTCCGGTCTTTAAATAAATACGACCCTCGCTCTCTCCTCATCGTACACATCCCCCAGATAACCTCCCGACTATCCGACGGAATAATCCTATTGGGGTCCATAGCGAGCCCTCCGCATAATCACATCTCGGCTGGACGCTCATTACAAGTCCACTCGAGAGCTGTGGGCGGCAGCCCGGGACGACACAATAGCCCGGGAATTATTTACAGGGTGTGCCTAGCGATAACAACCGGCTAATAGCATATTGTCGGCTTCTCGGGCTCGCAGCCGACACACGGGGAGGCTCGCCTCGTCGACACCTCCTCCTCTTCCGCCAGGGCACAAGCAGAGCATGTGGGTCTCGCGGACTGCGGGTGCGAGATTAATTGCATGTCGCCGTCGAAGTAAAGTAAAGTAACCATTAACTATGGTTGCACCATGCATCGGTGCTCCTCATAAAAGCAATTAAGAAGTAAACTATTTTCGAAAACTGACGAAATTCTTATTTGAGTTAAATCCGTGGCAGAGAGCAAAGCAGATCTAATTTCTTCTTAGTTGGACGAAACATGGACTCTGAATGCCTTCGTATTATTAAAAAGCATTGCCGGTAATCGGGTGATCGTCGGCCGTGGCCTGCGGGCTTATATGGGCCGCCCGCCGGTCGCTGAACCCTCGCTCGCATCCGCTCACCTATTACATTTCCACGTCACCATTTTGTCGGTCGGCTGTCGAATGACTTTCCTTTTGAGTCGGCCGCTGCGCGCGGCAAAATCAAAGCAAAGGTATAAGCTAGTGCACTTTTAAATGTCTAAAATATGCCCGTTTTACTGACAATTAAGATATTACATTCCAATTCGTTCAATTAAAATAATCGTTTACGTATTAAGATCAAAGCAGAACCGAGTACTCACCAAACGTTTGTCCCGAACGTCGAGCCGCAAAGCTTCATTTTCGAAAGGGCGGAAAATTTATACAATTTACATACACTATAAAATAAATGTCGTTTCACCTACGCGTTCCACAGTCACATAGCCTTCGAGGAAGGCATCCATATAAAATGCAATGTCCATGATGGAATGAAACGTGGTACGCGCCCAAGCTAAAAGCTCGCTAATTACTGGTACTAAAAACTAAAAAACTAATAATGGTAAAAATCGGGAATAGCCCTGATATTGTGATAGTGAACTGGGAGGCGAGGCGCGCAACGCTCGTCGATATCGCCGTGCCGCACGCGCCGCACGATGGTAACCTCGTCAGTAAGGAAGCAGAGAAGATGTTGAAGAGTCTGGATCTGCAGCACGAGGTTACCAAAATGTGGCCCGTCGACTCGACGATCGTTGTGCCCATAGTCGTATCAGCGCATGGGCTGATAGCGTAGAGCCTCGACGACCACCTTAAGAGGCTCTTGCTGAGTGGTTGGGTCAAGGGCCAGATCCAGAAAGCAGCCCTGCTCGACACTGCACGCATTGTCCGGAGGTTTCTCTCTTTGGGACCCGACCATCGGTAGCCTGCGTCCGCCCCGCGCCGCCTCCTCCGCGCCGCCGCCGGTGGTGAAAACTCCATTTGTTTTTTATATCAATTTTAGATTTAAATTTGAAGTTCATAAAAAGTAAAATTGTTATGAAAAGAAAATGTGTGTAGTAAAAATAATAATAGTAAGTACTGGTGCTAATTACTGATAATAATAATAAGTGATTTTGATTAGACACCTGTCGAGACCACAGAATATCTAATACATAGTCAAATAAAGTTAATTATTGCTGCGCCGTATTGTCTGACCCATTGAGACCTGTAATTTACAGGTATCATAATTAATTTCGACAAAGCCCACCTTTGATGCCTGAAGATTAAACGGGACAAAGTCAAGGTCACGGCGACCAGGGTTATGTATGACAGAGCAGAGGGACAAATAATTATTGACGGAACAGGCTGAAGAGTACGCATATACCTCGGTCAAATTCTACGCCTTGGGAGACAAGGAGACTGGGTTAGGCAGCATTCGGAAAGTTGAAATTCGCCCTGAGGTCTGACCTGTCTCAGAATTTTAAGAGCCGCATATAAGACCAGTGCGTCCTCCTTGCTATGACGTACGAATGTGAAACCTGGTCTCGGACGGTCGCTCTCGTCCAAAAGCTGAAAGATACCCAGCGAGCAATGGAGCGAGTCATGCTGGGAATATCGCTACGTGATATGGTGCGAAACGAGGCAATCCGCCCACGACGCACCGAAGTAGTCGATATTGGACACCGCCGGGTAGCTAAGCTCAAATGGCAGTGGGCTGGACACGTCAGTCGACAAGGCGACCGTTGGAGTAATCGGGTCCTACACTGGCGGCCGTGGACAGAGAATCGGACTGTGGGAAGACCACGCGCCTGTTGGGACGACGTCATAAAGTACGTCGGAGGTAATCCAGTGGTTTCGTACCGCTGAAGGCTAGGGGAGGGCTGGAGAAACATTGGCTTATGTCCAGCAGTGGACAAATAAACGCTGACTGACAGATATGAATTTAAATTTACAAACATGTAAATCTCGGCAGTCTACAGAAACAGCAGTCAGCGGCCGGCTGTTGGCGAGATGCTCCACTTCGGTAAGTACAGTCTGCAAAACTTCTTCTCTGGGTGAACGGCTTTTCAATATAGCCTTCATCGCAGTTTTGATGCTCCTTATGAGCCGCTCCCAAGCTCCTCCCATCCATGGTCTGCTGGGAGGAATAAATTTCCAGACTAAACCTTTGTTTTCGGCTTCTATTTGCAACATTACATAGTCAAGTTCCGGTGGTCGGTGTTGTGCTGTAATTTACCAGAGTTCTTGCAGCACAACACCGATTACTCTGCTCACCACGATTGTCGGGATTCAGCGTGTGTGATATGTATGTTTACGCGGTTATTTATGAAAACAGGTATTTAATGGATAGGAGTGCGGCTGCGCTGCGGTGTCAGCGAGCAGCCCTGACAATAAGTTAACACTTAACTGGATGCTCCATCTGCATTGTGCGTGGAGACTGCCTGCAGTGTTTCAATGTTATCTGATGGCTGCGGCGCGCGGCGTCGATGCGCGCCCGTGCATTGAGCCTGCATTCCCAGTCTCACCGGCCAGATACGCTTCAAACTATTCCAATGTGCCGCCATACATTGTGCTCTTATCCCTGTCCGAGCAGCCCGTACACCCATTGCGTACCTACACTAATGTAGACTCCAAGAGATAACTTTCACATTATACTCTATCCTTGATTCACACCAACTGCTGAGTAACAGGACAACTCTATTGCAAACTCGTAGGAAAACATCAATCAGTAATTTGCTGTCAGATAATAAATAACGTGGAAGAAGAATGTGAAATAGGTAATTAAGTATGTAGGTACAAACAAAATACCATATTAAGATAAAATATGATATTTATTTTTTTGTGTTAAAACTTACAAGCACAATAAGATAACCAGAACTAGAACACGTTAGCATCATCAACAATCATAAAAATCAATAAATTATAGTAAAAATGTGTACGTTTTTCTCCTTCCGAGGCGATTATTACAGAAAGTAAAGTAGCCCATTTTGTCACTACGGCATCGCGGCATGACAACTATTTTGAAGTATCTTTATGTTATAGAGAAAGTAGGAATCTTATGAGTTATTTATTATTATCAAAGCTATCGTGTTTTACAGCCATGTGGTAGATGGGTCATACTCATACTACGTTTGGTTACGTATCTCATCTGTGGTTTGGTTTAAAACGTTGAGCCACTCAACTCAGCTCAAAATACAATGAGTAAAGCAGTTTATTTCGTAACATTATTTCCTTCAATGTAGAGTGCGTCCTAGATTTCTGCTTATGTGAAGTGGCTGTAGGGTGACATACTCGAGATTTGAGAAAGGGAAGTGACGTATAAAATAAAGGAAATATTTAAATTATGGTTAATACATAGCGCTGACGACGGCCGAGGAGTCGGGATTACTTTTTCGTTTGTTGATTGCACAGAGCATCAAATGCGCGCGGTAGGTATTTGATGCTCTGTGGTTGATTGACAGCTGGCAGGAGCGTCTCGGCTCATTCGGTCGTATTACCATACTTTACTATGGTATTACTGACACAACCCCGCAACCGCAACCACAAAATATATTGACAAGTGAAGTGTACGAACAGCACCGCAACACCGCTTTCAACCCCACATGGAAACATTAAAAATCATGGTCAATTCATGGTTGTTGGTATCTTAAAGCACTTTAAGGTCGGAATGGTTAGTATTTACATAGTAAAAGGAGACTGTTTAAACTATAGTATTTATTTGGTAAGCTGTATGTAACAGGCCGGCCGGGCATAACAATAAATCTAAATACACGTGGCGCAAAAGTAATGAATGACACAGTTTCATTTAGCTAGAACTTTTTTTTAAATAAATAAAATGCAATTAATTTTATGCATATAATATACCTGTAAAATTATTCCTATTAGGGTTTGAATATGAAATCCTTCAAATCAACTTCAAATGATGGCCTCTAGCGTCCAAGTAAATTTGAGCGCTTTTCAAAGCATTTTCCATCACGCTTCTCAAAACTTCCGGTGTTATTTTCTGAATTTCTTGTCGAATATTGTTTTAGGGCTACTAAAGTTTGTGGCTTATTCACGTAAGCCAGCGACTTTAAATAACCCCACAGAAAACGTAGGGACTGGTTAGATCAAGCGACCCTGCGGTACAATGCAAATTGCCACCGGGAAATAACACGACCTGGAAAAGTGTCATTCAATAAGTCCATGAATCGCGGGCTACATGTACAGTGGCACCGTCCTGTTGGAACCTCTTTGAGCTTGTATATTTTACTTATGTACACAACTTTCAACGTCAAAATGACAAGAGGTACCATTTAAAACAATATAGACCATTCATATTGTGCCATTACTTTTGCGCCACCCCGTATTTGTATGTCTGTAATCTGTAGTGTTGTATAATCTACCTAAACGGTGAGGTCAAGATAAGTGAAGTAGGTAATAGATGGGAACTGGTGTGGCGCTCGACTGCTCCGAGGTCTACTATCTACTACTATATCACTTCGATAATCGTTCACGTAAAGTATAGAAAAGTGTGCAGCGCCTCTAGCGTACGATGCGATAACGATATTTATCCAAACTTTACGTGAACGATGATAGAAAAGTTCGTAAGTAAAAAAAACTCATGGTAGGCTGTCGTCGTCGATCGACCAGCTTTCTCCTCAGTCGACTCGACACCGACACGGCGGAGGCGGGGCGCGGCGAGGCGAGGTATAAAGTACTTTAGTACAACTTGCTACGTACGTTGCGTATGGTTGCGTGGGAAAGCAACGACTCGATAGTAACTTACTTTTCCATTCAACTGGGGCCCGCAATATTTCAATCGTCACGTCAACGAGTCAGATTATTTCATATTGTCATGATTGTGTTATATTGTAGTAGGCATTCACTTCTTGTAGATTTCGTTTGTCTGTAACAATTTTTTTTTTGCCATAGACGCCCTAAGCCTTGCCTCGAGAATGCAGATCTCGGAATTGTGTGTACCTAATGCAATTAAAATAAATTTAATTCATAAAATACTTAACACTAACTGACTGACAAGACTAGAGACAGTCTACACCGGTGGATGTAGCAGCTAGAAGCATGAAATTTTGCATAGGAGTTCCTTATATCACGTAGGTGAGCACTAAGAAAGGATTTTTGTAAATTCTTTCCCAAAGGGGGTAAATAAGTTACTAACATTTGTACGGGAAGTGCGATATTTGTTATGTTAGAAATTGGTGTTTACTCTTCTCTTTATAAATATAAGTTAGTTGTATCAGCGTGTTGGGATATTCATGCCCTATGACGGAGGGAGGGAGGCAGGGATGGAGGGAGAGACAGTGCGTCGACTCAAATTAAGCATAGCTAGCGATCGAAGCCGCGGGCAAAACGCTAGTTGTAAAATAAATGTGTGAATAAACGAATAAGATAACTCTCTTAAACTAATCTATTAACACATCACTAATGCTACTGCTACTAGATCACCAGACATACACAGTAACATAAAACCACCAATATTAAAACAAATCTCATAGTTATTTACACCAACTTTATTGAATGAAACATACAGTGAATATGGCGCGTACCTACATAATGCTCGTTATTAGTTTCATTGGGGCGCACTGGCAGACAATAAACAACAGCTTTCTATAATAGTAGGTAATAATAATAACTACGTGAACGTTCGAATCGACGACTGTCTGGTACACAGCATGACAAACCCGTGTTATAAAGTTCAACACTCGCATACTTTGTAAGAGTGGGTTATTTATACCTGCGGATTGGATGGAACCGGGAATAGAAAGGTTTGTAATTGGTGGTTGGGTTGGGAGGACAAGATTGGAGGTAGAAACGTTGGTAGGGTTGGCAGCTGGGTGTGATCGTAGCTTGTTTTCTGTAGAAGTGCGGAGCGGGAGAATCATTGAGGTCTGTGAGGAGAATGTATCTACCATTAGGATAGAGGATGCAAAAGCAAGACGCAATTATTAGAATTTAGACCTTATCCATTTGTATAAAGCAAGTTACTAAGTGCATGCTCAGTTCTCAGAATGAGAGAAGTTGACCAGTTATAAGAGGTATTATTTCGATTTCTGGAGTTAGGAAGCCATGTGTGTCAAGAACGATAGCGAGCAATGCACGCATAGAGAACACAGTTACACCCCAACATATGAATGCGATGAGCAAAAAGGTTTTTACGTCAAACTACTCCATCAACAATCATAATTTGAAAAATATAGAGATTTTCGAAAGAGGAAGAAAGAGTTTCCTGCAGCCAATCAGCCTACACCACACCGCACCGGCGCGGCGGAGGCGGCGAAGAGTCTCATTGTAACGACGACATTGCGCGGGCGTCATCTCAGCTCATCTAGTCGCACGCAAGTGAAACTCATGAAGCTATATCATTCCTGGGCCCGCATGAAGTCCGCATTGTGTGCACGCAACAATGCTGGATCGGCCGTGACCTCTCTGGGACCGTCACAGGGATATCACATAGGTACCTAGGTTCGCGAAAGTTACATGCCGAGGCTACGACTACATGTCCGGTCGCACAATGCACTGCCACAAAAAGCATGGATGAATTTACTAAATATTATTTGCAATAAAAATAAAAACAAGGGCAAGTACAGAAAAATATCTGTATGTGTATCACGGCGTGACATTCAGCTATGCGGAGAAGTAGGTACAATTAATATGCAAAATATTTACAAAATAGCGGACCGATGATGCGATCGTATTATGGTATTGTCAAGGAATCGTGACTTTATCACCTCCTCGTCGAATCGAAATTCAACCGGCGGAGCTCGGCGACTCGGTGGTTCAGGTGCAGCCGTGACATTTGAATTGAGTCTCCGAGTCTCCCAGAAGAGTAGGGAACGAGGGTATGTAGGTTTCGAGTTTTATTCGACAAGTGAGGAAATGATATGCCAACACTGAATGCAGTTTTCCCTTGTGGTACAATGATGATTCTTTAAATAAAATAAAAAGGACGGGATGCATAGCGATTGGTGTCATAATAATGGATGAAGTCATCGTGTGCACGTAAATAAGACGGAAGGCTCGCGTGCTGTCCGCGACGCCGCGCCGCGGCGGCGGCGGCGGCGGGGCGTCTCGCTCGCGCTCGCCACAATGGCGTTATGTCACGCAAGATACGGCCGATCCTCGTAAAGTATCCCCGCCGACACTATACCACGCATTATGCAATCGCAACGCAAGCGACTTTACGACGTTGGACTTATGGCTGCACGAGAAGCAACGGAGGGCGTGGCGGGCGACCGAGGAGCGGAAGCCCTGCGCTGCGCTGAAAGCGGCTCCCCTGCGCCCGTTCGAGCCCACAAATCCCACCATGGTTGAAAGTCGAAACTGCTCATTCACGTGGAATGGGACTCTCTGGGGAAGGCTACACGCTCAATAAATACTGTGATCCATCAGTAAATATCACATATCGTGGTATTTACTGATAGTTTTTGCTAGTGTTTTGACGGATCGCTCAATAAATACTGTGATCCATCAGTAAATACCACAGTATTTATTGAGCGTGTAGCCTTCCCCTCTGTTCGCTCGGATGATGTGCATCCTTTTTCAAGTTGGCGCTTTACGGCCGTAACGGAACGCGGTTACCATACAGCATTATGATGTCTATTCGAGAACCCAAAACTTTCATGGGTACGTAAAAGTTGTGGGTGAGTGCGCTCACATTCTATATCCACGTGGAATACTTTACTCATTCAACACGCGTGTGGGTTCAGTCTCAGTCGCTTCCCGAGACTCGAGCGAGTAAGGAAGGAAGAGACAGTAGATCGGGCGCGGGATGAGACAAGTAAGAGGACGAGGGCGGGCGGGATACGCGATTCGGGTCGCGGGCTGGCGGGAAGCGAGAGTGGGTGGGAGAGTAGTGTGGCCACGAGTCAGTAAGCCTGGAGGCGCTATACATAGGAGGACAGGGGTAGCCGCGCGTCGGCGCACACGCGCCAGCGCGTCAGTCTAGCGCCGGCGACCGATCTTAGTCTCCGTCCGCCGCTCAGGCGGAGCGAACGTGCGCGTCTGTCACAAAATGCCTCATTGTGCAGTGCTTTGGTGCAAAAAGTCGTCGAAAAATTCAAACTTGAACACAGATGGAGTCACCTTTCACGAGTAAGTACTTTCATTCAATTTGATAGCATTTTTCGCTTGAATTTCAGTAACAAACATCGGCGTAAATATGTATGGAGAGCTCTTTTCTGCTTACCCACCATAGGTCGACTATCGTGTTGGATGCAGTTAGCTCTTGCAATTTTTTTTGTTTATTGATAAATATGTATGTTAAATGTATACAGATATTTCATGCATTCTGCCTTATTGCCAAAGGACATTTCTTCTAGTCAACCTCAGCAGGTTTCCTCGTTCAATATTCGTTTATCGCGCTTTTTTCATTCAACCAGTACCTACCGGTTTTTACTTTTGAGCGACTCTAAAGGAATTAATTTCTTTAGGTCATGCGTCTACCGGGAATTAGTCTTGTTATGCTTAGCATTAACAAAATTAATTCATAATGAATACCCCGTTAGCATTTAGCACTGCTAAGCGCCCTGATGAATAAAAATTAATGCTAAATGCTAAGCAATAATCACATTTAATTTTAATTAGCATTGCTGTTTCGTTCGTAAAACTTTGTTGGTTCGTTTGTTTTGGAACGCACAAAGCAATGAAGTATGTGCTATTTATCTGTGGTACTGCTAAATGCTAAATGCTATATAGCGCCTGCGCTCCGCTGCTAGCTAGCTAGCTAGCATCTAAATGCGAAATGCGATGCGATCATGCGAGTGAGGGGTCGGAATTATCATCTGTCACGTGATCATTAGTTTTGGTCATATCTACAGAACCACTGGACTTAGACCCATCGTGTTGGTACTCAATCTGAACGTCTCGATGAGATCATAGATCTGTCACATTAACTATTGTTTTGGTCATAACTCGAGAACCACTGGTGCTAGACCCATCGTGTTGGTACTCAAACTTCAGGTCTCGGTGAGATCTATCCATCTGTCACATGAACTTTTGTTTTGGTCATAACTCGAGAACCACTGGTGCTAGATCCATCGTGTTGGTACTGAAACTTTAGGTCTCGGTGAGATCTATCCATCTGTCACATGAACTTTTGTTTTGGTCATAACTCGAGAACCACTGGTGCTAGACCCATCGTGTTGGTACTCAAACTTTAGGTCTCGGTGAGATCTATCCATCTGTTGCGCGACCATCTCTCGAGACACATGTTAGTTCTTTAGTTCTTTAGTTCAACAATAACAATGTAAATGTCAACAATGTAAACAGTAACAATGTAAATGTCGTAAATTGTGCTTTTAAATTTAATTCAATTGTTCAAAAGTTACCAAATGAAAATTTTAATATAGATACCGATCTATAAATAAACAATTAAGTAAATTATTGTTCTGTTTCAAATATATGTTTCTATTACAGACTACACAGCCTTTCATTTGTTATTTTATTAACCCTTATATAACAAATTCACACCGTCAAACTGACAGAGAGACGCATGGTACATTTTATAAGGCTCTAGCTGCATGGCTGGTTAGTTTGTTAAAAAAGGCAAAGCCTGGAAAACCTCATTTTACCCTAAAAAAATTAAATATCCAGGTGGGTACTCATAAATTTTTTATGGTAGGGTAGATTTTCGCGAATTTTTCGCGAAGTCATATTGCAATATAATTTGTCATATCGTTGGCTAAGTAATTAGCAAATAGTTGTTAATAATATAATAATTTTTTTTTTGGTTACAAAACTTTTCGACTTTCTAACATTATTTTTTTAATTTTGGAAAATTCCAATAACAAATACTCCAATAAGATAATACCAATGTACGAGGTCTTACATATCATTGTTTTGGAAATTTGATGTAGATTTATAATAAAGTATCCGAGGTATCTCAGAACTTAGAACTATTATCGTGTTTATGCGAAAATCTGCAAATTCGCAAAATTGTAAAAGGGGCGTTGCCTTTGTTCATTTAAGAGAAAGTTATATTATTCCCTTGATGTAAAGAAGGGTTAAATATTGTTAAATCCGTTTCATCTTTTCATCGCGAATCGACACAATGAGCGACTTATTGTATGAATCCCGTTCAAACGTATGGAAGACTGGCGTCACGTGGCTACCTACTCGCTCGGCCAATCACGGCGTTCCATGCGCCGCTCCCGCCTCAGACTTCACACCCCTTTGGCGGCTACCTCGGTTCTCATACAAACGATGCCGTATTTCGTATCCAGGCTTACTGACTCGTGAGTGTGGCCGACCTTGGCCGTGAACGCACTAGCGCACCCACCACTGCACCGCCGCCGCACAAACCAGGAGAGCACTTTGACGGTACATATACATCGATGCTTTGACATCGCAGAGTTCGCTCACCGTGTTTACATCGATGCTCGTTCACGGTCACTCAAAGTATGCACCTGACCTCACCTCCCGAATTGTTTAATGCTTTTGTTTCCTCAATATCGTGATTCCGTTTCCAAAATTTGTACTCACCAATAATTATTTCCTCTGAACTTACGTTGGCTCTGTTTTAACGTCCCCAATTTCCTCCTTAGATAGAAACGTTCTTCATAATTTGTGGAATCGTTAAAACCTATCACTTAACGAGTGAATTAAAATAACTCTTAATAATAGGGCACCGCTCAAATTGACACGGGGGCGCGTGGTGGCGGAGGTGCGGAGGCGGCGCGACGGGGCGGCGGAGGCGGCGCGGCGGGGCGGCGACGGCGGCGGCGCCTCACCTCAACAAAACGCACTGTGGGTGAACATTGAAGTAGTGTCAACAATGGAGCGTGCGTGCGGGTAAGTGCCCCACTTGACAGTCGGTCGACACATACTTTACTCAGTGTATCCGATATCTCATTTCATTGCGTGCTACCCACCCGCCACCGCAGACACGTGCTATAGCTACTCTGTGAACGTGGCTTTGTGTAATCAATCTCTGAAATGTTTAGGCATCGATAATTTTTTTTATAATATTGTGAATGAATGTCGAATGTGCATCCATCTCTTGTAGTTTAAAGCCTTGGATACACTAGGGGGCAAATTTCACGCGAAATGTCCCTCAACTTCTACAGTGTACCCAAAGGGCTTAGTGTACCTATATTGGCGGAACATATTGGAACATGCCGCGGGACATGTCTGAACACACCAGTAGATATATCTAGGTACCACCTGCAAAGTCAAATAAAAAAAAATATTACTTGAAAATCAATAAGTATAAAATACTTAGGTTTATAGGCAATTGAAAATAAAGTTGATAAATATTTCAAATACAAAATTTACCAAATTTTAAAAGTTGGCCCACCCATATTATATTATATTATACAATACAGCCCGCAAGTCACAACATATTCCGCGGCACGTAAATGCCGCATGCAACGTTTCCACTGGATGTAGACTCAATGTTGCACGGCATATTGCCACGATACTTGCCCCCTAGCCCAGTGTATCCAAGACTTATGCACGGGGACACCATAAGGATTTAGTTTTTATTAAGGTACAATATTATGACCATACACAGGTTAATTCTATGCCATACGCAATACGCCAGGCTTCATAAATCATATTAGAGGACGCCACTGAAAATTCTATAGAAAAATGCATACACACACATAGATTGCTTCGGTGATCGATCAGATTTGTGAGAAAATGAAAATAAACAAGAAAATAAGATGTGAGATGAGAGGCCAACAACGCACGGCCTGACACAAACTCGCCGCCGCGCGCCGCCGACCGCTCTGGCCTGGCTGGAGGAGCCTTGCGGATGGCAGACGGAACGCGAGCCGCGCGCGACGACGCACAGTGGTCTGGAAATCGAGCTCCATAGACATAGAACCTTAATGTCAGGAATAAAAATGAAAACAAATTTAATGTCTCTGGTATACTTCCCTTTATTTCATATTATAGTATGAAGGGTATAAGTAGCTCCACGAGTGAGAAAAAAAAAGTTTTGTTTTTTTTTGTATGGATGAAAACACTTAAAGTAATTTTTTTTTTAACTGAATGAAACTGAAGGGCTGGTGCTCACATCTTCTATTGCACCTTACACGGCGATCAAGATGACATACAATTCCTTCACCTTTGGGTGCCTATTTGCGCGTAGCAAACGTTTGAAATTTGGAATTTTCGATAAATTATTTTTTAAACCTTAGTCGTAATTTAATGAAGTTGCCTATCGCTTTGAATATGAAAATACTTTTCTCATGTTGTTATTGTACTGAGTAGTACTGACAGTACAGTAATTAACCATATTTTATAGTAAACACAGCGTAGCACTGTTAAAATTATAAGAATAACATACAACACACACAAGCGAGCGACAACTAATTAACGAGTTAGTGAAAACCGGTTTTTTCCACTCGCAGCGCGTACTAATCCCCAACACATAACCAGTCCCATGCCTTCTTAGTTTCAGCGAAATTCTTTCAATAGCTTTTAGCACTTGTGCGCGCTAACAACTATACTTATTACGTTCTATTTGTTTTCGTGCTATGATGGAAGGTTTTGGTACCAATTTGGACATTTTCGTGTTTGTGGCAAATAATAGTTGTTTCTCACAGCCCAGTGCGTTGTTTGAAGTTTTTAGGAGTGCCCTTGATCTGCCAGAAAGTGAAAAGAAAGAACTGAAACAATTCTGTCAGACTTATGTGTGTTCGTTGAGGAACAAATGGATCTCGTGTAATCGCACGAGACATGCATTCACGAAGAAGTACGAGACGTGGCTGCAAGAAAAAATAAAATGGCCTGAGTTCATGAGGGAAAAGATGACACCTTCTTTAGTGTCAGTAGAGCGGCAACCATGTTCCAGTGACTTCGGTGTAAATGAGGGTGCATCAACGTCCTCAAAACCAGAGACGTGCACTGTTGGAATATCACCAAGAGTTGTGAGTGAAAGGAAACCGTTCTCGGAACTAAGCCCTAAACAGAAGAGAAGGAGAGTGGAAGAGCTCCTAACGCATAGCATTGAAAGCCTCGCTCATGCAACTGTTTGAAGTGTGAACAACAAGGATGTGGCAGAAATAATAAAATTGGTCACAGAGCATCCCGTAGAGGCTACAAAGATAAAACAATTGTTGAAGCCCAAGAAAGCTGTGCCCGTATATTCCGTTGATAAAGCTTTAGGTATTTTGACGTCGTTGAAGCTTTCGAAGTGGCAGTATACAACATTAAGAGCTTGTGCAAAACAAGAAGGAGTACAACTCTATCCTTCGTATACTGCCATCTTAGAGGCAAAGAAGGAGTGTTACCCACCAAAAGATACAATAAAAATCTCGGAAAGATCGGTAAGAGTAAAGCTTCAAGCAATTTTGGACAAAACTGTTGCTAGGCTAGGAAAATTCCTACGTTTGGGATGTTCGCTGGATGGCAAAGAACTAAAACCAAGTGGGGCTTTGATGGTGCTTCAGGGCAAAGTTTGTACAAGCAAAGTATGGCGGACAAAGATGATTCCAGTATTTTTATGTGCTCCTTTGTGCCTCTGCGTCTCTGCGTCAAAATACCTAAAGCTTTATCAACGGAACATACGGGCACAGCTATCTTGGGCTTCAACAATTGTTTTATCTTTGTAGCCTCTTCGGGATGCTCTGTGACCAATTTTATTATTTCTGCCACATCCTTGTTGTTCACACTTAAAACAGTTGCATGAACGAGACTTTCAGTGCTATTCATTAGGAGCTCTTCCACTATCCTTCTCTTCTGTTTAGGGTTTAGTTCCGAGAACGGTTTCCTTTCACTCACAACTCTTGGTAATATTCCAACAGTGCATGTCTCTGGTTTTGAGGACGTTGATGCACCCTCATGTACATCGAAGTCATTGGAACATGGTTGCCGCTCTACTGACACTAAAGAAGGTGTTATCTTTTCCCTCATGAACTCAGGCCATTTTATGTTTTCTTGCAGCCACGTCTCGTACTTCTTCGTGAATGCATGTCTCGTGCGATTACACGAGATGCACTTGTTCCTCAACGAACACACATATTCTGACATATTCACACATATTCATGAACTGACAGAATTGTTTCAGTTCTTTCTTTTCACTTTCTGACAGATCAAGGGCACTCCTAAAAACTTCAAACAACGCACTGGGCTGTGGGAAACAACTGTTGTTTGCCACAAACACGAAAATGTCCAAATTGGTACCAACACCTTCCATCATAGCACGAAAACAAATAGAACGTAATAAGTATAGTTGTTAGCGCGCACAAGTGCTAAAAGCTACTGAAAGAATTTCGCTGAAACTAAGAAGGCATGGGACTGGTTATGTTTTTGAGGATTAGTACGCGCTGCGAGTGGAAAAAACCGGTTTTCGCTAACTCGTTAATTAGTTGTCGCTCGCTTGTGTGTGTTGTATGTTATTCTTATAATTTTAACAGTGCTACGCTGTGTTTACTATAAAATATGGTTAATTACTGTACTGTCAGTACTACTCAGTACAATAACAACATGAGAAAATTATTTTCATATTCAAAGCGATAGGCAACTTCATTAAATTACGACTAATGTTTGAAAAATAATTTATCGAAAATTCCAAATTTCAAACGTTTGCTACGCGCAAATAGGCACCCAAAGGTGAAGGAATTGTATGTCATCTTGATCGCCGTGTAAGGTGCAATAGAAGATGTGAGCACCAGCCCTTCAGTTTCATTCAGTTAAAAAAAAAATTACTTTAAGTGTTTTCATCCATACAAAAAAAAACAAAACTTTTTTTTTCTCACTCGTGGAGCTACTTATACCCTTCATACTATAATATGAAATAAAGGGAAGTATACCAGAGACATTAAATTTGTTTTCATTTTTATTCCTGACATTAAGGTTCTATGTCTATGGAGCTCGATTTCCAGACCACTGTGCGACGCGGCGACGCGGGCTACCCAACCGGGCCCCGCTTGCTCAACAGGTTCTTTGCTCTCAGCCCAGCAGATACTGGTAATAAAATATTATTTCACCTGACCGTACACATGATTAACTCTCGATCACATTACTATATTATTCGAGTTACATCCATTATTAATTATTAGTCATGTAATTTCATGCAATGCAATTCACCAATTAGGTGGGAGAATGAAAATTAAAACTATAAGCGTAATACCGATCGTGTTTTAATTAACTAATCAACGAAATCTATACATCGTATTGTTACGTCTGAGAAATCAACGGGTATTTATAAAGCACACAAAAAAACTTCAGAAACCTCTCAACTTTCATTACCCTCAATCAAAGAACTGAAGCAAGAACAATAACTCGAGTTGAGTCTCCGTTTAATTAAAGCATCCACACAGGAGTCAAGCAAGACAGACGTCTCACAGAGAGCCTTGAAAAAAATTTAAAATCTTACATAAAGTAAGGAATCCTCGCCGGTACTCCGCGCCGCCATTCTATTAAACGGTTTCCTACTCAAACTCTGTAATATAACTGAATGGGGGGATCATTCCACTGGCGCGGCCCGCGGCCGCCGCTCCGCCGCCCCGCCGGACTATTTGCACTCTGACGAGTTTTCCCAGGAACATTGCGCTCGGAATATGAAATTCAGGCCAAAAGAATGAACGCAGAGGGATATAAAATCAAGTGAAGAATATTCATTTAGCCTATCATCGTCCACGCTTTTTTTAATACCGCTTCTCATATAATCCCGAGAGGGGTGAAATTAAATGTCGCTTCGGGCAGGTATTCCGAGTCCGCCTGGTCTCACGGCAATAGGGTTTGCGTCTCAGTCAAGCTCGTTAATTATGCAGTTAAAACAGCTTTGGCTGCTGAAGTTTTTTGTGTGCTTTATATATAAATACTCGTTGATTTCTCAGACGTAACAATTCTATGATAGATTTCGTTGAGTAGTTAGGACATGATCATCGGTATTACGCTTATAGTTTTCATTTTCATTAATCTAAAGACCAGGTAAAAATATACGTAAATATTTGCCGAGCGAGACAGCATTATATTATAATAATAATATAACGCTGTCTTCGTGAATTTCCCCGCGACTACGACGCGACGACGAATACCGCGACGACGACGCGACGCGCGACGTCACCCGCAGTGCCTCGCTCGCTCGGCTCGCGGACACCTCCCCGCGTCTCCTCTTGCCTCATTAAACTTGACAACAGAATCGGCTGCGATCGCATTTATTTCTTCTTCCTACTTTTTCATCTCCGACAATTCCATTTCCGGCAGCATTATGAACCTGTCGCGGCCGCGGGGGCCTCGCAAAACCTCATCAGACGGAGCTATGTCGATAAAAATAAAAAAATAGATTGTTTTGTTCGCTTTTGAAATATTCAGAAAAAAAAATCAAGTTATTCGTTCGGGAATCAAGATTGAGAAGGCTCAATGCCAATGGAAATTCATAATATTATATAGGTAGGCACTTACTGACGAATTTTGTCATTCTGGCACATATATGTAATTAATTAAATACAAAAAACATAACATAATGTTCTCTACTAATTCTGTGACAATGGATACTATTGTGTATCTACTTTTTTTACCCTCGACATTATACTTTTTGACGTGATTTGTATGAAAAATCTTTATCCTGCTGCCGGAGGTTTTTTACAAAAAGTTGCGTTACGAAAATTATGTACCTACTTTTGGCGACTTAGATCTCGAAAACTATAAGAGTTACAGGAAGGTGAAGCATATCGTCCTAAAGGTAGTTCTTCCGACTTGCTAAGACGACACACCCGAGAGTCGTACATCAAGCCCTTCTATAAATCCTGCTGGCGGAGGTTTTTTACAAAAAGTTGCGTTACGAAAATTATGTACTTTTGGCGACTTAGGCCCACTTGCACCAACACGAGTTTAGAGTTAAGTAGCGAGTTATGGATTTAAACGCGGTTCCCACAGTCAACGGGTGCTAGCTTAACGAGTTAAACTGGTTTATATCGTTAAATTCGTGTTGGTGCAAGTGGGCCTTAGATCTCGAAAACTGAGTTACTGGAAGGTGAGGCATATCGTCCTAAAGGTACCTAGTTCTTCCGACTTGCTAAGACGACATACCCGAGAGTCGTACATCAAGCTGTAACCCTTCTATAAATATGGCCCTTAGAAAAAAGGATTCGAAAATCAATAAATGCATATAAGTAACTCCTGAACTACTTACTGGTCAGATCGACTTGCAATTTGTTTATTTTCGTAGAAAAAATTACTCTTTTTAAATAGTTGTTTTTTTTTTCAAATCGTTTCAGCCGTTGTAATGCGTGCCGGGAGCTGTACTGCTTCAAGTACGGGTTCCAGCCTGTTGGACTGATGCCAGTCGACATGACCTTCAGCACCACTGCCTCCTACCACCTGCTGGCAGCTCTTCATCCGACATGGCCATCGGCACCACTTCCATCTACTACCTGTTGGCAGCTCTTCCATCCGGAACAACTTATCATTGACAAAGAGGTCATCGCCAACATCTACGCGCACGGTCACAATCCTTGCGAATACTCCCTAACCTTACTCCAGAACAACTCATCATCGACTAGGAGGTCATCGCCAACATCCTCGCGCACGTCTCCTTGTGGATACTCCCTAACCTTACTAATTATTATATTATTCAATTATCATATTATAACGTAGTTTCATTTGTAACTTCGTTACACTGTTTCGGAATAAAAGAAGGAAAATGTGTTTGAGAGGGCATATCTCGGAAACTACTGATTTACGACTACACATCCGCTGGAGGAAATGATAGGCCTCGACGAGATATTTTTTTTTTATTAAATATTTAAAGCAAGGTTAAGTTTGTACCGTGTGGGGCCGGTACTTTAAAAGAATAGCCCCACTGCATCTCTCCCCGTGTATGTCGTAAAAGGCGACTAAGGGATATGACTCCCTTCTTATATTACTAGGTGGTAGGGTTTTACCCGCCCGGGTTGGTACCACCGCACTGAATGAAAGGTCGGTCGAAACGGCTATGTAAATAGTTTGTGTTTTCCGTCCAGTTCAGTGTAGCCGGCACGACCGAAGGGAAGCACTGACGTGGCACCAAGTTCATCCGGTGTTATGGGCTGACATCACGGATGTTGTAGGTGATGTAGCCAACCGTGTCAGTTTCCATAAAAATAAAAAAAAATAAAGGTGAGGCATATCGTTCTAAAGGTAGTTCTTCCGACTTGCTAAGACGGTTTACCCGAGTCGTACATCGTCCCTTCTATAAATATGGCCCAGAGAAAAGTGCTTCGAAAACTTCGAAATCAATAAATGCTTATTACTCCTGAACTACTGCTCAGATCGACTTGCAATTTGTTTCTTTTCGTAGAAAAAATTTGCTCTTTTTAAAATAGTTGTTTTTTTTTTTCAATATCGGTTCAGCCGTTTCAGATTAAAAAAGGAAAAAGTATTCCATGTTCCCGTTACCTCCATGTCTGCCGGGGCCTCGGCAAACAAGGCTGCCGCCGCCAAGACGAGATTGTACAGCTCGCTGCGTGACCGCTTTGAGTTTCAACCTTTCGCCGTGGAGACTTTGGGACCATGGTAGGTAGTCTGAAACCAAGGTTTTCACGGAGAAGCTGGGAAAAAGCTTCTCGCGGAGAGGACTGGCGACCGTCGTTCCAAAGCCTTCCTTAAACTATTCTTCCTTAAAGAACTGCTTACTTCTTTAAAGAACTTCCTTAAAGTATTGAGATTCAGAGGGGTAACGCGGCGAGCGTACTGGATTGTATGTTCCCTGGTACTGGGTACACTTGGCGTCGGCAGAGACGGGCTTCGGCGGACTTCTCAGAAATTTATTTTTTGTAGGTTTTCTGGATATTAATTTTAGATTAGTTTTAGATTTAGTGTATTAGTTTGTATTTTGTAGGTTGTTGTGTATTGTGTATATTTTCCTGTTCATGTATAAACGAACTGACCGTAAAAGTGTTTGAGAGGGCATATCTTGGAAACTACTGATCCACGACTACTCATCCGCTGGAGAAAATGATAGGCCTCGAAGAATTTTTTAATCAACTTTTCTTGTTGTTTTGACAATATTTTTTTACTTTATAAACATACATAGGTACCTGGTTATTTGAAAGCTCGTTCCCTATAAATATCTAGACGAATCCTCTTGTATGTAACATTGCAGGAGCAATTAGCAAAAATGTTAATGGCTTAAAAATGTCAAGTAACTCCCATAACTCCCCGTGTCTCCCACCGAGATCACCGAGCATGCAGGCAGAACGATCTGTCTAATTACAAATTTAAAAAACCCCCGACTCTTAAAAAGTCAAAAATAATTTCCGTTTACTTACTTAAAGGAGTCGGTAGACCGCTAAGTAAATTCCCGCGCAACTTTTGAGTCTTTATATTTAATTTACTTAGCGGTCCCCCGACTCCTTTAAGTAAGTAAACGGAAATTATTTTTGACTTTTTAAGAGTCGGGGGTTTTTTAAATTTGTAATTTAACTTTTATTTCAAGCTTTTTAAAAAAAACCGCATGCAAATCGGTCCACTTTTTAAGATAATTATTTTTTTTATTACTTTATTACTTGATTACAAACATAGCTAAGAACCATCCCGATTAAACAGGCTTCCTAATAAAAAAAACCGCATCCAAATCGGTCCATCCGTTTGGGAGCTACGATGCCACAGACAGACACACACACACACACACACACACACACTCACACACACACACGTCAAACTTATAACACCCCTCCGTTTTTTTCGTCGGGGGTTAAAAAACAAGCACCTTCCGCCGCTCCGCGTCTACTCCGCCGCGCCGCGCCCGCCTCGAAGCTCCAGTTGATCTCCTCGAGTCCCACAGAAAACGTCCAGGTACGACGCCGCTCCACAATCTAACTAGAAACACATTAATTCAATCCTCGCAATCAGATTCCCGCGATACAACCGAACGCTACCTAGTAATAAACCAAAACGACGAGCATTTCTGCAACAGCGTCGGAGCGGCTCGGGGCGGGGCGGCCGACGACGACGACGCGGCGGCACGGTGGTGTGGCGTGGCGGGTGGCGGCGTCCGGCAACCTCGGTTCGTTTCCCGGCGCGCTCGAGTCGAACGAAGCTAGGCGGCACGGCAGACACGAGCCGAGCAAGCAACGGAGTGAGTAGATACGAGATAGATCTCCGCGCACGATGGCTCTATGTGGCATTCTATGCGCCCAAAAGCATGTCACCTTGTCCTAATTTTTGTTTACATATTATACATATTTTACATATAAAGATACTTCAGTTTAAATATTTCTTACTGGTGCTGGTGTCTTTGGTGTTTCCAGTAAGGCAAAAGCCGACTGATGTAGAATGCCACGAAGTTTTGGTTTTTCTCTCCGCATGCTGGTTCTGACCCTCTCATTACCAGCATCGTGTGTTCTGACTCAGAACACAGTAGAATCAGTGGTGCCCAAACGGTCGATCGCAAGAGGCTTTTAGGTCGATCGCTTAAAATATGTAGAGCAAGAAATGACTCGTAGAAACATGAAGGAATTCATAATATTTGATGTGACTTAACATTTTCCGGGTGGTGTCGTCGTCCACAAAGACCGCAATAGTAACAAATATAAGGATGTATTGAACATAGTTTTCTATTTCAAACAAAAATTACTACAAATTATTTAACAACGAAAACCTTTGATACAAGTGTCGATCTCACAACCTTAAATTTTTTGTAGGTAGATCTTCATAGAAAAAAGTGTGGGCACCACTGCACTAGAAGCATAATAATATGGAAGATGTCCTCCACATTTTATTTTCTGGAAAATTTGCATACATACACATACACTCAAAAAGTATAAGCCTCCTTTTTGCTACGCGCAGTCAGGTAAAAAAAGTTTGTGCCGGTTACAGCAGATGAAATTATGATTTATTAGTAGTAAGTAATAAAACTACAGATAAAAATTAATTTCAAAACCAATCTTCTCCAATCACAATAGTACTTGTCCAATTCACACGAAGGAAAAAAGACTACAATAACGGGGTGGATATAGATACTGGCAGGTGACGGAGGGGGGAGGAGGGGGACGGGGGGGAGCTTGGTGTATCGATTTATGAACCCCCCCATTGATAAAACAATGAAGGGAGCAGAAAAAGTATTTGCCCCCCCCCCCCCCCCAAACACAAGTCGATAGCTTGAAAAAAAAATCAAATCTATAAAAAAAACTCATTAGCTAATTACGATTGCCACTTCTCCGGCGCTGCGGGAGACGTGCAGTCCCTCCGTCCTTGCGTAACAAAGCGCAGGCACCCATGCTCGTCTCCGCAGCTTCGGCTTTTTGGACCAGCCTCAGCCGCTGCGGGCTGGGGCTCACACGGGCGCCTGCGCTTTGTTACAGCGGACGGGGGCTACACTCCCTCCGCGCCTCCGGCTTATAAAAACACTCTAGGGAATATGGATATGAATGTAATTAATTAGTTATGCGATAACGACATGTGGTGGTTTGTGACAGAAACCAGTAGTCCATACAATTTCATAGTAAAAATGTTTTCACTTTGTCATGAATTGCTGCATGTCACAAATCAGCACATGCGTGTCTAGGCAGTGGCAAACATTTTTGTATAGACTAAGTAGACATTGAAAAAATTTCCAGTGAAGTTTCTTGTCTGTTCTTCTTCGCTGTGATAATCGAACTGGCGGAATGTTACAATGTTAATATGAAAAATCTGAGCGCAGTGTACTGCCAATAGATGCTAAATAAACAATAAACATACTAACAAGTTATGTCGGGGCGGTGAATTTAGTTTTTCCGCAAAGTAGCTCCAATTAACTATATCTCTGACATTATCTCCGTAGAAAAATAACAGTCGGCTCTGCCTCAGCCAAACGTATATCGGCTCGAAACTTGGTCACCGAGTCGCCGCCGCGCCGCCGCCGCCGCCGCGCCGCAACGCACGCGCACTCGCTCAAGTGAACAAGGTAATGAATTTTCGTTAGTTTGTTCGTTCAATAAGCACGCGATCTGTTTAGTTAAAGTGTATTTTAGTAACATGGCTATCTGATTATTTGTACAAAAGTATATTGTAACCAGATCGCGTCACCTGAAAGGTATACCTATTGGGCGCCATAGAATGCCACATAACCACCGTGCGCCGCCGCGCGCCG